>OX438614.1:2171653-3465403 GCA_949316135.1 Choreutis nemorana
ATACAAGGAAGCAATGCAAATAGCCAGCTAGCATACTAATAGAAGCACTCGAGAAATTTCTTCCTACATGGGATAATTTATTGGAAAGTGAAAATGTCTCATATTAGTTACAGTTCAACTATGTTTTCTCAACATGAATTATTACTTTCAAGAGATTTAAACGCAATATACAGCTTCAATTTGATACTAACATTCGCTTCAAATTTAAATAAATACAACTCTGATATATTATCCATTTATACATTATAAAAAGCTTGTAACCTTTTACTTGGTTTAAATACATGTCTTATGTATACCTACAATACAGCTACTATAGATTAAACAGCTATTATAGATTACCTGTGTTTGGTATTCAATCATAAATGTCCAATTCATAACATTCGTTATGGTTAACATGTTAAAGCTGAATTTCTTTTGCATTTCAAATGTCGCTTGAACCTTTTTCTATAACTTCTTAATCTTAAATAGATTACTTACCCAGATTTTGTTATAAGTATTTTTCTAAATGTATGGTTTGTTTTATATTCTCTCCATCCATGATTTAAGGTTGTATTTCTTCACTCATGAAGCTGTGCTTCATTGTGCAGCTGCATTATTCCATATGTCTTGGATCAATGGACGTCACTGTTGATTCTGGTGAACAGAAGTTGCAGTGGTGGGATAGAGTGGCTGATGTGTCCCGTAAAAGATCTCCACTCAGAGCTGGCTCAAATTTCTTAGCATTGGTTTTCTCGACTCAGGGTATGCTCCTAATTCTTCATCCATATTTTCTCCACTCAGGGTTGGCTCCAGTAGCGGGCATGTGTACTGTGACAAGCAGCTGCACCGTCAACGAGGGAAGACACTTCGAAAGCGTCTACGTCGTCGCTCACGAGATCGGGCACAAGTTTGTATTTGACAACTATTATTTTTTCAATCTCTTCTCTTTAGTGGGTACAATTATAATTATCGTATCTTATCAACTTTTGGACAATTCGGTAAATTTAAGTTTGTTTTTGCATTAGAAGTTCTAAATAACAATATAGATATATATGTAGGTACCTATTTAAATACGTTTATATTTAAACACATACACAATAAAATAAAATGCATGTTAAAAATACTCTCGAGGATATTGTACAAAAATTGATCACATTATTTGCTTATCAAAAACCAAATTAATTTTCAACAAGTAAATTTAATTGGTAAAACTCTTCAACCTTTATCCTGTTTTTGTATTTCATGTTTTTTTTTTTATATTTAGCCTCGGTATGCGTCACGATGGCCCAATGGCTGATAACGGTTGTGATCCGAGCGCGTACATCATGAGCCCCACCCTCGGCAGCGGGAAGATCACCTGGTCCCAATGCAGCAAGAACTACCTTCAGAAGTTTTTGGAGTAAGTTCTGATTAATACGCTAATAACTATCTGTTTCACTTCGATAGTCGGGCCACAACTAACTTAGGCTGCCTTAAAACGTTAAAAGGTATTTTGAAGGTGAGGTTGGACTAAGTCTTGATTTAGAGCTTTTTCATATTAATTTAAATACCTTTTTTGCTTGCTACCGATTTCTATAAGTAGTTAAGTATAGCTTATTATTTACTCGTAGGATAATAAAACCTAATTCACACCTGCGACTACCGACAAATCTCATCTATAAGTTAGACGATAGTCCAAAAATATCAAGTGTATATTTGTCCACTTACGAAGTGAAATTTTCCCAGCACCGTCCAATCCCGTTGTCTGCTTGACCACGGTAACTCGGCGGGTCAATTGGATCACAGTGCTGAGGGAATTTTACCAGGGGAGAGGTTTGATGCTGACCAACAATGTGAGTATATATTACTAGTTGATATACTATCTACTACTACTAGCCAGGAACCACAAACACACACACAAAGATAAAACACATACTCACCGACAAAGCATTTTTAATGAAAAATATAGACCATCAAATTCGATAATTAGCTTCTTAAAATTTGTTCATGTCTTGAAACATTTTTAGGGTTCCCTAACCAATGGTTAAAAAATGGGACCCTATTACTAAGACTCCGCTGTCTGTGCATCCGTCCGTCCGTCTGTCAGCGGACTGTATCTCATGAACCATGAAAGCTTCTCATGACATCTCATGAAATTTTCAGAGAATGTCTTTTTTAGGTGTCTCTACAATAACAATTGTAATATTTATTTATTATCATATTTATTAACTATAAAAATAAAGGAGTTAAAGATTAAAGGGGCCTCACATACAAGTAACTAGATATTTTAGATATTTTTTTGCCTATTCTTGTTTCTTTATGAAATTATCAAAAATTTAACACTTGAGCAATTTTTTCACTCTTCACATATACAGATCAGAAAAATTACTTCATAAAAAATCTTTGTCCTTAGGTATGCTCAAATACGGGCGAGGAAGTCGGCACTCAGCTAATCAGAATTTAGAAGACGTATGCAGAGATTTGCATTGCCAGAGGGAAAGATACACTTGGACATCACACCCGGCTTTAGAAGGAACGAAATGTGGAGAAAATATGGTGAGTTCGTGTGATCAAATACTGTAACCATTCAAGATGATAATAAGTTTATTTCAAAATTCTTAGTCATGTTTCTATTGAGATTCCCATTTTAGTTCACCAGTTTGTTTAGTTCAGAAATTCTATAAATAAAAATATAAATTAAATAAGCGATGACGTGACACTCCTGAAAGCTAAATTCTTGCAAAATTGAACTATACGGAAATATTACTAATCTTATAAATATGAAAATAAAGATGTCGCAGGCAAAAGCTACTGCAGTATAATTTTGGTTTTGTTCTGTGTTGGTGCAGTACTGTCGGGGTGGAGAGTGCGTGGAGCGCTCAGGTGGTCGTGCTCACGGTGCTTGGGGACGCTGGGGAGCATGGAGCGAGTGCGCGTCCGCCTGCTTACTGGACCAACACTACCGCGCCGCCGCCACCGGCGTCAGTGTGGCCGCGCGCCGCTGCAACACGCCTAGGTAACCCGAGCACTCTACTGTGACGTCATACCTGCCTACTGCTGGACCAACACTACCGCGCCGCCGCCACCGGCGTCAGTGTGGCCGCGCGCCGCTGCAACACGCCTAGGTAACCCGAGCACTCTACTGTGACGTCATACCTGCCTACTGCTGGACCAACACTACCGCGCCGCCGCCACCGGCGTCAGTGTGGCCGCGCGCCGCTGCAACACGCCTAGGTAACCCGAGCACTCTACTGTGACGTCATACCTGCCTACTGCTGGACCAACACTACCGCGCCGCCGCCACCGGCGTCAGTGTGGCCGCGCGCCGCTGCAACACGCCTAGGTAACCCGAGCACTCTACTGTGACGTCATACCTGCCTACTGCTGGACCAACACTACCGCGCAACACGCCTAGGTAACCCGAGCACTCTACTGTGACGTCATGCAGTCCGTTTGCTTAATTAATCAACACCACCTTCATTCTCTGTCATGTCTACTAATAGATAGGGCTCTCCCAAATATTTCAAACCGGAACAATCCTAAGCCACTTCCATCCAGGGGAGCAGCTCTGCGTTACTTAGAAGAACGTCTGCCTTATAGGGCCGCACAACACCAAACTTCCCGGTCCGTCTTCTAAATAAACTAACCTATACTATATGTCAAGCCCATTCTCTTCCCAACTAAATTATCCTGTGGTCCAGATTGATTCTTTTATGGAGGTCATAATTTTCGATTTGTTTCTACAGGCATTCCAATAACCACTGCGCTGGACACGATAAGAAATATCAGTCTTGCAATGCACCTCAGGTAAAAATCTACATCTTTATCACTCTGTAATTTTTTTATTTTTACTTTGTATCTGACCATTTTTTTCCCCTAGTGCAACAATGTTCCGCACATGACAGTGAAAGAGTTCGCTGATCAAATCTGTCGTCGGGCGAGAGATGTGGATCCAGATCTCATTGGAACTGGTTTGCAAAGGATCGATTCAGAAGGTGAATATCTATTTGTTTACAAACGCTCTGTCTGTTCTAATTTTATATAATAAAAATTCTTAATTTTTATTAAACTGTGAACAAATCAATCAAACATAATTAGACCTAAGTACAAATAAGAAAAACGGAATCTTAAATACGTATATTATTATTTTGCCCATCAATCTGAGCACAGTTCCATTTCTGCAAAGAATTGGCACACAAAGTTCAAGTCCAAGCTCCTGAATCTCGGACTGCTGGTACGCCTATGCAAAATGGTGTGGATTACACCATAACGGATTAGTTTGCGTGAACATTCAAAATATAGACTAGCACTACCCTATCCATATTTTGCGAGGTAGTAGATAAGTCTGGAAGGCCCGGGATCTTAGTCTACTAGTTTATAATACGTGATCCGGTTGAATGCAGACGTGAGCAGCGCATGCGCCGTGTGGTGCGACACTCGCGGCGGCGGGTACAAGTCCCGCGGCTGGGCGCTGCCCGACGGCACCGCCTGCGCCGACAGCAAGCCCGCCTACTGCATCAACGGCGTCTGCCAGGTACACGCACACACACACACTTAGCATTACACACTTACACACGTGTCTGTGTGTGTGACACGACGGCCACACACACACACACATTCAATGTATTATGACTCGCTGGTAAGTTTTAGCTTTACCAAAAATCACACTCACACAAACAAAAAAATATACACAAGCAAGCACCCTCACACCGAACACATCAAAACACATACATAAGTACCAAATGTTGCTACAAATTCCCGAATTAGTAGTGCCCCTTATTAAGGCTATTATTTTCAGAAATTCACCTGCTCATCAAGTATCGACACGGAGTTCTCCCTCAAGCCGGGCGACTGCGAATGGGAAGCTCTTCAGCTGCAGACTGCATCGTCATCCACACATACCACATCGTAAGAACGAACTGCTAATAAAAGCCGACCACGGGAACCGGCTAATGGTCGTATCACACCTATCAACTCAAAATCAGAACGTCTTACCTTTTTCCTCGCTGACTCTGAACGTCTCGAGTTGATGCGATATTGATCCATTTACGAGTTGACAGGTGTGGTGAGACCTTAGGTGATAACTGTCAAATTCAAAGTCAATATGATTGCTGAATGTGATTGTTTACAGAAGCAAAACCTCAGGCACTTGGCGCCGGGCCATAGGATCGCAATGGCGCGTGGCCAGCGGTTGCCATTACCACTGTATCTCCCCAGGGTCTGGAGTCAGGCTGGTGAAATCCCAGACCAGGCAGATGACAATACAGCTGTGCACTCCTGATACTACAACTACGCATCTGGTGAGTGGTAGTTGTCTTAAAAAAAAAAATACTTGAGAAAAGAGAAGTCAGGCACTTCTTATGTAGCTAAATAGGTTTTCAAATTCTTTTGTTTCGTGCACAATACATACTGCAGATGTTGTAGCAAGGTAAAAGAGGTATGTGCAGCCAATTGGCATACGAAAGTCATTTCATAAAATATAAAATACAATCAAAACTATTAAATTAAAATAAAATAAAAAACATTAGCAATGTGATTATGGTAAAAATTAAATACACAGTCAGGTCATAAGAGTATTGTCACACAGTAAAAACTTTTCTTTTAGAATGCTGGCCACAAAAAGTTTATTGAATTCGAATTTCAAATTGTTCATGAAAATAAAAACGTATACTTTTTTTAATTTTACTCATTTTTAAATATGGAGTGGACGCTTAATGAAGACCGTGTTGCAGTTATTGCGTTGCATCGTTGCGGTTACGCGCCAATTCAAATTTTTGACATACTGAAAAATTTGAATATAACCAAAAGATTCGTTTGTCGTACCATCAAACGATACAATGAAGACTCTAGTGTAGATGACAGGTCAAGAAGTGGTCGCCCTCGGTCTGTTAGAACTCCAGCAGTGATAAAAGCTGTGAAGGCGCGAATTCAAACAAATCCCAAACGTTAGCAGAAACTGTTGGCCCTTCAGATGGGGTTAAGCAGAACCACGGTGAAAAGGAAATGAAGAGTTAGGGCTTCGGGCATATCGAAGAAAATCAGGACATCGTTTGAATGCTCGTCTAATGGACCTGAGACTGAAGAGATGCCGCGCTTTGTTGAAGCGGTACGCGGGAAAAAATATCGGAAAATTCTTTTTTCGGATGAAAACATTTTTACCGTAGAAGAAAGCTACAACAAACAAAATGATAAGGTGTACGCACACAGTAGTGAAGAAGCGAGCAACCGTATTCCGGGTGTCCAAAGAGGTCATTTTCCATCCTCGCTCATGGTATGGTTAGGAGTTTAAAGAGTGGAAAATACAGTCCTGACGAACCTTGTGGAACCTGTTTCTCATACCATGTTCAATAACAGGCACTGGGTATTCCAACAAGATTCGGCGCCAGCTCATAGAGCGAAGAGCACACAAGATTGGTTGGCGGCGCGTGAAATCGACTTCATTCGGCACGAAGGCTGGCTCCTCCAGTCCAGATTTGAATCCGTTAGATTACAAGATATGGCAACACTTGGAGAAAAAGGCGTGCTCAAAGCCTCATCCCAATTTGGAGTCATTGATTGATTAAGGCAGCCGCCGATATTGACATGGACCTCGTTCGTGCTGCGATAGACGACTTGCCGCGCAGATTGAAGGCCTGTATTCAAAATCACGGAGGTCATTTTGAAAAAACTTTAGTGTCATAAGAATCTATGTTTTGTTAAGTTCTTTTTGGTATATAAATGGTTACATAATGAATAAACTTGTTTCAATTATTTAATAAGGTAAAATAAGTAAAGTTAAATGTCAAACAGTAATAATAATTTATAGTAAAATGGTTGTAACTGTAACTTTTAGGTAGGTTTTATGCAGTCCATATATGTGCTCAAACAATTGTATGGCAGTAATTCGACTAGTCCAGTCAAGCATTGTGGATTGTATGGCTGTCAATACTAGTTCAATATAGTATTGTGGATTTAGCTCAACTAACAAGATATTGTTGAAATTTTTTGGTTGCTTTAGTAGCTCAGTTTGTTACGTGCCTTGGTTAACCGACTAACCCGGTCCGACAGGGCGAGGGTTCGAGTCTCGGGTTGCCGTGAATTGTAGCTGCAATGTTCCTCACTGTGCCCGGATAGTGTCAACAGATTCGCAACCTGTTACACTGAGACTCAACATAAACATGCGAAATGTGATGTTTAACACCTCTGCCTACCCCTCTCGAGGGATTAATTACGGCGTGAGTTTATGTTTGTTGAAATTTCAGGGATGCGTCCAGCGTAAATCGCCATATCAGTACGCAACGATGGTTTGTACGAAATACAAAGAGAGGGTACAACGCCTGTCAGGATTGGGGATGCAGATATCTCCTGTTTTAGGTAAAAAACCACTAGTTTCCCACTTATGCGATTAAGTACAGTGCCTATAAATGCTCGCTACCACTTCTCCACTTAAATTATAATTATTTGGAAACACAACGAAGTTGAATGCAATGATTTGAGCAGGGGCGCAACAACGGGGTGTGTCCAGGGTGTCCATTCAATTCTTTATTTTTAATCAAATCGTAAACTTGGAAACTTTAAATAAAATGGATAAAAAATTTAAAACTTATTGCCAAAAAAACTCAGTTCTCCAGTGGTGAAATTTAACCTTTTTTTGTCAGTATAAAATATGTAGTCGATTATTGGACACCCCTTGACTTGTAGAGGTTGTTGCACCCTTGATTTTAGAGAGAAAACTAGCAGAGAGAATCTTTCAGTACATTATCCTTTCTAATTAATATCAGAATGAAATTCAACTGAACTCAAGTAGTTCCACGATACAACTTCTAACTAGCAACTTTTTTTGAGGGCTAGAGGAGGCCGCTGGATACAAATGACACGCGGTGGCTCCTGTTAGAAATATTTGAGGGCTGATGATAAATATATATGTCCACTCAACTTCATGAGCAAAGAAGCAGACGGTTTATCTGATGAGGAAGTATCCATTGATGGTGATAAACTTTATGCTTTCAACAGAGGATCCAGACAGGCCATGTCGTATTGCGTGTCAGGATGAAAGAGTATCACATAGGTTCTACTTGGTGAACGGTCACGAAGGCTGGTTCCCGCTTGGTACTTCTTGTGGGAAGAACAACTCCTACTGCGTCAGCGGAAAGTGCTTGGTAAGTTATATTATGTTCTGTACGTTTAGAGATTTTTGGATAACCTACTAATTTAAATGTGGTACAATTTTAAGATGTGGTTTTAGCATAAACTAACAGACATAAGTACGTGAAGGATAGATACAACAAGAACTACAAGATGTTGACACCTAATTAAAAAAATGTAGTTTGGTGGACGTGGTAGCTCAGTTTGTTACGTGCCTTGGATAACCGACCGACCCGACAGGTCGAGGGTTCGAGTGTCGGGTTACCGTAAGCTGTCATGTTTCTCAATGTGCCCGAATATTGGCGACAGATTCGCAACCTGTTACACTTTGACTCAACATAAACATGCGAAACGCGTTGTGTAGTAGGTATTTCTGCCTTCCCCTCTCGAGCAATAACGGCGTGAGTTTATGTTTGTGTAGTTTCATATAACTGAGAAGTTACTACGCGATATTTGTCCTTTGAACGTTGCTAACATAGATTTAATGATAGGTTGTTACAGTGTTTTTGCGGAGACCAATCATTAATCTTTGGTTGCTTCTTTAACCAGAATTAAAAAACGACACCATATTAATATAAATTATAGTAATAACCACATCGCGACACACATTGACTCAGTCCTGCATTAAAATATAATCTTGTATCGCAGGTACTAAGCAACGATATGCTATAAAATACATAAATAAGAAAACTACATCCAAAACCAGAAAGCGAAACAATGCGTCTTGCAAATAACACAAAGTTCCGCCCACGATGAGATTTGAACCCATAACCTAGCGTAGCTGTCGGCTGCTTACACCACTGCGTCACAAATAATTTAGTTTTTTTTATTTAAAAGAATTGTCCACAACACTTTACGTTCCCAGGAATTCGGGCCAGACCAAACCCCTCTACCGGAAACAGTATTTGCATTACCGTTACTAAACCGGACTCAAACCAGCGCCCTCTACCGGCGATCATCGCGACATCGACGCAGCGTCACACGAGACAGGATCACAGTCAAGCAAACAGTCAACGAACAGTACCTTACGGATATTATATCGACGCTTAATCTTACTGGTGAGTGGGCTTAATCTTACTGGTGAGTGGGATAACGGATAATTTTCTAATGGAATTATTGTTTTGCTCCTTCGTCCATGTACAATTCGAGAATGGTTCTAATAGTGTTATATTTTGTACAATTCACACAATATCTTTATAAATTATTTATAGCCTATGTGTTATTCTGATGGATAAGCTATATTATTGTAAAGTTCATTTCAGGCATAAATCTATAAGTAAGGGACTAGATCACAACGCGAACTCCATACCACGTGACCGTTTTTTTGTACGGTGTTTGGTAACATTTTTCAATTTTTAAAGAACCCGGAACCTCTAGCGTAGCAGTCGACTTTTCAAATCACTTCGCCAGAGGTCATAAAAATAAATAAATAGTCGGCTGTATAATTGAACTTAAGGGGTTTATTGAGTCTAGACGTGTATTCAAGATTTTTTGAAAATAAAGGTTTTCTTATTTTTATTGTATTTACAGGAGGAGAGTCAGATCACATTCACTACTATGACGAAATACCAGAGAACATAGAGTTGGACTTCAGTAACCCCATACACATTGCCCCTGAAGACACCATGCTCAGAAAGAAACCGAGGCCTACTTGGGATTAATTCACATAAATATGCTAAGAGACACTAGTTCATCAAAAATCCGTTGTGGCGCTGTTTTATTCTTAATACAAATTTGAACTGCATAGTTGACTGATCAACTACTTTAAGTGTTCGTGCTTGCAGTGAAGTATTAGTAGCCGAAAACCATTACAGCAAAAATTTTGGTTCTCAGATAGTTAATGATTGTTTATGAATTGCCAGATTCCAGAAATTAAAATTATAATTTTCTACAGGAAAAAATTAAGAGAAATTTCAGGTTTACAGTGTTGACTTTTATAAATCTTGTTTCTATTATGGCTAATCTCCAAATAATATTTATATGTACAAACAAACTTGTCTTAAACTAGCAATTGTCCGCGACTTTGTCGGCATAGAACTGGTATTTTTGATACTAAATGTAGCTGAAAGTTCATTCTAAAAGTAAAGTATATATCGGGTTGGTTGTTCGAACATTTCAAAACATTACCTCTTTATAATTAGTATGGATGATTGAATACCTACTGAAAGTACAATGTGTTATATTATAATGGACTTTCTGTATAATTCAATAAGATCCAAACTTTGTTTTAATGACAATTTGTGTTCAAAAGAAGATAATTAATAAGAAGAAAAAAAAAAACTACACTTCAATAATGCTTTGTAAATAGGCTGGGAGTCGTGCTAATATTTCCTTTTCCCATTTCACAATACGCACTGCCGAAAAGTGAGAATTTATTATTATATTATTTTTAATTATTTTATATAACTTAGTCTTCTTTTTCTAGTTAAAGATTTTTTAATTATTTTTATGTAACTTTAGTTTTATCCTATGTTTAAATATAAGACAAACCTAAGAAATGTAAATATTTTAAATAAATAAGTTATTATATTCGTAAACTGTTTTCATAAGAGCCAACTATTAGTTATATATTGAAACTATAAAAACCAAATGTAGGTGTGTACTAGGAAATTTCAATCGAATGCCACACCAGTATTGATTTTAGAAGTCACTTCAAGAGAATTATACAATCTACCTCGGACCTCGGTGGCGCAGTGGTGTGAACAGCCGACTGCTACGCTAGAGGTTCCGGGTTCGAATCCCGGCAGGGGCGGGACTTTGTGTTATTTGCAAGACGCATTGTTTCCCTTATCGGTCTTGGATGTTGTATTCTTATTTATTTAATATATACCATATCGTTGCTTAGCACCTGCGATACAAGCTCTTACGATACTTAGTTCAGGGCTGAGTCAATGTGTGTGTCGTGATGTGGTTATTTATTTATTTATCCACGTGGGAAAGTAGAATAAATCAGAAACCTTACATGGACATACTCGTCAGTATATAAAATTTTAATTACATAAATAGTATACAATAGTAATGCATTTACATACTCTTTCATATCTATCGCGGTTGATTCCCATTCAGCAAAGCCAACAGCTTTCCCTGATCCGTCAAAAACCACTGCCATAACTTCCTTAGGTTATTCTTATCGCCGTTCTGAAATTAAAAATAGCTTCAAACAGATATCATGTAAAATATACTAATTAGTTGAATGCACTTATTTCCTGCATCATTTCTATTTGACATCAAACAATAGATCAACATTGGTTTTTTTATTTATAAAATACACTAGTGACTACAGCATCAGGTTCTTAAAGGCTAGGCGACGTGCGTGATACCCCTGGTATTGCAAACGTCTACAGACTACGGAGACTGCTTACCATCAGGCGAGCCGTATGCTTGTTTGCCATCTTAGTGGTATCGAAACAAAACCAGAAAAAGGTCCTCGACCTTTTTGTGTTAAAATAAATCCAAGTGACCTCGGTGGCGCAGTGGTGTAAACAGCCGACTGCGACGCTAGAGGTTCCGGGTTCGAATCCCGACGGGGACCGGACTTTGTGTTATTTGCAAGACGCATTGTTTCGCTTACCGGTCTTGGGTGTCGTATTCTTATTTATTTAGTATATACCATATCGTTGCTTAGCACCTGCGATACAAGTTCTTACGATACTTAGTGCAGGCCTGAGTCAATGTGTGTGTCGTGTTGTGGTTATTATTATTATTATTAAATATGCCACATTATATTTAAAAATATGGGGCTTGAAAAAATGTATATTTGATAAAAATACAGTGCTAACTAATAGGCATCTACGGATACTTGGAAAAAACACGCTAGTACTTTAAAAATATCTTCTAAAATTGTCACAAACCTTAACAGTAGCGAACAACCCGCTAGCTTCGGTGACTTGGCCCTCGACTTTAGCAATGCAGTGCTTGAGTTCGTGCATCAAACCTGCGACCCCACGGTCGGAACAATTAGCCTGCTTAGTGCACCCGTCGTATACGTACGCTCTCAGCGGACCGGTCGAGTTTTTACTTTAAAAAAAAACACATTTTTTTTTGTAGCACAGCTGGCTGCTACGCAAAAGCTTCCGGGTTTAATCCCGGCAGAGGCGGAAGTTTGTGTTATTTGCAAGACGCATTGTTTCGCTTAATGGTTTTGGATATTGTATTTTTATCTACCTGTATGTAGTTTATACCATATCGCTTATATTGTGTCGCTTAGCACCTGCGACACAAGATCACACGATCTTACTGAAGAGTTTTTGTCAATGGTGTGTAACCATGTGGTTATTATTATTATTTTATGTCTAAACATAGGGGAGTCCAAGTTTGCATGTGACAGACTTTTCGTGCGATCGAGTCCGGACCGCACAAGAAATTTTCGTAGCGTGCTTTTAACTTTTTGCACGTCGTATTAAACAGCCATATGTATGTATTCAGTATTTTTGCACGTCGTATTAAACAGCCATATATATGTATTCAGTATTTTTTATTATACAAACCAAAAACTACGTCACAGACAGTTGTCTGCGCCTTATATTTTAGTTCAAGCAATTGACCCAAGCAGAAGATCACAATCTGTCTAGATTGCTAAACAACATTGTACTTGTTTATTGTTTTGATATTTATCAACTTTACAAAAGCTTAGTAAATATTAGAAAGAAATTATATGCTAAATGTAATAGTTGCTTAAATTTAAACTTATTAAAAGTACTGAACGCCCTGCCTTTGTTAATAACATACATTAACGCATGCCGTAATAAATCCCGCGAGAGGGGTAGGCAGAGGTTTTAAGTACCGCATTACGCATGTTTATCTTGAGTCCCAGTGTGAATCTGTCGCCACTATCCGGGCACGACCCTCCATCCTGTCTATCCTGTCATTTCGGGTTGGTCGGTTAACCAAGGCATGTAACAAACTGAGCTACCACGTCCTCTGAGCATCTCGTAGTGAACATGTGTTTAAGGACATTAAAAAGCCATAAACAAGTTATTACAGTAACACTTACTAAGAAACAATAGCATCTTCTTTCCTTTTAAAACCCTGAGCTACAGCATCTTGATTCTCTTTTAAGCTCGCCTTCAAGTCATGGTAGAGTTTCACCAATAACAGGCTATCGTTCGAAGGTTGGACGCCGAATATATTGAACAACGTGTTATGAAGTAGGCTTGTTGTTTTTTGTTTCTCCAGACAAATCTCTTGTTCTCGATTTATTTCGTTCATGGATTCCTGTAACCACATAACACATAACTATTACTATTTATTACTCAAAGCAATAGACTATCAAATTAGTCATAACCAAATGAAATTACTAAAAAGATTGCGTACATTCCATTGTTCATCCCCACTTTCAATCCACTTTAGTTTGAATGGAGGACCCCGATATCGATCAAGCATAACTAAGAACACGTTCGAATAAGTCACCTTTCAAACAAAAAAAAAAACTACATCAAAATCGCTTCATTCGTTCCAGAGATATGATACAACAGACAAACACATCGACAAATACACAGACAGACACGTCGAACTTATAACAACTCTCTTTTTGCATCGGAGGCTAAAAACTAAAACAGATGACAACCGCTTTCACCAAAATAAAAGTGAGTAGTTTGAAATCATAAATCTCTTTTTTGCTTTGCCGTAGTAGGGTAAAAAAACTACTTAATACTTTAATTCTTTTCAAAAAAAGAAACATTTGAAACTAATCAAATATCATAGGGACCTTATGTGTTTGACCCAAAGGACAAAATAAGCGCATCAAACCCCAATGAAACGTTATACAGCTGACAACATTCCTTGCTTACTTTGACAACCAAAAGATTATTTAATAATACATATGTTTACAATATTATAACAGAAAGACTCCAATCCAATATTGTAATAATAATAATAATAACCACATCACGACACACACATCGACTCAGCCCTGTAGTAAGTATCGTAAGAACTTGTGTCTCAGGAACTAAGCAACGCTATGGTATATACTAAATAGATAAGAATACAACATCCAAGACCGGTAAGCGAAACAATGCGTCTTGCAAATAACACAAAGTTCCGCGCCCGCCAGGATTCGAACCCGGAACCTCTAGCATAGCAGTCGGCTGTTTACACCACTTGGACAAGATGACATTTAAATTACATTATAATATGTTATCAATAATAGTAAAAAATTAACTACAGTTGAAATGCAAATAGTCAATTTATGTAGACAAACAATATAAGATTATTTATTATTAATATTATTATTACATATTTTTTTTAATTTCTGTTTGGACGATTTTCCTGTACAGTATTTTACAAGTAACTGAGAGTATTTAACGTATTTACGTTCAAAATCAAGCCACTTTTTGCTACTTACAATTCTTGCGCACTGTGCTCTTTCCTCGTGCACCACATATTCTCTAAGTTGTGTCGCGAATTGTACCAGCTCCTCAATAGTTCTGAGCTCATGCCTCATTGCACAGTAGACTAGCCTATCTAATGATAAAGCTGTGTGCGTAGTTTCCAATAGATACTGTAGGGACGAGTGGATCTCTCTGTAATAATAAAATCAAAATCATAACCCTCCTTGTTGCTTCAACGTAGTTGTTCAACAAAATTACAATAAATAACCAATTTACATTGGACCAAAAAAAATACCACACACACACAAACTTACGCCTTCATACCAAAGGGTTAGACAGAGACAGTTCGCCATAAGCAATGATCCTTACAAACATCTCTTGCTTCCTCCACATCCATGTCATGATTTATAAAAAAGATAATGGCACATTTCTTCTATGTAACTGATATAAAAACTTACTCCCGTACTGCTAAAGCTGCCGATGCAGTGGTTTGTACTGCTAAAATAGTCCGTTCGTCTACAAACTGTCTAACAGCGCCATCTATCTCTTGCTCAATGATACTTTCCTCCTGTTCCAATAACTCCACCGCGCTCTGGGCTTCTACTAGTTGTAATCTAGAAATTAAATTATTAAAAATTAGCTTATTTAGGTTTAAAAAAGTATCTTAGGTATCGACTATTTACCATATAGTTAAAGAAATAGATACTTTTAGAAAAATATCAGAATAAAAACTATTCTAAATGTAGGTTGAAAAAAAAACAAAATCGTTTGTACTAAGAGTCAAACTACATCTTCATATTATTTAGTTAAAATTAAAACACATTTCTGATTAAAAATAAAATTTAAATGGAGATTCGTAGAAAGTGAAGTATATTTATATGAATTAATAATTAAATTGATTTAAATGTAGTAAAGTAAATGTACTTACGTAATTTGACTAGGATGGACGTTGGTGAAATTAGCAACGATGGCTAGTTTTGCTTGTTCGCCGGCTAGCTCAGCCTTCGACTCAATGTACGCTGACACAGCTTCCGACAACCTAAAACATTTATACAGATACATAAATAAGATTATTTCCTTGTTTTATTTTGCTTATTTTATATATATTATATCTAAGTTATATATGTATTATTAAATAAATCTAAACTAGAAAGATACCTGCTCTCCATATTCCTAGCTTCTAACAAAGCTGTTCTTAGATCTTCTTCGGTAATCAAATCATGTTTCCTGTTGAATTTCTTTGAGGCGTACAGATCGAAATGAGAACGGAATAAAGCTTGAGTTTGTCTATACGAATCCAAAGGACCAAATGTAAAGAACTTCTTTGCTGTTTCCTGCAACAAATTTAAAAGTAATTGATTAATTTCTTACGAAGTAACTTTTTGCTTTATCAGTTAAAAAAATAATAATAACCATAGTATAGTACAAAAAAGTATTGTAAAGCTGATAAATTTATTGTAATGCAAAAATGCTAGAAGATTCTATTTGCCATTCCTTTATCTATAGCCACTTAAACCTTGTATTGTATGCAATAAATAATTAATCAGTCATACTTTCAGTTGATTTAGATGTTTATAGACTATGGTAACTGTAAACCATTAAGCAGGGTGTATGTTTACGATTTTAGCCTGACCTTGCATTTTTCCATATCACGAATAGTGGCCCAAGAAACAAACAATTCTATATACACTTTATCAAAGTCTCTTATCTTATTCTGTGAAGCAAATTAAGCTTAAACAGGTATCATTGCTTTTATAATACATATTAGTATAAATAAAACCAACCTGATGAACACCAGTATTTCTATACATCTCCAGAGCATTAGCCACCACATCTACAACTCCATCCATGATCTTCTCCACCTCTTCAGACAGAGCTATGCATTCCTCTGATGTCCTCTCCTCATCAGATAAATACTGCCGTTCTGCTGAATGGAGCTTTGTCACCTCCTGAGTAAGTTCTTCTTTTGACAGTCTTAAAGGAAGATAATTAATTAAATAGCGCATTAAAACAGACACAAAAAACCTATAACTTTGTATTTACTAAAAGAATTATAATGAAAAAATATACAATTATTCATAAATATGGATTTCTTGCTTGATTATTCCCTGTATATCAGGTACTGCTTGTTAATATTACTATTCAGAATAGCTTTAAATAACTAGATACTAAATGCCTGTACATACTAGCAGTTAAACTGTGGGAGCAAGGCTTTGACATTTTAATATAACCACTAAAGAATTTCAACCCCTAGTGCATACAACCATATGCAAGTTGCATAATAAAATGTCAACCCCCTGATGTTTTTTATACATCATGGGAAAACGAGCATAAAGTGATACCGCCTATTGACAGGACAATGCCCTTGATATCTGGAATGTCAAGAGCACTACCAATGCATTGCCCATGTTGAGGTAAGATGTTTTACCTCTCTTGACCGTAATTCCCTCAATGTATGTATCAGTGCTGATTATTTATTTATTACTTGATTAAAATGTTTATTTTTTAATAATTAAATGGGTTACCCCAATAACTTAATTATTTCAACATAAATCTTAATTAAAGGCACTTTATTTAAGATTTATGTTTTACTTACTCATTCTGCTGTTGCATATTTCTCACTACATTCTCCTGGTTGTCAAGGAAGGCCAGTCTTTCCTCTATCATCTCTATCTCAGACTGAGCATCTTCCAATGCTTCATGGTCTCCTGGTAGACATATCCCTTCAAATTCCCTCTGCAGACTCTCCACAGCTGCCTCAAGGTCTTCATGAGATAATGTACCACCTTTCTTTACTATTTCTGAATATCTGGGAATAAGGATATTTAATTTAGATGTATTCTACTAAAAAGAGTATAGGAACATACGGTGACAATATGTTAAAATCTTAGGACAATTCACACAAATCTTTTTAGATCCAAACTAAGACAAATTGAATCAAATTTAAATTCACATTGTTTATTCCTTGTCACATCACATTACATATGAAAATGTCAAGATAAAAAAGGTATATATGTGACACCCTGTAAGGGCATAAATGTTACAAAATATTTCTGTAATAACAATATAACAGCACAATGTTAAAGATATAAAATAATGTGTACTTTTAATGTAATTTTACATTAAAAAGAACAATATAGGAACATAAGCTAAATATTTATTTATCATTCAAAATTCTTCTTAATTATAATATCATTTATTTAAAGGTATTTCTGAGTTTTTGATATTGTTTGATTTGATATGGTGTGAGCACAAACGTAAATAATTTTAATTTTGGCTTAGCAAGCTTGTAAGTACTATGAGTACTAAAGAACAGTAAATAACGTAGATTACTATTTTAAATACACAACTCCAGATAAAATTTGTGTTTTTAGAAACATTCTTAAGACTCTGGACTGGGATGTTACTATACAGAACAGTTAACTTCGGATGTATAAAACCTTAGTGTGGGTTTAAGAATTTTGAAGTAATATATCTAGTAATGGAAGCGTCTTTAAATTATGTTAAGTTGCAGTTATCTTAAAGTGTAAACTGTTTGAAACTATTGTCCAGCTTAGACGAATTAAAAGCACACTTTTCTAAATTTAAAATGTTACCTATATTCCTCTCGAGCAGTCAGAGCATTGTTTTGATCTAAATTATTGTACAACCACCGCAGAACACCAGAAAAGTCTGGATCGTTCAACATCCATTCAAACGACTTTTTATAAGACTCCACTCCCAAACTGTGCAGAAACGGCACGAATTCTTCATCACTTATTTCATTTAAAACCTCCATTGTACGTGTGTAAAACAAGTTTTTAAATAAATAGCAATATTATTCTGTGAGAAATAACTGATCCGTCCGTCCGTTGCAATTTGATTTGAAACTGTAAACAATTGTGAAATTGGCTACAATACAATCTAGGAATGACGGCAGATTGACGTAGGTATTGATATTGAATGAAATCCAAGGTTATTTTGTTTTAATATAAGATGGCGCTACTTGTTTCAAAATTTTTGATACAACAAAAGAACAGAAAAATATATTTTAAATATTCTTATGTATTACTTAATCTAGAACCCTCTATCTAAGAGTAGGAATTGACAACTTTTACTTACACCACAATTATAATACCCACAGCATAAGATAAACTATTTGGTAGCGGTATTCATTAAAACATAAAATTACTTAATAATCGCACTACCTATTGCAATTTAATCTAACTAGGTATGGCAAAAAAACATAGTTTCATGAGAAATAATATTTTCTAGTTACAAAATGGCGGGAAAATATTTCTATGTATAAAACCAAGCCGGGTTAGTTACACCAGTTATAACTAGAGAAGGGGTGGACCAGCTTCTATTAGATTTGATTTCATTAGCAGAAAAACTACTAAAACAACGGTAAAATTCGGAAAAAAAAATAACAGTTCTAGCAATTCATAAAGACGATGTTCAAAATCGTTCTCTCTCTTAATGAGCCAGTCAGTGGGCTGATCTTAATCTCAACGCACTTTGTCACTCAGAGTGACGTTAACGGCGGGAGATGCCCAATTTGCGGGTTATTTGGCGGTAGATCGCCCCTACACTGTTTTGGCACATCCTCGCTATTGAACGCTGCGAAGTTCAAGGTCCCTCAGTCACTGTTTGTGTTTGTCACTTCCTTGTATTTACAAAGTCTTTGCTCGATTGAATTTCCTATCGCTCCGCTTTAGGAATCAGAAATTCGTAGATACAAATTTTCTACCCCATTACTTCGAAAGAACTAGTATTGGTAGATAAAAAAATACAAAACTATGCTTAATTTCCTAACCTCAAAATAAGAGAGATTTAAAAACATTTTTTAAATCAAGCACAAAAAGCGCTTAAATGTTGAACCCTAACAACAGCAGTGCTAAGTAAACAAGTAGGTATGTAAGAACAGCACGGAAACCGTTCTATACGGTAGCGATATCTTATCGTGCCAGATGCAGCGCTTTTGTGCTATATTCTGAAAAGCTATTCAGTTTTGCTTCCGTCGTCGTCAAAGTTTGTTTCCGTTGTGCTACGTTAGATTATATAACTTACTATTTATTCAGAGGAAACTAATTTAGTTTAGAGAAGTAAGATAAGTAGGTCTGTGGGTAACTTTAGCTAGGATTAACCAGTAGATATCAACTTACCAGTTAAACTATTGTTAAACTACATATCTCGGGAACCCCTAGACCGATTTTGCTTGATTCGAATTTAAAAAAAATCGCCTCATTAATCCGCCTACAAAATATCATAACGATCAGATCAACGATACTTAAGCTATTTTCAAAGGAACGTTTATACATACATACAAACGCCGAATTGTCCCAACTGTCACTGTGAACTTTGCTCTGTCTAGGTTTAACTGTTTTAAAGTTTAGCAGATTCTAATGTGACTCTTTGCTAAAAGCCTCAAAAATCTACCAGGTTGATGAGGAAAAGATCGCTAATGCCTACAAATAATTGTAGTAATTAGTTGTAGATATTGACGTGACATCTTTAATAAAGCGCGAGATATAGAAAAGTGGGGGTATGACAATCTCAACATTATCACGCGGCACACGGTATCACGATCCAGTATCACGTTACTATTGATTAATAAAATAATAAAACATAACAACACACACATTGACTAAGCCCTGCACTAAGATATAATCTAGTATCGGTATGGTATAAACTAAATAGATGAAAATACAACATCCAAGACCAGTTGACCAGTTCCAAGACAACCAAGACAGAGCGAAACAATGCGTCTTGAAAATAAATAATACAAAGTTTCGCCCCCGCCGGTTTTCGAACCCGGAACCTTCAGCGTAGCAATCGGCTGTTTACACCACAGCGTAAAAGTATGTATTTTTTTTGGAGAAACCCCAGACCACTGAGAGCATACATATACGACGGGTGCAATACGTAGGCTAATTCAAAGTTAAAGTCAAAGTCAAAATATTTTTATTCAAAAAGAGTTAAAATAAGTACTTTTAAATCGTCATCTGTTTTATACTACCACCGGTTCGATACGCTATTTCTACGGGGAAGAATCCGACAAGAAACATCCTTAGTTGCTTTTAGTTCTGACCGTGGGGTCGCAGGTTTTATAATATACTTAATTATTTTAGGATGACGATACGGTATTGATACCTGCTGATTAGGAATGGATACTTTCCAATAAATATTCACCACAAGAGACAATGGATGGCACTGAGCACCATCCAGCTACCCATTGTCCTCGTAACTCTTAAAACAATAGCTGTGGGCTTTACAACGTTAACATTCAAATAGATCTTATTACCAACGAATAGGGTTTTAAATGTTTTGGTTGCAGTCTTTATAGGATAAAGAATTAAGCTTAAAGAAAATTGGAAAGTGGGTTAGATTTATCTTTTTATTCATTTATTTTGTTTTATCTGTTTAGGAATGAAAAAATAGGAATGACAACATATTATGTCAAAATTACTCGTCAATACACATATTAAGATAATGTTGTTCAGCTAATAGGGAACATGGATGAAATTTAATTTGATTATTCAGTAAATTTATCGTAAAGTATGTGGAAACGAATATATCTATCTCGCTCATCAGAGCAACCTTTTCTATAGAAGTTATATGGCGCCCGTGTACTCAGACGTCATTGTACATATTGGATCTCTCAGTCTAACCAACGAATTTAAAGCTTTAGAATTTAGTTATTAATTCAGATATTTGAGAAAATCTAACGGATTTATGTAAAAATGTGGTATCGAATTATAGCCAATAAATTAAAAGTCATACATTTTCCCTATTTTTGTTACATTATATTCATATATAGTACGCAATTACAATAAAAGCGTCAATAGAAATAAATTATAATTGTATAAAACAAAATATAAAAAACATTAATTTAGTAAAAAAAACATAAATTAAGCCAATAAATAATGGGAATATTGTAATAATAATAATGTGATTAGTCTTAGGTTAGGTGAGTTTTGTTATCAAGCTGCAATGGAACCGACGTGCTTTTCTATGCTAATAAATGTATCTCTTTATGTTTTGTATGTTCTTTTGTTTAATGTTTTAATCTAAACGAATGTTATTTTTCTTTGAGAGCTGTTTTTATTTTAGTATACTGTGTGTGTAACGTTTGTCAATGTTGTGTTCGTCTGTTACGGGCATGTACATCAGTTTCTGTTTGTAATATTTGTTCTTGTATATATTTGTGTAATGTACTCGCTGTAGACGTTCCTAAATAAATAAAATAAAATAAAATAAACATGTATCAGAAAGAGAGGTCATAACGAGTAGGTAAGTGCTTATAGGAGGTAGTGTTGGTAACCACTATATCGGAAACTATTGATTTGGAAATTTCTTTTAAAACCTACCTTTACAAGGGTATCCATACCGAGGCTGCATTTGGTATCAGAAAATAAGTTCTTCACGAAAGAATTCGCGGGCAAATACTAGTTATTCTTATAAAATAATACTGTCAGTAGAGACTTTAAATATGGATATTTCTTCTTTTAGTTCTCCTTATAAACGAAAATTAGTATACCTATAGCTATTTCTAGCAATGTTTTTGAATAGAATCCTGCGGTTGTCAGGTTGTCCGTCTGTCTGTTTGTTATTGTAGAACCATCCCACGCAGCACCCATAGCATCAAGTACGAAGGACAGCAAAAACTAAAGAGACACCTTTTTTATTTATTTTCTGTCATACAGTTTTTGGATGGTAGAGGAACGACTGACTCTCAATTAAATGTCATCCCCCACAATAACATATTATGTTGATATTCGCAAAAAATCGTTCTAAAAGGATTAAAACCACGACCACGTGGTAACTACATCGATGAAAAACTACTGTCAAAATAAAGGTAGGAACAGTCAATGTAAAAGTAAACAGGTCAGTTGAAATCATTTCTTACTTGAAGTAGTAAACTAAAACTAAAAACAATCTTGATTTGCGTAATTGCAAAATAACACTTAAATCATAATAATATGATGTACAGTTTAAAAAAATTTACTTAACCTAGAAATATGTTAAATATGGCAGTAACTGTGATCACTTTGTGAAAAGTCTAACTGTATGCCAGAGCAAAAAAAAAACGATATTAAATGTCATCTAAAACGTCAAAAAATGGTATAAATCAAATGTAATATATAGCACAGATTCCTCCAAAACCCTGATTTTTTTAATTTCGCACTGGTGATTTAACTATTTTAACAATTATCCGCCTAAGATTAGGTCACGTTTGCACTCCGGTATTTCTGGCAAAAATAAGGGTGAATGTGGTTTAGAAGAAGGTACTGTTGAACACATTTTTTTCCACTGCCCCAATTTAAGGGTCTCACTGTATGATTGTCTCCCAAAAAATATCCCCCATCCCATAAATGTTAACTATCTGTTGTCGCAGTCTCACGCTAAACTTGTACGCCAAAGTCCCTTATTAAGTTTATTAAATCCAATAGTACAAGATGTCCTTGTGTTGTGTATGTGTTTTTATATATATATAATTACAGATCTAGCAACTGATCAATAGTGTAAGTACCGATCATTTGCTTCTGTCAAAACCGTTTGTTCTCATCACGTGACATCGGCAAAGTGGTCGTCTTATATGGCCGATGCCATAAATCAAATTGGATTTGGATTTGGTAATATAAAGGTATGTAACGTTTGAATGTATTACATCTATAGGCATGTTAGATGTGAGTAGGCGCTGAGGTTAAGATTTAGAAATCATTATACTTAATATATAGAAATTAGTAGTAAGGGCTCACTCCTTTTTAAAAGGTCGACAACGCATCTGCTAACATCTTTTGCCTGTGTCCTTGTCCTTCGGTATCACTTACCATCAGGAGAGCCGGCCTCTTTGCCCTATTTTGAAATTTAAAAAAAAAAAGTAAATTTTACACAAACTATCGACTCTGTACATTTCTTATTCCTCACATCATTGTGTGATATTTGAAACAGGATTATCTCTTTAAAGTTCAACGCTAACAAAAGGATTTATACAAACCAAACTGTAAATAGGAACTAAAAAATAAATAAACTACCTACAATATTATAGTACGGTCGGAATAAAAAGAAAACTAAATCAGAATTAAGTGATAAAATTGAAGTTAACTGCACAAAAGACAATGATCTTTAAATTTTACTATATAGTAGTATATATAAATGAAGCCTTTATAATTCTCATTTAATTTAAGTTTCCCGCGCTTTACCTTCTTTACCTTCAGCTTCGAAGTAAAAGTATTATCTGTGGTGGCAGCACGGTACTCTATATTTACTATGGAAATTCTATAAGAAGGAAAATGATCTCTGCTCTAACGTTTTATAGTTATTAAAACGTTAATGTGATTTAAGACAGAAATAATCTTATGGTTATATGAAATAATATTTGAAGCAGTAGCTTTTAATGTTGTTTCTCTGTACAGGTGAGTAAATTAAAGTAATATGTAAGTTGTTATAAATATTGGTTGTGAAAGTGTTTCTTAAAAATAAACTACTCTTTACAGAGTAACAATTAAAGTTGTTGTTTCAATAAACAACATATTACATATATATTTTTATATATATATGTATATATTAATAAATATACACACATATATTTGTATATATGGAGGTATCTTCCTGTTTGTTTAGATTTTTGGAATACACACCCGCTTTGTAATGTATTTCGTTAAGAATTGAGCGCCAATATTCGATTATCTCTAGTTAAGTAGGTAGGGCATTATTATTATTATTACGAAGTAATCTCATTGGGTTCAGTGTTTGTTATAGCAATGGCATTATACGACACCGTATAGCTTAGCCCAAAAGTGTCACCGTAAAAAACAAGTGTGTTTCCTTCCATCCACTTAGACTGAGATTGAGACTCAAAAATTTAGATAAAACCTTTTTAAAAATATAACTGTACCTAGCTGTATAACTTTTTACCCAATTACGACGAAGCCACAATGAAGGGTAATGTTCTTGGCAGTCTATGTATGTATGTATGAATGTTCCACCATAGCGACTAAACTAAGGGACCGATTTTAATGAATGAGGTGTCAATAGATTCGCAATTATGGTCCAGGTGACATGGGTAAATTTTAAACGATGGAAGTTAAACCTCAAGTAACAACCTCAAAAAATGATTAAATTACCACGTGCTAGTGGAGGACGTGGTAGCTCAGTTTGTTACGTGCCTTGGTTAACCGACCGACCCAACCCGATAGATTGAGGGTTCGAGTCTCGGGTTGCCGTGCATTGTAGCTGCCATGTTCCTCACTGTGCCTGGATAGTGAAGACAGATTCGCAACCGGTCACTCCAGGGCTCAACGTAAACATGCGAACTGCGTGTGTAACACCTGCCTTCCCCTCTTGAAGGATTAATTACGGTGTAAGGTTATGTATGTTATGCGTTAGTAGTATTGACTCGTGTTATAGTTAGTACGACCACGGCTCTACCTTGACCATTTTTGTACCTATTTCTATCTGAAGTATTTTCTTGTTTTGACCTTTTTAAATCCCTTTTTTGATGTAGTCGAGTAATAGTTTTTAAACTTTTCTTTTTCTGTTTTGCTAACTGTACTGGATAGCTTGCGACTATTTATATTTCAATTTAACAGTTTCGGTGAGATGACTCGTCGTTTCGATTCAATTTAAAAATCGTTTTAAGTAATCGGTTTTATTTAACATCACTAGCCACATAGGAAATTATAATGTGATTACGTTCCATGACATTTTTAATCTTCCAATTCCAGTAGCACTTTTCATTCTAATCTTAGTCTATGACTTTCCTGGTACAAACATTTTATATACTTATTTATTATACTTCATTTCCGTAGTACCTTCTTCGGAGATTCAACTGTTCTAGTTAATTTTTTTTATTGTGTAGCATTTGGGGTCTGGGCATTATTTTAAGGTACTGTTTCGATGGATAGGTTAGGTCGATGGTTGGGTATAATTGACTACATGAAACCTTGTGAGATTGTTTTATATACCTCCAGATAAATTTAATGAATGGTCCTTTACTACTTATTAATTAGGTTAGGTATGAAATTTTTAAATGAATGTGATTTAATGTTATTTTTGAGACTCAACATAAACATGCGATATGCGGTGTTTAACACCTCTGCCTACCCGTCTCGAGGGATTGATTACGGCGTGAGTTTATGTTAATTAACACGTTTCATTACTTTATGTTTAAATAATTAAAACAGGATTGACAGATTCTTGATGAATAAATTAAAAATATATAACTAAAAATTGTTTTTTTTTATTTAGGTTTATATGAGTATTTAATTAAAATACCGAAATATAACAAGTACCTATTAAACTTATTAATCAACCAAATACAAAAATAGATGCTCCGAATTAGACCTGTCAAATTTTAAAACTTGCGAAGACAGCTTTTTAAATAAACACCGAAAGCGAAGAGTGATTTGTATGGGATTTAAAAACATTTAGGTTTTTGAAACTTAACACCAATACACTTCAAAATCGACTGTAAAATAACTGAAATAAAGACTATTTAGAGAAACATGTTAAGAAAAACGATGTTAGGTAAAAATAAAATTAATGGATTCGTGACTAAAATAGGAGTTGTTAATTAAAAAGGTGTCAAAAATAAGTTTTAAATTTAAGATTAGTCTAATTTATTTCTCTCGTCTTTCAATAAAGGCAACTTTACATAAGATATAATGCACTTTCTTATGAGCTCGTCTACTACTAATTTTATCACGCGATTCTCGGTAACACGATCCAGTATCAAATATTGACGCTATCGCCTAACAATTTGATCGTATAGTAATATCAAGATACAAAGATCAGGATTCAGCACTGATAGTGTAGACCCCCACGATTAGAGATTAAAAACAAACAATAGCAAATGTTACAAGACTCATACTGTGACAATTTATCCTGTGCATCAGGAGTTCTCAACGTGAGGCCCGCGGGCAGCATGCCTGATAAATTTCGCGAAAAGTGTAAATGTCTCAATAAATTATTGTTCCCTACACGTTCTAGAAACTATATCAAAGCTTTAGAATAAGTTGTTTTTGAATTAAACAATATTTGCCAATTTTCTGGCGGCTCGAGACCAAAAAAGGTTTAATTCCACTGTTGTAGATCCCTGTACCGACTTCGAAACTTTTCTAGCAGAAATATAACATTACATATGCCTGTATGAATAAAGCAAATATTTATTCCACAGTCAGACAGACAACCTACACGTTTATTCTACTGAATCCTAAGACTTCCTCCAAGTATGTGTACGTGGGTAACACTGAAAATGTTTAGAACTGGCCAGTTAGAAACATTGCCAATTAAAACTTTTTTTGAAATTCAATTTTAGAACTCATTGGTAACTTAATTTAGTAAATTGCATTCATTTGCCATTTGTTTTTGTGAATTGGCGGTAAATATAAAACTCTTGTTACATATGAAAATAAACCTAACGCGAGAAAATTTTCGGTCAATGATTTATTCAGACTTTTTTTGTGGGCTTACTCAACAGCAAAGCTGGATAATTAGCATTTCTTAATGAAGCCCCATCTCGTGCCACTATTTACAATTGGTTTAACGAGTTTAAGCGTGGACGTAGCAATCTCAATGATGATCCACGTGAGGGACGTCCTTTAACAGCGACTACTGAAGATAACATCGGTGCTGTGCGACGCATGATAGAGGAAGATAAGAGAGTGACCTATCAGCAGATACGGGCAAGCCTAGGCATTGTTATGAGTTAAGTTCAAAAAATATTACACGAACATTTAAGCGTCAGGAAGCTTTGTACTAGATGAATTCCCCATATTTTAACCGACGACCAGAAACACCTTCGCATGGACTGGTGTCGCCAAATGTTAGATAAGTTTAATGGCGGTGACTCAAATGCTATATTTGTCATCATCACAGGTGATGAAAGCTGGATATATTGCTACGAACCCGAAACCAAAAGACAATCAGCTCAGTGGGTGTTTCCTTTCGAGGATCGGCCAACTAAGGTAAAAAGGTCTCGGTATGTCAATCGCTGTTTGCCTGTTGTCTTGGAAAAAATTAGACAGCAGCGCCCTCGAAGCAGGATCCCCCTTCAACACGACAATGCTTCATGCGCATTCCGCAAAACGGACTGTTGAATATTTGGCTATGGCAGGTGTCGACGTAATGAGTTATCCGCCATACAGTCCTGACTTGGCACCCTGCGACTTTTATTTATTCCCAAGAACTAAAGATATTCGAGGTATTCGCTTTACGAGCCCTGCAGATGCGGTGAAAACGTACGAAAATGTCATAGAAGAGCCTAAGGAAGAATGGGCCCACTGCTTTTCTCAGTGGTTCCATCGAATGCGACGATGTGTAGAGAGGAACGGAGATTACTTCGAAAAACAATAAAAGTATTGGCAACTGAAAGTTGCTCGACACTGACAAACGTTTTAAATAAAACCTTAAATAAATATATTTTGGATAAGGTCTTAGGAAAGAAAGTTCTACTCTATGTCTAGATTGGTTTTAGAAGAAATTAAATCTTACTTTGTAGTTCAGTACATTAGACAAGCAAATCCGGAGGAAGGAGCGTGTGATGTAGGACATTATCATGTTACAGTTAATGTAATTTTGACGTGGGTGCGCATCTGTTGCTGTGACGTCACAGGTCCTTGTCTTATAAACGCTGTCTTTAGACCAGTTTCATGTGGTTCTAACCAACTGGATCGCTAAGATATCTACAATGAAATCTAAATATAAATATCTGCCTATTTTTGTATAGTTTTTTGGGAATTCTTGTCTCTGTATCCCTAAACGATATACCTAATATGTTTAAAATATTCCACATTAAGTAAACGTAATTTTATTGTGAAACCTTTTTATTATATAAAAGTGTATTGTTGAACTTAACCTATCGTAATTTACAAGGATGTGCCTTATACTTGCCAAAATATCTTGAGATGGATGACATATGCAAATGACCCTAGTCTAGTGATGGGTCGCAACTCAATCTAATTAAAATCGATAAAGATCAATCGAATATAATTTTTTGCAGTAAAAAAAAAAAAAGTTTAATTTTGTAATAAAGTAAGACGGAACGTTAAAAACATCTTTTGTTGTACGAATTGTAAGTTGTGTGCGATCAACCGAGGCGAAAGAAAAAAAACACAAGTACCTTATCACTCAATCTCAATTAATGACCAGTTTTATGAATGTTAATTTTACTTACGCCATTCTTTTAGTTTTACAGAAATATATAATAAATTGACTTAATAACTCATTGTCTCAGCCCTGCAGTAAGTATCCTAAGAACTTGTGTCACAGGAACTACGCAACGATATGGTATAAACTAGATAGATAAGAATACTACATCCAAGACCGATAAGCGAAAAATTGCGTCTTGCAAATAACACAATATTACAAAAACCAGAACCTCTTGCGTGGCAGTCGGCTGTTTACACCACTGCGCCACAGATTTCGTCAAAAAGTTAAAATAAGTAACTTATTTTATAAAATAACAAATATAATTAATAAAACATAATTAACTTACATTACGTACATAAATGCATGAAATGCACCCCATGCAACAACACCTGTTTTAAATTGGAGATTTCGCAAAAATTATAATGTCTCCGTATAGGAAATGAAGAATTATTATGGCGGAGGGTAAAATAAACCCTAGTACACGATATGAAAATAAAGAGACAAGTAAAATATAGAAGGATATTTATTAACCTTTGCTTAAAAAGTGGTTACAAATTACACAGATTACGCGGGGATAGTGACCAATTGATTTTATCATTCTTTTTAACACTCTCTTCGATTCTAAGCACAAAAATACGGATTATGTTTGTATGACTCGCCTAAGATAAGTTTAGTTTGGTCAAAAATGTAAAGAGTTCATTTATATGGATATTATACTTCTAATAAAAATATCGTTTGAGTGTTTTAATGATAAATCTGCCTACAGTAACATGCTACTTCTATTACTATAGGATTTTAGTTAGGCTGTAATATTCTTCTCCGTAGAAATAGCGTTTCGAACCCTTGGTAGTATAAAAAAATGACGATTTCAAAGATCTTATTTTAAATGTATTTGAATAAAAATATTTTGACTTTAATTTAACCGCCACTTTCCGTTTATTGTAAGATAGGGATTTTAAAGTTTTGCAGTAGTCAAAGTAAGTGAATAACAAGCTTAACACACAAATATACATGCATACACTATAACTTTATTGTATCTTTGTATATACTAAACTAGGGGGAAACAGTGACTCATGGCTTAACTTTACCTACGGTAACTGAAACGAATATCGACCGAATTTTTAAAAGGATAAGATTACTCATAGGGTTTCCCTTCCCATGGCTTTAAATTACAGTGTTTTACATTTTTGTCGCGTGCCATGGATTCTAGGTTTATGTCAAAAAAAAAATCTCCAACTATAGACATTTAAATATAATAAACAAAATTGTGGGAAGAATTTATAACTATGCAACCTAATATTACATTAATTTCAAAACAGTTGACAACACAGTTTCAAGTTTAATCTTTGAATAGATTGAATAGGTAACTGAATAATTCAATTTCTATAAAAGAGAAAAGAAATTGATCGTTAATTCACCGCAATATTAATAGCTCAAATTAAAATTATGGGTCAATGGTGGGCACATCTTTAATTGGCATTATTACATATAAGCTTATTTTAATTATAATCATATAATTATTGTAAACAACGCCTGTGTTACGCTGTTGTTGTACCAATCAATAAAATAAAAATTACATTTAATAATAAGAATAAAATAAAATAATAATTTTTTTTTTGAATAATTAAGAGAGTGTAAACAGCTGACTGCTACACTAGTGGTTCCAGGTTCGAATCCCGGCGAGGGCGGGACTTAGTGTTATTTGCAAGACGCATTGTTTCGCTTACCGGTCTTGGATGTAGTATTCTTATCTATGTAGTATATACCACATCATTGCTTAGTTCCTGTGACACAAGTTCTTACGATACTTACTAGGGCTGAGTCAATGTGTGTCGTGATGTGGTTATTTTTATTATTATTATTAAGACCAAAGTTTAGTCAGAATCAGAATATATTAATTCTCAATCCCAAATACTGTTGATAAATAACCTTATGATAAATAACAAACATAAAATATAAACGAATAACAAGTAATATACGTGAACACACAGACAAAATATGTTCTATTTATTCACCCACACTTACATACCCAACACACTTATAAAGATAGTTCACCCATGCGTATTACATCACAAAATTGCGACGACGAGTCTATGACAGTTGTTGCGTTTTTATTATGACAAATGTCATTTATCACGTCCCCAACTGATCATCGAATTGATGGATCAAATTGGTTTATATAATGTACCCAACACTGTTCAGTGTGGATAAGCGGGATAGTAAATTTAATATTTTATGGTATCTAAGAGCGATTACGAAGGTTTTTGTTAATGTCGGCTACTAAGCATCGGTAGATGCGTCTGCAGATTGATCGGCCAACTTGTACGCGGATAACCACGATCTAACCACACATGCCTCCACTACATATCGACGGATGGACCGCAGGGGGGCAGCATATACGCGGATGATTTTGCGATTCGACATTGCCAGAGGTGAAGACATACACACTAATTTGCTTGTACCCATTGATCCGTGAGCAAAAGCCAACAAGCGGATAAGTGGCAGATGCATCGGCTGACATTAAAGGTATCACAGACAAGCAAAAACCCTTCTCTACACGTTGGCAGACGCAACCAAAGATACAATCTGCTGATTCATCCACCGATGTGTAGAGCAGCATACAGACAAGCAAAATCCCTCCTCGACACATAATCGACAGACGTATCCGCAAATACCATGATTGGTGTTAAAGCAGTAATATAAAAATTAAACAATAAACATTGAACTTTCAATTGGCATAATCATAAATGGAATTAAGTCGAGATGGGCAAATAATGTACTGCGGGAATAGTTTCTTACTTAGAAAAAGTATGAGCCCTCAAACTTAGTTTTTCAAGTTTTTAATATTTGATTCATTCAATAAAAATATAAAATCGGATGATCGGCTCAATCCAATCTGAATAAAAAAACAAAATAGTTTTTAACATGGAAAAAGTAAGCCCTCAAACTTCGTTCGTTTTTGAGTATTTAATAGTTGATTGATTCAATAAAAAAATATAAATTCAGATGATCGTTTCAATTAAATGTGTCCGAATCGAAGCCACGACCTCCGACGTCAGAGCTAAGGGCTATAATAGATAGTCAAAACAAAACTATGACATAATGACCTAAAAATCACAGACAATGCGTAGAGTGTAACAGAATTCCCAGTAAAGGGTTATCACATTGTTTTAGTACTTGTTTGATGTGCCGGCGACGGTTTTGTTACAATTAAATATATCATTTAATTTAGAAATTATTGTAATTATAGTAACCAAAATAATGTGTTAAGGGGGGAGCCTGATTTAGAAGCTTCAAAAAATCGATTTTTTTTTTTTTGCATAAATGTCTTCCTAAACTATCTAAGAATGTGTCCTCAAAATTTCAGACGGAAATTCGCAATATTTTCGGAGTTATAGAAGAAAGAGTCGGCAAGCGTCGAGCAGGTATATACGAGCGGCCGGATCGCTCGGAGCGCGCGCGCTCCGCCCCTCGATCTATTGTTCGTGTTATGATCCAAACAGAATAACGGTCCTTCGAGGGACTGTTGACTGTTCGCAGAAGGTCATTGTAGAGCTATGTAGGGATAAAAGTATGTATTATAACGGTATATGTGACCTGGCAGCGTCGGTTCGAGCAAAGCTACATTTAGCATTTGGGTTCAGTTTCGATTTGTCTTTCGGCACGTGAACGTCTTCAAATCATGCAGAGCTATCCAAAAGTGAGCAAATCTTCAAGTGAACGCAGTGGAAAGCCACGGAAACGTAAATTCCACGGCAATCAGTTTCATAATGGCGGCTTTTAAACATCCACCACGTCTAATTGACGAACATGTCGAGCAGCACATTCGTCCTGTGTACGAGGACTTATCCAAGGACGAGCTGCTTACGAGGTGTTTGGGTGGACACACACAAAATGCGAACGAGTCGTTCAATTCCACTGTGTGGTGCATGACACCTAAACACCTTCACTCAGGCATTAAAATCATCGAAATTGCTGCTTACATCGCTGGAGGAATGTTCAACGAAGGCTACAGTGCAGCATTGAAAACCATGCAGTTGATGGATTTAAAAATTGGACAGCAATGTAACAATTTCGCCAAGAGAGCCGACGAGGAGCGCGTCACCCGACAAAACAGGCGCGATTCATTGTGTAGTAAAGAGGCCAGAACAGCCCGCAGACTCGAACAACAGGGCACAAACCAGGTTTTTGAAGAGTGTGAAGGTTTACTTTATGGACCAGGAATCGCTGATTAGCATAATAACGCGGTAAGTTTAAGAAAATTACGATTTTTCATATACGAAAACTTTGACGCACGTTTTCTCGAGTTTTCATTTTTACGATTTTTCCTAATTGGCGGGAAAGATAGGGAAAAAACTAAACGTCCTATCGAAATAAAACAAAATGCATTTTATTCGGGATGAAATTCTCTTCTAGTTGAACCTAAAAAACCTTGAAAAAGTTAAGATTAACATATTTTTTAAACAATCTAAAGTCAATTTTTTTTTTTTTTTTAATGAACTTTTTTTTCAATTCACTAAAAATTATTGAAATTTGAACGTTTTCATCAATTTTCTTGGTTTAACTAGAAGCTATACTATTCAGGAATAAAAATATTTTTGGGTTTTTTGTTTCAGATGAAAATTGCGACCTGCATCATTCCCGCCGCACAACAAAAGCGCTCGCGAGACGCCTCGGCGAAATTCTTGTCCCGGGCATAATATTGCTTAAATCTTCATGAAAAAATTTGAGAAGACTGTTGAAATATACAACAATAAAACCTGAAAGTTTCATTCCAATCGTATATTTTTTTCCTTCCCAAAAAAATCCTTCAAAAAATCGATTTTTCGAAGCTTCTAAATCAGGCTCCCCCCTTAATGTTATTTATAATTAGGCGGTGAAAAGGTTAGGAGATACACTTAACGCGAAGTGCAGTCTTTTCTTCAAATTGTGAAACTCAGTTATTTGAATGGATTTTTTTTTTGTTTTGACTATTATAGTTTGTTTCCATTTTGCATTTTCGTAACAAAATTTTTAAGTGAAAAATTTAACTTAAAAATCGACGGCTTTATTGAAATTGACTAACATCGCGTATAAGAAACACATTTAAACAAAGTCAGAGTAAAAGCTTGTATTACAAAATCTAATTATTAACCTAATGAACAGACAAACACAAGATAATAGATGACAGCTGTGTTTTGCAACTGCATCTCTAGCGCCATCTATAATAATCTATATTATAATGACAGAAATTATTATAGTTTATTTAATTTCACCAAAAATAGAAAAACCTTTTTAAGTTAAGTAAATAGATATTTAATTTGAACAGTTATGTAATATTCGAAGGATTGGAGTGCCAGTGTTATTACCGGCACCATAGTTATAACAACTTTACCTCTACATGGGCAAGGTATTGGCGTTCCAGATATCAAAGGGCATCGTCATATCAATAGGCGGTATCAATTTCCTTCAGGAGAACCGTCTGCTTGTTTGCCCATGATATAGTATAAAAATTACTTAAATTTTTGTACTAGAAATGTGAATTTGGTTTAGACTTTTTTAGCTTTTTCGGTGATTGAAATATTAAAAACTTGACTTTTATTAACCTAATTAATTATGGCCTTTTTTTGTTCTGATAAGCTGAATGGTTTTAAGTTATCGATTTTCATCAATATTTTATCTAAAAATGAACCGTAGGACAAATAATTAGATTTTAAATTGTTTTTTCTCTAGATTTAGGAGAAATTATCGGATTTTTAATTGTACTTATCTAGATTTAGGAGAAATTAAAATGTTTTTTTCTATGAACCAGAGAGAAAAAGAAGCTTATTACCTATTGTTCACTTTTCACAAAAAAAAAAAACTAACAAAAAAGGAAGAAAAACAATTCCCACGATAATCAAACGGGTTGCATCAATCGGCATCCTTATTTTGATAATCATTTAATAGTCAATCGTTTGCTTCTGTTAGGCAATCGCGACAGACATAAATAATAACTGCGCTGTGTTGGAACTTGAAACTACTCGTAACATTTTAATTTTGGCTAAATTGTAGCCAAAAATAAAATGAATTCTTTGCGTTAAATAATAAAATAACATGGTAATAAGATGTGAGTAAATAAAAATTATAACAAATTTTAACCTATTAAGCTTTCTCCTAAATCTAGAGAAAAAACTATTAAAAATCTGATTATTTGTCCTATTGATTTATTGATAAAATTAGGTTTTAATATTCAACTGTGGGGCAAAAAAAAAAAAATAGAATCAATAAATGAATTAGTTATATAAAGTTAATGTACTGTAAAAAGACAAGCAACGATGCTCAAATTAAAAAAAAAAACATATTACGACACACACATTGACTCCGCCCTGCTGTAAGTATCGCTAGAACTTGTGTCACAGGAACTAAGCAACGATATGGTATAACTACATAAGAATAAAACATCCAAGAACGGTAAGCGAAATAATGCGTTTTAGGTATAACGGTTTTAATGAACTTTTGCTTAAAAACAATACACGATTATATATATTACCAATTTTATTATTTGCTTATGAGTGACCAAAATTTTAATCCAGTATTGAACCTAGCGCCACATTCGGTTGTAGATTTATTTGTTTTTACCACCGGTTATAACATCCTGTGTTGCCCTAATAAAGGGTCCAGAAATAGTACATTATAAAAGGGAACGGATTTGTTTTGTAAACTTTTGTTTACATGTTGTTTTACACAGGAATAGATTCAACATGTTTTAACGCTTATTTTAACTAGCATTTGCTTGTGACTTCGTCTGCGTAGAGCTTGTATGTTTTTGGACGAAATGTTGCCAGTATCGTTCCTGTTTAAGGGCTTTTCAAGTATTACGTAACGCAATTTCGAGTGGAGGAGGTGTCCGCATAAGTGTATATGCAAAATGGCTTTCGACCGAATGTCGCCATATTTGAGAAAGTTCTTCGTATCATACTGAACAAATGTTTCAAAAAATCTCGTGACTTTCCCGAGAATTTCGATGTCAAAGTTCCGAATTTTCAAAAACGTTACGGTATCTATCATGGGGTTAAAGGGGGGTCAAAACTCAGCCCAATAAAGGTATTTACCTACTTGCCCTCAAAGAAGAAAATATCATATAGACGAAGTTATTTTCACTTCTTTATTAAAATAATTCATTTTATTGTTGTCACAAATCCTTAAAATAAAGTTGGCTTGAACTATGGGTATCTAAAATTAAAAAAAAAACAACTTCTAACGTAAATATTAAATAGGTGAAGAAAAAAAACTCAAAACTTCTTCAAACATTGTTTTATTTTTACAACTTTCTTAGTTTTTTTTAGTTTCCTTACTAAAATAAAAAAGAACCTTTATTTAGTATATATTCTTTCGTCGACCGATCATAAATGGCATTTTAAAAAGGTTGTTTTTTTAATAGGTCGAAAAAAAAATCTTACATTTTAATATTCCTAGTTAAAACCATTAAAACACTCGCTATCTTATAAAAATTCTGTTAGCATTCGGTAATTCTTCGCTTTCCACTTTTGGAGTGGAGAAACTGTTGCAGAGAGCCAGGACCTGAAAAAAAAGGAACACTGTGACAAAAAATCCATACAATTCGATGTCAGTTCTGACACATATTGGCCACATTAGACTATTTTCACATTAAAGTTGTTTGTTAAACAGACATTTATGGATTGGTTTAAGTTTTAATTGCGAAGTACCTAAGTCGTTCCATCTCACCAAGAGGGTTTGACTAAGTTTGTTAGTTTTATCTGGAGCGTACGTGCACATCGTTTTAGTGATAGCGTAACCTCGAGTTCACTCTGTGAAGAGCACATTAAACCAATTTGCATTCAATTAAAGCCATAGCCTAACGATTGGATATATTTTATAATTCTTAATAACTTACGGTGTAAAAGAAGCTGACGACGCCGATGACTGTGCCGGTGAGGACGTCCCACCAGTGGTGTCGGCGGTCAGTGACCCGGGTGAGGGAGCTGACGGCAGCGAAGGTCAACAACAGCATCTGGAGTGTCGGCACTATCAGCACCGACTTGCCGTGCCAGCTGAACGCACGCTTCTGAAGGTACGCCTATAAATAAAGACCTTTAAAGTGAGCTGAATCAAGCAAAGAAAACAAAATATGGAAGAACGATCTTGAAAGCCTCACAAGACCGTTCGTCCTTTTTAATTTCGTCATCTTGTAACAACTGCAAGATGCCGCTTGATGCAAGCGGGGCATGATCACTCCTGGGAATATATGGAGGAATTATTTTTGGCTTTGTCGCAAATTTTATGCTACATAGTAAAAACTATAAACTGTTTTTATTGAATCAACCAATAATTTAAAACTTGTGTTACATAATGATATGATTTTGCGATATACAGTCAAACAGATAATACACATGTACTCCTTTTAACAGACGAATATTCTACCTAAAATCTCCCTATCTTCACCAAGGATCGAAATTGATAAAATAATCAAGACCCTAAGCTTTAAGCACCAAAGATAAATTCTACTGCCATACCTAGATATTATAGCTGTTCCACAAAGCTTGAATCTTTTTTCAACTGATCACTTTTGACTTACAGATATGAATAAAGCGAAGAAGACGGATGACGAAGTGTGTCCAGATGGGAAGCTGTGATAAGCGTCGCTCTGGAACCAGGCAGAGTAAGTCTGTGATGTACAGGTGTACGACGGCACATAAGTGTTCCTGGAATTAAAAACAATATTATGATTAAAAATATAAGATGATTTTTCTTTATAAAGGGGTTGAACAAGTTTTCTACTTATAGGGGTGGCACAGCAACCTTATAGGAGCAATGTTCGCCATTCTGTCGCACCACTGCAACTCCTGGTAACCAGGATCAACACTGGTGTTCTTGCAGCTGTGCAATGAAACAAAAGCTACGTACCCAGACATACTATCGGATATCTTGGCTGCCTCATAACTTTTAAAGGATCCAGTCAAGATGTAGTGGTGAAATATTTGTTTGCCCCAAATCCTGGTGAAAAGAAACATGACAACACTCACGGTGTGCAGTTCTTGTTGGTATCCGGCTCGCAGATATCAAAGAAGGTGGGCCTCGGCATCCCTGTGACGCCTTTCATCACCTCCACGATGGCCAGATTCATGAAGATGCCGAAGCAGTAGCTCCTCATTAGGTACATGGTAGTCCAGAAAGCCTCGACCAATCTGTCCAATACTGAAGTATCGCTGGCCATAACCAAGCATTCCGTTACGTAGATCTGTCAAGAAGGAAACTAGTGAAAAGGAGATATTGTTTGTTCACATCACGTGACATTGACTTGGTAGTCGTTTAATACGGTTCTTGATATAAATCAAAAATTGATGAAGAGATACCAACGCATAAAAGTACCAATTAACCAATAAATAACTAGAAGTTCAATACAGATTAGCTGTATCTAAATTGGTGAGCTAAAACGCAATTTTTAGACCAAACCTTTAGTTACGAAAAAGGTCAACTCGTATCATAAATGTTGACAAAGGAATTGAAGTTAACACTTGGAATTATGATAGTGTTGACTCCAATGAGTTTGGGTACAAATGTTAAATTAATTTTAGGGTTACCTCACGATTATTCGAATGTATCGTGTGTTTCAAAGTCGAAGTCAAATTTCTACCGGCAAGAAACTTACGTAGTTACTTTTTTAAAATAATTGGGAACAATCAATTAATTTTTACTACAATTCGTAAATAAAATACAGTTTTCTAATTATAAACCTTATTTTTCTATAAATTAAAACTAGAAAAATTAACCTTTATATAATATTTAAGTCGAGGACTTTAAGTCTATATTCAAAAATAAAAATAATAAATTACATGAAATACAAAGGATGCAATGAATGGATGGAATATCATAGTTAACTTACAATGACAATAGGAGCTAGAAAGACTGTTGTCATGAGTAGGACAGCGGAGACGGTGTCGCCATTGAAGGTGTACGACAATGCTGGATCCTGGCAGTAGAATCCTGACTGGTATCCTTGGATCACGTTCAGTTCGAACAGCAGAAGAACGCCGAACACTGGAAAAAAAGATCATCATTAGATTTCATATGCAGCTTCTAGTAAAACTTGGGAATATTGCTAGTGCTTGCTGATTTATTTTTTATATAACCTCATGTGATAAGGTGAAAAGTGATACTGCCGCCAATTGACGCGACAATACCTTGGATATCTTAAAACCGCATAAATAAAATAAATAACTACATCACGACACACACATTGACTCAGCCCTGTAGTAAGTATCGTAAGAACTTGTATCGCAGGTGCTAAGCAACGATATGGTATATATTAAATAAATAAGAATACAACATCCAAGACCGGTAAGCGAAACAATGCGTCTTGCAAATAACACAAAGTCCCGCCTCCGCCGGGATTCGAACCCGGAACCTCTAGCGTAGCAGTTGGCTGTTTACACCACTGCGCCACCGAGGTCGTCAAAGCCAATATATAGGTAAAAGATTAAATACCTCTCGTGCCAGCATTACCAAACTTTCATTTGGCTTGTAATAATTTATATACATTTAGCATGGTTTTCCCAAATGACTAAAGTATGGGGTTCTTCGAAATGGTGTTGAAAGGAAAAGGGTGGTATTGCAGGGTCGGCGACGCGTGCGTGATACCCCTGGTATTGCAAACATCCATAGGCTACGGTGACTGCTTACCATCAGGCGGGCCGTACGCTCGTTTGCCACCTTAGTGGCTATTTAGAATCGACCCGGAACCAAGTAATAAAGGAAGAAAACATGCTCAAGTGAAGCCGTATCAGATAAAATAGTACCTAAATAATTTAAAAATCTCGCTAAATTACTTATAGAGGAAACCAAATGTACTAAAGCCCACGATCTTCCTTTCAACAGAGGGCATCGTTCGGAAACGAAATAAATCCTTTACGATGTAGCAATTTACCAATAAAAAGAACATCGTCGTGACGTCAAATACTTATGCGTCAAACAATTCTACATATTTGAGGATCGGACATAATACAGGGTGTTACATAATAAAATATAGTTGTAGGTACAGTAAACTGACTAGATACTTTAAATCTTTTGTCCTCAACGACTGTTAATGCACAACTAAAACCACTAGGATAGAAAGCTCGACAAGTATATAGTTTTATATATTGACGACGAAAATCCCTTTAAACGAACAAACAGGAGAAACATTTTTCGGGGCACACCCGCCACTTTGTCCCACCACTGCAACTCCTGTTCACCAGGATCAACAGTGGAGGTCCTGTGATCGAATAATCAACGAATAATGCAGCTGTGCAATGATGCACAGGCTGTGCCCGGACACCCTGCCGGCTGTCTTGGGACCCGCAACGAACTTAATCAGAAGAAATAGGAGGTAGTAAGAAAGCGGTTTCAGACTTCCCTCCCAGCAAAGCGGATACAGCAATTGAAATGGCTCAGAGGTCCAAAAATCTAAAGGGGAGACAGTCAGGAGACGCCTGACCGTCTAAACACCACGGAATGCCACTAACAGGGGATAAATTAGATACTAACCTAAATCTTACACCAGTAATATTGGTGACAAAACTTTTTAAAGGCACGGAAATTTCCCTTTGTTTTCACAAGATCTAGGTAATAAATAGGACTACTACACGCAGATACTTGAATCGAATTCAACATGATTAACCGTTCGTCATGCCAGAGACTACACTCCCACAAGATATGATGGGCAGTTTGCACAAATTCTTGATCCGACGTTGAACATTCGCAAAAAGGTGACGGCACCAAGTTAAATGAAGTCTAATAGGAGATAATTATTTCGTTTGGAGGTTACTCAAGCTATGCCAAGTCGATCATGGATAAAAAAGCCAGGTTCACCTTTGACACCGCCGCCTATTGACACGGCGATACCCTTGACGTCTGAAACGCCAAGAGCACCGCCAATGCGTTGTCCATGTAGAGGAAAAGGTGTAATAATACCTAGTGCCGGTAATTGGCACTGGCTCTCCAATGCTTTGAAACGAAACACAGAGAACTGCTTCACGGCAGTCACAAAAACGATGGTGGTACCCGGATATTGATCTACCACCCACAAAATCAATCAAGTAGTAGGCAGTAGTAGGAAGTAATAATTATAATAACAAATTTTAATGTAACATCAAACCTCTTTGCATTTTATCAAGCAGCCTTTTGACGTTTATCTCCAAAGGCGATCTCGTTGGGAACACTGCCTCCAAAACACGCCATATATAAATACAGTACGATACAAATTTCGAGTGACAGTCAGATAGGATGGTCGACGACCTTTGGAAGGGTCGTAAGTTATGGTATAACATGACCTTTGACCTTACAGACAATTTACTAACAAATAGGACCTGTCTTTGTGCAAGTTCAACAACTCGCGATCTGTAAGATTGCTGGAGTTTCAATCCCTTATTGTTCATTTAAAGGCTTATTTGTGTAAACGCTTTTCGCCAATTATATACAACAGTTTCGTAGGTAGGTAGAACATGTTTTTTTTAATTTTTTGTTGGTAACTTATTAAACTTACAGTTTAAGTAGATTCGTTAGTTATCCAATAAAGAAAACATAAACTACAGTCAAAAATAGAACCACAATTTTTGAAGTCTAACCGACATACTCGTAAGATATCCCTATTCATAACAATGACATGTCAAATCACAGCGAATCCTGTTATCTTCGCAAATGACGCAACGTATACGGAACAGTGCGGTCCGGCTATGCCCAAATTATAGCAATAATAAATCATGCTCGCGTACATTAGACCGGGGCTTTATTTATGTCGCAGGATGACAGCGAAAATCGTTTTTTTTTAATCCTAGGGTTTTCGCGTAAACACAGACGAAGACTGCTAAAAAAAAACAACAAAGTGTGCCAATCTTACTGGTCTTTTTACGTTTTTTGCGAATATCTCGTTGATTTTAGTATCGTTACAAAAAAACTTTGTTCAAGTCAAAAACCATGGAGGTTAGAGAGAAGGAGAACGATCGGTCTAAAGCATTAGCCCGCCTGTCCCTGAAAATTTGTAGAATTTATAGTTCATTTTTCAGCCACCGGCCGCGCTGCCATCGGTAAGTAGCATCTGCGAAGTTAGCTGTTTATGAGTACAAGTAGATGAAGTTAGTTGAATAATGTACAAATTACAAACATCCCGCTTTTATTGAGACAACTTAGCGATCTCTAAATCGATTTTTAAAACATGTGTATTTTGTGTTTAATAAAACAGTTCTTCCATAGAAATATATAGGATTTATTTTTCTAAATTTTTCCACCATAGTAAACTAGTAACTTTTATTAAATAGAACTTTTAGACTTTTTTAGATTTATTGAACAGATGGGGATCCCTGGTCGAGGGAACCTGAGACGGGATAGTTTTTTACATATAAAGCATCTGGAGGATGGAGCAAAAACATATTAAAAGCAAAACAGGTCACGTGATTCGAAGACCTACAGAGTATTTGCTGTGAGGTCTTAGATAATTTGAGTATTGTTCTATCTATTTGTATATTAATGTATGTTTCTCATTGCTCAGTACCTATAGCCAACACAAGCCTTATTAGCAATACAATGTGTCTACCACGAATTTGTATAGTTTTTCTCCACGTCAAGAGAATCTATGTCAGATTACTATAGTGATTTAGTATGAGCAATCTTAATCCCTCATCAATCCGTTAGGGGCGGTTTACAACGATTCATACAAATTTATAACTGCAGTCGCAAGCGGAAATCGAGGGTAAAACTCTTGGTAGGCATACATGTGATAGATCTACATGCGATATCGTCTGGGTCCTTTCTATTTACGTCGTTAAACAATTAGCTTCTTTTCAGTTTGATGGATTGGAGCGGGTTTAATTACCAGCACTTGAGGAATATATTTAACCTCAGCACGGGCAACGCATTTGCGATGCCCTCGGCGTTCTCAGTCATCAAGGGCATAGTCATCGTGTCAAAATGCGACGGTAACCCTTTCCGTGAGTTCCGCCCATGATATTGTATGAAAAAAAACCCTTAAAATATGAAAAAGACAATCTGCGTAAATGGTTTCATAAATTTTGTTATTATCATCAAATACAAAGTGGCCCCAGCATCAGCCAATTTATCCGACATTCGCCAAAACGACGACTTCCTCTAAACAAGTTCACTGTCAATGTCAAACGGGAGCTGTCAAAATTGGCGAACGTGTCTACGACCTGAGTTATATTCGACCGCGCAATAAAAACAAGGATCTGATATTATTTAGGTAACATTTCCTAAACAAGATTAAATTTTACAGTAATAGAATACATAATAAAATCAACACAAAATAAAACATAACAAATTCAATGTAATCTCTATAAATTGTTAAAATTAATGAAATAAATAAATAAGTATACATAAAAATTTAAGTATATAAAGTCCCATATAACCCCAACAATAATCAATTTTAAACAACATTCAAAATTAGTTCTAAATTATTTAAAAATTAATTAACTTTGTAAAAATCAATGCAGTTGGAACTTTACAATACATAAGTAAACCTAGGTAGGTAGAATGTACCTATATCGTCCAACTACAGTACTTAAATATTTTAAATATGGATGTTTGTTAGTTGCTCAATAACGCAGAAACGGCTTAAGAGATTCGGTTTAAATTTGGCATAAATATAGTTTTTTTTTATTTAATTAATACGGCACACACGCACCTTTTGCATTAATTAATAAAAATTAAAACCATTTTGAATACAATTGTAATTTAAAAAATCATAATTAACATAAATATATAATCATAATTAAATATTGTCGTAAAATACTATTTATAATTTTTACAAAAAGACAAACATTCCGTAATTAGTTTTTTAAGTCCTTGATCAACACATAAGATAATTTTTATCCCGAAAAAAATGGTCCCATGGGATACAAAAACGTAACCAGACAAATTCACGCGCAGAAGCTGGTGGTTAGATAAGTTACGTGTAGTAATTTTCTACGCAGCACTCGAACGCGAACCACATTGGTGGCCACGTGAACACCAGGCATCGTGTTAAACCACGTGACACTACTATTACTATTCTCTATTGAATAATAATACATAATGCACCTACTTTCAACACGAGTACGTTACCAAGCTTCGTAGCTAACCCGTGATTTCCTCCGCGTTGATTTTTTACTCTGCAGAGAAATGAAAACTCATAGGTACAGCGCCATCTACAATAATGCTTCCTTCCTGTAGTTCGTTCTGGATAATTCTACAGGAATCCTAAAATTTTTCTTACGTGTGCTTGTCTTTGAATTGTGTCAAAGGAGGAAACTAACTGTTTATTTAATTACAGGGCTGTTATTCTGTTTTTGCGTGATTAATTAAGTGCCTATATAAAAGAATTAACAAACTTTCATATACTTGAATAGTAATGAAGGATAGGATTGTTTCAAAGTAATTTAATTTAATAATTATCTTGCCCTTTTTCCATCGGGCGATGCTGTTGGAGCAACTTGGATCATAGTGTTGCTACTAAATGGTTGTGATGGAAGACGAAGATTAATAAGTTTTTTTATTTAGGTAAAATTCGAAATTTTAAGTGAATTTTAACTAAAAAAGGAATTTAATCAATTTGAAACGTTGTTTCGCGCTACTCGACAACAGATGGCGTTATTTTGTTAAATGAAGTTTGTCTCGTTTATTTTCACAGTTTTGTTCTTCAAACATGAATTTTTAATGTAAGTAAATATTGTAAATGCAGGGGTCTTCCTTAACTTGTAACAACATTTGTAACCTACATTTTTAGCAAAAAAAAAGTATTATTATTATCATTAGACACCTTAGTCGTATTTATCCCCCGCGTTCCATACCTATATATTTAAATATCGAATATTAAAAATGTATAAAATAAATTTAATAACAAGCCTCATACCGACAATTACCGATCGATTGAAAAACCTTAAAGCTAAACCTTGGATAGTATAATTTCTCAGGAATGCATTGAAAATGACTGTGAAATTGGAATTCTATAAATAGTTATTAATTATAAAAGCATTCGAGACCGACCGACACGAGCGTTTATCAAATGTTCAACTTAGCTAAACTCAGCGGGTAGTACCTTAGTAAGTAAGTACCTTGATTTCTAGGGTAAAGAATACAGTTATCATCACAGCTTTTTCATAATTTTTAAGTTTGATTTCATGATAGAGGTGGTTTTGATTTCAATTCAGTTGAGCTCAGTTAATTACGTGCCTTGCCCGACAGGTCGGGTCGCAGTAAGTTTTTACTGCGTTATTGTGAGGCGGTTAGTGGCGACAGATTCGTAACCTGTCTCAATGTTCAACATAAATATGCAAAATGCGTTGTTTAACACCTCTGCCTAACCCTATTGAGGGATTACGGCGTGAGTTTATGTTGAGTAATTTAATGATTCAAATGTATTTATTTATAGAATCTATAAATTTTGAAGTATATATATACTCATAACAGTTCTATAGATACTAAATAGACATCAAACTTCGAAAAAGAGAGTAAATAACTAGACAGTATCCCACACACAGTTCAAATAAGATCGTTACACATAAGACAGTTTCGCTTAAGATTTCAAAGAAACGTTTCCATTTAAGTTTATTTTTAAATTAAATATGTTTTGCTATATACCTTAATTGTATATTAAGTATATATCAACATATTACAAGTATATTAAGTTGGATAAATCATCTTACTTTTGTGAAAAGGTCTATTAACTTAGATCTTTAAATTAACTAATTGATTATAAGTACAAACTGTTAGTTGTTTTCATAATAATGATTCAGACCGCTTAGTAAGGCCGATAACCTTTCGATAACCTGGCTTGTTTACAAAAAAAAACTAAATAAAAATTTTAATCATAAAACAATTCATGCCAGCATTTGGTCACAAAAATACCGGTTATTAAGTGACGATATATCCTAAAGTGGATTATGATCGACCAGAAAATTCCTGTTTACTCTAGACTTAGAAGAGATCCAAATTGTCAAAAGTTACTAATTGACAAACAAGTGATTGACTCACATGTATTTTTAATAAAAGCAAGACACTGACGCGTTTACCCTACGCTTAAAACAAATTTTAATTTTAGTCAATTCAAAAGAAAGTGATTACAATAACTAATTTGAATATTGATTTCCCTTTTTAAAATGTAATTATCATAAAATGGTAATTTATCAATATGTATTCCTTTATAATGAGCATGTTATGATATTTTATGTATGGTGAAGACTGGTACTTTTCTTTCTAAAGATTAAAATCTTTTTGAATGTCGCATCCAGTAAAATCATTATTTCAATAAGTCAATGTTATTGTTTTAAATTAATATTAATAATAACCATATCATGACACTAATATTGACTCAGCCCTGCAGAAAAATAGAAGAGTCTTATGTCGCAGGACCTAAGCAACGATTTTGTATAAACTACTTAGATATGAATACAACATCCAAGCCCGGTAAGCGAAAAAATGCGTCTTGCAAATAACGCAAAATTCCGCCCCCGCCGTGATTCGAACACAGAACCTCTAGCGAGCAGTCGGCTGTTTTACACCACTGTGCTATAAAGGTTGTCGATAGTGCGTATAGGCTTTAACCTACCAGTGTGTCTACCATGAGTTCGTAGTTTTCTATACGTATCATAGATTACTACAGTGAATTTGTATGAACATTCTTAATTCCAAATTACTTTATAACTGTAGTCGAAAGCGGCAAAGGATGTATGCTCTTGGCACACACAGCACAACAGATCACCAACAATGGTAGCTTGTGTTTTTTATTCAGCTGTCCACCAGGTGTTCGGGTACCTCATTCGTAGTCTTCTTAACGCAATGAAATGTTCTCATAATATTTCACAAATCATTTAACAAAAATCTTTACAATGTGCATCGTATGGACTGTAAACAATGAGTTCAGTGACCTTTTTTAATTGCCGACTGTGATTGCGATCATGTTTTCTTACAGCCACATGCAATTATTCTATGACATCATAATGCGCAACGTGTGGGACATTATTTCAACGTTGTGTTTTTGTTGGCTCTGACTGCGCAGACGATTTGTAGCTTTGTTTGTTTCCTTTTTATGTATGCAGTCGTTTTTTCACAGTCTTAATTTTAGGCTATAATTTTTACCCGACAACGTCAGTGCAAAAAGGAAGGTTATGGGCTTTAGTGGCGGTACTATCATAGAAGCCCAAAAGCCCGGCTTGCCCTATTAAACCAAAATAAGTTCGTGCTCTTAGTCATTCATTAACAAATCAAACGACTTTTTAAAGCCACCGAAATTGTGGTTTTGCTGACATGTTCGCAAACTTCTGAGTGCTTTGCTGAGCTCGTCCACGCTAGCAAGTCCACAACGGAAGTATGAAGTATATCTCTCGGCTTGCCCTGTACTAAAACTCTAGGCACACCACTGATGGGCTATAACTATCGGTCTACCATGAGGTCAGTATCTACCTTGAGATTTACCTTCGATTGCCGGTTGCAGTTACAAATTTGTATCAATTTTTTAAAGCGCCTCTTACGGATTGTTGAGGAATTAAGATCGCTAATACAAAATCACTGTAGTAATCTATGATACCTGACGTGTACAAAAACTATACGAACTCTTGGTAGACATACGGATAACTCTTCTATTAGATACCTAGTGTAGATTTTATATGTTTTTTGTCTATCCGATAGATGCGTTTATAAGTATACAAATTAGTAACTGCAGTCGCTAGCGGCAATAGAAGGCACAATACAACTGTCATTATTTATGAATAAAAAATCACACACACACACACAATAAATAGCAACTTACCTAATACGATGAGAGGGACATCTATGCCAATGTTCCACCAAATACTGCTTTTCTTGGTCCCCTTTTGAGACTCGACGTCTCTCTGAAACCAACACAATGGAACAAATGAAAAAAAAAAAAGTAAAACAAACCTAATTTAAATAATTGGGTCACACCCACTGTATAATAACGATTTGTATTTTTGTATTTTCATCCTGACGCCCATAAATCACAATAATTGTACTCTGTTGTACAGTACGGCTCTACCTTGACCATGTTTATACCTATTCATTTCAGTCTATATTATATTCTCGTTTCTTCCCTTTTTAAAACAAATTTTTGACGTAATCGGGTAATTTTTTAAATTATATTTTCTTCTAAGTATACGGGGCACACCCGCCACTCTATCCCACCACTGCAACTCCTGTTATCCAGGATCAACAGTGGCGTCCTTTGATCGAATAATCAACGAATAATACAACTGTGCAATGACGCACAGGCTGCGCCCGGACGCCCTAACGGCTGTCTTGGAACCCGCAATGAACTTAATCAGAAGAAATAGGAGGTAGTAAGAAAGCGGTTAACTGTTTCTTGTAGGTATGTTAGCAGAATTCAATTTGTAAATACTTGTGTTTCAACCAGTGAATATTTCTAGTACTGTGCAAGGGTGGTGTAAAGGAAACACGACGATTTGAGTTCTCTATCATCGACTACTAGAAAACTTTATGTTTACTGGACACTGACAAAATACTTAAAGCTATTGCCAACAAGAAAAAAAATGACGGCAATGGAGGTCAAGTACAAAGATTAATGATTGGTCTCCGCTGCGCAATCATTAATATATAATAATAATCACCACATCACGACACACATATTGACTCAGCCCTGCTCTAAGATAATATTGTATCGCAGGCACTAAGCAACGATATGTTATAAACTACATAGATAAGAATACAACATCCAAGACTGGTAAGCGAAACAACGTGTCTTGCAAATATCACAAAGTTCCGCCCCCGCCGGGATTCGAACCCTGAACTCTCTGAACCTCTAGCGTAGCAGTCGGATGTTTACACCACTGCGCCACCGAGGTCGTTATATATGATCAAGTACCAGTGAAAAAAGTTTGCCATGATGACAATTTTATCATTGCAAAATTCTTTAATATTTGATGTTATACAATAATTCATTGGCTCATCAACGCATAGTCTCCACTTCCTCTTTGCCATTCCGGCCGGTGATGCCAACATTCTCCCGCTTAATATGTAACCCAAATATATATACATGATCGCGTCACCTCTGCCTGCTCACCGACATGCTGCACCCGTATGACGGTGAGCAGGCAGAGGCGAGTCCTCACGGTTGCTGACGATGTCATGGCAACCACGACCACTCTGCAAAGAGCGACGAAGAATAAGAAAAATATATGTTAAGTATATTCTTTGAAAACCTCGTAAATTATAAATTTCTTAGGTTACATCTGTAATAGCTTTTTGATATAAAACTTTGTAATACAGGTGTATGTTCAACAGACATTTGCAATTCCGACCTCGATGGACATTATTATGGACAATAAACATAATGAGGTATCCATAAATAAAGAAACATGAGGCAATTTTTTGCTTCTTCTAGACAGTTTAATTGAATGCTCATACGAGGTTTTCGATATAATACATACATAAATTCACGCCGTAATGAATCCCTCGAGAGGGATAGGCAGAGGTGTTACACACCGCATTTCGCAGGTTTATGTCCCAGTGTGACAGATTGCGACATGGAAGCTACAACTTACGGCAACCCGAGATTCGAACCATCGACCTGTTGAGTCGGGTCGGTCGCCTTATAAAGGCACGTAACAAACTGTGCTACCACGTCCTCCAGCATCGATATGCATGACAAATAGCTGTATACTGTAGTATACAATACTGTAATATTCATGTTTGTAATCATGATGAGTATTGGCTTTACCTGCAAAGGAACCAGCCCATAGGCAGTCCTATTCAGTTCCATTCCCCTCTGACGATTTATCATTTATAATTAAATAATACACAACACACACACAACACCAAAGGAACACTATTGCACATTTTAATCGATGCTATTAGTGAAATATTTTATCGAAACCAATGATAAACGGTATCAGATAAGATATGGCTTTGTTTCCTTTTTTTTAAAAATAAGTGTCATCTTTTTACGCGAAAATTATTAGCTAATAAGACTAGTTATTGAACCACACTTTACTTCTATCTAAAAAAACTTTAAAGTATATTTTTAGGAAGAACACCTAAAGTATGACATTCAATGAAATTGTCAGAAGTGACAAAATTTTTCACTGATTTGAGTTCGAAACCTTTTTTATATTTGCAATGAGTGTTGTAGTTATCGTATTTACCTAAGATAATGCTTTGGCACTTATTTGTAGATATGAAATAACTCTTATGTATTGCAGAAATATATTTTTAACATTCAAAAAGTCACTCCATACAAATTTTATCAAAATCGGTCCAGCCGTTTTTACAGTTGTAAATTGCATTGTCATCGGGTTTGAAACTACCCTGAAAATTTTTGTGGCTAGCTTATCGGGAAGTGCCTCAAAATTGAGTTGCAAAAATCCAACCGGAACGACAAACAAACAAGAAAAGTGAGTGTATGAAAACGTTGGAAAAAATGGGAATAACCTCAACGAAGTTTGGTATCCTTTAAAAACCTTTTCTTAAAAAATCTTATTATTTGTAGACCGTACAAAGTGTAGTCAAAGTCAAAATGTTTTATATTCGAATAGACTTAAAATAAGCACTTTCAAATCGTCATATTTTACTACCACCGGTTCGGAAAGCTGCTTCTACGGGGAAGAATCCGGCAAGAAACCTCCGTAGTTGCTTTTTCAATATTCAAATACATTTTTTTCTACTTACAGTTTGTAAAACATAATAATTCTAGCTACACTCCCAACTGTCTAAAATATAAACCTGTGCAGCTAATTAAATTACTTCCACATATCTTTATCCTCTACATAACTTTGAATTTTATAGTAAGCCTTCTTAATTAATTTTTTTTTAACATTTTGCTTAAATTTCGTATCTGACATTTCTTGGTATTTTATTATTAAAACGGACACAATTTCCAATAAATGACTTACTATAATAACAACTACTATATAATCGCTGACTTAAAAATGATAAATGATTAATCCACGAAAACACGTGCGCGAAGAAAAATGGGCTTATTTAGAGTTGTTTAGTAAAAGATCACTATCGTTCCTATGTTTTAATATTAAGTAAAATTTATTTATTTTTTTTTTTTTTAAGGGCTAAGGGTAGCACAGTTTGTTACGTGCCTTGGTTAACCGACCGACCCGACACGATAAGTCGAAGGTTCAAGTCCCGTAAGGTGTAGCTGCTATTATAGACATAGCATTCCTCATTGTGCTCGGATAGTGGTGACAGATTCGCAACCTGTCGCACTGGGACTCAACATAAGCATGCGAAAAGAGATCTGTAACAACTCTGCCAGCCCCTCTCGAGGGAATACGGCATGAGTCTATGTTATACCAATATATGTATTATTTATTAAAGTTTTATCTCAAACCAAGTTTGGGAATATTCTAAAGGGCGCTATAAAACGAACGACATTATAACTATTCTAACGATACGCATATTTTACAACTGTAGTTAATCCTTATTCATGAGCGGTCAATAAATATCGTTTTTCGTTTCCTCTGTCAATTTTTGCTATGTTTTGTACTCAGATAAAAAGGTTAATCACATAAAGAGTTTTCTATAAATTTACCTCATTGTAGACAGAAATAGCCTTTATAGAAGCTTTCCTCTTAACCTCTTCTAGACTTTGACGGAATATAACACTTGTATGAACCATAATTAAAATAAACACTTCAATTTTAACATTGTTACCACAACGTGCATATTTGGTGACACAAAATCGCGACTGACAAATTCATTGGTTAATTTCATTTTACTGTATATTTTATATTTTAATGACGCAGACAATGATTTGTTCGTCTATCTAAGTATGTTAGGGAAAACCGTGTAGGCGAGTAAAACAATTTCCAATTACTTACAATTCTTACAGAATTACAGAATCCAGTTAATTATTAACGCAGAAGTGACACATTAAAAAAAAAGGTATAATTTTAAATTAAATACTTCACCATTTCGCGTCATTCGCGAAAAAAACGTGCCGGATAGTGGCGACAGATTCGAAACCTGTCACACTGGTGGTTGCGAATGTTGAGTCCCAGTGGTCTCAACATAAACATGCGAAAAGCGGTGTGTAGCAAGCATATCTGCCAACCCCTCGTGAGGGACTACGGCGTGAGTTTATGTTTATTTATTTATTTATTTATTGAAATTGGCACATCAACAGCGTGCACATAAATCCAGACAATATTTTATTATAAGGGTGCATAGTCTAGTGCACACGCCAATTACAGATGCACACAACATTTACGGTGCAGGCGTAACAAGACAATATAATAAATACATTTACAAATTACTAATAAATATGTTTATGTGAAAGAAACGGCAAACGGTTGTATAAAACCGAACGTTCAAAAAGACGGTCCCTTGTAGTGTGTAAACCTTAAAAGTTTTAAACTATATGTTTCGTGTGCAAATATTCTTCGTAAAGAATAAATTCAAAAAACGTGCTGAGTATTGGAATCGAAAAAATCGTGAAGCAAAATGATGTAGACCTTTTTTTTCTAGGGGGAAATCCTCGCCAAAGTTGAAATGGTGGAAATGTTTTACCGACCTTTCGCTTACCACTTGTAGTGTGTGAACAAGTCTTTGTGACATCGTTGTTTGATACTACAATTACAGTCTATACAATATCATAAAGAGTTAATGTTTGTATAGATGGAGGTAATATTTGAATTACTCATTCGAATTCTGAAAAGTCTTAAATATCAATAATAAACATACTACAATAAATTATTTTTTTACATTTGGTATTGGCATTCAGGGTGGACTTAACAAACATTGTGGTAATCAAAAAAAAAAATATAATTCTAAATGAAGTAAATAAATAAGCGGATGCAACAAAATACACATTGAATAAATATAAACTTAGGAAAATGATAAATTTATCTAATAAGTTACGATCAGTTGCAAAATATTCCCCTTACCTAACTCTACGTATATAATTGCACGCAACGCAACTTGCATAATAAATACGTTTGCAATATATTAAAATAAACAAGACTCTCATTTTAAATCGAAATGCGTTGGTTTCGAAAAATGGCATTCATAATTTATACTTTTACTTTATTATATTCATGGATTACGTAGACAACGTGTTACAGACGGTCATGCATCAAACTATCCTGTTAACTATATATAACTTAAGTTGTACAGCATAAGGATTGATATTGCACTAAGTCTTGTTTTATGGAGATTTATTTGTGGCCGTCTGTACAAGTAAATTGAACAAGTTATTTAATGACGTTATAAAAACCTATGTAATTTAATAAAATTAATATTTACTTAAATATTACTTGAATAAATATTATTTGTGAGTTTATTTAAAGGAGGCATGGAGTTAATCTTAAAAAATACGCCCCTGATAAAAAAAATCTATTTAAGAGTGGAATTTTACAGAAAAATATGAATGAATTTATGTGAATAATCATTACTATTTTCGATCGATGTTTACTTTTTTGTAAGCAGTTGTCTGTTGTCCATTTGTCTCGGATACTATAAAAGTGCGAACACAGCGAGAACAAAGTCGCAGGCAAAAGCTAGTCCTGTTTTAAAAGACAAAGAATTAATAACGGCTTCATATTTGTAAATGAAAGAGTCGAAAGTAGGCTTAGCGTGAACTATAGTCTTAAATCGTACATAATAAGGATCAATATTCAATACAATGCGCCCGTATAAAATGTTTGGTAAAATAACGATCTCGTCAAAGCTCTGTGAGGATGATGATGATGATGATTATATAATCTTATTCTATCTGCACATACTCGGTGATAGGTATTTGTTTTTTATCAACTTATAGATGTTTGAAAATATTAAAAAATTTGGTACAAAAAACCATCGAAAAATTTATACACGGCCAACCTGACCTGTCTGGACTTTGTACCGTAATTTATACAGTGTAAGGATTGATATTGCTCTAGTTATGCGAAGCTTTATATGTGGCGGTCTGTACAGTTATCAGAATCAACTTCTCAAAATTTATAAAAGTCAAAGATATAAAGAAAAATGTGTTTTTACCTGTTGATCGAGTGACGTCACCGAAGCCATTTGTCCAAACACCTCAGTGCTTTCTGATGACGATATCTTCCCATGAGGAGAGACACAGTCCAAGGCACGCATTTTGTTTTTCCCTTGCCTTCGTTTTTATATGCTCTTTCGCTTTAGCACCCCGGTCCAGCCTCGATTTAAAACTGGTAGGTTATGTTCAACTTGTTGATTATAAACAAGTGACAAAACATGAGCTAGTAATTATCCTTACTGTTTAGTTTTCCTCTTAACAAGATAAGCAATTATTATCTATGAGGTAAATAATTATATTAATAGCTATTAACAGAAGCCGTAAATATTATACACTACCAACTACCTACTACTACTAACCACCGACGATTTCACATGTATTTTTAAGGTCATAGGAGCGTTACGCGTTATACACACACACTAGCTGTAACCATGGTAACCGGTTTGACAGATCCAGTTTTTTTTTCGCGTTTGAATTAAAGTCACTTTTCACCAACACTCACTAAACGATTGAAGATGATATTACCGATGTGTTTGGAAGAAAAAACTTGAAAACTGTGATAAACATTGTGTTTCTAGTTGTGATAATGTCAGTCAACTGACAGAGATGGCTGCGAGCGCGCACGCCACCACAGAGATATAGTTTTGTGGAGACGACACTTTTATATTAATCTTTTCAATTCTCCACACTTAATACAGCAGATTTAGGAGTTGAGAAATTGAATTGAGAATGAGACAATTTGAATATTAACTAGGCAAAGAAAAGATGATACTTTTATGGAGACGACACTTTGATATACATTTTTCAATATTCCACACTAAATACAGCAGGTTTAGGAGTTGATAAAGTGGACTGACAAGGTGACAATTTGATCTTAAACTAGGCAGAAAGTTGAGTTAGAAATGTTGCCATCTTGAAATTCTTCAATTAGAAACCGAATAATAGTCTTGTGGAGCATATACCAAAAAAAAAACACAGTCCTTCCTAGGTATCTTAATATTTCTATAATTTAGGTATTTGAAAAGAAAAACCAACTTTTAATAATCGTTTTTAGCCATATAGTAAGAATATCAAAAAAGTCAGCTCAGATGTTTGAACAGCGGTTTTTAAATTGTATATTTTAGAGAGTTATATTATTCATTTATTAAAAAAACATGATAAAAACACATAATATGGTCGTATAAAAGTATTTACGTCTCAGATTAGAGTGAACATTAAGATACATAGATCTCAATTTAGTACATTATTGAAAAACACAATGAAAATTAAAGTAGAAATGTCACTTCCAGTAGCATGCTTTCTTCGTACTTAACTTTATTGTATGAATCACACACGTGAGTGCACACCTAACGAACGTACAATGTGTGCGTCATACATACATACTACATAATAGCGCAGAAGCAAACAATTTGAACTTTAATGCAAAGAGCTAGAGTTTAATATTCAAAAACATATAGTTATAGCAACGGATCTTAGGTCACAAATCTAAGGATTTGTAAATTGGGGTCGACACAGTTTCAGAGAAAGAAATTGAAACTTGTATACCATTTATTTATTCTGATGAGTTCCATACTGTTGTAGATTAATAATTTTAAATGATTTTTTAAGGACGTGGTAGCTCAATTTGTTACGCCTTGGTTAACTGACCGACCCGACCCGACAGGTCGAAGGTTCGAGTACTCGGGTTTCTGTACGTTGTAACTGCCACGACCCTCAATGTGCCCGGATAGTGGTGACAGATTCGCAACCTGTCACACTGGGGCTCAATATAGACATGCGAAATGCGGTGTTAACGCCTCTTGCCTTGAGGGATTAAGTACGGCGTGATTTTATGTTATGTGTATATCAATTTAAGCAATTAATATCTTTTTACTTTAGACTCTTTTGTAAAATACATATTCATATAGGAGTGAAATGATTTAAAGTCCAAAACAAAATAAAATACATTACAAGGACTCCACACATTCATTTAATAAGGCGAAAACTGACTCAACTATTGTTTCGTATTATTTAAGTTGGGAAAGATACCGGCAAGAGACCCCAGTTTTTTTTTTTTGTATAACAGGTAAGGCAATGTTATTAATTGAAGGATCAGAACTGAAACACCAGTTAGCTTTACGCACTAACGTATTTTGTCATCATCTTTGATGCAGGTTCCATACATTAAAAATGTATTTGACCCATTTGATGTAAAAAAAACACTTGTGTACATTTTTACAATTGGTATAAGTTTTTTCGTCACTAATTAAATGTTTTGTATGAAAATGTTTTTTGATTATATAAATTATTATGATTGCATTCCCTCCCCTTAGCTAACAAAAGTACAAAAGAAAATAATTCTAGCGAACGTTTTTTCAGAGCTCGTTAGAAAAGCTTCCAAATATACCCATCTCTTTGTTCACAGGAGAACGCCTTTAAATCGCGGCTCTTTTTTTACCGAGTGGATTTCTATCTACATTTGAACGTTTTTTAACGCGCACTGAATAAGAGTTCGTGCGGATGGGGCCCGTCGATGCTATTAAACCTTCCAACCTAGCTAGGGTGAAAAAGAGTTACTGTAAGAATTTCTAAGTCCCCAGACCTACGGAAAAATAGGTACGGAGGAAGATTACCTAGAGGTTTCATCACTCTCCCTGGGGAGATGAGTTATCCATGACGGATTTCCTCTTGTACAGAAAAAGGGTGAAAAAGAGTGGTACCGCTCCAATAACGTGCTAATTAAAATGAAATATAAAAACAAATATAGAGATTTTAACCAAATACATGCACATAAAATCACGCCGTAATCCCTCGAGTGGGGTTGGCAAAGGTGTTACACACCGCATTTAGCATGTTTACGTTGAGTCCCACTGTAACAGGTTGCGATTTTGACGCCACTACCCGGGCACAATGAGGAACATGGCAGCTGCAATGTACGGCAATCCGAGTCTCGGACCCTCGACCTTTCGGATCGGTTCAGATCGAACCAAGGCACGTAACAAACTGAGCTACCACGTCCTCGAAAACCAAATGCTTATACTACATTCATTTTCATGTCTTCGTGCAGTTCCAACTCCAAACAATACTTATTCTACGATGGTTATATTTCGCAATAGTTTTATTGATAGATAAGGTGTTTTACTTGCAGTTAGGTAAAGGTAAGGTTGGCATTGCAAATATAGAAGTAAAATTTATTTATCTTAAATCATCTTCAATAACGTGGGCTGGTCATAAACGAGTTAAGTTTTCCAGTTCAGTTTAATACTTTAGTCTCTGAAAAACTGTAGTCAATTCCAGAATTTACGCGGTAGATCTACGTGTGAGATCGTCTGGGTTGGTACCACCCTCCTTTCTATTTCTGTCTTGAAGCAGTTCGCTGTGTTTCGGTTCGAGGGATTGGAGAGCCAGTGTAACTACCGGTACGAGGTATTACATCCATATTTCTTCATGGGCAAAAATTTTAATTTACCCATTTTGTTTCTTCAATATTTTTTTGTTTTTTTTTTCCAACATCATTTTTGGAATTTCGTTTTTATCTTTTATTTATCATAATTCGTTAGATACAAACTAAGTTTTCGTTTTATGGAGTTCAAGAGTGTTTGTCCTAAGGGCCAATGGTGTGCACAACTTTAATCTGCATACATTTTAGATTTATATTTATAATTCATTTATAACTATATATTGTAAACTACCATTGTGTAATGCTGTTTTTGTGCCTATAAATACATTTAGTGTATCCAAGTATTTCAAAGACATTTTGTGAATGTGTGTGTGAGTTAGTTCTACCTAAATAGATAGTTTTCAATCCGATCCGAAACTCTGTTGAGATTAACATTGGCAAAACCGCAGACCAAACACGTTGAATTATATGCTTCTCATGATAAAGAAAAGAAAGAGACAGTATCCATAATATTCTCAGTCTGGAAGCCATTTTAAAGACGCTGTTAGTAGTGGAATTCTTCGCCTGCTGATGTATTCCCTGATAAATTTAACCTGGGGCTCTTTAAGAGGGTATAGGCTTCTCCAAAACTATCATTTTCCACCTTAGGCTTATCGCCGCTTAGCATCAGGCGGGATTGGGGTTTTGGATAAAAAAGTAAATTAAATAAAACCTATCTATATATTCAAATTCAAATTTATTTTATTCGTGCACGTTACATTAGGTACATACAGCAGATGTTGAGACAAGGTAAGACAAGACTGTGCAGCCAATCGGCATACGAAAGTCATTTCATAAAAATATAAAAATACAATCAAAATATTAAATAAATATAACAGAAAAACAATTACCAATTAAATTATAGTTACGATAAAATAAGTGAAGTGTCAAACAATAGTAATTATTTATAGAACAATTATTGTAATTATAAATTAATTGTCAAAAAAAAATACAAATAATTTAAAAGACAATGTCAGATTATTTAAATTTTAAATAGGAATAGGAATATATATCCTTACTAACATTATAGGCGCAAAAGTTTGTAAGGATGGATGGATGTTTGTTACTCTTTCAAGCGTTAATTACTGAATGGATTTTAATTAAACTTTACAATGATATAGCTTTTACATCAGAATAACACATAGGCTATAAAGATATTGTATGAATGGTCCAAAATATAACGATGAACGTCAAGTAATTAAAAATACCCGAAAGAAGATGCGGGCAAAAGTGAGTATATATAATACCTAGCTGTATCTGCTTATGAATACCATCAACAGTTACGCACAATGCAAACATAATGAGCCAATATTGTAACAAGGAATGTTTATTAATGAGTCTTCAATTACATTATGATTCATTTTAATAATTTTAAAATATATTATACTGGATATTAGCGCTTCACAGGCAGCGCACAATTAAGTACCTTACTTTCATATTCCAGTATTTAACATAATGAAAAATATGTAAACATAATACCAGCAATAGGGAATATGCATGACTTTTTAAATTTAGTTAGGTATTAAAATTCGGTACCACATCCATACACAAATCCGTTAAATTTTCTAAAATAACTGACTTATGAACTAAGTTACACAGCTTCAAAGTCGTTGGTTAGACAGAGAGATCTGATGTGTACAATGACGTCGAAGTACACGGGCGCCATACAAAGTCCATAGAAAAGGTTGTTCTGTTGAGCGAGATAGATATATTTATTTTTAATGGTCATATCGCCCTGGTTTATCGTTTAATTCTAATTCTGTTTTCACTGTAAGTATACAACTTTCACATACTTTACAATAAATTGATTGAATAATCAAATTAAATTTATGCATATTATTTATTCCTAATTTAGCCAGAAAAAAAGACTTGCGGGGTAAATATAGGATACGACGTAGAAACTTCCATATTTAAAAAAATCATGAAACAAAAAGTATTAAAATTTCATTGTATTATTTGGTTCAATTTGTCAAGCATTTCTGCGTCAATCTTGGCTATAATTTCACGAATATTATTCTTCAGCTGATCCGGGGTTTTCGGAACCTTAGTACACCAAGGATCACAAGGGGAAATCACAGGGTGCTGAATCTGGCGAGCTTGCTGACGACTCCAAACTAGCCCTTAGTGGGATAAACGTTCCATGAACGATATTTATGACACTCCTTCAAGAAGGTTGGCTGAGAACACAACTTTCCATAAGTTAGAATAGAATAGAATAGAATAAAATAATCTTTATTTGTAAGGTTTTGGTATATCTTAAAATTTAGATAAAACCTGCCATAGTTGGCGTACAAATATAAATGAGTCAGATAAATAAAATATTAAAACATATATATTTTACAAAAATCAAGTCAAAAATTAAATAAACTAGGAAAATTTAATTAAACAGAATAAATAACAAGTACAATTTACAAAATATGGTCTATATAAGTCAAATATTAAAATCATTAACATCATAAAAACATTGATCCAAAAGATAATCAAATAAGGTCCTTTCAAATTTGTTGGATATCAATTTAATCATATTTTCTGGTAATTTGTTATAAATTTTATAGCCATTATCGGTGCACTCCTTGAGTATAAGCAAAGGCGACAAAACTGATATACACTTTTGGCAAAATTTTCCAAATCCTTTCATACATCTTCGTTGGTTTAAATACCTGGCTAACCTAGCATTCCTTCATAGCGCAGTGGTGACACCAGGCGTCCGCGCCTACCGACAGCCTCGTGCCTATGGAGGCCTGACATTTTTTTTTGAACTTACACGGACTTTATGAGGAACTCCAGCTATTAATAAGTCTTTCTTTAATTAATAACATTGGCAAAAATAAGCAGATTGTTCACTTGATAGCAAGTAATATAGTTATATTGGGAATTAAGACCCAAAAAAAGCTTGTAATTCTCTCGTATATATTATTATCATTGAACACATTTCATTCCTTTTATTAAAGAAGGGTCTAACAAATATATTTTTTCTAGCGTCTTAACTGTTAGAACGTCCCTAATTTGTTCATGGAGACGAGCGTTTTTCGGTTTACAGCAATATGGTGGCCACCATACCAAGAAATTAATTTTTGTTATTTTTTTGGGCAGCTTAAGTATTTCAAAATTTTAAAGATCAGACAAAATCTTAATTTTAACTGTAAATTCTTATGTTTATAAGGAAGTAAATTTTCTGAAACATTAAGTACAAGGATAAACAATAAGAGTGATTTCTGAAATGGTTTTAAAGAGCTTCTTTTTCTTACTCTTCCAGAGACTCTTCTTAACTTCTTTTTGCTGTCCTCTGCGCTCACGACTACCAATGACACATGAACTCACGCCGTAGTCACTCGAGAGGGGTTGGCAGAGGTACTGGCTACACATGATTTTTACAATTGCTTTTCGCATGATTATGTTGAGTCCCAGTGTGACAGGTTGCAAATCTATCGCCACTATCTAGGCACCTTGAGAAACATTGCAGCTACAAGTAACGGCAACCCGAGACTCGAACCCTCGACCTGTCGGGTCGGTTCGGTCGGTTATCCTAGGCACGTAACAAACTGAGCTACCACGTCCTCCCAATGATCAATTAATATATTTAATAGGATGCTCAACAGGAGATACAATATTTAATTTATGACAGTATTTCCATATTGTACAAGATAATATCATATCATAGTGATGTTGCTTATAGTGATATCAATATATAACTTCTGAAGCAGTCATAGCTATGTGTCAGCTTCTATTATATTGTTTGATTTTATATAACTTCTGAAGCAGTCATAGCTATGTGTCAGCTTCTATTATATTGTTTGATTTTATATAACTTCTGAAGCAGTCATAGCTATGTGTCAGCTTCTATTATATTGTTTGATTTTAAGTAAATATAATAATAGATTAAGATAGATGAGATTGACATGTCTACTTAAATGATAAAAATATTTAAAAAAGTAAATCTGCTTAAATTATTACGCGGTAAAAACAAAATACCAAAAATTAAAATAATAATAACACAAACGTTCATAATTAAAATTACATTTAAAAATACAAAAAAAAAAAAAGGTTGTTTGTAAATGTTTTACGGCTCTGGATACGAGTCATTTTGAGCCTTATCGTTATAATTCATTCTTGTAGATGATAAATGAGATGAAGATAAGATGAACAATGAAAATTATGAATCTGCCTACAGTAACGTACTAGTAAGGTTACCGTAGGCTCTAAGGAGTTACTTGGGAGAAGACGAAAAGCGCAGCTAAATCGTCGTATTTCACTTTCTCCACACTTGGATAGCACTACAGATATTTACTGGTTAAAACACATTAAACTCTGCTGATACATAAAAAAAGACAATGAAATAAGAAAATTCTAACTGACACTTCCCGTTCCCGCCAAGTAACCACCAAAATTATTAAATGAATCTATGGGGTTACAAACTTGTAAAATGTAATATAGGAGTTCGTTTTGAAGTTATAATCCTCAATGTAACATTTTCAGACGTCAATATGACAGTTGTAAAGCATCAGTCAACTGGCTGTCACAAATTATTTATTTGTTTATAAAATATTTCAACAAAACTAATAATTTCAAATTAAATCCAAAATGGATCTACCTCAAGCTATATCGTATGAGGAGCAGGCAATAGATATAGTGGTCCAAGTGATTAACGCAGCCTACTTCGCGTTGGGGACCAAAATGAGTTTAATAGATTTTGTCCGTAAGTATCTGGTAAAAAGAGTTTTAAGAAAACTCATGTTTTTGAGAGCTATGGACCCTAGGAAGTTCAAAAAGTACATAGACTAGAACACTCATGTTTTTGAGAGCTATGGACCCTAGGAAGTCAAAAAAGTACAAAGACTTGAGGAGCAAAACATAGAGGAAATCATCTTAAATACGGTTGCAAATCAGCATTTTAAATTCTTCCCGTCACGGTTTCGCAATCCATGTATTTTGTTCATATACAAGTTTAAAAGAAAACCTAGTTTACAGGTAGTAGATCTATGTGTGAGATCGTCTGGGTTGGTACCGCCCTCCTTTCTATTTACAACGTGAAGCGCTGTGTTTCAGTTTGAAGCATTGGAGAGCCATTGCAATTACCGGTACGAGAGGTACAACATCTTACTTCTACTTAGGCAACGCATTGACAGCGCTTTTGACGTGCTAGTCATTTAGGGCATCGTTGTGTCAATAGGCGGTATCACATTCCATCAAGTGAGCCGTCAGCTTGTTTGCACGTGATTTTTTGTATAAAAAGTACACATTGTAGATCTTGGCTTTTAGGTGTCGAAAATTTTCTAACCTAGAACCGTTTGTCAGCAAATTTTCTTACAAGACTTAAACAAGATTTGGAAATTTTTCACTACAATTTTTTGTCAGGAATAAAATACTTTGAATTTACTTCGAACCTAGTGACGATCAAAAAAATACAATAAAATTACAGGTACCAGAGAAAAGACTATAAAGAAATCAAGAGTGCTGCTGACAAAAGTAATTTCTCCTGTAATTAGGACAAGCAAACAGCTGATCGAAGAAGTGATCGAGAAACATTGGCAGATCAAAAGTTTCCTTTATTGCATAAAGGACTTGAAGAGCCACAACGATCGTTTGTTCAGCTATTACTTCTTTGAGGTACCTATGTTTCTCTATCATCTGGTTTTTACTGATCCCATGGAATTTCCAACATTCTCTGTCAGCGAGTGAGATACATAACAATATGAACAAACAAACCAAACAATTCTGATCGTGTAAGGAAGCACAAATTGTTTGGTGTGCCACTGTTTAGCACAGTAGCGCGGGTCATCCACCGTCCTTAACGCACTCAAAGCTCTCTTAGAACACCGCCCCGAACTTGACCTATTCCACTACTCTTGGCATAAACTCTTTACGTAATGTTTGTTAAATTGTCACAAAATAAATGTTCCAGGCAATCTTTAGTCAACCAACCGTTGAATATCCCATCCCTCAAGTGACTGCTTCTATTTTCTTCAAAGTCGTCGATAGTCATGATAATGTTTTACCTGTTGTGAGTATTGTTACATTAACTCTGTACTTTTGTACATTTATTATAGGAGTACCATAATTGCGACGAGGCTGATGGCAAGCAGAAAGCGACAACACTTTGACTTAATTTTGATTGATTTTGATACTGTTTGTGCTCGATTTTGTACCGTTCTCAAGTTGCAGATGATAAGGATATTGGATTTCTTATGTATATCATGTGTCTACTTATAAGCACTAAATACACTACATATTTGTACGCGCACGTTGCTGGTCAGACCCATTTCAAGGCTTGTGTCACTCGAAACAGTATTTTTTGTCGCTCTCCCTTTATTAAGTACTTTCTAGATTTAATTTGTTTTGATTTGAATTGATAAAATCGATGGAAACTATGGCTTAGTTAAAGCGCTCGCTGGCTGTTAAACACGCTGGGTTCGAATCCTAGGTCGGGAAAATTCGTGTCATATCTACGAACAAGTGTATTTTCACCAAGGTCTTGAGTGTTTTTTAATTTAGTTTATTTATCCAACTTTTTGTTTGTGTAAATCGAACCCAGAAATTGCCTTATTCCAAAGTAAGCCTTTGGAATTAGGCAATTTCTGTTAGTTATGCCAAGAACATTTTTATTTAAAAGTAGTTAAGTTTACCCTCTGTCTAAATAACATTAGATATTTTCTTATTAAACCATTCTACCTTACAGATAACTTTTTGGTTTGAGGGTCATTATTCTGAGTATGACATTCGACACGTTGCAGTAACTGAAGATTGGATAGCGAGGGTTTTGGCAATGAAGATGATAACTTTCAAGCGAATTCTTGACTTGAAGTTTTGATACCACACAGTTCTCTAGTTAATGATATTGTTTGAATTAATAAATAAACTGAACGATAGCAGTTTTAACGTATTAACAAGAGATTTTGTTCCGAACAAACTCCATTTTTAGGGTGAGGTACCCAAAGGGCAAAATGGGAGACTATGCCTCCGCTGTTCGTCTGTCTGTCTGCCACGAAACATAACAGACTATGCCTCCGCTGTTCGTCTGTCTGTCTGTCTGCCACGAAACATGACAGACTCATAAAAATTTCAGAGAATGTCTATTTATGTTGCCGCTATAACAATATATACTAAAAACATGTAGAAATTATAAATCACTGGGAGCTCATGGGTCCATTGTATTAACATTATGTTAGTTAGTTTTGCTTTTTCTTGTTTCTTTTACGATTTTTTTAAAGTTCGTTATGTTTAATCTTATAAGATGATACGGACCGTTTTTTTGTTCCAATTTATGACGAAATAGGCATTAGTTTTTGAAAACAAAAAACTGTTTCAAAAAATTCATATTTACTTTAGGACTTAAAAATTTCATCAAAAGTTCTTTTTCTAAAAAACCTGTTACTACATAAGTAAGTTTATTAAATAAAAATAGGCATATGGACAGTTTTAATGTTTAAGCGTATGTTGAATCTAAAAATTCTTATAAGTATTATACACACGTTCATTGCCAACCGATACAGATGCGTATGAAAAACCGCGGCAACGTCCTCGTTTATGTAAATATTGTTTCACTTTCACTCGCTTGTTTGGACGTCGATATTTGTAATTTAGATTAACATCGACTGCTCTACGTTACTGTGCGGGGGGGTTCAAGGATTTAAATAACCTCAGTCAGTACAATGCAAAGTCCAATTAGTTATTTATTCATAAATATTTGGGAAACATACAGTTTTAATTATTTAGACTAAAATTAACAATTAAAAACACCAAAACCAGTATGTTGGTATATTATTTTATTTATTTATTAACATTCGGGAAATATTGTTATTAAATAAATAAAAAAATAATTAAATTTGATCATACTATTAAACATAATAAAATTTCAAATCTTAAAAAAAAAACTTAAAACATTTGCGTTAAAAATAAATCAAAATATATATTTTTGATAAATGTCAGTCTTAAAATTATTAGATTATGTGTTTAAGGTGGCAATTTGGCAAACATTGTACCCATAGATGAATAATTGGTAGTCGTGGTGTTCCTACGCGGGGACCAATCATTAGGTTATCTACGCATTGCACCTATGGTAACAAAATTATGTGTTGGATAATGTGATATGAAGGCAACTTGTATAAAACTCTGATAATATGCTTAGGTTATGGTGAGCACCACAAAATAACAAAGAAATATAGCTTTATTTGCTACTTCATTTAGTGATTTATGAAGTTTAAAGTTTGGCCCCCAAATCATACAAATATTGAGGGCTCATCTGTACTGAATAGGTACATTACAGCATACGTGTTACGTCACATTCTTAAATGTTGGTACCACACGCACATGACAAACAAGCATAGCCTGAACAGTGATCAACAGTTATCTCATACTAAACTAGCATAACACTAGAAGTCATTATGATCACCTAAAGCTTGAGACTAAATAAAACAATGTAAATCAAAGGTATGCCATAATTAATTAAGCTTAAAAAGTATCTAAAGCTACATTTTAAAGATGTTTTGAAATAACCAAACCAGTGACATTTGAGGGAAATGTTTTGATTACAATGCGTAATACTTATATGGTAGTAGGAAATAGTAATGGTAAAAACTCATGGCGTCGACAGCTTCGCGTTTATAAGTTTGGTACCTAATATTCAAATATTTTAGTACCGCGGGAATCACCAAAAAACCTAACCTTCACAAAACAACCCGTTAGCAAAAAAAGCACCAAAGCCCCTGTTCAATACTGGTGGCCTTATACCTTTTTACCTGCGCGTGAATCACTGGAAACCACGTTACAAGCCTTAATGACCTAAACCTGTCATTCGTTGGCGCATAGTTTGCGCGCGCGCACGACACCGCGTTCGAAATCCGCCATATTTGTTTTTGAAATTTTCGAATCGGTTCGATTGTTCGATTTATTGGTGAAGTGTTTTCGGATTCTGTGACCATGGTTCGGATGTTTAAAGTGTCTGGTTGTTTTAAGTTGCCTAGGAGGGATGGGAAGGTGACTCCAGCCCCGAGATCGCCAGGGGTATTCACTTTAGGCATGGCCTCGACCTCGACTTTAGATATGCCAGTGAGTTACTTGGAATTTGGCGTTTTTGATGTTGCTCTTGAAATATTTCAGAGCATTTTTGTTTTACTGTTATGTTTTGGATGTTTTTCTAGTAATACTTTGGGTTCTTTTGAAGGTTTAAGTTTACTGACTTTTCTGTAATGTAGCTATGTAAAATAATTATACATTTTTGATATCTGCAATAGCAACTGCAAGGAAAATTACCTTAGTGTGTATTGAGGAAACCTATCAGCAACATAAACGTAAACAAAAATAGTAGGTATACAACACAAGATCCATACTTAATGCAGGGTCTAGTGTCTGGAAAATGGCATTTGAATTACTGCACCAAACATTCTATACATATAAAATGCTAGACGAATTTCATACCAGTCGACGGAGTAATTTATCTTAAAGCAAACAAGAGGCACAAACACGTTTTATAATAGTCAAACTGATAGTCTTGCTCAGAGGTTGAGTATCAAGTCATGTTCTAAACAGCTGTTTGACTGGTTATCGGCAAACATGATTGCCGACCATAAGCACGCTAAAGCTTCATTCGCAAGAACGCATTTCGACGCGCGTTCAAATGCCGTTCAAATGAAAGTGTTAAGGCTCAACGCCAGAAGAGTTGTTTAAAAAATATGTACATGTTTAACATACAATGTATGTGCTTAATATGGACGCTTTCTAACCGACTCCAAAAACGGAGGAGGTTCTCAATTAGGTTGCATGTTGCTTTTTTAATGTTGTTTACCTCAGAACTTTGTCATTTACAAAAGTGATATGGAATGATATTTCTTTGATTTGAAAGACATAACATAACAAAATATATATAGTGTCTTATCTTTAAGATGATATGTTAGTTATTTAATACTTTTTTGTGCACTTTTTGGAGTCGTGTTTTATTTAATTAAAAAAATTCTAACGCACATTACACCGACTTAACGCCGACTCCACTCGAACTCAACTGACAGGAAGGCATTGAAAAGTGAGCTTTGTATCGTGTCTAACTGTACTCTAAATGATAGGACACAAAGCTTAAATTTGAACGCCCCATATTGTCAATTGAGTTTTAGTGGAGTCGGCGTTGAGTCGCTGTATTGTGCGAAGACCTTTAGTAACTTCCACTACCGTTACCTATCACTATGACGCATTACTCTTAGCGGTAACTCGCTTTTCTCTTAGCGGTAACCGCTCGAGTGGGAAAGGGACTTCTCAGTTGTTTTATACATTAGTGGTCAACACAAATACTTAAAAAATAGGTATAATTTAGACATCGTTTGAAGATAACTAATGCACATTTTGATCTTCAAATGTCAATTTTTATTCTAACATTCAATTTTTTCTTAAAAGATCCGTCTAATGAGGATGATAGTCGACTGGTTTTATATAACTTATGTTCATATTCCTAAATGGTCGTAATGGTTTGGACTTTGGACCGTCCTTAAGTTGTACAGCATAAGCACTTATTGCACTTGTTATGTGAACCTTTATGTGTGGCTATCTGTAAAAAAATCACGATGGTTCGGACGATGGTCAAAACCGCACAACGACAATTTTTAAATTAGCCATTTCGGACTACGGTAATTAATTATTTGTTAATAGTCTGAACCAGCAAATATCTTTAACGTCTCGTTTGGTTTTGACCATGACGTAATCGCCGAAGGGCTTCTAAGTTGATAAGGATAATCATTTAGAATTTGACCTTTCTACTCCTGACTGACTGGTAAGAAATAATTAATTACCTAGGTCCGAACCGACCAATTCAAAAACTTAGTGTGATCCGGACCATAGTCCGAACAATGGTGGTACGAAATGATGAAGTACCTTAAGTTACTTAAGGTTGCTTTTCTTTGCTACTTAAAGAAAATCAACTTTAAGAAATTTGTAATTCTATTTGACTTAAATCTATAAATTGAAAATGCACTTTGATGATAAATGTTATTGACATAATGAATTATATTATTGCATTGTTCATTTAATCTATGCTATATAACTAGTAAATTACAAGAACTAGAATAGGATTGCATGAATTCAATCACTCATTCTATCTATTAAGTAGTTACAGATATCATAAATTTGTATTTCTATTTAATTATATCATGAATTGCTGTCATTAAAGTTTAATTAGTGTTCATTACATTAGAGTTATTTCTTTGTTTATTTTATGAGTAACGGGTTGCACTGTCTTTTATTATGATCTTACGTCGTTTTATTGTATGTTTCTTAAGATACTTATTCAGTAAGTACCTGATATCCACTACCTGGTAGTTGGTATATTAAATAAAGTTTAATCTAGGCTTGGTCAGGTAGCTTTATTAAATTAAATAATAAAAATAACCACATCACGACACGCAGATTGAGTCGGCCCTGCAGTAACGTTGAAGGATCTTGAATCGTAGTTGCTCAGCAACGATATGGTATAAATTATGTAGATAAGAATACTACATCCAAGACTCTGGTGGTAGTGGTGGATGGGTCTTGCAAATAACACAAAATCCGCCTCCTGGGATTCGAACCCGCAACCTCTTCCGTAGCAGCCAGCTGTTACACAGCTGCTCCACAGATGCCATCAAAAATCATGTACCTAAAGAAATATACGTACTTATAGTTAAACAAAATTTGTAGTAATTTGCTTTGCTTGGATTGGCCTAAAATGAAAGGGTATTTTATCAAATAAGTAGAATAATCAGGTACGAACGAAATAGGTCGTTTTGCTATCCGGGTAATTCTATGAATGATGTCAGAGGTATTTTATTAAAATTCAAGACTCCAACATAAACATACTAAATAACTAGCGAGTCTGATTTTGAATTACGACTTTTAAATCACTACTACAAAGACGGTTTTCCTCTGCAGCTAAAATAAATCGAAGGCTTGCAAGGAAATTCCTCACGTGTTTTTTCGCTGAGTAAGAAGCATTGCTTTAGATATCGTTTTTGTTGCAAGGCATGAAGGTTGGAATTCGTTTGCCATTGTGTGATTAGATTGCTGCACACAATGGGAATACCAATAGGGCCGAAATGCCTCAGACAAGGTGCTTTATCTCAAGTTTCGCAATGAGCACTGGTAAGGATAAGTACGAGAAATATCCAGCATCATAGCTGGCTACTTGCTCGCTAATATAATACACAGCTTGAATGAAGACAAGATTTTTTTCTATGATTAATTTTCGCTTACCGGTCTTGGATGTAGTATTCTTATCTATGTAGTTTATACCATATCGTTGCTTAGCACTTGCGACACAAGATTTTTCAATCTTACTTTTAGACTGAGTGCGTGTCGTTAAGTTATTATTATTTTTATTACTAAGCAACTGGCATGTTGCCAGGCTGCTAAAATAAGAGTTTCATGAGGGTTGGAACGTCTACTGCGTGGAAACTCCAAATGTCCCTCGATGGTCTCCGGCTTCTGACCGGGTCTGTACTAGGTCAGGTTCGATGGGGAGGCTGACAGGTATGGCGATCGTACCTATGCTTTCCATCTTTTTGTCTTTATAAAGGCGATACAGTCTGATCGATTGTATAGGGAACGATAGCCACGGTAAAGTCACGGTAATGCTGCTAAGGCATCCGGACCGCAGCACTCGTCGTTTCAGAAAAAAAAACGGGGATTGAGAGTTCATTTTGGAACTGTTAGAGATTGAGACTTAAATCTTTTCTCGTGTTAAATATCTGACCTAAGTTTTATTATTTCAGGAAAAATATCGTAAGCAAGCATAAAAACAAATACATGAAACAAAAATAAATAAAAATTTGAGAGTTTTTTGTATGGGAGGGATAAAAACGTGATTTTGAAAACATTTTTTGCTTGCTCTTGTATGTTACTCGAAATTATTAAAAAGTAATACATTTTAATCTTACAAGTTGGTACGGAACCTATTTCGTGCGATTCCGACTCCCACTTGACCGTAATTTTTTAATAGGGGGAAAAATTAAAAAATGTTAAATTCATAGTCGGAAATTAATTGCACATGACTATTTAATTTGCAATATTAATAAAGTTTTGCAATCTAATTAAAAAAAAATACAATAAAAAAGCTATAATAAATTCATAGCAGTAATTAAAAGCAGTACTAAGTATAGTAGTAATATACGACGACCTCGGTGGAGCAGTGGTGTAAACAGCCGACTGCTACGCTAGAGGTTCCGGGTTCGAATCTCGGCGGGGGCGGGACTTTGTGTTATTTGCAAGACGCATTGTTTCGCTTACCGGTCTTGGATGTTATATTCTTATTTATTTAGTATATACCATATCGTTGCTTAGCACCTGCGATACAAGTTCTTACGATACTTAGTGCAGGGCTGAGTCAATGTGTGTGTCGTGATGATTATTTATTTATTTATTTAATATTATAACTATACTATTTGTGTCATCTAAGTCAATTGAATTCATGTATGTACGGCATTATGAGTATTTACTATACCGTATACAACTGATTGTGTACAAACAGACATATCTATTCATGGCAGGAAATTGCATGGTCGGTGGTCACATACTTTTGTGACGAATTACCTACCTTTTTTTTTTAGTCTTGCATGCGCAATAAACTAAACTAAACTTAAATTTTCTAATTTGCTTTATATAAAGGTAGTCACAGTAGCTTTAAATTGTATAAAATATTTAAAAGACCTAAATGTTCCGACGTGTAATGATTTATTTTTGTAAATTAAAAAAAAACAACTACAGAGGTTTCTTGCCGGCTTCTTCCCCGTAGATAGCATTCCGAACCGGTGGTACATAAAAAATGGCGATTTGAAAGCACTTATTTTAAGTCTATTTAAATAAAAAACATTTTGATTTTGATGACATGATTATAAAATTATATGATGTTTAAAAAACCTGATATAATTTGGTCGTACACAATAAAGTTAAACATCACATCACAGCGGCAAACAAGCATACGGCCCGCCGTAGCCTATGGACGTTTGCAATACCAGGGGTATCACGCACGTGTTGCTGACTCTGCTAGAACCTTTTAACACTCCATCAACACAGTTTCCTACGTAAGGTTACTAAAATTTAATACAAGAAAAATACTTCACAAAAAAGTTTTTTTGGTCTTTCAAACGCTGTGTTAAATCTAAAAACGCTTTATAGTTAGGATCCTGTTGTATTCAGACGCGAAATATTCGAATTCAACAAACAAATTTCTATCAGAGCCGGGATTCGAACCCGAGGCCTCGCGTTTCACGGTCAGTGCTTTAGACCGCTGCGCCACGGAGGTCGAAAACAAATAAGCAGTATCAATATCCATATTGTTTAGCCTAGAGTTTATTTTGACTAAGAAATAATTTGTCTGTGTAGGTGCGGTACAGAGTTTAATGTTAAGGTTATTGTACACCTAACAACTCGTCTAAAACCTATTAACGGGGCAATTCCGCATCGTAGTCGTTCGGTATTCTTTGTGTGATATTCTATACTACAACGCACACTTATCAGAAAGTGTCGTCTCGGGTTGACAGCAAGGCAGAAAGCGAGAAGTTATCTTAAAGCCCTTTACACACTGCTACTTTTCTGATTGATACAGTCGCGATTCAGTTACAATAAGTAAGTAAAACTTTATTCACTAAAATGTAACAGAATAGTCCTTAAACTAAATAATTATGTTAAAAAAAAATTGGTATTCATTTAACACATGACACTAAAATATCATGCTACAATCCCTTGTTATTGTTATTTTCAAGGGAAAGGCACATTTTGCATCGATACATTTGCTAATCGTCTACCTTTACACACACACTCAAAGAACCAATACTATCTCGATGAAGTCCCGAAAAATCTTAAAGAAATCTAGTAATCTTGGCAAATTAAACTAGATCTGTTTTATTTATCAATGCCAATGTCGGGGCAACGAGGTTGATGAAACAAAATTTTCCATCTACCCCGTTACCGTGGCAGGCCACCTGGGTCCATGGGACCTTATTCAGTAAAATGCAGTGTGTAAGGGGCTTAGAGTCGTAATTAAGTTATTGGTGTCATTCCAAGCTTAGTCTAGAGTTGTATGAAAATCAAGATTTTCTTATCTACAGTAATTATGGAACAACGTTATGGCTGCATTCCCACATAAGTAAATGAATAAAGAAATGAAAGTTGAAATAAATATGGTTGACACATCTAACACATGGTTGATAATGTTAATTGCGAATTGCGATGGAAACGGTGAAAAAGGTCAGTGCGAAGATGTTTGGTAAATTGATTTTTAAAAATTTAAAAATATTAAATCTTAGTGCAGTATACGTTTGTATTTGATAAAGCTTTCTCGAGGTAAGTCAACTCTCTAATGCTAGTAACTCAAAGTAAAAAAAAAGTGAAAAATATTTTTATTAAAATATACTTAAAATAAGTACTTTTAAATCGTCATCTTTTTATACTACCACCGGTTAGAAACGCTATTTCTACGGGGAAGAATCCGGCAAGAAACCTCCGTAGTTGCTTTTTTCAAAATTAGGTACAATAAAACCGTATTGCTAACCTTTTTGATTTCGAATAGCAATAGTATAAACCATATTGTTATAACAGCTTTTTAATCACACAAATGTGCCGTCACATTATGACCTGTCCCTGTGTGTGTCATAATCTCACAGTGTCAAAACTTATGCGATTTTTTGTATTCCGTACCTATTTTACAAACCTAGGTATCTGCCCCTAAAAATAAGTGTACCTTTTTATTCGTATTTATCGAATAAAAAACATACATAATAAAGAGTTTTTCTTTTGATGTACTTATCCATCATCTCAAAGTGGAGTCGATAATATTATTTGATCCCTTTATAAGCTTGCTATGACAACACAGCAAACCCAGCTAATGGTGGCCGGCTTATCGCCATCATCGTCAGCTGGAAGACCTCCAGGACATAGACCTCCCCGAAACATTTCCAACGCTTGCATCCAGCGGCTCCCTGCAACCCTTACAAGCTGTTCTAGAAGTAACTGCAATAACCTAGTAATGTAACCTTTTTTACAACACTGATTTGATTTTTTTTGGCAACCGCTGTCCTAAAAGACACAGAAATAAAAAGCATAGCTACTTAAGACTATGGAATTAAAAACAATCGAATAAAGCCGATTTAATTATAACAATAAAAAAGAATCAGTCACTAGAATTCAATCACTTTTGACTGTGTGAGCTCACGCCATCTATTAGTAGTTTGCTGGAAACCTTTTTCAGCGCCATCTAGTGTGGAGTAGTTGTATCAAAAATTTGATTCGCGGACTTCTGTTTATATTGTAACGATATATTAATAGATGATAATAAGTAATTATTGAATAAAGGTTCACTAAACTTTTGGAACAGAGTCAATATTAAATTATTTATAAAGTCTTTCTTAATAAAGTTTTCACTATCCAAAGAAAATATTCAATTCAAAATGATTATGGTACATAAGATTTACGTAATTCGCCGGCCGGCTTGCCATTGCAGTGCGATTTGAACAGGCTTGATTAGTGGAATACACTTTTCGACCGCAGTATTCATTCGGAGTCGACCATCCATATCAAACGAAACAAACTATGAAGCAGCGAGCAAGCTCAGTCAGTGCACAACCGGGCTCCGTGAATGCGTGTAGTCGCGTTGTCATTCGAATCAGACGTTCGGAAAACTTCGAAAACTTTTAAATTAAAAAAAGAACGTAATTTTTTTATTTGTGCCGGTGTTGTGCTTTTTTGTTTGGGATAATTGATTTGATTTTGTTTTTCTTATTTGAAATAAAATCTAAATTGAAAAAAATGCCTGCAGGATTTCTGGCGGTCTAATAGGGAATTTTTTGGTAAGTTTTTTTTATTTAGAATATATTTAGTATGAAATCGTTTATAATTTAAAATTTTATTATATTAAATAATGATTATTTTTGTGCTTTTTGTTATAAAGAGTTTAATTCGGGCATCTTCATCTTATTATTTGTAACTTGAAATGGAAGGTAGATATGTGATAAATAACGGAAATAACATAATAATAATTGTAACATCAAATTAAGAGTTATTGATTAAAAACATAATTTTTAATGTAACTTTAATAATAAAAAAGTTTACCACAAAGGAAAACGAATAAGTAAAATATTTACCTTTATACCACATTGTACATACCTTTAAATAAAAAACTTATTGAAATATAACTTAATACAAAAAAAACTCCAAAACATAAAAAAATACTAATCAAATAACCGAATTCCATAAATAAATAAATTAACTTGTATGAAATACAGTCAACAATAACAAAGTAGGTAACCGTTGTAAAGAAGCCGTTACCGACTTTGTTATCAAACCGCTCGACTTCGACTTTATCTTTTACTTTATCTCCTCGTACCTTGACCTGAGACAATTTTTCTTTTTTTTTCTGTAAACAGAGGTTTTTTTTGGATGCATGTAACCGTAATTAAAATTTAATTATTTCTTAGGATATTCGTGTTCCTACTTGTAAAGTTTACGCGATGTATATTATTAGTTTTTTTTTTAAATCAGTTATAAAACTGTTTTGGATCCGTATGCCTATAATTAATTAATTATTATAAAATATTTTGTCACCACTGGCAACGCATATACGATAAAATCACATCCCGACATTTAAGTTCAACTTTAGGTATTCAGAAAATCAAATAAATTAAAAAATATGTATGTTTTATATGATAATTTTAATAAGAATAAGAATTTTAAATGGCAATAGTATGGCTAATTAGTAACAGACAGCAGGACAAAAATTACTTAATAGAATAGTGACAAAATACAGTTTTATGGTATAAAATACCTTCTTTTCACGATATAAATACAAGCTTTTATCTATAGAATTAACAAAAAACAAGTTATTTATAATATAGTCAGTCCAAAAATTAGCAAAAATTAATTTATAACATAGTTACATTATAATTATATTATGTTACGAGTATTTAAGTACAAATTTAGTATCAAATCAATAACCACACAACGACAATAAAGGGAACTGCGGATATTGTATAAAGTTATTTATAAATAAAATAGCATAATAAAATTTAATGCACACATAAAATGTAAAACAGGAAATGAGGTTTTTATTTGTTTTGAAAATTTTATTTTATTATATGGTTTAACAAAAAATTTATTGCAACTGATAAAAATAAGATGGAAAATATTTTTATTAAAAAAAATCGAAACATAAAAAATAGGTACACGTGCTTCATAAATAAAACAAGCCGAGATAGTAAAAAAGGCCTTTGCAGTGTTAATTTTTAATCTATATTAGCTAGTCACAAATATTGGTAAATGGTCACCTATGCGATATGCGACGAATCACTAAAATTATCTTCATAAATGAGAAAACAAACATAAGTGTTCAGATTTTTTTTTTGTTGATAAAACTTGAAAGACACCTAACACATCAACGCTGTAATCCCTCGAGAGGGTTTGGCAGAGGCGCTCCAGAGTCCCGGTGTCACAGGTTGCGAATCTGTCGCCACTATCCGGTCACAATGAGGAACATGGCAGTTACTACTGCAGCGTCAAAGACCAGAGATCAATTTCTCGTGTTCATCATTCAAACATTAATCCTCATGTGTCACAGCCAAAGATTTAGCTCACTGCGTTAACGCAGGAGGCCGTACAGTAAAATTTACCATGAAGTGTTTAAAAAAGTGCTTTTAAAACGCTTTATTTTATCTATCACCGGTTCTGTTTGCTATTTACGGGGAAGAAGCCAGCAAGAAACCTCGTTAGCTACTTTTTCCAGTTTTATATATAATACATCTAAGCTGTTAAAAATACAGCTTGTAATAAATACAGATCAAATGAAATCTTCGACATTCGTAAACATGTCGATATCGTACTATGTAAACCTCTCATGAGCGTTCTCATAATTCTTTATTTTTCATCGATCATACGTCCTACTAGGAGCAAACTGCAAATTTCTGTTGAGCATGCACCTGTGTTACAAATTTATATCGAAAAACCTATTACGGGGGCCTGCCAAAAATGGTATCGTAGTGGAGTTGAATTATTAAGATAATTTTGTTCTGCCAATAATTTAGCGTACAAAAATCTTAATTTAAAAATATACCAAATCAAAATAAAAATACACATAAAATTATATAAATAAATATGAGTAACCTACCCAATTAAAATAAAAGTTCCGCCCCATACCAAACATTTCCTAAAATTAGAAGCCATCTATGTAATGTAACTTAACACGATATTTGAACTCAGAATGACCTAATTAGAGTTAATTTTCGTTGACAGTGGTATCATATGGCACTGCAGCGGTCGACACACTCTTCCAGCTATAATTAACTCTATTGTTTTAAAAATAGAGTGCACTATTGACTGTCTTTGAAGTGGTAATGCTATTTGTGGTATTTTAAACACCTGACTTAGTTTTAAGTGCCTATTGAGGGTAAGCTATACCATTTTTGATTCAGTACGACAAGTCGTACAGTATAATAATATTTGTCCAACAAAACATAGACTACAAGTTCGACAAACTCGTACACTGGTTTTTGCAAGGATTCAAGCATAGACTACTTTTAAAATTATATGTGACGTGAATGACAAATCCCAAAATTTTTCCTAAAACTTCAGAATCAAATATGAATTCGCTTGTGCAGGCCCCAAATGGCCGCTATGGCAGAATCAAAAGTAAACCTGCTTTAGTAATGAATTTTAAATTATACGTATGGGTATAAAATTATCAAAAATAATGTAATCAATTGAAATATTTTCTGAAATTACGCTGCTATGCTAGACTGCTACGCCAGAGGTTCCGGGTTCGAATCCCGGCGGGGGCGGGACTTTGTGTTATTTTTAAGACGCATTAGTTCGCTTACCGGTCTTGGATGTTGTATTATTATCTATGTAGTATATACCATATCGTCGCTTAGTTCCTGTGACACAAGTTCTGACGATACTGCAGGGCTGAGTCAATGTGCGTGTCGTGATGTAGTTATTATTATTTGAACCGAATCCAGGTAGGCTGATCATCTACTAATCAAGGGTTTTCAAAGTGTTAGTAGCTCCTCAATCCATACGGAAATTCATCACTTAACATCATGTGACATTGTAACCAAATGCTCGAATAAGTTTTTTCTTTAAAAAATAGGATGGATACGTCACAGTACCTCACAGCCATGTTTGAATTTAGAAAAAAAGCCTTAAATCTATACGCTCTCAGGAAGTCCATCCCGTTTCCCTACAGCACCATAACTAAAGAACAGCAACAGTGACGAAGATTCTAAACAACGCATATCTTAATGCAACATTGTGTTAGTTGAAGATGTAAACAGAACTGATGTTTTGAGTACATGACTTATTTAAGTGTTCAAAATAAACAAGCTGAATGATCGCTCAATTTACTATTAACATTGTTAAATTGTGCCGCAGAAATAATTTAACTACGTTAAAATGTACCAGAGACTCAGGGACCAGGCACCTAAGACAAATGCCATCATTGTGCAAGCGTTAACGCCAACAGAAAGTGAGAATGTACTGAAATGATATTCCCTCACGCTCGAGTTACGACATTGTAATGTCATTAGACTTATCACGAACTTATCGAAGGTAGATTTAACACAAACTTTCAAGTCATAAGTATTTTTTACGCATAGTCTTAAATCAATTTTAGAATAGAATTTGTAGATAACTTTTGATTACCAGATAACTAAGATTTGCTTTCGTGAAACCAGTGGATATGATTTAAAACACCATTTTTTACTGACTTCAATCTGACTGACTTCAGAGAGAGAAAAAACCGATGAACCGAAAACAGATGTCAGCCTAAGAATGTTCGTTACTAATTACTCGTTGACGGCCTCGGTGGCGCAGTGGTGTAAACAGCCGACTGCTACGCTATAGGTTCCGGGTCCGAATCCCGGCGGGGGCGGGACTTTGTGTTATTTGCAAGACGCATTGTTTCGTTTACCGCTCTTGGATGTAGTATTCTTATCTATGTAGTACTCGTATATACTATATCGTTGCTTAGTTCCTGTGACAAAAGTTCTTACCATACTTACTACAGGGCTGAGTCAATGTGTGTGTCGTGATGTGGTTATTATTATTACTATTACTTATTTAAATCGTTTGGGTGGTACAGTTTAACAATGCTAACTGTATGAGTATTATTATTTAACTAACTTACGTAATATAATGAAAATAATTATAATATGTAAATAAAATAGATGAAAGATCGCGTTACGACAAATAAAAGTTAAACTTTAAACATGCGTACCTGCGAGACAGGCTTTGCTTAGTACAGGACTCATAGCAACAAAGTAAATAGTCTTTGCAACAAAATTTGTTATGTGTAATATCCGTTATAATTGTTTTTTTAACTTACTTTACGTACTTAAATAAGTCGTATCTTTATCTTGGGCCCCCAAATGTCTCCTGAGTATAAACTAACTCAAGTTATGGTCACTACATATCCCTGGGGTAGTAGGGGTATAAACTATAACTTGACGATCACAAAACCTTTAAATAAATTCTTATTCGATTGGCCAAAAATTTTTAACTATTTTTCCACCATTTCCTATAACCCTGAAGTTAGATCTGACGTGATATCTGTCAAGTTGGCAATACTCCGCCTTTATCGCTAACGAACGAGTGAGGGTTCTCCGTTATTTTGGTAGGGCCTTTCCACTAAAACTCTCCAGTACTGTGGGAGTGTTGTATGAATCTCACTATCAACATTATCACGCGATACTCGGAATCGCGATCCTGTGTCACGTTAATATTGACGGTATTGACGATATCGACATTCTAAATGAACATATTTGAATTATATAATCACGATAGAGCTTTGATTGTATGGTGCGTAGAGTAGGTTGGAATTCGACAACAGCGCCCACAATTAAGGGTTATATCTATACAAAATGATTATTAAATTATTGTTAACAATTTAACCTACAGATATTTAAGCTTAATGAACTCATTAAAACCGACCACGCCTAAGAAAGTCAATTATTTAACACTTAGCATCATTTGGAGTGAGTTATTCTTACGCCCCTGCAGCTTGAAGGTCGCTTGTCATTGTTGCACAGACATGGATTCAGGCTTTAAGTACAAGGGTTTAAAATCATTTTAAGTTTTATTGCGTTTTTGAATAGAAATAATTTGTTTATTTAGATAAAAAATATATTTTTTTTTTACCTACTTATTAGATTTTTCGTTAATTTCATTTTGGTGTATTGTAAATTTATGCTATTTACAATATTAAAATTAAAAAAAATAGAAATACTGCAATAGGATTGTTTATTGAAGGGGTAGCTTTTTATGACTGAAATTTTTTTGTCAAAATCACGAATATTTCTTGAGTTTTTAAATATTTTAAAATTTGGATCATATCTTCTTAATCCGTACCTGTGCGAACCCTTTTCTTTCACATAATATTTAAATAGTTATCTATAGTTAGGATGCGACTGCAGCTGTGTTGTTCGTCTATCTGTCTGTCAATATGAATGCGTCCCCATCTAGGCTTAATACTCGTATTTTATTGATTAGTGTCTTATTTATAAACATGAAGGGCAAAAGTTTGACGACCTCGGTGGCGCAGCGGTGTAAACCGCCGACTGCTACGCTTGAGGTTCCGGGTTCGAATCCCGGCGGGGGCGGGACTTTGTGTTATTTGCAAGACGTATTGTTTCGCTTACCGGTCTTGGATGTTGTATTCTTATCTATGTAGTATATACCATATCGTTGCTTAGCACCTGCGACACAAGTTCTTACGATACTTAATGCAGGGCTGAGTCAATGTGTGTGTCGTGATGTGGTTATTATTATAATTATTAAGTTAATTTTATATCTTGCGGTTAAAATGCGGTAAGTTTTATGGTTAATTATTATATAAAACATATCTGTTATGATATACCTAATTTTAGTTTATTTATATAGTTTATATCGTTTAAAATAAAACGTATTATGGTAGCAGGATATGATATGTAAGTAGATTTAATTTAAAATATATTATGAAAAGTACCCAGGACTTAAAACTAAATGAATCGAAGAATTACAATTAAATATATAACATTTTAGAGTGTTTTATCCTTCTTTTTTTATTTTATTAAAAACTTATTAGAATTATATTTATGCTAAGGACAATTGTTTTATTTCTCCTCCTTCGTTAGCTTTGTTTCATAGTACCTTTTTTCATGCAATGATTCGTAAGTAATAATTAACACAAAACGAAATGAATAATTACAAAAAATTAGGACGTAATGAGATTTAGCAGTAATTAATAGTTATATATAGTTTTAAATAAATATAAATTATTCGTAGCAGGAGGTAGGTAATTATGATGTTCATTTCATTTATTAATAGCAGCATTGTAATTTGTCATATTTTGTCATTATTCATTATTGGATTACTAGTTCTATATTGCAATATTATTTGCGAGTTTTCTATTCGCCAAGCGGCAAAGATGCATGTACTCATGCTTCACATCGACCTCTTCAAGTCCAGAACAGCACGCTTGCCTAGAAAACGCCTATTTATTGCCTATGTCTTCGGCCACATCGTCGCTTACCACCAGTTTCGATCATGGCCAACAGCTTTGCTATTTTATTTAAATGTACATTTCTCGGTACGAGGTTATTAACATTACTTTACAAATTATTTCATACAACATCACGGGCAAACAAGGAGACGGTTCACCTGATGGAAAGTGATACCGCTGCTTATTGACACGACGATACCCTTGATGTTGAACGCCAAGAGCACCGCCACTGCGATGCCCATTTAGAGGTAAAGTCATTATACCTCTCGTACCGAAAATGATCCTGGTCCTCCTATCCTTCGAACCAAAACAAAGCGAACTGCTTCACGGTAGAAAAAATAAGTAGGGTGGTACCAAACCAGTTAATCTCGCACGTAGATCTACCACCTGTAAAATACCTAAAAACGTGTGCCTGTGAATGACCTAAATAAATGTGTAGTTTTGTCACTTTTTTTTTTGTAATTTTGTAACTTTATTTAGGTGAAGTTTATAAATTCCTTGGTAGAGATTTTCTATTGAATTTCGTACCTCAAGATAGGAAAGCAGAAAACTAACCACTGCACCACTACGGTCTTAACAATATGTTTATTAATAGTTTGACTAACGAAGCGACGCGTGTCCGTCCTGATTAAGTTATTTAAATAGATACATCTCTGCATGGAATTAATTAATTAAAAAGAGTTTAAGTAAGTAATGGATTTAGATTTTTATATAGGCTTTTCTCTCCATATTTCTTACCCTTAATGAGATTATACTGCATTACAAGCTCCCTGACAACAAAATACTCTCACCTTTTTTTCATTCGTCAATGCCCACGGATGTAGATATGCGTTAGCATGTGAATCCTTAAAACCGTAGAGGATCTGGTAACTCAGTTTGTTTCGTGCCTTGGTTAAATGAACCACCCGACACAGTCCCTCATTGTGTCCGTATAGTGGCGACAGATTAACAACCTGTCAAACGGGACTCAAATAAACATGCGAAATGCGGTGTGGAACACCTCTGCCTAATCCTCTCGAGGGATTGATTACGGCGTGAGTTTTACCTTAAATAGTTTTAAGACTGTCGAATCTGATTGCGGTACGATGTGATTAAGTTGTGTGTGCGTGCGGTAAGGAAATGTAAAGTATGAAACTCTACGAGAGATCTCTGACAAAAGTCGCATCCAAGTTTGCCGCACCGCACACGCACCGCATTTGCTGTGACGTTATTTCGTAATGAACTTGATCCATATAACCTAAAAACTTGATCTGTTTAAAATTGTATATAACTATTCTTGTGTACTCTGAGTGACAAGGGCCGCTTTATTGGTTTGTACCTACTTATACTTAATTGGTCTTAAAATCACCCACAAAAGACTCCAACTACAATTCATATTTTTCCCATACACCATATGTCAAATGACCCCCTCCTCTAGCCCATAGTCCTCCTCTAGTCCAATTGTTTTTATTTCAATATTATTTTAATTAATGTAATGGGTGCGTGTGTGCCGTATTAATTAAATTAAAATAAATAAATAAATAGGCTTGTGAATTTCCCCGTCCGCTCCGAGACGCCCTTGGAAGTGTATTCTCACACAAACCACCTTAGCATAAACTAACCCGCAGCTTGTATACTATTGCTAGATAGGTATTACGCAAACAGCAAATCACAAATTAACAACAATGTACACACAAAAATACCCATATATTCTTAAAGATCATCATTTGCTTTTGCCATTTCAATGTTGTAGAAACGGAACCTATTAAAGTAGAAAGTTAAATTTATGTTATTAGGTAATTACCTATATTAAATTATAACAGAAAGTCCGGATGTACGTAATGTGTGATACAAGTCAAATTACACGGATTAGGTTTGATTTAGTTAATTTTAATTAAAATAACCATTCATCCTACTTAAGGTTGGACGGACGGACACCATAATTTATCTTATGCACTTATATAAAATTACATCTCACGAATTCAATTTTAAAATAATACACTGTGTGTATTTTCTTTTTCTAAAATTATAACGTTTCATGTCACAGGATCGATTCATTTTAACAAAAAAAATTGCTGCCTTTTAGCTTAAAATTAGCCAGTCACTAATGCTATGGAGTTTTGATTAATTAAATTTACCTACCCGTATGTACCATTCAAAAATAAATAAATTATCAAATTGCCAAACGAAATCTCAGAGTAAATTTATCCGAGTCGAAACTGAACCTGGGACCTCACGAGTTACCACGGGTATCGCAAAGGGAGCAAGGGGCAGTTGCCCCCCTGCCTAGTAATCAACAGATGGTATAGTTAATTGTTTATGCAGCTTTACAAATTGAACCTGGACATAAGACTCTACTATACATATTGCAATCACCTAACAAGACTCCAACTACAAATAAAAAGCTTATACTTCTTTAAGTAATCACAATTCATACTTTTCCCATCATCCATTATGTTTATTGCCTACCCTCGGCCATTCCCTAGGCCATTGGCTGCCTCCCCCCTAAATTATAGACTGCCTCCCCTCTAGGCCATAGGTTGCTTCCTCTAGGCCATAGGTTGTCTATCCCTCGGCCATAGGCTGCCTCCCCTAAGCCATGGGCTGCTTTCCCTAGGCCATAGGCTGCCTCGCCCCTTAATTATAGGCTGCCTCTCGCCTAAATTATAGGATGATACCCCTAAAGGCCAAAAGTTGCTTCCCCTAGGTCATAGGCTGCCTCCCCCCTAAATTATAGGCTGCCTCCCCCCTAGGCCATAGGTTGCTTCCCCTAGGCCATTGGCCATCTACTCCTCGGCCATAGGCTACCTCCCTGGGTCATAGGCTGCTTCGCCCCTTAATTATAGGCTGCCTCTCGCCTAAATTATAGGATGATACACCAAAGGCCATAGGTTGCTTCCCCTAGGGCATAGGCTGCCTCCCCCCTAGGCCATAGGTTGCTTCCCCTAGGCCATTGGCCGTCTACTCCTCGGCCATAGGCTGCCTCCCTGGGCCATAGGCTGCTTTCCCTAGGCCATAGGCTGCCTCCCTGGGCCATAGGCTGCTTTCCCTAGGCCATAGTCTGCCTTGCCCAGTAATTATAGGCTGCCTCTCGCCTAAATTATAGGATGATACCCCAAAGGCCATAGGTTGCTTCCCCTAGGGCATAGGCTGGTGACATAACGTATTGTGTTACAACCAGCGGTGAACCACAGAGGCTTGTATAATTTTATAAGCTACAAACAATTCACAATTTGGAATGTAACATACACATGTGAGGGCTTATCAGCAAAGTGCAAAAGCGAATAGTAACTGGTCCTTATCACTGCATTTGAAGGTTCAAATTGCAATAAAAGCAAAGGTCAAAGATACCGTTTGTAAACAATGCATTGCATGTGGTCCTAAACAGCTGTTACTTTATTACAGTAGTTATATTACATTATATTATATTATTTGTACTGTCATATTATCTTAGGTCAGTGTTAGTCATGTTTGTAGTAAAATTATAGAGTGATACATTCGATTCCAAATTCCAATTCTGTTGTCTATGGTATATAGTTTATGTAATGGTACTTTTGTGTAGTAAATATATTATTTACGTATAATATTTTCTTGGTAAATAGATACTCGTATATATAGTGTTACAAAAAACTTGCTGGAAATGTTTCCGATTTTAAATTATAATTTTTTGATTGATTAAATTCCTAGTTTTTGCCCGTGACTTCACCTGTAACATGAAGCCTAAGTGCTCATCTAAATTCCATTATAAATATTGGTAAAATGAATGAAAATGAAAATTAATGAAATTATATTAAAAATTGTTGAGTATTAAAGACAGCCTTCTTACATGCAAACTGAATAATTATATATTTGTTACGGTACAATTAGTATCATTTGACGGTCTCTGTGGCGCAATGATGAAACAGTTAACTGCAACGTAAGAGGTTCCAAGTTCAAATCCCAGGGGAGCAATATTGTGTTATTTGCAAGATGCATTGTCTCGCTTACCGATCTTGGATATAGTATTCTTATCTATGTAGTTTATATCATATTTTGCAAACTAACTGAGGGGCTGAGTCAATGTGTATGTCGTGATGTCGTTGTTATTATTTAGCAATTTAAATTATTTATAACTTGTTACAAAAAATATTTTAACATGCTAAAACCACGTCACTTATTCACAATATCAAGTGGTTATGAATCATTAGCACTTTGAAAATTTTAATCTTAATAGTATTAAGTATCAATGAGTGAAATACTATAAACGATGCTTTATAACTAATGGTCTTCATATGAAATTCTTTGTCAATTTTCTTAATTGATATCGTATTATTTATCGCTAATTATAGCGTATACTGATTATTTACTTGGTGCCGGCGCGGCGCGTTGCTTTGTCCATATTAGTATTATAAAGATGTAAAGTGTGTATGTTTGTAAGTTTGTATTTAGGAAAAAAACACTAATTTAGAATAGATTTTCTGATGTAACTTTCCCAATTTTTTTTTCTCTTGCCCTCAACAATTTATTTTTTAGCTATCTATTGATGTGTTTTTGTAATTTGCAGACTAAATTTGAAAGAAGACAGATAGTTAAAAAATAAGATTTTAGCTGTATAAGTTAACGCTCTTTGCCTTCCTTGTAACGTAGAAGAGGAAAAAACAAAAAAGGCGATCATCGGCGGGAAGAGAAAAGGACGGATAGAATAAATTGTTGAGTTAATAATAGTATTTAAATTGGAAATACAGGTTTTCTTTACACTATCTAATAGAATATCTGTTTGTCTTATCAATATTAACTGTCCATCTGTCATTATAATATTAATCGACCAAAAAAATCTAACTGAGCAAACAAAAAAATATTTGTCGTAACTTAGGCATATTTTCAGATTCTTATACCATTCTTGAAATCAAGTGTTTCATTATGAACATCCACTTAAAAGATGACTACTGACAGGCAATTAAAAATAATGAAATACCAGTTTCCATTGGCAAGTGTGAAAAAAGACAGAAACCAGATCTACATAGATTAGTTATAATTAGCACTCCGTAGTTATAATTGCAATTAATAACCTGTTAATTATGATTGTGCGGCGCCACATGAGTTAATATCATACTATATTGTATATGTGTGTAGTAGCGTAGTTTAAGACAGAAAACCTGGTGCTTCTTCGTCTTTCAATACAATTTGGAACTCTTTAAGTCGAAAGTGAATAAAAACATTTTCTATGTAGGAAAGCATGCTCTACCTTCAGCCAGCTGTGATAAAAAGTAATAAAAAAAACCATACCGATTAAAATTATTGTAAAATAAAACAAATAAAGCATAAATTTTAAAAAATCAAAAAAAAAAGCGGAAAAAATCTTCAAAACGTTCGTACGGAACCCTCCCTGCACGAGTCCGACTCGCACTTGACCGATTTTCCTTACTAACAAGACAAGGTATTAAGAAAAATCTTTATTGACGGTGAAAATATCGTAATTTATTTTAAAGTGAACACAAACCTGTAACAATAATTGATATCATGATGATATATGGAATTTCGAAAACAAGTGAGAATATACGTATATCTATCGCCAATTACCATGTCACTCACGCGCTGCTTTCCTAGGCTAAGTGATTTGTCAGTGACATTTTCATTAAATATTTATGGCGTGTCTGTATTTCAAATTATTCTTGGCACTGTGGTAAAGTGCCGACTTATGGGCCCTAAAGATGTTCGAATGGCGCCGGCGCACAGCTAATATAGCACCTACGTCTAAACAATCAAAATAAACCTTACCACTTAAACAAAAGAATTGATAATTGTTCGATCCTGCGAAATGATTTGTGGAGTCGATGTTGCATTTCGCTTCAAGATTTAAACTTTATCGCGTAGGTTATAAGAACGATAATTAACAGAGAGTAAGTAAAAAGTAATTCCTGAAAGGGCTCGTAAACCACAAACAATTGCGGTTGCCATGGCGACGGAGATTTAAAGAATGCATCACGAAAAGGTTGGTAAACCTTTCCGACGTTCATTATGTGATAGAGTCATACTCGTAGATTGTTTTATTGTTTGTATTTGAAAAAATCTATACAAACTCCCCTGAGTAAAAATATCAATGACTAGTGACCCGCCCCAGCTTCTCACAGGTGGAATTTTTCGTATAAAACTAGCCTATATATAGGTTTTGGGGATAATATAGCATTTTAATGGTCATTTTTTTTTTGATCGGTCCAGCACTTTTTGAGTTATTCGATACAAACAAACAAAAATATAAGGGTTTGATGTTAGTTATATTATAGAACGTATAGATTTCATGCAAGTTATTGTTTACTTTTTATAATTAGATAACAATTACATCAGAAATGTCAATAGAAATGTTGATATGTTATGCACAATAGTATTGCTATAAATGAATGACTTAATAGAGGTTGAGAAACGCAATAAAATACTGATTGAATTAATTAATCATTACAATGAAATAATGTTTTCATGAGCATGTTGTATGTATTAATATTAGAAACAATAAAAAAATAAAATTGTTTCATTTCTATTGACATTTCTGATGTAATTGTTATCTTATTATGAAAAGTAAACAATAACTTGCATGAAATCTATACGTTCTATAATATAACTAACATCAAACCTTTATATTTTTGTTTGTTTGTATCGAATAACTCAAAAAGTGCTGGACCGATCAAAAAAAAAATGACCATTAAAATGCTATATTATCCCCAAAACCTATAGGCTAGTTTTTTAAAATTCCACCTGTGAGAAGCTGGGGCGGGTCACTAGTCATTGATATTTTTACTCAGGGGATCTAAGCTAAGATACAGACGGTCACACACAAAGCTTAACACAACAAGTGCAATATGAATCCTTATGCTGTACAACTTAAGGACGGTACAAAGTCCAAATAGGTTAGGTTGATCGAAGGCCCTGTGTAAGTATGCCACCGTTAGATTGTTGAATACGTTACATTGTGAAATGCTTTAGTTAAAGCGTTGGCACTTCCAATGTATTTCGGAGATTTTTTAAATTGTTTGATGGTATCACGAATTTTGAAGCGGTCACCTCACAACTTTTTTATTTGCGATTGAAAAAACGGTCCACGTGATTCGGCTGGCACAAAAAATGTAAGCAACTGCAACTTGTAAACAAGTTGTAAACAACTGAATTTTACATGGTTGCTTAGTTCAAAATAATATATTTTACCCCACCCCCCATACTACCACCCCTGTAGACTTGGGTTCAGTTCGGCGTATACGAAGGCACTCTGTACTACAAGGCCCCGATTACTCTCCAAGATACACATACATTGGACGGGGCATTGCCTTGAACACTTTAATCGCAAAAAAGAACAAAAATTGATTAAGCTTGATGGACGGACAGACCGACAGATTAATGGAACCTATAAAGCATTTTGATTTGTAATGTTAGAAATTATTCTTCTGTGGCATAGTGGTGTAAACAGCCGACTGCTACTCTAGAGGTTCTGTGTTAGAATTCCGGCGGGGGCGGAACTTTGCATTATTAGCAAGAAACATTGTTTCGCTTACCGGTCTTGGATGTAGTATTCTTATCTATGTAATTTATACCATGTCGTTGCTTAGTTCCCGCGACACAAGTCCTTACGATACTTACTGCAGGGGTGAGTCAATATGTGTGGTGTGGTTTATTTATTATAATCTTACCAAAGGCATACATAAGTAGTTTCCAAATTAAACTCTCACGATTGACTACCTACGCTTGTCACCGTATAAATCATCATGCAACTGCGCCCTCGCATTTAAGATGTCTTAATTGTCCACATACCGTGTCAGGCCCCGCCCACTTTTTGAATTACTTCCTCACATTCACTGGTATTTTTGAATAACGCCTTTGTCTTTGATACTTTACAGTAGAGCTACTTTAAAAAAACGTTTAACTTTACTAAAAAAAAATATGGATTTGACATTTCAAGTCCCATTTTTTGTGTCACTAAGGTGGTAAACAGATAGCCCTGCCATGTTTTACAGTCCCCGTAGCTTATAGTCATTTGCATCACCACATCACACCTTCCAGATTAATGTTGGAAGCAAGCAATTTTATATTTATTTACAAACTTATATAAATTAAAGACAACTGTTATTGTTTTTTAATACAAATTTCCAATAATATAAAAAAATCGATTTAATCCTAAATTTCGTAGGACAAAGTAATAATAATAATCTTTATTTCCAAAAATAAAACAGACATTTATACATTGATTGATAACGTCCGCAGTAGTTTTATTTAAAAACTGTGTCGCTGACGTTATCGCCCTCCTTAAGTAACAATATAAATTTTAATAAAATTATATAAAGATTTAAACAAATTCATTGAAACAAAATAGAAAGAATCAAAATTAAATCGATAATCAAAATTAAAACGAAACCAAAAATTATATTATAATAGTTAATAATTGAGATAATAATGAACAGCCAAAAATACAAAAACTAAATAAAAATTATAATGATTGTGTGCGTGTCTAACCCATAATTTCATGTGTAAGTTTGTCTACATGTATGTGCGCTTGTATTATAAGTAGAATCAGAATAAAAACTTTTTTGTTTTGTTCCTGAGATTACACATATTACTTCGAAAATGTGTTATATATTAACAAATAATAGAGATATATAGATTAATATTATATTGTAAAATGTATTTGTTAATATCTTATGAGTACAGTAATTCATTAAAAATCCCCGAGAAAAATCAAATATAACAAAACAAAACTTTGATTGTCAACGAGTGTAGCATTTTAGGTATTGCATATTGTTTAGGTATTAAACTTTTATTTAATATATGTATTCAAATTTTAATGATTAAAATATGTACTAAGTTTATGCAATGGGAAAATTCATATTGCAAATTGATTTTTACAAATACTTTTGCAAAGGAATTTAGTTTACACAATAATTTATTTAATAGTGAGCTATGTTTTCTATAATGGGCCAGGACTTAGGGCCTTTATTTCCTACGTTATTCAAATTGATTGGGCCAAAGGGCACGCTGCCCAGCACTTTCACGTAGTGATTGTATCTTTTGACAAATCACTTGTAGGGATGTGTAATTAGAAACCTGAGTTTCTAGTCATATGTCAGAGTAAGATAAGGTTACATAATGTATTATAGGTAAATACTTCTAATCTGTGTTCAATCCTTACTTACACTACAAACGCGAAAGTTTTAAGAATGTATGGATGTTTGTTACTCTTTCACGGAAAAACTACTGGATTAATTTTAATGAGACTTTACAACAACATAGCTTATACATCAGAAACATGTATAAAAATTTGTGTGAATTTTCCAAAAGATAAAAATAAATGTCAAATTCTATCAGAACCATTTTCGACTTCCATGCGGATGAAGTCGCGGACAAAAATAGTATGTTATAAGAAACTACTTGTTCTTCTAATCTGTGATGAATATCATTTATATGTGAGACAAGGTTTTGATGTTAACATGTTTGTTGTAATGCGCTTGTAGGTATAGGCATTGCGTTGATGTTACTTTTAGCACAAATCTAATAAGTAGTTAGTTATTAGTTATTCTTTGCTAAAAGAAACATCAACGCAACGGCTAACTAAACAGAAACAATTAACCTCAGTCATAAAAAAGTACAACTTCTTAAAAACTCATTTCGAAACTTAAAAAAGTTTAGGTACCAAAAAGTATCCATTTCACAAAGGCATTTTAAAGCGGCATCAAGTCTGTTTGACCTCTGCCTCGTGCATAAAAAAACAATTTACACTTACAAATGCAGACTTAGAAAAAGTTCCCGCGTCAATGGTAAAAAAGTGTCATCAAAAAACGCCGTCAAAACTAACGAGGGTTTTTTTGTTTAACAATAACGGCGCATTTCGAGTTTATGGCGATGTCTGAAGGAAATAACTTTATCTCCCTTAGAAAACCCATTCTTGGAGTGTATAAAAATTCGTGTTAAGGGTGCGCTCCCCTAGTTCCCCAATATCCTACATTTTTGTATTGATATATAAAAATAAATGTGTTGTTTGTTTACCTTGCCGACGAAGCGAAATAAACGCAAAAAAAACTAAAAAGACCGCCACACAAAAACTCTTTGCTTTGAATAAATAAAGAAAAAACGTTCTTGTCTATGCTTATAGATTACATTTGAAAATGGAACAGTTTTTGCGCGGCAGTTTTGAGCTGTAAATCAAACGAAGAATAAATATTATTTCTCGACAAATCCGAAAGTTGGGAAAAAACCGCTGGTACAGTTATTGGCGCGCATCACACGAGTCTATAAAAACATGTTTGTCTATGTATGGATACGAAACAAAGACAATGGATGAATGGATTTGTGATGAAACTTATTATTCCGAATTCGCCATTGTCTTATCGATTGAACAAACATAACAAAGATAGTCACAACCGACGTTTTTTATTAAACATTCTACAAGGAACTCTTTCTCTGAAGCTATGATTTCTCTGTATTTTGTCTTTTCTAGTCAATAGTAAACAGGCATTTTATAGGCAAACTTGCACATTCAGCCACATATTCATTTCCCTTCACGTTGATTGTGTGTGGCTTAATTGCATTTAAAAAAAAACGGTCAAGAGTGATGCAGACCCGCACAAGATCTAAATATAAAAACTTTATTTCGTTGATAAAATTGCGTAGTATAATCAAATGAACAAAATTTTTTCGGAAAATTTCAGTTCGGGAAGATACAGGGATGGGTTCCGTAACATCTTGTGTACTTTTTAAATAATTTCGAAAGAGAAACAAGTACGAGGATTTTGTAATCCCCTCCCATTAATTTATGAGTTCCCATTAATTTATAAGTTATCTATGTTTTTAGTATTTGTTGTTATAGCGGCGACATTCTCTGAAAATTTTAAGAGTCCTAGCTTTATGGTTTATGAGATACAAACCGCTGACAGACGGACTGACAAACGGGCGGCGGAGGCTGAGTAATAGGGTAAGGTCCCTTTGGTTGGTAATTTTCAGTGTTATCAATTCTAAAGACTTTAAAATTGAGTATATTTTAATTTAAAAATTTTATGAATGTTCGGGCAACTACTTGACAAAAATCTTATTCCAATTATGTGCACACTCACATTGCAGATTTAAATAACTACGGAACCATTTCCTATACGGTCCAGAACGTTCTCTGTGTCCGGTGCACACTTGAACAAGTTTTATATACTTCCATGTTTGTCTTTGAAACGGTCCGTAAACCTACATGGTTTTTTTGAGTCCAACAAAACATTAAATAGTAATGAGCCGTTAAATGTCTCACATGATTTATCACAATAAGTGAGTTACAAACTAGAAAATTACCGGTTTTAGTTAAAATTACTATAATTAATGACTATCTATTAATTAATATGGTGATTGGGTAGAATCATAATTTACGTATTTACGAACACGATGATCAATTATAATGGGCTTGATTAACTTTAAAAATGTAGTAAAATTACTGATAAAAAACCATATTTTAATAAGAACCTATACAGAAAATTCGTGTTTTTAATGAGCAAGAACTTAGATGCTCCCTTGTCAAATTACGACCAGTAGATTAGAAGTTATGCGGAAACAAATTAACGTGCATACCGACAAAAGTACTTCGCTGCAATCATAACCCTACTTTTGGCTCTGCCGTAGTCGGTTAGCGATATAAAGTGGCCGCAGATTTAAGTTATGTTGCCTGTTAAAATATCTCGTACGGAGCGAACGCTCGGAAGAAAGTCTCAGATATTTGTTTAATTAACGACAGCTGACAGGCGGTTCAAGGCTGATCCAATTAGGATGGGGCATAAAAACTAATTAACAAGTGCAATAGGGGCATAAATTGCCCAGACCACACATTCGTAATGGCAATGCGGGCATGGGAGATTTCAATAGTTGAGCACACTTATTTATATGAATGAAATGAAATTTATATTAAAAATCATGCCAAGAAAGAATTAGACTAGACAGTAAGGGTTCCTTACCATAGTACAAGATTTAAGACTATATTGCTACATATTTAATATAAAATGTTTGTAAAAGTGAAGTAAACAATAAAACAGTTTTCTGTATGGGGCCCACTTTTTAATTTTATTGCATTTTTCAAAAATTACCCCATTTTTTTTTTTTAGTATTGCTATAAAAAAAACACAATTCAGTAAGATTTAGGTTAAAAGATTTCCTTTTTGGATTTTACTCTTATTATTAAAATACAAACACATATCAGTACAGTTGATGTGTAGGTAAAATTTATGATCATTCAACTAAACATCTTACAACAGAAACTATGCCATGCGTGGGAACTAAATAATGGGCCCTGGGTAATATTTTCCATCAGAATAATTTTACCTTTCCATTTTATCCGTGCTAAATATTTTATTATAGCAGCAAAATTACATTGATTGATTGATATTTAAAGTTCTTTTTTATTTATTTACTTAATACACCATACACGTAAAAACATTCAAAACAAATACAATAAGCCTTTTACAGGCATGTACAACATTATTAAAAAGGAAAACAAAGTCCTCGGAGAGTAACAATAAGCATACTTATGATCGATAATGCCTACATTATTAAAATTAATATAAAAATTGTATGTTTGTCCAAAACCGACCTACGGAACTCTGAAAAATTCAACAATAAAATTAAAGTTAAATACCACATAACACCTCTGATGAACGATTTTCGTTTCCACAGCAAAAAACATAAACATACCATAACTTTTCAAGCTTTTTTTTCACTTTAATGAACACAGAAAATGTGCTTAATGTTTAAAATTTTTAGGGTTCCGTACCTAATTACTAAAAACGGGACCCAATTACAAAGCCTCTGTTGTACACCGGCCTGTCTGTCAGCGGGATTTATTCATAAAACATAATAGCAGGACTATTGAAATTTTGCAGAGAATGTATATTTCTGTTGCCTCTAACAAATAATAAAAACAGAAAGAAAAAATAAATAAAATACTCCCATACTAAACACATAATTTTATAGAAATGTTTGCTTGCTCTTATTTTTTACGAAACTATCCAAAAAGTATAAAACATTCATCTTATAAAATGGCATGGAACCCAACATGTGTGCGCCCTACTCACACTTGACCGTTTTTATTACTTTACTCGTACGGTTTGTGAGGTTACACTCACACTAACAAAACCTAATAAATATACATACAAAAGTAAATAGCATATTTTTGTCGCCTCTTACATGTCATGAAAGATAAATCATTCCTATGCTTTATGGTATTCATGACAGATGGTGTGCTAGTCACGACTAACGGGTTAACCGAATTCAACAAAAGTTGATGCGAAAATAACAAGAATAGTTCCTCAGCAATTAATTTAAGTCTATTTAACTGGAACATTAATATATCAATTATACTGTGACGTTGGCGTTTGAAAATGCAGATAAGAATTTATTTAAAGAGACAGTCCATTTCACGAGCAACTCCAATGATGACATAAAAGTATGTTCGTAAGTTTTGTTATACATTTTTCGTTTGCAATTTTATATCTACCTTACTCGTATGCTATCAACCTTCCTCCTTAACCCTCGAAGGGCTATCATCAACATCATGGTCCCGCGACAGCCGGCAGGGTGTCCGGCACAGCCTGTGCGTCATTGCACAGCTGCATTATTCGTTGATTGTTCGATCAAAGAACGCCGCCGTTGATCCTGGTGAACAGGAGTTGCAGTAGTGGGACAGAGTAGTGGGTGTGCCCAGATCATCATCATCAGCCGGAAGTCGTCCTCCAATCGTCGTCGTCCTTTAATTTTCAAGGGTCTAGAAGCAGCCTGGGATCTCATTGTTTTGATGGCTACGGTCAACCGACCGATTTAAATAAAGCGTTCATTCGTTCTGCTAAAGATAAGAATTAGGACGAAACTGACATAAGAATTAGACAAATGCTATTATTCCGCAAGCGTTAACGGCAACAGAAAATAAAATGCCAATGCATTTTGATATTGTGTGGCATTAACGGTTGCGGAATAATGGCAATTGTAAAAAAGGATGAGTTGCATCTCAACTTGCGCCTTGAGCTAGTGACAGAAAATAAAAATTTATGGTCATTTCCTCTCGCTCGAGTTACGTCATTGTAATGTCATTTCCATACATTTTCATTTTCTGTAAGCGTAAACGCTTGCGGAATAATGGCAATTGTAAGGGGGCTGTTCATAAAAAATCTTTGCCCCACCTGTTTCGAAATGTCGTATAGTTTAGCATTAATTACCGAATATTTACGCAAATCTGTGTTCGTGTAAATGCTAATTGAGTTAGCTTGTCCGGCAATAAACAAGTCACTTAAAATCGAAATGTTATTGCAACGACGTCAAGTAATCAATGTTCAAACACTTCATTATTTTTAGGTATTATTTTCAACAACAGTGTTGTCAGAATAAAATTGTGAGTATTGAGATTCAAAACTTGAAAATATATTACAAACCAGATGATATAACATGAAATTATAATTATCGGAATCGAACGTCCCTTTTCAGGACTATACATTTTATTTTGTACTCGTATGTACAAAAATGCCCTTTTTTGGACATGGTAGCTCAGTTTGTTACGTGTCATGGTCAACCGACCGACCCGACCCGATAGCTTGAGGGTTCAAGTACATTGTAGCTGCCATGTTACTTATGTGCTCGGATAATAGCGATTCGTAACATGTCACACTGGGACTCAACATAAACATGCGAACTACGGTATTTAACAGTTTTTACTACCCCTTTTGAGGGATTAATTACTGCGTAAGTTTATGTTGTAAAATGCCCTTTTATTTAAAATTAGAAAACCAGTTTTGCATACATATAAAAATCGATTTTCTTTTATTCAAACCAACTAGACAAAACAGACGTTTGTAATTAATGCCATTAATTTTGGTAAATTCAAAATTAATTCAAACCCGTCTACCCCAATACAATTTAATCCGTACATTTACAAATTTAAGCTCGTAATCAAATTCAAATGCATATTTATGCAATCAAGGTATGTGATGTTGTTATTTACCTGCCTACACTTAGAAATCAAATCGATAAGCATGTTACATAATGGCTAAAACACTTGCACTATGTTTAAACTTCAGATTTGACTTTAACAGCGACTTTACGACGTACTGGAGGACGCGGTAGCTCAGTTTGTTGCGTGCCTTGGTTAACCGACCGACCCGACACGACAGGTCTATTTTTGAGTCTAGAGTTACCGTAAGTTGTAGCTGCCATATTCCTTATTGTGCCTGAATAGTGGCGACTTGAAATCTGTCATAATAGGATTCAATATAAACATGCGAATTAACACTGACATCTTTGCAAACTCCTCCCAAGGAAGTACGGTGTAAGTTTATACAATATAAAAAAACGGATCGCTAAAAGATTCATAATCTATTAGTAGAGTTATAGACATCTAGTTGTGTTAGTACTTATATTCTTCAATTATCAATTATTTTTGTGTTTATGTTGATATTAATCTTTGGAAAATATGGTTTTACAGAGTTGAGAGATTCATTGATTTTACATCTCACTTTTTTGGTTTGGTTTATTGTTTTTTAGCGATAAATATGACACATGCAGTGTAAAACAACGGTTCTATAACTGTTATATCTAATTATAATCAGACCATATCTATAAAACTTCACACCAACCTCGGTCCAAAATCTCACACTACACTAACAAACCATTCGAATTTCAAATGCCTGAAACTGTTAATAACAGTAACGGTAAATTATAATCAGTTATTTAACGTTATTTAATCTTTCAACAAACAATCGTCCGCCATTGTTTTAATTTGCTCGAAACGATCTTTAAATATTTATTTTGTGCGCTCGCGATGAATATAAATTCGCAGGTGGATTTGCTGAGTATGGTGGCTGAATAAATTGGCTGTCTTTGCCGTTTAAGGCTAGCTGTCAAACTGTCATCGGATCACGTGGCATCCTATTCGCGTCGCAAAAGCAAACGTGCGTGATAGAAAACTGTGATGGTTTTGACAGGCACACAAGCTGTCCTAGTATATAAGCTGTATATACTACAAAGAAGCACTTCCTACCCTCACCATTCAACGGTTACTCAATCGAAAAGTTTTATTTTATTGGCAATTTTTGAGGACAATCTATAAGGGTGGTAAGATTGTCCTCTACATTTTTAAATTTAAAAAAATACGTTTTTTACTGTGTTACTTATCGTTCATGTTACATTTATTCCAGTACTTTATAAATCTTCAAAACTTCTTCTCCCACCAAAAAACATTTTATATTAAAGCTTGTTTGTTGTACGTTGGTGGAGGCCCGAACGCGCTTCGCCTCTGCTGAAAACGACACAGTGCTTTTTAACAAGGCTGAATTCATTTAAATAATATGTAATACGGACTAGAAATGCCATCTCCAACAAAAAGTGTTTGCCAAAACTTACTTGATCCACAGACTACTCAAAACAGCTGAAAAGAACAGGGTTTAGGATAAGTACAGAATAAGAACTTCCGCAATATATCATTACTACACGTGATGGGCATAATAGCTTAGGACAATAAAGCGTCTAGCTTTGTTGAGTGTCCAAAACATACTAGTGAAAGATGCTCACATCCACTCATCCATAGTGGTACAAAAATTCAGCTTGCCATGTCGACTCTTACAAGTCACGCGTCCGCCACGCCACGCCACTTCTACATAATTCGCGTCTATATATAATACCACTACCATTTTTGAATAAAACATTCTCATTCCGACATTACATTCTTGCATCTTCACAAAACATATTGTATTTTCCGTAAGTAACGGTTTCTTGAAGCGGTACCCAAGTACGAGTATTTCAAAGTAAGGTGTAGATAACTGTGACGTAACGATTTTCTATAGCTATTGGAACAACAGTTAGGTGTTAGTTGCGATAGCTCACTTATAAATCTAGGCGGTTCAGTATGTCTACCATGAGACTGTATAGTTTTCCTTTCAGGTAACATTGATTACTAAAGTGATTTCGTATGAGCAATTTTAATTCCTCATCAATCCGTTAGAGGCGCTTTATAACGATTAATACAAATTTGTAACAGCAATCGCAAGCGGTAATCGAAGGTAAAACTCATGGTAGACACACAGGTATAAATCCCGACTCAATGGTAATTGAGTGATGAACACAACATTACTACAGATTGTTGTGTGTTTTTCTCTAGCCGTTAATCATTTAAATATGAGTTTTATCGCCACGGCAATTTTATTTTGTTGAATGTTTTAGCTTGAGTCAAAATTGACAACCCTAGCGCAAATGTCGAGGGGAGCGGTCGAAACTGAAGTAAAAACAAAATCTTTAATTCAGTATGCCTACCATGAGTTTTGTCTTCGATTGCCGCTTGCGACTGCAGTTACAAATTTCTATGAATCTTTATAAAGCGCCTGTAACGGATTGATTAGAAATTAAGATAACCCATACAAAATAACTGTTGTAATCTATGTTATTTGACGTGTAGTAAACTACACGAACTTATGGTAGACACTCATATATAAGTAGTAAACTATTGCACCTATCGTGTAGAAAACTTATGGTGGAAACACTGGGGTCATAAAAGTACCTGTGACTGTTTTATATGTTGTAAGAGTCGAAAGCGGACTATCAACAAATTGTAAACATTAACATTAAATCTCTTAATATTAGAAAATTATCTCAATTAAATTACATTATTATTGTACTTGGAAAACTCTTTTAGTAAAAACAATGAATGAATAACTTAAAATTCGCACGTTTTCAACGCTATCCGTACTCGAATCCGAGTGATCAGTTCAGTAATCTTTGACCTGTTGTTATTTATGGAGCGAAGCTGCTTGATAACGCCTTTGAAGCGGTACATTTGCTTAAATAATTACACCTATTACTTATTATGGCACAATTTATTAGCTTTGTATTAAAGACTTCTTGTTCAACCAGACTTCTACCCGGGTCAGTTTTATATAAAGCTTTTGACTGCTACTGCGTTCGCATGATTCACAAAACGATATCGTACTGTGAAAACTTCGTAGAGTTCAAAAAATAAAAATAAAGGAGAAGCAAAAACATGCTTAATATTGCGAGACGAGACTTATGAAAGAATTCATTCTTTTTATTAATCATATTTCTATCAAGTTCCGAACTGCAAATTTCTGATAACCTCTGTTTAAGAGTTTATATCGAAAAACATATTTCATGTACTGGCTAAACAAATTTGCAATTTAAGATGTTTTCTAAGTACTGTAAGAAAATGTTTATTCTTAAGTATGTCATAAAATTTTATTCCTTTTAAGGTAAAAAATTATAAGTAAAGTAAAAACATGAAAATAAATTATGATGTAGAATGAAAAATCACGTTTCCACTTATGTATATTTGATTTTATTTTAATTCGAAGGAATAATTACAGCGTATAATAAGAATGGGAAATAATATACAGTGTACAAATTAAGACGCCAACAACAATTATTCACATACAAACATAGAACAGCACATGACAAACATAACTTGGACGCTGAGCTCGGACTGACACATTAAAAAATATATACATTCAAACAAATTACATACGTACATAAGCAACATAAATAAAATTAATAAATTAATAAAATAAATAAATAAATATACTCATGTGTAAAGAAAATAAAAAAGAAATAATAAAGAATATAATAAAATTAATGATAAATATACTTAAATAGAAATAATTTACTAAAACAATTTTATTATATTATATATATCACCTTAAAATTTGTGCCACTCACCCACCCAACAAACCTCTCAACAACACACGGAAACAACACCTTAAGATACGTTACTGGCACTTAATATATACCTACAACTACATTCTTAGCTTTCACCTATACTCCTACCTATATTCTTAGGTATTGGGCCAAAACTGCCTACATAATAGCAAAAGGTGTAAAGGACTTCAAACATATAAACAATTAGTCCCAGTATGCTCTAGTCTCGTTATGCTCTACTTAAAACCTACAAAAAAAAAATCGCTATATCCAAAACATTTAGTACCAAATAATTTCCATCAATATATTCATGATAATTTTATCAATAAAAATGTTAAACAATATTCCTGGCTGGTATAGTATTCTTTTATATACTAAAAGTATAAATATATATATGGTTTGGTGGAACTATACGTTATAAATACAGCATTCCATCGTAAAGGGTAGGGTACAAAGAATGTAACTGTCTACTTGGTGCTAAGTGACCTACATGTCTAAATCTAAGACTCTTTAGACACTTCGTTGAATACCATCATGTTAAGTTAGAAATCTTACTTACTTTAATACTAATGGTTTCTACTTTCGAAGAACCTGTGTATTCCAGTACCTAACTTTATATGCCAAAAAGAATAGGGAATATTCATGACTTTTTTAAATTCATTTATTATATTTCAATACCATATACATACACATATCCGTTTAATTTTCTCAAAAATCTGAGTTATTAACTGAGTTATACAGCTTCAAAGTCGTTGGTTAGACAGAGAGATCCGATATTACAATGACGTCAAAGTACACGGGTGCCTTTAACTTTAAATAAAGTTGCATATTTTAACCTACTAGTATATGCAGTATTGAAGTCACAAATTATTGACTGAAAAAGATATTTGTGGATGTACACGGCCATGTATGAACTTTGTACCGTTCTTAATTTGTGCAGAATAAGGCTTGATAATGCTCTTGTTATTTGAAGCTTTATATATGGCTGTCTATACCTCCTTTAGTGGTAACCTCCTTAGATCAACATCGGAGACTAAGAAGAAAACATCTTGTTTAAACAATGCAGTTACCCACAGTACTGTGCATCTAGGTTACATGACAAAGCCCCCCTTTCTTATTTGAACTGCATAGTGTGATAAATGTTCCAAGCATCTCCTATCTATATTGTAGGCTTTGTTTACTTTACTATACCGGATGAAGTATAGGTATCGTTAGTCACAGACATAGTTAAAGTTACACTCCATTCCACGAGTCGTTGGCAACAAAATACTAGCAGGTCATTGGTCAATGCGCGGTCACAGATAAAGAACACAATAATGGTAGTCAGGTTTATGGAAAGGTATTGGCGTTGGCTTATAAGGGTCACGGTTATCAACCAATGGGCACATGTTTTCTTTAGCTCGTTTCGTGGAATGTATTATAGTTAATGTTTGCAGTTAAATGGTTTTACGAGGTCCAGATACCTGTTCGGAAATAGAACCGAATAGGTAAGTAACAGTTTAAAATTTAAGCCACACGCAGTCTAGGGTAAAATTGTTGGTAATTTGTAATCTCGTTCTCAAGTCATGTGTGTTATGTTCTTATCAGATTTTGTTCACGTAGAATTGTGGTTAAATTAATTAATTATGATTAGTTTATGTCCAAGAAGGTCCTTTCTAAAATAATTAGTAAAATACTTTTTGTATTGTTGCAAGAGTTTCAGGTTGCATAAAAATGTTACGTTGGCTAGTATGACTGGGGTTGCCTCTTCCTAAAAAGTTAAAATTACTGAAGTATTTCGGTAAAATTTTCATTGCAACCGTGGTCTAGTTTTCAATTAAAAAATCGAATTTTTATCTCATTTTAGTTTTGACGATGTTTTTAATTTTACCAGATACTTATTTCATTTAAAACGGATAAATATAAAGGTTATTATGATCTTAATTTCGAAAAGCAGACCAAAGAAACTCTGTGACAATGTGTAGAAGGCAAAAAGCAAAAAAGTTTTTTCTGGCTAATGTAGCAGTAAAAGGTAGCAGTGGCAGCCCTAATTACGACGATAAATGAAATATTTATTGAACAACACAACACCTGTAACTTCCCATACAAATTACAATGCATTACTTGCATAATGAATTGTTCGTTTTGCACATTTTTTCAAATAAAAATCGACGGTAAATGCATCTGTTTTAAACTTAGAATATTTTATTCGATGAAACCTGGAACCTCGAAAAAAAAAGAAGTAACACACGCGTGTTGCAAGCTTCAATTTGCACAATTTTCCAAAAATAAACAACAACAAGAATACTTAAACACATATATACTTACATAGATATATTCTTATCGCACTTCGTAAATATTATTTTTTTGTTTCAGAGTACATTAGAGTCCCAACCACCGGTAGAAGAGATGCAAGCCAGACACAGCTTCCTATGGCACGTGCTCATAGATCTGCCCATATTACTCCTAGGTAAGTACGAACAACTGTGTTTTTTTACTACACTAAGTACACAAGTATCGTAAGAACTTGTGTCACAGAAACTAAGCAACGATATGGTATAAATTAAATAGATAACATCGAACCCGTGTCAACAAATGCGTGCGCTCTGGGTGCATCGTGACAGAACTGTCAATGACAACGTTGTTATGTCAGCGGTGTTTATACTGCGGTCATGTCAATAATGTCAGGTGTCAAATGTCAATGATCCTTCGTTATCGACCACACAACGCGATCTCGAAACTGATATGGAATTAGAAGGATAAAGGCGTCTATGAAGATTTTTTTTTTTTTGTATACTGAACGTTGTTTTTGTTAGTTTTTCGTGGTCACCCTAACCATGATTTTACCTTCGCGTCGTTGATCCTGCGATCAAAGGAAGCCAATGGTGATCCTGGTGAACAGGGGTAGCAGTGGTGGAACAGAGTGGCGAGTTCCCCAATTCCTTAGCTTAGCTTAGCTTGAAAAATCACAAAATTATGAGAAATTGTTGGTTATTTTTAGTTTAGGTATTCGGAGCATACCCGCCACTCTGTCCGACCACTGCAACTCCTGTTCACCAGGATCAACAGTGGCGTCCTTTGATCGAATAATCAACAAATAATGCAGCTATGCAATGACGCACAGGCTGTGCCCGGACACCCTACCGGCTGTCTTGGGACCCGCAACGAACTTAATCAGAAAAATTGGAGGTAGCAAGAAACCGATTTCAGTCTAGTTAGTATTAGTATTGGTTTATGGAAACTTATAAATAACGCTTCTATCTAAATTCATTACAAACTGTTACTTCACTGATATAAATCTTCTTCTACCTCCAGCAGTCCCATATTTTTTAGAGTTGAATTCCAACCTCACTGATGCATTTACTTTTCTGTCAGGTTATCTGTTGCCTCAATGTTTATCTGTGAGTTTGTGTGCAGTTTATGGTGGTCAAAGCCCCCTTTTATTTTTTTGTTTCCATTGAAATTTTGCTCAGATATATCACGACATAAACATTGACTCAATCATGAACTAATATAATATTGTATCGCAGGAACTAAGGAACGATATGGTATATACTACATAGATAAGAATACAACATCCAAGACCGGAAACAATGCGTCTGAAATATATATAACGTAGGTGAAAAAAATAATATTTTAAATGTATTTCATTACATATTAAATCTAAAATAGCTAGTACTTGTTGTTCTAGCTTAAATATTTCTCGATTCCCATAGCGTACATTAAACCATTGCACTGTGGTTAACCTAGATTAAATGTGTTATACCTAGAAACTAGGTTTCTAAATAAAGATTCATATTCTATACATAGCATAGTGCAGAAATCAAATTGCAGTCTTTGTAGTTATGTTTTTGCTGTCGGCAGCGCATTGCATGATTTAGGTCAGCGAAATGGAAATGAGTGTATACCTTATTAATGTGTTGTTTTCTCATTAAACTTTATTTTTACCGCTGGTTATTATGAGCCAACAAATAAATAAAATTGGTATCTAAATATATAGGTAATTTTAACAGAATTTTTAAACAATTTATCTCGTACTAAAACAAACTCGTATGTGATAAAGGAGTTAACCACTGTCAAATGAATTTAAAAACCCCTAAAATGTTTACAACAATTTTGCTTTGTCAATTGTTTCTGCCGTGAAGCAGTTCAATGTGTTTTTGTTCGAAGGATCGGGGAGCCAGTGTAATTAACGACACTAGAGGTATAACATATTTACCTCAAAAGTCAAAAGGCGACTGTATCAATTTCCATCAGGTGAACTGTTTGCCTGTTTGCCCATGACGCAGTTGGGATACTCCATATTACAAAAAAAAAAATTGAAACAAGCGAAACCCGGGCGGGTTAACTTATGTCACAATAGTGAAACAATACATGTTATCATAACCTATTCTTTTACAATGTACACACGGCCATGGATCCAGCTAACCTGTTTGAACTTTCCGTTCTTAAGTTGTACAGCATAAGGATTGTTATTGCACTTGTTGTTCGAAGCTTTATATGCGACCGACTGTACCCGGCGTTTGTTTTCATCGAATATTCCCGGGAAAACGACATACGAGATGTTATTACAACATGTGCGGTTGCATTCTCAAAATATAAGGTTTTGTAATACAAGACTAACCAAACCCATAACCGAGCGGTTTCATTGTAAGGTGCAGTAGATTCGTCTATGCTGATTTATTTTACTTATTAATCAAGGATTTAACTTATTTTACGCTTTCTGTTTTAATTTCTGGTGGAAAAAGAGAGGTTGTAAGTTTAACGTGTGTATGTGTATATTTCTGACACAGTAACGCTCAAACAGATTTACCGATTCTGATGCGGTTTTTTTCGTTGGTAAGGTGATTTTCTTTTTCAAACTATCCTAGCCGTTCAAAACGATCTTAGTTGTAATTATCGAAGAACATTAGCCGTTAGACATTTCCAATCCTTATTATATTTCAAGCACATTGTCTTATTGATGACGAAGTGAAATTTTGCATATTCGTACCTTTAAAAATTGAATAGTGGCGACAGATTCGCAACCTGTCACACAGGGGCTCAACATAAAAATGCAAAATGCGGTGTGTAACACCCCTCTCGAGGGATTGAATTCGGCGTGAGTTTATATTTATCTGAGGTGAATTAATACGTCATCTAAAAAAGGGTTCAATTAACATTAAATTATATAACAATATCCAAAAAAAGAATAATTAACAACTAAAAGACTCAGAGAACAACATAACAAAATCTCGAATCTTGTTTTAGCCTTAAGGTGATCCCCCACTTGGAGCGTACGCCTATAATGTAACATTACAGATTCCATTTTGAGCATTACATTACTACTGCCTATCTGACTTGACGAGCATTTGCCTATTATGTAAAAAGTTTGATGTAACAGTTTTATTAAAAAGATCACCGACAAAGTGTACACTTATCCGTATCCGTAGAAATAGCATGAAGGCAGATTTTTTTATTCATTAATACCATTAGTTAAGACTTTCAATCTGTTGACTAGACTATAATGAAGTGAGTTGCGTGAAGTTGGGGCTTGGGGGTGGAGCTACTGCTCTTTATTCCCTTACTAAGCACGTCGGCTCTCTTGAGGCTTTTCGATAGGATTAGGCTTCAAGAGCTGCTAGATAGCTGGTTTGAATGGGTTGTTAAACGGTGCTTGTAGTTTACTGAGTATCATTTTACTTCAGGATGACTGGAATTTCCAGGTGATATCTCCTTATTGCGAGCATAACAAGGTGCATATTTTTATGCGCTCTGGAAGCACATAATGTTGAATTTACCGGCTAATGCCCACATTTGAATTCCACACGACCAAAGAGGAATGGTCGACTGTGTAACGTTACGTTATAGGCAAATGCTCCAGGTGAGGGGGTTCCTTAAGCCAAACACAACAAATAGAAATAGCATGAGAAGTCAGTTGACATAAAACTTTACGATCAGCCTTCATAGGGAGCCGGAATCAGGTAATTTCATTATTACATATAACATTGTTATTTGTATTTGGTAGCCCATTACAGGTTTTACTGCGCGCACGTGGGTAGAATCTGATTGGATTTCGAATAACTTCATCAAAAGTGGTTATTGGTTAGGTTTACGAAACAACAATAAAAGAGAAATACACGTTTGTATTAAAATAACAATGACGCGAAAAAAGTTTTTTGAAAATAACAGCCTCTTTTGTGTACTTAAATTCAAAAGTGTTCTAATCTCGCTATGAGTGAGCTTTGTGTTATTTGTAAAATGCCTTGATTAATTTGCTAAACCTGTTGGTTTTTTAAATCTATGTAAAGAGTTTGCAACGGAAAGCAAAATGGAATCACAATTTTTAAATTCAATGAGTAATGATGTGTTGTTAGTTTTAGACTTCTAAAAACTAATCTATTCAGCTTATTCTACATACATACAAACATAAATAAATACATGAACAGGCACAGGTCATACATAAATAGGCAGAGATCAACGAGTAGGTGTTCCGAGAACATAAAAATATTAAAAATATAATATAATACGTTTGTTAATTTAACAAAAGATCTTTTTTACTGAATGTTTTTAATTTAGCCGTATGTTTATCTTATTCCTGGGAACAATAAACAGTGGAATCGTATAGCATAGTACAGTATCTAATAGGTTTAAGTATAGAGTAAACTTACATTGTAATCTTATCAAGGCTGTAATCATTCTTGTATTGGTTATATTTCATTCAATTAAAAATAATTCGAGTACTGATATGAAAGTAGACGGTCTGCCTCACCTTAACTTAAACACTCTTCGTAAGTTTCATCCCTTTTTTTCGGCCTAGGAGTTGAATTTAAAAAAACCTTTCCTAGCTAATGTTTTCTACCTAGAATCTGTCCACCTGTAATTATGGTCTCCATATATTATTTTACCATAGTAAAACAATCCCTAAGGAACAAATTTTTGCTTCCAAACAGATTCAATGCTGAGTTTAATGATGAAGTTTTATATTTTGTTAATTTGAAAGAAAATATTTATATTCAATTAAATTTATCAATACTACAGTTTAAATGTAGTTTTGTTTAACCGATTAGTCTTATAAAAGCTTTATTTTAATACTGGTGATGGTAGTTAGCTGTTGAAATCTTTAATAAATTATTCTATATAATTACTTGGAAATCTTCCCTTATTAAAAAAATCGTGTTATTTTCATATGCTAATTAATAACGCATGTTATTTAATATTACTGTTAAGTTTTGTCACCTGTAATAGAGCTTGCTTCAGATATTTTAAATGTTTAAGTAAAATTTTCGTAATTGCTGGTGTACCTTTTAATAAATAAACAATAAGTCGGATCTACTCGACTGGGAATTGTATCAGTAATATATTAGCAGAAATAAATAGTCCATCATCATCATAAGCCGGAATGTGTGTGTCAAACGTTGGACATCACCGTTGGACTCAGGCCTCCCGTAAATAATCGCGTGTGCATTAAAATATTTCCACCGGAACTCACAAATTCTCGTGTGTTAATTTTGTACTGTTTTGTTATTTCGTAACCAAAGTTTTATTTCTTAACTATTTAAAGAGTAAATATATAATTCTCAATTGTGTTTAAATCTTTTCCCCGCGTTAGATTAAACGGCGTAATTATATTAACTCGTATTTTTGTGTGTGTTTCAGAATAAATGTGCAAACTGTAAATTATTTTTAGAATCGAGTACTAAACACAAAATACACCCTACATACAGACATACAGATTTTATCTCTTTATAAATAATATTAGTAAAAATATATGGCTTTCTTATTCATGTCTTAAATCACTACATAGTACAAAACAAAGTCGCTTCCCGCTATCTATCTCTGTGTATGCTTAGATATTTAAACTACGCACGGATTTTGATGCGGTTTTTAATAGATAGAATGATTCAAGAAGATTTTTATATGTATACAATACTTGCAATATCCATGCGAAGCCGGGGCGGTTCACTAGTAGAAAATTAAAAAGCAACCACCGGCTTTAAAACTACCATTAATGTAAGGGCGGGGAACCCCTCAAGCATAGCTTACATAGCTTCAGGCTGTATGGATATTTGCAATGCAGTACTTAAATGTAATATGAGGTGCATTACAACAGTAATGATAGGGCAAGCAACGCCGCAGGATCTCTATTAGCTATGTAGTAATCTATTCGCGAAATCTCGACAATGGTTGCAACATTTACTCAGTTTAAACATTGCTCTTTCTGCATTAAGCTGGCTTAGACTAGCATTTTCGTTGCAATTTTTAGGGTTCCGTAGCCAAATGGTAAAAACGGGACCCTATTAACAAGCCTTCGCTGCCCGTTCGCCTGTCAGAGAGCTGTATCTCATGAACCACTATTGAAATTTCTGAGGATGTTTGTTTCTGTTGCCGCTAAAACCTACAAATAGTAAAAAAAAAGTCTACTCCAACCATATACTTTTTTTTGCTTGTAAAAAAAAACTTGTACGATGATACACACATGTGACCGGTTGATTTTATAATTTTTAAACAGAGGCCATAGCTTAAATGGGTTTTTAATTAGTTTCTGCTTACAACAGCCCAGATACATACAGGCCGTCGGACGTCTAGCACTGCTTTCTTACTACCTTCTATTTCTTCTGATTAAGTTCGTTGCGGTCCAGCAACAGCCGGTAGGGTGTCCGGGCACAGCCTGTGCGTCATTGCACAGCTTCATTATTCATTGATTATTCGATTGAAGGACGCCACTGTTGATCCTGGTGAACAGGAGTTGCACTGGTGGGACAGAGTGGCGGGTGTGCCCCGAACAGGGCGTCGTATTTGTCCACAACAATTGGTTTTTAAAAATAGAACTTATTTTTTCGTAAAAATTCAAGTCTAGTTTATGTTTTAATTTATCAAAAAAGTTAAAACGGCCCGGAAATGTCGAATAATATTCAGGTAGAGATTACCTAATGTATTATAATAAAACACAATATTTTAATATGCATTAAAAAACATTTAAACAACTATTAAGATTAATATTATACGGCGGGAAGTAGAAACCTAAATATGGTTGAAAAATACGTTTGATTCTATGAGGAAGAAACAACCATAAAATTCTAAATTTAGCATTCTTTATGCTGAAGCAGCTTAGCGAAAATACTAGTTTACTGTTCTATACGTAACAATTTATTTCTGCGCATTATTTTTAAAGCACATACGGTTGTATTCAAAAAAATATCATACTTGATTGTAAGTTTGATATTTGCAATTTGACCCCTAAATGGTTTTTTTTCTCTTTATTTACATAAAACCACAGCACTACAAAACCATTTAAAGTAAACTTAACAATTGGCCAATTACGGTTTCATTTTTTTATTTTATGAAACATTTAAGAAAACGGTCAATCATTTTATAAAGACAAGGTACAACTTATTCTAAATATAAATTAGTAATTAAAAAATAAATACTAAAGTGTGTGTGTGTGTAATATAATATAAAAATAAGATGTAATATATAAATAAGAGTCTTGTTCAATTTAAATATTCTTTAAATAAATAGACAATATAATATAATGTGTAATGTGTATTTATATTTAAATAGGTATACAATTGCACACAGGTAAAAGGTTTACACACACATAATAAATAACTACATGTTTTGCAATCAACTATAATTAATATGGTACCCACAGCATGTTAAAGTTCTTATTTATATGGCAATAAATATTTGATAGTACTCCTTTTAATGATTGACAATAAAAATAATAAATGCCTCGTTGCATGTAGGTAAGTGTGTTTCAAAATATTTCCATTCTGTTTTGCAGAATAAACTCCAAGCATTTTTCTTGTGAACTATTGGCAGATTAAAGACGGTCTTTGGCTATTTTATTTAATACCTTTTTGTACAACCGCAGAGGTAAACCTTTCGTGCCGGTAATTAAACTGGCTCTCCTATCCTTCGAACCGAAACACTACTGCTTCACGGCAGAAATAGAAAGGAGGGTGGAACCAACCCAGACCATCTCGCAGCTAGACCGTAGATCGTAGACCTGTAAAAGCTATACATATTTTAACTTAATTACCTGATTGCTTCACAAGTTAAAAAGCCAATCAGTTTTTTTAAATAATACAATAGATAGCTAAACATAAACGAGTGCTTTAAATGTTTGTAAGTCACTGAAGACAGGTTTTACTGAACAAAATCTTTATTTTGAGGGCTTAAAACGGAACCCCATTACTAAGCTTCCGGCCCTCGCTTAGCGGGTTGTATCTCATAAACCATAGCTACACTTTAGAAATTTTCAGAGTATGGCAACAGTACGAGTCAATGTCTGCGTTGTGATGTGATTTACTATTATTTGTATACTATCTGATCAATATCCATATGTATTGAGTAGCCACTTCAAATTTGAAAACGAAACATACCTTGAATAATTTTTCAAACCTTTATTTAATAAGAGTTAATATTAGCGTAATTATAGGGTGGCATGATGCACCCCCAACCGCAAAAAGAGCACTTGACCCGAAAGTGCTGCGTGCAAATTTTTTTTTGGAACGGCCCCATAATTTCATTTGACACTTTGACCGGTAAAACATAACCCCCTCCTCAAAGTCTAGGCGACTTTCGTAGAAATAAAGACCTTAAAAGGTCGCCACTTTTTGGGAACGGCCCCATCCGATTCATTTGCCACGGACCCCATACTGTTTAGTCAGTTCCTCAGTCTAAACGCAAGTCATTAAATCACATACATAGACAAAAACCTTTTTCCCCGGCGCAGTAAAACCTGCAACAAATAGCTGCGTCCGCTAATATGCTGACCCCATACTGGAATTGCTAATTACGCGGAACGAAACGCAACTTCAAACGAAACTGCAGTCTTCTGAACTATTTCGAAGAAAATTCAACTTTATTCCCAAGCAGTTAAAGGTTATATTGTACAGGAGTAATGTTAAGATTGATAGCGAAGGTTTGCTACCAAATACGGGTCAGGTGCAGTAATGTTAATTAAGTTAAAACCTTTGATATTTAACGTGAGATGCAATCTTCTTACTACTGATTTCATCATCATATCAGTCGGAATATGACTCCTGCTGAACAAAGACCAAAAAATTTTTTACAATCATCAATACTTTTTAGGATTTTGTACCCTTAGGGTGAAAAACGGAATCCTTTAACTCCGCTGTCCGTCCGTCCTTCCGTTTGTCAGCTGGTTGCATCTCATAATTTTAACATTTAATTTTTACGACCTCGGTGGCGCAGTGGTGTAAACAGCCGACTGCTACGGGTTCGAATCCCAGCGGGGGCGGAACTTTATGTTATACGATACAAGTTCTTACGATACTTACTGCAGGGCTGAGTCAATGCGTGTGTCGTGATGTATTATATTATTATTATTATTTTTTTTGGGGTAATCCTCCCTTTAGCCTGAGTGTCATGAAGGAGTACCCATTGTTTCCATCATTCGGCGAAGTGATGAGGGTCCACGTGCATGATTATTGCTTCCACGGTCCCCGCCAAACGGGGAACGAATGATTCTGCCGCTTGCACTTAGCAACATTTGGGGTGGTTGCACGCAAATCTGCAGCGAATTCCTTAAACCCACTAGCCATCATTAAAACTTATAAATTCGTTGTTTCGTCAATTTATTATTAAAAATAATTTAAATTTACTTCTAACTCTTTTTGGTTCTTCATGAACTTTTAAAATATAATCTATTACTATTACAAACTATGCCTGATAGAGCATTACTCCAGTTCATAGTATCCACGTATTCCTGCACTGGCAAAATAACAACCAATTTCCTTTGTTGGTGATGCACGGGAGGAAATTCTGTGCGATCACGCTGCGATCTGATAGTAACCGTTGAGCTGATGTTTGATAATTGAAAATTTATATGGTTGTCTAATAAATTTTAATATAGATTAATTTAATGAGTTGACTTAGAAGAACGAGGCGACTTATTTTTACAAGTTTTTTTCAAGTCAAGTAAGAATTAGTCAATCTATTTTAAATTTTGCTTAATTACGCAATATTTCTAAATAAAAAATGACTACTCTATCTAAAATCAAAACCAAAAAGCTTTTTTTTCACCATAAAATATCTTTCTTTAGGTACTAAAGCTCGATGATAAACTTTAGATTATTCTAAAGCAAACAATAAATTGCAGTCAACCGCCCGTTGTTTCGTACCGTGTGTACCCGCTGCATTTATTTCATTGCAGTTCGTTGCAATAGGTGCATGCGGCCTAGTTTACAAGTTGACTGGATACAGACGGATAATCTCTTTATATATATCTAGTAGAGCGGAAATCTAGATAACATTTTCGAAATTTTGCACAGTCAGTATTTAGGTTATAATACAACAGTTTGAATGAGTTAATGCAAATTTTGTGAATGAAATTTTGTACAAAAGGTTTACTTAATAACCGAGTTTGCTTCGATTATGTATGACTATTCATTTTTGTAATGATGGGAGTATTCAAATGTTTTATAATGTCAGCAGAATGATTATTGCGGTTTTTACTACCGCAGTAAATTGCGATGATGATTTCCGCATAATTACTTGTTATGCGTATAATAAAGTTGAAAATAATTAATTGCGTATCATAAACAGTCCAAGTCTCGGATTGTACGTTGCAGCTGCCATGTTCCTCATTGTGCCTGGATAGTGGCGGCAGATTCGCAACCTGTCACACTGGGACTCGACATAAACATGTCAAACGCGGAGTTTAACACCTCTGATTGAGGAATTAATTTCGGCGTGAGTTTTTCTTGAAGTGTCTTTGTTAAAAGGGTTTCATTGATCAACGTAAATAAACTTATTTAATACCACTAGATAACTGGAGACAAAAAATATAAATCTATGCACTTCGTTTACTTGTAAAGAAGCAAAACGTTTAACAAAAGAGCAAGTTTGAACTCTCAGTACAATGTTTCTACAAAGGAATGTTGTCACCTATTCATATTAATCGTATGCAAACCAAAGGGAAATCGTATGCATCCGCTGATTTTATTAATTAATTGACTTCTGATGACTGCACAGATATTTACCGTTTAGAATAATTCGATACCTAACCTAGATAAGACAATGGTTGTTTGAAATATTTATGTTTATTTGATTTTATCATGAATTTCGTTATGATGCTAAAATTACTGTAATTTTGTTTCGCAAACTAACTAAATTTTTAAAAAGGTCTTAGCTTAATTAGTATTCAGGTATCCGGCTAAAATTAATTATATTTCACCTTCAAAAAGTCATGACCAATCAGCTGTATGTTTAAGAAAGCAGTGATTCTTCACAAAGGTTTTATATCCATAGGCTAAGGCGTGACGGCAAAATGTCTCAGGCCCCAAGCCTAAAGGGCCCCCGTCGCAAGATGTTTAAGGGTCCCTTAAAGGCTGGCGTTTTTACTTGAAATGGACTCCTAAACAAAAAACGGTCACCAGTTTGTTTTTAGAATGGGGCCGTTCGATTTATTTGCCACGGGCCCTGACGATCTTATAAAGCCACTGGTGCCATATGCTTGTTTGCCTTAGTTGTAAACATTTGGTTTATATATGCTTAGAAGTGTAGCGAAGACTACAGGGACTGTTCAGTGCTGAATAATACATAGGTTGTTAGGTACGTTATGTATTTCGCCAACCAGTACAATACATCGGTAAGGTATGGAGGCTACTGTACTTAAGTAGTACCAAACGCGGACTGCCTTGTGAAACTGCATAATTACTTTTTATATATTTTAATATTGCAAGTCTCGCGTTACGTACCACTGCGTCGCCACAGAAGTAAACATCAGTCTACGATATTACTGTTAGATCCACTATCTACGTTGATTGTTTATCTACTCTTTTCTTTGAACACAGCAATGAACACTCATGTTTTTTAGAAAGTGGAAATCTTGTTGAGTTAGGTAATTAATACACCCATGTTGAATCAAATTTTGAATCTTCCAACCCACGCATTAATTAATTATGTTAATAAACTTGTTAACTTAAAGTTAATAAACGTATTGTTTTGAATACAAAATAAAGGTATCGAGAGCATAGAGAAACTAAACTATTCACATAGATTCTTACTGGATTTTCTCTAAATTTAACATAATTGTGATTCGATAGTTGGTTATGCTGATCCAATAGAATTTATGTAGTTAGGGATAACAAAAACCTTGCATTTATCCAAAAAATGATCTTCATAAGTGCCATTTTTTATCTGAAAACCCTAAATGCTTAACGCAGGATTTAGACATCCAAACATCACCACCAGACACAACACAAACAAAGGACAAAACAGTACATTCGCAAACTGTCCGCCATAACTATGTCGACATAATCAAAAGATTTTTCACCTACACATTTAACTGAGCTTTCTCTTAATTAACAGCTCAATTAACTAGTCAATTTAGATTGTTACAGCTGTTCGTAAATTGGTTTACGGTTTGACAGTTGTATACTCGTATTGACTGATCTGTTAAGCCCACACCATTTTGTCTGTAGTTAACAATTTGGTAGAAAACTAAACTAGGCTTGGCAGGCATGCCAATTTGTGATTTAATTGTTGTTCGTTTATTACTTCAACTTTGATTTCTACAAAATTAGTGAAAGGGCTTTATGTCTAATTGTTATGTTAAAATTATTAGGTATTAAAATTATATTTCAGTTTTAAATACCTTCTGAAACACTTTTCTAGGAAACTGGTTGTTTATTCGAAACCAACTTCTATCACCGGTACCGACAAGTTTAGCTGGAATATATTTAGCACCTTACAAAGTCTGAAAGCAAATTTTTTTTAGAGTCAGTAAGATCACCAAAGCTGCAAGGATACATCTTTTTATATAAACACTATACTTTAATGGGATTTACCAAAAAAAAATCGCGAAAAAACATACGAGTTTCGAACAAAATTTTTGAAAGTCAGTATAAATAGAAAATCTGTTAATTCCAGCTTTTGGTTCCAGAGCAATAAAACTGATTTATATTATTTACCACTAATTAAACATTCCCAACGTGTGAACTTTTCACGGTTTTCTTATCTTTGAATATTTCTTGTTCGTTAATTAATTCTAGTGATGAGATGCTTAAAAACAAAAATGATTTCACAGGTTTGAAAAAGATGGACTTTTTTTGGCGCGTCTGTTACAAGATCTACGCAGATATCATTGTAATATAATTCTTCAAATGAGTTTTCCAACAAGATAAGATGATAAAATCTTTAAAAGTTTCGATTTAAAAATTAATAGCTTTTTGTCGCGATTTCGTCTGCGTAATTTAATATTTTCTTAGATAATTTGAAGATTACGTCCACCCTGATGAAAGTCTTTGAAAATATTTAATTGTTTACCTTTAAAATATCAGTAAGGACTTAATTTGAAAAAATATATTATTATTTACAGTCGATTCTATCTTACAAACAAATCTTCAAAATAAGAATCTGTAAGATAGGTAATCTGATATTTAAGTTACTGTTAACATAAATCACATCACCAACTATGTAACCGTGGGTTGAACAATGAAACCTGAGTGAAATCGAATACAGTAGCCAGTCACACCATTAAACTATAGTGGGTGTTGTTAAACCTGTAATATTGGCATTTTACATTCTAAATTCGTGAATTTATATGAAGCATCATTCGCGTTGAAATGGTGCATTGTAATCAATTAAAATTTCACTTTCTTCTGGAATCGTCTAATTTTTATCCCCCGACACAAAAAGAGTATATAATAAGTTTTACGTGTCCGTCTGTGTGTCTGCTTGTGGCATCATAACTCATGAAAGAATCAAGCGATTTTGATGTAGTTTTTTTTGTTTGAAAGGTGACTTAATCGAACGTGATCTTTGATATGCGTGGTAGATATCGTTTCCCTTATTTAAATGTTATGGAGGGTGAAATTGGGGATGAACAATCAAATATACGCAAATATGTCCAAATGGGGTTTCTAATCAGAGGGCTCGTAATGTATATTCCAAAACTGTACGTTTAATGAAAAACAAATAAACAGTTTAAAATTTATGAGGGGATGTGGGGATAAGTGGGGATGAACAATCACATTTACGCAAATATGTTCAATCGGGGTTTATTTAATTTTTTGATTTAGAGCCCTTTAGAGGCCAAATCTATCACCGATAGTGAATCCACCAAGATAATTTCATTTTTGTTGATCACAAAGAATTAGAATTAAAATACAAATATCCTAAACGCATTAACACTGTTAAATTCAGATATCTCAAATGTATTTATTGATATTATTATAGCTCTAACAAAATCCCGAAACGGGTCATTCACTCAAAACTTTTCAATTTCATCGTGAAATAGTGAAGTGAATCAGCATTAACGTCGTCTTAAATCGTTTAATCGAAACCTTACAAGACATGATCGAAATATCGATCTCAAAGCTTATTATCATACAAACTAGCGCTCCGGCCCGGATTTACCTGCTTTCCGTATAATTTCCACCTTCACCTTAATTGAACGCCTTATCATTTAGTTTCGTATTATGAAAATGTGGTTTCCATCTTGTATCGATAGTGTTGAGTTTTATGGTAGATGTTGTCTTGAAGCTTTCTTTTCTGCTGACGTTTTATATACCTTCCTTCTTATGTCATAATAAATTGTTCATTTGATACGTATATCAAAGACGGTTTTCATTGCGCTAATCTGTAGTTTATTTGTTTGGCCATATCCTCTTAACTTTACTATCACTTCAATAGCCTTAAAGATGATGTGAAATCATGCCACATGTTCATATAGTTTTACTACATGTCAGACAACATAGATAACTTCAGTGATTTTGTACGAGTAATCTCCAACAAACTATAATTCCTCATCGATCCGTTAGAGGTGCTTTACAAAGATACAGACTTTGTTGCTGCAGTCGCAAGCGGCAATTGCAGCTAAAACTCGTGGTAAACTCATTCTATTTCTTTATCTTGATAGTTTGTTCTGACGATATATTAGACTAAAGATCCTATTGGGAGCGGTACCTACACACAGTCAATATCTAAACACTTAAGATGAAGCAACAAGATTTTGTAATCCAAACAAATAAACGGCTTTCTCCTCTCAATACCACTTTGACGTCTACATCACGATAACGATTTGTACTCAAGTGTACTTACTACCTTAACCCCATAGTTTGTTGGTTTAAGCGCTGTGCACACTAGCAACTTGACTTGCTGCAACTGGCAACTTTTTAAAAGCTTTGAATAACAATTGCTAGTTGCAACGAAAAATTTCAGTTGTCAGTTGCCCCAACAGGCAACTCAAAGATGCTAAGTCAGGTTTGCGCTGCGTAAACGTGTGCCTTGTGTCAGACACTAATCACCGGACATGTTGTCATACAAATCATTACGAGAAACTGAAAATCTGGTTGCCGCCATCAGACTCCGTAACTACAGTTCCCTAAGATGGGTATTCGGTGTGGGCAACAAAAAGTGGCCAAAACAATATTCATGTTTACGCAGGGCCTTAGAACTTTGGCCTGTTTTACGAAGGCGGAAATCTTCTAAAATTAATATTTATATCGAGTGACTCGAACCGCTCCTTATGGTCAGGCTGTGTTATTGTTATTATTAATTGCATTAATTAGTCGATAGTCTTTGTTATTAGAGGGTTTACTTCCTTATCCGTAGTTAATAATTGTTTGTTTGTTTTGTCTTGTTAGTTATGTCTATTGTTAGAATACAATTTAATTCGTCATTACTTGTAAAGGCCTTTGGCAGGGCATCTTAATAATTTTATATCATTGGTCCACACAAGATACGTGCATGCCATAAGCTGTTACAAATCCTTAATTATACCATACAACTAGTAACACCAGTGGCTTTGAGTAAGTTTTAGGATCTTAGGCTCTGCTTATATAACTCGCAACTGATCGCGAAATTGAAATTTCAGTTTCAACGTCAATTTCACGTATAGATTGACACGTTTGTAAATTTTGACCGGTGTATTGCGAGTTAAATAAATCAGGGGGCCGAACTCGTTTGCGTTTTGAACGAATTCATATAGTATTCCAGCTAAGACGACGTGGTTGCTCAGGTTGTTACGTGCTTTGGTTAACCGAACAATCCGACCCGAAAGGTCGAGTCTCAGGTTGCCGTAAGTTGTAGCTACCAAGCTCCTCAATGTGCCCGGATAGTAGCGTCAGATTCGTAACCTGTCACGCTGGGACTCAACATAAACATGCGATATGCGGTGTTTAACACCTCTGCCAACCCCTATCCAGGGATAACGGCGTGAGTTTATACATGTGTATTCCAGCTAAGCAGTTTTCAGTTATGTTAGCTCAAGTAGACACTTGAAGCGAAAATGCATCCGGTAATAGTTTATTCGTACCCAGATGTCTTGTCAAACATATTGACTTATTCCTAAACGATTCTCGAGTTTTCGATGTGTCAATAAATCAAAACTTGAGTACTTTTCGTCAAATGCACTGGTAACAAGTGTTCATTATGATTTAGCCTACATTTCCCGCAGCTGAAGAACTCTTGGGCTTTTAGAAGAGCCGTATTCTTCAAGAAGAAGAACAATAATTGCTTACCGGTTTATGTTGTTATTAACATCTAAAAGCCGAGGTGCACAATGATTTAAATGGAACTGGACATCATTACTTTAACTCAATGGCAACTATAGGGTGGCCTGACAAAAATGCCACGGGCCTACAGCTGGAAACGGCCTCAGGCTCAAAGATACCACGAGTAATTGTGCCACGAGCTGCGGGCACAAAACATTAGGGGGCCCTATAAAATGACTTTCGTGGAATTCAATGGAAAGACCTTTTTGTAAGAAACCTTTAAAAATTGTTCTAGTTTTTGTATGAAGGTCCTCAACCGTGTAATTTACCACGAGCCCCTAACAGTCTAGTTACCCCACTGACTGAACGGTATTTATATTGCGTACCATTGCAAAAATAGCGCTTCAATTGATTTAATAAAGCAGCAATTTAATTTGTGATGTTATTGAAATTCATTTTTTTTTAAATCTTCGTAAACATATAATGTAACTCAACATGGCAGCTACTAGTTACGGCCAGTCGAGACTCGAACCCTCGACCTGTCGGGTCGGATCTGTCGGTTAACCAAGACACGTAACAAACTGGGCTACCACATCCTCCGACATTCCACGTCTTGGTGTGAATAAATGAATGCAAAAACTTACCGAGAAAGAATTTATGGAAAATATGAATGATTTTCCTTTTCGAGAATTACAAATCGACCTTTCAATATATAGAATTTAGCTTATTTCTTTATTCTCACACAAGACTAATATTCATCCATCGATTCATTATTTATCCATCGATTAAGTAAATACATCTAATTTAAAAGTCGTGCATGATTTTTATCACGGCATCTCTCGCATACGAAACTAAAACGTGAACTGAGTTACCATGTCCACTTCACTCACTATTTAGCATTACACGGGCCACAAGTTAAATTTTTAAATGTCAAGACTTAAAAACTCTTCGGTTTAGATCTCGATGGTGAGTTTCGATAATATTGTGCATATCTGAGTAATAACTTTTTGTGTGGGAAACGAAAGTTATGCGTTGGTACAGTCACTTGCAATGGTTGTTAACAGAGCCGGCCTGAGAGAAATTGGACCCTCTATGCTCTAGCTCTAAGGAAGAGCGCCAGAATATCAGATGAAGGGTGCCATAAACGAAACTCGCTTGATTAATGATAAATAAAACAAAAAAAAAAACTAAACTGAAAATCATCCTCTAAAATGTATGAAACAAGAAAAAATTACCATCTAAAATGTAAACCATTCAATTTATTCGGGTAACACTTCTTTATTTTAGACAGGTTTTTTGTAGCAAATTCGTTAGAAACAATAACTTAAAAATTATGTTAAACTAATAATAATAATGTCCTTATTTAATTGAAACATTTAACATAAAGTATTTTATCGTGGACCCTGCACTAGGCGAGCCTGTATCGCAGGCGTCCAATTTAATACGCTATGAATTATAATATACAGTACACAAAACAATATAATATACAATAACAGAATAAATCTAAATGGAAAAATTAAATAGGTATTATGACAAAACATGAATTAATGGACGAGAAATTATATGTTTGAGTGTGGCTGGGTGGGAGTATCTGTGTGGGTGTGTATGGAAGTAAGTGTTAGCTCAAACTATATGGAATAGAGTTACAGGTTTAATTGTTACGTTCTTAGAGCAAAAACAAGATCACCGGGCAGTGGAGGGCGCCGAAAAACACGATCTCACAAAGCTCAAAGAGTCAAAAATCTAGAACCGGCCTTGTTTATTAAATACATGACTCACAAATATTCTAGACTAGACTGAGAAAACACGGCACAAGTAACTTGTAGGCGTAGCGAGCATGCAACATCTTATTTTAAATTTACTGTGTCTATCTGTACTTGTTGCAAAGATAGGAAATAATATCAGATGTAAGAAAACGTAAAATATGTACCTACACATATATTTTGTATTAAAATTATAAATTAAAACATGAACTTTATTTACAAATGCGTAAGTAATAGGTAATATATTAAAAATTTTTGAAACATCAAGAAAAATTACTGTACCTACAACAAAACCTTAAAAATATTCAAAAATTTACAGAAAACAAAACAGTGAATATCCAGACGATTTTTTAATCAAAGCAATTATATTAAAACATACAACACACAATAATTATATTGGATTTTTTTCAAAAACATCTCAGTCAAAAATTTTCAGTCAACATTTTTTAAACTCTTACCACTTTTTCTTACGAACATACACTTGGAAGGACTCCATTCCTCGTTAGGTTTGTCAAAGAAATAAATCTCCCTGATCCTAATCCGACAGGATGAATAAAACGTTACGGCACGAGTTATAGGGTTTGGAACCCATGGCTAGTTAGATTGTGAATGACTATGGGACGCTACCATGGTGGGTAGGAAGCCACGTTTTAGTTTCGTATGCGAGAGATAACATGATAAAAAACGTGCACGATTTTTTAAATAAATGTTTAATAATAATATATATGGTAAAAAAGAAAAGGTACTATAATTCACTTAAACTTAAAGGTATTAAGTATTCGCAAAAGAAAAACAGCTCAGTTTTATGCTGCCGGAATATATACATTCGAGCGGCGCTGATTTTCAGCTGCCTCCTTATCCAAGAGGTGTTATGAGGGAAATAAGATGTATTTACTTAGTCTATGGATAAATTAGTCTCGTGTGTGAATTTAAAAAAAGTATTTCTGAATATTGTATTTCCCGAAAAGGAAAATCACTCATATTTTCCAAAAATTCTGTATCGATAACTTTTTGCATTCATTTATTCACACCAGGACGTGGACACGTGGAGGACGTAGTAGCTCAGTTTGTTACGTGCCTTGGATAACCGACCGACCCAAGCCGATAGGTCGAGGGTTCGAGTCCTGGGTTACCGTAAGTTGTAGCTGCCATGTTTCTCAATGTGCCCGAATAGTGGCGACAGATTCGCAGCCTGTCACACTGGGACTCAACATAAACATGCGAAAAGCGGTGTGTAGCATCTCTGCCTACACCTCTCGAGGGATGACGGCGTGAGTTAATGTTGTTGTGTATTAACAACAACTTAAATGAACCGAAATCTAGTTTTTGAAAATAAACAAGTATTTTTGATAACATATTGGTGGTTAACAAGAAATTTTTATAGTACTAAACATAAAATTTATAATTTTTTCATTGGCTCCATTTACAATTAAGAAATCAACAATCATACTTAAAAACTCAAGTTAAATCCTCCGATGATTTACGTATGTTTTTTCTTTATTACGTTAATGCGTTTACAGATCGTAAAACCCATAAAACGATTTGTTAACAACCGAAGCAATCATTTTGTGTATCGAGATTAAAAAACCTATTGAGATTTCGATCTTGATTTTGACATAAAGGAAATTATGAAATGATTTATTTTGATCGTCCTTTTTTTACCTTTATCTTATTTATGATAACGGTTTTTTTTTTCTAACCAAAAGGCAAAGGATGATTGTTATTAGAACAAAAATACAAAACTATAACCCTCCTTTTTGCTTCGTCGTAGTAGGGTAAAAGAAAACAGAAAAAAAGATGTTTTTTGAGGGTAATGTACAGGTCGCTCTTAATTTCTGAAACTGTTGTCTTCTTGTATAATAAGTTTTTCAAATTCAAAGATCCGTTCAGAAGCTGTAATAATCATTACATATCACGAAAACCGTTTGACTAATTGCACATTGTTCCAGTGTGCGCAACCGCGAGTTTTGTAAGTAAAGACAATACGTGTGCTAAAACAATGTGCATGTACGTTTGTGTGTAGTATTTTCGTCTAATCACAACCCGAACAGTCTTCCTACGATGGGATTACTGTACACAAACACACAGAAAGACGTTCAAAAGTTGAAACAGTGTTAAGTAGTTGTCAGTAACAAGTCATTAGCGTTACGATTAAAACGCAGTTAAGAGTGCCATGTTGTCTACTAGTAAGTGTCAATGCTTGCATGCTCAAATTGTCTCTTTCCGGTAAAATATTAATTTCTAAGATTTCTAAGAATTAATATCTAAGATTAATTATACTCGTAGAATTCGAACACAATATTTCACGATTTGTCTAATTTCAACTCGTTTCCATAAACAAGAAAAAATTTTTTTTTTTGTTAAATTTTGGTACAGAGATGATGGGATTGAAAAAGGTAAGGGACCTTCAATACCTTTTTCCCAAGAGTTTACTGTAACAGAAAATATGTTTTTTTGGGAAATGACATTACAATGACATAATAGTAATAATAATAATAACCACATCACCACACACACATTAACTCAGCCCTGCAGTAAGTATCGTAAGAACTTGTATCGCAGGTGCTAAGCAACGATATGGTATAGACAAAATAAATAAGAATACAACATCCAAGACCGGCAAGTGACACAATCCGTCACAATAGCACCAAGTCCCGCCCCCGCCGGGATTCGAACCCGGAATCTCTAGCGTCGCAGTCGGCTGTTAACACAACTGCGCCACCGAGGTCGTCAAAACAAATGACACACATAACTCGAGCGTGAGGAAATGTCAGTTCTAAACACTTTTTTTTTCTATTAGTGGAAACGCTTGCGGAAAATGGGATTTGTCTGGGGGGGGCTTATTACTTCGCTGTCTGCACGTTCGTCCGTTTTTTAGTTAGCAAGCTATATCTCTGAAACCGTAATAAGTAGACACCAAATTTTTATTGTATAATAATAAGTTTTAACCATTTTTTTTGTCAACAGTCGCAGCAGTATGCCTGCTGCTAGAGTTCGGTTTGATACCGAGCCGGCGCAGTGGTTTCACCTGCCATGACCCTGCGTTGTCCTTCAAGTACACCGGAGACACGTTCAGCATCGCCCTCGTAGCCGCCATCACTATCTTCGTCCCTTACGTTATTGTAAGTACCAAGATTTTTATACACTACATGACTATCCGGCTTGTACATGGTAACTCTGTGATTGCGATTGGCGGGGTTTGAATCCAGGTTTTTGTGAGATGCTGATGAAAAATTGCACGATAGCCAACTATTAGAAAGAAATGCTTTTAATGGTTTTCAAACGTTATTATAGCTTTGTCTAATTAATTGCCACTTTAAGTGATATTTAATTGTTTGTTGTTTCGCTTCTGTATAGTAAAAGCCTCCTCCATTTTTTCATTTTTGTTTGTCTTGAGTGGTACGGATCCAGTTTTTCCCTGTAGTTTTTGGTAAAAAAATATACGAAAACGATAAATTTTGTATTTGATTTAATCAAATTACCTATATTATGTATAAATTCCAACATATACCTAAAGCTTGGTAAAAAGTTGAAATGAAAAATTACTGCATGAAAACATTACAGAATTTTTTTTTCGTAAAATATTTTGTGATCTTTGTTGAATTTAAATTTAACAGGCCTCAACAAGGTGTAATTTAAAAAAGGCGCATAAAAACACTGTCAAAAGATTTAAATATATTAAACAAACAAGACAAACCTTTCAAACATCGGTTTCAAAGTTTGTTTTAAAACCCCAAAGTAAACAAATTTACTTTACAAATAATATAAACACTAACACGGCTTATTTTAAATAGTATATTCATTTAGTTTATATTTCCGTGAATAATTAAGCGTGAAGTGAGCATGATCATTCTTTTGAATAAATTAAAGGTGCAATCACATCAAGCTGATGAATCGCCAATAGCAATATATGCCGTCACCATTGATTATTGACCAGTCATCAAAGGATGGCACTAACAAAAGTTATTGTGTGACTGTTTTTCTTTTCTTTTTTATTGCATTAAAGTTACATTTTCTTTAATAGAGTCTAAAATAGTTGGTGAATATACAATTTAAAGACAATATTCATCTGGTACTTACAATTAACAAAACAATTTACAAAAAACACTTAAGAAGAAGACTTTGTAAGTGGATAAAATGGAACAATTTTAAAACTACATTTACAAGGGGGGGAAGAAATCCTCTGAAGTTTTCTCTTTTACAATATTAAATTGTAAATTTTAAAATGTATGTTATTTTCTGCCAAACCGGATTACAGCGTGAGGTTATGTTGAAATTCATAAGATCGCATATTATTCTTAGGATTTCGTCATCACAAACCCTTGACGACATCCAACAATTTCATCAAACAATATTGTTCATTTGATTCATAAACGAATTTTGATTTAGCGTTTCAATCAGACCGCGTTACTGAGCTTACGATCCGTAAGCTGATAAAACGCTCTGGTCTGTAAACTGCATACTTTATCTGAAATGCTTACAATAGAATTTGTATATCTTTTATTAAAGAATACTGTTACTGACAATTTATTCATTGTTACAACTGAAGTCACTGTAGCCGTGGAGTTTACCATAACCATTTTCACTTTATCCATAGACGAATAAATTTAAGTTTAAACATAGATTCATTATCCGATTTTATTTCTCTTTACGTAAACAAAAAAACAGGTGAACACAGGCTTTTAACCAAGGAAAAAACAAATAACTGTTCCTAAGTCGACCCTAATATTTTAATTTATCGCGCATAGCTTTTTACAGAGTAATCCAATTTCGATGATTCTTTTTTACTGTAAGTATAGAGTATACATTGAAATTGGTTCCAATAAAAAAAAAATCAACCCTAAGAAGGGAAAAGTTTTATGCTTTTAAAGTTTTATAGGGAGGGGGCTGATTTGAGGTTTACTAGGTACGTTAGGCCGAAACATATCTTGATCTTATTACATTATAAGTTGGAATTTTGATATTATATAGTATAAAAAGCATATATATATTTTTTAATTTATAAAACTTTATAAAGATACTACAATAACAGCAGATAATTGAGGCATTGCTAAAACCACGGAGGTTTGTACCCAATGCTTGAACAATATGATTTAACGGTTACATTGAATTATTTTAGATACAATATAAAGAAGTAGGTACAATATATATTAAGGGTAAATAGTTTAATAAATTGGAGTTATGAAAATAATTTGAAAAAGATAACTGAGAAAAATAATTTCCATGTTACCAAGGAAATGAGTTTTATTGTTTGAATAATAAAGTTTAATATTGGAGTAGTTTGTCATTCACATTATTTTCATTAAATCATAACTAGCAAACCCGGCGAACTCCGTTTCGCCACCAGATGGCTTCGTTTTATGTAACAATTTTCTTTGCTATGAACCTCTCGGAACCCGAGACCTTTCCAACGAATGCAAAACCGTAGAAATCGGTTCGTACGTTCTGGAGTTATAGCGTCAGGAAGGAAAACCCGATTTATTTTATATAGTAGATTAGCATGGCGACCGTACTACATTCTCGCCGTTTCAATCGAGTATTTTTACGCTTTTTAAATTTAAAAAATTAACATACACGGATATATTTGCTGTCTTATAGGCATTCCAATATCTGTCAAAATCAATGCTAATGTAGCAATTTAAAAAAAAAAAGGTTTTTTGTGAATTCATTCGTCAGTCGATTTTTGTCTGATGTAGAATAAAGCGCTTCCAATATTTAGCAATAATAATTATTGTTACCGATTATTTTTACCATCAAACCTAATGATGATTCGTCTTCTTCATTGTGTAGTTTATTTTCATAATTTGGCTGATTAGTTCGTATGAATGTCTTGTTTACGTTACATAAAGAAACTTAGCTAATGAACATTTCATTTGTTATTCTTAGAAATGTAAATGATCTAAAAATCTATGGTAGGTTATGCATAATCACGGCGAAGTAAAATTTCATTAATGTTTGAACGCTTGTTTTGCACGGATTCGCTTATTCTTCGTTGTAATTAAAGCATTTGGAATTGAAACAACCAAATCTTATAACTAGGATGATACCACAAATTCTTTTTTTTTAAATAGTTCCTTTAATACAAATCATATAAAAGTTAATGTTCACCAATCTTTGCTGCCAACAATAAGTTCTGATTCAACATAACCTTCAAGTTAAACATATTCTTCTTTATTCTAGATGTGGATAGTAGAGACAACGCTATACAGAGAAGATGAATACACGTTGAAGAAGAACAGGCTGATAGTCAGCGCGAAGTCAGCTGGGTTAATATACAGAGACTACATCTACGGTTCGATAGTCAACCTGACTATTCTAGAAGTAGTCAAGTGCGTAGTCGGATCCCCAAGGCCTACTTTCTTTGACCTTTGCGAGCCTGATGCCGAAAAAACCTGCCAAGGGTAAGCTTTTTTTATTTGTAAAAAGACCTGTCGTTAATACAGATTATAGATACTCCATTAGTGTTTAGTCCATAATTAGTTTTGGTAGTTTCGGCCCACATAACATTGCAACCGAAAATCAGGTTCTCCTTCACCTGGAGCATTCGCGTACAATGTAACGTTACAAAGTTTGAAATTACTTTAGTGAGGAAGCCGAACCGATCATTACAGTGAGCAATCTGTAATGTTACTGATTCGAGCATTACACTGATGAGGGAACAGAACTGAGCGGTACAGCCTCAACCTTGCCTAACATTTTCTACTTATAATCTAATGTTACAATACAAGCAAATACTCGTCAAGTCAGGGAGGAAGTATTGTAATCTAATGCTCATAATTAAATCTGAAATGTTCATTACAAGCGAAATCTCCAGGAGAGGGACCACCTTAAAAGATGATGATTCAAACATCGGAATGTCATTATCTGCATTTAACTTCAATCTTTAATGTAATAGTAACCTTTATCCAATCCACATATTCATATCACCAAGAAGTCTTTGAGCTAAAGGTATTTAGATTACAACATCAAGATAAAAAACATTTGATATCAAGGGCGTCGACGTGGCAAAAGGTGGTGGTATAACTTTTCATCAGCTAATAAAGTAAGGCAGCCAACATATGATATCAGAATCTAATTTTAAATTTTCCTCCAGGTCAGAATTCGTGACGAGCTACCAGTGCACCTCCAAGTACTCCAGGTATCTGCAGATCGATTCCATCAGAAGTTTCCCATCAGCACACGCTGCCCTCTCCGTTTACTGTGGAGTATTCCTCGCTGTAAGTAACATCAGCTTTATCTACTATTTTTATATCCATTAGATCCCTGAAAATATTTATGACGGTATCTATTAAAATTAATGTTTATTGCCTATTTGATATTTAAACAGGTATTGATTGTTGGTTTATATTATGTGTATATTTATAAACTTTACATTTCATTGTGTTTGTACAAATCTCCGAAAAAATGAAACCGATTTCAATGAAATTGCAAGAACTTTTATGATCAGTTCTAGTTGAAGGATCACTTAAATCCGTCTTCATATTTAAGCGCTATTTCTTTGCTGTGTCCTGTTAATGCAGATAGTGATTTTGTTTTCATTGATCAGTAATTGAAATACCATCTCTATTTGTTCAATCTTCAAATAGTTTATTAAAATATGTTCTGAATCCGTTTTCAAATGGTAAAGAAAATGTTTTAGTCAAGCAGCGGCTATAATACCTTCTTTTCCCCAGTGGTATCTTCAAAGACGAGCATTCAGTTGGCACAACCGGTCAGTGCTGATCGTCCCGGTGATCCAGGTCCTGTGCATCATCTACTCAGCTGTCTGCAGCCTGTCCAGGATCTCGGACCACAGGCACCACTGGTGGGATGTCCTTGTGGGGGGAGTCAGCGGGATCGTCTGTGTTATTTACACTGTGAGTATGTTTTTCTAGAAAAAAAATTTCTAGAAAAATACCTATGTATTTTTAAGAGAAAAAAATAGCTTTGTATTTTTGTTGAGTTTATACCATTAGGTATCTGATTTGTGTTCACTGAATTTTGTTTTTTCTTATTCTATTGACTCAAATTAGTTTTGGAAAAGCAAGAAGGCAACCCCATGCAGTGTTAAATCTCTAGCCCAAGCATCTCACTTTACTTTTACGGATAGTAAAGAAAATTTTAAAAATCCATGGGCTATTTACGATATTAAATATTTTCTAGAAGTTCTAGACACGTTCTAGAATACGCATACTCTTACATTCTTCACGCATACTTGGTTGTAAACGCCTGTCAATCAATCCAATCGATTTTACAAGCACCTTACTAACTGAACAATATATCGTTATTCGATTGTACGGTTGCTGACTTAGTTTTTGAGGCATTTTACATAGGAAAACGTTATTTAGCTTGTGAAATTCGTGTGATATGAGCTTGAGCATTATTAAACTTATTTTTAAATTGATTTGGGTTTGTGGTTTTAGGGTTTTTTTCCTTTTAGGGTTTTCGATTTTTTGTTTTCACAGTCGGTCGATTTCTCAAATACTAATTCGATTTCCATGAGTATTTCCTAGTCTTCAACCTCGAGAAAAATTAAGATTAATCTAATACACGTAGTTCCATTTAACTTGCGTTAGAATGGTATTGGTCTAGATAGTGAAATGGATCCAATTTTGTTGTCAACCAACGTCCTAATGTTGGTTCTATTGTTGTTGTAGACACGAAACGTTCTGGATGATTTTCAATGAGAGCTTGTTACACGCATTACCTAAAAGGAAGCGGCATTTTTTCTTTTCTGACGAACAAAACATTACGATTATAGAACGCTTAGCTGTTTTTTCTTATTTTAGAATGATGGAATACATAAAAACATACACCTAATAGCTAGAAAAGAAATAAGTCGGATCATTAGGTTCCTAGACTTCATCAAGAAATCAGTTCCTAGACATCAAGGTATATCGCACTCGCCCCTCGTCTATAATAATTTGAAGTTGATAACATCTTTTCAACTCCGGATCTAACAACTAAACGTGTATTCACTTTTTGATGATCAAGAAACAACGAATCAAAATAACTTATTTATAACTAGTACAAAACTTCTACGATGTGTGCCTAAACTGTTCTCTTTCAACAGGTCATGATCCTCTGCAAGAACTTCTCCCAACCCTCGGTGGTGAGTACCAGCGATATCTCGAGCAGCGACGGCAACAACCACCAGTCAGTACGAAGACTGTTGTCCAGCGGTAACCACGTTGCCGTGCCCTAGCCACAAGAAGTGTAAGCGATCGCTTACATTTTGAGGTTATGTGACGTCAGAAACGAGGCGTATTATGAGAGCGAATTAAGAATGGCTTGATTTGATTTATGTTTAGCCAGAATAAACATTTTGTTTTTTTTCATACCTCTAATTAAAATTGTATTGTACATTTAATATTTACTTTGAAATACATTTTGATGTTTTGTGTCATCTTTAATAATGCGTATACGTGGTTCTCGCTCGCACCATTGAAACTGGTTGCTTAAATAAGTGAGATGTAGATATTTTTATCAGGACTTAAAGCCATTCTTAAATTGCTCAGCTTTTAAGTGTAATAGTGACGAAAGACATTTCAAACTGTGGTAGTTTTGTGTTTTTTTATGATTCGATATCGGTAGAAAATAGTGCTAATAATAATATAATAATGTGATCTTAAAATGAAAAATAAAAATACAAAAAATTAAAAGCAATACGTAAGCAATGCAAATGTCAATTTAAACGTTATTGCAATAAATTATTGTACAAAAATAAAATGAGAGATTATTTTAAAACTGCAACACTTAAACTTCGTTGCAGTATTTTCAATAACAATATATTGATTTTGTGATATTTAAATTGATTTTTGTGAAAAAAAATCATACAATTAACTTTAAAGTATTACTTTATTAGCTACGATTTGTAATTTCTCTATAAACATCTAACGTAAATTAGAAGACAGTTTTTTGTAAGCAGTTTTTGGGTGGTATTAATTTAACATTTTAATAAATAATTTAGACCAGTGAAAAATGTATACAATAATCAATATTATGTGCTTTGATCAGATGAATATAAAATATATATATACTTTTAATACTCTACTTTATAACAAATCATCGGTATTGCAAAATAAAAATTAACAATGTTACCATTGTAAAAAAACTTTGCAATTTGATGTAGATAATACTTTTAATGCAATTTGACCTCTTGTCTGCTTGTTAGTACGGTCATTCCGTCGCACAAAGGCCGTTTGTCTATGGTTGTAATTAGAGGTGTACATGCACAATGTTCTAGTGTGTCTGTAATTTCTACTAAGCGAACTCGAGGTACGCACACTAAACTTATTTGCATTAGGGATGAGCACTTCGTCTGACAGATCTAACAACAACTTTAGTCAAACCGTCTTCGTGAGCTGGAACGGCTGTAGGTAATAATTATATACATTATTTATAATTTATGATAATAAATTAATCGGATGACAGTATTTACTGTACAGTACCTGTCTAGTCGTAAATTTAATTTAAGTTTTTTATTGTACTAATAATAATATTTATTATTTTAATAGAACGATATTGCACTAATACAAAGTACCCACCTTAGATAATTTTAAGAATAAACTCAATTATTTTTAATTCAAAACTGAGAATGAAAATTATAGGTATTAGAATCACTTAATACTTGCAAAGCCCAACAATTCTAATAGTTCAACCTAACTCTGCTACTCAATTCTTATAGTACAACCTTTCCCTTCGAGGCCTATGCTCGGAGCTTCTCTGTGTGATTGAATCACAATGAGGAGATCCGCAGAAGAACCAAGGTTACCGATTTACCTCTCAGAATTGCGAAACTAAAGTGATGATTGGCAGGGCACGCAGAACGTACGACAACTGGATCTGAAAAGTTCATGACTGGCGACCGTGTACCGGAAGACGCAGTGAAGCGAAGCGAGGTTTCCCGACGATCTGGTAAGGGTCGCGGGTAGTCGCTGTATGCGGGAAGCACTAAACTGACCAGTGTGGAGGACCTTGGGGATTTGGTCCAGTAGTGTCTTCCAGTGACTTCTTCCGGCTGATTATGATGATGATGATGAGCCTCGATCTTTGCTCAGACTACATCCCTTATTTATTTGCGCATTAACTTATACATTATAAGTCTTGTTCGTCAGAGAATTATGTGACGTCACGTTTCGTTTGAGTACAGGTTGAGGTTGAACTATTTGAGTTGAACACCAAGCTTTAAGGCTTTATTGGATTGTAGCTCTTCTGTATTTCGTACTACAACGAGTAGATTTGTAGTATATTATTTGTTAAAAATTAAAAGACATTCCTTTGCATTTGGTCTATTAAGATTTAGATTTAATTTGTAAATATTATTTCTAAGAAATGAATGTAATAGTGATTGTCTGACTATGTCTATTTCGAATAAATATGGACAATAAACCTGTTTTTTTTATCACCTACCCACCGTGATCTTACCCTAATTAATTGTGTATTCCCCTCATTTATACTACTTTTATTTTATCCAATTTCGTGGTGCCATTTAAGATACTGTAGCCTAATAAAAGTAATAAAATATATATCTCTTAAAAGGATGATATTAGAATTTGAGCCACCAAAACATTTCTAGTCGAAACCGGTACGCGTAATTAAACGGCAAAATATATAGTCCTTTTGTACCATAATGGTCTAGAAATAAATTTTATTTGGATCCCTATTTTCCTTCAGCATATTCATACCTCCAATTTAATCCCTCGAGAGGGGTAGGCAGAGGTGTTAAGAGGTGTCCCAGAGTGACAGGTTGCGAATCTCTCGCTACTATCCGGGCACAATGAGGAACATGGCAACCCGAGACTCGAACCCTCGACATGTTGGGTCAGATTTTTCGGTAAACCAAGGCACGTACCAAACTGAGTTACCATGTACTGCAAATCCAAATTATACCAGTTTTTTAGACATCATCATGGGTAAACAAGCAGACGGTTCAGCTGATGAAAGCGATACCGCTGCCTGACACAACGATAACTATGGTGTCCGGAACGCCAAGAGCATCGCAAATGTGTTGCCTTCGTAGAGGTATAGATGTATACCTCTCGTGCCGGTATTTACACTGTCTACCAACCTATAAACACTATAGTCTGTTTATGTTCCTATCAATCACCAGTGGTATAAGTTATTACGTGGGTAACACTGAAAATGTTAAGAACTGGCCAGTTAGAAACATTACTAATGAAAATTTTTTTGAATTTCAATTTTAGAACTCTTTGGTTACCTAATGTTGTATATTGCATTCATTTGTCATTTGTTTTTGTAAAAAGGCGGCAAATCTAAAACTCTTTTTACACGTGAAAATTAACCTAACGCGAGAAAATTTTCGGTTAATGATTTATTATGACTTTCGTTGTGGGCTTACTCAACATCAAAGCTATGATAGGCTGCGATTAGCATTTCTTAATGAAGCCCCATCTCGTGCCACTATTTACATTTGGTTTAACGAGTTTAAGGGTGGACGTAGCAATCTCAATGACGATTCGCGTGAGGGACGACTTTAACAGCGACTACTGAAGATAAGAGAATGACCTATCAGCAGATACGGGCAAGCCTAGGCATTGGCTTGAGTCATGTTAAAAAATATTACACGAACATTTAGGCGTAACACCTTTGCATGGACTGGTGTCGCCAAATGTTAGATAAGTTCAACGGCGGTGACTCAAATACTGTATTTGACATCGTCACAGGTGATGAAAGTATGATATATTGCTACGAACCCGAAACCAAAAGACAATCAGCTCACTGGGTGTTTCCTTTCGAGGAAGGCCAACTAAGATAAAGAAAGAAGTCAAGGAAAAAAAAATATTGCCTCATTCTTTGGTCTGAAAGGTCATTTCGCAACAGATGTGCTAGAAGATGGAAGCACAATTACTGCAGAGTGGTATGTCAATCGCTGTTTGCCTGTTGTCTTGGAAAAAAATGCCTGCAGCGCCATTCAGCGAAGCAGGATTCTTCACCACGACAATGCTTCAGCGCAAAACGGACTGTTAAATATTTGACTATGACAGGTGTCGAGAAAATGAGTCATCCGCCATGCAGTCCTGACCTGGCGTCCTGCGACTTTTATTTATTCCCAAGAACTAAAGATAAAATTCGAGGTATTCGCTTTACGAGCCAAAAGTACGAAAATGCCATAGAAGAGACCCCTAAGGAAAAATGGGCCCACTGCTTTTCTCAGTGGTTCCATCGAATGCGATGATGTGTAGAGAAGAACGGAGATAACTTCGAAAAACAATAAAAGTATTGGGAACATTCTACATTACGCCGTTTTTCATTTTCTTAACATTTTCAATGTTACCTAGGTATAACTTAATGAGGAATTCTTTTACATCACATACTGATATAAAATCATTTACAAAGAAGAGTACTACAAAACAAAGCGTTAGATAAGGTAGATTAGGGTTAGATATCGGAAACAATAAATGAAAATGGGTAGCCAATTCAACGTTCACCTCAATATGATATTGTGCATTGTGGACAAAAAGAATAAAGATTGATATGCACTATATCCACAATACTCTTTATCTACCACACCAGGATCCAGAGCGCGCCAGCGGACTCAAGCCCCCCTCCCCCAAAGCATCTGAACTCTTCGGACTTGTAGCCCTTACTTTGCTAAAACCTAACGTTACTGAGTTCAAGGGCAGGGGCCCTCCAAAACCGTTTCTAAAAAATGTCATACGTTTTGAGTGTGGGGCCCCCCAAATCCTTGATCAGCCACTGTACCAACTCTGAGTCTATTGATCATGCAATATAGCCTTAACTATTTATAAAATATTTAGTAGGTAGGTAAAGTTTAACAATATTTTTACTATAGAAGTTTACAAAAATTTTATTACAGAAGTTTACAAAAAATTATTACAGCCAACACTTGCTTTGATAGTAAAAATAAAGCTGTTTTTTTCAGATTCTTGTTTTTTAACATAACCATATTAAAACCATGCTCACTAAAGCATTCCATTAAAACCTTAACTAAAGAATGCAACCAGAACCGCAAAGTTACAGCAACAAACTCCACCGAGCAATAAATCTAGACTCAAAGGCATTCCTAGCAAGTCGTAACCTATGGCTTTTAGCTTTTGCCTTTTGCACATTTTGGACAAAATTCTTCTCAAGCCAGGAACAAAGTTCCTATTCAAATTCTTTAAAATATTACAGTCATTCTAACTCAAGAAGACAGTTTGACTAAAGTTGTGTTAGTTATGTTTTGTGTACATGCACATTGTCTCAGTGTGTGTAGCCTCGAGTCAGACACAAAATAGACAGTGTAAAGAAGTAAATCATCATACAATGCGCGCTTTATCAACGCACACATCATCCACGAGTCATTTACGGACACGAAAGTTTGGAAGCGTGCGCGACTGACACTCACCGCAAGCACTTGATTTGCGCCTTTTTGTGCGCCGAGTTTAAAGTTTTGTGTATTTTTTCGGCTGAATTAAATATATATATATATTTTTTTTTTATTCTTGAACTTTTAATTTCCTTTTATAACTTCATAAAAACAAATTACCATGAAATTGAATGACGCAGGAATCGTCTAAAAGTTATTTCAGTAACAATTATTAACGGATAAATATTGAACATTAAAAAATAATCATTTAAATATGAGTTTTATCGCCACGGCGCGGCAGTTTTTATTTTGTTGCATGATTTATGCTAGTCAAAATTGACAACCCTAGCGTCTATGTCGAGGGGAGCAGTCGAAACGGAAGTAGAAAAAAAATCTTTACTTTAGTATGCCTACCATGAGTTTTACCCTTGATTGCCGCTTGCGGCTGCAGTTTCAAATTTGTATGAATCTTTATAAATCGCCTCAAACGGATTTACGAGGAATTAAAAATGCTCATACAAAATCACTGTAGCAATCTATGTTACCTGACGTGTAGGAAAACTACACGAACTCATGGTAGACACGCAGTACTGTCTCTATTTTATGACTCAGAGAAGATGATTCGAACACTAAAACAATGAATACTACAGCCAGTCGTACTTCGTGAGGTTACGTACTACCTTTTGTAAAATAAAAAAAATCTTACAGAACAAACTTAATTATTTTAAAGCCTAAAACATGATAATAAGAGTTATTTTATAAACCACAAACTTGATTGTTTAGTCGATAGCCCAATGGATGGAGTTGGTGTATTGTTTCTTTTTAAATAACCGTTACAATTCATGTGTCTATAGATTTAAGGTTGTCAAACATAGAATTTAATTCTATTCTTTTAAAAACTCCTAAAAACTTTTATCGACATCTATTTAAAATTAAAAGTTATTTTAATAAAATTTCCCACAATCCGTGATTCAATGATAAGAAGTAGGTATGTTTTGTTAAGGTACAGCTATCCAATTGCCGTACTTTTAGTTGAATTGTTAGTCAATACTTTTAACAACGTAAACAGAAAAATTTCAACCGGTCCAAATAAGTACGTAAAAGCGATTTTTTGTTTCATTTTAAGGGTTCGCGAAGCAAGCTAGCACTCGGTCCACCTTAGGGAAAAGATTGGGAAACCCTGATGAAATCTGAAATGTTTAAAAACAAATTATTTTTCTAACAACAAGATTGAGGTCCGTTGTCTAACAAATTAAATTCCCATAACACGAAGAACATATCTTTACAAGCTCACTTGGAGAGGGTGACACGCCCGCATCATCAAATAACTCATCGTAAGTGTTCGATTATTGTTATTACACTATTATTACCACTAAAGTGTATCCAGGGCGCCTCCAAAGCCCTTGGGCTTGTAGACACGGGCGTCGCCAGAGGGGGAAGGGGGCAACTGCCCCCCTAGAGATTAAAAAACTGTATGATCAAGGTTGTATGCAGCCTTACATATTGATCATGGACACAAAATTCTACTGTACATTTTGAAATCACTCATCAAAGAACAGAACTACAAGTAAAAGCTTCATTTGCTTCTTACTGTACCTACAATTCATACTTTTCCCATCCTACATAAACCTATAGGTTGCTAACCCTAGGCCATAAGCGCGATGCCCTTGCTATTATATAGTTTTTAAATGGGTCGCTTGCAGAAAATGGTACGAAATTTTCGGTTACTTAGTGACTTCAATATCGATCTAGCTACTTAGTGACTTCAATATCGATCTAGTTACTTAGTGACTTCAATATCGATCTAGTTACTTAGTGACTTTAATATCGATCTAGCTACTTAGTGACTTCAATATCGATCTAGTTACTTAGTGACTTCAATATCGATCTAGTTACTTAGTGACTTCAATATCGATCTAGTTACTTAGTGACTTCAATATCGATCTAGTTACTTAGTGACTTCAATATCGATCAGTTACTTAGTGACTTCAATATCGATCTAGTTACTTAGTGACTTCAATATCGATCTAGTTACTTAGTGACTTCAATATCGATCTAGTTACTTAGTGACTTCAATATCGATCTAGTTACTTAGTGACTTTAATATCGATCTAGCTACTTAGTGACTTCAATATCGATCTAGTTACTTAGTGACTTCAATATCGATCTAGTTACTTAGTGACTTCAATATCGATCTAGTTACTTAGTGACTTCAATATCGATCTAGTTACTTAGTGACTTCAATATCGATCTAGCTACTTAGTGACTTCAATATCGATCTAGTTACTTAGTGACTTCAATATCGATCTAGTTACTTAGTGACTTCAATATCGATCTAGTAACTTAGTGACTTCAATATCGATCTAGTTACTTAGTGACTTCAATATCGATCTAGCTACATCAACGAACATAAGTTTAATAGCGAGGTAAACATTTTATGATCTTAAGTAACTCAAATTGAAAATGCAATGCAAAAACTGATTTCTTGTAAAAATACGCGCTGAACCTGACGTGTCATTATAACAAAGTTTGCGATTTCTGCGATCTAACAACCTTTGATTATTTTAAAAGCTACTTTTTTATTAATAGAAGTGTTAAATTTAATTAATCTCTGCTATCTTATGAGTAAAATATAAAGGATTAATGCAACTTTTCTATTGCTTTTAAATTCGAGAGCGTCTCAATTAGTACTCAACTCAATTTTCGTTGCTTTAATCTATTTTATAATGAAGTCAAGACGATCTCAGTTCAGTGTGTCTACCGTGAGTTCGTATAATTTTTCTACACGTCAGGTAACAGATTACTACAGTGATTTTGTATGAGCAATCTTAAATTGTATGTAATTAATTATTTTTAAATTATATTTAAATTTAATATATTTAGTTTTTTCGCGTAATAATTTGAGCAATGTCACTATGATAATGTTTTGTTCCTCTGTAATTGGGAGAGCAATCATCTTGTATAATAATGGTAACACTGTCGTAAATTAAATATTGTATCTCCTGTTGAGGATCCTATTAAATAAATAAATAAATTTTTTGAGGATTCTGGTTTTGTTTTTGGAAAGGAATTTTGAGGATTTTTATTTTGATGAGGATTGAGGAATGGTATAAAATTGAAGCTAAAACTCACAGACTTACAGAATAGTGGGCTAAAAACTGCAAAATCTTTTATCAAGTGACCATAAATCCAACAAAGCTCTTACTCCTGCCATCATTTTCAATATAATTGACCAGAAAATTATCCACAGCTCGAAGAAATAAATAGGGATTTTAAAGTACGTTGGGATTTTATTTTACAAAAAGACTGGTATAATAGACCGTGCTTTTTGAACTGGAGGTGGAAAATAGGCGGTAAACACTGAGGCAGTAAATTAGTCAGTTCTTAGTTTAGGGTAGTTTCATATCTACTCGTGTCATATAAGAAGTTTTTGTTCAATTTAATCGGGGAAAAAAAAAACAAAATACGAGTGAAAGTAACCAGATCGAATAGTTTCTCAAAAAATTGAATGTAAATTTATTTTAAAATAAAAATTTTTAGAGTGAATAATGAAAATTCGACTTTTGATACGGTAATTAGTTTAAACAAAATTTTGATAGGATGGTATTTGTCAATAGCAATTTTATTTGTAATTCCGAAAAAAAGCTGGTAAGATTTAGTGTGAAATTATCCTATATCGTTTTATTGAACCAAAGTAAAGTTGGTACTGCAATTTCTGAGTCTATAGGTACTTTGTTATTCCTGTAGATAGGTAAGTTACTGGATAGGCTGATTTTAAATAAAGAAACAAGAAAACACCCAGTCACGGCGACACGATAAAATATGCCAGTAAGGTTTATTACACATCTACTAAAGCAAAGAATTGACCTTCATAATAGTACGTTCCTTTTTTTAATTTTTGAAATGGACTCTCTCCTCTGCAAGCAGCAGCACTAGTGGAAGTCCAAATGTTTTGAAACAATAAAAAAAAATTGGTATACTTATTACGCTAATCCCAATGAAACGGCCTGGTACGGTATCACTTTACATCAGAAGATACCGTCTGCTTGATTTCCAAGGGCGTTGTATAAAATAAACTAGGCTTTGAGTATCGATAAAGCGTGTGACAAGCTTAATGTGTAAAGCCCTTTATGCTTCGTGACTGGGACGCCCTCGCTCCTTGGTGTTCATGATACTATTACTTTAGATGGGACAGTTTGATATCGCTATTGTTTGCAATTTCAAGGATAGACTAGCAATTTCTTAAAATAAACCAAATGCAGGTATCTATTTTGTTTTTGCTTGAAATTATTTGCTTAAAATAAATTTGAGGTTATGATTTTTTCGTTCTCAAGTGAGATGTACAAACAATTGTATGTACATAAATATTTATTTTAACGATTAAAGGAGAATAATTAATAAAGCAAACATCTTAACTAAAAAAGTATTACATTAATTTAGTTTATTTTCGGATTACCACAATTCTTATTTTATTTTAAATAATGAAAAACCTTTATTTCCTGTAACTTTTTATTTCCTATGGCTTTGGTTTTTGGTAAATAAATAAAAAATAAGATAAAAATTACGAAGTTTAGTGTTCCAAGTATTTTCACCTTTTTATTGACAATATAATATCAATATTAGTACTTATTAATTAATAATATTTTATTATTAATTATTTAATAATAAAATATGTACGTACGTACAAACCAATAGATTTAACGAATCTTAATATTTGCGAATTTATACTTAATTCAGGTGCCAAGAACAGCTAAATGGAGGTTTGGTATTGGCCTATGACCCCGTAAAGCACACAAGTGCCTACTTATTTTTATTCTATGGTTCCTGTTAGCGTGTGCAGGCAAATGAGTGTTGTAAAACCCCATGGAACTTTATAGGAAGTGCACGGGTTCTAATTAAGATAATTACCGCAATTTGATTAAATTACTAACGATAACCAACTTGGCCGGGGAAAGGTTGGCCATTTTCACACAAATTCAATATCAAGTTTCTTGTTTTTCTTTTATGTTTTTGTGGGACCGATAAATCGGTTTTTTTTCAGGATTATTTTTATTTTTCTTATTGACCAATTTGTGACCGATTTTATGTAGAACGAGTGCGCTTTACCTTTCACTTCCATTTAAATAACTAAAATGAACAAATTGGTTTTAAAGATTCGTTGATAGATTAAAATTTCAATTATATATTAAAAGTATTTCAATATAAATTTACTTGTACTGAATGTATTAACAATAGATATAAAAAATGTTTTGGATGAACTTATTAATCAACCAATAGTAGAGAATCCATGGCAGTATATAAAAAGACTAGGCCAGTAGGTGAACTGAATTGAAAAAGTAAAGACATTTAATATCTTGGTATATTTTTAAAAGTTCCATGTTTAAAGTTAATAACATTCTTCCTTACTGCGTGTTTGCAACGAATAACAATTTATTATACCACTCCAGCTGAATGTATCAGATGACATTTGCCTGCGTTTTATAGATTGTTTATAAAACAAAAGAGTTTAAACATGCATTCGAACAATAAATATTACTTGTATCGTTTGCTGTTAGCAGTTTATTATACGGTAATATTCTAAAACACATTTCGAACTTTCTTTTTCCTCAATTCCGTATTTTGATTAATGAATTACATATCAACAGAAACTTTAAAAAAATCTTAAATTAATTAAAAAAACCTGCCAACATAGATAAGTGTATTCTCCTCTTCGTAAAACGGTTAAAATCTACTCAAACACAATACCAAATCATCTACAGTTACAAAAATTCCATTAAAGGATTGTGTAATGTTCGCTGTCCGACCATCAGTCCCTAGTTCTCTATCGATAAAACAGAATGCAGGTTTGTCTTCTTGTTTTTATCTACCACTGGTAATGGATGTGTGATTGCGAGAAACTCATTGAGCGATTCTTAGCTTTACGAGTAGCTCAAGCGGATTCGATGTACGGGATGTTTTTTCGGTTCTGTAATACAAAACACTAATTCAAGAATAGTTTATAAAAGTACCTAGTTAGTAATAGTTACATAATGTGTTTGGTAGCTCTGACTTGCTACAATAAAAAAAAAATCTCATCTGTCTGATTATCCAAAATGATTATTTATTTATTCAAAGGTATAACATATTTTCTACTTCTATTTTTGAAGGTATGTTTTATTTAAAAGGGCTTTGGTTGTTTGTTTGGGAGTTGGATGTCCCATGCAAGGAGTAACGTTATATTTTCTTTCTCTTTTTCACCTTTTAAAACAATACTTCAGTAAAATCTAATAATTATAAAATTTTGAACCGTCAAATTTATTAAAATTTATGTAATTTAAAATTAAGATTGTAAAACTATATATTTTAAAACAGCCTATATTCCTAAACACGTATACAGCTTCAAACCACAAATCTACGTTAAAGTTGGATCCAATCTGGGCATTGATGATAGTGGAAAGAAGTTCTCCAAGAAATCATGACACTAAGAAAGTGTCATTGAAAGATGTAGCGGTTTTTATTTAAAACATTGTTGATTTAATACAAAATAAAAAATCCGATGAAAGTAGGAAACGTTCAAAACAATTTAAGTTTTACTTATGTCATTCAAAAATTCAAAATGTAATTTATTTTTCATTTTCTTAAATCAATTAATAATAAGGATATATAGGTAAATAATAATTACGATATTTGGTGTTAATTAAAACACATATTTAAGAAAAGTAAACTCAATGCGCACGTTAAATAGAATTGAGATAAAAACAAACCAATATTTACATTTTGTATTTAATAGTTTTCATTACATTTAATTTACCTTCACGCATATAATAACAAAAACAAATTTATAGAACAACGTACGTGAATACAAATTTGTAATTTTTTTGCTTTCTAATAAAATATTCAAAACTATATAAAATATATATGTATACTTGAAAGTTAATTTTAAATTTCAATTGGAACAATGTTTAGGGCTTAGTTTAATGAGGTTTTAGCAGGTGTAACCTATAAATTGTCAAGGATTTCATATAGTTTTATAAAACGAATGACAGTTAATATTAGTGGATGTAGAAACTAATGGAAATTATTACCTATGCAAACAAAAAACGTTTTCTACATGGTAGCACAAATAAGTACGCAATAACAAAACATTTTCTACGTCAAAAAATATAGAATGTAATACTGGTGTGGGGCTCCTGGTAAATGTAACTTTATTCTTCGGAAAGAAACGATTTATTTACACATTTATATTGCTTCTTTTTTTTTTGTCCAAACAATACGTACCTAACCTAAAAAGTTAATAAAAATATTTTCCCGCCACTTTGTAAAACTTCGAATCAAGATAAATTTTAGTAAAGTAGCTAAGACATTACAAAGCAACAAAGAAGGCTTGTCTTGAAGACAGACTGTTGAAAATCATTCAGATTGTATGGAAACGAGTTTTGTCTATCAAAACAAACGGTCTTTGTACGCTACAAAACGATACACACATAGGACGTATCCAGATGTTTATCGAGAGGGCAAAGCTGTGCATAAATTAATTATCACATAGATGTTTTACCATGGGATTTATGTGTAGGACTCCTAGATTACAAACGTATTTGCTGAAAACTCTAATGAGCAAAATTTTTTTTTTTTTTTTTCGAACACTATAATTGTGTTAATGCATTTTTACCTATCACAAATAAGATGCAAATATAGAAAATAAAACACTACATATACATAACTTACGAATAAGGTTACCATAAATTGCATGGATTTTCGTAGTTCATCCGACTTTAATTAAAATAATTTAATTAAGCAAACAAAAATTATTTCATGCTATGATAAAAAATATTCGTCCTTTGCGTGCATACAATTCATTCTGTGTATAGGCAATAAAACAAAAATGTCACATTAAAGCAGTCGGTAGCCCCCCCTGGTATATCCCTGGATACTGCCACGAGTGGCAGGGGAGCAAACATTTTAAATCTTTTCACTTGGTCGCCCGGTGTGGCTCGGTTTCAACTGTAATCTCGTGTTTGCATTGCAACTGCTATGTTGCAGCCAAATCAAAAAATCTTTATGCCTATTAAGGACACACTTTTAATTAAAACTATTTTATTCTTTTTAATATTGTATAACACTTATAAATAATTTTGATTACTTATTTTGTACTAAAGTCCCCGTTCCGTTCTCCCGTCTTTCTTTACTGACCTTTTTATTTAAGTGTCAAATCATTTTCTTATAGAAAATTCATGTGGAATGAAATAACTCAAACCCTAGAATATGACCGAAATTTTTCACCATGTTGATATGAGTAGGCATGTATGTCAAAAATCCCTCAATTTTTTTATCTTTCTCGTTCGACCTGCGACAATTCCAATCCGATACGTTAGTAATAATAATAATAATAAACCACATCACGACACACACATTGTCTCAGCCCTGCAGTAAGATTGAAGAATCTTGTGTCGCAGGCACTAAGCAACGATATGATATAAACTACGAGTATATAGATAAGAATACAACATCAAAGACCGGTAAGCGAAACGATGTATCTTGAAAATAACACAAAGATCCGCCCCTGTCGGGATTCGAACCTAGTACCTCTAGCGTAGCAGTAGGCTGTTTACATCACTGCGCCACAGAGGTCGTTAGTCTTTTCTCAAAACGCCGTATATTTACTTTGCACGTAACATCAGATGCGTATAATTAGATATACAAACAATGGAACGGAAATGCAAACAAAACTTGAGTTTACTCGCGTTTTAACATGAAACCGGATAATCTGACCTATTATCGTAGCTATATTTATACAAATATTTAATTAATACTCGAATTCATATTTTGAAATCTCCAGAAAATTTAATTAAGCAAAAAATAGGATTCACACTCCATTGAGCGTAGAGGAAATGAGCGAAGATACGAAGAAGTTTGAGGCGGAGAAGGCATGTAATATGATGATGTTCTCTAACCAAGATTTCCATACGAAACCAGCTTTACGAGTATCCTCTTTATAGCGTTTTAAATGGAAATAGATAGGTGAAAAGTAAATTCGATAAATACCTTTATTTCATGATTTTACCGCGTTTTAGGAACTAAGGGTGGAAACACATTTGTCAGCATCGATCAGCGTGTTTAACACCAGTGGGACAAACTAATGGGAGAAATATGCAATGGAATGATGATGATCCGTTTTGTATGAAAAATCGCTATATGGAAAAAATATGGGTAAGGAGTGGAAAGCTTAGGCATAGCAATATTCAATTTAATTTAATAAATGAATGTTATGTATGGAAATTTCTAAGAATAGTATAAAGATGCGAAACCAGTGAATAGCTTGATGTATGTATTTTCATACATTATTTTTTTATCACCTCATGCGCAAACAAGCAGACTGTTCACCGGATGGAAAATGAATTAAAATGATACCGCCTATAGACAGGACGGTGCTCTTAATATCAGAAGGCCAAGAGCACCGCCAATGCTTAGTCCATGTAGAGGTAAAGATGTGTGTGTGGTATAACTCTCATGCCGGTGATAACACTGGCTCCCCGATTCTTCGAACCGAAACACAGAAAACTGTTTCCCGGCAGAAATAGATAGGAGGGTGGTACCAACCCAGAAGATCTCGCGTTTAGATATACCACCTGTCCAAATAGCGATATTTCATACATAAAATACTGATCGATGCTGATACACAGGATTCACCTTAAAGGGTTTTGATTTTCGATAAAACAAAAAGAAAACTATTGATTGATTTTAAATTTCCACGCAATCCTTCGCTTTGGCTATTCATTGAATTTAGAGCAAACCACGTAGCATGTTTACGTATAATTTTTCATACTTAAAATATTTAAAAATAATTTCGTGCTGTAATTAAGATTTACTGTTATGTTTATCTACCTACTTTTATCTATGGGCTTTAAGTAGGTATAATATGATGGGAAGCTTGTTGGCTATTCAAATTTCAACATCACTTAGCCATTAGACGGACATGTCAAGATAAGCAAATCCCAAAAGCACACTCCCATAAAACTTATTATCATTTAACAATTTTACACCTCTTAAAGCTCTTTTCATCTGGTTGGTAATAATACTTGCTTTTTATCTATTACTTAATTTAGGTTATAAATTTAATGTTTATGCACTCTCTCGTAAGTATAGGCGGTTGGCCAACATCCCGAGTTGGACGTACAAAAACCTTACCATCCATGGCCACACACGACGCTCAAAAAAAAAAGTAAGTACTTGTGTGGTGAACATGCGTCTTTAGGCATTGTTTTGAAATATGTTCAATCAAATTTGAATTCAAACTACATTCCCATAGAGCAGAATTTTCAAATGTCTTCAAGACAAATTAGGAGAATAGCTTGAGAATGAATTATTCCTCATACTAACTCTATAACATTTAAGGATAATGCTTGTTTCAATCATGTAGATAATATCGAATTCTGTGGGCAGTTAAATTTATCTTGTTTTATATCTTATGATAAAACCTATGAATAATTACACGATGAATTTGTCTTTTATTTTATCAATCTTTTTGTACTTTCACTACAATTTATTATAGAGATTTATGTATGCTGTCTTTACATTGAGATACCAACCTATGGTTAGTGCTTATGAATTATTGTAGCCTACCTAAAGTAGGTACCTACTGTAAAGTTGTCAATTTTCAGATTCCTCTATACAAAGAAAACACATACCTTCCTACTCACTTATACAATCCGTTCATGATTTTTTTATGGTAATCAACTAACCACTTATATCATGTAATATTTAGATACCTAAGCACCTACAAAGTTATAAATTGAGTACTTATTCATTTATGCAGGTGGGTAAGTACCTACTTAGCCACATGGAAAAGCTTTATACGAAATTGTTTTCGATACTAAAGAAAAGAGTTAGCCATTGGCGTAGCTAGACCATCCGGAGCCCTTCATAAATGAATCGGATCGAGATGGGTCTTCTTAAAAAGGAATCCATAGCATCTGGAGAATTTTTTAGGTATTGGATTTCCATGAAAGTCTTTTTTCCTAATGTTTTGTGACGTTATGGTAAAACATGTAATTGGTCGCGGCACCCTGGGGGTGTGGGCCTCTTTCGGCTGGGGCCCGGTGACATTATTCCGTCATACCATCCACTAGCGGATACAGGGGGGCTAGGAGACTCCCTCCAAAATCATTTCAGTTCTTCGGAAATGCTACCCTTGTTAAAATATAATGTTAGTCTGGTCCAAACCCCCGCCCCCCAAAAGGCATTAAAAATGTTGTTAGTTTTTAGATTATAAGCCCATCCCGAATGACAAAACTGAATTCGCCACTGAAGCCTATTCACCCTATAACTACGCCCCTGGAGGTAGCTTGACGGAGCTTAGTAGACACGATCAGAAACTCATATCCATTAATCATCATATAATTAGCGCTCTGTATGGCCTTTCAATGTTTCTAATAGACTTATTTTTAATCAATGGATTAAAAAAGTCAGAAGTAGAGGCAGAAATAAAAACACTAGTTTTGTATTGTTTACTAGAAAGAAAAAAGTTATTTTACGGATTAAAATTAAGGCTTTTACCATCTTTAAGATCATAGGTATATATTTTGTGTCCTCCCACATAAAAAATTAAAAACCAGAACAAAACTATTTCATATTTAAATAAGATTAAAATATTTCACTTATTTTGTTATTTAAAGTAATGTAATTAAAAATAAAGAAAATCAGATAGGAAACAATAATATGAATGAAACTAATAATTTGTACCTTGCTTAAGACAATTCATGGGTAGATAGGTTACTTACTTTAAGGATAACTAGATAAAAAGCCAATAAAGAATACAAATTATGATAAAACTAGCTCTACCATTATGACCAACCACCACTTCTTTCATTCATCCAGATGAAACATTAAAAAAATTATAGATAGACCATAAAATATCTTCTTTTTTTTGTTATCTTATGAGCAGGTATATCAAATAAAATATCGTTTGTTCGGCTTGGTTGTCTGGTTCGAATATTTTTTATTACTTTCTCCATTCTAATGCAGGGACAGTTTATGGCATGGATCTCTTACCCATAATGAAAGATAGGAAATAAACCCTTTTGGGTTTTCCCTCAGATTATTACAATCTGATCACACACGTGTGTAGTATGTACGAACGTAAACTTATGAGATTATTGTTGTAATATGCTGTTCGTTGTGCCAAAATAAACAAATAAATACTTATATTATAAGAAAGGAGTTTTAAGATAACAATTTGGTTGTATATACAAGATAACAATTTGGTTGTATATACAATGTTCTATCGCATTTGTACAAATAAAAAAGTTAAAATGACATTTGCTGATGCGTCCGGAAATTTACGGTAGATTATTTTTGAATTGTTAACATTAAGTCATTGATTCATTTCAATTTAAACAAAATAAAAGTTTAATTAAATTTAAAACTTTTGAAACAGAACTGTTCGTACCACAACGTAATAAATAACATTGATTTATTTCATGAATGAATGGTCTTTGTCTTTTTCAGACAAAACAGAAACATATGTTATCTTTTTAAAAGTGCAAAGGTCTTGTTTATAATAATAAAACTTCAGTGATTCCTAAGTCCTAAGCAATCAATCTTAATTATGACATAACTTTATTACAGCTTATTAAATATAGTAATATCTTAGTCATGCAATTTCGTCATACGTTAGTGTGACTCGTATATTAATTAACACATTTTCAGATTCGATTTTCGGAGACTTCTTGTGATGACATTAAATTCGTATTTTGAGTAGTTCCTATCAGAAGCTCAGTTTATTTTAGTAATTTAAATTTAAGTAAAAGTTTTTCCCGACGATGTGGGCTAAAATAATGAATTTTTGGTCAAAAACTAATCGCTGGCACAGAGGTTAGTATTTCCTTACTTCAATTTAAAACGATTGAGCTGCTCTTGCCGTCATCTCCCAAACTTATTCGAGCTTAAGGTACTAGTTAGTTTAACATTTTCATTTATCATCTCACCCATATTTAAAAAAAAATGTCATAGACTCGTGGTTAACTGGCCAATGCCTAAATATATAAAATTGGTAAGGAGAAAGTTCCATTTTTAAATTAAAATACTTATTTTTTTTCAGCAATCACTTTATTCATTCTGATAGAGCTAAAGTTGATACCTGGTGGACACATAGGTTTCCATTGCAATGATCCAGCATTGTCACACCCTTATACAGGAGATACAATCTCATGGAAATGGCTCTTCGGTACCACTATATTTCTACCTTTAGTTGTTGTAAGTGCTATACATTTTTACTATACACCCACAGTAATTAATCTTATTTGGAAAAAAATTATTACCTATGTGCTAAGTTTTATTTGAATTAGTTGAATGGGAATCAAAACCTATAGAGTAATTTCTTAAGACCTAAAATCATCAAGCTTTGTAGCAAAGATAAAAATCCAAAACCGTAAAATTGTACACTTATATCTCAAATAATTTTCATAATATTGAGACCTATTTCTTTTATAGATGTTGCTTATTGAGAGACGCAACAAAAGTAATGCCAATGGAAAAGACCAGGCACTGTTCTGGTACAAGGAGTATTTATTTGGTTTGATACTTAATTTGGTAGTAGTAGAATTGTTGAAGAAGTTAGTTGGAGCACCAAGACCTCACTTCTTTGACACCTGCAGCCCTATTGAGGCGACTACTTGTAAAGAGTAAGATTTTCTTATTTTAGATAATCAAACCCTTAAAATTTATTTTAACTGGAAAAGAGAAAACTAATTTTATTATGTTAACCTATTTTAGTTTTAATTAAAATAAATTTTGTTTTTGTTTCTCCAATTCACCAATTACATTTGTTTTAAAAACCCTTTTACTGAGATTTATCACTACATAATTTTTCTTATAAATAACACTTTGAAATAATAAAACAAAGTAAAACAATTAACAACAAATAATTTGTTTTATAGCATTAATATATGTATGTGCCTGTTTGTCCACAGTTCTGAGTATGTTACGTCATACACCTGTACCAAGTCATATTGGCTCAGTACATCTGACAGAAGCTTCCCATCCGGCCATACTTCATTAGGAGTGCATGCTGGAGTATTTATAGCTGTAAGTCTATAATCATAACTACATAATTAACCTACATTGACTTAGCTCTATAGTAAGATTAAAGAGCACGTGCTAAGCAATGATATGGTATAAACTAAAAAAGATAAAAATGATACATTCAGGTGTTGGGGAAATGTGACAAAATGTGATATCTTTTGGATTTCAGTGCTTAAATACTTGTAGACTATAAAACTATGTAGCATTATGTGGTATGGATTTATAAAAGCATAAAGATGGGGGAATAATTATCATATTGTGTGATATCTTTGGATTAAATGTGAACGGGTTCAAATTAACATACACTAAGATATTGACACCATCATGAACCTATTTGCTGATTTTCATAGAATGTGTCATGTGTGTTCATGTGTCTTGAATATGTTTTAAGCCATAATAACTCATTTCTCTGTTTCAAACTGAAATGGTTTGAAGGGAATTAGTTCCTTAACTTGCCAGAAAGGTCTTTTTCATCAAATTTTATTATAAAACAAAAGAAGTTTATTTTCAATGATGTCTTCAATGCAAAAATTATTATTGTATCTAATTTATTTTAATATAATATTATTTGAACTATAAAATTACAAACTTTTTTTCAGTATTACCTCTACCGCAGATTCCATAACAGCACAAAAACTGTTCTTTTTCAATCACTGTCTATTGGGTCATCAGTAGTGTGTGCGATCACAAGACTGACAGACCACAGGCATCACTGGTGGGATGTGCTGACTGGTGCCTTGATAGCCATACCTATACTTCTATACACAGTAAGATTAATTAAAATTTCTTTCCTTCATCTTTTAGATCAAGAATTGTTTTCATCTGTGTTGTCTTTAGAACTGGATCAAAAGAGAAACGAAACATGTTACAGCGCCATCTATTGGTTTTATAAAGAATTATGTTCTTAACTACAATCTTTACAATGGAGGAGACAAGCGTTATTTCTGAAACTGTCAAGACTACAGAAAAGTTTCGAAACTAACTTTATTTTTACTTTTTTCCTGACTTAAAAAATAGCTTAGAAAAATTAGATTAAAGTTTGAACTTTGGTACGTAATGTGGTTTGAAATACTAGCGGTCTAGCGTGTCTAGCAGTACTTAGAATTTTTTTCCAGGATAAAGAGTATTCTTTGTTTAAACCACTTGTACCAAATTTCATCATACTAAATAAATACTAAATATAGTACATAATTTTCATTTTATAACAAAAATCATTTATTGTTTCAGACTCATTCCTTATGCAGAAATTTTGAATGTCCAATTCAAGAGAAAGAAATCCAAAGTGACCTTAACAATGTTCAAAACAATTTATTGAAAACTGAAAATGCCACTTAATCTAACACGAATACTTAATACATAATATTTTTATAATACACAAATACATTTAAAAAATTGTAATAACGCATAATGTAGACATATTTTTATAATTCTCAATGTATTCGATGTAGTGTTGTATTTGAACTAAGCAAGCACTTAAGAACTTTTATGAAATAATAAAATTCGATAACTTTGTATTTGCTATGAGGCCAAGGGCGTCGCCATGAGGTCTGGGAAGGCAGCTGACCCCCTACTGATTAAAAATGGTACAGTCAAGTGTATGTGATGCTTCATACCTTGGCCTTAGACCTATTAGATTGTACCACACATATTACCCCAATACCCAAAAAGATTCCATCTACAAATATTTCAATAACAATTCATACATTTCCAATATTTCATATGTCCCATAGGCTTGTCAACTGCCCATGGGATTGCCCCCCCCCCCCAGGCCAAAACTGGCGACACCTATGTATTTGGCTCAAAAATATTATGTTAAAATGATTTTGTATCCTTAAAATAAGTAACATTGTCTTTGAAGGTAAAGAAGTGACAAATTCTAACTATGTTTTGAGAGCTAAAGCTATTTTTCATGCTAACAATATTAATTTTAAATACTCTAATATTTAAGAATATTTATTTCATCCTAGTCATTTTCGCAGTATTTCTTCCATTCCAATTTAGTTAAGTGCAAGTGATTTTATATCTATTTTTAATCAAATTGACAGAAATATTTAAACATGATATTTTGTAGACTGTGATTGTACTTGGAATTGATAATGTAATTTGATGCTCGATTCTTATTATTGATAATTAAATAGATGACAAAATACAAAAACATTTTGCAATAAGTTAAATTTAATAGTTCAATTTGTTTTTTGGGTGGGTTTATAAAATAAAATACTTTTAAATATGGAATTTTATTAATGGTTTAGTATACCTATTGCATGAAAGGGAAATTATTCTGCTATATATGCTGCTTCAAGTGAGTAACTAAGGAAATAAACTACAACATGCGTACGACCAACAAACATTTCAAATTCACTTCAACATAGCAACCCCGCTTGCCATAGAGGAAAAAACATAACGAAATACTTCACTTTACTGGAGATACTAAAGATTTATAAATGTCTATCTTACCAACAGAAAAAGGAGGAAAAAGCCACGGGGATTCTATAACGATTTTACACCAAACCAATTTAAGAAACTAGGTATTACTAGTTAATTTACGAAATCTATTCTTAACCATCAATAAATGGTGGGTGTTGTTCATCAAAGCCGGCCCTTAACGTTGATGCGATTGGTTCTGTAACAATAAACATGGAATTTACATCAAATCAATGTAACAAATTAGGTATTACTATAATTTTATGAAATGTCTATCTTACGGGAAAGTCCTGGGAGAAACTCTTGGGCCGCTGGAGCCATCACGCCTGGCACGCGCGTTGGAGACGTCCTATAATAGATGTAATAAGGCTATTAAAACTTACATGTTACAAAAAAGGAGACATTTAATAATATTAACAAACTAAAGATTTAATTCAGTGAATACTAGGAACTTAAATAGTATTAGTAGGTAATATCATGATGATGATTTAACAAATAAAATAAAAAAATACCTGGTTTGCCTTTTGCGCGGTGGTGCATCAGGCAGGAGCATGCGCTCCAGCTGAGCGTCCCTTTTACGGGAGGCAAGCTCCTGCAGCATGTCCGCAGTGAGTGGAAAGATTCTTACGATATCATTTTCAGAGACTACAGGAGGTGAAACTAGAACACACCGGGAAAACCCATATTTGTCAAGTATTAAATACTCACGGTTGGCCAACGGAACCCCTGCCACGCCCAATACCACCTCCTCGCGTATTTCCGCTTTGAGACCTTTTTTACAAATAATAAATGACACGACACAATAGTAGATAAATCAATAAGAAAATGCAGTAAAAAATCACAAAAGTATTAAAAATCGCCAACATCATTTTTCAATATAAATTTTTCTCGAGAAAGAATTACAAAAATAACAAGTAACGACAACTACAAAAAGATAAACCAAAAACTCAAAATAAAATAACGCTAATAAAACACATCAATAAAAATCTCAGTCTGAGTAAACCCTAAATTTGGTACCTGAACTTTCCGCTACGACGCAAAATGGCAACCACAAAACAGTCAGTACGCCTGACCGTCTAAACACCACGTTATGCCACTAACAGGGGATACATTAAATACTAACCTAAATCTTAAACCAGTTATAATGGGGGCAAAGCTTTTTAAGAGCACGGAAGTTTCCCTTGTTTAGATCTAGGTAATAAATAGGATTACACGTAGAGACTTGAATCGAATTTAATATACTACAAGACTTCCGCAAGGCTATACTCTTCTCGTCTATAATTGTAAGTTGCTTATGCTTAAGGAAAATGTTGGAATAAGAAAACAACAACACATATCTTTTTCCATATTTTATTGTTATTTAAAAAATACAATAACTGGCTGAATTAAAACAGTGGTAAATAACCACTTATTTATGTATTTAATTGTGTACATAAGCAGTAGTTCGAATTTAACTTAAGCATAAGAAATATTGTGTATGCATATAATTCAACAACGGAAACCATTTATAAACATTCAAAATGTTCCCTCTTAGAACTTATGATAATTTCTAAATGCATTAAAATTTTATGTTACCAAAAGAAAAAACAAGAACTACTTAATATAATAAATTACTAAGTGACAGAAGAAATGCTTAAAATCAATATTATTTATCATAACTTATACTTAAATACCAACAGTTTTCGAGATAAGTTTTTTTTAAACTTCTAACCGAAATATAAATTACATTAAGCTCGATTTTAGCCATAGAAAATTGGTACGAGCCAAAAATAATTCTTGTTTCTTTTTTTTAAACAAATCTTCAAACTATATTGTTGAAATTATATCTCGGAACCGGTACTGGAACTAGTTTAAACTTAAGGGCTTCTTTCACCTTTTTTATACCACTAAGGTGGCAAACAAGCATATGCCCTGATGGTAAGCAGTCACCGTAGCCTATGGACGTTTGCAATACCAGGGGTATCACGCAGACGTCGCCAACCCTGATTTGAGAGATATAATGTTTAAGACTATTTCTATGTGATAATCACTTTAACTGATACATCAGTCGTCTCGTATAGCCAATAGGGAATATGCATGAAATTTAATTTGATTATACAATCAATTTATCGTAAAGAATGTGGAATTTGTATATTTACAGTGAAAACAGAATTAAAATTGAACGATGAACCAGGGATATATAACCTATAAAAGTAAATATATCTATCTCGCTCATCAAAACAACCTTTTCTATGGAAGTAGTATGGCGCCTGTACTTAGACGTCATTATATGTATTAAACGTACATATCGGATCTCTCTGTCTAACCGACAACTTTGAAGCTTTATAACTTAGTTAATAAGTCAGATAATTGAGCAATTCTAACGCATTTTTTATATCTGCTATCGAATTATAACAAATAAAAAAAAGTAATGCATATTCCCTATTACAATAAAATTAATCAACAGAGAAGAAAGCCCTTCCATTAAAAATAAATATCCTTTTATACTTTAAAGAACATACAATGCTACATGAAAGGGGACATCTAATTCTTTGAAAAAGGCTTTGAAACCGTGACGCGGTAGAAAGAGACGATAATACCAACATCTATCTCGCTCACACATCGGACTTAATTGGTTATCATATACTACTCTTTTACAGCCAATGTGAGAGTGAGATATTGATATTCTCTGTTTCTTTCTACCGCGTTAAGATGTTAAAGCATTGATGTTTGTTTAAGTAGTATATGCTTTTAGTTCTGACATTAAAGTTACCATAAAATTCCGCTAGTTGTAATAGCGCTAGTTGAGGAGCAAAACTTCTACAATTCCTTATGTAAATGAATTATTTAAGCAAATCGCTGTCTTCAGATAAAGTTTTTTCCTTGGTGAGCATATTGAGATGATCAATAAGTCCCTGTATAGACATCTCGCCGTGTACCTTGTTGTCTCGAGTACGTACGTTCACGGTTCCTGAAGTCTTCTCGCGTTCGCCGACAACTGTGACATTTTATTTATGTTTTAATGCGGATAGATTTACTGTGGAGTCTCATTATAGATGGGTTGGTGTTTATATGCGTGTAAATCCTATAACTTTTGAAGGGTAATTAAAGATATCCACATTTATTATAACTAGGATATATAAATGATCCGCATTTATCAATCCTATATTTTTATTTTTATGGTTTTTACTTTTAAGACTTGAAGGACATTATCGTCTTTTTAAACAAATATTCCCAATTCCCTTTCTCAGATAAAATATATTTTCTTGCTATTTATCTATGCATAGGTCATTGAAATCTGTTTCTCTCTCAGGCCTGCAGTAAGTATCGTAGGAACTTGTGTCACAGGAACCAAGCAACGATATGGTAAAAACTACATAGATAAGTATACTAAATCCAAGACCGGTAAGCGAAACAACGCGTCTAGCAAATAATACACACCCGTCGGGACTCGAACCCGGAACCCTCTAGCGTAACTGTCGATCTGTTGACACCACTACGCCACAAAGGTCATCAAAAATTAGGATGGATAATTAGGAATAAAAATCCAACTCACCAAGGATATAGTTGAACTGAGCTAGTTGCGCGTTCCTGACTTTCTTATTGAGAGTGTCGCCTGCATCGGTGTCCACCTCCGACATGAACCCGGCCGCGAACAGCTGATTGTTTACCTGCAGTAACAATAAATAATACATTCATACCATTATTTGACAACCTATATCGAATAACTAAACTATAACATATTACCGGATTTTTTTTTGCATTTGGCACCGTCAATAAGGGACTACTATAATAAATTACAATAATACTTCCATAAAACATAAACTCACGCTGTAATGAATCCCTCGGGAGGGGTAGCGGTGTCACACACCGCATTTCGCATGTTTATGTTGAGTCTCAGTGTGACAGGTTGCGTGTCTGTCGCCACTATCCGGGTACAATGAGGAACATGGAAGCTACAATTTGGCAACCCGAGACTCGAACTTTCGACCTGTCGGGTCGGGTCGGTCGTCTAACCAAGGCACGTAACAAACTGAGCTACTACGTCCACGATAATACGTTTTTAGAAATCGATCTTTGAAAGAAAAATTAAAATCGGCAAGGAATTTTTATTTTTTATTTTTTTTTGTTTGCCAATACTTGTCCCTATGTCTGTGAAGGATTGACTAATTTGAAAGAATGATTTGTTTGATATTAGAGGGGCGAGTGTTATTAATTTTCATTAACATAAATGAAAAAAAGTACATACGTGTGTGGCGTATTCATCGAAGTTAGGTCCGACGGGCACGACGCAGACTTGTCTGGGACTGAGCCAGAACGGCCACTTGCCGGCGTACGACTCGCTTAGAATAGCAATCATTCGCTCTACAGAGCCGAGTATAGCACGATGGATGATCACTGGACGTTTCTTGTCACCGGATTCACTGAAAACAAAGCAGATTTTTCGATATAGCATAAGTCTGATATAGCATATTTTATCCTATGCTGTAACTTTGCAGGAATGTACTATTTATTTTAAAATAAGTAAATACAAAAAAAGGCCATTAATTTAAAACAAAAATAAATATTTAAAAATTATAATATTTTAGTCATAATAAATATAAAATGCTTTTGGTTTGTGATATCCGATTTTTTTTCTTCAAAAAATACATCAGAGGCATCGTCGCGTAAATAGGCGGTATCACTCTCCATCAGGGGAAACGTTTGCTTGTTTGACCATAAAGTTGTATAAAACGTAACATGGGAGTATTTTAATTTGTTTTTTTTTGTCATATACATGTCAGTCATTTGGCAGTTTCTCAATACCTGACGTAGTTAAGGTTGAATCGGTCAGGGAGCTGGAAGTCTAGTTGTATGGTGGCGCATTGATGTGAACGCCGTAATGCGTCTTGTATGGTTATATCTATCTTAGGGCCGTAGAACGCACCATCCCCTGGATTCAACTGCCAAGGACGGCCAAACTTCTTCAAAGATTCTTCCAGAGCCTTTGGATTTGATAAGAGAATTAAGTATTATATTCTACGTTTTGTTTTTAAGGAATCTAAGGAACATGACTATGAGAATAGACCATTCAGATGTTATGACATTGACTTTTCGCTGTAAATGTGTATTGATGTTTTCGAAATGTTTTTTGTTTAGTTTTTAGGGGCTTTTTCCCGAAAGGGCAAAATCCTTAAACCTACGTAAAACCCATACATTGGATATGTACACAATAACCATCAGTATCAGCTTTATACCACAAAAAATACTTTAGTAATGGACTAAGAGCTGGCTACATGGAAATGAACTGATTGAAGATGTGCATGAATGTTTCTCATAACTTTCCTTCAAGGTATATAAGCAAGGTAAATGGCAAAACGCCATGAGTCTGAGCTGCTGCAATAAGCGAGGGGGGAAGAAAGAGGACTTTGGCTGTATAGGCGAATACTCTTTGCCTTTAATTATTTTCCTACTATAACACAATAAATAAAAAAAACTACATTTCTTACCTTTTCAGCTTGATCCCAGGTTGCTAGATCACCGAGATATTTCTCAGGCCTCGTGGACAGTTTCAGTTGGAATGTAAACCCAAAGGTTGTGTACACATGCTCGAGGAACTTGAGACATCCAACCTGGGAATAGAAAAATTACTCTACATATTATGACTAACAAACACACACCGTCGGCTACGATTGGAAACCTCGCATGTCGCTGTTGTGTTTTAATGTAAAATGTGTTAGTTAAAATACAGGTATCGCATCTATGATTGTTTTGTATCGGGATTTAGATATTATATAGTAGAGAAATCAAAGACTTAGTCCATACAAACATTTTCAGGGGGCAATGTTTTTCATATAACATTTTCACTTATCGGGGCACACCCGCCACTCTGTCCCACCACTGCAACTCCTGTTTATCAGGATCAACAGTGGCGTCCTTTGATCGAATAATCAACGAATAATGCAGCCGTGCAGTGATGCACAGGCTGTGCCCGGACACCCTACCGGCTGTCTTGGGACCCGCAACGAACTTAATCAGAAGAAATAGGAGGTAGTAAGAAAGCGGTTTCAGACTTCCCTCCCAGCAAAGCGGAGACAGCAATTGAAATGGCCCAGAGGCCCAAAAATCTAAAGGGGAGACAGTCAGGAGACGCCTGACCGTCTAAACACCACGGTATGCCACTAACTAACAGGGGATAAATTAGATACTAACCTAAATCTTACACCAGTAATATTGGTGACAAAACTTTTTAAAGGCACGGAAGTTTCCCTTCGTTTTCACAAGATCTAGGTAATAAATAGGACTACACGCAGATACTTGAATCGAATTCAACATGATTAACCGTTCGTCATGCCAGAGACTACACTCCCACAAGATATGATGGGCAGTTTGCACAAATTCTTGATCCGACGTTGAACATTCGCAAAAAGGTGACGGCACCAAGTTAAATGAATAAAGTTTGCCCTTAAAGTTACCATGCCCGGTTAGAAATTGGGCTACGCAATGATCGATATCAAGCCACGTTTTATTTAACCGTTCGCGCACTATAGGGAAAAATTTAAATAAATGCCGCCCCTTAGTCGAAGTATCCCATCTAGTTTGCCATTCGTCGATTAGTTTTTTATGAACGTTGTCGTTTTTTAGCCCTATCCTTCGGTTTTAGAAAATCTGAACTCATACCATTCCGCGAGTTGTAATATTGTTTTGTTGTATTTCCAAATCTACCGGTAAAACGCGCGCAAGAATCGGCAGGGCCTCAGTGCTGACGGTTCTATACGCTTTACAAAGAAAAATTAACGCTAATCTCTGACTCTGAAGCAATTTACGTCGCGCAGCGCCAATTGTGGCTCTATCCGCCCACACGGGGGCTCCGTAACAAATGCAACCCAAGAAAGTAGCAGTATAAATTATTTTTAATGACTTAAACGACAATCCCCAGGTCGAAGTTGATATTCTATTTAACGCATAAAAATTTCGTTTTGATTTTTCGCTAACTTGCTTAATGTGCTCAATAAAATGAAACTTCTTTTCAAGTATCAAACCGAGACAACAAACTGAGTCTTTCTTTTTAACTGTAACTGAATTAAATTTAAAGCGCGGTAGCCCTACTAAGTTTCCTTTTAACATTAAATACTGTGTTTTATGGGCTGCGAACTCAAGACGATTTCTCTTTCCCCAGTCGGCCACCAGACTTATGCAGGACTCAGCTAACAACTCAACTCCTGTTCTTGTATGAGATTGAATAAGCAGGAGACCGTCGTCTGCATATCCCGTGAGCGAACAGTTAGCCGGTAACAGTATAGACAAAAAGTCATCAAATCCGATATTCCAGAGATACGGCCCTAGCACTGAACCCTGTGGGCAGCCCCGAGTCAAAGCCTTCGACACTGCATGATGACCAAGTTGAAGCTTAGTTGTTCCATTTATAAAGTAATTGTATATTAAGGAATATACATTGCTGTAACAACCTCTGTTTTTAAGTTTGAGCAATAAGATTGGCCACCATGCATTATCAAAAGCACCAGAGATATCTAGGAATACACCTATGACGTATTTAAACTCCGACGATTCTACCGATTTTCTCACCGAGATAGCCGCGTCGATTGTTGATTTTCACTTGTCGCAGACTATATTTTTGGAATTAATACCCAATTTTACATAATTCTAGTTCATGTTAATAATAACACACATTGACATAGCCTTGCACTAAGATTTTAGCAATCATAATGTATACATAATCATAAATAACCCAGTGAGCATGAGCAATGTGTCTTAAAATAGCACAAGTTGCACTCCCGCTGGGATTCGAACCCGGAATCTCTTGTCTCACAGCCAGCTGTTATACCGCTATACCATAGATACTGACATATAATTCACGTGAAACATAAAAAAATAGCATTTATAAAGTGTTTTTTTTTTTTTTTTTGTAATAATTTTCTCTGTAAAATCTCTTTTGTAAATGTACATTATTTATTGAACAATTATAGAATACATGTGATTTTAGTATATATGTGTTTATTGTTCTGTAAGTTGTAAATATGTTCAGGTTAATCTTATTTGGTCAGCCTTAATAAATACATAATAACAATAACTCACCATTTCGTCCTCAATTTGCTGTGAAGTACAGAATATATGTGCGTCGTCTTGCTGGAATCGTCGTACTCGAGTCAGTCCGGTTAGAGCTCCCGATAGCTCGTTGCGGTGTAGTACTCCGAAGTCAGCCAGCCTTAGAGGCAGCTCGCGCCAAGACCGGTTGCGGTTGTCGAATATCAAACTGCGAGCGACAAAATTACATAAGAGAACACTACACAAACATAAACTCACGCCGTGTTCCCTCGAAAAGGGTTTGCGGAGGCGCTACACAAAGCATTTCGCATGTTTACGTTGAGTCCCAGTGTGACAGGTTGAGGATCTGTCGCCGCTATCCGGGCACAATCAGGAAAATGGCAGCTATAATGTACGGCAACCCGAGACTCGAACCCTCGACCTGTCCGGTCGGGTTGGTCGGTTAATCAAGGCATGCAACAAACTGAGCCATCAAGTCCACAACGCACTATGTTACACAAAACTAAATACAAAATAAATTACTATGAATGACATATTATAAATAATAGTAAACCACACCACGACACACATCCTGCAGCTACTCAGCCCTTAGAATTTGTTTCATAGAAATTACGAAACGATAGGTTATAAACTACATAAATAAGAATACTACAACCAAAACTGGGAAGCGAAACAATGCGTATTGCAAAAAACACAGAGTTCCGCTCACACTGGTATTCGAACCCGGAACCTCTTGCGTAGCATTACCACTGCATACTAGTATATAAACATACTTTTAACTTCAGGAATGACAAAAGTTGTAGATTTTTGTCTGTATCGATATCTCAGACGCCATTTTTTTCAGTAATGCATGACTGTGTGACGTCGCTGTCACGGATAATTCGATCAGTATAAAAAGCATTAACTCAAAATCGAACTTAGCTAATATTATATTTTTACCAATGTCCAGGGCAGTTCATGGGCTTCAGAGCGAACTTTTCCTTCTCCACGTCGAAGGAGAACATATTGTCAGCGTAGTGAGCCCAGTGGCCTGACGTCTGCCACAGCTTGGAGTTGTACATGTTCGGAGTTACCACCTCTTGGAATCCCCGGACCCTGGAATTGTATACTTTAAATACTTCTTGCACATGTGTTTTTAACCGTCTTCAAAAAAAGGAGTAAGTTCTCCATTCAGTTTTATTTATTTGTTGCTTTTTTTTAAATGTTTGTTACCTCAGACCTTGGTCATTTACAAATCGATTTGAAAAAATCTTACAGCCTTAAAATAAGTTCTTGTTTTTAACCCATTAAAAATGGAAAGAAAGAAAAAAGTTCATTGATATAAAAATAGCTACTTTAATTACTTATTAATTTATTATCTATTCCGTAATGTGACATGGTTTAATCTGCTAAATAAGATTTAAACCGAAGTTAAAAAATTGTCTAGCTCTATGCAATATTCTGTAAGGGTAGAGAGAAAAAACTTTGTAAAGTTTAATGACATTTAATCTTACCTGTATTGTTCCTTTATAAAGTTGACGAGGGTGTTGTAAATGTGAGCACCTCTTGGTTGGAAGAAGCATGACCCCGGAGACAGCTCGTGGAAGAAGAACAGCTCTTGCTCCTGAAAACCATTTTTTATTATGATAATGAAAAAAAAACATGATCGTGAAGGATTGGAGAGCCACTGTAATTACAAATACTTCTCGCCGCCGTAATTACCGGCATCTTTACCTCTAGATGGGCAACGCATTGGCGGTGCTCTAGGTGTTCCAGAAACGTCGTGTTATTAGGTAGCGGTATCACTTTCCATCAGGTGAACAGTCAGCTTGTTTGCCCGTGATTTTGTATTAAAACATTATCAACTAGCAGCAGGGCACAAGTAAATCAAGACTTTGCCATGTTGAAGTACTTGAGTAAAAAAAAAAGTTTGTATGAAGATTGCAAACCACTTGACGATCTTTAAATATAACACTAAAGAATAGAAAGAATAAAAAGTGCAAGACGCATTATTTCGTTTAGGTCTTGGGTATAGTATTCTTATCTACGTAGTTTATAGCATATCGTTGCTTAGCACCTGCGACACAAGTTCTTACGATACTTACTGCAGGGCTGAGTCAATGTGTGTGTCGTGATTTGGTTTATAACTATCTATCATTAAATAAATTATAATTACCCTGCCGATTTTCCTGTGATCTCGCTTTGCAGCTTCTTCCTGTATGTGTTCCCATTCTTTAAGTTGTTTCGGCTCCGGGAATGAAATCCCATAAACGCGTTGCAGACTCTCTGCTTCTGCTTTGCCTTCCCAGTAAGTGGCAGAGTTCTGTTTAGTAACAAAAACTTTATAACACAGATGTGTGTATGTGTGATGTGTATAAGATTATACACACTGCCATACATCTACTTAGCCTGTTTGGACTTTGTACCGTTCTCAAGTTGTACAGCATAAGCAGACCCAGATTTAGGGGGCAAGGGCCGGCTTGCAAGCGAAAAAAGCAGCAAAGGGTGTCACTGCAAAGATTTGCCCCGGTTTAAAACAATCGTAGATCCGAGACAAGGCGTAAGGATATCACACTTGTCATCTTTTAAAACTCAATCTTAAAGAAATTTAAAATAGGGTGAACGACATTACAATCGTGGACTACAGTGATCATACAGAAGATATTTTAACAGACTAAAATCTTTGAAACTAAGACAGATGCATGAACAGACAAGTTAACCTATAATTTGTTTAACTTTTATGGTTAATTATTCACAAGTACCTGAAACCTCACAATAGGGAATATGCATGACTTTTTATTATATTTATTATAAACCGATACCACATATAAACAAAAATCCGTTAACATAAACACATAACATCAACTCATGCCGTAGTCCCCCAAGAGGGGTTGGCAGAGATGCTTGCTACACACCGAAAATTAATTAAATTTTCTAAAAAATCTGACTTATTCACTAAGTTATAAAGCTTCAAAGTCGTTGGTTAGACAGAGAGGTCCGATATGTGCAATGACGACAAAGTACACGAGCGCCATACAAATTCCATAGAAAAAGTTTTTCTGATGATCGAGTGAGATGTATTTATTTTTAATGGTTTTATCTCCCTGGTAAATATATTATTTCTGCATACTTTACGATAGATTGATTGAATAATAAAATTAAATTTTACGCATATTCCCTATTAAAAACCACCTGTTTAGCGTCTTGAAGTCAATTTAAGAGTACAAAAAAAGCTAACCTTAGTAACTTTAACCGCTTTGACTTTTCCGGTATGCCTCACATGGGGCCCCCTGCACAGGTCGATGAGGGGCCCGCACCTGTAGACCGTGGTGGTTGGCGTATTCACCTTCTCATTGAGGATCCTCACTTTGAAAGGATTGTAGTCAAACATCTCGAGCAGTTGAGCCTTGGTCAGTTCTAGACGTTCAAATGGCTGCTTTTCCTTAGCTATCTTCTTTATCAACCCTTCTAGCACGTTGAAATCCGTTGATGAGATCTGTTAAAGAGAAAAAAAATTGGCTTGAACTAGGCTTTATAAGCTAGTGTGTTTTGGTTGCATTTAACTGGCTTTTTTTATACAACAAGCAAACGGAGCACCCGATGGAAAGCAATACCGCTGCCTATTGATACGACTTGCTCTAGGCGTTGCCCATGTAAAGATGTTATACGTCTCGTACCGGTAATTACACTGGCTCTCCATTCCTTTGAACCGGGATGTATCATTGGCTATAGTGTTTTTTCTTAGTATATATTTTATATTTAAGTGAAATAATTATAAATTAATATTTACTTTTTATATTGAAAAGCTAAGAAGTACATTATCCACCAGATAGGTTCTAGCCATGCCCTCAGAATAATTATATTAAAAAATTGTTATAAAATAAATTGACTTACTCCCTTCTCTGGATAGTACATGTCATAGTAGAATCCGTCGTCAATCGGAGGACCGTAGCAGAGACAACCACCATACACCTAAATATAAAACAGGAATACATAAGGTAAACAAGTAAATAATAATAATAACCACATCACAACACACACATTAACTCAGCCCTGCACTACAGATTATATCTCAGTATCTTGTATCAGGCATTAAGCAACAACATGGTATATACTACATAGATAAGAATACAACATCCAAGACTGGAAAGCGAAACAATGCGTCTTACAATAAACACAAAGTTTCGGCCCCGCTGGGATTCGAACCAGGAACCTCTAGCGTAGCAGTCGGGTATTTACACCACTGACCCACCGAGGTCATAAAAACAAATCAATAATGAAATAACATATCAATTTTCATATAAAGGAAAATTTTCAACATACATTTTAACAGTAGGTATACTTATAGCTGTGAATAAGCTTAAATGTGTACTTAATAGGTACTAAATTTAGTATAGTATTGTATAGTAGTGTAATAGTATAGTATAGTATAGTAGTGCTTAGTAATGTGTATTAAAGTTGGGATACATTTGATTATATCAACAATTTATTCATAGATAATATTGCTATAAAAAAATGCTGTAGGCTTTAAATAAATGGACACTAATTTTAGCTTAATGATAGTATAAATATACTCAATATCATGCATTGCTAAATAGCAATCCATCCTATTTAGTGGAAAATACAATTTTCATCCTTTAATTAAAATAAAATGTATTCACAAATAATAAAAATTAGTAACCTCAAGAGGAAACTCACCCTCTCCATAGCTTCACCAAGCATATGAGCTGATGAGTGCCAGAACACAGCCTGGGCATCGGTGTTGTCCCAACGGAGCAATTCAAGCTTGCAGTCTCCTTCCAACGGGCGGTCCAGGTCCCAGAGCTCATTGTTCACCCGAGCGATGATGGTGGAGTCAGCCAACCCTTGGCTGGAAGGTGAACACATGGGTTGGAGAGGGTAAGGTGGTAGGATGTTGATTGTGAAAATGTTATTCTTAAAACACACACAAGTAAAAATATGTATCATATTGACTTGTATATGGTTATGGATTAGTTCATTCTTCGTCAGTTTAATTTATGTACCAACTGAAATACATAATGAATATGTTATAAGTATTCGTTATTTTTAAATTATCTATTTAAAGATGCAATATAGTAACGAACAAGGATTGAGAAATTAATCATAAAACAAAACATGCTGAATGCAACATATCATAAAAAAAGCAAATTATTATTTAAGAATTAAAAACAATATATTTATTATTTATACATCATCGGTAACAGATCTTTTTTTTTGCATTTATAAAAAAAAAACAAAGAACAAAAACAAATGATCAAAATTTTCGCAAATCATAAATCATATGACCAGCATATTAAATATTATTCAATAACTTGTTACTTCTTCCCAAGTAGATTTTAAGAAAAAAAAATCGGTAACTTAAATTTAACATTTTCACAATCAACAAAACCAATGAAATACTTACTATTCGCTCCAAAATTCGCTTGTGGGCAGGGATAGGGAACAATAAGGGTCATGTTTATAAATAAACTAACTTCACACACTGAGCCAATTAAGGACATAATTATGTAAATTTAATCATTAAAATTAATAGATTAAAAAAATTAAATTATAATTACCCACGTTTTTAAATGTCCTAAAAATGAGAAAATAATTTTATGGGGCGTATATTATTTAAGGGATTATTAATGGGATATATTTACATGACGTGTATAGATCGTGCATGTAACTTCCAAAGATACACCCACACATTTTGAGTGGCCCCTCTTTCAGCCCCGTAGGGTTATTTTCTTTTTTTTAGGACATTTAAAATCGTGGGTGTTTGATTTTTTAAATCTATTAATTATTCTATTATTCTTTCTACACCAAAAGTCACTCAAATTTTATCAAAATCGGTCCAGCCGTTTTTATAGTTGTAAATTGCATTGTCATTGGGTTTGAAGCTATCCTGAAAATTTCAGACTGCTAGCTTATTGGGAAGTGCCATCAAAATTGAGTTGCAAAAATCCAACCGGAGCAACAAACAAGAAAGTGAGTGTATAAAACGTGGGAAAAAATAAATGCTATCTATTAAATTGGACGCTGGCGATACAAGCTTTCCTAGTGCAGGGTCCACAATAAAATACTTATGTTAAATGTTTTTATGTAAATAAAGATATTATTATCCTTTGTAGAAATCCAACTAATCATTTTTGTTGTTGTTGTAAATAAATGGGAAATTTTATACAAACTACAATCATGAAATATTTACTGTTGTTTATCTTTCTTTTGTGCTTTTGTGTAATAATTTGAACACAGGTTTGAGTGTTTGAACAGGTGTTAAAATTAATAGGCGATTTATTAAGTGCAAAATTGATAGTGGCAATATCTTTTTTTTATTTTTATTTTGCCCAGTTGTTTATTAGATGAAAAACCTTAAAAACGAAACTGTTTGTATTATAACTTTAAATTCCATATAAACGGCATTCTAATTAAGTTACAAGTAAGTATAACAGCTAAACTAATTTTGATGGATTTCTGCTTTAGTTATTAATAATCAGAGAATGTAAAACATGACGATAAAGAGATATTTTATCCATAATAGTGTTATAATAGCCCATTTAAAGTAAAATGTAAATGTAATATTGTCACCTACCTTATTCCTTTGGCAACATCATACGGAGAAGTTTTCCAGGCCAAAGCCTCTACGGTCTTCCCATCAGGTAAAGTAACAACAATACTGACGTCAGGTTTGGCAGCAAGTTGCTCGGCATACTCAGTCTTATACTTGTCCCATAGGGTGATGCGTTTCTGAATGAATTCAGGCCACGGGTTCATTTCAGAAACGGCCCCCGACGGTGCATCTGTTTTCTTTTTTTTCTCCTTCATGGCTTTTTTCTGAGACTGTAAAGAAATTTGGAGAGTTAATAAGTTGTTATCACTTTTCTTATGTCTTCACATAATTAATTACTTTAAATATATTTTGTAGGAATCTGCAATCATTAATTTTTTAAATATATTCTAAGGATTCTAAGGGCTGTACATTTTAGTTTCATTTTAAACTATGTAATTTATTTGATATTTTAATCTAAATAATACCTAAAGATATCTATTGACCTATGAATTAAAAACATAGTAAAATTATTTCAAACTTTATCAATTATATTGGTTGCTGTAATCTGCATCAGCTGCAATTTCTTAATGACGCGATTTGTCACAGTAAAATATAATAGGTACGTGGTAGATAACCATTTATAAGTGAAAAGGATGTAAATTATTTTATAGACGCAACTAAAGAGTTAGATATGTAGAATGGGAGTATTAGTGACACTTATTTATGAATCATAATATTTTTCATTCCATTTTTGCTGACGAAATCCTACAAACCCATGTGGCATAGCCCTCTTTGATGTGAAGCGCGCAGCGTCTACGGAAACTCAACAACTTCAACATCACTTAAATAACGTTATATGTTACTGGTCAAAACAAAATAAATCGTTCAAAATCCTGCCTTTTCGTCTATATTTAAATTTTTAACTTCTTCTGCTACAGTATCACCCATTGCTGCAAGTCGTTCGGCACTCTGACAATTTACTGACAGATAAGGCCAGGTGTCAGAAAAGTGTAAATTTGACAGTATCTTCTTTTTAAAAGTTCAATTGGAAAAAGCAGAAACACTAAGACCATACAGTTGAACAGAAGATACTAATAAATTGTAGACGAGTATGCTTAAAAAACTAGATAATACGGAAGAGTCATTTTAAGAAATTTTCATCATCTTCATCAAGAAACTCATTCATTCATTTATAAGTAGCAAAGTAAGCACTATTACCGGGTTCTATATTTTGAATTAGCAAACCTAAGAAATACTATTTATCTCTAGCGACTTGGTCTTTAAAATACCGTTCACTATTCGGATACTCATTATGCTGCTATTTTTTCATCTGCCAAATCAACAGTCGTTGGGTACCAAGGTACTTATAAACCTTGGTCTTGGATGGTAGAAATTAATCGTGTTTCAATTAATAAAATTACCAAACTGTTACTCAGAACTAATAAGTTTTCTTTCAGTTTCGTATCTTAGCTTTTCTTACATTGTAGTTATATAATTATGTTATATAGTTTATAATAATATAGTTACCTATGTTGTATCTTCTCTCTCTTTAATACCTCTATAAAATATTTAAGTGGGAAGAATTATTTTAACTGAAAAATCACATAACCATGATTCAGTTTACTAAAAAGGTGCTTAAAACCATAAAATACTTTGTGTACTTTGTGTCAATTCGAAAATAACGTCAAACAAAAAAAAAGATTAGATAAAATGTTTTGATAATTTGTTTTAAAAATAAAAAGTTAATAGGTTGAAACCTAGTTCACCCCAAAATTTTATGGTCAGAATTCCAGCAAAAACATGGCGAAATCAAAACCTGGGCAATTGGACGCTTTGAAGCGATTTGTGTCTTCATTTCAGCAGTTTGAGAAAAAGTTGGACAAACTTCAGAGTGACATAAACTTCCAGGGGCATACGCTATCTGAACTTCGAGTGATGGTCGCCACCATTGCCGATGACGACGTGAAACGAGAAACGGTTAAATCGAAGAAGAAAAATATGGCGATTCAGTACGAGAAGGTTTCACACCAGTCAGATTCATTTGGAGCTAAAAAGAGAGATACTTTACGCTCATTGCCTACAAAACCAAAATACAAGCCACCTAATTTTAAAACAAGGTCAGATTCTGTTATAAATCCTCACAGAAGGTCACCAAGAGAAGAGAAGGTACCAAAAGCAGCCATTGCAACAAAGTTACACCGAAGAATTAGAAACGTAGACCCACTGCGTAAAACCAATACTATTAAGTCACCAAAAATAAGAAAGATGAAAAAAGACACTCAACGTTAAAAAGTTGTCAAGAATCTTTTTAACTTCTGCCTATATCTGTTAATTCGCCTATCAATTTTTTATTATAGATAGGTGTTCAACTGCAATTTAGCTTGAAATAAAAATAGTGAGACCTACTGCTTGTTTTATGTAATTATCATATGTACCCTTTTACCGGGATGGTAAAGGTTTCTAAAGATTAAAGAGTTGTGTTTTAACTGACTTCATTGCAATATCTACCACAGTATCCTCAGGTATCTAATTTCATTCAAAAGAAGTCAATCTTAGCTTCCCCAAAACTCCAATCGAAGTAGGTAACATAAACAATTAGGTATCTTAGAAAAAAAAATAGTTGAAAATATTAAGAAGACCTGCTGAGTTTTTCTATGTTGCTATGTTTCTATGTCATATGATTATGTACCTACCTACAAATATATTTTTCAGGAGGGCCTGCTCTCGTTTAACTAAAGTAGGTAAGATAAAACTCAATGATTTTGTCATATATTTTTATACTCATAAATATCAGATTATGTGATGGATGGTGAAGACTGTGTGAACTATATATCTAAAACAAATAAATGATTATCGGTTTCACCAACCCACACATTTATTGTGACATAAAATAACTCAATACCTACTAATATAATGTTACTAGGTACTATTGATCAAAGGGATATCCGATACATCCACTATATTTTGTTAATTAACATCACTCCGTGCTAACTGTCTCTCGTTTTGCCTCTGCAGCTTCCGATGTTCTCTGATAGTTATTCTGAAAAATACAAAACTTTAAGCCTTATTTTTAGTTGCCAAAATTGTCCATAGTGAAAGTAACTAACATCTTACAATCTCTTATAAAGTATTTCTAGCACCAGTAATGCTAGAGCCAGCACTATTCCAAAGATAGTGCTAATGATCACAGGATATATATCTACAAGGCCGACGCTCGCGAACGTGGATATGTCTCCAGAGCAAGTCGGCTTCGGGATTTGGATGCGCTCGTGGTTGCAGGATTGGATACCGGATTCGCGTATCCTGTAGAAGCTGTTGAAATTTACCAGACATTTTAGTTTTTACTACCCTTTACACAATTTGTCTACAATGGGTAAGTGCCTCAAGTAGTGGGAAATCTCAGCACTAGGATTTTGGACGCTTTGAGTGTCAAAATTTTAAGTAAGTTAATATATTTTAATTCCTTAATCATCAAGTTGTATGATGTTTTTAAATCCCTTACCTAATTTTGAATATATCTTTGAACTGAGATCTTTTCTGTGTAGGCAGCCATGGCGATATTTCATTAAAATAATCAATCTCCCGTAAATCACACTTTTCACCTTCTTGAAATGTCTCTTGTATGATCCTGTATCCTGGGTTTACTTCCAAATGAAATGCGAAAAGCCCCTGTAATTTTAAATAAGGTTTCCTCAAATTCATGTATCTACATAGATATATAAGTTTCTGGTCTAGGTCTTGTCCAGGGTAAAGAGTTTCGGCGCCCTTCAGCAAAACTGGTGCCACTTTTTTTAGGTCACAAAAAAAATGTCACCAGTTTTGCGAAAGGGGCTGAAAGGCTCGACTTTATTCTCGGTTACATCGGTGCCAGTATGCCGGTCATTTAATTTTAATACCGAGCCTCATCGTTAGGTACCTACATGTTTAGATGGGAGAATTTTTCTTAGAAACTACCTCAAAATAATCCTTGTATTACCTATTTTCCTGCCACTGTCTTCATTAACAGTTTCAACAACTTTTCACATCAGTCACATCATTCAAAGTCAGAAATATTTAAGTACCACTAAACTTCCAGTATTAAGTAGATACCACTTAATACTGGAAGTTTTGATTATTTTAAATAATCAAAGGTTTTATATTATGTTTCTTACCTTTCTAACCATATCTATTCCTTCTTCGATAGGGTAGTAGTTTCGCTTTTTGCCTTTTGGCTCAATTTTCCGGTGAAACAGCTCTTTGCGAACCGGCTCTTTCAATCTCTAAACAAAAAATCCATGAAGTTATATTCCGATCAAAGACATGTACCTACATGATGAACCATGACGAGTAATCAAGTAGATATTTTAATAATAATTTTTTAATAATTTTTCAAGAGACAAAATAATATCATAAGAAAGTCTCACCAGAAAAAAATATCTGCTATAAAATAAATTACTGGCTCCACATTTCAGTGGAGAATTGAGGAGATCCCCAATAGTCCTGATCGAGGAACTGGGTGCACGAAGGAGAACTAGAATGTTTGCACAGTAAGCCGAATACAAGATCGTAACACAAATAAATAGACAGTAGAAAACACAGCGGCCTGTAAGAGGAAAAATAAATTGTAATTGGAAAAATTGGATTGACATAACGAGATTATCGATAAAATACTCGTATACCTACCAGCTGAATATCTGGGTTCTATCATACAACCTTGCTGTAAAACTGCACCAATTATAAGAATAAAGACATCAGCCCAAGAACCGTCTAACTGTGTTGGATACTGTTAAAAAAATGTAGTATTAAGGCCCAGGATAAATGATTGTTAAAAATCCGACAGTAGTAACTGCATTGCGTCTGATTCAAAACTCTGAGACACGTCGACGGGAGGATCTGACTTAGCTAAATTGTGCTTGTAACTTCTGCAATTATAACAAGAACACTAAAGTATAGTATTTAACATTGTGGAATTTGAAAAGAACACTTATTGTTTGGCTGTAGTCGCCTTTACATGAAGAATTATCTACTGCCGTAGTTTTATCGTTCCTAAGTTAGAATATATTTCATGTAAATACAAGCTGAAGTCTCCACACAGGCATGAATTCTTATTCATCCGGGATTCTCGTACAAGGTGGATAACATAACAGGAAACTAGTAATTATTTTAGATGTCAGATGAAGTGAAAATGTATATATTTTAAGATGCTGTAACCGTTACCTGACCCCTCGTTAATTCCCATTTAGAGGTGAAATACAGAAACAAAGAGCAAACGAAGACACAGACTAGTGTCGCAATCCAGACTCCGCCCGTGAAGGGCAGGATGAAGATATTCCTGATGTAGGACAGCGGAGGTTCGCGGAAGACAAACCTAAAGAGGGGGGCAAACTTTTAGATTGATAGCTCCAAATGTGCTAACTTACAACTAGAATACATTTAGTCAAGTAGGTACTAAATTACCTCAATCTGGCATCTCCAATCATAGCAAGATAATCGATCTCCTTCATCCTTTCTTTGGTAAACAAAGTGATTGTACCTAAAATAAAATTATTTGAGTGATAAATCCGAGGTTAGGTTTAATACTTTTTCTGTTATAAAGCTTAACATCGACGTAGGTAGTTTAAAGTTATAGTAATCTTTAGTTATTACTTAGTCGATTCCTTAAGAAAAGAAAAGAAATTATAAGAGATAAACCAACACACTGATATTTGAGGGACTGCAAACTGCTAAAGCTCTATCCTAAGGAATGTGTTTTACCCAAATCTGCTTCCTTCTTCACCATGAGCTCTGTTAACCCTTGCCAGTTTCCATGCTCATCCTTGTATCCCCAAGTGGGGACGAAGAGTCTTTTTTCAGTTGCATTTAGCATTTCAAAGCAGATCTTTACTGTTATGTAAGTCATTTTAGCTATGGAGTCGTGCCTCAAATCTCTAAAAACAAAATGAAACAGCTTTCACACTGGGTTTTAATATTAGTTGTTGTATTAACAGAATTGATGATAGAATTGTGATATTAGAGCATCGTCTAGCTATAAACTAACGAAGCACATCTAAATAATATCAAGATAGTGACTATGAAAATGTTGCGAATCCTTACAGTCTATCCTCCAAATGAATCTTGGTATCATTACTGTCGGTAATAACGTTAACCATCGTTAAAGTATATCCCATCAAATTACTTCTCCTTATAGACAAGACTTTGGTTGTCTTAAAGTCTTGTATGAGTCCATATTGGTTTTCGATTGTATTCCGATACTTGTTCGATTCGAATCCGATTTCAGATTTATTGGTGTGTGAGTAATTTAAAAAGGTTTCATTATGTCTCCATTCTAATCTTGTAGTGTAAAATATCGAATAATTTCTTTTAAAATGGTAGGCTAAAATATAAACCCATAGATTTAGTGGCTTCACTTTTGACTCATCTTTTTCGTACAGCTACAGTGTAGTTCAATACTTACCTTCTATGAATGCAACTCTATCATTATCGCTTTTCATTGCTACGACAACATCACTGTCGGTCAATATTTCAAGTTTTTGAAGTATCTGTTTATAATTTTCTTTATTGTTCAGGTCAAGTAGCAGCCATCGGTATGGGGATTTTAGAAGTCCTTGATTACAAGCCTTTGAAATAAGAACATTGAAATGTATGCGATTTTTCCTTTTTCAATAGACAGTAAACATTAAATTAAAATTAATAGGAATATACGTGGATATTCTAGAGCTTCTCTATTAATATTAGTTCTATTGTATACAATGATTTTCCATGTTACAGCTATAGCTATGTAAGCATATTAGATTAGATTTTTGATATTGATATATAATAATTATTAATTATAATAATTTCTCTGAAATATTTTTCGACTAATCTCTAAGTAGTATCAATATTCTTCAACTCGTCACAAGTCTTTTAAGGAGAATGATCCAAATAAAGCTCTTGGATAGTTCTCTTTTTACCTTGATCAAGTGACTGTCAGCTTCCGCGCAAGTTAGATCTGCTACAATAATGACATGGTTCAGGTAATGTTCACTTCGATTGGGTTGAAGAGATACAGCGATGTTTATATTTTCTTTTATCAACATTTTTGATAATGTTCTAATGTGGTCTGGAATTATTAAGTTATACAGAATATTGCAAATTTAAGTCATGTGGTGTGGTAAAACATACTTCCTGTATTTTACCTGTTAAAATTTTACCAGATATAGACCTAATGGTGTGAGTAGTTTATCTGTTTTAAAAAATCATGCTATTATGATTGATTTGGTTCATTACGCCTGCAGTCAATGTGTATGTTATAATGTCGTTATTATTCCGATAGCCTCGCGATTTCATTTTACAGAACGCATGCTACACTACTCAATTCAAAGAACAATTTGCAAATTATAGTATTAAGTAGTAAATGCAGATGCTTCTTCAATGAAGCAGCCATCAATAAAATAAGGACGAGGTATTGGTACTCATTCAGCATCTACAAATTTGAAGTGTGTTAAAAATATATGGTTTATTTGTATACTTACATTGATCCCAGCAAACATTTTGTACCAACACAGATGTTGGACGCTCGTCAACTTTGGCGAAAGCGACCACCATTTTCAAAGCAACATCAGTTATTGAAAAACCTAATTCAATGTTGAATGAAAGGCAAATAAAAATAGTAATTATATTTTTCGTGCGCAACCACATCTTGAAATATTTCTGAGACTCAAACTTTGAACCTTTTATATACTTACTCACCAAACAATTATGCATTAACCTTTGAAAATAAGTAGTTTAAACACTACTCAAATATGAATATCAAAATGGAAAGTACACAGAGAAAAAGGAAATAGAGCAATTTTGCTGTCAAAGACATTTATTCTATAAATGCTAAACAAGATATGCATAAAGTAAAAATAAATACTTGGGTGATTTCAAACAATTATGCTATTAGTATTTGACTTAACATGTAAAGGAGCTTTTAGCTTTAAAGGAGCTTCTTAAAGAAACTTGCCAAGTGTGTATCGAAATCTCACTTCAAGGGTTTCGTATCATTGTACAAGAATAAGCAATAGATAATTTCTTAAAAGAATCAAGAATAATCGAAAATTTAGAAAAAACACGATATGTTTTAACCGGAACCCTAAAAAAGAGCAAATGTACGGAAATTGTACCAGCTCAACTTTTTTTTATCAAAAAATTTAAGGAAGGCTAATGGTTCAGTTTTATCAATATACAATATACATAATATAATTTACATAGGCTTGTGTTATGTGCATTGTTCACGTCACAATTTTATTGCAGATAAATGAATGTGCATTTCTATATTCGTTTCGCTTCACTTTATGTTATTCCAATAGAATGAAACTCTCTCGCATTGCTTTTCTTTTCTCTCTTAAGATAGTTCTGAAAGAAAAAGAAGATAGTTAAGTTTTGATTATTAACATGTTAAATTCTTTAACTATTTAGGAACTTAATTTCATTAATGCGTTAACAATAATGGCAAGTTGAACAATGTATATATTAAGTGTAAGTGGCCAGAAATGACAACCATGATTGTACCACCTTTTACAAAATGAGGCTTATATCAAAATCATAATGACTTTATTCCATAAAGTTAAAAAAAGTACTTAGAATCGTGAAATAATTTTTTTAATACCAGACCACCGGTTCGAAAAATTTATGTTGGGGAAGATACTGACAAGAAACCCCAGATTCTGTATATTTGGTATATGAACATGTTTTAAACTTAGCCACTAATACATCTTACAGTCTAGGGTCAGAGAATGCGATATGATCAACTCTGGTTATTCCTTTGCCTGTATTTTCTGTTTTGGAAGTTCTCATTACCTATTCACTGCATTTCTAACTGGACTGTTTTTGTTACTTCTTAATTTCTTTCAAACTCACAGTCTCTTGTACATGACCTCTAAGAACAGCACGGCTGGTGCTAGTAGCATGCCATACATGGTGGTCAGCAGTACGGGGTACATGTCCACAATGCCGACACTGCTGAAAGTGGAGACGGCTCCCAGGCACCTCGGACGCGGCACGTTGAGTCGACGGTGCACGCACGATTGGAGACCTGACTCGCGAATCTTGATGAAGCTGTTGAGAGTAGAAGAAGAAATAGGAGAAGACAAAATTAATTTGGGCCAATAATGTAGTTTTCTAGATAAAAGGTGTAAATCACTATCTAGAATTGGAAATTAGAATGCCATAGAATTTGAATGAGTTCAATGTATTTCATTTTCTGGATGTCTACCGATGCTATCTATCAGTTTTTGGGTCAACACGTTCTTTTTCTTTAGAATATTTTTTGTTTTTGTCTATAATATGTCTTACCTTATCTTGAATAAGTCCTTGAAAGGTGATCTTTTTTGTCCAGGGACCCAAGGATCAATTTCGTTTATATAATCTATTTCCACGAGGTCACACTTCTCTCCTTCTTGGTATGTTTCTTGAATCAGTCGATACCCTGGATTCAGCTCCATGTGAAATGCGAATAGACCCTAGCAAGCGATGAAAACCGAAAAATCTCATTAAGTTTTATTAAGTCTCTAGTTGTTCAGCATAGAGACAGGATATTAAAGCCATTGTTTCATTTACCATTTCTTTAACATCAACCAAGCTGTGACAATTCAGAATAAGTGCAAGTACCAGAAAAAGCTACTACGGTAATGTTTAAAACTAACAAATCTTCTGGAACTAATTAATACAAACAGGAAATCACCTGTCTTATCTTCTCCACTCCTTCTGTCATGCTGTAGAAGTTTGGTTTCTTCCCTTTAGGTGCAATCTTTTTGTCGTAGATCGCTTTTCTTATAGGTTCGTTAAGTTTCTGCAACCGGTTAAGTCCATTGGATAAGAATTCAAGAGAAAAAAACGAACAATAAAAAATGCCTTTGTTGTCTTAGCAAGAGTTTCTAGATAAATAAGTATTGCAAAGAGGCAACGGTATTCGCGTACCATTGTACCTACTTAGTTTGTGATTATATTTGTCAATATGAGCACACTGCTATAACATATGCATCCGTTTAGCCACGTTCACGATATAAATTGATTGATACATACTTTAAAGAAATACCGGTTGTACTCAAAGTCACTGGCACCAAGTTTAAGTGGTGAGTTGAGGAGATCAGCAACAGTTCTAACAGTGGAGCTTGGTGCTCTGAGCAATACAACGATGTTGGCAGAATACGCAGCATATAGTATTGTCAGAGAAACAAACAGCAGCAGAGTTACGCAACGGCCTAAAAGAAATAGAAAAAGAAGTACCAGGTGGGTGACAAATTTAGTCTTCTTCGCGCCCTTGAAGCAAGTTGTTTGGTTTGCTTGAGTCTGATGCAGTTGGGATATATTGGTAGTGATTTAAGTAATGTTTTATAAGAAGGCCAATTGTGTTCCACATTCGAGATCAAAGAAATAAACTAAAATGTAGGAAATATCTGTCACCTAAGGTACTACTTATTTAAAAGATGTTTGTAAGTCTAGTTAATAAACATTTTGATTTTGTAACTAACTCTTTGAAAATGATGTAATTTCACAGTTACTTAGGTACCTGCAGCAAATCGAGGCTCCAAAGTGCATCCCTGTTGTAAGACTGCACCGATCATTAGAATTATGACGTCTGCCCAAGAGCCATCCAACTGCAGTGGATGCTATACAAATAAAATCAAGTTCACTTTTTTGTAAGTAGTAAACAGGCGAATTAACTTGTGCACTGAAGGCACTAATTAATTTAACATAAACCTCAGTCGCTTGGACTGAACAAAATAAGGCAAAGCGAATAGTAAATAGTAATTTGCCATAGGTCTATGCTCTATTACATTACCAATTTAAACAAGAAAATAACAACGTATACTTTTTCGATAATATTCCCCAAACCATTCGATTATTCATACAATAATCTTTTTTTTTTGCTTACGCCGCAATCGTCAAACCTCCTTCATTTCTTTAATTCAATAAAAAATTTGTAACAATATTGATCAAAAGTTTCAAATGAAGTCACCAAGCTCATAGAAGCCTCCCATTTGGAGGTTATGTACAGGAACATAGAACAGGCCAGCACACAGATGAGGATGGCCCACCACACCGCAGCAGTGAACGGCAACGTGAAGATGTTGGACACGTACGAGAGTGGAGGCTCGCGGAATACAAACCTGAGGAACAGGAAGTGCAGAAGAAACCCTTAACCCTTTAAAATTTACAGCTAATTTTAAAAGCATACTCTGATGAAGAAAAAATCTCGTGTACTTTAATATTTTTGTTAAACATACTCTATATTTCGGTTTTAGCGATTGTTATGCAAGAAACGTAGATGAAGTAATTTTTATGGAAGCACATTTTAAGCAATTTTTTACCTCACGGCAGTTGTTCCAACCATGGCAATGTAGTCAATCACTTTCATACGTTCCTGAGTGAAGATCGTCAATGTCCCTAGTAAGATAAACGTACCAATAACAATTTATTTGTCGTATAAGAAAATGGTGTTAAACGTGAAAGCGACTCAAGAAAGGCAAAATCAGTATTTATTTGACTTCAGGTCTACATATACGTACGATTCATAAGAAGGTATTATAGTTACATCACTGCAATTGTTTTAAGTCTTGGAAGTTCTAACTCAGTCCAGTCCAGAATATACAACCAGTAGGCAGGCAAATAGATATCTACCCAGTTGCGGCGTAAGGGGGGGAGGAGGTACGGTCCGCCCCGGGTACCAAGCATTAGGGGGGTGACAACAGCAACGAACACGTGACTCGCGCAGTCATAAAATCATTTTCCAAATAATAACTAGCGGTTTGAACTGGTAACTAGCGACTCCAGATATCTCGGAAATTTATGGCCGATTTGATGTTATTCTGGGGGGGGAGTGCTTAACAGAAATCAAATCCGCCTTGGGTGCTAACCTACGCTACGCCACCACTGCATCTACCCCAACTCACCGAGGTCAGCTTTTTTCTTGTGCAAAAGCTCGACAATACCGTTCCAACTGCCGTTTTTGTCTTTGTAGCCCCAAGTGTTGGCGAAGAGACGCTTCTCCGTCGAATTCAACATTTCGAAGCACGTCCTCACCACCATGTACGTCATCTTGGTGATCGAGTCGTGGTGCAGCATCCTACGAAATCAAAACCGATGATAGATATTCTATTTGGAAAACACGCTGTCAAACAACTGCTTGTAAATTGCTACTAATTACTACACGCTACTTAAATTTGGTGATATTGAATAACGATGTACGAGTACTACAATCAAACAGGAGGACTAAGAATCGACCATATTACAGAAAACTTCCTGTTCTTTTGTTTTTCTGCGAGAAACATGGTCAATACAAAGCAATGGTCATGTTTTAGCACCAAGCATCACGTTTTGCCTCCTTAATTGTTCTGATTAAACATTTTACGCTAATCATCAGATTTAGCTCACAGCTATGACTAATAGATTAGTATGCCTTGAGCATTTTGCTTTAGGCTACTTAGTAATATATATTTGCAAATTATGTACCTACTGTGTGAACATACAGTAGCAGTTATCATTCAGTTATCATTGCTACAACGTGCTTTGTTTTAAATAGTGGTATGTATTTTTTGTACAAATAAAAAAATGAACTTGTCCTCATGATTGCAAATGTATCTTCTCAATTTATTAAATCTTCAATTTGATAAAATTTTAGTACTTGTTTTTTTTTTTAAATATACTTAATATATCACACTCAAATCATTATTTTTTACTGATACCGGTTCGGAATGCTTTTTTCACGGGGAAGCATCCGGCAAGACACCATATTCAAAATTCAATAATTTTCTATTACAATTTGTAAAACATAATAATTCTAGTATTCTAATAATTGAATATAAAACGTTTTCTTTTTTTTTGCATTATGACGCTATTATGTGCTACATAAATTAAACATGTAGTAATTATAAACGAGTAAATTCTTACTTTCGATCATCCAAGTGGTATCTAGTCTCATTGCTCTCATACAAAACATTGGCAACTGCAAGTGGGTATTTCATGAGGTTTTTCCTTCGTATTGACAATACCCTGGTGGTCCTGTGGTCTTCTATCACGCCATAGGCACTTGCTGTTTGTTTGAGCCCCATTTTAGCTATTTCTGTGGTTGGCTGTCTAGAAGATCTCCAAGTTGCTCTGGTTGTGATTATGACATCGGAACTTTCTGTTATTTTGTATGCTGTGTATAAGAGAGTTTGGCAAATGTTCAATACCTACCTAATAAGATAGTTTAACATTATTTTAAGGTTTAAGCGTTCGCTCCTGGTGTCTTATTCTCCATAATAGTCAAAATATTTCTATTTAAGTAGATTTATAATAAGTACTATTAAATCGTCATCTGTTTTATACTACCACTGGTTCGAAACGCAATTTCTACGGGGAAGAATCCGGCAAGATACCTCCGTAGTTGCTTTTTTCAAAATAATTAGTTACAATAAATTAATTTCTATTACAATTTTACAGTACTTACAAATAACCTACGGTAATTGCTAGTGGCGGAATGAAATTGAGACTATATTTTTGGCACCTTATAGTAATCTTTAATACTACTATGTTACGGATACGGTACGGTATTGTTATGGATAGACAGATTAACTAAATCAGTACATAAAGAAATTAAAGCAGAGCTTATAGAATAACTTACATGTAATCTAAAGATTTGCTAAGGTATGAAAACTGCGATAGATAAGTTTTTATTTATTTAAATCGCTTACAACTAGGCCAATTCACCATGTTAAGCTTATAAGCTAGTAGTAATTCTTTCTAGTCAAATTAAGTCATTACAAAGTATTTGACCCGAATATGTAAATTGAACTAAATTTACTAAAATGGACACCTTTTTAAAAATGCACTTAGATGCATAAGAAAAAAAGAAACTTTAGGTATTTGGAATTTAGTTGAAGAAATAAGGTATTTACAAGACTTTTGGAGGAACAACTTTTTTTGTCATTCAGTGTGTCTACAATGAATTGAGTTTACTATTATGATAAGTAAAACTTTCAATCTGCTGAAACACATCGATGGCGTTTCCGTTTCGAATTCTAATAAAAAAGTCTGGGGATTCTTGCCGGTGTCTTCCCCGACATAAATTTTCCGAACCGGTGGTCGAGTCATTTTAAGAAAAAAATCAATTCATTTGACGGTTCTAAGTACTTTTTTTTAAGTTTATTGAATAAAGTTTTTTTTTTTTATTTTGATTTTGATTTTATTTGTATGGAGAAAATTTTTCGTTAACTCGTCGCCAAATTTTTTTTCTACATGAAATTCTAAGTTCGAAACATTAATTATGTCTTTTTATGTTGTTTAACAAATAGGTAATGCAATATTTTAACTTCTACTCACCTTCAATGAATGACACAGTAGCTTCATCGATATTCCTTGCTATGATAACGTCACTATCAACTAATATGTAAAGTCTTTCTAGAATGTTTAGGCTGTTAGCATCAAAATCTAAAAACAGCCAGCGGTACGGTGATTTGAAATGCCCTTTCTCGCTTGCCTGAAATATTTATTATCTTAAAGACCAGTGATCCACTAAAAGTACGCTGTCTTCTAGATTGGCCAAATTGCATTACAAATTGAATTTAAACCTTTTTCAATGTTGAGAAAAGTGTGTATTAGTAAAATATCGTAAAATGCGATAAATTTAATAGCACTTTGCTTGCGGCTCAGGACCAAAAAGGGTTGAATTCCACTCTTATCGACTAGATATGCCCTATAACATTAATTGAAAGTAACTTTTTACTTTTTTTTTGATTAAAAATGGTTTAACCTATAAAAGTAGCCCAGAGAAACTGATAGACAGAAGTTTTGAGTATTTGTGTATTTATTTCAAATTATTACATACGACTTCTTTGCATGATCAACATTTTAAGGGATAAAATTGTCAAATTCTTTTAATTGCACCACATTGCTCCGTGAAGCTAGTCTATAGATAAGAATGCTTAAGATCTCAACTAAACTACAACAAGTTGAGAACGTCCTCCGTTTTTCCTTCGGTTATTAAGTTTAACATTTAATAAGAGATCTAAAGCTATTAAAATAAGCGAAAACTTTTGGTCTTCACTTGTAGCCCAGACGACTCAGATAATTAAAAAAAATACCTCAATCAGATACCGGTCAGTTCCTTGGCACGATAAGTCTACCAGGATGACAGTGTGTTGAAGATGTGGGCTGTTTTCCTCATCATGTAGATAATGGCCAATGTTCATGTTGATATTGTGAAGAGCTTTAGACAGGGCTAGAAGCTTGGCTGCGAGGAAATAGGTAAATTAATGCCAAGTGCGAGGCGAATTCGTGCACGTTAGGTCTTTACTGTCTACTTGTTATGGTTTTAGATATCGTAATGGGGGCTGACACTTGGGGGGGATAAAAATAAATTCATTAGCTTAATTTATAATTAGTAAATAAAACAGTTATTTAAATCTTCCCTAGAAAGCAAATATGATTCCATCACCTGGTTTTCTCGTAAAGAATAAATAGAGACAATAGATATTATATAGTTTGACGATCTCTCCCACGAACTCCCGTTTCAAAAGACCATATGTGAACCATTAAGACCATGGACCATTTTTTACCCTATTCTGCCAGAAAGATCTTAATGTTTCTTACGTTTATCCCAGCACAGATTCAAAGCTACAACAGAACACGGCCTCTCGTCAAATTTCAGAAACGACAGAACGACTTCAAACACATTTTTAAACGATTCTCCTTTCGGACAAAAGCAAAACAACAAAAGAAAGAATAATCTCATTGTGTTTTTTTACAAAGTTTTTGAAAAGCTTCCGTCAAAAGATATTGGTTTAAGCTTTTTCTCCAATAAAATGAACGTTAGCCTCGAATTTCGAAGTAGAATCAAATAAATACAGTCACAAGAACAATGCATAGTAATTATATTTTAATTTTGTTGTTTAGCCTGAAATGGCAACTAATAATTTTGTACGTTTAACGTATAATTAGGTTACTGCAAGTAAAATAGGTATTTCAGACACGTAATTTAAGCATTTGTTATTGTTTTATACTCTCAATTGTTTATTTTTATAGATTTTATATCTATCATTGTGAAAAAAATCATGTACAAAGATAATTTGTTATATTCACGATTGTACGAAAAATACTGATTACATATTTTCGATGATTTTCGTAATACTCATAAAAACGTTCAAATAATAGGGTTGGCTAAATAAGATTTTATTATAGATTTGATTTACAGATAACCAACGTAAAAATGCTAACTGGTTTTAAATTGCTATCATAAATAACGCAGCATGAGTTGTTTTGCATTTTATGTTATGTATCAAACCTCTTTTGCCTACGACTCCTTTTCTGTTAAACTTGGACTCTATCGGTTTATGTAAAAAATTACGAATTTGATAAGATATTTTCATTTTAGGTATAAACTTTCCAAGATGACGAATCAAAAAAGGAACAGGCATTATTCTTATTGACTCACTTATCTAGGTACGAGAGCTTGTACATGTTAGTTTTATATCTGAAGAATAGACAGTGAAACGAAAATAATTGATAGCAATAACTTTATTTTTTATGAAAAAAATATTCAAACATTACTTTTAAAAATTAAAAGATAAAACGTTTTGATTTTGTGACAACCCTGATAGATAGCGTGTTTGAAACCCATCATTATTATTTGTAATTTCCGAGCAGTGATGACAAGAATACTTGAAGAAAGCTACAATATTTGACAATATTTTGTTTGTAGCTTTTCAACCATACAGTTTATATTTGTAAAAGAGAAATTGGTCGGCGCAAGCTACTTAATACTAGCCTAGAAATTATTAAATTATGGACTTTACCATTTCATAGTGATGCAAGATAAAATAATAGGAAATAAGACTTCACCTAAAATGCGTAGTTAAAATTTGCACAGCGTTTCAGATTCTTAAGGCACTTTTTGATTTAGTTACCCATATATTTTGGTTAAACTATCCCAATAAAATGTTTTTTGTTTTATAAATGGTCTAACATATGATTAATCATTATAAATATGACTTATAACAACATTCTAAATTGACCAATGTTCCAGTTAAAGTTCAAAAGGTATCCTTATCAAGTAGCAATAAATTAAGAGTAGAGTTTATCATGCGATTGGTTTTTTTAAACAAATCAAACGTAAAGAACCATTGAGAATTTGAGTTAATGGGATTAAACCCCGCAATTTTGTAGGTATTATTAAATTATTACGTACCTTTTTATTATTTTCGCCTGCAAAATGGTTTTGAGGACGTGGTAGCTCAGTTTGTTACGTGCCTTAGCCGACCGGTCCGACCCGACAGGTCGAGGGTTCGAGTCTCGGATTACCGTAAGTTGTAGCTGCCATGTTCCTCAATGTGCCCGGATAGTGGCGACAGATTTACAATCTTTCATACTGGGACTCAACATAAACATGAGAAATGCGGTGTTTAACGCCTCTGCCAACCCTTCTCAAGGGATTACGGCGTGGGTTTATGTTAACTGTGATAGCCCCGTATATCTATACTTAGCCAAACTCATTTGTGATGTATTTTTAAAAGTATAAACTATATATAGCTCCTACTATATTGATAGATTATACTTACCTAATTTCAAGGATTTCCGTTTACAAAAGACTGAAGACCTTGGCCTAATTAAAAGGAACCTTTAAGGAAAAAAGCTGTCGAATTAACGAGCATTCTTCATAATAAATGAATCAGTCAGTAAGATACTTGGAAATTGCAGATTTAAAGACCAGTATTCAAGTACAATATCTGTACAAATTAACTTTAAAGCAGCTAAAAATAGAGTCGAATTTGCAATGGCAGATAAGTTTGTTGATAAATGATTGAGGTCAAGAATTTCGTAACTGCATGGTGTAGTTGCCCGCCATAATGCATCGTTTCAAACATAAGTCATTCCTTTTAAATTATATAGGTTGTTAATTTGTAGGGTTGTTAGTAATTGAACTAGCTTTGATTTAGTAGTGAGTTTAATTGAGAGAATTATTATATTGTTAGTTGCCACCTTCAGTATTATCTTCGTTTTGTATTATTTTGCTAGTGTATGAGGCATTATGGCTATTATGAATGTTTGGTACATAATAAGGATTTCATATTAGAATATTTTCTGGTTTCATAGTTTTTCTCAGTAGTGGGGTTTTGGGTTATTGAAGTTATTTAAAAAAAAAACGTCTCATTCGCCATTTTTTTAAACATAACGTGTACCTATCATATTTATATCTATATAAATCTATTGAACCCTTACTCATCAAAACCGGTTCATTACTTTAGGAGCTACGATGGAACACACAATATACAAGGTCTGTGTAACTCATGAAATCATTACCTGTTGGTTCTGTAGGCCGGTATTAGGGTAAAAAAATATGCAGAAATCTCGACAGCAAGCTTTATATCCTTTATAATAAAGTGCTATAAAATGTTGAAAATTAATCTTCAAAAGCTCGGTTTCACGTATCCTAGCTAGACCCTTAACAGCTAGAGTACGTCCATTCCAGGTTTTTTTTTGTTAATGTTTTTACGACTCTGGATACGAGTCCTTTCGAGCCTTATCGTTATAATTCATTCTTGAAGATGACAAATGAGATGAAGATGATAAGATGAACAATGAAAATGATGAATCTGGCAACAATAACATGCTAGTATGGTTACTGTAGGCTCTAAGGAGTTACTTGGGAGATGACGAAAAGCGCAGCTAAATCATCGTATTTCACTTTCTCCACTCTTGTACAGCACTACAGATATTTACTGGTTAAAACACTAGCATTTTATACATTAAATTCTGCGGATATATAAGAAAAGATAATAAAATAAGAAAATTCTAACTGACACTTCCCGTTAACGCCAAGTAACTCAGGTCCGTAGGGATTTTACATTATTGCCATAGGGCGCCATTTTATTAAGCGTACTGCAAAGAACTGCCATGATAAATAAAACCTGGTGCTCTATTAATTTAATTTTATTATTTTTATTTATTTGGGTAACCAACAGTTTTATATTTTAATTTAGATTAACAAATAATAACACAATTACCATTGAAGTTTCCACTAATTGACATTCACAATCGAAGCTATGAGACAAATAATATATAATTGTTCTTAAGATGGAATGCGACTCTTTAATCATTTTCGTTGTTTATTCAAACTACCTGTGTTAAAAAATCCACTGTCATTGTAAAGTTATTTCGTATTAGTTATATTGTATAATGAATATAACCTCTTTTTTTTATTATTAAGGCAAGCCAACAGTACATGCATCACAATTATATAAGTACATTTATTTTTCACAGGACATATTGGTATGTGACCAATTAAAGGCAAGCGCAACATTTACAACAATAACTTAAACTAATCAAAACATAAATTATTAAGAGAAATTGCATATCAATAATAATACAATAAAAACACATTAACATATTATTAGTATAATCACTAAGAAAAATTTAATTTATTTACGGAATTTGATTGTTGGTTTGAATTGGACATACATTTTATTATTCTTAATTTAAATTTAACCAGTGAATAAAAAACTATATCAACGTCTGGATCGGAGGCATTGGTTTCATTGTACGCTCTACAGATTCTTTGGACCTCTTCGGACTTTGTACCGTTCTTATGTTGTACAGCATAAGGATTGATATTGCTTGTTATGTGAAGCTTTTGTGTGGCCGACTATACCAAGAATATATGAATGAGACACTTCAATTATATAATTACAGAAGAACGACTCCTTTATATATCAAAAACGTAATAAAGCTACTATAATTAAAATTATTACAGTATCTATTAAAAGTTAATTAAATATTATTTAATATGACCTTTGCTCTCCGTTATTTACTGTGGTTTAAGTATGCATTTTATATTGCATTGTTGTTCATCTCTAGATCTTAATGTTAGTCATAAATAAGAGCTTTTATAATACGAATAACTGATCGTACGCGATTGCTTCTAATTAAAAATTCGTAGAAGGTAGAACTAAATTGTCGTGTCTCTATTGTTTTCAAACTATTCTTTGTTATAACTAAAAAAGTATCTGATTTTTTCAAGTAAAACTCCTTATAATATTTTTTATTACCAAATGAAAACTGAAAACCAAATCTTAACTAAATACGAAGCTCTTTAAATATGTTTTTTTTTTCATTGATAATCTTGACTTATAAAAGCACCTACGTAGTAGCGTATTGTAATATTTTAAGAAAACCGTGACATCCGCGAGCATGGGGATGTCATCATATTTAACAATGAATCATTTGGAAGTCCCAAGTTCGATTCCCGGATGAAAAAAGTCATTAGTTCTATATAAAACAATACTTTTTTAAAAGGTTTCAACAAACAAACAAACGGAAAAATTCCGAAACTTCATATTCGATAGGTATCTACGTATTTAATGATATTATATAATTGCGATAAAGGAGTTTTTGTAAAGGAATCTTAATTATGATAATAATAATTACCACGTCACGTCACACACATTGACTCAGCCCTGCAGTATCGTTAGAACTTGTGTCACAGGAACTAAGCAACGATATGGTATATACTACACAGATAAGAATGCTACTTCCAAAACCGGTAAGCGAAACAATGCGTCTTGCAAATAATGCAATGTCCCGCCCCCGCCGGGATTCGAACCCGGAACCACTAGCGTAGCAGTCGGCTGTTTACACCACTGCGCCACCGAGGTCGTCAAAAATAATCATCAACTTTTTGTAAATTTCAGTTTTATCAACAGAGGTAAAAAAATAAATGAGCATACCATATAACGGGGAATACATTAAAAATACCTATTTACTTAAAATCTAAGCTGTTTTTTGTAGAACTATGTAGAAATGCAATGAATAAATTTAAACATCAACAAGTATTTTCGTCTACATATTTAATTAATGTTACATAAGATTCTCGTCTGAGTAAACTCGTTTGAGGTTTTTACTTAATTTAATGGAACTTGTTTTGCAAAGATGGCGGAACGATACCGGTCAATGCTAGCTTCTATACCAAAATATAACTACCTATTTATAATCTTAAAGTTTTAAGAAAACTGATGTTGAGTCCTATTGAGTATTCTAAGAACATGATTTTTGATATCTACTTGTACTTAATACAAATATGAAGAGATTACGTTCAAAATTATTAGGTAATCCGAAGCAAAATATTTCATGAAAATTTAAAATGGACTTTATACTAAATACTATGTACAGTAAAGGGACATCTATCCGAAATTATTTCTAGTAAAAAATAAAGCCTATGTTACTCAGGGATACATTTTTTTTTCAAAAAAAAGGCATACGGGGATGTAGACGATGGTAAGTGATACCGATGCCTATAGACACCTTCAGGCAAAAGATGGCAGCAGATGCGTTGCCGACCTTTTAAAAAGGTGCAAGTTTTATTGAAGGCCCCTACGTTGTATATATCAGGGAATATTGCTTTCGGCAGCCGATTCCACAAAGTGGTAACAGGAGCACAGGAGGAGGAGTGGAGGCAGGAAATTTCGCGTGAACCGTACAGTTGTGGATGTTTGGACGTCAAGACAATGCGGGTGGAACTTTGAGATCCAACGCAAAGTCCGGTAAACCATTCCTCAGAACATTCTAATGGTGAAATAATTTTTAAAGTCCAGTAGTTTTTTTTTGTTTTATCGTTACAAACATACAAAAATATAAATCTTTCCTATTTATTACATTAGTGTAGATGTAAGTGTACATATAAGTACATTCTATTTAAAAATAATAATCCCACGAGAAAAGAAAGAAAGAAGAAGAAGCTTTCGTTTCAACATACTTAACACCATTTTAAACAAAATTAATTATCTTAAAATTCCATTTGAGCCATTTTGAGTGAAACATACCTACCAAACCTATTTTTATCCCATTTCCCATTTCAAAACAGAAATAATGTAATTTTAATTCTCTGACAATGTTCATGACTCCTCATGCCTTGGTAACGTGCCAAGTCTATCTCAGTTTTTACTTCCTAGATTAGAATACATAGGTATCAGCTAGTTCCATTCTGACTTATACGTGGAAACAAACAAAAATTGTCTTTTTGACAAAAAATCTACAAGTTGAGTGTTTCTCGGGGCACACCCGCCACTCTGTCCCACCACTGCAACTCCTGTTCACCAGGATCAACAGTGGCGTCCTTTGATCGAATAATCAACGAATAATGCAGCTGTGAAATGACGCACAGTGTGCCCGGACACCCTACCGGCCGTCGCAGGACCCGCAACGAACTTAATCAGAAAAAATAGGAGGTAGTAAGAAATCGGTTTCAGGCTTTCCTCCCAGCAAAGCGGAGATACCAATTTGATTTGTGTTCACTGAAATTTGATTTCTCTGAAGTTGAATGTTTCTATCCCACCTCTGTGATTCCTGTTAACCAGAATCAACAGTGGTTCCATGCAGCTGCGATGAAGAACACAGACTGCGCATTATTTCATGAACTAACTAACTCAATCATTATCTCTTCAGGTAGCGCTATTGAGCCTTAAGTACAATAACAGTAGTCTGGACACATCAATTATTAAGTAAGGAAATACATTTATTTGTGTAGAAAATAAACTGGCCAAAACAATGTTTTACATGGCCCAAATAAAACACGATTAACATTATGCCTACACAAGTTTCCTTGTACAGTCAAAACTATATTGATATCCGGTCATTGAACTTTGTTTTGTTATATTTAATTTAAAATTAGGTATCCTCCAAAACCAACACCCAATCACATAAAGTATACCAGTACAAAAACTGGTTCTGAACTGGTTAAAATAACAAGGAAAAGTTTTACTCTCACACAGGTTCACCAGAAATGTATGACTGTGACCATACGCAATGAATTATGTCACAGCTTATGTGACGGATGACATGGAAGTGACACAGTCATCATGTAGCGTCACATGTGACATTGAGACATCAAACGATTGGTATGTAAGCATAGTAATAAGCATTGAAGTATGTACAATGTCAAATAGTTTATTTAGTCGCCGTCGACCTTTGGGAAAGTCTCGATTAGTCAATCTTTGGTCACTGATAGTCCACGACGAAATGGAAATCGTTGTCTAAAAATAATTTATGTAAGGTGACCATCATTCTTGTATAAGCGTATGACTGAATAAATGACACTGCACTGTTTTGAATGGTTCATAATGGACTCAAATGTCAGATATATAATAAAATTATGATTTTATTGTAAAAGGAAAACCTTATAAGAGAGTTCTGTCTGACATTTATTTATCCCAACTAATTTTTGTAATGTGAAATAATGAATTTTATTTTCTATTCCTGAATAGCCTCATTGATAAACGTCTGTGTTTAAGATCGCATCTTCTATGAAGGTTTTTATACATAACAAATTATTACAACAAATACTGATAAAGTTCAATTAGATACATGATAACACATATTTTCAAAGCACACAGAGCTGACCCAACCAAAGTGAAGCTAAGAATAGTTAGAATTATCTTTTAGGTTAGATGTTGGTATAAAAAGATCTGAGGAGAAAAAAAAGGATTGAAAATCTTTATTTTCAATGAAATTTCCAGTTTAACAATTATCTGCTAAAAAAATTAAGGCAAAGCATATAAACATGGCATTTCCTATAAGGATTAAATAACTTAATTTTCAATGAAATTCCTAGATGAAACAATAGTCACATGAAGCCTAAAATAAGGCAAGGGATACAAACATGACATTTCCTATAAAATTTAAAGAAATGGTCACCGTACGTAGACATCTTATTCGCGGATATACTCAGCGTGTTTGAATCTTGTAGTGTCAGTTTTAAAATCGGCGCCCGCGCATACCACCGCTCTCAGAAAACACAGCGGATTGGTTCGTGTTATTAAACATACAAGTGGATTTTACGAGTTTGGCTATCTTTATTCCTCAAGAAAGTTAATATTTTATATAAGGTAGGTTTTGTTCAAAATTTTGTGTTTTTTTTTTTTAAATTTAAATGCCTATGTTATATGTAGTTAGGTTAAAACAAACATCTCTTTTGCAAACAAAAATATTTATTTAATGCTATGTAAATTTACCTAACAAATACATGTCAATATGTAAATAGTCTGAAAGCATTTATATTTTTTAGTACTTTTTACGTACAAAACACATTTTTGTGTGAAATCTAACATAACTATGCAGTTGAGTTTTTACTGGATAATGAAAAATAAGGAAAACTAAGGTATATAAATCGACATAAAATTTAAAACAGTTTAAATTTTTTATTTAAATTAATGACGTTTTTTATCATCATTGCATTAATTTCCATTTAAATACGTGGTGACAATTTATAATTGTTGGAATCCTGTTATTTGAGAATAACGTAATGCATAGTTAATTTTATACTGTAAATGCGAAAATTTATGATACTGACTTTCACAAGGTTAAAACTCTATAAAATTCAATTTAATTATTTTATACAAATTTCACAATATATATATTTTAATATTCAATTTAATATAAAGTCGCGCTCATACTTTATTAACGTACAAAAATCTGTAACTTCTGTTTTCAATTTTAAATAAACTTGCTTGAAATGCTGATCAGAATTTGTTTAAATCTTTGCATTCGTTATTATGAGAAAAAATTTAGAACTTTTAAATTTTCCAAAAAAATCTTATTTTATAACATTCTTACACACATCGAAAAAGAGAGCAGCACATTTTTTTTACTTTTGTAAGTTATGTGATAATTAAGATAGATTTAGAAAAAAAATACAGACTTCTTTTGTTCCTTAAAAACTTATTATTAAAAATATAAACATTAAAGTTTGTTATTGAATCACGCATGGATAATCGACTAAAGGGACTAATTTTAAAGAAAAAAAAAAAACGCAGACGAAATCGCTGGGAAAAGCTAGTATTTTATATGATCTAGGATTACGTCATATTTGTTTTTCCATCACGCAAGGACAATCGAATGAAGAGACAAATTTTTATCCCGAAATTAAGAAAAAAAATTACGCAAACGAAGTCGCTGGAAAAAGCTGGTGATGTAGAATTTTACTTAGTAATGTCTATTTCTTGTTATGATACAGAAACATTTGATTTTGCATCGATTTATTTAGAACTAGTTTCAGCGTCAGACATCAAATTTATTAGGACTTTAATGATGTTGCCAAGAAATTTACAGCTTAGACATCAGGTGTGTAGTCATATTTTTATTAAGATCAGAAACAACATCAGTACAAAAAAGATTGTTGAGTCGGAAATCTTTATACTCAATAGTACACCCTGATTAACTGTACTGGTTTTTGGTTATCATCGCACAAAAGTCAGTGTACTAAGATTATTAATCCAAAGAGGTTACAAACATGTTTTAAAGCGTGAAACTTTTTGAGTCGTTATTTTTATAGTTCCGGTACCTAACGGGCAAAAAATAGGACCCTATTACTAAGCCTCCACTGTCCGTCTGTCAGCAGGCTGTATCTGATGAACCATAATAGCTAGACTCATAATATTTTCAGAGAATGTTTATTTCGGTTGCCGCTATAACAGCAAAATAGCTAAAAACACCATGAACTTATAATTAAAGGGGATTCCCATACAAGAAACGTGTTTTTTTTGTAATTTTTGCTTGTTCTTAGTTCTTCTTCTACGAAATTATCAAAAAATTGCAGTCCTATTGTTTAATCTTCCCTTCCCTTCATATGCGAATCCGACTCAAACTTGACCGGTTTTATAGACATTCATATATCTTGTCGAAATTATTTTGTACCGTATGAAAAAAAATGTATATAGTATTTTTTTCGACTAGCCTTTTCACATAATTATACCTTATTTACGTAACTATGTATCAGTTACTAATGAATACTAATAATACAGATAAGAAACGTAATTTTGAAAAAAAAATAATTATATTTTTATTATTTTTAAGACTTTGTTATCTACGATTATTTCACCTATTACCTACTTATACAATAGAATCAATTATTTTAATTATTTTAATGATAACATCCGACCTATCACTATCTATCCTTTAAGACAGAACGTAATAAACTCTATAAATAAGTTTGATTAACTCTAAATCTATAAATAAGTTTGATTAACAAATTCCTTTTAAAACTCTGAATTTGTAACACGGGGGACATGATAGCTCAGTCTGTTACGTCAAGGCACGTAAACCGACCGACCAGACCTAACAGGTCGAGGGTTCGAGTCTCGGGTTGCCATACATTGTAGCTGCCATATTCCTCATTGTGCCGACAGTGGCGACCGATTCGCAACTGGTCACACTGGGACTCAACATAAATATGCAAAATGCGGTGTGTAATACCTCTGCCTACCCGTCTCGAGTGCGTGGGTTTATGTCTTATGGATTAAGTTTTTTTTTCAGCATTTCTCACAGTCATGGACCCCCTGCTCGTGGATGTCGTTCATTTCTACCCGAAAGAGAACGCGCAGCCTCATAATACCGTTAAGTGAGTAAATCTTGCCCCAATATAATTAACACAAATTAATGTCACATCTAGTTAATAAACTTTCACTACAAGAGCTTATGAGATGTTAATAAAATTATCAAAAACGCTTATTCAAGACTAAACAAGAATCTTCATCGAGAAATATTTAAGAAAGTTGGAATTGAGTAACATTTGCCGCGAAAAAAAATGCATTTTTTTCTTTTGATGGCAATAACTTTGAGTATTTTAACAGTGTCAATTAATATTTATTCTCAAGTTTTGATGAGGAATGAAAAGATGATGATGAATTATGAAAGATGAAATGATGAATCTGCCCACTAAAACATGCTAGTACTGTTAATGTAGGCTTTATTGAGTTATTTGGGAGATGACGAAAAGACACGTTAAATCAACAAAATTTAATGTGTACAATATACAAGAAAAGACAATAAAATCAGAATTTTTTAACTGACAGTTCTCGTTCCCGCCAAGTAACTCCAAAATGCAACTTATCAAGTCATACTCATCATCATGTAGGCCTTCAGTTCTTAATTCTTATTTTTCATAAGTACCTATACTTTTTAAGGACATCATTTGAAAATATTATCAATCAGATGAGATAATGACAAATCCTTGTCTGTTAGATCTTTCGGCTTAGAATAATCTGAGGTCTACGGAATGCATTTATGCCCGTTGTCAGTACACAAATCAATATTTAAACTTAACATTTCATCTGATTTTTCCATCTTTGCATTCCTGGAAAATACCCATGGAAATGCTAGGTAGAAAATTGACTCAAAAACAACCTTGTAAAGATCTAAATAATGGTTGTAGGTACGAAGTTATAAATGATGAAACCCCGACCACTACCATAGTGCGACGTGGTCAACCATTCAACGGCGTGGTCAGGTTCACCAGACCATACGACGAGAACACGGATATGGTCCAGTTTGTCTTCACTCTCGGTAAGTGTAGACTCCATGTCAAATACTGTCAAACTAATTAATACTTGCAACACAACATTAGGAACAGTAGGAATATTCTTACAACTAAGTTTAAGGGTTTAACCATCAATTTTGGGAACTAAAGCCTCTATTAAGTCGAACCTGAGTTGATGGATCATTCTAGGATGAATTCCTATCGACTGAACATAATAATTGCTACATTAAACACAGATAATGACGCATGAAGATTCAATTTTGTACCGCAGGCACCAAGCAACTATACCGCGTACACTTAACTAACTATATTCTTTTAATAACTTTTCTGCTTATTATTAGGTTTTCTGACAGTAGATGTCCCTATGGTTTCATGTTATACGTTCCTACTTGTTAAATTAAGGCAAATTAAAAAACGTTCTGTCTACCCATGGCAACTCACTAGTGATGTGAAGGAACTTATTCTAAGAATTGTTGATATGTTTTAAATTGCTTTTTCAAGTACCTAATTCCAATTTATTTCGATCATTGCGATGTTACGTCAATCGAAAATTACATATGATGCACATGTTTTGTGATGTCATTCTGTAATGAAAGTTTATTTGTTTTTATTACTTTTAATAATTTAACTACCTAGATAGTTTATCTAACATCCCGATTTTACCAACCCTTAAAGTAAAAAGATTATCTTTTCATATTTTTGTTTGCACACTGGTTTAAGACCAAGGAAAGTACAAAGCTTGAAGCTTATCAGTTTACCGGATCACATTTTTTTTTCTGTGTAGTCCCTGTTTATGTTTAAAGGATTATTAAACTACTATGCATTGCCCGCACCGTAGAACTTGCGTTTTTTTCGATTGCCCATGTCAGAATAAGAATCGATTTTGTATGTACGACGCCAATTTATCTCCTTGCAAAATTCTAAAGAAATCTATCCAGTAGCTTAGGCGCGAAAAGGAAAAATTAACAGACTGACAGAATTGTCTTTGCTTGTAAGCATTCAATATGGACTTTTAAAAATAAATTAATCTTTTAATTTTGTGTACAGGTGACAAACCAGGTATGGACACCCAGGGCAATGTCTACCTCCGAGCTGATGCTGTGACTGAGAAGCATTCATGGAGTGCCAAACTCCTGAACAATGAGGGTGACACGCTGTCTTTTGAGGTAGACCTACTCGTATAATAAACTTCAGCCTTTATTCTCATTTGCTCCCGGATCGGAGGCGTTGCACGCCAATTGGATTCTCGCATAAAACTTAAATCATTGAGGAAGATTAGCTATTTTATTTTTGTCTGCAAACGTCCGCATTTTTACAAAAACCCTAGAATTTCTCATGTCACCCATATCTCACTAACATCCTGCGACTCTCGACACACCAATTTATATTTATATCCATACAACGATAACTCCAGTGGCGGATCCAGGTATGAAATTTGGGAGGGCTAAAAAGTCTACCCTCATGCAAAAGAGACGACTTATTTTAGAAACGCTTTTGAGGTGGGGCTTGACCTAGCTACTCGTAACTTTAGGTTTTAACGCAGATGCTTCGTGGAGGAGGGTTTAACCTCTAGCCCCTGGCCCCATCCCCCTTGGATCCGCTAGTGGATGACTCCAATTCCAACTTCAATCGATGAAGTACCTATAATACTGTTTTAAAATCAATAAATTACTTCTATTAAGTAGATAGAATTAAAGTTTTTGTTAAATATTTTAACCTTCGTGTATATTTTTAATTAGTTCTTGTACCAACCTACAAAAATTCATAGGAATTTTAAATGTAAGGTACCTATATCAACCTAATCAACATACATGTTCATGTTTAACATTTAAAAATCATTGCCACGTAGGTACCATTTATATAATCATAAAACGATGAGTATGCAAATCTGCCGTGAATAGCTCATAGATCCGACAATAGAATTTTAATTTTAATAAAAACTATAAAGGCATAGGAATCACCTTATTACCACTTATTAATCATCGAACAATAGATCAGTTGCTATTGTTTATACTAATTAAGCAAAGAAACCATCAGTTCAGGTAATGTTTATATGTATTTGAATATTTAAACGGATTATGATTATACGTTGATTGATTGACAGTTAGACACTCTTACAGGGTGGGTTGTAGTCAGATAAGTTATTATATAAAAGTTATTTATTTTATAAGGAAGGAATCGCTCATTAAACAAAACCAAATGTGTTGCTCTGCAAATAAAGAAACAACATTTTACTTATCAAACCAATTCCATATTTCATAATATTTTTTAAAATAAACAAAACTTAAATTAAATAGGTAGAATTTAAGACGTCAAAAATACTTTTTCATCTGACAATCTTGACACCGCGTGAAATATACCACAGTCTATGGATTCAAGAAAGAGTATCTATACTCTTTCTTTACATATTTAAAACAAAGCTCTCTTTGTAAAACAACAAACTAAAAAAAACCTAATTTATGATTTTGTTGTTTAACTACGCTTTTTGAAGTTATTTTTGTTGTCTAAAGACTAACTTAAATTGTGCAATGCAAGTAAGCAACGATAAACATACTCAATAAATAAATGCAATATAAACTTAAATAGATAGCCAACATCAAAGACCTCTGAGCAAAAATTGGTGTGTTCATCACAAATGCCCAAGCCGAGATTCGACCCCGGGACCACAAGTGTCATAGCTAACTGTTTAGATCGGCTGCACCACGAAGACCATCAAAAAACTTACCCAACAATGCAGGTTTTTTTAACCTCTTCTTTTGACTGTATTATCATTCTAGAAAATTAATTCTATATTTTAATTCCTAGCAATTATTTATTAACGCGTAATCCAAGATATTCAGATAAACAGTGTAAAACGTTTTATTATTCAAATTACATCAATAAAAAGATGGTAACACTAGATTAAAGTAAGAAGGTATTTGAAAAACCTGTTTTCAAATATCTAGAAGGTTTTTCTTGTATAGGCAATAATCATATTGGTGCTCACTAGTGGATCCAAGGGGACTAGGGGGCTCAAGACTCCCCCCCTAACATAATTTGAGTTCCTCGTATCTGTTTCTTAGTTAAAACCCAACAGGAGTGAGCTATAGCCCTCCCAAAAAGCGTTTTCTATAAAAGGTCGACATTTTTAAAGCAGGATGAAAAAACATTGCCTACTCCCCCCAAAAGACAACCCTGAATCCGCCACTGTAGGTGCTTTTGCAATAATAATACAATTGGCATTTAGCGTTACTTATCTATTGGACTTATACTTTACCTGAATTTAAATCACGATAAGTATATAAATGTTATTTTGATATGTATTACGGCCTGATGCTTGGTAATCTCTTATAAAACTCAGCAAACGCTTGAGAGTTTATCTAAAAGAAGTAATGTATGTGGGTACGTAAGGAATGTAATGTAATTCATAAATTACAGAAATCCTGGAAGAAACAGAAACATTCAGTACCTTTCATAACATAGATGAACCCAAAGAATAACTAATGATCATCGTGTGTGAAGCGTTTTTGTCCAGGTAATCCAAAAAAGGCTGATTCACAGATCTCAACTCCAGTGTCGTTGCCAGTGGGTTGCTGGGCTCTCCAGGTTGTCACCAGGATAAAGGACTCCCCGGCAAGAGAGGTCTACACCTTCGACCAAGACTTGTACATCCTTTTCAACCCATGGAACCCAGGTACGAATACAAATCTTGAGTACCAAGTTCTCGAGACAGTTCTATATACTGTTCCCTTTCGGTACAAAACATCTGAGTCTGAATTCGCAACTTTAGTTAAGACTGGTTTAATAAAAGGTTCTTTTATCTATTGGCGAGCTTGAGATCCTAGCCCTTCCATAACAACCGAGACTGAACGATAAAAGAAGGAAGAAACTCGTGTTTTGAAGCATAACGTTACCAAAAACCATCCGAACGGCTAAACATAACGAGGACTTCCACGATAACAAAGGCTTCGTCATGTCAATCGCTCTCCATCAAGTAAAAATCGATGTCTCTTTTTCAGATGATCAAACCTACATGGAGGACTGCAGCCTTCTCCAGGAGTATGTGTTAAATGATATAGGCAAAGTTTGGGTCGGGCCCATCAAGACCACCAGAGGTAAACCCTGGTTGTACGGCCAGTTCGACGCGGTAGTGCTGCCGGCTTGTATGTTTGTGCTGGACCGCGCTGAAATGCCTTTCCACTTGTAAGTATTGTAAGTTGTATTTCTAGTGTTGGTCTTTGGAAAGTCTACATCAAAAGGGTGTGCATTTTGTGGTTACCCTTTGGCTGCAAGTTGCAGAATAAATTTTCTGCTTACAATTAAACATTTTTGTTTAAAAAGCAAGAGAGATTTACACCTTCGACTAAGACTTGTACATCCTTTTCAACCCATGGAACCCAGGTACGAATATAATTCTTGAGTACCAAATATTCGAGGCATAATTCGATCGAGGCGTTTAATGCCAAAAACTCACACTTGTGCACTCTTCTTACCTGGTAACTATTTCAGACGTGGTGACCCAGTAAAACTATCCCGTGTGATATCCCGTATCGTGAACTCCAACGACGATGCTGGGGTCCTCATAGGACGATGGGACGGGCAATACGAAGACGGCACGGCACCGGCCGAATGGACGTCTTCTGTGGACATCCTAGCTCAATACTTGGAGACGCAGCAGGAGGTCGCGTACGGCCAGTGCTGGGTATTTGCTGGCGTTGTTACTACGAGTAAGCTTATTAACTTTTATTTTTATTTTGTAAGGTTTGTTCAACTATGGTTTTCATCATGCGTAGGGTCTAGTAGCAGTTACTGCTAATCGTTTGCAGCACCAGAAATATCAGAAAATAAAACAATCTCGCTATCTTTTAACTTCTGGAAGAGCTAAATTGATCTTTATTTAGTAATCAGTGTTACTACTTATATTCATTTATTAGGGTTTTAGTCCTGTTAATGTAGGTTACAATTCAATAATAGAGTAGTATAAAAAACATAAAGAGGAATCTTACAACCAAAACATTTCAATTCCTTCTAACCTTCCATCTTTTTTCTCCAGTCTGCCGTGCCCTGGGCATTCCATCTCGCGTGGTGTCGAACTTGGTGTCAGCTCACGATGCAAACAGCTCGCTCACCGTGGACAAATACTACTCCGAGACCATGGACGAGCTGAGCTTCGATCCCAACAACCCATCTGGAAGCACGGACTCCATCTGGAACTACCACGTGTGGAACGACGTGTGGATGGCCAGGCCAGACTTGCCTCCAGGTATATTGCATTATTACTGCATGAGTAACGCATTGGCCATGCACTTGGCGTTCAGACTAATGGGGATAGTCATGTTTAAGGCAGGTGTGATCACCTTCTTTTAAATAGTCTGCTTTTGATGAAGTTATAATAAAAAAATGTTGACTTAGTGAAAAAAGTAGGTGACAAACATACAACAATCTGTAGCCTGCCTGTCTGTGGTTTGAGGTTTATGGAAAATACAACAATCGAACGCAATACCAAATTGATCATGCATGTGCCACTGAATTTACGAGTACATACTGTTCTCATTTGCAAGAACTCACCGGGACACATCAAAATGTTCTTTTACTCCGTTCTTCCTTATAGTATCTAATACTTGTACAGTAAAAATAAGCTACAGCAAGAAATCTCACTGAACCTTTCTTTCTCTTTTAATTGCCCAGGTTACGGCGGCTGGCAAGCAATAGACGCGACACCACAAGAAACATCATCAGGCATGTATCAATGCGGGCCAGCTTCCCTCGAGGCCATCAAGCAGGGAGTCATCGGACTGGGGCACGATGTGGAATTCATGCTGGCGACTGTCAACGCAGACCTTATGCGCTGGAGACAAGACCCTGACGCAGAAGGAGGATACTCCGTTGTGGACACTAATAATTACCAGTAAGTTATACTTTTAATGGAAGCTGTAAGAAATGTAGGTGTGCTTAGATATCAAAAACTCAGAAAAACCGTAAAATTATAAAAAAAACATGTGGAAAAGATCAAAACAAACCTAGTAGTAGAAGTAGTTGAAGAGTGAGTTGGTACTAAAATACCTACATATTATTAGTATTATCATTTGATTAGAGACCCAACTAAAGTATACCCCTACTTGAACATCCAGCTCTTGCCTATACCTTCATGGTTTTTCTCAGCATTGGCCGCATGATCCTAACGAAGAAGCCGTTCATCTTTGATCCTATTGGCGATGAAGACCGTGAAGACATCATCACGCAGTACAAGCACTCTGAGGGCTCGGCCTCCGAGCGTGTGGCGCTCATGAACGGCGTCAGATACTCTGAGAGGGCCAAGAGGTTGGTATACCACATGTTATGATATATTAATCTCCTTTTCATTATTATTAAGTGGCTAGAATCTCACTTAACGGTATGCCAAGATGTAGTTTATGGTGGAGGAAACATACGATTTTAAGAGGTCTAAGTCATAGTGCACTCGAACATCTCTCGTTTGTAACGACTCCTGACAGAGCCTAAAAACTGCAGCGAAATAAAATAACATGGTGGCGTGGTAATCGACACCACGCAAATCTTCATGTATATTTCTTTCTCCAACTCTCCATCTCTCGCATCATAAGAAAAGTGAAAATGTGTCCCCTTTTTTTGCAGTATAGAATCGAAAAATTGAAACCGCAGATTAATTCAACTGTACCTACTTACTTATTTACCGTATGTTGATTAAAAAATATTTCCAGGTATTACTCAGTGGTGAACAGCATGCAAAACGACGTCACATTCAAATTGCACGATATTGACACGGTGCCAATCGGGAAAGGGTTCCGGATAGCGGTGGAAGTTCAGAACACATCTACTGAGGTAAAACACTTTGTACAAAATGTGTTTTTTTTTGTATAATATGGTGACTCTAAGAGATTTCTAACACATTTGGACGCAATCTCAACTTAATGTACGTGACGGTGAGGCCAAAAGTTGAGCAGGCTTGCCTAATTGATGCATCAGTGTTGTTTGACTTAACAACACACCTAACCTCACCACAAACACACCTGACCAACCAGACCGGCTGCGGCGACCTTGTACCGGGTTACGTGGTTTTGTACGGTGCCCTACGAGATGGACAGTCAATGTTGTATGTGAGGGCTGGAGGGAGCCGCTGGATGCGAGCAGCACTAAATCGCTATGACTGGAAATATTTGGGGGAGCAGAGTCTTCCGACTTATGGGGATATGGAGTAGGTAACTGAAACGTGCTAAAAGTAACTTAATTGTTGGTTTCAGGGTCGTAACATCAAAGCTGTGTTATCAGCAACTAGCGTGTTCTACAACGGAGTGCGAGCTGAACTGATACGAAAGGTTGAAGGGAAAGTTTTTGTCGGACCCGGGAAGTGTGAGTAGATTTTAAAAATGTTTTTTTAAGAGTTTTATCCGAATGAAACCCTGTTCAGCTTTACTGAAACAGTGAAACAACATTTAAGAAGAACACTTTTGCGGAATTGTGTTAACATTTAAAACTACATAAAAGAAGGACAATAAAAACGAAAAAAATAGGTCCTTAATAAGAATTCCATCAACATTTGTGTTTCCAATGACCTAACTAAACTACATACATAAATTTAAAAAAAAACGCGTTTTCAAATTGAACTTTGCCAAATTTCACATAGATTAAAAACAACTCATTACTAAACATAAAATCTAAACCTATTACTAACAGCGGAAGAAATTGGCATCCCGGTGTCAGCTGAAGAATACCTCCCCAAGTTGGTGGAGTACTGCAATCTGAAGATATCCGCGATGGCCATCGTCGATGAGACCAAGCAATCCTGGGCTGATGACGACGACTTCCAAGTCCTCAAGCCTACCATCAATATTAAGGTACCTTATATCATTAAAGAAGATACGAAGATAGAAATGATTGCATTCATACTAAGAATGCAAATAAATATTCTAGGTAATGAAGCTTTCTAATAAAAATGTAAGATAAAAAGTTATTTAACTGCAAGGAATTGACCTCAATTTCAGCTAATTGCAAGCGAAAATGTGACCAGAGATGCATTTATACCAACTTACTTTGAAAATACTCGGTGAACATATCCATTGGGAGGGATTCTAATACTTAATAAGTAGTTCAACTCATTTTCTGTCTCTTCCAGTTCAACGAAGACCTCATAATAGACCAGCCCGCGACTGCAGTACTCTCATTCACCAACCCCTTGGACAAGGAACTGACTGGATGTGAGTTCCGTGTGACGTCATCAGGCGTGGTGGGGCGCACGCTGCGAGTGCCGGCCGCCGACACCGCGCCCAGGGGGCTCGTGTCTGTAGAGCTACCTGTACAACCTAATGTAAGTAATTCAAGGCTCTGTAGACGGATTGCTTAGAGCAGTCGTGTTGCGGTTGAACTCGACTTCAACTAACTGGTCCAAGTAGTCCTTGTGCAGTTGCTTTGGCTAGAGGAAAGAAGATGCAGCGAACAGACGGAGCAAACCGCTTCAACCGTTTCACTTACAGCGGCTGTCAGCAGCACAGTCAAATTCAACGAGAAAAAACAAAAACAAACAAAATCTGTATTCAAATTAAAATCGCCAAACAGTAACCGCTTGAAGCTGTCGGCTCTGAATCCTGAAGTCACCCAATGTAGATTGCAAAAAATAGTCATATATTTCCATCTATTTCTGAAGATCGATTTCCCACGAGGTTAACGTTTGATATAGTGACTGCTGCAGGGAACAGGGGACTTCTTCGGGCGGAAATTATTAAAGAAAAATGACAACTCTCATTCAATTTAGGTGTTCGAGGTATCCCCATCTATAATATGATAAATGCAAAAGACCTAAATTGTAGGCAAACGCGTAGAATACCTAAAAAATTCAGATTTTGTTTCAGAAACTCGGAAGCATCAATTTCGTTGCCACATTTAAATCCAACGAACTCAAGGATATCTCTGGTGCAGCTACTGTTGAAGTTTTTGAAGGTTAAATCGTTAATTAAGAACAGAATCAAGAATATCATTAAAAAAGTATCAGTAGAATAGTAATAATACTTTACAAATACTTCGTTGATGAGCAAAAATAAGAGATTTGACAAATTATTTATTTTTCTAACATGTTGATCCCAGGATAGGTTCTAGTGAGGTTGTTGTGAATTTTTGATCTATTCCATTTATACATGGTACCTAATCGTACCTACTTAAAAAATGGAATGTAGGAATCTCAAATACATTATCTTTGCTACTGTATTCAAGTTGTATTAAAGAATTAGACTTACAGAATAGAGTGCCATAGACAACATGACAAAATGATTAATTTTAAGTTTTATATTTCGTTTTTATTCGCTATCGAAAAACTTCATAGTCTAAATATGTTTGCATTTTATATAGTTTTTAAGTGGTACCTAGTACAAAAATTTTGTATTTTTTTATTTACAAATAAAATGATTAATTGAAAAGTAAGGCCAATTTTATTTAATCACTAAAGCAGCTTTATGTTTTTCATATTGCAATATATAACAATTATTCCTTTCATACTTTTACGATATAAAATAATTATGAAACAGTGAGAAAAAAGTCGCGATTCTTAATTAGTAACGAAACTTCAGTTACGGACGTAGACGAAGTGCATATATCAACTATAAAATCATTTATCTTGCTAAAAGAAAAATAAAACAAAAAACATAATTTTTAAAAACAAAATCTTTATTTTTCATTCCGTGTAATTCCCATTTTCACTATTCGGTAACAGTTACAATAACCAATCCATACATAAAGGGAAATATCTAGACCTTAGATTAATGATTCAGACCAATCGTTAATCTCTGATCAAGACATTGACAAATATTTAAATTAGATATGCACATATTTTGACTAAGCCGAAATGAGTACACTCAATAGAGCAAGCAAGCTCACTCAACTCTAAATGATGACAGAGAAAGTAGTTGAGGTAATTACTGTTAGACAAAAAGAGACAACACTATTCTCTCAGTACCGGACTATGACATCCAAGACACAGGAAATTGAACATCATGAACATAGCAAAAGGCAGAATTGGCTTAAAAATTAATCCAAAACCATGAAGCATTTTTTTCTTTGTTCATTTACTAAAACCATCTTGCACTGACGACTTTTGTATCCCCAGAGAGGATGTGGTTGCTGGGATGAGGAGGCCGTGGTAGCTAAGTTTGTTACGTGCGTTAGTTAACCGATCGACCCGACAGTTCGAGTCTCGGGTTGCCGTAAGTTGTAGCTGCCATTTTCCTCATTGTGCTCGGACAGATTCGCAACCTGCCACACTGGGACTCAACATTAACATGCGAAATGCGGTGTGTTACACCTCTGCCAACCTCGAGAGGATAGTAACCAAAACAAGTTAACGTTTCTCGTAACATGAATGAAAATATTTTTTCAGTCATCAATGCAAGCTTTTGAGAAATAATAGTAAACAATTACAATAGAACTAACCATACGAATTTTATTTAAAAAAATGGTAATCTATTCACACCACCATCACATATTTCTAAACTACACTTATAAATTAAGAAATTTAATATTTATTGAAGTAACAAATATATTCCCTTCCTTTATCATACGTACAATATTTGACTATGACTAACAGAGATAGCGATATTTTTACTTATCCATTAAAGTTACATTCAAACTTGAGACAAAATAAGATTGCTTGAAGGAGAAAAGACAAATAATATCTATCACTATATACGAGTGTACTATATATATGAATAAATAAGCTTGTTTACTATCACATTATGTGGAGGTTTATTATGTACATACAAAAATATGTCTGTTAATCAACATTACTATTTGTTCTCAACAAGTTAAAACGCTTTCATCAATCACGATTTTTAAAATGAAAATATTTTGATTCAAGTGTCAAGTCCATTATAATTGGATTGGAGTTTTACCTGTAGTAGATAAGGTGACGAAAACAATACGAAGCTAATAAAGCAATAAGCGCGGGCGCACTCGGGTGATTTGTTCACACAAACCTTATTTCTAGATCCGTATGTAGATGACAAATCTTATTAGCTTGTCAAAAACTTTCAAATACCTCCCATTATATCACTTTTATCCTGTGTGTGCGCGCTTCGGGGGTGACGTGACGTAATTGACAGTGACAAAACCTTTTGACAAACCAAATGAATTTTGACAGGTACGCCTTCATCATGAATAAGCGAACAAATGAGATTTTATTGAATAAACTTTCGTAAACTGTTCAACTTTTATTTACAATGTGAAATATTTAAGCGCATTATTGTAATCTAAAAAATATATACATATTGTGTACTTGAGGATTTCTTGGACGTATGTAAGTTATGGAAAATTATTGTTGAATAATAAACATACAATTCAACATGAATTGTTAAAAATTAAAACAGAAGGATGGTAGGACTAATATAATTTTTATATTAACCAATTTTAAATGCATTTTTAAAATAAATATTTTTTGACTAAATACATTTATTAAATTTCGTTTTTTACATTATTACAATCACACGTATATTGCTTTTATTTAACATACAAACTTAAATGCTTTTCAGGGCCTGTTCTTAATCCTTTTCATTTTCAAATTGATAAATTTACTAGAAATATTTCTTAAGAATTTTACAAACAGCAAAAATACAATGTACTTTGCCGATAAAATTTGCTACATCTTTCTGGACCAATGTGACAGTATGAATGTGGTCCAAACAATTACAACTTGTACTTAAACAAATGAGATGCTTAATCAATACTGATTCTCATTTAATATCTTAGTTAATAAATTAATTACCAGATAGTACACTATTTGTGGCCAATAAATTCAATTCGCAAAATAGCAATTTAACTTTTCACTCACTGATCTTAAGTTATTTGAAATGACAAATTTCCGTCAACGACAAAGTATCATTTAATATTGATAGGTATTTTGTTATTATATATTAAAGATTGCCTGGAAAAAGTGTAAGATAGTATAAGAACTACTATCAAAATGTCCTATGATTAAAATCACCATGAAATATAAAAAAATAATTTCTGCAAATCGATCCACCATTGACGTACAAATCGTTAAAAATAGAATATAACAAAGAACCTCTTTTTTTTGGAGTTGATAAAAAAGAACAACAGACAATCAATAGAATACGAACGACAAAATAACAGGCGATTAGTTCTTTTTTTATAGTATACATATTATTGTACGACACTTCTTTATAATATTTTAATCATAGGACAGTTTTATATAATATTTTTATTGTAGGACACTTTTAATAGAATAATTTCGGTCATAGGAAATTATGAACCGACTCCTTTTTAGTCAATATTTTTTTAACATAAAAGCTAGTTGATACCAACATATGTTCATCATGTTTTTTTTGCATCAAAAGTATGAAATAATTGATATAATAGAAAATCAATTATTTTTCTATTTATTTTTAATCTTTTTAATATAAAACTGCATGCAAACGTAACTGTAAAACATGATTAAATTACAAAGTTTTCTTTTAAAAGAATTCGAATAATTTATGTTTAATTTTTAAATAAAAATCTAACATTGGAAAGGTGACAATAAATTAGGTATTAAAATTTAAATAATTGTTCAACACTTAAAACAAATAAAAATTAAATGTTCACTTGCGTGCGAATTTAAACTTTATTCAACCATGTTAAGCTTCATATTGCTCACAACAATTTCCAACTAATCATATTACTGTTATTATATTAAGTCTAAGAGATCAAAATATATTTTTCATTATATTGTACTCTTTAAATTCAACTCAGGCGGCAAATACACCTACCTTATCGTAAGCTGTTCTCAAAACGATTAAACATCGAAAGTTATTAATAAAAAAACTTTTTTACTTACCAAAATAACCTCAAAACTTTGATATTGCTTATACATTATTACTTTTTATAACAACCCTTAACTGAAATCGAATAAAGTTCAAAATCGCATAGATCTCATTACAGAACTAAGGTTATTACCTAGTTTACTTTGGCTTTTCCTGTCACGAAAGCAGCGTACTCCTTGTAGAATGTAGGGAAAAACTGTATCGCGAAGTAAACTACTGTTAGATATGCTACTATAGCCAGTGTGAGTATCAGATCGAACACCGCTGGTTTTACACTGAAAACAATACAAAAAAAGCTATTACATTTCACAGCATCACTGTGTTCATGTTTACTACTTATAAATTACTTATTTAGTTGTTATTTTCTTAATTTTATTAGCTGAGTTAGCGCCACCAATGTTTAATTTTTTAATCTGTTAGGGCCTCACAACACAGGCTTACGCCTAGTGCGACGGCCATTAGTATTAATACCAAAGTGTAAAATTTCAGTTGTATAATAAATTATTATTATTATTATTATTTCTTGTTAAAATGTACTGTAATGTAAATGTAATGTATGTGTGTATGTAGATCACGCACACTTATGCACGCGGTGCAGTGGTGTAAACAGCCGACAGCTACGATAGAGGTTTTGAGATCGAATCCCGGCGGGGGCGTAGTTTATACCATGTCGTTGCTTAGCACCTGCGACTCAATTTCTTACGATACTTACTGCAAGGATGAGTCAATGTGTGTGTCGTGATGTGGTTTATTATTATTATTATTTAAATATTGTTTGATTCCTCTTGTCCCTAAGTTACGCAAACCGAGGTCGAGCCGGTAGAGGCACCTTAAGGTGACTTATAGTTTCTCTTTCTTTCATAAGGATTGGAACGCCTTCGGGGTGGAAACCACAAATATCTCTCGGTAGTCCAGCACCCGACCGGGTCTGAACTAGGTTAGGTTAGATGGGAGTCACAGTAAAGCTGCTAAGGCCTACGGGCCGCACACAAATAATTAATTGCAAATCCTTTTGTGGTGGATATTCCGACCATCCAGACTAAACGCTTCGATAGCTCTTTCATAATGCGTACTGCAAGGGTGTGGAATTCTTTGCCTGCCGATATGTTCCCTGACCAATATAACTTGGGCCTCTTTAAGGCAAGAGTGAATAGGTTTCTCCTAGGCAGGCATGATCCACCTTAGACCTCATCGCCGCTTAATATCAGGCGGGCTTGGGGTCAAATGCCAGCCTGGTCATGAATAAAAAAATATATATACGTAATATGAGGTAAAGTGTTCACCACTTTGACTTGCCAGTGCTAAAAGTATGCATAGAGAAAAGTGAGTAATGAAAGTAATTAATAGAAAAAACTCATAGAGTTATTGCTTGACTTGAAACTGTCTAATATAAAATAACATGTTATTAACCCTTTAACCGCCAAGGTCGGGTTAATCCGACAAAAATATTCGTGCCCATTTCGCCAAGGTCGGATATTTACGACCGAATACCACTACACGGTTTTCGGCCTTATTGTTCGATAGCGCTTTGTTAAAATATAAATAATGTTGATATTTGGTAAATAGTTGATGAAGTACAATATAGTTTCTTAATTAGAAGACTTAAAAATAATGTCTAAAGTTAGATAAATTGTTTTAGGTATTTATTTTTCGTTTTACTGTGTTCGGCGCTGAGAGCACAACTGATATTACGTCTGGCGGTTAAAAGGTTAAATTGTTTGATTGTCGTAAGCTTTACTTTACAAGGAAAAGTATGCAAAAATTTCCACTGCCTAACTCATTATCTATATTTGTATTTGTGTAATCAAATTTTTATAGCTTGACTTTAAATTGTGTTATATATAAAAGTGTAATTACCTGTAGACATATAGTATAGCCCTGGTTGGTGAGTAGAGTGCGAATTCCGGTTCCCTTTTATCTACAAGATGTGTTGATGTAGTGACATCCATCAGACGGGACAGGGCACGCTCTAAGGAACCTGACAAGCCTGCCAAAGATATAATATTTGTAAGATAGCAAAAGGAGATCAATGTCATTGTCAATCATTGGATTAGTTAAAAATAATCTTTGACAGTAAATAACCTTAAAACAAATAAAACTAGTATTGATTGATGTTTTGAAACTTTGAAAAGTTTAATTATTTTTTTGGAAAATCAAATGAAATAATGATTATTACTTTAGTTAATACATTTGACATACCAGCGTTGGCAGCTGTGGTGGTCAACACGTGCGGAGATCTTGGTTGAGATGACAGATAGTTGTACCATTGACGGACCGAAGCTTCGTCTACATTCTAAACAAATAAAATAAAACACAATAGAATATTGACATAAGTAAATAAATATAAAGTTTTTATAAAATTTCCTGAAATCGAATTATTATTATTCTAACAGCTTTATTTTCCATTTAACAAATAGTATAAAACATATCATATAATTTTTCTTTGTTATGTGGCTAAAGGTAAAAGCCTCTTTACTTAGAATATTTTCAATATATAGTTTTTTACATATTTACTTTACAATGTAATTATATTTCGTTGTGTTCTGTAGTCAAAATGAAAAATATATAACTTTTTTGTATAGCTATCAATTATTAAAAATAAAAGTTGAACCCTGCCTAGTGAAGAATATAACGTAATTGACAAAAACTGTCGAAAAAAAACCAAATCTGAATAAAAGCTTTTTCAAGATAAAGGCGGTTATCTCAATGCATACATTTTTTTTCTTAATTAACGTCAATGTCAAAATAATTACCAGTGCTTCATCGAACAGCTCTTGGTCTTCGTTGTTATCTTCATCTGTCAGATTGTATATATGCGATGCCAGTGCACGAGCTGTCACCACTATGTTTGACACAAGATTTTTGACGTTGGCTTCTGACGGCTTGTCAAGGACTGAGCTGCGAGACGGATCCCTGTAGCTCTGAGAAATTTTAACATAATTATGTTAAAGTAACGATTTTTGACCTTTTCCAGTCCAAACTCAATTTTTTTAAACTTTACTGTCATTAAATATTTACATGTTTACTGGACTAGCTAATTACGTATTTTTAAACAAAAAGTTTACAATGTTAAAAATTAATTCCGGTAATGACAATTTCTAGCAATACAAATTATATTTCACTGGAGTCTGTAGAAATATTAAGATATAGCATTAAAAAGACAACACAAGTGAAGACAACCATATATAAATATTTACAAAACATGTGCATTGTGCAATATCATCTTATGCTGTACGACTAAAGATTGGTGCAAAGTCCAATCAGGATAGTTTGAATCATGGCCGTGTTTCGCGATAAGCATGAACATCTTTGCACATTTACTAGAAATATAAAAAAACTAACCTGCAAAGAGCTAAGCGTGAACGCGCTCATCCGCCTAATGCTGAATCTCTCATGCTGCCAGGAGAGGAGTTCATCAGCCAGGTTGATCTTCTTATGGTTGACAGGAGCTCCCAAACGGGCGAGTATAGAGTGAGCCGCACCACCAGGCTTGGGGGGTTTGGAGACGTGCATCGTGATGGATGGGGTCGAGGATATGGAGTCCAGGCACATCGCAAACGACACGTCCTGAAAAATTATGCTTAGTAACATTGTGTCTTTTGAATGATAACAATTAGGTATTGTAACTCAAAAAGTAGTTTTTCTAAATGGTAGATATACGTGCGAGATCGTCTGGGTTGGTACTACCTTCCTTCCTAGTTCAGCCGTGAAGCAGTTTGCTGAGTTTAGGTTCGAAGCATTGGTTAGCAATTTATTACGGACACATTGTGCTTCTTTTTTTTATTTATTTATTTAAAATTAGGCAAGCATCTGACCCTAATCCTGCCTCATGTTAAGTGGCGATGGAGTCTAAGGTGGAACATCCCTACCCAGAAGAATCCTATTCACTCGTGCCTTAAAGAGCCCAGATTATATTTATCAGGGAACACATCGGCAGGCAAAGAATTCCACTTTCTTGCAGTATGCATAATAAAAATACTCTCGAAGCGGTTAGTATGGATGGTTGAAGTATCCACAACCAGATACAAACAATAATGTAAGATAACATCTTTTACTTCAATTTGGATAACACATTGGCGGTACTTTTGGAGTTCTTAGGGCACAGCCGCATCTTGTCAAAAAGCGTCGTTGATCACATTTCTGTAGGTGGAACATCTGCTTGTTTGCAACTGATATGTTACATGTTTTAGTCTGAAATCGGACACTGAAATCAGTTGGGTGTCTGGGCATAGCCTATGCTTCATTGCACAGCTACAGTATTCGTTGATTCTTGATCAAAGGACACCAAAGTTGAACCTGGTGAACAGGAGTTAGTGGGACAGAATGGTGGGTGTGCCCTGATGCCTATAATGTTGTATAAGAACACAAACACACCTGCAGTAAGGAAGCATCACTGGAGTCCAGCTGTTCTTCGAGCCACTTCTTGATGCTGAAGTAGTTGAGCGAGTGACCTGCGGAGGTGAGCACGAAGAGAAGCGACGCCCCGCCTCTTGTGGCCGCGTTGGAGTAGAGACGGGAAAATATCCGGGCCAGTTCCAGTACTGCTGCAGCGCCGGACGCGTTGGAATCCGCGCCTTGGGATAGCTCCTTTGACAAGAATATTAAAAAGTTCAATTTAAAGGTGTGAAAGATACTGAGTGCATTGTTATTTCGTAAAAAATACCTACAATAATTAATCAAAAGTTAATCTCTGTTTACATAAACTGATATTATTTTCTTTGAATTTCTAAATCATTATTTTATTTAACAACTCACTATTAAATTAAAAAGTATGTAGGGATACCTCAGTGCACCCGAAATGAGCACACTATTTTATCGTTCGGGTTGTTTACCTCGTCCCGCTAACTGCGGGGGAACGAGACTCAGGCGCCGACGATTCCTGCCGACTGCGTGTTCAGATCACGTCGGGGTCACCAAATGTGGCTAACTAACTCACTAGTATAACTCGCGATGTAAACGGTTTCGAATGGCGATGGAACGTGCATCCGCCGTCAGAGCTGCGTTCTCACTGCCCTGGCGTCGGCAGGAATCGTCGGCGCCTGAGTCTCGTTCCCCCGCAGTTAGCGGGACGAGGTAAACAACCCGAACGCTAAAATAGTGTGCTCATTTCGGGTGCACTGAGGTATCCCTACAAGTACAAGTGCACTAAACACTATTTAAAAAATCACTTCATATAGTAATAACTATTCAAATATTTTCTATTTAATTCCTATTAGCCTGAACAACTTACAGGTACAATGCTAGATGAATCATAGTGTGCCGCTACAATTATTGTAGGTGCATTAGCATGCCTGCCGGTCAGCTTGCCGTGTATTGTCACCGGTTTAGATTCCAACTTGTGAGGGGTTACAGCTGACACCACTGTTGGATGTACAAAACAAAATTAAGTTTAAGTCTACAAATTGCACATTAGGGCCACAGCACAGCTTTGCTATGACATATGTGGGCGCTGGGCTTAACTTAAGCTTGTTTTATTAATGATATGGATTTTTTTTTAAATAAAATGAAGTAAGGATCTATTAAATATTTAATTGAATAATGTTAATATTTTGGATATAATTAATATGGCTGTATGCTAGAGTCCAATGCGTAATAAACAATTTATTATTATCAATTTTTAATAAGCTTCACTAACAAGTTATTGTTTGTTTTAGCTGGGCACTTTCCGCACTTTGCCGCTTAAATGGGCCATTGTGCGTGTCGTCTGTCTGTTCCCTATTTCAGCCATCCCAAACACTCCCAGAAGTCCACTAACAAGTTATCTTACTTTTATAAATTTTAAATCCAAATTGATATTTTGTTTAAGCAGAAATCGATAAACATACCTATCTGATATCCATTAGAGGAGACAGTATTGAACATGGCTTCCAATGCAGTTCCAGATTTGTCATCCGTTATGAAGCTGTGCTGCATGTCCTTCAAGATATCCTCAAAGTCAGGAGACCACTCCGCAAAGTAGACTGGCGCAATCACTTCCTGCTGAATCATCGCCATCTCCAGAAGTTGGATGTGCTGTGTAGCAAAATACAAAAAAATAACTGTCTTGTAAAACTTTTATTTGGGTTATTGCATGCACTTGTATATAAGTTCTAGGCAAAATAAAAATAATATGATTCAACACCTTCATAGGTTAAATACAAATAAATGAATTTTGAACGTGGTTTATGTTAAGCTGAGCCCTTATCTTTTATACTGTGTTGTATTGTTGAAAAGCGAGCCCGAAGAATCATCGGGATTGACAATGATATTGCTAACTTTCATGACCTCAGCCACCGCCGTGAAGTTGCGTGTCTATCGGTATTTTATAGGATACATTTTGGAGAGTGTGCACAGGAATTGCACAATTTAATTCCACCGGCCCCCTTTTATAATCGAAATACAAGACGTAGGCTGAAGTTACATCCTTTTGTGGTAGATATTCCGACCATCCAGACTAAACGCTTTGATAGCTCCTTCATAATGAATACTGCAAGGGTGTGGAATTCTTTGCCTGCCGATGTGTTCCCTGACCAATATAACTTGGGCCTCTTTTAGGCAAGAGTGAATAGGTTTCTCCTAGGCAGGCAAGATCCACCTTACACCTCATCGCCGCTTAACATCAGGCGGGTTTGGTGTCAAATGCCTGCCTGGTCTTGAATAAAAAATAAAAAAAAGAAATACATAATTTGAGCCATCTATATTTGTTAAGTATGTAATGGATAGTATCCCATAGACCTTTGAGAGAACATTCAATGAGAATGATTTGACATTGATATGATGAATAAATGCATATATTTAGAAAGATCTAGCAAAACTGACTTCAGCAGGGCTGACAGACAAATGAATGACAGGTGACTGAAATATATAATTGCTCTTTCTGTATTTGTTTAAGACAGGGAAGTCCTCTCTTGCAGTAGATACACATTTATTTAGCTAAGCCTGTTGTATACCTCTTTCTCATCCAAACTAAGTACGGTGTCATTCTTCGGTAGCACCAGTAACAAAGCACCAGCTTTAGTCCTAATCTCCATGAACTGTTCAATGGTTATGTCCTGGACTCTGGCCACAACACAGTGGCGGGAGGTGCTCCATGATGACAGGGAACGGCCCTCAAGGTTGAAGCTTGCACCACGGCATCCTTAAAATAAAAAAAATTGCTTAAACAAAATATATCTTGAGGTAAGAATACCTATTTAACTATATTCTATTTGTGAAAAAGCACTGACTGAAATATGTAGTATTTTGAAGATTGTTTTTTTGTTTAAGATAAAGTTGGTACCGAAAACAAATTATTTGGCCTAATTTGGCACAGTTTTAACAATTAGTCATTTACATTCAAAAGTTGGCTTCACAGTTGAAATAAAAATCTACATATTCTTTCTAATGTGAAAAATTGTTTAGGTAAACAGTTCAAATAGAGAACTTAGAGAAATCTCTTATCTCAATGCCTTATCAGATTCAACATAGAGATTTGGAAGATACAATTTAAAAGACATGAGTATAATAGTTGTATAGTATTCTAACCTAAAAATAACTTAATCGATTTTCGTCTTCATAAATGAAACGGTTGATTTTGTGTTAAACTCACCATGGGGGACGCTATGTAGGTCGTATTGCTGCATTCTATAGACAGAGAACTCATGGGAAGCCGCGACAGGGTTCACCGGGGACATTATAATAAAAATTGGCAATGCCACAAGCAGATAATAAGGCAAATAACCCTTAAATATCTCCGCGAAACCGTCCGCTTCGTCCAGCCACATCTTGAACGCTAATTACCGGACTTATGATAATAATATTAAAAGAAAAACCAATTTATAGTTATTCGTAATCCCATTAGAAACCTTACGTGTGATATGATAACTCGGTCAATGACACAAAAATGACAGCACCTGATCTTAAACTGTCAAAATAGGGAAGTTCGTTGTCTATGGTCAAAATGAGTAGTGAGTTTTTTTTTTTGTAAAGAAAATGATTACAGCCACTGAAATATCCATCTACATCTAAAGCTGTTGTGTAAACCGTTTCTTGAATTCCCATAATATATGAAATCACCACTTTTAGTTTGGGACTTAATGAAACTAGGGTAAGGTCATCATAATTTTGATTTAACTGCAACAGCGGCCACCAAAAAAAATACTATGTAAGAAAGGTATACGTAGTTGTTAGAAAGTAAAGTGTATGTTAGATATTATAAAATAATCTGGATATAAAATAATATTAAAACCTTAGGTAGCAGGTAGATAGATATAACTTCGTCATGCACAACACTATACTTTAATATAATTCTAACCAGTGGTGACAGTAAACAAAATATGGGTATCTGCGACATGAACAAGGCTTAAAGATATGAATGAAATTAGTTAAATGATAAATTAGGTGATCCATTTGCTTGTTTGTCCATGGCGTTAATTTAAAAAGGCTTATTAAAATTTGGAGTCCGTGTATGTTCAAAAATTTTTGCGACTCCCCTCAAGGCCTATAGTGTCCAGAAAGTGATGATGCGGCTCAAAGGTCGTAGGGATTCGTTTTCGTGATTGGTATTGCGCAAAATCAAAAAATGGACATGTGCGTAGTAACTCGAACACAAAGAACTCCCGTTTCATCGTACACGATGGAACATAACAATATTAAAAGACTACAGCCAAACGCCAATATACTGTTTTTTTAATGGGGTGGGTACCCTTTTTACTTAAAATTTTACTAAATAACCGACTTCAAAAAAAGTAGGAGGTAATCAATTCAACTGTATTTTTAATATTATATATTCCTATCGCGGCAACAAAAAACAATTCACGACCTATTAAGTTCAAGGGATGTAGCCCGTTGGTACCCTTTGGTTACGGAACTTCGAAATGCCACTCAATTTTTAAACCATCCCTGTTTTTTTAAAGTTTTTGTAAAACACGTGAAAAATGACCGTATGTACAGTATTTGTAGATATAAAACGGGGAATCTTGGCATGCCCAAAAAAGAATTTTAAAAAGTACGCGACCGAACTAGCTGAAAAGTTTTTACTTGCTGTAATTATCCGTTTTAATTATAGGTGCAGAAGAGCTCGAGCATAGAACAAATTAAACCACAAAAGTAGATTCGTGCAGCCTTGGAAAATCGTGCGGTGCGTGGCAAGGCGATGCGACTTTAAGCTTGGTATACACCAAATCCGGTACCACCACCACCAAATCCAATATATGGTACGGTTGCTGTGCATGTGCGTGCGATAAGTTGTAAAGTATAAATTCTATAAAGTCGTCATGCCAAGTATACACCGTCTGCGGAGCCGCGCTATGGCCGTGCAACGTACCTGTCTACATAACGTATCTACGCGAACTGCAACCGTATCGCAACCGGATTTGGTGTGTTCCTGCCCTTAGCCTTTTGCTACTCTAAAGTTATCGTGCAAAAACATATCTATCATACCATGTAGTTCATAATACCTATTGTTTGTGCACAGATTCGCGTGCTCACCGTTATCATTTTCATAAATTATGCGATGGAGGCCTACTCTGTGGAATTCTTGTTTGAGCTAATTTAACGTTCAAAATTCCAGCTTGCTACTTACCTTCATCTTCAAAGCGAGTTATGTTTCTCAAAGATTCGCCTACTGATTTAGTTTCTAATTATTGCTTTTACGTTTTTACGCGAGGAGATTAAATAGATTTATTATATGTGTATCATATACTTTCTTTTAATTTCTAGTTCATTTGTGAACAAAAGAATGGAATTGCTTCTTTCATTATGTTTAATTTATTTTATATTGGTCTCAAAAGAACATAAGCAATTTTGACATAACTTTGTCAGACGCCATTTTGGCTGACATTTAATCCTCTAAATTAAACATGATAATAATACTCTTAAACCCAAAAAACACAACAAATGTAAGACAAATATTTTATTCGATTACCATTGACATGATGAAGAGATTTACGACTGTGATAAATTCTTCCTCGTCACATAAAAAAAACAGCCAAGCAGTTATTGTGTGCCATGATCTTAGCAAAATTTTCTAGATTTCCTTGAACTCTTTCAGTTGAAAAAGATTTGAAAAAACTAGGACTTTATAAAACACAAAACTCCCGTAGTCCCTCGAGAGGGGTTGGCAAAGGTGCTTTCTACACATCGCTTTTCGCATGTTTATGTCGTGTCCCAGTGTGACAGGTTGCGAATCTGCCACCACTATCTGGGCACAGAAAAATATGGCAGCTACAACTTACGGCCACCCGAGACTCGAACCCTCGACCAGTTGGGCCGGGTCGGTGGGTTAACCAAGGCAAGTAACAAACTGAGCCACAACGTCCTCCCACTTGGTAGACCATATATTTAGGTACAAACTCTTTGCCAAACTAGACAACAGATTCTTATCTATGAATTCCCTTAAAAAGACTAAGGGCACCGAGCCAATTATTTGTTTGTATTATATTATGTATGTTCTTGCTAGAGCATGTGTTAGAGCAAGACCTTAAAATATAATTGCGCAAATATGTACAAATGTGCTCTTTGCTTTGGAGTATTTGTATACAAATTAAAGTTTCGTTAGTGGGATCAATATGTCACATTTTTTATTTATGCTTTTTTTGTAGCAACTAAAATAAATCTAAACCTTGTATTACCGCCGGCAACTACAGTTAAATTAGTATGAATTTTTGCAAAACGTTACTAAGATCTCTAATAGTTATCTACAAGACATATTAGTAATCTATTAAGTAAAATACTAATAATAACCACGTCACGACACACACATTGACTCAGCCCTGCACTAAGCAACGCTATGGTATACTAAATAAATAAGAATACAACATCCAAGACCGGTAAGCGAGACAATGAGTCTTGAAAATAACACAAAGTCCCACCCCCGCCGGGATTGGAACCCGGAACCTCTAGCGTAGCAGTCGGCTGTTTACACCACTGCGCCACCGAAGTAGTCAAAATTAAGTATGACACGTCATATTGTATCTGACGTGAGGATAACTTATTCGAAGTTACGGTAGACACACAGGTACCTTCATACATTTTATTACTGTAGTAGCTTTGTTTATATACAACATCATTGGCAAACAAGCAAACAGTTCACCTGATAGGATTGATACCGCCTATTGGCAGTACGATGACCTTAATGTCTGAAACGCCAAGAGCACCGCTAATGCTTAATGTATTTAGAAGTAAAGATGTTAATCCTCATGTCTTTAATTACGCTGGCTCTCCGATCCTTCGAACCGAAACACAGTGAACTGCTTCATGGCAGAAATAAAAAGGAGGGTGGTACCGACCCAGACGATTTCGCACGTAGATCTACTTGTAAAACTAAGGATCTTCGTTTCTGGCAGACGAGCTTTGCAAACATTCAAACTAATTGCAGCAATGAATGGTAAACTCATGTTAAATACACTGACGTATAGAAAACTAAATACTCAGGCAGGCAGAGCACAGGGCATCCTATAGTGACGTATTAAAGTCAATTCGTTAAAGTCTACATTTACGTGACGAAATCCGGGACGACCCAACAAAGGCTCCCGAAAAAATTCAGGCAGAGATAAAGTTGGTCTCATCTCCATTCTAGGAGCATTGTGACCCAGAAATGTAGCGTTTTTGCCGACGTGTGTTATAAATCATTGCTCCGCTCGTTTATCTCGGCTTATCGATAAAGTTTTTGCCTTCTCCCTTCATTGTCTGCTTGAATTCCGGGAAATCTTTTGTTAAAAGTTTTAATTGAAAAGTGTGAGTTGTAAATTATAGCATTTTTATAATAATAAACCACATTACGACACACACATGGACTAAGCCCTGCGTTAACTATCGTATGATCGATCTATCACAGAAAAAGCAACAATTAGATGAGAAAACAACATCCAAGCGCAAGTTCGGCCCCCGCCGGGATTCCAACCCAGAACTTTTAGCGTAGCGGTCGTCTGTTTACATCACTGCGCCACAGAAGTCGTCGAAGCTTGCTGTGACTTGTTATAAAAGTAATATGTGGTACTACTACTATTTTTACCAAACAATAGATATTTAAAACATAACAAACATTAACTCATGCCCTAATTGATCCCCAAAGGCATCCCCCAGAGGCAGATTGAGTTAGGCAGAGGTGTTAATCACCGCATTTCGCATGTTTATGTTGAGTTCCACTATCCGGGCACAATGAGAAATATGGCAGCTACAACGGCAACCCGAGTTTCGATCCCTCGACCTGTCGGGCCGGGTCGGTCGGGTTTACCAAGACACATAACAAACTGGGCTACCACGTCCTTCACGCTTTGAGCTTCGACGTAATAGGTATTAAATTTCGTGTAATTGATGATTTTGTGTTGAAAATGGTTTAAAATTAACTCAATAAAATCAAATGGTAAATCTTTAGCATAAACGTGATGAATGTTTAAGTTAAAGCGCCAGTGGATGCAGAAGTTTAAAAATCTCAGTAAACAAGCGAGCGCAAAGCCTTTGAGGCAGTTACGTTTAAAATGGAGATGTTAGCGCAAACTCGATCGCAGCGGGCTTTCCTAAACGAAGCATCAAAGCAAACAGATTCCAGTGGAGCCCTCTTATCTGGTTCACGTTATCTACTGCCTCGGCACGCTACGTCTCAAAATATTCAGATACTACTTACGATATAATGTTTGATGTAACGTTGTTACATAAATGCTGTAGGTAGTAAATATTCCGTAGAAACATCAATTCAATAAAGTCGGACGTCTCTATTGAGAAATTTTACTCCAAATAAATCTCGACTACGAACTACGAGAAACCGTAGCAAAGACTACAAGTCAAGGAGAACTACATTATTCAGTGAAGATATTCGTACTTATTTACGAACAAACGGAATACCGGAAAAACCTCAAATTTATAAAGGCTCTTTTATGAAGATAAAGTGGGTCGTTCTTTACAAGGGAGCGGAACGAGAACGTCAACGCAGATAATGAAGGGGTAATGCGACCGGGACCCGGCAGAGTCGATCGTAGCAAGCTCGACGCACGTTCTGCATGAAAACATTGACATTGACTTGCATTCCGGTAGTAGGCAGAGCACGTAGTGGGAGCCGGTGTGTGTGGTGGTGGCTGGGCGGGGTGAGGGGCAGTGAGGGGCAGTGAGGGGGGAGGCGGCGCGGCGCAGTGCGGGTATCGAGCGGCGGTGGCGGCAGTGTGCGCGGAGGCCCCGGGAGCGCGGCATGCGAGGCGCGCTGCTGCTGGCGCTGCTGGCGGCGGCGCGGGCCGGCGACCCCAACGTGACCGACCCCGCCCCGTCCGATGCCGACCCCACAGCCCCAGAGGAGGAAAAGACCCCCCTCTTCCCTACTGACCTCTTCACGGAGGAACAGCGGCGCTCAGGTGCCGTGGTGCTGCACATCATCGGCATGGGCTACATGTTCGTGGCGCTGGCGGTGGTGTGCGACGAGTTCTTCGTGCCGTCGCTGGACGTGATCATCGAGCGGCTGGCGATCCGGGATGATGTGGCGGGCGCCACGTTCATGGCGGCCGGTGGCTCTGCACCCGAGTTGTTTACGTCCATCATCGGCGTCTTCGTGTCATTCGACGACGTTGGCATCGGCACGATCGTCGGCTCCGCAGTCTTCAACATATTATTCGTGATCGGTGCGTGTGCGCTGTTTTCGCGCACGACGCTCACGTTGACTTGGTGGCCGCTGTTCCGAGACTGTTCCTTTTACTCGATCAGCTTGCTTGTGTTGATATACTGTTTCCGAGACAGCATGATATACTGGCAAGAGGCGCTGGTGCTGTTCTCATTGTATGGGGCTTACGTGTTGTTTATGCGGTGGAACCAGCCTGTGGAGCGCGCGCTGAAGAAGCTGATCTACAAGAACAAGGTTACGCGGGTGAGGAGTACGGACCAGTTGATGCCGACGGTAAGCTCGCCCGCACATCCCCGCATGCCCCCTCCACACCACGGCGCACACTTGGCAACCTACCAACCAGACCTTACCCAACGTACAGCTTGAGGCTTGCCAAATGTGCGCCAAATTGAAAGAGCTAGACTATTGTTACTCTTTTTAACCGTGCTATTAATGAGTTGCGTAATAATGTCTGTTAGTATGTTAGTCCCTTTAGTGCATCGATGTCGTGTTAGATTACTTGTGGTTGCAACCATCATGTCCATTCACATTAACTGGTCACTCATTATTGACGACTAACATTAAATAGGTCAGATTAATTAATCACTCGGTAAAATTAAACAGGATAATTCATACAATTACTCACTTCCCACTTAAACACAATTCAATAGCTATAACTCTTTACAAGTAGGTACATATATGGCAACAAAAATTCAATTGCTTAACTCTATAAGTAGAACTAAAACGAAATAACAATATAAATGATAACAATGAAGACTAAACACAAAACAAAACAAAACACAAAACTAACGCAAAACAACCAAAAATCGCAACGCTTTTGAGTTTTCAATATGTTCGATAATTTTCTTTACGTTGCGTCTTTAATTTTAGTTTTTCTTTTATTTATATCAGCTTAAAACCAAACCTTTCTATAAACCAATTCGATAACGTACTGTGAAAACCTCGTATGAACGTTTAACAAAATTAAACAGGAAAAGCAATTAAATTTCTCATATTTCTTTATTTATGGAGACTTATACTTCATTGTTTTTATTAATCATATGTCTGTCGACGTCGAAACTACAGATTTCGGTTGAGTATAGACTTGTGTTACTACACTTTAATTTATTTATTAAAATTACATTTCCGTTGGTCCCCGCACTAGTACTAGCCTGTATCGCGGGCGACTAAGCAAGTTTAACTAATATTACATTTAAGTTTTATTGAAAAACCTGGTACAGATGTTGACCAAAAAATTTTGCATTCAAAAAGTTTTCAAAGTAGGGTATCGCTATGTAAAACCGGGGGGCTGTTTGATTTTGGTTGCCATGAGAACGGGAACAACACTTTACGTAACGGTCGCGTGTTCGCATCACGAATTGTTTCGCTTGATTTCACACAGATTACATTAAGCCCGATTTTTTTATTGTTTCTTGTGGGTTTTATACCTAAACTTACATACGTAAGAATATTTTGAAGAAAAAAATGTATTTCCGAAGGGGAATAGTTTTAATTTATTTCACAGGATACTAATTGAAATCTTCTAAAATAAAAGTTTAAAATGAATCACTTTGGCAAGTATTCAATGTAAATAATGTCTGATATTGATATTTTAATAAACTAATAGAGCCTAGTATAATTATTCGAATGAGAACGAACGAAATAATATAACGCAATAACTTAAAATACATCAATCATAATCAAAGTTTGATATAAATCAGATTTATACATAAATAATGAATTGGGCATTACTCTAAATATGACGAAAGCGATTTGGTTTTGAATCACGCTATGGCTAAATCAACTAACATATATAAATCATATATACTTTCGAAAGATATTTAATAAGTTGATTTTCACCAAGACATCTAAAACCATTATCATTATTTGATTAGACGTGCACATTGTTCTAGTATGGGTATCGTCTTTTCTGAGTGACTTTACCTTATGAACTCCAAACAATGTGCATTTATACGCCTGAACTAACAACTGTCAAACGATCTTCGTGAGATTAACAACGACTACGAAACTACGGCTACTACGGGTGCCTACGATAATAGCTACGGCGTAGTAAATTAAAATACATAGGCGATCAAACAAGCTGAGGCAAACGATTTTCGAATTAGACGAAACAAATTCTAAAATAGAAAGTATTATTATTTTGATATAGCATTTTGCTACTTCACGATTCCCTTATAAAGTCGTTCTGCTTTCATTCACGGGATTTTTATATTAGTTTGATTCGTCCACATTAACCAGAGAGAAATGATGAATAATAGCGTTAATCAAGGTACAAAACCCGCCAAATCTTACTAAAATTGTGGCAAATTTAATCTTAAACCGTTAAGCTGTTTTTCGAGGTCGTAAAACAAAAATTCGGACGTAAAACTATCAAGTTTATTTGAAAAACAATTCTGCGTACACCCGCCATTTTGTTTCACCGCTGCAACTTTTGTTAATCAGGATCAACAGTGGAATCAACCCTTTGAAACGAATAATGCAGTTGTACAAAAAAGCACAGGTTACGTGCCCAGACATATTGGAAGACAGTTATAATATTATATTACTAAATTAGTAGTATTTTATATTATTTGGATAAACGGAGCTTCGGAGGAGCTGTGCCATACGCCAGATTTTTTGTCGTAGCCTCTTAATCATTCAGATTTATACCTTATCGCGATGATTTTAAAGCAGTATTGAATGTTCAATCATTTTAATTTTTCTTGGCTAAAATAACAAAGATTTTTGGTTAAAAATTATCTCTTATAAAAAGTACAAATCGTGACATAAAATGTTTTTCCTGAAAAGGCTCGATGTAAAATTGAAAAACGAATTTATGCTGGGTTTAGTTTTTTTTTTTCGAAGACGTATGCATGTATTCTAGTGATGTGAATGAGTAACCTACTTTCTTGTGCAGATGTAAAAGCCTGAGGAAGAATACAAAGGTGAGATTTGGCCCCGGGCCAGGTGCGAGCTCTAGTTTTAAACCAAAATGAAGTTGAAATGAAACCGTGGATATTTCAAACATATAAAAGTATTAATTTTTTCCAATTAAATTAAAAAAAATACATTTAAAGTTACTTATTTTATAATAAAGTGGAAAAAAATCATCAAAAGCAAAGTCATTTTCTACTTTAACTTCAAAACTGTTTCTCGAATGGATCACGATGATTTCCATTTCTAAAGATTTGCAAATTTTAGGTAAGCTTTTTAACTATGCTATTGAAACGACTATTCAACAAGTTAAGAATAAATATTAATTAAAGTACGAAATAGCTATCTAATTAACGTTTACATCGGCCTTTCATTCAGCCCAAACAATGAAGAAATACTCGAGTTTACTTGTATCAAAGGAAACAGTATTCTATAGTATATTTAAAGCCCTTATAACTTTTTAATAATAGATTCCCCAACAAAAGATTTATCTTTCTTTCTTTTTATTTGTAAGTAACAATAGACAATGAAGGATTTTATGTCTAGTTGAAAATTTAAAATTGTGCACTTTATGAAACTAAGTTGCGGTCAGAATAAATTGTAGTTACAATGGGGTTATTTTAGTTTACAAGGTATCGCTTCCCTTCCCTTCGGTCGATATGCGGAATCTTAATATTTACAGTCTGATGTGTGATGTTTTATATATAAGGTATACGTAATAGAAAAAACAAACTAGTAATAGAAAATGCGTCCATTTGTTATACAATTTGGTAGTAAAAATTTTACAGTAACTAACCTTCACAATTCATAAATCCTTACTATATTATAAATGCGAATGTTTGTAGTAATAATAATAAATAAACCATTGATTCAGGTCTGCAGTAAGTATCGTAAGAACTTGTGTCGCAGGCACTAAGCAACAATATGGTATAAACGACATAGATAAGAATACTACATCCAAGACCGGCAAGCGAAACAATGCGTCTTGCAAATAACACAAAGTTCCGCCCCCGCTGGGATGTGAGGATGTATGGATAAATGGATGTCTTTCAAGCAAAAACCATGGAATGGATTTTAATGAAACTTCACAACAATATAACGATTAGATTAAGTAAAAATCCTATTATCACCATTTTTTACTTCTAAGCGGACAATATCGCAGAAAAAAATAGTATTTAGAAACTACATTCGAATTGAGAACCTTATTATTTTGAATTTGGTTAATAAAAGAGAAAATTACATAAGAGTACATACATTAAAATATGACGCAAGTTAGAGCTAAAGGCACAAAAGTAATGCATTAGTTTTGCTAGTCATTATTATTGCTAGTCAAATACTTCGGGATATTTATTATTTTTGTAAGAAAAAATTGTTTCGTTTTTCGCGTTCGTCGCGTGGGATCATCAAGTTGAAGTTAATATCAAAAGCTCAGGTCTGCAATCTCTCGGAGCTGTGAAAAAATTAAATAAAGAGTCAAGAATGCAATCAAAACTTACGGTCGTTCATGCTACATATTTTGATATTCTCTACGGAATAAAAACCTATCAGGGTTACTTACTTACCATATAAATTTGCCAAGAAACAAAGCGTCATCGTAGAAGTTAATGGAAAAATCTGAAAACCGTGAATGTTTGTTATGCACCACGAAATTATCTTTTCGTTACAGTAATGTTTAGATTATTGTTAATGTAATTACTCACTGAAACATGTGCTACAAATGCCTTACTTGATTGTAATATAATACAGTCCACCATGTTAAGCCACGAAATATAGACGTGAAAATGTTTTGTTGCAGCCATACGATTGACAAACTTTAAAAAATTGCAACAACTACATTATACCTGGAGCATAGATTCTAAATACAGTTGTTTGTTGGTAAATCCATTGTCGGATCTAGTGCAAATCTTTATATTTTACATGGTTTCTGAATCAATTACATCCATCAAAGCTTCAAAAATGCTGTGCAAACATTTAGATTATAATTGGTAAACTTTTCAAAATCAATACAACCCGGGTTGGTTCTGTTCAAATGCATTTCTGGGACAAGTTGTTTGGGCAGTGTGCCAGGCGAGCGGTCGGCCTTCTGATTTATTTAGCGAATTCCCAACCTGCGTCCGACGGGTGTGAATGGAAATATTTATGAGGGGAAACGTTTTAAAGCTGTTTTAATGTTGTTAGGAATCAGAGGTGGTTGCTTGTGCGTCCTTTCGGCCATTGGGAACTTGAATGTTTGATGTGTTTTATTAAAATTGAGTACTAAATTTGAACAACAAAATCAACTGCTTTGCTACTAATTAACTACAAAAAAGTGTAAAGTCGTAACGTGTTTCTTTCTGAATTGATTAGTTTCTATTTTGGTTAATTCGACTTAATCTAGACTGAAGATTTAATTTGTCTAAAATGTATCAAGAACTTTGTAGTTCGGTAAACTCGACTTGTACTAGATTGATGCTATTTTAATTTGTCTAAAATATAACAAGACTTACTTATGGGCTTATTAAATCCAGACAAAGCGTGAAATGTCAAAATACTTTATTATAATGAAGATAATAATTGTCAAACAATTAAAAGTGAATTAATAGCGTGACTGCTGACAGCTTTAATAATCTTGATTGGAAAGAAAACTGGGCTACTGATCTATTGCTTTATAATAAAAGATAATTGAACACCTCATAAATTATGGGTAATTTATTACCACCCGTATAACAACACGGGGAACGTTATTAGTCCATCCATAACGCTTTAATTTAGCACTGTTATTATTATACTCAAGTTTTTTCAGTTAAATCGATAGCTTAATCAACATATTTAAAGTTAGGTAGGTAAAATCTAAGTTGAAAAATATTGATAAACAATTTTTTTTTTTTTTTCCCTTAAAAATGTATACGTTTCAATAGGTCAGTAGAAAATATGGAAGAATATTTATTACTAGATACAGAACTGTTTTTTTGTATTTCAAAAGTGGAATTTGATTAAATAACACTTAATGGTTAGCAATTTTCAAAGCTAATATAAGACTCCTTTCTAAGTCATTTGTTTGTAATATTGTTCAAATTTTACACAAGCTTAGTATAAAAAGAAAAAGAAAAAATAGAAGCAAAAGTAATATACTGAACTCACTGAGCGATTCTATTTACAAACTTATTTTATTTCTAATGGAAAAATAATACATATAATTTCGTAGGCATTTTTAAATTATATGATACTTTTTGCTTCGTGAATATCCGCTCCGTGCGATCAAAGCCGAGGGATTAAGAAAAAAATCGAGTACAAAGTACTCTGAAGCATTATGTTCTTTTTCAACGTCACATCAGTTAATATTTATCGTCAAACCTTCCACTTAAGCCGCGTTGAAAATTCTTGCAAGTTGTTCTCGTATTTTGGGATACTTCAGCATTATTTTTATTTTGTGAAATGAAATGTTCCAGCAAAATGAATAAACATCTTAGCAAGTACAGAAAAAAAACCGATTTCATCTTTCGTGAAATTGAAGCATCTTGCTTCTTTTGAAGTATGAGGTCATGTTCTAATCGATTAATTAAAAATAACTCACAGTACAAAATAATGTTTATATCCTGATTTAATTAAACTGATTTAAAGTAAGTTTTAAAGGTAATGGAACAATTACAATGGCGTACCAACTATTTATAGGCCATTTTGAATATTGATAATTTGCGATGATGTCTTTTTAAAATAAATAAAATCGACGCATATAAACTCATATTAATCTGGGCATCTTAATATGAAATAATTAAAAATATTGTAAATACGATATTCTCATAGGATCACCAAAAAACGTACGTTTACGTGAAGATCTCGACAAACCGATGCGCTTATAGGGAGAACTGACAGACTTGTAGGCTATTTTCATTAATTATATATTTATTTTCGACTCTATATTTATAAGGCTACTATAATCGTAACTATAATTATATTCATATGATTTTTTGTATTCAAAACATGCTTCAAGATTTATTCGTGCTATTTGATACCACCTAAAAGTATTCTAAATAGATCCAATAGTTTATTTAGTCATTTTTTTAACACACATAACAAAATGAAAAGAACTTAACACGATGTTTTGTAAATATTTCCAAATACATATTAATTTGCCGCCAAAATGTTAACAGCTTGACATTTTGAAGTATTTTTATTGTACCAAGTAATAAAAATATATAACACGTGCATCTTTTCGCAATCCGCTTTCATAAATTGTACGTTTTATATTTAAATATTTTGCTACTTTAAATAAACAATCACCGACAAATCTAAAAAGTATACACATGCAAAGCAAAATATAAAAATCTTAATTATTTATCCTGATTATAGTAGCCTTTTTGAGGTTAGGCCTTTCTTCAGACAGACTCAAATATAGCCTTTATATGACTAAATATATCTTATATCTTCTTCTATGGCTAAACTGACATAAGCCTGTTTTTCCAGCACCAGACTGCCGCTCAGACCTTGGTGAGTGAATCCCTTTTCCTTGCACTTTTCACACTATTTCTTTTACTTCTTACATATGTTAAGTCCTAAGGGTGACACACATTAAATCCATTTGCGGCACGTTGCAGTGCGTGTGCGTTGCGGAAGGAGTTGCGGTATTAAACTCTATGAATGACGTGACACTTAATGCGGTGCGGTGCTGTAGCCGCGAAAAGCTAAAGAAATTATATAATAGAGGAAACCAACTGTATGTTCCTCCTTAAGTGGAAGCTTGCAGTCGGTAGACAGAGAAAGAAGGATGTTTTGTTCTTGCATCTCTCTCTGCTCATGTCACTGATTGGCTACATTCAGCTATACTGAAGAGATTTTTGAAAATAGCCAATCAGTAACATGAACAGAGAAAGATGCATTGCATGCATTCACTCTCTTCCTCTATTATTTTATCTCTATGCGAAAAACACGTAATGTGGCGTTTTGAATAGAGTTTCATACATCATAACTCCTCACGCAACGCATAGGCAATGCAACAGAATCGCAACGGGATTTATTGAGCTTCAGCCTTTAATCTCCATTATCTTCTTGCTTCTTGTATATTAATTCAAAATCGCTTCACTCACGTAGTGCATTTTATTGGGAATTTAATATATTTTTGCGTGTAATTTTTAAGAAGATTTATCATAATGTTAACGGTGAGTTTTATGGGAGTGTAACTATAGATTCAGCATGAAATGAACTGCATGGTAAACCGGTATATTGAATCAGCTTTGATAGTTACTGAGGCAATATAAATAAAGATCGATATAATTAACCATGCATCTTCTCCATATTTGCTCATATGACATTCACTCGGCAAGATATTTATAAACATGTGAGTAGGTATTTTATTAATTAACTTGCTTTCAATCTACATAACTCCGGATCTTTATGATGTGAAAAATGTTTGTATAAGAATATTTTTTGAGATTTTTAAAATATACTGATATAACTCTAGTACTTTTGTCATGTTTTATAGCGTTTCAAATTATTATTACCAAAGTATATAAAATTAAGTTTTCTACAAATTAACAAAAGATAATAAAACAATATTTCAATTTCTACCTTTTTGTAAGTTAAAATAAATGTGTAAATAAATAAAATACTGCATTGAAAGATTAAAAAGTATATAGATTCAATACTATACAGTTATCGTTAAGTAAAGTATATAGCCCTCACACAAGTCTTTATTACATAGCAATTAGTCACCATTGAATATTATAGAATCTCCAGCTATTGCTACGGGAAACAAATTAATTAAACAATTTTAAGTTCTTAACGTTTCACTTACTTTGTCGTCAAGAAAACTTTACGTTTATCTTACGTACTCACACGATAGATTTGAATCAAAACAAAATTGATTTTATGAATCGACTTTTTCTGTTAATTAACTATTGCTGTATCCAATAAAAAAATGGTCGTATTATACGTATCAATTCGGACACACAACCAATATTTCTTTATGGTTGCGATGGGGACGAGTGGTTGTTGTGGTATGAACTTAAAGATTACTGAACAGTTGGAGTTGAACCATTTACGAGTTTATGATATGCTGCATCCTTAATGTATGTATCGTCATGTTCATCCGAATTGATGAGACTATATAACGCTCTCATTCGAAAAACTGTTCTTGACATGTATTCTTGCAAGAGACGGCAAGTTAATTGAATTCACGGCGCAAACGATACAAGATATAAATAAACCTGTCAGAATGGGAATTAAATTGGAATAGCAGAGACTGGTAACGGTTCCTTCGGCACTGCGAACGACATTTTGTTTTGGCAATTAATTTCCTTTCGTCCAGACATAAGGCGCTGCGCAAACTTGTGTTTTGTGTCGGACACTAAGAACTTTTTACTGCTGACATTGGACACCACTTGTTTTTCAACTGACGACGTGCGTACGTCGTACTGTTCACTGGACGATCACAGTATTCACACATGAAAGTGTTTTGATCCCTTAGTGGAACCTATTTCAGATACCGACACTGAAAGTGTCTAGTGGAAGGAACTGGTCACAAAGTGTACGTCTGCAGAGGGAATGGTTGATTTAATTTTGTTTGTATGAAAATAAAATATTAACTGGGGGCCGGTGTCTGACACAAGACACACGTTTACGCAGCACCTTATTTTATATAAACGTCTACTGTAATGATGGCAACGTCAGCCGTCCCTTTCTATTGACTTAGATTAAAGATAGGAGTGAGAAAGACGGATGTGAAATGACGGGACTCGATTCTTTTGGAATGGGATGGGTTGTTTATGTACTGTCGAGTGTGCTGAAATGTCGGACGCCCTTTAAGGGTTAACTGTTTTGAAAAAGAATTCACTAACTGTCTTGTCAAGTAAAGATACCTTTCAAATTCCGTTTGTTCAAAAAGCAATACAAAATATCTTTAATCAAAACAAAATTTTGATCAAAATTTATGGTACGGGAAAAAAGCAAAATTGAAATAGTATAATCCTATTGGATTGATACATTTTAATGAAAGTCTGGTAGCTTTTGAAAAGAAAACCCTTGACGAAATTTCCTATCAAAAGAACTAATTTTGCTTTTATCAGAAATGAATAAATGGAATACGCGACCTATCCGAAATAAGGTAGCAATAAGCTTGTACGAGTAGGTATGCGAAAAATCATATTATACAAACCAATCACTAAGGTCTCTCGGGTGTGGGGGGCGGTAAATTAGGCCGCCCCACCCACTTGAGGTCGAATTAATCATGGTCCTGAAGGAAAAGGGGTGATTTGCAAGTTTCGATACTCTCGTATTTAGGGACTGTCAGAAAGTTTACAAATTTAAGGTTATGTAATCTATTTTGATGTCTTTCAAATACAGTTTCAGCTAACATTGTTTAGAAATTTTGTAGGGATATTTTAGTAGTAAATAATTTAATGTGTTCCGTTGCTTCTCTATAGCGTTTTTGGATTCATTTGGGACCAAAAACAATTTGTGTGAATCGTCTCACATATTATTATTGCCTGTGCAAGCTATGTGCTTGGTGTGTAACATATATATTTAAAACTACTTTGTCATGAAGGAAATCTTTCTAATAATACTAATATTACTTGCAATATAGTTTGTGACAAAACCAGAGCAAAATATTGGGCATGCGATGAACTATGGCATGCTAGCACGCAACTTTAGTCTGCTGAAGAATTATTGTCTAAGCTGTTTCTACATAAAGCGTGTTATCTGCTTACTGATTATAAGTTGTCAAACAACTTCGACCTCTTCAAGTGGCGAATTACTTACTAGATGAATAAGCTCAACTTTGAGCCACACCGTTAGTTATTATCAGGTGAGAACTAAGAATTTTGGAAATTATCCTTACAGAATCATTAAAAAAATATGATGGTTTCGATGCGGGCTTTTATTAGAAGCTATTTGTGCGTTAAGTTCTACTGATTGATTAAGATTATTGGCATAGTGTTTTCTCTTTGCGTTTAATTAATTTTTAGTTCGATTGACTGTTGAGTGCTACATTGTTGTCAATTTATATTTTAGACTAGCTGACCAGTCAGCTTTGCTTAATTGGTCTTATAAATAAATGAACCGTAAAAAAATTACGTAGTAATAGTAGTTATATCAACAAGATATATACTACTCAAAACAAAATAAGGGCCACGAGGTATTTTTTCATTTTGGTGTAAATTATTAAACATTTACATATTGAAAGTAGTAAAATATTGAGTATACAAACTCTTTGATACCAAAATTTTTTAATGTTGTAGTATTCATCTAATGCTGGCAACAATTTTAAATAAAATTTGATTTAAAATTATTTTTGAAAATTTTGATTCCATTTTCTTTGTCGTTTTGCTTTCCTTAGCTTCTTGGTTTATTAGAAATTTTCAGAGTTCATTGATATCTCGAGTCAGAAACATCTTTTGCAATATGCCACAAGCACGCAGGCGTCATATGGACTCGCTGACAGCAACCAGAGCCGTTACAATGACTGAAGAAGGTCATTCGCAGCGATCTGTGGGTTTGCAATTGGGATTTTCTCGAAGAGCTATTCAAAATCTATGGAATCGTTTCCAAGAGACCGGCAGTGTTAGAAGAAGACCTGGTTCGGGCAGAGTTCGCATTACAACAGCTCAAGAGGATCGTTACATTCGATTAAGTGCGCGCCGAGATCGCACAACGACGGCCCGCAAGCTGCAAAATCGTTTACGGCTCACAACGGGTACTCGTGTCAGTGACCAAACTATTCGTAATCGATTGCATGAAGACCAGCAGGCATTAAGAAGGCGAGTTGTCCGTGTTCCATTAACCAGAAATCATCGTGCAAATCGTTTAAGATTCACCCGTCAACATTCGGACAGGGACATAAACCAATGGGGCATGGTGCTCTTCACAGACAAATGCAAAGTTAAATTTTTTAACGACGATCGGCGTATTAGAGTATGGAGAAGACGCGGCGAGAGATTTTCAGAAGCCTGCATCCATGAAGTCGATCGTTTTGGTGGTCCAAATGTAATGATTTGGGGCGGGATAAGCTTACACGGCAAAACTGAGCTCGCTATTTTAAAGGAGGGTACTGTTACTTCTCAGCGGTATATTGAGGAAGTTGTCAGAATACATGTGATCCCATTTGCCCAGCGAGCGGGTCCTGGATTCAACTTGATGCAAGACAATGCTGGTGCACACACGGCTCAAGCGACTCGGTTTGTACTGGAAGCGTCTCAAATTCAAGTCTTGCCGTGGCCGGCGAACAGTCCGGACTTAAATCCAATAGAGAACATATGAGATCAGTTGAAACGAAGAGTTAGAAACGGTGATCAGGAAATCCACAACCAACAGCAACTCATCAACTCTGTTAAAAGGGCCTGGGAAGAGATTCCAATGGAAAATGTCAGGCATTTGATTGAAAGCATGCACTCCAGGCTTCAGGAGTGCGTAGCGAAACGAGGAGGGCATACTCGTTACTAAAAGATGAGCATGGAGTATTTTCTTTTGTTTTCAGTAACTTTACATTATTGTTATTTTTAACCTTAAATGTGATTTTTTCTTTCAAAAGCAATAAACATTTTAATCATTATTATTGGAATAAGTTTATTGGTCTACACGGTAAAAACAACATTAGTTTTCGTTATAGAGACAAAAAAATAAATATTGGTTTTATTATTTTCATGGTACAGACAAAATACCTCGTGGCCCTTATTTTGTTTTGAGTAGTATATATTTGTCCGGGATGTTTTTCAAGTCTTTCGTCTAAATACTGCCAAATAACCCGAAAAATATAATTATCTAAATCGGACTAGCTTGACTTTTGTCGTTTAACAACGCACAATAAACAATTTTATGTAGAATCAAAAATCATTTTTTAAATTAATCAATAAATGAGTCAATTATTAAAAAAGGTTAATTTCATTTCAGCTTAGTTTAAAAATCAAAGGCTTTATAAAAATTTAATATTTCAGTCGATCAGTTGTTGATATTAACATGTAGATAAGCACTGATAGGTATCTCTGTGTTTGTGGCCTTAGAAGCACGAGCCTTGAACTAAAATTGAATAGGTACCATTACGAACTTTCTGTCCTTTTAGTTTTATTATGATAATAACTAGAAGGAAATACCTCAGAAATAGCTTCTTGGCATTCACTTGTATATCTTATCTTTTGCTACCTACAACACATGTTATATAATGTATATATTTATTGAAAAATAAGTACCTAAGATGATTTTCAGAGTTTAATTTAATAATCCATGATAATTTTCTTATAAATCCTGATTAAAAAACTCTCCATAAAAAACAATTCAATTTCATATTAGGTGATAATAAGTGTTGATTTATGACAAAAAGTGAAAAATAAACAAAATATTAATGAATCGTCCTACAATGTACTTTACATAAGACTATAAATTACTTATTTATTTTCTAACTTAAACTTCGAATTGTTTTTCCTAATTACCTAAACATCTAATTTAATATTTTTTTTACCAATTCCTGTGAGATCAAACAAACTGTGTGTGACATCAAAAAAACTGTTCAGAGAGTTATCTCAAAAAGTAAGAGACCAAAAAATCAAATGAAAATAAAATAATTAACTCCAAAAAGCGTTTATCAACCTATCACCAGCAATGACAGGCTTTTTCCGCTCTGTGGAATATCAGTGAAAATTTTAAATCGAATCTTCTTAAGAATTTTTATTAATTACTTTTCAATGAGTAAGTACATTTTTCCATTGAAAATCAACGCGATTGACGCGGGTCTGTTTGTAAGTTTAACACTTTTTCAAACCTAAAGGATTCGCGCGTAAACATAATGATTTAACGATTCCCATCATCATTCCAACAAAACCGGGTTGGTATTCTACTTGGTTTATCCATAGCAGCAACACGTGTTCGTGATTCAGATGTATCATCGTAAACAAAGGCATCATTAACGTTCAACACTTCAATCATATCGTTAGGCTTTGGAGTGTGCATATTTTCAGATCTATTTCTAGAAAATTCTTCATTGATGGATCCATCACCCTGAGTTGTATTGCTCTCGTTTTCTTCTTCCAACATATCGACACAATTTTTTTCTATTTTGGAAGGAACCATCCGTTTAGGAGATTTAATAGTGATTATACTTTTTCCCGTATGCAAGTGTTCAAGTTTCTTTTCTATGCTTGATAATCTTTCGTGTATGTTATCTAACTTCATTGTGTTGCACCTAACTACTCTTTGGACTGTTCTTATTTCGTTTCTGAAGTCACCTCTGTGGTGCAAATCAATAATACAATCTTTGATTGCATTTATGATCGGTGTTCGGATGCTTTCAGTTAGCAAACTTTTATCTGTATCGTTCATTAAATGGATTTTTATATTAGTATCACCAGATGCATGAGCTATTTCTTCAGCTAAAGCTTCTAAAGAATCAGAAGCAACGACGTGTCTTTCGTGACTTTTCTGCTTCCTTTCTTTCCTGTGTTGTTTTATATATTTTTTCTCGGACAATTCTGACAGCGGTGAGCATAGAGACTGGTTTATATTTATTTCATCAACCAGACAACTTTTGGATGAATGACTGATGGATTCCTTGGCGCTTATAGTTTCATCAAGGTTCCTGTAAATCTCCTTCCTAAACGTCTCTGTTTTAGTAGATTTTAGCTTTTGCCTTTCAACATTATGTTTTGGAGTTTTTTTCGTGGATTTCATAGCTTTAATAGTGTAAAAAACGGGTGCTGTATTGTCATATTTATTAGGCGGGATAGCGAGAGGAACGATATCCTTTGCAAACTTAATCGTGTGACCCAAAACCGAATCATTTTTCACCTCCTTTTGTTTCGTAGAATACCTTAACTCATCTTCATATTGAGACGATTTATCAACCTTTTCCTTTTTCCTCTTTTTATTTCTCTTCTGATCTGTCACTGGTTCGGCGTCACGCACTTTATCATCTCTATTATTATTAACAATCGGTTTTCCTTTATTATGTTTCTGTAAAAACTTCTTATGGACGAACACAATTGAATTATACGAGCGTCTCTCTGGAAAATAGTCTTCTAAATTAATCCCAGCAATACCATTTATATTAGAAATACCTGGAAAATTTACAAAAAATTTGTAACGAAAAATTTATCCACATATTCAAACTGATTACATTCTTTTTAGATATTTGAATTAGAACGATTCACAGATGTATCGATTCCTTAAATACTTACTTATCAATAATCAAAGTCCCTGAGCTATTTTTCTACCACAGAATTACTAAAAACAATACGTTCAACATTCTCTAAGTACCTTAGCCCTAATATTGTAACTAATCACATCAATTTAAATCAATACAGTTCCTCTGCTATCAGCAATCAATCAAAGTTCGTAATCCCTCGAGGTACAACTGTACTGTCCCATTAGAACTGATCCATCTATTTAAGTTTTCTGACCTACCTGGTTCCATTAAGTGATCAACGATAATTAAAGCTGATTGAATTGTTTAAAGCTTCACAAACAATTATGTATACTCGTACATCTAAAACTTATTTATTTTGCAATTTGACAACACAAAAGGTAAAATAAGTCACAGACGTTAGAAAATAGGTTTTGATTCAAAAAGTTTTACTTTTTTTACGTTAGTTACTTGATTTAATTTAATTATATGGCAAGTCAATATAGAAAAATATTTTATTAGCAATGGCAATGTGCATTATCGTATCAAATTGTTTATATTCCAGTATTTTTTTGTCAAATGCTTTTATTTGTTATTTAATTTATTTATGAAAAATTAAGGTTCTATTGTAATAAAAAGACTACCATCACAAATAAGCTCCGTTAATTGGTAATGTGCTGGAACCTTGCCAAATTAACCTCAAAACGACGTCGCCTGACAATAAAAAGTTCAGACTTATATGGTAATACGAGTTCAATGTGATGATTTGACAAAATAGCCGTCAGACGGAATACTATTTGACAGTGCTTATAAAGTTCTTTACAGTAAACCATCTGTTTAAACAATAGCTATCAAAAATATATTAGTAGATAATTGGATCCTTTCTTAAACCCATTTCACTATCTAAGGACCAAATTGTCTTCGAAATGTTGGACTAGATAGCATGAAAACCAAGAATGGTCGATCTATGTTATCTCTTTTCTCTTCGAGATACTTTCTTAGGGGTTAAAAACCCTCGATGTTTCTTTCCATCTTAAATAACCATACCTACCTAAAACTTACCTACCTACATAAAAGTTAATTCTTAATATTTTCTTAAAATAATTTCACTCGAATGTATATAACATAAAAACTCACCTCGTTATCCCTCGAGAGGGATAGGCAGAAGTGTAAAACACTGTATTTCGCATATTTATGTTGAATCCCAATGTGACAGGTTGCGAATCTGTCACCACTATCCAGGCACAATGAGGAACATAGCAACTATAACGAACGGCAACCTGAGACTCGAACCTTGGACCTGTCAGGTCGGCTCGGTCGTTTACCAAGACACGTAACAAACTGAGCTACCACGTCCACCTACGAATGATCCTCGTAAATAAAGTCCAAACCACTTTGAATCCACGTTCAAGATTTATTTTAATGGTCATTTGAAATAATATTGTTATGTATAAACTTCAAAATAATTAAAACAACATTAATAAGATTACCAATATTTGAACAAAGCATTTCGAAAAAAATCCCGTAAACAGAGTGAGTTAAAACATGAATTAAATTTCGAAAAAAGTACCAGGGGAGTATATGTACATTAATATTTTCTGCATATGAAAATGGAAACTATCCACATTCGTAACTCGTTACGAAACTTTAGTTACGAACGAGGACGAAGGGGTCAAGAAAATCTTTTTACACGTTTATTAACTCTCAGTTCGCCAAATAGACTATACTTGTCGGATTTTTTCTCATCTTTGTTTTGTAAAGCGAGAAGATTAGTTGGGACTAAATTTAAATATAAAATTCTTTCTGTAGCTGACTCCTGCAATTTCAGATGCACTGGAATGCAATTTGCATCACGTCGGCTGACTCATAAAAATACCTACCACTGAGAATTAGCTTTTGAAAATACTTTTAAATAATTTAACTAGTAACCTGAATGATTTTCAAAGTAATATAATATTGACATATTTTCATTTAATTCAATCACAGTCATCGAACTTTTGGCAGCCATTACAATTAAATTTAATTTCAGTTTAATATTAAGCAAACAAACAAACTTTTTCAGCTAAAAATCAAATCAAACAAAAAATTAAATTTATTTATAACTTTAAGTCTATAACAAATAAATAAACGTAGGTTTACGCGTAGTTATCGTAGCAGTATTTTTAACTACCAATTTTCCGCAAGATATTATCAATAAATTCCACCATCTACTTTACACTATACAATGAATTCTAGTATGTGTGTACAGTTACGCCCTTTAATTATATACCTTTATTCCATTTCCCGACGAACGTTCGGGTATGATTGTGTTAGTTTTGACAGGCGTATAAGTACATGCATATTGTTTCAGTGTGCGTAATCTCGAGTTTTCTCATCAAAGAGATTATGCACTCAAGAAAGATACATACACGTCAAATTACAACCACAGCCGGACGTCCTCCGTGAGACGAAATATCTTTAGTAACCGAAAACAACAGAGATCACTTCAAATAAATTAACATGTCACTGTCAAATTAATACAATAATCGTAGAGTTACTTGGCGGGAACGGGAAGTGTCAGAGTTTTCTCAGCAGAATTTAATGTGTAAAATGCTAGTGTTTAACCAGTAAATATCTGTAGTGCTGTACAAGTGTGGAGAAAGTGAAATACGACGATTTGGCTGCGCTTTTCGTCATCTCCCAAGTAACTCCTTAGAGCCTACAGTAACCGTACTTGCATGTTACTGTAGGATGATTCATTATTTTTATTGTACATCCTATCATCACCTTCAAGAATGAATAAATTATTATTTACTGGTGATATGGCAGTATGGTACTAAAACCAAAGTCGAATTACATTAAACTCATTAATCATTTTTGATTAGGGGAGTTGGCACAGTATAATTTGAGGGTGTAGGTAAATATATACTAACACGTGGTGTGTAAAATAAAACTGATTATACGCTGCGATATACAAGCGTTTTACGTGCCGTGTTTTTAGACTTTTTTTGACTTTGAGCGTTTTTATGCACGCTTCATATATTTTTTGACGCGCAATGGTTTAAACGCTGCCTGTAAAGGTATTTAAAAATTAAGTGTTTAATTTGGACGAAGTCATGGACAAAGTTTAGTGTTGTAATAAATTGTTAATCTCCTATTTCAAGGTCGTTTATAGTATCGTATCGTTTTAAGTTTTAAACTATCTTAAGAAAACATGCCACCCTAAAATATGATGCTAATCAACTAAATAAAAGGTGCTCGTATCTAGTTTGTTTATTGAGAAAAGATAGGACTTCTATGGCAGAACGGCATTTCAATATCATTGGTGGTAATTTGTACATACATACATCATACATACATAAACTAACGCCGTAATCCCTCGAGAGGTTGGCAGAGGTGTTAAACACCGCATTTCGCATGTTTATGTTAAGTCCCAGTGTGACAGGTTGCGAATCTATCGCCACTATCCGGGCACAGTGAAGAACATGGCAGCTATAATACACGGCAACCCGTGACGCGAACCCTCGCCGGGTCGGGTGGGTCGGTTAACCAAGGCATGTAACAAACTGAGTTACCATGTTTTGAAAAAAAATGCGAAATATTTTGTAATATTATAAGATAAAAACACGCTATGCTATTATAAATAAATATTTTTAATATTTTCAGTTTTGTAGTTTTTTTTTTGAGTCCAACTATATCTGTTGTGAGACTCTTGGTACTCTTAGCACAAGTTAAATCTTAGCTTGGGTATCAGTGTCCTTCTAGATTGGTGTAACTACGAATTAAGTTTATTATTCTTTGTGGTCCTTATGTTGTACTGTAACCTTTATGTGCAATACATTAATTATTATTATTATTTTTATCTAACTGTAGTTTTTTCTACTGTAACTGTAAAATTACAAGTATTTTTTTTATTGATCATCTGTTGAAAGTTTTCGGCAAAAGTTCTTTAAAAACACGTCACCAGTTCGCTTGGAGGGTCAAGAGTCTTTGGGTATCGTGAGGGTGCCTTAATTTGACGCATAATCCATACCGACCCCCTCCTCTCTCCAGCTCCAGTTTGGCACTAAAGGCTTTTCAACCCCACTGAATTGACGACGCTTTCTTATACTTATGGGACTATAAAAATTTGAACTAATGACGGCAATTAGGGCAGTTTGATATAAACTTGGTTTTGCCCGCGATTTCGTCCACCTAGACTTTGTATATGAAATGTAGGTAGTGTCCACTCATAAAGTAGGATATCAATTATTAATGGAAAAATATTTCATTAAACTATAACTTTTAGTTCCAATTTTCATAATCCAAAAATTAAAAAAAAGTACAAATTCAAAATTTAACAATAATCTCGCACATTGAAATTTGCAAATTATGTTAGTACGCGTAATAAATCAAATTAAAGTTTATTTTATTAGATTACACTTTAGATTCAGCGTCGAACTGAAGTTTAGTGTAAAAATTAAAGCTTAGAGCACAATTTCGTGGAATTACCAATGAATTGTTTTTTGATGTTATCTTTATTTCCTCTACGCCACAGAAGATCGCCAAACGAAACTGCGTTTAGTTTCTCCTTGTATGTAAGATTACTTCTCGAACATTCACTTCATTAATTTCACCTCCGAACTAAATAACTCCATATTACTTGTCAGATTATTAAGATACATTATTGATATCCGTTTATCACTGTGATAATAATCCTCCTCAATGATTAAATTTGGTAATCAATAGAACGTGAGCTTCTCTTTCTTCTTCTCGGTTTAATTCTTTCCTTTTGTCGGGAAAGGCAAACGGATTTAGAGATTTAGCCCATATAGCAAAAGTCTTCCGTATCAATTTTTCTTAATTATTTCTACAGTAACATGCTACTAATGTTACTGCAGGATTTATTGAGTCACTTGGGAGATGACGAAAAGAGTAGCTAAATCGTTGTATTTCACTTTCTCCACACTTATATAGAACTGCAGATCACTGGTTAAAACACAAGAAAAAAGCATTGTATACATTAAACTCTGCTGATACACAAGAAAAAAAAAAATCAACCACCACTCCCCGTTCCCGCCAAGTAACTCCTAAGACGTGGACTTAAAAACAGATACAGTTTAAAACATGCTCAAATGTCAAACGTCTTTACAATAGGTAATTGCCCGCCAAATGTATGCATTTTTTACTGGAAATCTTCTAAACTGGACTTATAAGTTCTGGCTCTAGTCTTATAAAATGTAACAATAAGTTCTGAACGAAAACTAAAAAAACAAAACTCTATAATGTCTTAACAAATAAAATCGTATCAAAGTCGTTATTATTACGATACTTTGCCTACAATTGATTTGATCATAAATAATTGTAATAACCACATCACAACACACACATGACTCAGCCCTGCACTAAAATATAATCTTGTATCGCAAGCACTAAGCAACGATATGGTATAAACTACGTAGATAAGAATACAATATCCAAGACTGGTAAGGGAAGAACTGCGTCTTGCAAATAGCACAAAGTTCCGCCCCCGCCGGGATTCGAACCTTTAGCGTAGCAGTCGGCTGTTTTTACCTCTACGCCACCGAGATCGTCAATTGGTTATGTAACATACAGTCAGGTCATAAGTATTGTCACACAGTAAAAACTTTTCTTTTAGAATGCTGGCCACAAAAAAGTTTATTGAATTCGAATTTCGAATGGTTCTTGAAAAAAAATGTATACTTTTTAGAATTTTACTTTTTTTAATATGGAGTGGACGCTTAAAGAAGACCGTGTTGCACTGAAAAATTTTAATATGACCAAAAGATTCGTTTATCGTGCCATCAAACGATACAATGAAGACTCTAGTGTAGATGACAGGTCAAGCAGTAGTCACCCTCGGTTTGTTAGGACTCCAGCAGTGATAAAAGCTGTGAAGGCGCTAATTCAAAGAAATCCCAAACGTAAGCAGAAACTGTTGGCCCTTCAGATGGGGTTAAGCAGAACCACGGTGAAAAGGGTGTTAAATGAAGACTTAGGGCTTCGGGCATATCGAAGAAAAACAGGACATCGTTTGAATGCTCGTCTAATGGACCTGAGACTGAAGAGATGCCGCGCTTTGTTGAAGCGGTACGCGGGAAAAAAATATCAGGAAATTCTTTTTTCGGATGAAAACATTTTTACCGTAGAAGAGAGCTACAACAATCAAAATGATAAGGTATACGCACACAGTAGTGAAGAAGCGAGCAACCTTATTCCGCGCGTCCAACGAGGTGATTTTCCATCCTCGCTCATGGTATGGTTGGGAGTTTCTTATTGGGGCTTAACAGAGGTACATTTTTGTGAGAAAGGTGTAAAAACGAATGCAGTTGTGTATCAAAATACAGTCCTGATGAACCTTGTGGAACCTGATTCTCATACCATGTTCAATAACAGGCACTGGGTATTCCAACAAGATTCGGCGCCAGCTCATAAAGCGAAGAGCATACAAGACTGGCTGGCGGCGCGTGAAATCGACTTCATCCGGTACGAAGACTGGCCCTCCTCCAGTACAGATTTGAATCCGTTAGATTACAAGATACGGCAACACTTGGAGGAAAAGGCGTGCTCAAAGCCTCATCCCAATTTGGAATCACTCAAGATATCCTTGATTAAGGCAGCCGCCGATATTGACATGGACCTCGTTCGTGCTGCGATAGACGACTGGCCGCGCAGATTGAAGGCCTGTATTCAAAATCACGAAGGTCATTTTGAATAAACTTTAGTGTCATAAGAATCTATGTTTTGCTAAGTTCATTTTGGTATATAAATGGTTACATAATGAATAAACTTGTTTCAATTATTTTATATTAAACATGTGACAGAATTTATGACCTTACTAGGTAACTAAAACTAAAATTTTACTCCTATAAACTAAAATTGTTTCACAGTCATTACACAGTTGTATGTAGTTAAGCCATAATCATACACTAAGCTAACATGATGCGATAAGCCTCAATAGTCGGTTTCATAATAGTATTTCACAGCTGGCTGGGTCGACGCTAGTGAATAATTACGTCGATTCGTCTAAGCAAGAAATATGCCAGATGTGTAAACCTCACGTCGATGTGAACGCTAACGTTTCAAAGCGAATTGTAAACTATACTTTTTGTTTAAACCTCCCCAACTAAAGGTAAAGTTAAGGACTAAAATGGAAGAATTTAAAAAATTCACTTGTGTATCAAATGGACTTTCAGGGTTAAAAAAATGTAAAGCTAGTCTTAGAATAAAGCTATTGTTACTCTAATATAGCTCTTACTGGAACGTAAACCTTATATTTCAGCAACGATTGGATTTAAAATTGAAAGCTTTGTTAGGTTCATTCTGGTACCGTTTTAGTTAATTTTACATGAAAAAAGGCCCATGTAACCCGATTGATTACCATAAAAGCTATTAAAAAAACTAATTTATCTCAAACTTGTTTTAAACATGTTTTATTCCAGAAATAACCATTAACGCTATGCTATGCGAGTTTTTCATGCTTGCAAAAGTTTAGGAAAAACTCCGTAGCTATTCAACAAAAATTTTAGGAGACATCCGAAACTACTCAAACTGTATTTAATATTTAAAAAGACCGTCGAAGTGACTCCATCCAGAAAGTTTTACAATCACTGTTTTGAAGAATCCCGATGAAATTTGAGCCTTAACAATCGGAGTGTAAAGCAGAATTCCGGGGAGCTGAATAATTAATACGGCAATGTTTGTTTTTGGCTCGAGTCTTTACTGAATAAAAAACCTATGCTTTGTTTACATGTGTGAGTAGTATATCAATATGACTTTACGTAGTAAGTACGTGTGTATGCACAACATACGAACAAGTGGTTGTTATAATATTCAAACTAAGCTCTTCATTCTTCCTACTACAGTGAAGGAAAATCAAAATAATCTGCGGTTGTTTCCACTGTGTTGGTCTATCGGTAACTTAATTAATTTAAATGAATTACAGCTATTTTATATTCCCGATACCTACGTGGTAGAACGTCTGGGTTAGTACCACCCTCTTTTCTATTTATTCTGTGAAGCAGTTCGCTGTGTTTCGTCTTGAAAGATAGAAGACCCAGTGTAATTACCAGCACGAGAGGTAGAATATCTTTACCTCTGCATGGGTAACGCATTGGTTGACATCAAGGGCATAGTCGTGTCAATAGGCGGCGGTATCGCTTTCCATCAAGGGAAGCGTCTGCTTCGGGGCACACCCGCCACTCTGTCCCACCACAGCAACTCCTGTTGACCAGGATCAACAGTGGCGTCCTTTGATCGAATAATCAACGAATAATGTAGCTGTACAATGACGTACAGGCTGTGCCCGGACACCCCGGCTGTCTTGGGACCCGCAACGAACTTAATCAGAAAAAATAGGAGGAAGTAAGAAAGCGGTTTCAGACTTCCCTCCCAGCAAAGCAGAGACAGCGATTGAAATGGCCCAGAGGCCAAAAAACTAAAAGGGAGACAGTCAGGAGATGCCTGACCGTCTAAAAGGTATGCCACTAACTAACAGGGGATAAATTAAATACCAACCTAAATCTTACAACAGAAGTATTGGTGGCAAAAAGCACGGAAGTTTCCCTTCGTTTTTACAAGATCTTGGTAGTAAATAGAACTACACGCAGATACTTGAATCGAATTCAATATGATTGACCGTTCGTTATGTCACAATACTATACTCCCACAAGATATGATGGGCAGTTTGTAGAAAATCTTGATCCGACGTTTAACATTCGCAAAGAGGTGACGGCACCAAGTTAAATGAAACCGTCTGCTTGTTTATCCATGACATATACAAAAAGCTATCCAATATAATCTGTCATGGTCATTGAGAAGATAAGTCATAGTTCTTACACAAACGCATAATCATCAACGCGACAGCAACATATGTGCGCGCGTGACCAAGGCCGTCTCTTTCTTAAATTTTTGTTTTGGCAGGAAGGAAGTATTTCGTCTCGTTATTTTGAGTGCTTTACCAGTTGTTTATATAGTTATTGTCTCTCTTTGCTTTCATTAGGGTTGGAACGCTTTACGCATGGAAACCCCGAATGTCTCTCGATAGTCCGGCTCCCAAACGGGTCTGTACTAGGTCAGGCTTGATGGTGAAGCGGATAGGTATGGCGGTCGTACCTATACCTATGCCTCCTGTCTTATTATATTATCCACATAAAGATGATACAGTCTGATAGATTGAACTAAGAACACGCTCGATTAAGTCACCTTTCAAACAAAAAAAACTTCATCAACGTCGCTTCAAAAAACATGATGTTAATTCAGTAGTCGTTCGACTGGACATAAAACCGAGAGGGAAATAAAAGGGAATGGCTAAATAAAAATGAGAATTAAACGAGAATGGATATAAATTGTTAATAATGGTTGTCGACAGTGGGACATGTATAACGGCTTGTTTTACGATGGTTTTACGAGTGGCCATCTTCGCGTCGACACTTCGACTTTATGGCTTGTCGATACAATATGTAGGTGTCTACGTGCGAGGGTTGGCACCACCCTCCTTTCTATTTCCGCCGTGAGCAGTTCGCTGTATTTCGGTTGGAAGGATTGGAGAGCAAGGGCATCGTGTGAATAGTCGGCGGTATCACTTTCCATCACGTAAACCGTCTGCTTTGCCCAAAACTTTTTATAAGAGTTCCTACTTTGAATAAATAGGTGTTTGAATTTTAAGGCTATATCGTTTTTTATAGGTTCGAGATTGAATAACTAGTTTTTTAACTAGATTTTGGATACGACTTCTGCGTGGATTTCATCACCCTAAAAGTGTTTATTACAAAATTGGATGAGTAGTTACTAAGATTCCTTCGACACAAAATTTTAATTGTTCATAAGACATTTATCATTCAACGTTTCCTATGTGCAACTGCGGTTGATACTGATGCTTTGATGCATTATCGTTGCTTTGAATCTTGAGAACTTGTTGATTCTGCTAAGCAACTTGATTGAAGATATTAAGCCCACTTCACTTAGGTTCCACCGTAGTTAGCTAAATGATCACAGTAAATGAGACACTCAGATCACTTCAAAGTTAGCCTAGCCAAGTTATAAAAGTTATTCTATAACTTTGTGGTAGTTTTGCTAATCACGGTAGAAGCAAGTTGGTTTTAAATGGACAATATATTTTGAAATCAAGTTAACTTATTTTTAACAGATTTTACTGTAGCAACAGGAATAATTTAGTTTATAAAGATGTTAAATTTCAATAAAAATACTCAAACAAAAATCACTTTTAATACCTTGGTCTTAGGAAAAAGATTTTTTATTTAATGAATAAAAATTTACAAAATTAGATTGGTACCAAAATTAAATTTTGTCTTTAAGTCATCTCAGATTTCGATATAAGTACATTAAGAGAGCTCACATTCAATAAGTCCCGGGAAGTTAGCGAATAAGCTTTTCAGAAGCTATCAGCGAATAGTATTACGGGAAACTTCCCAAGTCGACTTTAAAAGTCTCCTGACGGATACTTGAAGAAATAAAAAAGCTTTTGAGGGACCTCTCTATCAATTAAAACTCCGGAAAACATAAAGTTGTGAGGAAGTTTTATATCTGAGGGTTCTTCGTCTTGGCGTGTTTGAGTTTGCAGTATTTGCTTACCTCGTGGGTTGACATAGGTTCAGTACCTACGTTGACGCTTCTTTTATGCTTTTATACTATGTCATGGCTAAACAAGCAAACGGTTGACCTGATGGAAAGTGATGTCGCCGCTTATTGACAATACCCCCAAGACCACCGCCTATGCGCGTTGCCCATGTAGAGCTAAACATATCATATCTCTCCTGCCGGTAATTATACTGGTTTTCCAAACCTTCAAACCGAAACACAGCTAACTTCTTATGACAGAAATAGAAAGTAGGGTTGTAACAACCCAGACGATTTCGAACATAAATCCAACAGCTGTTCGGTTCGGTGCAAGTTTCGTTTTTTTTTCATTTTTCCTCAAAGACATGAGTCCGGCAGGTGACAGCCCTACATTATATTACTGTTAGTTTTTGTATTTCTTAAGAAAGTTAGCCAAAACATACGATCTCTAGTTGATTGTCTCTTCTTCCCCGTTGGACGTTCTCAACTGTTTAGTCGAATTAAAAAAAGAAGGTACCTTTACGACTGTGTCTGTGTTCTTTTTGTATGAAAAACATAATAGAGATCGAGGTTTTAAACCCAAAAAATTCGAAAAAATCGTTATGCAAAGTTTAAAGTACTGTCCGAAAATAAATACGTGAAAAATATTTCACAAAAATATAGGTTAAGGGTTGACATCATTAAAAAATTCATTTCATTTCCCCGTAATTCAGGGACGTTGTGAAAATCACTTTGAAACATGCTTTTGAAATATAATTGAAAAACTTTCAAACTTAAGTCGCTAAATCAGAACTTTGTTTATTAAACATTCACCCAAGTCTCAAGTTAAGTGCATTGTATTGTTTAGAAATAATTAACGCAAGGCGGCCTTTTATAAATCAGAATGTTTTATTCCTTAAAGTTCATAACGGTGCTTCAAAAAGACCTGCGATTTTAGTAAAAATCTGACTAAAAATAACACGTTAAGTTGTAAAAATAATTAAAACACCCTCATTGCGTGTCCGAATCGCACATTGAGGGTGTTTTCTGTACTATCGGAAAAGATTTGACTCTACTCATTAAAAAATACAGCGATTGATAACGTCGAGCGAAAACGCCAATTTAAACAACTTTTTTGGAGGGGCTCCATTTAATTTCAAAAGGGACGAGCCTTCGAAATAGGATCTCATTGGCACCCGTTGTTAAGACAGTTTAACTTTTAGGAAAAAACTAATTCTTTGAAAAATGCGATGCATCCTTTTAATTCGCGTGAATGTAATAAACGAAAATTTTAATATTAAAAATATTACTTAATCGTATACCTACATACCATTACAATGTTATTACTAATTGTTTTATAACGTAGTGTTGTTATATTTATTACAATTTATCTACGTAACGTAGAAATAAAATCATATAGATAGGCAATATATAATCATAGTACAGGATCTTATACTAAGCTAGAAATTATGATCATTAATCAGACATTTTGAAAAATAAGTATTCCATGTCATTATCGGTTTAGATTCTATAATTTAGAGCATGGATTCAATACCTCTTATATTTTTAGCCTGATTCATGACTTTCCTATCACTTACAATTCAGTTAACTAAACATTCACAATTAACACATCTAAGTAACATTTTTATGTAATGTTACTAGTGAGATGAGAATAATCATTTGAAAACTAACTGCATTGGAACGAATAGTACATATTAGTACTTATATACTATAGTCTGGTAGATATCCCATTTCATCGCGGGCGAGCTACCTTTTTATATAATATATAGTAATATACTGAATTTTATAATACTGCTTACTAATTTAGAAACTATACAATGGATCCCAAGACAGCATGTTCAGGCACATGGCCTGTGCTTCATTGCACAGTGGTATTATTCGCTTCAAAAGAACACCTGTTATTCCTATATAACAGGAGTGACAGTGGTGGAAAAGAGTGGCGGGTGTGCCATGAAAACTGTACCGTGTTACTTTTAAAGGTGTATTTTAAGCAAAACACTGGAACTAGACTACACTGGATCAATTTTGAACATATTTTTGTAATCGTTATCAAAAATATGTTATGGCATTTTGGAAAACAAGCAAATTTGTTGCCCGGTTAGTGTTTTAAATTTGGTTTTTATTACTAAATGATTTTACAACATGAAATTGGACAATTTACTACAAAATATTCATTTAACGACAAGTTGAGGTCCACAACCATGCAACAACCTAACCTGTTTAGACTTTGTACCGTTATTAAGTTGTTCAAAAGGATTTGCTATGTTAGTACTTGTTATGTGAAGCTTTATGTGTGCTATACAATACCGGTATATTCATATAACCCGACAAACTTCACCGGATCAAGAATTTGTGCAAACTGCCCATCATATCTTATGGGAGTGTAGTCTCTGGCATGACGAACGGTTAATCATGTTGAATTCGATTGAAGTATCTGCGTGTAGTCCTATTTATTACCTAGATCTTGTGAAAACGAAGGGAAACTTCCGTGCCTTTAAAAAGTTTTGTCACCAATATTACTGGTGTAAGATTTAGGTTAGTATCTAATTTATCCCCTGTTAGTTAGTGGCATACCGTGGTGTTTAGACGGTCAGGCGTCTCCTGACTGTCTCCCCTTTAGATTTTTGGGCCTCTGGGCCATTTCAATTGCTGTCTCCGCTTTGCTGGGAGGGAAGTCTGAAACCGCTTTCTTACTACCTCCTATTTCTTCTGATTAAGTTCGTTCCGGGTCCCAAGACAGCCGGTAGGGTGTCCGGGCACAGCCTGTGCATCACTGCACAGCTGCATTATTCGTTGATTATTCGATCAAAGGACGCCACTGTTGATCCTGATAAACAGGAGTTGCAGTGGTGGGACAGAGTGGCGGGTGTGCCCCGAACCCGACAAACTCTCGTTTTATAAACTCGTTTTGTAAACATTTTATACGTTATGAGTGAAGAAGCAGATTGTTCACCTAATTGAAAGTGATAACGCCGCCTACTGACACGACTGCTCAAGTGTTAAACCTGGAACACAATCAACGCGGTTATTGTACGTGTGTGACCTTGAGAAGTTAATAAATAATAAAAATAAACCACAGCACGACACACACATTGACTCAGGCCTGCAGTAAGTATCGTAAGAACGTCACAGGACTAAGCAACGATATGGTATAAATTACATAGATAAGAACACAACATCCAAGACCGGCAAGCGAAACAATACGTCTTGAACATAACACAAAATTTCACCTACGTCGGGATTCAAACCCGGAACCTCTAGCGTAGCAGTTGTCTGTTTACTCCACTGCACCGCAGAGGTCGTCAAAAGAAAAAAAACGAAAAGAAGAAGAAGAACGAGAAGTTGTATAAAATAATTTCTAAGTGTGTGTGGTGATGTCTTGTTTAAACCTGGAACACACTAAATTCAGCTGCGGTACGGTTGCAGTGCATGTGTGTGCGTTGAAGAGTTTCAAAGTTTTTTTATTATTATTTTAACGGCATTAGTTCGAGTTCCATACTGCCTTACTTCAGCGACTATATTTCCTCATTCTTCAAGATAATATATGAAAGATTCACTGGTAAAAAAAAAGCATTTTACTTATTTAATTCTGCTGATATACAAGAAAAGACAGTGAAATATGAAAAAAAATAAAGACAATCTCCGTTTCCGCCAAGTATTTATATAACATTAGGGGCAAAGAAATAGACGGTTCACCTAATTTAAAGTGATACCGCCGCTTATTGACACAACTGTGTCCTTGATGTCTAGAACGCCAAGAGCACCGCCAATGCGATGCCCATTTAGGGGTTATTCCGTCCGTGCCGGTAATTACACTGGCTCTCAAATCCTTTGAGCCGAAACACAGCGAACTGTTTCACGGCAGAAATAGAAAAGAAAAAACGCCCACAGACGGATAACGTTTGTCATAAAATTTCTTTATTAATAAATCTGATAATTCTTAAACTATTGGTACAAATTGAATGAAATTCTAAATATCCCGTGTTTGTACAATGCCTGCTTGGTAACTAACAATTCAGGCTTCTTGTTTTATCCACAACGAAGCTATAGGGGTTCAAAAGGGCCTGAACTACTTTAAGATGAGGATAGTACGGAAGTGTGATAGAATGCTGTAATGATATAGCTTCCTTTTGACCTAGTACGTACAAGAAATTGCGTGTTAATATAAACATAAATTTAACATGTTCATTAGACGCGTCACGTAATTAATATGGCATAATAACACGAACAAGCTAATTAATGGCATGCACTATTCATAGCTCAGTTTAAACTGCCTTAATTGATATTTCCTGCACCACGTTACTTCCCGAACAACTATGTTTTAAATATTTAACATTAAAATTAAAAGTATATTTGTTTTATTTATAAAGATCCAAAAGCGATCTTTTCCTTACATATTATTTTCTTATTTTTTTTATTCATAACCAGGCAGGCATTTGACCCCAAACCCGCCTGATCTTAAGCGGCGATGAGGTCTAAGGTGGATCGTGCCTGCCTAGGAGAATCCTATTCACTCTTGCCTTAAAGAGGTCCAAGTTATATTGGTCAGAGAACACATCGGCAGGCAAAGAATTCCACACCCTTGCAGTACGCATTATGAAGGAGCTATCGAAGCGTTTAGTCCGGATGGTCGGAATATCCACCACAAAAGGATGCAACTTCAGCCTACGTCTTGTATTCCGATTATAAAAGGGGGCCGGTGGAATTAAATTGTGCAATTCCTACGCACACTCTCCGAAATATATGCTATAAGATACCGACAGACACGCAACTTCGCGGCGGTGGCTGAGGTCATAAAAGTTAGCAATATCATCGTCAATTTTTCGGGCTCACTTTTCAACAGAGTCTAAAGCTAGCTAGCTAGCTGATACTTGGCTGAACCATCCCAAAGGTGACAGCAATATTCCAAACTAGGCTGAATTTGCGCCTTATACAGGACAAGCTGTTGTTTGGGCGTGAAGTATCGCCTAGTCCGGGACAGAATACCAAGCTTTTTAGCTGCCGTTTTGGCTACAGACTCGAAGTAGGAGCCGAAATTCATGTTCGACGATATTTCCAGGCCCAGAAGCTGCATATGATTAGTTATCGGTATTGATACACCCCGGAAAGTCGTAGTCAGCTGGAAGGGACTCCGTTTGGCGGAAAAAACACACGCCTGCGTTTCGGCTGCATTGAATCCAACAAGATTGGCTTCACCCCAGTCCGAGACTGCCTGAAGTGCCAGATTCAAGCGCTCAACTAGAGACTCTCGACAAGACTGAGTTTCATTCCGACTGGCCCGAGAACTGGAGAAGTATCTGTCCGTAACAGTAGTGTCATCTGCATAACCAACTGTTCCAGGAACTAGCAGATCATTAATGTGTAGCAGGAATAGTGTTGCGGACAGAACTGACTCCTGGGGAACACCAGCGTCGATTGCTTGTTGTTTGGACGAGAGACCATCCAAAACCACTTGATTTGAACGGTTCCCGAGGAAGTCTGAAATTTAATTAACTTTGAAGTGTTGCTGGTGCATTCAATTAACCTTTGAATCTGATCGATTGATTTGATCGATCAAAGTGTGAAGTGAAGGGTTTTTATGAGTTGAGCTGTAATAAGAATACCAACGTGCTAATGGCGTCTCATGTTATTAGAATCAATCCTCTTTACTTTATTCTCAGTATATTTCAATATCTCAAGTACTATCGACTTTTTAATTTAAAATACGAGGTCTACGATTACAAAGCTAACAAAAGCAAAGGAAAATATATTTTTACGTTTATAGTTTTACGTGGGGGAGGTGGTAGCTTAGTTTGTTACGTGCCTTGGTTAACCGACCGAAACGAACTGACAGGTCGAGAGTTCGAATTTCGGGTGGCCGTAAGTTGTAGCTGACTGTTCCTCATTGTGCCCGGTTAGTGACGACAGATTCGCAACCTGTCACATGGGACTTAACATAAAAACATGCGGAATGCGGTGTGTAACACTTCTGCCTACTCCTCTAAAGGTGTAGTTAAGGCATGAGTTATAGTTTTATATGTATAAATATACTTTAAATCGTCAAATTAATGCCGTAAGCGTAAGTTAAAGACAAAGATCTCGCTTCAGAGCGTATCGACGCCAAATATAATTCAGTAGTAATTAAAGCTATAAATTTTCAAAAGTACCATTCGGAGTGAATAATGGTGCTCTTGGGCCATTACTCGGACATCTGGGCCGTGTAGCACCTGGAAACAAATCCTAATCGGTTACCCGCAGCGTGTTAGTAGATAACATTTCCCTCTTGGCTGGTTTACGGGCGTTTTCAATAAAGTAATGTCTATTTTACCTTTTAAAGTAAAAAGATCGAGTTGGGCTTGTACACGCTCCCCATCGTACAAGATTTGTTGTTATACAAGTATAAAGTCCCTTTTAATTTCATTATTATTTGTTAATTGCAGCAATAAAACCAATAAAATGCTATCCTAATAATTATCTGAAAATCCTATACGAACGATGAGAATAAGCGACTTCGAATAGAAACTTACGTTTAGGAAATGTGGCAGCAAGCTTATGGCGATCTGGAAACCCCAGGCAGGTCAGATACCTGTCAGGTACAAAGCTGAAAATGACCCGTAACTCCTGCGCAGCCGTGGGCTTTTGTTTCCTCCTGCCGGGGCCTCAAAGTGACGTCCAAATGTTTAAAAACTCGGCGGCAAAGAGCGAGTTGACATAAAGCCTAATAAATCAATTACATTTAATAAGGCGGGATAATATATATGTAACAATAAACACAGCGCACTGACAGATAGATGCACAGTGATTCAGGACTGACAATAAAAGAGCATCTGATCTCAATATAAGTCTGAAAAAAATCCACCATTAAATGTGATAAATCAAATAGTGGTTTATACTCAGAAGATATATTATATTATTATATACAATGGCATGAAAGTCCTACTATTTTTTACGTTTAAATAAATAAATAAATAACCACATCACGACACACGCATTGACTTAGCCCTGCACAAAGTATCGTAAGAACTTGTATCGCAGGTGCTAAGCAACGATATGGTATATACTAAATAAATAAGAATACAACATCCAAGGCCGGTAAGCAAAACAATGCGTCTTGCAAATAACACAAAGTCCCGCCCCCGCCGGGATTCGAACCCGGAACCTCTAGCGTAGCAGTCGGCTGTTTACACCACTGCGCCACCGAGGTCGTCAAAAAGTTTATGACGTTGTTATAGTAAGATTTTTTCCGCCAAAACTGTTTTTCATACAACTCAAGAAAAAAGGTTTTTTAATTTAAAATTGTATGAATTTAAAGCGTTTTTATGCCAAAATATTTTTCAGGCTCGTATCTCGAACGTCGTTTTTTGTCAGTCCTCTACCTCAGTGAGACGGATAGACAGAGGCAGCAAGCATTAGGATTAGGGCAGCAGAGGCTTAGCAATAGTATCCCATTGGTACCCTTCAGGTATAGAACCTTAAAAAGTAAATAATATCAGGTATTTTCTGTTTTTATTGAAATTTACATTGTCTTAGCGGTCTCAAACAAAGTTAGGTACAAATTGTTTTATATTTATTATTGGCTCATTCCCACTAGTTTCACGTAGTTATTCAACCGTTGAACAACAAGTAGTGATATATCTTGTTCAATCTTTAAAATATTAATTATTGTTTATTTTAAGTTACTTAAATTTAAACAAATTGATTTCAATAAAATATGAAAATTAATTAAAAATTGAATATCATCTAAATCTTGTCTGTGTTTGAATGAATTTGGTTGAAACAATAAAATAACAATGGCTTCTAAAGAATTAAACCTGAGAGCTTTCGCATTTCGTTTACTCATTTGGTTTCGGATCTGAATCCTCTATGAATTGAATTTAAAAAGGTTTTAATCCTTTAATCTCTCCATTTCGTGTCGTCGCAAGCAGAATAACGGATGAATTTCTTTCTATTTATATTTATTCATACGTGCTTTACTTTAGACTGGAAGATAAAATAAAAATCGTTATAAGATTAAATCGAATATAAGAGTCGTGGGTACAGAAACAACTGATAGTTAAAGACTTTTATTAAGATCACACAAGCATTTGATCCCAATCCTTCTTTTTTTTTGACGACCTCGGTGGCACAGTGGTGTAAACAGCCGACTGCTACGGTAAAGGTTCCGGGTTCGAATCCCAGCGGGGGCGGAAATTTGTGTTATTTGCAAGACGCATTGTTTCGCTTACCGGTCTTGGATGTTGTATTCTTATTTATTTAGTACATACCATATCGTTGCTTAGTACCTGCGATACAAGTTCTTACAATACTTAGTGCAGGCAGGGCTAAGTCATGTGTGTGTCGTGATGTAATTATTTATTTATTTATTTATTTATCCCGCCTGATGTTAAGCGGCAATGAAAGCTAAGGTAGAACATGCCTACCCAGGAGAAGCCTATTCACTCTTGCCTTAAAGAGCCCAGGTTATACTGATCTGGGAACTCTTCAGCTGGCAAAGATTTCCACTCCTTTGCAGAACGCATTATGAAAGAGTTTTCAAAGCTTTTAGTCCGAAATGGTTGTCCACAAAGAAGGATGCAACTTCTGCCTTCGTCTTTAATCACGATGATGAAATAAAGTTTTAGTTAGTAACAATTCATTTGTATTCATTTGTAAACCTTTAGGTAACAAATTATACATAATAACCATAGACGATTCACTTCATAGTTATTGTTTAAAAGAAAACCGTTTGATTATAAAGTGGAATTCGTTGGAATTTCGTTTTTAGGGTTACGAACCCAAAGATTGTCAACGGGAACTTATTCCTAAGCCTCATTTGTCTGTCCGTCCGTCCGTGTGTCAACAGACCAAGTACGTCATGAACAATAATAGTTTGACATTTTCAAGGAATGTTCATTTCAATTGCCGCTATAACAACAAATACTAAAACATTAATAAATAAGTAAATGGTTTGTCCTGATTTTGTTTCTATGCCAGTTGAAGCATTTTTTTATTAAAATAAACACAATATTGCTCAACAGTCGATTTTTTTCTCGTTTTTGATAAAGTTTAAATAAAATAGTAATTCTACAATGTAGCAACATCCATCTTTCAATTCCTGAAGAGAAAGCGTTCACAATTGGAATATGGTTAAATGCCCATTTAATTAACTGTTTAATAGTGACCAAAGACACCCTTAACCAAGTAACTAGCCCTTAACCTACATCAACTGACACAATAAGATACATTTTTCACATTTAAAAAGACTCCGCGCACAAAATTTGTCAACAGCCACTCGTCAGCACTCCAAGACCTTACAACTCAACTCCCAAGTATTACAGACCGACACTCATCGTTCCCACTCTTATTCCTTGACAAAAAGATTCAATTTGCTGTAAAAACATGATTTCTGACTCGTATATTAAAGAGCGCATTCGCTGCTAACTTTTAAAGAGGTCTTGAATTTACGATTTTCATATTCCTCCCTGAATATTATTTCTGAGTGTTGAATCTGTTGGCAACTGAATGCTTTGTGATCATAAAACTTCTTTATTAATTCTTTGAGGAACGTTTTTATCTAATGACAAAAATATCGGTCAAGTGTGAGCTGCACATGATGGTTTCCGTACCATCTTTTAAGATTAAATATTTTTACTTTGTCGATAATTTTATAAAAGATAAAAGAGTGAACAAAAAAAACTAAAATATCACGTTTTTTTCTATGGGAAGCAGCAGAACTGAAATTTTTAATGTTTATAGTATTTGTTGATATAGTGGCAAGATAAATAAAATATTTCAAGAGTGAGAGCTGACAGGCAGACATGCGAACAGCGGAGGCTTAGTATATTGTCCTGTTTTATCATTTGGGTTTAGAAAAAAAGCTAGCTGATTAAGCTGTGTGTATTCGTAGGATTCGTGAACCTGTGTACCTGTTCACCGACCAACCCGACCTCGAGGTCGAGGGTTCAAGTCTCGGCCATGTTCCTTATTGTGCCGGGATAGTGGCAACAGATTTGCAACCTGTCACACTGGGACTCAATATAAACTAGCTTAATGCGGTGTTTAACAACTCTGCCTATCCCTCTCGAGGGATTAATTACGGCGTGGCATTGTGTTCATAGCTTTGTATAAACAGCTTTAAAATCCTCAAATGAATGCCGTAAGCGTTAGTTAAAGACAAAGATCTCGCTTCAGAGCGAATCGACTCCAACTATATAATTCAGTAATTGAGGGCGTTCTTACATCAGTTGCGTCAATAGGCGGCGGTGATTTCCATCGGGTGAATTAGCTTGTTTGCTCAAAACGTTCTACAAACAAAAGTCTATGCTCAAAAATGCCTAGCCTAGGATAGGCAAACAGAACAATGTAAGATTCATGCAACATTTATAATACAAAAGGATTTCCTAACCTAAAGGCATTATATAATGTGCCTAAATGTACGAACTGACCCCGATTTTGGCACAAAAGCTTCTAAAGCCAGACGCACACTAAAATAGCAGTTACGCATTAAGCTTGTTACAATTTTATTCTTACAAACGAAGTCTTTCATACTAGAAAATGTTTTTACGAAGTTTTTGTGGTAGAAGTGAAGAGCTTATGTTCGCAATAATTATTAATTAAAGAAATAAGCGTTAAAGAAGCTTACAATTTCCTTACTATTATTATAAACACGAAAGTTTGTATGTGTGTGTGAATGAATGGTTGTTGGTTACTCTTTCACATAAAAACTACTGTAAAGCAAAGACAGTTATTGTGAGGGCATGGATGAACGCTTCCATTTTATTTATCCATATGTAAATACTAAAAGACGAATAAATCAAGGGTAGCCAACTGGAAATTGTGTATAGCTGTCGTTACTCGCCCGATTTAGATAATGAACGACAACGACAACGACATTAGCCGCACAGAATAATGCAAGTTTGCTTTGCTAATGATATTAGAGGCATTTTAGGTCAACCATTCTGTTATGATTAGTGAAATGGAAATGAATGGTTCAAACGTGAAATGAATCTATAAGTAAATCAGGTGTTTTAAGCAACACACAACGAAGATGAGTTTGTTTCGCTTCGCTTACCTACGAGTATCACTACAGCGTTTTTTAATATTTGTGTTCATACTTCGTACTAGCATAGCATACTAGTGTACGGCTATTCATTGTATATAAGTAGATACTAGGTAGTTTAAGTTTTTTTTTAAACAAGCAACCCACCCCGGCTTTGCACTGATATTATGCATGTATTATTTATATAAACCTTCTTCTTGAATCCCTTTATCTCAAAAAACTGCATCAAAATCCGTTACATAGTTTTAAAGATTTAGGCATACATAAAGACAGTGAGAAGCGATGCTGATGCTATGTAGTGATGCTGAAACACACACTCACTCATTTTATAATTTAATCTTAAAGTTCTAAGTAATCGCCTCAAATAAACACGAACTGATACTTTTGAAGTACGCCAAATCACCTTACACCCATTAAACTAGGTTTAGGGGCTCGAAGTTTAATATTGTAAACAAACCAGCAAATGGATGTTTGACTAAAGAGTTTGGAATTCCAATCCCTTTTCACTATCGGCTTATCCGATACTGATACAATACACACATTATTACACAAATAATACTTGATCTTTAATTATCAACTAATTGTTGCTTACAAAAACAATACAAACTGAGGTCACTATAGGTTGGAAGTTATTTTATTTACGGTTAGATCCACGCAATGTTATGAGATAAAAAATCTTTACTTCTGAATTGTATCCAAAAACATGTAGTCAAATCAAGGTTAGATTTAAAAATGTCCTTTACAGATTTAGATTTTATTGATGTTAATAATGTATTATAGTAAGAAGTTGTATTACTTCAGAGGTATATTGAAACAATTGCCGTATCATTTAAAAAAATCAAATGAACTAGTTAAACGCTTTACCATTTCTGTGGTCAACTATTTCAACGACACATACGTTCATTACTTAACTACCGTTTCTTGTTACAGCACGGAAATGCGACGACTTCTAGTGAGACATCAGTTGGCACGAATACCGCGACGGCTACCACGGCCGGACCGTCGAAAGGTCCGCCACCAGCCGCCAAATTCCGTCACGGGTTACTCCAACTCATGATTCACACCATCGATCCGATGCACGACGGTGAGTTAGGTATGCACGCTTTCGCACTTTTCTTTCATTATGGGTGGTTACCACTAAAATGAGTAGAACTATGATAGTTTTCGATAGAATATTTGTTTATTCTTTTAATTTATTTTAGTGGTAACGTAACATGACATGTCAGAAAGGATATAAAAATTATTATAATGCAAAAGGATACCTATTTAGTATGTAATTTCATTTTCTTTTCTGGTATGTCCGACCTTAATTTTAAGCACTGCCCAACACTGGCGGAAAGGCACCAACATTCCACCAATATTGGATCAACACGGACTCCAGCGTCCAAAAAAATACGCCCGCTATTGCTTCCTTTTTAAACTTACGTCAAGCACGCTTAAAAGTGTTGTCTTTAAAGCTAATGTGGCACTTAATCTCATAGCTTTAACTTGATTAGATTTGCGTTTAAATCTTGGTATAGTTACGTAAGTTTTGTTTTTGTAAGCGCCCAAGAATCCATTCGAAAAACTTGCGTAGCTATACGAAGAATTCAACACAAGTATTTCGAGCTAAGGCTACTGTTTTTTTCATTCTTATTTAATCACTTTTATAACTTAATACTTAATATTTATAAACTCGCTACTAATCCCTTTAAAAATAGACTATAATTCTAGCTACATTTAATTTCTGGTTAATAGTATTTCTCAGTCAACCTTTTTAATATTTTTTTCTAAATCAAAGTTTTTCATTCATTAACATGTTTTTTTCAACTTTTAAAACAATGTTTACGTAAGCTTTCAAAAATTATAAAGAGAGCTTAGAATGGTTTTACGTTAAGCAGAAATTTTAAAATTTAATTAAGGAAAAGGCAGAGTTATTCCCTTTTCGTTGTTAATCAGTCAAAAACATTTAAAAGATAATCAATCAACGGCAGAAACATAATGAAAGCTTAATTAATTCATAAAGATACGCTTTGCAGTGTACCATTATTTAAAATCAAAATCCAAAAATGATTCACATTAAAAGTATAACAGTATATTTTTAAATATTATAAAAAGTTGAACTTGATAAAAATATCAATAAAAAACATTGATTGCATTTGATTTGTTTTTAATATTTTTGGTGAAGTACTTTTACTCAAAAATTTACAATAATCTAATCGAATGCAAAAAAAAGAATTCATGTAACACATTGATTTACAACCTTTACATTGGAAAATTTTCTTGACATAATATTTAAAACGCAGTAAAAATATTAAAATATACTTTTATAGTACCAAATTTGTATAGTTAATCTCGCTGAAAAACAATGACCTAATAATATCTTTGACCTGAATTTTAACGAACATAATTTTTATTTTCTTTGTTTATAATTAATTTCCAAAACAACATACCATCTACAGACGGCCGCAGGTAAAGCTTCACATAACAAGTGCAATATTAATCCATATGGTTTACAACTTAAAAACTTTACAAAGTCCAAACAAGTTCGGTTGACCCATGGCCTTGTGTACACTGAAACTTTTGACTAGACCAAATATCCTCATAGGGCCATTCCAGGTGATGTCAATCATTCCACTCCATCATCAGGTCAGGATGAGGGTAGGAAGTAGGCACGGGCTGATGACATGTGTCCCACCATATCTCCCAGACCGTGCTTACATGCCTGCTGTCATTACACCATCAATATCATGAAGATCTTCAAACTCATCAAACCAAATCTTAGTCAATACATCAGTATTATTTATATGTTTAGATGTTGTGATTGCATGTTATGTTTTACAATTAAATTTAAATCGACATAAAAAAATAGATTTCGTAGTCATAAATTCCGAAATATATTTCTTTTAATTTTTGAACAGAGAAAAAAGTAAAAAGGAAAGACGGATTTTTGTAAAAAAAAAATCCGCGTTAATTCGCGTACATTTCGGATTTAAAATAAATACCCTGGCAAATAAAAATCCTTCAATAATATCACGATTGTAATTTCAACAAAATATTTTCTTATGCGATCAATGTTATTAAATAAAACTAAACTCATACAGATCCTCATCCAATAAGAAAGGAGGCCATTTGTAAGATTTATTCCTTTTTTATACTTTTATCTTAAACCCCAAATGATTACAATGTTTTTCTAAATCGTGTAATAAAAGTGTCAAAAATGATTTGATTGGTTAAAATTTATCTAATAGAATTGACGAGTACAGACGGCCACAAATTAAGCTTCACATCACAAGTACAATATTCATCTATGCTGTACAACTTAACAACGGTGCCACACCCCGAACAGTGTGCCTATCATGAGTTTTATTTAGATTGCCGCTAACGACTGCAGTTACAAATTTGTACGAAACTTTGCAAAGCGCCTCTAACGGACTAATGAGGTTGAGATTGCTCTTACAAAATCACTGTAGTAATCTATGTTACCTGTAAAAAAACTACGCGAACTCATGTTAGACACACGGGTTAGGTCGATCCATGGCCGTGTATACAAAGTTTTATAATTATGTATTAGATATAAGTACTCATATCTATGTGGATATAATCTTAAGCACGAAGAAGATTGGCGTACTCTGGTATTAGTAATTTAAAGTACTAAATTATTATACTTTAGCGTACTTTTTATTACTTTCACCTGCGTAAAGCCAAAACGCACGATCGCCATAAAATGTTAGGTTATGTTCTTAGTATGTAAGTATATTAATTCTCTTGTAATTCTTACATTGTTAGGTATACATTGATGTAATGTTATACTTGTTTATAAAAAGGTGTTGCTCCTGGCAATCAGTCGTTTACAACTACCCATAAATTAAAAAAAGAAAGTTTTATTTTCAATAACATTTCTTTTGTGTTTCTAATAAATTCTTTTAAAATCTCAAATAGCAAACTTTTTACTGTGTTACAAGAATTTAATTTCATAAAGCATATCACGGGCTTATGGAACACTACTCTTTCCCTTTATTTTCCTTGCTACTTAAGCAACCCCATCAATTACAATGTAAACCTTCGCACCCATTAAAGAAAAGGGCACCTGCACGCCGATAACTACAAAACTAGGCCAAACACCGTTCCGTGTTACAAAAACACCCCGTCAAAAGAACCTTAACACTTTAACTCCAAAGTCCAATTTCGCGTGACATGGAAAAAAAGAAAAGAAAACTAAAGATCGCCTAACCGTTTAACGTGAATTAACTTCTAGTGCTTCAGATTAAGTGCGGTTTTTGTTTAACTTTAGCATCAACTTACAAGGGCCGAGTGCTGGCCTAGTCATGACCCCAGTATAAGCAAACTATCGATCTAATTCTTACTGATTTTTACAAAGATAGCACTTGCTTACAAGATTTTTGTAATTCATTGCGAAGCTTTAATGTTATTTCAAAATAATAATTGTAAAGAGGACGTGGTAGCTTAGTTTGTTACGTGCCTTTAACCCGTTTAACCGACCGACCCGATCCGATCCGTCGAGGATTCGAGTCTCGGGTTTCCTTATGTTGTAGCTGGCATGTTCCTCATTGTGCCCGGATAGTGGCGACAGATTCGCAAACTGTCACACTGGGACTCAACATAAACTAGCTAAATGCGGTGTTTAACACCTCTGCCTACCCTCAAGGGATTAATTACAGCGTGAGTTTATGTTATGTGTTTAAAAAATCTTCCAGTTTGACAACCTATCTTAATTTTAGATTAATTCTTAAGTTAATGAGTGTATCACAATAAATATTTATAAATGAGAATAGTTACTTGACAAGCTGACGGAAGAAGTTTAATAAAAAAATCTAGTAAAGTAAGAAATAACACTTTAATTTAATTTAATCACAGATTGGTTTGAACAAAAAACATTGTTTTCGTAACAGAAATGATTATACAAATTTTAACAATTCAATCATCTTGTCCGTTAACCAATGGGATTACTAACCCACACCCAAAGACCAGATCCTTGAAAAGTTGAGGCAAATATTGACATTTCAAACATAACCTCAAAACCGGGGCTTATCTCTTTGGATTTAGGGCGCTACTGTGAAAAACCTACGCCCGATCTTGAACGGTCACAAGTTTCGTCTTTACCATTAAAGTACACAAAGCCCGAGCCTAAGGCCCTCCCTCCATAGGGGCCTCTAGCGGTGCCCCCCAAAGTAGATACCAAAAAGGTCACCAGATTCCAAAGGCGATAGGTCCTCGCGAAAGCTAAAAAAGGGGGCCCCTATCCGAACTGATGCTCAGGGGCCCCGGCTTGACTTAAAACGGCCCTGACGGCCAACCTTATCCTTCCTACCCTAGTATTTCTGAAAACTTCAAAGGAAACAAAGTGGGTATCCACAAAGGGTTTAGGGGAGGCGTATCCACAGTGTAAATCTCGAAGCTTCAACTCGTAAAAGTTAAGCTATAGTTTGATGTCGGCAATTTTTATGGATTGTAATGTAACGTTCTAGATTTTTCTCTTGAGAGATTGGAAAAACGCGTTTTATTCTGGGTGGCATTGAATTTGTTTCAATTCATGCAAACAGTTAAAGATAAAAGTTAAGTGTTTTTACTGTAGCCGAACCGTTCAAAACCTGAGGGTGAATTTAATAGCATTAGCAAACAAAATTCAAAGAGATAATGACTTGAGATTAAATATAATTAAGTGTTTAAATTCAAACAAATGAAGTAAAAGACGAGTAAAATTGCCTCTTAACTCTCCTGTCTGTAGATATTTTATAAAGATCGGTCATACCATCTCAATCAATAACGTTCTCATGTAGTTGTGTTTAGACATGTACTTGCATGTGCATGTATATCATTATTGTGTGCGTAAGCTCTTTACCTAGCATACTCGAGGTAATGCACACTAAAACACCATATGTAAACGCCTGACAAAACTCATACAACTATAGTCGAAATTTCTTCGTAAGATGGGATAACTCTAACGAGGTCTGATTGGGTTAATGTAGATAAGCCTATCGCTGTCCTAATTTAGCCAATATCGCGCGATAAGCTCGCCGTGACAGCGGACTAGAGCCGATGTATTGAAGGTCAGGATAGGCCCTTTGATCCAAGGTCGGGTCTTTGTTAACCGATCCCCTGTCTATCTTTATAAATGTAAAGAACATGGACACACTGGTGTTAAGATGTTTTTTTCTAGTTTTCTCTTTATTGATTTGGTTTTTAGCTGTCCCTATGAAATAATATTCGTAAATAATTTATGATATATATGAAGTTGTAACTGGTCGCCAGATTTTTTTAATTAATATAACGTTTGTAACCTGATGTCTATTTTTCTTTGCTGTAATAAAAACTTCATCATCATTCATCGTTTCATACTTAGCGTTGTAAATATAAGATAAGAATATATTTCAAATAGTAAGTAACTCTGCTTTTAGCTGTAGGAAGCTCAAAAGCCGGGTACATAAGATACATAAGATGGCAGAATGTAAGTTTCTAACTAAGTAACTAGTTCAATATTATAACATTCGTACTGTACAAGTAACATTATGTCACTTTGTTTTGTTATAATCTCATTTTGCGATCTCAACAAAAGGACGGACAGCCGTCCGAAGTTGCTCAAACTTTGCTCTCTTGTTCTACATTTGTATTGCACGAAAGTTTGCTCGTTGCAATGTTTGAGAGCCGTTAACTCTTCGTCTGACCTATTTTTCTGGACTGCGGAATTTCCAGCTTGTTTGACAAACACTGGACTGTTTTAACGCTGCATTTGTAAAGTTTACTTCACGGTTGTATTATGAGTTTCATTAATGTTATTGAATTTACTTTGGTTAAGCTACAGTTGTAAAGTAAATATAACTTTATTATTCTTTTACTTAAACTTAACAGCAAGGTTAATAGTCATTCTAAATGATAATGTTTTTTTTATTTTGACGACCTCTGTGGCGTAGTGGTGTAAACAGCCGACTGCTACGCTAGAGGTTCCGGGTTCAAATCCCGGCGGGGCGGGACTTTGTGTTATTTGCAAGACGCATTTTTTCGCTTACCGGTCTTGGACGTTGTATTCTTATCTATGTAGTTTATACCATATCGTTGCTTAGTTCCTGTGACACAAGTTCTTACGATACTTACTGCAGAGAGAAAAAACAAACAGGTCCACTTAAGAACCTCCTACGTTTTTTGTTTTCGGTTAAAAAGGTGTCGTTCCATTTTGTTGTATCTTTTAGTAAAAACAATATGACAACGTTTTAATTATTTTACGCCTTGAGAATGTTTTTTTTTCGTCGCTTAAAAAAGGTTCTGTTCTATTTTGGAGCACTTTTTTCTTTTTAAATATGATTTCAAACAAACACTATTCTTTTTTGAGTTTAAAAACTAATTGGAACATTGAAAACCTTATTGGGATAAACGCATCGATAAAGCCGCTGCGTTTATTAATAGTTATAGTGACGTAACGTTTTAATTATCGTTGACGCCGTGTGAATGAATTTGCAATGCAAATCTTACATGCGAGCGCATAAAGAGAATTGCGGATTTTCGGTTAACTCACTTATTCCAATGTAAAATTATTGCATTTGCATCGAATAAAATCAGGAATGGAAAGGATTCATTTAAAATGGTGTTGTTCGCTATTTTAACTTGTATGCTATGGGCAAACAATTTGACGGTTCATATATTGGAAAGTGATTCAGCCGCCTTTCAACACGGCCTTTCATGTTTAACAACGCCTAGAGCACCGTCAATGGCCAAAATTGAAGTAAAGATGTTGTCGTGCCTGTCATAACACTGGCTCTCCAATCCTTGTAACCGAAATACAGGGACTGCTTCACGGCAGAACTAGAAAGGAGGGTTTTATCAACCCTGACGATCTCGTAGATCTGCCACCTGCGTTATTGTGATGATGTTTTTAAAATGTGTATACTTAAAAGCTTGTATGTATGTCTAAGCCGCAACTTAAGAATACAAACTCTGCGTTCAATAGTTACGACATAAGTCTGTTAAAAAATGAAAATTAATACTCGAACATTAATTACTTTTCATTTGATATTTGGATCGCTTACATTTTACTTAATTGTTCGTAAAAGATATATTTTTGTTTAATTTACTGCGTTTCCATTCTCATAATAATAAACCGGGAAAAGATATCGTGATAGTCGAACGAAAAAATCGGAATCGAATCGGAAAAAAATCGATATGCATAAACAGGACAAGAAATAAAAAAAATAAGTACGAGAGAGTTTTTAGTTTAGAAACACCTATATACAAGTTCCGACCTTTTTTTTTTGTAATCACAAAAGATGCTACTGTTAGTTGTTTTGTTCGGCTTTCTCATTGTGCTCTGAACATTCGAGTATTTTCTATGAAAAATATTCTCTCTTACATTTATATGAATTGTAGATATTTATGACTACTAATAATAATGTATGTACGGATAGCAACAAAATAAATCTATTTGGGTAAAACATATTTGTTAATCCATAATAATCTAATTTTTAAAGAGGAAAAGATAACCTTCTTGTTATTAGTTTTTTCGAATCCTTTAAACAAATTACTTTTTTTTAAATATCTCATAAAACAGACACGCTTCACTTTTTATCATTCCATTTAGGTAAGTTTCTTCACCTTTTACTATGAAATTAATATTTTATGTTTTTGGGTAATTCATACCATTGCGAGTACTCAAAGAGTTCACTCTGCAAAATCTATCCAGTAGCCTATGTCTATAATACTACGAAACTTACTACGGATTACTACGCTAACCACGCGTAGGCGTCCGTAGTAAAATCGCTACACTTCTATGGCCAATACGAATATTTTAAAGGCCAGTGAATTATATCCACTTAACGGTTCGATTTCGTTTGCGTTTTGAACTGAAAATTATACAGATAAATATTTCTTTAATGTTTTTTCTCCTTTAATCGAATTTTCGCAGCAAAAATTTGGCTTATAAATATATCTTTTAAAATAAGTAGTTGGATTTTTTACAAAAGTAAGTAAATTGCTCTAAGTTTTTATTAAGGCATCTTTTAATTGTTTCTGCTCGGAATGCTACTTGATTGTGTTTCCTCTTGGACTAGAGCCAAGAAAGAATTATTTATACAAAAGGAATTCTGTACTCTTATTCTGCTTTATCCTTTCATAAAGACTTTATTATAATTTTATATGTTTATTTAAAAGATATGTGACCATTTTATGATAATATTTAAAAAAAATGTAGTTTTTAATCTTTATACTTCTTAATTATTTTGATTATTTTGTGTAATCGTGCTTTTTGTGTAGCTTTCTTGTTAAATATATTGTATATTTTATTTATTTTTTCCTCATATTCTTATTATAATATTTTTGATAGAAATTTTGTTACTACAGATATTAAAGAAACACTGATATAGATAAAAACACCACCGAGGAAATCGTGTACATGCCACATAGATCGAACAGAGATTTCAACAAAACTTACACAAAACATATGATTTTGCTTACTATCTTGACCACAATAATCTGACAAGAGCAGTACGTGACACTATGCTTAATTCGCATAAATCCATGTTTGATACAATTGGTATGAGATCTTGCGATCTGATACGGTCTGCCAATTTTATATAAAACTCATTGAGCAGACAAGCTGACGGTTCACTTGTAAGTGATAATAATAATAATAAACCACATCATGACACACACATTGACTCAGCCCTGCAGTAAGTATCGTAAGAACTTGTATCACAGGAACTAAGCAACAATATGTTATAAACTACATAGATAAGAATACTACATCCAAGACCGGTAAGTGAAACAATGCGTCTTGCAAATAACACAAAGTCCCGCCCCCGCGGGGATTCGATCCCGAAACCTCAAGCGTAGCAGTCGGCAGTTTACACCACTGCGCCACCGAGGTCGAGGAGTGATACCGCTGCCTATTGACACGGCTATACCCTTGATATCATAGATTGCTGAGAGCACCGCTAATACCTCGTGTATAGGTAAAGATCTATTACTCCTGCCGCTTACGGCTCTTCAATCCTTAAATACTAAAGCCAACACAAAAACCGCCAAATGTAACTCCAGCAATAATTCCCAAAACTTCCTTCCCAGGGAAAGTGGATGAGAAGGCCACGCAGCTCCACGCGATAGCCTCACTGAAGGTGCTGCTCGAAGCCACGAAGCCGACTGCAGGCGGCGCGGGGGCGGCGGCCGCGCGGCACTCTGCGGCCGCCGCGCGGGACAAGGAAACGCCGCTTGATCTCCCCAATGGGGGGGTCGCAGATGTCCAGTTAGATGCTATAGAAGAGGTATGGTTAATATGATTTTAATAGACTAAGTGTGTGATGCCTATATTGATAGACGCCCTTAAGGAATGGCTGCTATCAGGTTAGGGTAGCTGGTTTGCTACATTCGTGGCACATATAATTATAAAATACATACCTGCATATATAAATACATACTGGTTAAAATCTTTCCATTTTGCTATATACAGCCGGGTTAAAATAATATCCAGCCTTTTCAGTATGAACATCTTAAGGGATTTTTTGACACGACAGTTTAATTTTTTTCAATAAAATTATTGATAGTCATTTAAAAAAATACTTTCATTCTAAAGCTTAAGTGTTGTAAATCAAAAATAAATCCTACAAGTAAAACTGTCTGATTAAGAAAGTTCAAGTAAGAGATAATTTAACGAATTTTCTCGCATTCGATGTTGTTCCTGAAAATACTTTATCTTTAAATTTGCTATAGTACGTTTCAAAAAACCTGAACTAAAGCGATATAAAAAAGCAAACAAAAATTAAAGCTGAGAAATCGAAACGGTTCTCAAACAAACCAAAGTATTTCGCGTCTACTGTACAAGAAGTCCAACATTTCCGAATAAAAAGCCCATACAATCAGCTAATTACCAGAGCTTTTGTCGAAGCAAGCGAAAAATAAAACGTGATAAGACTGTTACGGTACCTTCATTAAGTCCAACAGAGATACAGCACATATTCACTGCAGAGATTCTATCTTAGATACATGACCTCGACTGCCTTATGAAAGGTTAAGATATAGGAGTATTTATATTTTATCTAATAAGACTTTATATAATGGTTATGTATATGCTTTATAGCGTGTTTGAATAAGTAGTTTAGGTATACTGAACACTTGCCATAAACGTTTTTAGCGTTCACAATTATCAGTAATCTGCATTTGAATATATACCACGGCTCAATATCAAAAAGGATTTAATTATAAGCCATCTGTCTTTCTTACCGGTTGACATGACATTCACAATTACATTACTTATTTTTGTACTTGTATCGGCGTTTACGTTTGCGGAAAATGTATTTTGACCTAATTCCTCTACCGAGCTATTCTTGGTGATAACAAATTTCTAACACAAAATTTTTTAAAAGCTTTCGTTTATTCTGTATTCCTTAAAATAATATTCCACATTCAATTCTCAGTCATAAAGATTAAAGTTTTTTTATTTATAAATATTTTAGTGGCAGCTCTCTGTTTCCTAAAACTCACCACTTAGTCTGTGGCACTGGTTATAAATAAATAATTAGTTTTAAAGCACTCACAGCTTTGAAAGCTAATACAATTATCTCTGACTGAGGCAGATTTAATTGAGTTATGAGATTATCAAGTATTCCCGAAATTGAATTTCTGATTTATATTTGAATCTTGATCCCTAAATACTGTGCTAACTCCTAAATTGCTGCCTAAATGATGTTAAAATTGACCTAAAGGGAGCTCCTATGCCGTCATTATAATATTGTTATAAATTAAAATGAGTCATGAATAGGGATTAAAATTCAACGTACCTACTACAAAAAATATAGGTTGCCCCGATTTCTGCACCAATCCATTCCATTCATAATTCCAAATCAAAATCAAAATGATTTTTATTTAAACAAACTTGTGGTAAGTTTATTAACTACCACCGGTTTGGAAAGCCGATCTTCGGGAAAGAATCCGGCGAAAATATTCTACCAATTTACCGTACATTTGCCGCGAAAATCAACTCAGTATATTATCTCGTAAATAAACATAAATATTGACTTACCGTTACGCTATATATGACCTTCAGAATCCGACAAATTTGTTTACACATAACCTTTTTGAAACGAATTTACAAATACATACATGTGATATGTCGGCTCGACCACAGGCAACGCTCCTCGGGATTTTTATGACAAATATTTTTGTCTGGGGTAGCCTAAAACAACTTTGTATGTACTCGTATGTGTGTGTAGCCAACTGGTTATGCGTGTTACTTTTTAACATAAGGCTTAGGTCACTCTACGGTTTTTTCTCGCTAGCAGTAAAGTAGTATAACCGCGAAACTGCAAGACACGCCAACTCCCCAACTCTTCGAACCTATAGAACAGCGTGATTTTCAATTTTAAGATGGATTTCAAGATCAATATGTGGTGTTGCTCTAATTCTGAGTAGTAATAGTGTGGTAAATAAAGGGAACATCCACTCGTTAATTGTAGATTTATGAAGGATTTTTACACGAAATGTAATAAAAGCCGCCATTCGTAAACTGTAAGTGGTCGACAATATAATTTATGTGGGTAAATTGTTTAAAGCGGGATTTTTTGCCGATTAAAATGGGTCTCAAGACGAAAAACTGCAGTCGCTTCTTTTGGATTTTTATTTGAAAATCACACGGTTAAATGCAGCGATCTAGCAACAGTGCGGCCTCGCCCTAAGGTCGGCTTAAATCTTTACATTTTTTCCGAGAAAAGGGACATATTCGTACGTCAGGGAACTGTCACAACATCTCGGGAGAAACGTTCGCTTCGACACGTTTAAAACGTTAGCTGTCACCCGCTATCGGATAGGTTATGACAATATATTTTATACACGATTTATCCTTGTCAGTTCAACGGGCGGTTGGCTGCGGATGATTTGGGTGACAAATACATACTTATGTCAGTTTTTTGTGAACGAAACGAATCTGCTATCTGCTCTAATACGATACAGAGCTCGCTTTTAATGCCATAGAGTGCCACAGAGTTGAGCTGGAGTAGAGTTGGCGTTGAGTAAGTGTAATGCGAAGACCTTAACCCCGTGTATTGTGTTCCAGATAGGAGACCTGGAGGACGACACGACGCCGCTGGATATGTCGTGGCCCTCCGGTTTCCGTAAGCGGCTCACGTATTTGTTGGTCGCGCCAATTGTCTTCCCACTGTGGATCACCCTCCCGGATACTAGGACGCCGAGAGGTCAGCCTTTACAATTTAATAAGCCTTTCTAATTCATCATCATCATCAGCCAGGAGACGCACAGCTTTTTCAAAAAAAAGTATGATAATATGACAGTTTCATTTCGTACCTGGCAATGCCATGTTTTCTGTCAAACTCAACAATGTCTTGTGCTGATCACTGCTCATTGTTGGTTGTTGACAAAAAGCCACATACAGCGCCCTTATTTTTCCCGAATTAATTTTTGCCAAACTGTACCTAGTAATATATGTGTACCAATATAATTAATACTTATAAGTAATAACCATAATAAATTTGCCAAAAAACATGTCACAGGTATTTGCTATATTAAATAGTCCTTTTTATTTTAATTAAAAAACCACGGAACATAAAAAGCATACAAAATTATTTACATACATATGATGATTATGGGTTTACAATTTTAATTAAAATGTAATTGAAATTTTCTTCCTCGCCGTCTTCGCTTAGTAAAAAAAAACTCAACCATAACACAGAGTTCTTTTGTAATGTTCCATTTGAAGGCAATTCTGTTGATCGAGTTTTAAAACTGTAGACTGTACTCGAATTTTTCGCTTAATACCCAAAATCCCGGTTCCCAAGATTAGCCTCGACATTCCTCGAGTCGCACTAACGATCCATTAGCTGTCTCTTTTACTTGTAAGCATTAAATGGGACGTGAAAAAGACCGCGAACTCTCGGAGTGGAAATGATCGAGATAAATTATTAGAGTTTTTGTTTTCAACTGCTGAATAACGTTTCGGGGGTCCCTTTACTGGATAATTAGGGCGTTTGTGTAAATATTAATTCGTCAGTTGTATTTGAAAGTCTTATTATAGATGTTAAAGAATGAATACTTATACTTAGAGGAATTAATCACGTAAAATGGATTTAAAACAGTAAACATAGCAGATACAAACAGTTTTATATTAATTAACACACTTTTGTATTGACTTACGCACTTAATATAATCCATTAAAGTTCTGGCGACCTTCGGTATCTCCAAACGCAGTCTTTTTTATTGTTTCCGTCTTCATCATCAAGAGCATTATCGTCTTCAATAAGCGGTGATCACTTTCCATAAGGTGAACGGTCTGCTGGTTTGCCTGTGACATTATGGATTATTAGATTTTACTTGTATTAATCTCTCGCCATCGCCATCTTGATGGTATAAACCTTGGACACGTGCAGTGACCCACTTAACGATAAACAGCATTCTTTTGTATTTATGGTACATTCCATACCTTTTCATAGTAAAATTACTGGATACTACCCTGGATACTGCACACTACGCCTCCCATAAGTGCCTGCAAGTACAACAGAGATAGGCGTAGGCACTGTGCTCTTCTTTTCCTACAATTTATGGCATCCGGGGTAGAGAGAGTTAAAAACGAGTATAGAATTTTGCTCCATTTTGGTCTATAATTACTTATGTATTATCATTAAGGCGCGAGTTATATAGAAGTGGCGTGAAGCAGACGTCTGGTAAAAGAAACATAAATAAACCTTCGTTACAAAGAATTTGGGTCGATTTTGGTTCAGAAAAAGCGTGCCCAAGCCTCCAAGCGACGGTCGCCTCCGCACCGTCACCACCTCTCGCGTCTCTTTTCTATCGCAAAAACGACCCACTTCTTTGTAGCTAAGGTCTACTTTTCTTTGACTATTCGTGTACGCCAAGTCGGAAAATGTCTCTTCTATACAACAAGCGCCTAAGAGCCGTGAATTTTATTATTTAATAAATATGTTGTTTTTTTTCCAGGGAAAGGTCTGTTCCCTATAACATTTATAGGGTCGATAGTTTGGATAGCGTTCTTCTCTTACCTGATGGTGTGGTGGGCAAACGTTGCTGGGGCGACGGCCCATGTTCCCCCAGAGGTGATGGGGTTGACTCTCCTTGCGGCGGGGACTTCTGTGCCGGATCTGATCACTTCAGTCATAGTGGCAAGGAAGGGATTCGGGGATATGGCTGTGTCTAGCTCTGTTGGCAGTAACATCTTTGATGTGACCGTTGGGTGAGTAGCCTTTTTTTTTTTTTTTGGTATTTATTTTTAAATCCCCTAGTTTTAAATCCCCCGCGAACTTCGTACCACGTGACTGTTCGATTGCGTTTCTCCTATTTTATATAAGACATCCCTGTTTCAGAGCAAACAAAGCAAGATTTTTTTAGTTTTAGCGAGATTATCGAACAAGTATCATTTTTGTATGTAGATTGATAGATAAATAAAATAAAATAATAGTACACCCGATCTCACCTAATCTATTTACGGCACTGCTTGAGTATATATTTACCAAACTTAACTGGGTAAAGATCGGCATAAAAATCAATGGAGAGTACCTTAATCACCTACGATTCGCCGACGACATAGTTTTGATAAGCGAAAACCACGAAGAACTTTATTACATGCTAAGAACACTAGACGAACAAAGCAAAGAATGTGGTCTTGAAATGAATGCAAGTAAAACATGCATTATGACGAACAGTATAGAAAAACATACCGCAATCCAATCTCAAGTTTTCAACTATGTAAGTCAATACATCTATCTCGGACATCGAATATCTTTCAACGATCTTACTTCTAACGAAGTAGAAAGGAGAATAAAGCTTGCTTGGAACAAATATTGGTCCATGAAACACATTTTTAAGTCAAACATTCCTGTAAAACTTAAAAAGATAGCGATGGAAAATACCATATTTCCGACCCTACTCTATGGGTGCCAGACATGGGCACTTACGAAGAATACTGTCCACAAACTACAAGTTTTCCAAAGAACGGCAGAGAGAAGCATGCTTGGACTCCGACTGCTGGATCGACAAAGAAACGACACAATACGTCAAAGAACCAAACTGATCGACGCAGCGGAACAGGCTTGCAGACTGAAATGGCGATGGGCTGGTCATGTGGCCCGCGCTGAGGACGGGCGCTGGAGCGAACGCGTACTGCACTGGTGGCCGCGCGAGCACCGCCGGCCGCGCGGGCGACCGAGCGCGCGATGGCGCGATGACATCGTGGCCGTCGCCTCGTCTACCTGGACGCGACTGTCCCTCGACAGGGCGCGATGGAAGCAGTTAGAGGAGGCCTTTACCCGAAAGGGTACCCAATAAACAATCAGTGAGTGAATAATGTGAATGAATTAAACGTAATTTTCTAATATATAAAAATTAAATTATTGTAATGTTTTTTGGGAAATAAATGGCTAATAATAATAATAATAAAAATAGTACACAAATTTTCATAATACGACATACCTAGCGGACCCCAAACTAGGCTGAGCCTGTATATTGGAGTGCAATATGCAAAATTAAAGGAAGGAATGTTTTGCTTAATATCAATGACACCTGATAGTAGGTAATGATGACGGCCGAAGATGGATCATACTCAATACAAAATGTTTGCATGACTGTAAATACGTATATATTAGATATTACAAAAGAATAATTTTCAATAAAAAATAAAAGACAAAAATAAAATTAACTCATAAATATACGAGTAACTAACAATTATTTAAACAATTAAAAATCCCTTAAATAGCTACGTCGTCGACAGTACGTTATTTAAAATTCCCAGCCTGTACCCCGCTTGATCCAAAGTATCCCATTATGCTGGCAGAATTACCACCTAGAATGGCAATGGCGACCTGCTGAAGCAACCAGGTCCCAGACCGGGGATCGTTGTCTTTTTTTCAGACCCCTATTATTTTAAATGGCCCGCGTGCCTCATCATTCCTGGGTGCAGCTGTCTCCACAGCGATATCTTTAAGTTATAGTGATCATGGAACGCGGTTTTCACGTACTGTATTTATGGACTAGCTTTTACCTGCGAATTAGTCCGCCTAAAACTCTTTTTTTATCAAATATAGGTGACATTCTTCTTCAGGACAACTTATATTTTAGTCAATTCTTATAAACATTGTTTAGGCGTTTAGGTGTACACAGGTTTCAGATCATGTCTATCTGAAACACAGACAGAGTTTTATATTAATAATTTATATACCTAATGTGGATTTTATTCTGTAAGTACACTTTTATAATTTTTCGTCCTTGTAGGTTGTAGTGTTAATAAAACTTAGATCAAAATCCCATATTTCACTGTCTGTAAAACTATAAATTTGAAACAGCGATCCAAGCATTAAATAAAATGTAAGTGAATTAGGAATTTTATAGATGCCTCCTCAACTTCTTGGACTATTGCCAGAAAGAAAAAACGCTGTGAAACTAAATGGGCGCTCGGTTTTACTGATTCTTTTGTTATGACCAAGGTCGAGAAAATGAAAGAAAAAACTGACAAGACTCACTGGAAACTATAGTAAGATTAGCCACAGAAACGGCAGGGTTCTGTTGAAATCGAAATGAAGGTCGAAGCCAGAAAGATTCTATTCTTATTTATCAGACAAATACATTTTACCTAACCTTTCGTCTATTGGCACTTGATTGATTTATTGAGACCACTGTTAATATTACTAAACGATAAGCAGTATCCAAGTCCAGCATCACGTAAATGTTAATGGTATAGGTACAATATTGTAACACTAAAATACTAGGATCACAATACGGTATTGGTGGTGTTTTGCTACACTTGATTTTGATAGAATAGGGTTTGAAATGCTGACATTCGAAGTAGAATCCAACGTCTCTCTGTCACTGGTTACCTTATCAATCGCATCGTCTCACTTTTAATTCAAATCCAACCGAATATTTTTGAAGAGTTTTAGGTTGATAATTTTAGTTATCACCTTAAATTTAATTAAACGAAATGAATTTGTCAGCAAGAAAAAAATAGTTTAGATTTTCAAAATTGGTTGATTTTAGCTTGTTCTTCATGTTGTTTTAATTGCTATATCATAACTAAATACTTAGAACATACATTAACCTAAACTGACGCCGTAATTAATCCCTAGAGAGGGGTAGGCAGAGGTGTTATCCACCGCATTTCGTGTGTTTATATTGACCAGTGTGACAGGTCGCGAATTCGTCCCCACTATGAAGGCACAGTGAGGAACCTACATCTTACGGCAACCCTAGACTCGAACCTCCGACCTAACAGGTCTTTAGAACTATATATATTTGTTCAGAGGTAAAAAAGCCTACATGTACTATTCGATAGTGCTGTTAACAATTACCTCATTTCAGCTACGTTCTTAAAGTACTTTAACAAATATCGTGAACCGTAGTAGGGTTTAGGAAAGCTCGTAGTAAAAGTAGTCCGTAGTCAGCTACGAGGAATTTGATTACTACGGAATTTGCATTCAGGTATGGCCAACCTTTTCTTGTCCAAGTTGAAGCTATTCAACTAGTAAATTTTACCTAAATTTTACAAATGAACAACAAATAAAATCTTATTGCATTTAATTGTAAAATTGTTTCATTAAGAAGTATTATAACATTTTTCTCTTTCGCTTTCAAGTAAAAATGTATTCTTTAAACTTTCATATTAAATATATTTGTTTTAAAATAAATTTTGAAATCTTAGATCTTTATTTCAAATGCTTTAGAAATAACAAATAATTTAGAAAGTCAGACAGATCAACGACCAAATACTGATTAATATACACATAAAATTCAAGATTTTTATGAAAACATTTTAGATATTGTAACCAAACAGGTTTCAAAACATGACATGACATTTCTTTATCGCATTTACTAGATTCCAACATTGAATTTCAGACTTCAAACTTTTAACTTTTTAGAGTGCATAAAATTCACATAAGTGAAATCAACTTTAGCATCTACGCCACAAAGTTCAAACTCTACCGAGAATATAATAATATGATCGTCGAGAAAAGTTTTTGATCAAATATCGCTCGTGTATTTAGGTCAATACAGTCTACTCTCAATTGAATACACTATCAGGAAGGAGTCGTTCTGAAATAACATTAGGGACAATCATTCCTTAAATATTATGCTATTCTTGTGTTTTATTCGCAACTTCCGAGCGAATAAATCTCTTGAATGGCAACATTATTTTGCTTGAGAAATTATTGAAGGAAAAACTGATCTTACGTAAAATTGAGGTAACGGATTGGATCTGGGATATTTACTAACTTTTTATTCAAGTTTTTGTTTTGAGGTCAATACTTTTATACAACATCATAGGCAGATAAGCAGACGGTCCAGTTAATGGAAAGTGGTACTGCTGCCTATTGGCACCACGACGCCCGTGATGTCTGGAACGGCAAGAGAACCGCCAATGCACAATTTATAAACTTGGCTTCTGATACATCCATAATGACCACTGCTTTTTTATTTGCAAGCATCAATGATTTTAACTATTTATTTCTTACCTGGTTGGAGAACCTATTTTTTACTTATTGCTTGATTAAAACGAACATAATTAAGCCACAATTATACATTTTGATTTTGGTCAAGAAATACATCCTAGCTTTAAAATAAATGACCTGATTATTGAAGTGTGACTTCTAAAACGTGAGAAGATATCTTAAGGGACAATGACAATAATAATTCTGGTAAAGGATGTTTTTTTTTTTGCGTGAAACAAAACCAGAGTGGATAAACTTTTACATATACAAATTACAAGACCATCCATTTCACAGAAAAACAAACTATAGATATACATATACTACACATGCATACGCATAAATACATAAACTACACATATATTGATCACAAGAACATATTTTTTTGAAAAATAAGCCTCAATATCCAAATAACACAATCCATATGTCAATGGACACTTAAAATATCAGGCATGCATATCATACACCCGTCATTAATTGAGAAACCTGCCAACTCTCAGAAATTGTTATCCAAAAGAAACATTTAAAAAAACCGGTCAGGTGTGAGTCGGTCTCGCACCTGATGGGTTCCGTACCATCTTATAAGATTTAACATCGAAAAAATCACGGTTCTTGTATGAGAGCCCGCATTGATTTTAATTTTTTTATGTTTTTAGTATTTTTTGTTATGGTGGAAACAGAAATAAACATTCTCTGAAGAGTCTTTCATGTTTCATGAGATACAACTAGCTGAGAGACAGACGGACAGATAGCGAAGTCTTAGTAAAAGGTTTTATAACTTTTGATACGGAATCCTGAAAACAAAAGCATTAGGAAAACAGAAAACTTTATCACTAACAACCGATATTTTTTAATGAAAACGATTTAGTTTTATTTATGAAGCTGAAGTATAGGTTCCTAACAGTTATACATAATTGTAAACTTCAAGAAACATAAAGCTATTTCATTCACTCGCAACGTACGTATATAAGGAGCGATAAGAACAGGTGTACGTGACTGGAAAAACATGTACAAAATACAACGATCCGTATGGAGTAGGTTTCCATGGTACACGTTTTACTGAAAATCAACTTTTAATATTTAAATATATATTTCGGACATTTCTTACGTTCATATTAATTAGAATTGGGTAATAATAATCATATCGTTTATTTGTTTGATGTTTGTGTTTGATACAGGTGGTTAGTTACATTTTTATTCAAGTTCATGGCCAAACAAGCAAATGGTTCACCTGATGAAAATTTATACTGCCGCCTATTGACATGACGGTGCCCGTAATGTCTTAATGTCTCCTTAAAGCAAAAGCAACGCCAAGTTCACTGCCAATGCGTTGCCCATGTAGAGGTAAAGATGTTATACCACTCGTGTCGGTAATTACATTGGTTCTCCAATCTTTCGAACCGAAACACAGTGAACTGCTTCACGGTAGAAATAGAAAGGAGGGTGGTACCAACCTAGACGATCCACGTAGATCTACCTCCTGTAACAAATACATGTACATTGCGTTGTGTACATTATTAAATTTTAAAATTATGTCAGTAATTTTACTTAACATTTCAATTACAGATTATTACACTTCACAATGAGTAGGCCACTCCTATCGATTTTTTCACTCTAATACCACTTGGTATTCGTTTGTATTTGATATTTCCAGTATTTCTACAAAGCGCAGACAAACCTCGATGTTTCGGTCTGACATGGTGAACCCCCTCACCACAATTTTTTTTTAATTATTCGTATGTTGGTATTGTTACGCAAACGGTGCAACATTGAACAATTTTTGGCACTATTGAGAAAGACTAGGGTTAACGAATTTTGTTTTATTTACAAACAATTTTATTCGTTATTTTATAAAATGATCAGTAGAAAGTTACTTAGTAAAGTAAACACCTGTTTAATAATATCTCCTATTTTTTGTATAGTTTTTGGACGAAGAATAAAAGTTTAGTGAAAGATAACTCTCTGTGTTTCGTTTCTGTTTTGAGTTTAATTGGATATGAGTCAGTATGCAATTTCGCCGCACACGATACAATTGTAATTTATACAAAGCGAATGCATCAGAGCCTGCAACCAAAATGTGGCATTGCTGATACCTAGTTTGCCATTAACCGACATTTATTATAGTGGCATTGGAATCGGATTTGATGTAAGGTCTGTAAGGAATAGGCTAAAATATTACTGTAAAGATATGGCTGAAGTGCTGATATTCTAACAACTTGCCTTGTCTTTACTAAAAATTGACAGTTATTTACTTCTCGACTTGAAGAGGTCCGAGTTGAGTTCTGGGAAAAGATTCGCCGGGGCATTCCGATTCCTTAGCTGTGTGAATAATAAAAGTTTACGCAAAACGCTTTGTGGGTTTGTAGCAAAGTGTTTAGGTCCGGCGTCGAGCAACAATGGAAACCCACAATTCCGAATTGCCCCGCACGAAGGTTACGTTAAAACGTTTTGATATTTATCAGCCTGATGCCAAGGCCTGGGCCAATATTGGGTCAAACAAATGCCAACTCGCATTTCGACCTACCTGAGGGCTGCAGACCTTTCCATGTACCTTTTTACCCTTATAATAAATCCTAAATTAGGATACCATTATGTGGTTTTCGTGTTTATATCCAAAGATGTTTAGATCACGAAGTTTGAAATGTTTTAATAACATTTAACCGTGGCAGTTAAACCTTTCAAAAGTTTTGCAGTCATGATTCCAGTGATATGTTTGTAATGGGTTTATAAGTTTCAGTGCTAAAGTTTAATATTAAATTATTCTCCAAAGAACAAAAACAGAAATTTCTTCAACGACGCATCTACTATGCGTGCTAACATCGTACGAAAAGTTCCTTTTTTATGTGAAGAAAATAAAATAGATATAAAGTCTGAATTCTCTTAATAAGTGAGTTATCATCTGTGCCAGGAGAGAACACTCTCCATAACTAGATATAAATTAGGGTTAGGCTTTACTTTCTTTTTTTTCAATTTTGAATGATTACTACAGAAAACAGGTACATCATGATTTTTTTTTTCAATTTCAGACTGCCCCTCCCCTGGCTTCTATACGGGTTGATTTATGGAGAGCCAGTGGAAGTAAACTCCAAAGGCATGATGTGCTCCATCGTGCTCCTCTTCGCGATGCTGTTGTTCGTGATCCTCAGCATCGCGTGCTTCAGGTGGAAGATGAACAAGGGGCTCGGGTTCACTATGTTCCTCTTGTACTTCGTCTTCGTCGGAGTCAGCCTTGGCCTTGAATACGGGTACCTCCACTGTCCAAGCGAGTAGCTTTCCGAAAGTAACTCCCTTGGGAACGATTTACCAATTTTTAGGTTATGTCTGAAGGAGATTGAATTTCAATGTTAAACAAGCTAACGTTGCTTTAGATTTTATCTTACGAGATTCAAGTAAAATCTGTTATAAATGAAAGAGGTTTTTATAATTTATCAGTAATTAATCTTGAAAGAGATGACTTCTTTTTGTTATTTAATTGCCTACGTATAATTTCCATTCAGTGTTCATAATCTACTGACAATAAAGACACGTTATATAGACATTAATGCCAACAAAGCCAGCTCACAGCAAATCTGATAATCCTTCACAGCCACTAAACGTCAGCGACCCTAATGGCATGTCACGTGACAGCATTTCAAACTATGACAGCCAGCGTTATCTAATTGACATAACCTGATCTCACAATCCCACGAGATCAAGGATTATCCTAACCTAATTGAAATGTTAATGATTTATGGCATTATTCGGTTGCTTCTATTATATGAATTGATTTTCGTTAACAGTTTTTTAAAGTGAATAATTTGCTTCTTTATTCTTTATTTAATACAAATTGTATTTTCTTATTACTCATTATTAAACTCTAAAATGTTGGTAAATTGTTTCTAAGGGAGAACAATGACTTTGTACAGAGAAATGTGTTATCGTTATTCAAATCCAAATAGCTTTTTTAGTGAGTATTAATTAAAAATTGATTTATAGGTGTTACGTTTGTTGTATACTTTTTATTCGAAAATTACAAACAGACAAGTTTTTTTGTATAATAGTGATATAATCGTGGCCCGAAGCGTAGTATCTATTGTAAGAATTATCTCTCTATTGTAAGAGAGTAAAATTTTTAAAACCTGAATTTACAATGTCTTTTTCAATAATTTAATGCAACATATGCACAAATATTAAGTTTTAAACAAACAAAATGAAATCGGAGCACAAAATGTGGTCATTTTGCTCAAAATGTTAATACTTTTGCAATTTATGAATTTTCTTTAGGCTCTGTAGAAGCAAAATGGGGATCGGCGGGAATTTGTTGACAGGAAAAATATAATATTGAATGATTTTTGAAGGCAATGAAAATGTATGTTATAAATTGTATTAAACTTATGAATCACAGTTATATATTGAAGCGAGTAATTACGATATTAGGGACGACTTCTATATTATGACGCAATAAATGAAAAGTATTCAAAAAAGGGGAGCGGAACAAGTTTTTTGTATCAAATGAAAACAAAAAACAAAAAATTGTAGACATTACTAGAGACTGTAGTAATTTATATGAATGTTAGTAGTTTGTTGTACTTTATCTTATAATGGCGCTTCAGAATAGCGCATAGAATAATAATGTCGGGGATACTGACATACTACATATAGTGATAAAATAACACATGCTCATTAACATCCAATCGCATATGTAACTTAAATATTACACTTAAAAGTAAAGCTGTTATACACAGACACACAAACCAACAAACAGACAACTAATCCACCAACATTTAATACGACTGCAGTTTTCATTGATTGCAGCTTTGTAAATCTATAAGAATAACACGTTTTCAAAGCACTCATAAATAAAACATAAACACATAAACTCACGCCGCAATCCCTCGGGAGGGGTTGGCAGATTTCCCATGTTTGAGTCCCAGTGACAGGTTGCGAATCTGTCGCCACTATCCGGGCACAATGAAGAACATGGCATCTACAACGTACAGCAACCTGAGATTCGAAATCTGAACCTGGTCGGATCAGTCGGTCAACCAAGACACGTAAAACTGAGCTACCACATCCTCCATCACCACCACGTCATCGATCGTGAGCTCAAAAATGTAGGTACATACTTAATGTTCAGAAGGAGATTTGCATATTTTTATTGTTCCATTTAACATTGAGCATAGAATTCTTAGTGTGACAGTGTCCCCGACACGTCCTATAGAGACTGCAATCTCAATAAAGGACTAAAGTTTAATTATGAGTCGGATTTTAATTAATCTGTAGCAGCTATTTTTGTAAATATCGATGAGTTTTGTTTTGTAATGTTGAAGTATACTCGGCTTCGGCCTGCGGTCCATATGTTATTGATTTGAATTTTACTGTAACGAGTCTGGTCTTTTTTCTACTGATCTTTTGTTCCTCGCTCGATCTTCTATTGATAGGATAACACTTGAAAATACAACTATATTGTTAGGGATTGATGTTAAAACAGTTGTTATGTGATATTGTTAGTTGTATGTCATTACTTCCTACCTGTAAAATATGAACCAGCAAAAAGGGGAAAACTTTGATTAGTTACCATAATATTGTCAGATTCTATTTCGCTCGAAGATGTCGCAGAAGTTGACAATGCATAAAAATATACAATCAAAGTATCTTCTTTCGGTCGTAATAAATCCTCGAGACTAGAGATTGAGTTGATTGAGAACGATCAGTAGAACAAATGCCTTGATCATGATGTGTCGTAGACGGCTGATGTAAATACAAAGAGAGTCAGAGCGGGGCATATGTGACGCGCCACAAAATTCGCATTCCATATAACGTGCCTAAGAGTTGCTAGGGACTCACATGTTAGCTTAACAATTAACCGAGTTTTCATTCTTCGTCTAATAGAGTATTGATGCCGTTGAATAGTGCTATAAATTTTATTGTAAGAACACATCTGTCCCGCTCCTGGTATTGTACGATAGTTAGACTTTTACACTTTCCTTACTTACTCGTATATATGATAGACTTAACTCGATCTACTCATTGTTTCTTCTACCTTACCTTCATCAGTATCGGTATTGTAGTTTTCGCTACGGGAATCAGTCAATTCGTATTGATAAGTTCAGCAGGCCTTCGTGAGTTTATGCGGAGGGGAACAGTGGTTCTATCATTGTAATGTTATTGTTAACAAGTCTCGATAACCGTCCACTCAATTTTCCTTCTGTGAACTCTATTCCTTGCTTTCAATAAGTCGCTGAGCATACGGTACGTTGACATTGATGATATATTTTTAAATACAATTGTTACATTTTCCATTAGTGTCCCCCGAGTTTTATATTTGATAACCCGCCTATTTGACATAGCAATAAATAGACTAGAATAGATAGATAAATATTTGTATAATTAAGCTTTAACAAATCAGACCAGTAACGCTCAAACGATAACAATTCAAGATTTTTAATTAAAGTGAAATGGAAAATTTAAACGATAATTTTGAAATTATATATGAATGCGCACAAATCGATAACAAGTTTAGTTTCAGCCACAAACCATTGTGTCATTGTTTCTGTATTAGCGAAACACGTGTTGAAAGTACAAGAAATGCTTAAAATACCTCTCAAAAGGACATTCATATTGTGGTGGTTTACAAGGCTACATGTAGTTAAACAAACCAGAAAATCGAGTACTGTGATAAGGGCATGCTTATGATGTAATTGTAAAGATTATTATAAAGGCTCATTTCTCTTCAAATTTCATAGGAACTGTATTAATATTGGATTTGATATTACCCTCTGTAGTTCGCTTAGCGCTGCCACTTTAAGTCAAGACAGTTTCGCCGTCTCGTCATTATTCCTCGCCGCTTTCATTTGACTTCTCTCTTCAAAAACAGTTTTACCTCCTTCTTCCGCTTAAATTATACCTTCATCAACAATGAAACTGTGTGATTTTTAAGTGGCTACTCTGTAATTTTAACGTACTTTAAGATTCGTAAAGTCTTTGCTCTTAATCAATTCAAATTTATTTAAAGAGTTGGTGATAACTATTGTATTGTAATAACTTCTAATTAGAAAGTCGTAGGACTGTTTTCAACGTTACCTTACATGTATTTATTCATTACGTATAGAATACGAATTGTGGAAAGCACCAAGTACGAACTGTTAACATGCCTACTTTGCTACACGATACGCTAAAATATTTAAAATTCTATTGTTATGCCGCATTTCCATCGGGCAGAAGATTTTATCTACATAAGTGACTAGATGAAATGATTTGTGAATCAATTTCTGATTTGGTTGCCTTTTTACCCGATGGAATGCGATTAAAAAACTAATCTAACTTGTATCTAGCAAGCTCTAATCTAAATCTTGGGAATATTAAAGTAGACTAACCACTTCCTAGGAAGGTTTACCCACAGTAAGGTGGATGGGTCGTACTGATGTAGTATGGGTTTAAGTAAATATTTAAATAAAGCCATATCAAGCAATTTCACCGTCGCCTCTCATCGTAGATCCATTAAAATTGCATTTGTTCAATACCAAATAGCACTTGACGAGCTAGAAATCATCTGATTACAAGTTTGTTATTAGGTAATAAGGACCGGCAGATAGGAGAAATGTCACGATCATTGCAAACTTTACAGAATCAATCAACATCCCTTCATATGATCATACATCTAAATTTAGAGCTACAGAACGAATTGCCTAAAATAATTTGGTAAAGCATTTTTTTTTTTTTTTTCGGGGCACACCCGCCACTCTGTCCCACCACTGCAACTCCTGTTTATCAGGATCAACAGTGGCGTCCTTTGATCGAATAATCAACGAATAATGCAGCTGTGCAGTGATGCACAGGCTGTGCCCGGACACCCTACCGGCTGTCTTGGGACCCGCAACGAACTTAATCAGAAGAAATAGGAGGTAGTAAGAAAGCGGTTTCTGACTTCCCTCCCAGCAAAGCGGAGACAGCAATTGAAATGGCCCAGTGGCCCAAAAATCTAAAGGGGAGACAGTCAGGAGACGCCTGACCGTCTAAACACCACGGTATGCCACTAACTAACAGGGGATAAATTAGATACTAACCTAAATCTTACACCAGTAATATTGGTGACAAAACTTTTAAAGGCACGGAAGTTTCCCTTCGTTTTCACAAGATCTAGGTAATAAATAGGACTACACGCAGATACTTGAATCGAATTCAACATGATTAACCGTTCGTCATGCCAGAGACTACACTCCCACAAGATATGATGGGCAGTTTGCACAAATTCTTGATCCGACGTTGAACATTCGCAAAAAGGTGACGGCACCAAGTTAAATGAATAAAGTTTGCCCTTAAAGTTACCATGCCCGGTTAGAAATTGGGCTACGCAATGATCGATATCAAGCCACGTTTTATTTAACCGTTCGCGCACTATAGGGAAAAATTTAAATAAATGCCGCCCCTTAGTCGAAGTATCCCATCTAGTTTGCCATTCGTCGATTAGTTTTTTATGAACGTTGTCGTTGCTATCAAATAATCTACTGATTTTAGCCCTATCCTTCGGTTTTAGAAAATCTGAACTCATACCATTCCGCGAGTTGTAATACATTGCCGCACGCCGTTGTATTTCCAAATCTACCGGTAAAACGCCCGCAAGAATCGGCAGGGCCTCAGTGCTGACGGTTCTATACGCTTTACAAAGAAAAATTAACGCTAATCTCTGACTCTGAAGCAATTTACGTCGCGCAGCGCCAATTGTGGCTCTATCCGCCCACACGGGGGCTCCGTAACAAATGCAACCCAAGAAAGTAGCAGTATAAATTATTTTTAATGACTTAAACGACAATCCCCAGGTCGAAGTTGATATTCTATTTAACGCATAAAAATTTCGTTTTGATTTTTCGCAAACTTGCTTAATGTGCTCAATAAAATGGAATTTCTTTTCAAGTATCAAACCGAGATAACAAACTGAGTCTTTCTTTTTAACTGTAACTGAATTAAGTTTAAAGCGCGGTAGCCCTACTAAGTTTCCTTTTAACATTAAATACTGTGTTTTATGGGCTGCGAACTCAAGATGATTTCTCTTTCCCCAGTCGGCCACCAGACGTAGGCAGGACTCAGCTAACAACTCAACTCCTGTTCTTGTATGAGATTGAATAAGCAGGAGACCGTCGTCTGCATATCCCGTCAGCGAACAGTTAGCCGGTAACGGTATAGACAAAAAGTCATCAAATCCGATATTCCAGAGATACGGCCCTAGCACTGAACCCTGTGGGCAGCCCCGAGTCAAAGCCTTCGACACTGCATGATGACCAAGTTGAAGCTTAGTTGTTCCATTTATAAAGTAATTGTATATTAAGGAATATACATTGCTGTAACAACCTCTGTTTTTAAGTTTGAGCAATAAGATTGGCCACCATGCATTATCAAAAGCACCAGAGATATCTAGGAATACACCTATGACGTATTTAAACTCCGACGATTCTACCGATTTTCTCACCGAGATAGCCGCGTCGATTGTTGATTTGCCGATAGTAAAACCGAATTGACGTTCGTGAAAAGTTGGACCGCCCGGAAGAAGCCGAGGTACGATAAGACGCTCTAGAAGTTTACCCAGGGATGGTAGAAGGGTAATGGGTCTATACGATTTCGGATCATCAGGTGGCTTATCACCGCTTTTAGGTATGATTTTAATTAGCCCGCGGCGCCAAATTTGAGGAAAAACCCCTTCAGCAATGCAACGGTTATACACAATTAAAATAGAATCCCCAGCGGACTTTACGGCTTCCTGGATCATCTTATTCGATATTTTGTCTTCCCCAGAGGCCTTATTAACCGGTAACGCCCTAACAATTTTGACAAATTCATCTAAAGTTGGAAGATCGGACGAAGGAGATGTGGGTGGAACTGCAGCCATGAGCCTAACTTCTCGATGATAGTCGGTATCATTTTCAGTAGTGTCGTCCGGAATGAGAGCGTTAAGAAGGGCCTCCGCCGTCTCCTCAACACCAAGAGTGTGAGCATCATTTATTTTGATGTTTGAAATAAATGCTTGATCAGTTGCTCTGTTAGCTTTGAACTCATGATATATGGGTGACCATGGCCCCTCTTTGTCTAACCTATCAACTACTTTCCGAAGTAAATTAGTTTTTGATTTTTGGACTGCAGCACGGTAGTGAGACCTAGCAACTCTTAAAGCAATTAAAGCGCTATTATACCTATCTGACGAAGTATCTTGTCCTAGGGATTTTTTAGCTTTATTTAATTTACGACGCGCGCTTCTAAATTTCTTACGAATTCCTATCAGAGAATCATTCCACCAGTCACATCTTTTCACACTGGATATAGATGTTCGTCCCAGTGTTACATCAGCACAGTAATTGAAAGTATCTGTCATAATTTCAGCGCTTTCTGTTGCCGATAGACGCGGGTGAGTGAAGTCTCCAGCATGTGACGCAAAAAATGAACTAAAAAAGCACCAGTCTGCACGTCTGGTTTTATAACGAAAGCTTTGTGAACGGGGCGCGATATCTTGTGTCAGCTTAGGGTTGTACTCGTACACGATCAAACGGTGATCACTACATGACGCATCAGGAAGGACACGCCAATTAGAGATTTTTACGTACGCACTTGAAAGTGTGACGTCAATGAAAGATTCGCCCATAGGGCTGCTGTAAGTAGGTGGTGAATCAGAGGTGTTATGAATTTCTAGGTGCATTTCTGCAATAAACTCTTCTACTGCGGCGCGACGATCCGCATCTGCTGATCTAATTTTACCAAACCAAAGGGGGGAAGACGCGTTGGCATCCGCGCCTATAACTACAGCCTGCCTAGGAAGTGCATATAATACGGACCGCAAGTGATGTAAGTGAGGGTCTACGCGATCAGAGAACTGAAAGTAACAGCTAACTACATATATACTAAAAGAAGGACACGAGACCTCCGCAACGGCACAGTGGGACGACGAGAGATTGTTAAGAGCTGTGACAGTGAAGTTTGAACGTGACACGTATATTCCCGCGCGAGCTTTATTGTTTATTTGAACTATCTTATTACGAAGCCCAGCGCTCTGGTACTGTTCTTGAACGAGAACTATGTCCAAACTATACTCAATTACAAGCCTATCTAACTCAGACGTAGCTACTTTATCGTTATGAAGGTTTAATTGTCCTATTTTAAGCTTGGCCATAGTTAGTATTTATAATCAGTTGCTCTAATTTTGCCTTGTAGGTAGGACAATCCTGAGACCCGGTCTCATGATCGCAGGGTTTTTTATACTTTTTACACGACGCACATACTCGTTTAAAAGTTGGTTGATTTTTGTTGGTACAATTTTTTGTGTCGTGTGACTCGGCACAGAGAGCGCACGATGGTGTTTTTTCAGTACAATACTTCGCGGGATGACCATATTGTTGACAATTTAAGCACCGAATTAAATCTAAATCGTCGATGAACCGGCAAGTTGTCCAATCAATGAATAACTTTTCTTTCGTGTTAATCAAATGATTTCGTATCGAATGCTCTAACTCGATCCCTAACCATTTACGGTTGTCATTAAAACTGCGACGACGGTAAATTTTTGTTGAACGTAAAAAGTCACTCTCGGAAAGAGTAATCTCATCTTTAATGTTCTGGCGGTATAAACAAACTAAAAAATTATTTTCGTCCATCGAGTTCGGGACATCTTTAACAAGGATTCGCGGTTTACGCCCTTTAGGTTTCTCCAAACGCAACCCTGCTGTTTTGATAGCCGCAACGGATTCTAATTTCTTTATTTGACTCTGATTTGTGACGCGTAACACGACGCCAGACTTAGCCGTTTTTTTAACGCCGACAATTTGGAAACCATCTGATGGTTTGATCGCTTTCATTAGCGCTTCTTTCGTCGCGGACGAGGATTTAATTTCGGCCGAACGTTCCTCCGTCGGGTAGGCCACCACACACGGGAGCGGCGCGCGAGCCTGAGCTGCCACCGGGGTCGTTTTAGGAGGCAATCGTAACTTTAAAGTCTCCGAGTACGATTTGGTTACCGCCGGAGGGCTAACGTTAACTTTATTTTGAGCAATTACTAAATCACGCTCCGATTGCGCCAACTTAGTCTCGAGCATCGCAGATTTAATTGCAAGTAAAGAAACAATCGAAGTTACTCTCTGCGTCATCTCCATAATTCCTGTTTTATTCGCAATATTCAAGCGCGACCCCGAGTCGTTTAAATACTCGTTAATGTTGGTTAGGCATGTCGATGCCTCTTGCACGAGATCATACGATGAACTATCGTTACCGGCGGAGACGCTCAACTCAGAGGAATGTGACGTATTCAAATTAGATCCCAACCGTTGCATACGCTTACTAGTTACTGGCGAAACACTAGCCGGTGATAATTGACTAAATGCCCTTTTATTACTAGAAGGAGATCGCTGAACTATTTTGCTTTTCTCAAACGGGTTTCCCCCCCCGTCAGGGGGATCATCATTACGCCCGGACATCAAAGTGTAATAAGGAAACTTTAAAAAACTTAAATATTATATCACCAGGTACAATAAAATAGATAATACCTAACAACGATCAGCTGGCTGCCGGGTCGGCGCCCCGACCGGCCGCCGCGCGCCTGACTACCTACACACTATAATAAAAAGAAAACGTTTGACTTACCGAGTAATGTGGCTATTTGTCATCCAAAACAACGCAAATGTTTAAATACTTACGGACCCGACGTTTATCAAACCTTTATTTTACCAATCACTACACTAGAACCCTAAAATATGCACTTCACACACGTAATTTAATTAATTATCGCGATCGCATAAAAAGACCATCCGCACACGCCAGAGGTGGGGAGGGAAGTGATAAAGGAGTGGTAAAGCATATTGAATTTTTTTCTATCATTAAAACATTTTTATTACTTAACTTATTATTTAACTGTCATAAAAAATACTTTTCACGTAATTGTCACGTAAATGTAAAAAATGGTGGCAAGATATTAGTTAGAGAAGTTAAAGTGAAGTGAACAATGATCGTGACATCTAGCTCCGAATACTCTTCTATTTTAAATGTGGAACTTTCTAGCACAACCAAAAAGGTTCATTTTGTTTTTCGTAGAACGAGCGGTTTGGTTCTCTCGAAAAATTCAAACAAGAAGCGACACTAATGATTGTTCTAGAAAACGCCACATTGTAACACTATCTTACTTCTTCGTAGTTAAGTTTAGATTTAAAGCTATTAATACTTATTGAACGAAACATTTATTGAACAAACATTGATATTCAGGTAGATTGTTACTAGAATGATGATTTTTATATAAAATATGAGACAAATGATTGCAATTATACCTACCTATAATATACCTTTACCTTTCACTTTTTTCGTCTCAATAGGTGCGATTCGTTTGGTTTAAGATGTGATTCGATAGAAATGCTTGTGCAATAGATTTATGGCTTTGTTAATTGAGTCTAGAAAAGTGGAATGATATCAAGCATCGATCTTATAAGGCTGGCATCTTGAATGTATACTTTAGTGAAGGTGGATTGGTCAATGACAATGTCGTCTAAGAGATACTTATGAATTTAAAGCAAAGGCTCGTAAGAAATATATCAGATAATGGTGAATTAAGGCGCCATAATTTTTTTCTATGTTTTGATCTGTCGGCAGATTTTGTTCAAAGAAGCAAAGTAAAACAGTCAATTTATTGTATTAAAACCGGTGTATTTTTAATAAATACTTTAATAATAATATCTATTAAGTAGAACAAGTACCTATTCAAGAGGCCAGCATATATTTGTTAATAGTGATATAAATTATAAAAAATATACAAATTAAATAAAAAATGTTATTATTTAAATAAAAGTAGATAAGTATAGGATTTCCATCATGTTATAATGAAGTAAAATAATAGAAACTGAACGAAATCATTCATTTTTAAAGGTTTTTTTAAAAACCAGTATAATATAATAGCATCACACTGATTGATTTTAAACTTTTTGTAATGTACTTCACAATTAAAATTTGGGTGTCACTACGTACAATAAGATAACCTCAAAATTAAGTTTAATTGTTTTCATTAAATAAATCAGCTTTTAATATGTAGGTATTCAATTAAGACTGTTAAGTGTTCATTCATTAAAAATGAGAATATTCAAGTTTTCAGAGTGGACTATAATTGAGAACTTAAAATTATTTTTGAGGTTAGATATTCGAACGTATCTGGAAATTTCTAGTTGTGGTTATACATTTTGCTAATCGTATGTAATTTATTTATTGTTGCTCTTATAATAGCTTCTAATAATTGTTGATGATTAAAACTTATATAGATAGTTTTTATTGTAACTATACCTACCTACTGATACTTTGACGCGTTCAGATGATAGTTTGTTTGGAATAGAGTTTGGTTGTTCGGAGTTATTTTTACTTCTGATAGAGTCGGCTAGAGTCTAGTCGGCAGTATTTCGAAAAATTACAATAAAAATTATAAAATAGTAAATAAATTATTGTTTCATTTCATACTAGCTTTTTACCGTGACTGTTCGTCCACCTTGAAAGTGCATTCAAAATAATTAGCAGTATTAAGTATTATAAATTTATCGGTTTTATGAAGTTGAAAAGACTTTACTACTTCATGAATCCAAACTCAAATTATTTTGATAGATGTATAAAATAAAACCAAGCAGAATTATTTTAAAAATATTTATTATACGAAATAAGAATCATAAACATAAGAGTAAAGAATAAAATAATATATTGAACACAATTTACAACTGCAAGTTTTGAGTCCTAGTTTGAAAAGCAAATATTCTCAAAATTATCTTCGATTTTATCCGGATGGAAATTTTAGTTATGGACAAATAAGTTTGGCATTAAGTAATTTATGTCCCCATTAAAATACCTTATCATAATTTTTAACATCAAGAAAGAAAATTCTGAATCTTTATACATATAAAAAACTAGTGCTTATTTTTGTCTATGCTGGCTAACACATTGCCCCTACTAAATTACTAAAAACTATACATTTATTGAGAAATAGTTTGTTATGGGTCCCATGGCCTAAACAAACTACAAGTCTTGTCAAGTTCCATCCAAGTATCAAACTTTCATTCAATATCCTTACCTCTCCATAATAAACGAAAGGGAATATAACCGTTCGATGACACTTTTTTTTGTGAGACTAGGCAAGCGTTTACCCATATTCTCGCCTGATGAGAAGAGACACGATGAGCCCGAAGATGAAGCGTACTTGCTTAGAAAATACCTTACCCTGGCAAGAAGAGATCCAGGAGAAGACACGACTGATAACATAGCATTTGGGTATTAAAATTACCATATCAAAGTCTTCATCAATTGCGCCAAACATCCGCCAAGACTTTTAATTGGCAATCTTCGAACTATCAAATATCAATCTTTAGCTTATATATCCTTGATTTAGATAGTTATCTTAAAGAAGAGAGTGACGGATACGTGTCCTGCAGAACAGGAGAAATGCAAATAAGGCTGCTATGGCTGCTCCAGCGAAAAAAGCGCCTTCATCTTTCCTTGTGTTGCCAGCTCTTTCGACAACCGTGCTCTGAAAATTCAGAGAAAATGGCGTCAAACATTTTTAGAAATGGTAGTAACCAATGTCCACTTTTAAAAATCTGAAGGGGTTTTTGGTAAATTATCCATTCCTTTTCATATACATTTTGATAGATTGGCCTTAAATATTTGACTCATTAAAAGTTTTAATAAGATACACATTTTAGCATCATCTTATGATTCACATGTTTAGCAACCAACAAAACATAGACCGCTATCTTAACTTATTAGTTTTTTTTGGACCATACAATAAAAGCCTACCTACACAAAAGCCAGAAATTTCTTAGCGAGAATGAACTAGACAAGATTTCTTTAAGATTTACTTACCCATCCCCCATGCCGTATCGCCCAGGGCGTGGCATACTGTGCCACATGCCTCGCCGCCCAGTCGGCCGCTCTGCACCATCCCCCGACCCTGACAGCCCGCGCGCAGACCTCACAAAGGAACGCCAACACCACAAGAGCTCGTTGTTCCACGTGGGCACACGCCTAAAAGGCAGAAAGTTCATTCAGCTACAAAGATAAATCAGAGTAAACTGAATTTGTATCAACTTTTAGGGAACACGCGTAATGTTAAGAAGATTTGGAATATATAACAACTCAATAGGTACCTCAACTGATCAGTGATCAAAATTCGGATCAAGTTGAAGAAGACAACTTGTATGAAATTTTTGATTCTCAGGGGTCAAGGGGATCTGGCATCACATAGATATAGTTTTACATGATAAAGAGACAACGATCAGACCTGACAAAGTTCTTGCATGATATCTTCAAATGCGACCTCGTCTAAACAGAGTAGCGGTATCTGTTCAGCCTTCGCCATCAGTCTACCTCTGGCCTTGGTCTCCCTGAACCTTCGCGCCGCCCGCTCCAACGCTCTCCAGTCACGCCAGTACATCCACCAACCCCTGGAAGTAGGTATTATGTATATCTGGTTACTATCAAAATTCTTACAAAACAATTCAAGTAATAAAGTAAAAAGTTTTTACGTGCAAAAACTTGGTTTTGCCATTAGGAAATAAGGAATTGTTTAGGGTTGGAGTCTTGACTTTATTTTGGCACGCGCTGCCTTTTTATACCTAATTTATCCTTGAAACACATACAACGCACGACTGCGGGTTTTTACTATGACAAATATAACATTCTGAGCACGTTTTTTATTAATCCTCAGGATAAATCCTTAAACTTCAAGGACACGTTTTTCTCAAGTATGTATTTGTACAATATACTAGCATGATGGATTTTAAATTTCAGTATCCTGAAACACCACAACAGATGGTTCTTGGCTTACGATAATTATCTGTTGTCATTATAGATCAACCAAAGATAGATAGACTATAACATAATTGTAGTCAGTACACCCTTAAAGATTAGCGTAAAAGACTCCATAGAATACAACGTTTAACCTGGGTTCAGGTCTAGCAGGTGCCACCATACACGTAGGAGGCCTGAGCTCCTCGAGCCTGAGATGCAGCAGCAGCAATGCCCTGAACAGCCTCACACCCCGCTCCTCCTCCTCGTCCTGCAGCTCCCCTCCTCGCCAGTGACCCTGGCATTCATCACGCCTCTCCTCGTCCAAGGATACTTGTCGGCGCAACGGAGCTCTCGGACCATCGAAGCTGTCGAGAGGTTGTATGCTACAGGCTGGAATATTTAAGAAATAATTGAGGCAATTTTGCTCAACAAGTGCAAAAGTGGGTTTTGAACAAGTGACTTTAGTACAATAGTCTTAGGTGGTTGTGTTTTGTGAAATATACCAGATTTGTATGTCTTGTTAGTATACAGCTAACATACTACAACACTCATACTAAATACCTCTAATATTAACGAAACAATATATGATCTACGAAACAGCTTTCTACTCTAATTGAATTAATTGATACTCGATTTTCTAAAACCTATCTGTAGCAGACATTGAGACAAATTGAATTAAATATAAAACAGTTACTTCTCACTGAATTAATCTTCTTAACGTGTTATCTAAGAAGTAAATTAAAATACAGTATAATAATCTTCCTATCGACATTCCACAACAAAAAAACAAAGAAAAGTGACATTACAAAATCGACAACTTTGAAATGGAATGATTACGATTTAGCCGTCACTAAAACAACTGGAAATAGAAGAAAAAAGAACTGTTGTAGTAGATTTCATTTGTAAAGAAAAATGACTGATATCTTATCTGAGAATATTAATTTACCTAACAATAGAATATTGGAAACAATGACATCAAACAAGATACTTGGTCAGGAGAAATAAGGTTTTTATCCTCTACATAAAAAAACTACGATTCCAATAAGATGCCAAACTAATTAAATAGAACCACTCAAGCAAATAACAACAGAAACTTAAAACTAGTTCAATCTAACAAAATTTCAAATAACACTGTAAAAATACCTTGCGATACAGTCACAGGGGGCACCAAATCCATTTTATTCACAGAAAAATCCGAAAAGATGCACCAAATAACCACTTTTGCTTGTGATTCTGGCTGGAATGACAGGAGTCTCCAGTAGAAACAGAAACGACCTTGGATCTGCGGGTCATGGTCGTGTCATGTTTGCTTGCGCATGCGTGGAGTTTGCAGAACTATTTGGTGGCAGGTTTGAAGATGGGAAAGCTTAAGTGACAATTTCCGCCTTGGTGCTCTATGGCTTTTGACAAGACTAACAATGCTTCAAGCTTCTATCTAGTTTATTTATGACTTCTAGTTTTAAATGTTTTGTTAAGAAAGATAATACATTATTATAATTATCATAAAATACATACTGATTATTGTGTAGGAGCATGGCTCTTACCAAACACTAAGATTGTTAGAATACTCATCCGATTTCAATAATTCGGATAAGAATAATTGATATAGATTTTAGGGTGACATTCGCTGAATTATAACTATCAAAATACTAACTAATAATAAAATTCTACAACACCTTTCCAATGTTTTCAACAACACCTATATGAACAACAAAGATTTAACTATTCTACTTCACATTCTGATAGTTTAAAAACCAAAAGATACATATAGATCTACAAGATCATTGTAAAAAGTTTTAAGAGTAACTACGTTGTTTGTTTTATGGGAAATATGTTTGATTATGACATAATTCTAGTTATATCCGGATGTGAATGTAATGGATCTTTCAACTCACTTACCATTTAATTAAACTATCCCGTATAGAACATTTAATGCTAAATGAATTTGTATTGTTTTACACAAGGCCAAATAAAATCGGAAAGACAACTCTTTAGAAAGTCACCCTGTATACTACTCATATTTATTAGTAGAGTTATAGCAGATTAATACACTAAAACAAAATAACCAAACTTTAAAAAAAACGATAAGGCTTACTCGTAAAACGGTAAATTAATTTTTTTCATTTAAGTACAAGTACATTTAAGTAATTGATTAATAACTTTTTAATTATTATTCAATGTTTATCATTGAAGTTTTTTGCTTCGGGTACAAAACTCGAGAAACGTTAAGTTAACAAATGTTATGACTTGACTTATCAAATCTGATACCAAAAATAGTGTTCCAAACGAAGCAATTTATAAGGGCCACCATAGTACTCCTGTCGATGATCTGATTCAATCGTTTATTGGTTTAATGGTAGCTCAATTGTTGGTTGGTTATCGGCCAGGCGAGTTAGTTGTGCAACTCTCGAGCCGGAAGGACCTAATACTCCGGTTTTTATAACGATAACAGACACCAAACTTCACACGTGTACGAATTCTTTCATCTACAACATTCGAAAACAATTAAACCCCGGAAAAAAGATACAAGTGAAGATTAGAATGAAGATTTTATATACGTTGATAGTTAAACAAAAAATGTTATAGTTAAAGGCGGATAGTTCGATCACAGTGAAGTGAAAAGTGAAAAATGTAAAGATGACGGTGGTGAAAAGAAAATTGTGCAAAGACAACGTTGAAAAGGAGTGCTGTAAAAAACTATCAATTCTAGCCTTGACTTGCGCGATTGTTTCTCTTTTGATAAACACTCATAACTTCCTAGATGATAAAAATAGTTTGGACGTAAAAAGTAAATATGATATGAAGAATGTTTTCGAAGAACAAATTCACGAAACTATAGAAGCGTATTTACTGGAGAAAACTCGGACTTCATTTCATAGGACAAAGAGAGAGGCTATGTTGGTATGTCGTTTTCAAAATTCATTTAAAGGGGTAGAAATTTTTATATGTTTTTTAATCGGGTAAAACACGTACAAAAATAATGAAAAATTAAGTTAAATGTTTGGAATATGAAAAAATGATCAATGCTATTGTGTTAAAAGATACATGAGTAATTTATATTTCAAGTCAAAGCCAAAATAATATTTTACCAGAAATCAAATTTCTATATGTTGCAAAACAACAAAACTTTGCTTTTAGAAATTTATTTAAAATCTAATGATTTTTGGTAAACCGCTAATGAATATTCCTTAGAAACCTTCGCTTGTACAAGAAGACAACACAGTGGCACCTCACGTGGAATTTTTCAACCCAAAAATGCGGCCGGAGCTGGAGGAAAAAGATGCTGCTGAAATGAGGAAGACTGGAGCAAAAGGTCCCGCTCCTGGAGGCGACACTTGGGTCTGGCTGACCAGTTACTCAAGGGTTCCAGTAAGTTTTAGGCCTTTTGGTCTTCTGATTGGATTATACTTATAACAGAAGTTTAAAACGGATAGACACACACGACTTCACTTGAATAAACTTAAAGCTTATATTATGGTAGCGAATTACGTAGATTATTCTAGATAATGCATAATGTCAAACTCAAAGCTTTACTTTTCTGTTTAGAGTTCATTCATTCCTTTTAGACATAAAGCGATAAACTTTGACAGAAAAAACTAAAAAAGTAAGCGATAGTATAAGTTACGAGGAGAAAAACAATCCTTTTTTTACTTCAGTCAAGTATTCATTTCAGTACAAAGTTGTACAAGGATTTTGCAAAGCCACACAAGACTACTGTCCACCTGGCGTGCAAGGACCTAAAGGGCCAACTGGTTCTCCAGGCCCTAAAGGAGAAAGAGGAGACTCAGGAGCACCAGGGTCGGGGGGTTCACCAGGCTCTAGAGGACCCGTAGGGCCTCCAGGACCTAAAGGTAAGTTTAAATGTATATATCTGTACACCTGAGTAAAATTTTAGTACAAAATATTTCCACAAACCAAAGAAATAACCTTCGCCGTAGTCGGGGTAAAAAGACCTATGAAAACAAACTGTTATTTTACCAAAGCAATGTTTTGATGCATCTGACATAATGACCTTATCCATTTGAAGTCCCGTGATGTATATTTCTTCCCAATTACTGGTTTTTTACTTAACATAACGTTAATGTTCAATTATTTTCTCAATTAGCACGAAACAAAGCTCACATTTCAATGTCATACATATCAGTTGAGTTTGATTGGACTTGGCGTTGAATCTGTGTAATGTGCGAAGATCTTTGTACCTACATATAAACACTTAACCTAAACTCATAAAAGACTTAAAGAACATTTCAAACAAACGGGTAAGGTATTTGTTTTTATTAATTTTAATCGATCTTCATAAAATGCTAGGTGAACGAGGATTTCCGGGAAATCCAGGATTGGATGGCCGAGATGGGGTACCAGGAGAGCCAGGCCTTGATGGTCTGTCAGGAAGAAACGGCGCCGATGGGGCAGCTGGGAAGGACGGGCGAGACGGGGTACCTGGAAAGGATGGAGCACCAGGAAAGAATGGAAAAGATGGGAAAGATGGTATACGATATATTTGTTTTAAGTATCAAAATCTTAATTGTTTTCGGGGCACTATATATAGAGGCACTGCCTAGTTTAAAAAGGTCGAATATTTATAGATACGCTTCTTGAATTAGGCTTAAAATCTTATTTACCAGTAATTGTACATTTACAGTAGATTATTTTCTCCCATTCTTAGTCTTATTTATTTATGTGTGTTTAATGTGATCATTCCCGATTTTGCTCGTTCAGTAGGTTTCTATTTTAATAACATTATTTAGCATAACCTTTGTATCTTGTAAGGTAGAGCAGGAGCTCAAGGGCCGACTGGTATCCGAGGCCCTAAAGGTGAGCGAGGGCCTATAGGACCGAAGGGCCAAAGGGGCAACGACGGCAGGGATGGCCTCGCTGGAAGGCCAGGCCTCTCTATATACAATTACACTAAGGAGAAAGAACTGTTCATACCTCCTACATTCGCACGTAAGATGATTAAATCTTGTTAAAAAAACTGTCTCCGGCGAGTTTATCTTCATTATTTCAATAATATTTATTTGTTAATACAGGAAATGATCTAACAGTGCCCTATATTATAATTTTAATCTGTACTAGATAACTTTAAATATTTTTCACTAGACAGTCCACTAAGGCTTCCTTTGAGCAACACAAGTAACCCAAGCCTCAAATACTTTTTCTAGAGGATCACACCAGGGTAATAGTTCGTGAAGGTGAAACTCTTCGCATCAGCTGCAACCCCATGGGCCGCCCTGAACCCGGCGTCGAATGGAGGAGGTCAGATGGTACAGCAGTTATCCAGGTTATACAATTTTTCACAGTTCATCAACTCCAGAAACAATGCACTTTGCTGTCACCGATTTTTAATATAGCAGTTTAAAATAGCTTCCGTACAAGCAATCTTAATTTCTCATCCGTCCGAAAGACACTCTTTAAAAAATTACTGCAGTCGCTTGCGGCAATTAGAGATAACCACCTCATAATAGACGCATTAATTTAATCCAAAAGAATTCATATACAAACATGAGTAGAGTAGTAGTTTGCTTTGATTGATCAGAAGAGTGACAAAGGGTTTCCAATCCCAGGGTTCCTGGCGTGATGCGGCAGTCAGTGGACACCAGCTGAACATACCGAACGTGTCTCGCTGGCACACCGGGCGGTACGTCTGCCTCGCCAACAATGGGATGCTGCCCTCCACCAACCAGACCACTGACGTTGAAGTTCATTGTGAGTTTAACTCCACAATTTAACCTTGGGAGATTTGATGCAGATCGGAAAGCTGCCAACGTATTTTGTAAACAAGTAGTGTAAAGTTTGAATTTCTTTCTTCCTGAAACCTGAGAATGTTTGGCTCAGATTTATATACGGTTTTCAAGTCAAGCTTTTAAGTGGGCTGTGGTCTTTCCCTGGTCAAGTCTTACCTGTTTGTTCATTGATATTAAATGAAATTTATTTGCTGGAAATATGCTACTTTACAGATGTTTAAATTCGTTTAAAATTTAATCATACATATTTCGCTTTATAAAAGCATACAAAGTTTTGGTCATGTAGATTTCAGTCATCTGGAATAATAATAATAAAATAAAAATTACATGACAATTATCAAGACACAAACATTGTCTCAGCCCTGCAGTGAGATTAAAGTATCTTGTGTCGCAGGCACTAAGCAACTATATTTTATAAACTACATAGATAAGAATACTACATCCTAGCCCAGTAAGCGAAACAATGCGACTTGCAAATAACACAAAGTTCCGCCCCGATTCAAACCCAGAACCTTTAGCGCAGCAGTCGGCTGTTTATAATATGAAATCCGATGGTCACATAATGTTTTGTTACTTTGTTCCGTTTTTCAGTTAGTCCATACATTCGAGTGCCAAACAACATTGTTTATGTGTACAACAAAACCGCAAAAGTAGAATGTGAGGTAAGTTTTTGTTTTAACAACCAAGTGAATTATTTCAATCAAATAACTGTGATATCAAATTAACCGCAATATCAAAAAAGTTAATTATAGTTATGGAGATATCTCGCTTTCACTAGCTATTAGCGTTTATTATTGGGTATAATAGAAATATTTGATTTGGTAACTAAATTAACAATAAATAATTAGCACTGCCCAAGATTAAGTGTGAATCAAAATATTCAGAGATTGGTGCTACCTCCAGACTTGGAATTCCATGATTTATGTATCGTAATATTTAAAAATATCAGACTGTTTCTGGAAATCACTAGAATAAATTGTATTTTTTTTAAATATTCGATTTCTAATTTCATTTATTTCTATTGACGTACCTATTGTAATTGCTTGCTTGTTTGACTATAATTGTTACAACAATTAACTTGACATAATAATATTAATCTGCATATTGATTATTAATGTTGGTGTTGTATGTAATGTCGTCATTCCTAAATAAAAAATAAATAAAAATAAACAATTGGTACACTGGTTAATTTGTCCAGGTCCAAGCCTGGCCAGAGCCTGTGTTAGCTTGGGAAAGCGAAGGCATCACGCTCGAAGGCACTCGGTACAGGAGTGAGGTGTCTGCCACTGGAGACCCTTGGAGGTGGATCATGAGGCTCGAGATACCAGGCGTCCGGGAACACGACCTCAAGCAGTACAGCTGCGTAGCCAAGAATGAACTCAATAACCAAACTGTTAAGGGACATATTCGTTTGTTGTGTGAGTTTTGATGTGATATAAAAACCTACCACATGTTCACTTCGTTTGAGCAAGAAGTGTAAATAATTGAGGTGCCTTTTTATATATAATGGGTAAACATTATGCTATAATATCGAATTTTAATAAGAAACGACGTAGGCGAAGATGGAGTGAAAAACTTGCGTGGAACACAAAAAAAAACAGTTAATGAAGACGTCAATTTAAATTTCCTTAATCATTATCCTTACTTATCTTCTTTTTACGCGATACGTGTATGATGGAAAATAATTCGTTCTTTTCTTTCGTAGATCCTGGTCCTCACCAGCCATCGCTGGTGCAGCAGCCGATGGAGTTCGGCTCCCGTCCGCCAACCCTAACTTCCTACGAGGAGCTGTGTCAAGTCCAACGCTGCCCTACCTGCCCCAGGTGTGACCGAACTAAACTCCTCATATCCACCATGAACGCCACTGCAGGATATAAACCTAGGAGAAACACCAGTATGTTACTCGACAAATATATCACAACTACCATATTTTTAATATTTTTTTAGCTTTAAAACAGATTAAGCTAGTATTTTAGGTACTTTTTAAATTTTAAAAAGAAGAAAAACCGGTTTAAATTAACAATACGAGTTATGAAAAGAAAGTACAAATTTAAACCCTTCATCCTTCACTGAATCATTAAAATTCTTAGCATAGTGGAGCAAACATACATAAACGTAGTTAAAGAGAAAAAGAGTGAATGCTGTATGACTAAATACAAGAATACAAATAAACACAGCATAAAACTAAAGGTTACATAAAAATGTTACAAGTTGTTAATATCTTTGTACGTTACGTTCTAAACTTTTGACTATTGTGTTGTTGTATTGTACATACACACGTTGTAGATGCATTGTTTCGCTCACTGGTCTTGGATGTAGTATTCTTATCTGTGTAGTTTATACCAGCTTAGCACTTGCAACACAAGTTCTTAGGATACTTACTGCAGATTTGAGTCAATGTGTGTGTCGTGATGTGGTTTATTATTATTATTATAACAACCACAATAATTTCATTGTGTACAGATTGTCAACTGTACGCGATCGGTAAACCAGTGTACCATCGATACAAAGACGAACTGTTCGGCGCTTGGTTGAGAGATTCCAATGCTAGCGATTCTCAGGTAAAAAGTCCTTTTTGAACCCTTCAAAATTTCGAAGGAGAGCAATTGATGTTTCGGTTGGTTCGGAGGATTAGAATGCATGTCATTACTAGCATGCCTGATGTCATCTTTTACCTCTACATCAGTGAAAGTGCTCTTGGCGTTAAATGAAGTTGTTATGGATCTCTTCTTTAAAGAAACGCTTGGCGTTTATTCTGCGTAAAGCTAATATTAATAGTATATTTACAGAAGTGCAGTGACTATCATATATAATTTTACAGAAGGAAAAACTTTGGACGACCCAGGAGAACGATGTGGAAAGACTTAGAGAATATAAAACAAAAGCCAGTTTCAAAGCTGACCATGTAGACGAGTTCCATAAACTACAAAAACCTTTCTTTGTAAGTTGTCGTCATTTGCTCGCGTTTATCCCATTTAAATATAAGGGTCGGCGCATCACCGTATTTACTTCCATACCGCTCTGTCCCCCGTCATCTCATCACTCACATCCTTCTGCTTCATATCGTCTCACACACAGTCCATCTATCTTTTGCTAGATCTAAATCTTCTCTCACAACAATATACATATTTTATATTCTGTGAATACCAATGACGATTTGTCAACTATTGTTATTATTTTCAGGTTAAGTTGAAAAATCCAATAAAATGTTATGAAGAAATTGTACCACCTCAAAAGTTTTAATTTGCCTACCATCACATCATGTCATATCATAGATAATAATATCAACAAACGATCATCATTCTCATAAAGGAAAAAACATATGTCTTTCCAAATATCGTTGGAAAACTAAAACAAATTTTCTTCTTCAGGGTAACGGCCACATCGTGTACGGTGGCTCATTTTTCTACCAAGCCAACGAATCGGGTCACCCTGGCGATATTATACGATACGATTTAACACAGAGCAGGATCAAATCAGTACATTTACCTCATGCTGATGGGAGACTGTACAGCGCACAACATAATCAAGTAGGAATGCTGGTCGACAAATTAAGGATATTAGACCTGCTGCTAGCTCTTGCTCCTTTCACTCCTTAAATATGTTTATCCTGCAACAGAGTTAGTCAACTTTCCTATTTTTTATTTTTAGGTAGATTTCAGTGCAGATGACAATGGACTCTGGGTAATCTATTCAATTGAAAGATCCAATAATACAGCTGTAGCAAAGGTTAGGGAAAAGCAGATTTATGTTCCTATAAATCTATTAGTATCTCTATAAATCTATAACATACCCTATGTTATGTTTTTATTTTTTTATTTTTACAGTTGAATTTCGACCCAAACAAAGATGACTTGAGCATTGATTATATCTGGAATATATCTCTTAATCATAAACAGGTGAGAAAAAAATGCAATAATTAAAATAGCAGAGGCAGTTTTACAACAATTTAAAAAGCAGGTTGCAATTACCAGTTATAAAGTTGTAAAACTTAAAGCCTATATGCAATGTCGACCGGCCTCTAGCAACATGGCGCCCATCGACTGTTACGTTTTATCTATTTTTTAAAGTATTTAAACATAAACACATAGCATAAATTCACGCCGTAATCCCTCGAGAGGGATTAGCAGAGGTGTTACACAACGCATTTCGCATGTTTATGTTGAGTCCCAGCGTGATGGGTAGCGAATCTGTCGCCACAATCCGGGCACAATGAGGAATATGACAGCTACAATGTACGGCAACCCGAGACTCGATCCCTCTACTTAACAAAAAATATTTACTAAACCAATTTTTTTCCTCACAGTTACACATCGGGCGCCAAGTCGAACTTACCACTCATATTTTTTCTCAGTGTAATAATAACGGTTTATGACATTTATCTCAACATTCAGGTTGGAGAAATGTTCATAGTCTGTGGCGTCCTCTATGCTCTGGACTCGGCAACTGAGAGAGAGAGCAAAGTCAGTGTTGCCATAGACTTGTACATGAGCAAACCATTGGAAGTCACGCTACAGTTCACGAACCCCTTCAGGAAAACCACACAGCTCGGATATGATCACATACATAAGGTAAATTACATTTGTACTAGATATTGTTATATAAGTTGCCTATATAGAATTTTTTTCTCTATTCCTGAAACCAACTCTAGTATCTAAGTAAATTGAAAAAATTGTCTTTGTATTCAGAATAGTAATAAAAATTATGAGTAGCATGAAACACATAAACACACGGTCAGAATTTTTTCTAAGGGTAACCAACCAAAGAATTAAAAAGTGATATATGGAAATGCAAGAAAAACATCAATAGAAATAGAATATCAAAGAATTACAATAATAATAGTTTTCAGAAAAAATATTTACTTTTGAGATAGTCTTAACCGCCTCTCTGGCGCAGTGGTGAAAACAGCCGACTGCTACGCTAGAGATTTCGGGTTCGAGTCCCGGTGGGAGCCGAACTTTGTGTTATTTGCAAGATGCATTGTTTCATTTACCGGTGTTGGATGTAGTATTAATATCTATGTACTTTATACCACATCGTTGCTTAGCACCAGCGACACAAGATTATTTAATCTTACTGTAGAGCTTAAACAATGTGTGTGTCGTGATCTGGCTATTAATTATTATTTTTTGTTTAATTTTGCAGGAACTGTATTCATGGGATCGAGGCAATCAGCTAACATATCCAGTTCGATACAATGAATTCCCAGGACCCTAACACAAAACATTTATGTTGTCCCATTTTTGGCTCCAAAATTTTATACTTTACGTAATTAATTTTAGTATAGAAACATTATAAGATTGAAATACTACTAAAATAAGAATACAGTTATTACGCATTTCCAATCACTTGTTTTCTTTTTTCATTCTGTTAATAGAACATGGTATCGCCATCTTTGTTTCTAAATTTCACAAAAGAAAACGGCTTTTAAATTGAACATACAAGAACAAAACTTGTTCAAGAGCACATAGATGTCGCTATTTCCTGTGTCCAGCTCACAATCAACAGACTAGATGGCGTTAGTTTACATATGAAACACATTCAAGTACATTAAATACAACTGTCAGTTACAAAAGTTTGTAGACAAAGTATTCGATATTAATTATTTACGATAATCGTCGGGAATAATTTAAAATGCATGTGTTGTTACTAGAGCTATGAAATCAACGTTTGATTAATTACTCATTCCACTGCAAGAGTACCTAATAAACCCTGACTACATATTAATGTCTTATTAATCGTTGTTTTTGCGTTCGCATAAACTAGACTTGTTTATCAAACATTATCATGAAATCGTTAACGTGATAAAACAAAAACACTCCATCCCCATCAATCAACGTCAAGTCAGCGTCGCGATTATTAAAAAAAAACTCGTTGAAAGAGGCTGGATTTTAAATAGGAATGCGGTAAGAACTCTCGCACAGTTGAAAGCGGCTGGGTGGCATTCAGATCCCAACCCCCCATTTTTCGCCACAATGGCCAGCAATACATTCCGACCAACGTGACTTGGCAGAAGTTGATGTCGAGAAGTTGGCCCCCCGACGCGATCAATACGTGCGCACAGCGCCATCTACCCGCCATCGCGCAGCCAAATTGCAGTTTAATAGTTCATTAGATCCGACAAAAATGGCGGGGACACATAGTTTAAATTGGGAACGCGCTATCGATTTGCGGATTTGGATTGAAACTTTATTACGTGCTCTGAAATTGGATGTTTTTGGAAGAGATTTGAGCTTTTGTCAAACACAAGTCGGAAAGACACGCAAAGAGGACGAACTTTAGTATATTTCCATGCTCTGGAGTCCCCATCTTGCGATTAATTACCTAGTACCTAATACTTGGAACGATAGGATGTGGTGGCGAAAAAGGGGAGTTAATAGGATCAGACTCTCCCCCTTTCCGCAAAGGAATCAGATGAATGAGTCATTGGATTTTCAGCCCATCCTTTTATTTATAAAGGGTGGGGGGTTACAATTGAATTCCTTGACATATTTCCTAGTCTTTAGAATTTTCCCTGAAAACATGTACCAAAGTAGGTGCTCTAATGATCATAGAAGTTCCGGAGGACTTACGCTATTTTTACAATATAAACTTTTATTTGCAACAGTACTTACTTATACATATTTGTTGACGTATAATTTGAAGTCTTGTGCTTGTTTAACCTTTCTAGGTTTGAATCCCGGCTTTAGCAAATGTTTGTTGGTATGATTACATTGATTTTTCATTATGTTCTTGTCGATTTCCATACACATATCCAGACAATACAAATACTATCATCAATGTTACCGTACTTTGAACAATCCTGAGGGAATTTGTGTAAATTTTAAGAATCATCGAGGTTTTTAGACTGTACATGTGATCAGGGACTGTTGTGTATTTACTTCATATTTTTTATTAGGTATAAGAATTCGGTTTTTCGAAATATTCGAATATCTAATAATTGTAGCTACGTCGTCTCAGACAAATTATGACGAGTGTGAACTCAAACGAAAGTTACAGCCCCTTAGACATATTCCGCGTTTACTCTAAAAGAAAATAAAAATGTATTGAAATGACATTTCCTCGCGCTCGAGTAACGTCTTTGTAATGTCATTTCCATGCATTTGTTTTTTCAGTTAGCGTAAACGCTTGCGGATGTATTTTAAATGAAGTTTGTAAAAAGACAGTCACTCACATGCAGCCGTGGCTGATTAAAAAGTAACGATTTTTTCTGCAACTGTAAGAAACCAAGAGGAGTCCTATTTATTTTCAAATTTCAAGACTGTAGATCAACAAAAAGCAGTATGTAGCCATCGTTCCAGGACGTTTTCGCTGAGTCAGACAGTTTTCATTTCATTTTGCTTGGGTTTTTTCAGCGATAACTTATCTTACTCAGACCTCTGATCCACTGACAACGTTTGGAGAGCCACAGAATAGCGGTACCTTTTACTTTGTAAGCGTTAAAAGAATCTGCGTTTCTAACTAGATTGGCATTTCGTGATATTACTAAATGACACGGGTAACGAATCAGTATTAAGACCTTCTTCTTAATCCTGCTTGTTTTAATCTAAAGTATTTATAAACTCACAGGTCACACTCTACGTCCGAGATCGTCTAGGTTGGTACCACCCACCTTTCTAATTCTGCCGTGAATCAGTTGGCTGTGTTTCGGTTCGAAGGATTAGAGAGCCAGTGTTATTACCGGCACGAGAGGTGTAGCATCTTTAACTCTACATGGGTAATACATTGGCAGTGATCTTGGCGTCCCAGACATCAACCATCTGCTTGTTTGCCCATGATGTTGTATATAATTTTTAGGAAGATGTCCACTGCTGGACATGCCCAAACATTTTCAACCGAAGCGATCCTGGGCTTGCATGCAAGCATCCCAGCTTCCTTCATTTCTAACCATAAGGTGAAAAAATTATTTGTTGTTTAGACATTATTCAATTTGCGAAGTGGTATACAAGCTCGGTGTTATATTTGGTTATAAGTGAACTAGTGACCCGTCCCGGCTTCACCGTTTGTATAAAATAAGACTTTGTTTTATACTATGCAGTGATACTCTATTTCAAAACTATTATACTTAAGTAAGAAAATCATGAAGCTGACCTAAATACAATTTGGTCTACAATTCCTTCATTTTATAAGGAAGTAAAAATCAAATTCTAGTTTGGACTAAATCTGTAGTACCTTAGATATGTTTTATATTTCGATATAAAATAAAATTATAATAAAATCTTCATTTAAAAACCAAAAATTAACAAAAGTAACTGACATAATGGCTGCAGTAGTCGAAAACTGTGTCGCAGCCATTACGACCACTAACATAGAGTAATTTATATATTATAACATTATTATAATAGTATGGTATAGTATTATGATGATTTTTTTTGTACATATAACACATTAAAAATAAATTTACTAATAAAATATAAAGATACGTTAATAATATTAGTTGTAAAAGTATATAAGCTTTTGCAGAAAGCATTTTTTAACGTAAACGCATGTAACATAATTGACATTACAATACGATGAATCTGCAATATTTTACACAAAACGTATCACGTATTTAATGACCTTTACACATTTTCAAATCATACTTTTGTAGTTTTTTATAAGAGGTTCTATAGAATTTATATAATATGATACATACATACATAAATTCAAGCCGTTATCAACCGCATTACGCATGTCTATGTTGACTCCCAGTGTGACAGGTTGCGAAACTGTCGCCAATATCCGGGCACAATGAGAAACATGGCAGCTTCTATGCACGGCAACCCGCGACTCGAACTCGCGACCTGTCGGGTCGGATTGGTCGGTGAACCAAAGCACGTAAAAAACTTAGCTACCACGTCCTCTTTAGAATTGAGTACCTAAATAAAAAGTTTTACAGTAATTTACCATCGAGACCACTTTTTTGTTGAACATCTTGATATTAATATAGAAATTGGTTAAACGGCAATTAGACAGATGATTTTTTTTCCTAGTGATTTTTTTTCTAAGCTTTCATTTCGCTGTTTCAGAAATTTGGTGTACTATTAAAAAAGGAGGATATATTACAGAACTGACTTAATAATTATTGTGCCTAGCAAACCATTATGGCATAGCAAAAAGGTACTTATTCGAATAAAATTAGGACCATGTAAGCGACTTTATGGCAACACTAGGCAGTGATTAGCCAATGGCATTGCTGAGGTTTACAGAAAACATAGCATTTTCCTGAATAAAATATGTAGTTGCTCATGTCACCACGCCATACTCTTTTTTGCGAAGCTGTACCTTCATATCACCGAGAGAGGACAGGAGAAGCTACGTAGCAACAGCCCCCCTAGATATTGAAAGATGGCACAGACAAGTTTTTTTGCAGCCTTACACATTGAACTTGGTCACAAGAATCTACTATTGCAATCACAGAACAAACAACATACTACAATTCATACTTTTCCCGTCAACCGCTCACCCCTAGTTCAAAGGCTGCCCCCCCTAGGTCATAGGCTGCCACCCCGGGCCATAGGCTGCCACCCTGGGCCATAGGCTGGCGACGCCTTGTGTACCTTCCATTGCCACTATCGGCTGCGGTTACAAAGTTTGAATCTTTATAAAGCGCCACAGAATAAATGAGGAATTCAGTTCCCTAGTCCAATTCGCTATAATATAGCTTATGTGTGGCAAGATATTGAAAAGTCGTTTAGACGCACGGTACCTCACAACTGAACATCCAGTACCTATCTATATTAAACCTTTCTACATCTTCACTCAGTCTTAGTTCGAATTGTATAGGTTGTACAACTACGTTAGCTGTGTTTCGGTTGGAAAGATTTAAGAACAATTGACATTACTAGCACAAGAGGTACAAATCTTTGCCTATAAGTACATGGCCAATGCATTGGCGCTCTTGACGTTCTTTGACATCCCGAACATTGTAGCTTCAGTAGGCGGACAGTACACCTGATGGATAAGTACCATCAGGTGAACTGTACCCTTACCCATGAATTTAAATAAAAATCTCCAAGCAATCGGCATTGCAGAATATGTTTTTAACGAAGCGAAATCATAGTTTTTTCAACCCCTACCGAGTCCTCTAAGAACCCATTTTACTTCTTGCTTATAGCAATGTAAATAATTGACGACATCTCCGCCAATATCACCGATGGATCGACTTAGATAAAATTATTCCGTTAATTAACTCCCGTATAGATTTTTTGGAGGCGCACCCGCCACTCTGTCCCACCATAGCAACTTCTGTTTATCAGGATCAACAGTGGCGTCCTGTGATCGAATAATCATCGAATAATTCAGGTGTGCACGCACAGGCTTATTCAACCACCAACACACTCGCCATCCTTTTTATTTGTAAGTCCTATCATCGGGGGCAACTGCTCCTATGACGGGCAACTATCCTACTCCTAAAACGATATGCAGCTGAGCATAAAAGTATCAGGCATACGTGCCTGGACCGGACATCCCTCGTCCCTGCAGCAAAATGAAAATTATAACTACATCATACACAACAAACTTATTGACTCATATACAACAAAGTTCCGCCCCCGCCGGAATTCGAAACCAGAACCTCCAGCGATACAGTAGTGGTGCTTATTGCACCACTGCGCCACCGAAGTCGTCAGAAGAATTAAGAATAAGATAGCAGTTTTGAATTCACGCTAAGGAAATGCGTAAACCATAAATTAAGATAGCATAGATGTTAATACCGATACTGGCATTAATATTGTGAGATCTTGTCAATATTGTCAGAGTAGATCTTGGCTGACTCACGATTGGTGTTCACTTCTAGCGCGTGTCCAGACTAACGGCGAAGAAGCGGCTTCCATCAGTACACAAGATCGTCCGTCCGATTCGTAGGGCCCGTCCCGTAGTCGCCACTTAGATCCTTTCTTCCCCAATGCCAGCCCATTGCCAATTTTTTATTTATCATTAACAATTTTACAATCGTATTTGAAATGTTACAAAAAAATAAATAAAACAATGCAAGGAATGTTTAAATTATAAAACAATAAAATTAATGAAAAATTGTAATAAACCTTAATGTAGGTAGTTGTACAAATACAGCAATAAAAAATAGTCAAGCTTAAATGGTGGCTCAACGGTTTTATGTTTAGAGCCGATAAAGAAATTAAAAAAAAATCAAATATCAGATAAAAAATTAAGAAATTTAATTGTTGTCGAAAATCTTTTCCAGAAATTTAATTTTGTTTTAATTTAATTTTGTCAGAAATTTAACTCACTTATCGTGTAGGTGTAGTCGACTACCTAACTTCTCCTGCAGATCATAAAGAAGTAGAAACAAACTGGGATACTGGGATACGTGATAGGTATAAAGGTATTATTCGCAACTAAACACCAAAATGAATACAGAAATAGGGTCCCGTTTTTTAACGTTAGAGTTCCGAACCCAAAAAACAAACTAAAAGTAGAAATACTAGACACAGGCTTCCAGGAATATCTCGACAAAACGCAGCTAAACTCTAACGTTTGTTTCACTTTCATTGTCGATCAGCTGACTGCTACTCATAATTTACTATATAATGTTATGTATAAGCGGATTGTATACAGTTGTGTAAGTAGGTATACATACCTCACTGACGGGATTTCCTCGCGAAACGTCCGAGACACCGGCATTGCTAACATAAAGCGCTTCGAGCGCTGTAACAATATTAACTCTGTCTTCTCATAATTAAATTAAGCGGCAAAATGTATTTTTCGTTAGGACCGAATTTGTTTTAATTCTGCTTCACTTTAGACTTTCTTTAGAGGAACAAAGAAAGTCGAATTAAATGGATCAAATTAAGCATTTCTGTTAATGTTACAATTTTAATCTCAAGGTGGTTGAATAAAGTATTTTTTTAATTTCCTAACAATTTTGTTTCGTTCTGCAGTTGATTTTGTAGTATTACATGGATTTCTCAAGTTTATTTCAACAAAACTGACACGGTCCAATAAACAGTCCTTTCAACGCAGTTACTAAACGAAATTATCAACGTTTGGGTCACTTGCTTGCGACACAGCGAACGACATGGCGTTCCGTCGAGCTCATTACCATTTTTTGTTGTTAAACAATACTCAAAATAAACAAAATAAAGGTCAATGTTCTAGGGATGGAGGTAAGCGATTCAAGCGCTCGATTCCGCTGGAATCACAGCTGAGTAAAGCAGGTCGGACACCTGACGTCGTCGTGTCCCCCTACCCCCCGCCCCCCCGGGGCCACCGACTCTCCCCCCGCGTGCCCCCCCGCGCCGCTGTCATCAGCTGTTAATGCACCCCCCCGCACCCACCGCGGCCTTTCCCCTTCGTTTGTGTAATATAAGGAGACACGGCAAAAAAGGAACGTGATGTTGCTTTTTAAAATTTTAATTTTATGTGAAGGAAAGTTTATTAAATATTTTAAAACCTTCTTTGGAAATGTTTAGTTCGATGGTTTTTTTGTGTACAGGAAATATGACAAAATAAAAAATGAAAGATTTTTTGTAAAAATAAGATATGGTTGTATATACATTGGTTAACAGCTTATAATGTTTTCTATTATATTGGAGTATTTATTATGTTCCATACACACATTAAATACTATGATGAAATCTGTATGTATGAAACAATATGTCATCATAATCATTTAACATAATATTATCGATTTTGTTCACGCCGTGTAGAACAACGGAATACCACAAAAATGGTAACTTTTAATAATATATCGCACATTATGCCTGCCAAAATGAATTATTTATGTTGAAGTGTCGATTCGAGGCGAACATCCCTGAGGGTGAGAGGTGGCGGGTGGCGGGGCGGGGCTGCGGGGGGCGCGGTCGCGGCGGGGCGGGGGGCGGCCCCGCTGGCGGCAGTCCGCGCCGAGCGGCCGAGCGAGCGCCATGTCTGCGTGCGCGCCGCGGGCTTGCTGTCGGCCGCGCGCCCCGCCGACTTTACTTGACATCACCGCTAAAATAGTGGCCGCCGCGATCCCATTCCAGCGAATCGAGGAACGTTACGAGCGGATCCCGGAACCTGTGCAGCGCCGGGTGGTGTACTGGTCGTTCCCGCGGGATGAGCGCGACATATGCATGTACTCGTCGCTGGCGCGAGCGCCGCCCGACGACCACAGGAACATCGCCTTCTGCCGCGGCTTGAAACTCCTCGAGGCCGGCTGCGTTGAGAACGTGCTACAAGTCGGTGAGTGTCCGCCGCGCCTGCGCCTATTTACTAATATGCGCCTCGCCCACCCGCGCCGTATAAATAAAAACCTCGACGTGTGCGATCGATAGCTGCTCCTCTCGGGAATTATTCATGCGTTAGGCAGTAAAAGTTTCAAGAGATTAGAGCCCACAGATGCAGCCCTAAAAGGGGACGAGAGCCAGGGCCGACACGTGCCAGTTAACCCATTCGCGTGCTACCCGCCGCTACTTCCGCACTGAGCTTGCTTGGCTTCGAGCGAGCCTCGGGATCACAAGTGACAATAACGTGAATCATGACCAAAAGTGTCCTCACGTATTTATCTATTCTCGATAGAATCGACTGTGATAAACGAACTCGCTACCCACACGGTAACGCATGACATGATTCTGATCTGAGGATTAAATTTATCACGATACGTCGGTGTTGCATTACTGGTATGATATAGAAAACAGGAGAAGCGATAATGTATGCCTGCAGTACGCCTGCATTAATGCATCTCCTGTTAATGCAGGCACTAATAATTAATTGATTGAAAAGGTAATTGTTATGCATTGAATCCAATCACCGCATCGATATCCATAAGGCTCTATCGTTCTCCATTATTGTCGGTGTACGTTAAAAATTCATTCGATTCGCTTTGTCGTAGGCTTAATTGAAATCAACTTTCAAAACAACGCCGAATGTTTCGTGAAATTCGGCTAATATTAACATAACTGGAAGTCCCGTTACATATGAATTACGCAACCGGATTCTTATGGAGTGTTATCAGTAGTTGTGTGTATGGAAGCACCGAGATCATGTTAATCCCTGCAGACGTCGTTTGTTACTGTCGCTGTTCTGAATAACGGACGCGAATAAACAATATTAATTGCCTGTTTTTATTTTTATTGGGTCGAGCCGGGTTTTATTGTGCCCGATCGTGGGAGGATGGGCGTTACATATTCATTTGTGCTTATCTTCCATCGGAGCGGTGATTACTGGTCATTTCAGTCCGTTTTGGGTCGAGCTGCGGTCACATAAGCCACATTTCGGGCCAAATTGCTCATAGCGATATACGTGAGAATTTTACCGAATTCAATCACGCCAATAGCAGCTCTTGCCTGTTCATAGGAAAGAAAACGTTAATGAAGAAATATGTATACCAGAAGAGTGACTGCACTTCAAATTTAGCCTCTGGCGCTGCTCCAAGTTTAGGCAATGGGGAGACCAGCTTTATCGTGGCGATAACGTACGATAGAAATCAAGAACTTAAACAAGATAAACGTGCGTCTAAAACGTCCTCAGTATTACCAGTTCCCACAGCCGAATCATCTGACTCACATAATCTTAGATCAGTGAGGAACCGCCCACTTAAAGTAAAACAAGCTCAATTACTCGTGTTGCCACAGAATTTATTTAGGAATACAATGGTTGGTTGAAACAGCTCTCTGGAAAATGCAATTTTGGAAGCATGATGGCCAAAGTTTTAAATATCGTAAAAGGCAAGGCAAGTCCCACGAAAAGCAAAAGAAAGAAGAGAAACGTTTATTTTCGATGAAACTTGTTGGCATCATTAGAGGAACGTTTCTTACCAAACAAGAACTGCAAGTTTTGAGAATGTGGACAGTGATAAAGGCTTCGACCCCACATTCATTACGTATCGAAAACTCACACATATTTAATTGTCATGCAAAAATAAACGATCGCAGCTGGCGTGGATCTCTAAATATTTTAATTCAATGTTGATAACTTTGTGTATGATCGTTTCTTTCCAGTTGCGTATAGATTTTGATGGTTCGGAAACTGGTTCCACATTGAATTAAGATCTTGTTCGATAAGGATGCAAGTTATTAAATAATTTATACGACTCTTTGTGGATGACTTTTCATTGTTCGAATGTACTCCTCGCATCAACTGATTATTTCAAACATTTTACAGGTCTACGGTTTTCTGTGAGATTATTTGACTTGATATTTTGAATTCCTATCTTTGTACCTTCGTTTATGCAAGAATGTTCTCGGGTGAGTCGAAATGTGTCCATTTCTGGTTTCGTCACGTCTTCTGATGCGTTTCTGAGAATGTTTAAAACCTGACATTTTTATTTCGAAGCATCTTTGTGCCGGCAACGTGATTCACCCATGGTGATGGCTGATATCCTTTCATGTTCATAACAAGTTTCCTGAGAAGCTAACATCGTTGCGGTTAGGTTTTTATGATCAGTCTATTCCAGGAAGGATTTATACTACTCTACTTCAAAAATTCTGCTTTTTGTTGAATCCAACTTCATTTTATACGCATATACTTTTGTATTATATAACATATATGAGATCATAGGTGTAGATTAAACGAATATTTTGGTTAAGCCATGTTAAGCATTTTGTAAAATTACTTGCATACAAAATAACACGTTCAAATAGAAAAACGTTCAGATTAAATAAATTGATTTCCAATCACTATCACGCAAAGTCGATATTTCAAATGAATTCTAAAATGATTGTTTTACTGAGGAACTAGAGTTGAGTCGATCAATCCTAATCATACATTCGTTGTCTGTCGATTGCACGTCATTTACAATTTTAAAAAGGTCAAAACAATTGAGCAATAGTAAAACGTTATGGTTGACATCATAATGAAGGTTAATTGTGATTTTCCAATGTTCGAGCATAACCAAAAGAATGAAGCAAAATACACCTTTTTGGCTGACCGTTTTCTTTTCTTTGCCAACATCAACAGCAAGAGGTTTGGCATGAAAACAAATGGGCTTCAAAATCCAACAATCAAGCATAATAATACTCTGAAGCATGCAGCTGTAATTATTAAGACTGGTATAAATGGTAATCTCTGTTTGTCGGTCATTTGTGTCACAATTAACTCAAATAGAGAGACAGGAAGCCTAAATTGAGACATTACTCAGGCTTATTAAACTAACAACTTCGTTATGAAAAATGACTATTTCTAGCTCAGACGATACAAAGTTTCATTGTAAATGCCACGAAAGTTACGTCAATATAAAAGCTAATTAAAACAATTATTACCTAATTAGGCGAACTGTTAGGAGAAGGTTGAAAATTTAATATTTAAATAGTATTGGAATAGTTTCAAATATGATATTCGCAAAGACGACAACATCTGTCGGTATACAATCATGATTCACGGTAACACAAACAAACATGTCTTCCAAAGAGTTCTCTGTCCAGTAACAGAGTACTATAGTGTCAATACAAGAGCGGTTTTGTCGCGGAGCCTTGTACCTAAGACCACCATAACATAAACCATACACCCTCGATTCCTCCACTCATTGCTTCATATTGCAGGCTCCCAATAATTTGGTTTTTACCTACAAAGACTTACTTGTAATGCTGGCACTAAAGCACCTCCGTAAGAAGCTTTTCCATTTTAAGAGAAATAGAATTTGAACTCTAGCAGTTGGCAATAGAGTCGTAAATAGAAGAGGTCAGAAGAATGGTATAAGATAGTGAGCACATTGAAGGCAAACAAGTACGTAAAAGCATAGAGAACGCTTGATTTGAAGCTAAAGATGGATTGTCGGTTGTCTGAAGTATAAGCTTTCATTCTTTAGTCAATAAATATACAGGAAATCTTCAAATACAAACAGAAAATAACCAATGAACTTTGGAAACCTTAAGTATGTATATATATTGGAATTGTGAGGTAATTTCAATATTTTCTACTAGCAGTTTCGTCAATTTCTTGAAAATTGCGAAACTAAATACTTTTTCATCAACATCAAAACCATGATTCAAATGTCTTTCTTGAAATCGTTTATCGCTTTATTGACACGATGCCTATCTGTATACATAGGTATTATTTGTAATTTCTGGTTCAACAAACAAATTCTCTGAAAGTGGTGTGCATTGTTCTATAGAAATGCTTACTTGTGAATGTTGTTAAATAAATATGTGATGGAAGATGTGTATTTTCTTGTTATGCATTGCATATTGACAGTTTGACCAAAAATATTTCCTTAATCATACAAAAGTTTTGTAAGAAGACAGTTTGTATCTAGACAGCAATTTTAAGTATTTAAAGTTTTTTCACAGTTTAATAAAACTAATTTAGTTTAAGCTTAAGATAAAACAAAGGAGGAGTCTTGTATTGTTTAATAACCAACCTTAATTTACTAGTTTTATGGTTAAAATTAAGGGCTTAGCTTTCAAAATATAAATATACGATTTCTTTGAGATGAGATTTCACTTTATCAGTACACCTTCGTCCAGGTGCACAAATCATCCATACAATCTCGTAAGCATTTGAGGTGTGTGATTTAGCATAGGCCAAATCCCTACCAAATTCATTGAATCCCCTTTCTCCCTGCCAAATTGGTTAAGATTATTACCTTAGCTTAGACGTTAAAGATAACAGCCACCTTCATGTTTATAATTATAACATTAAAATGTATATAAATGCAAACTACAACATCAACTTTTATGGGATCATTGCTACCATTGGCTTCTGTAATTGTGTTATTTTTTCTGGCTTCTTCTCAAATAGAAGGTTTCTTATCTAGAGGCATTAAAAAGGCTTTAAAGCCATTACGCTATTTTATTGTTAAGGCTTCTAGCTGATCTAACTTGACACGATAGTTTCACTACTTCGACAAATCATCCTCAATACCGTTTAAGTGATGCCTCTTTTGGATACGTATTTGACGAGTTCAACACGAGTGCCAGCTACAAATTATTCAATTCTCTTCAGTCCTTGGTTGATATGATCGCATTGGTACACAATTTGGCGAATATCTCAATGAGGCATAAGTGTTAGCGTGGCATGTTATGCGCTTTTTGGGTCAAAACAACTATAAAATATGTACCCAAATTAAAATGTTTTTAAAGTGTTTCCGTTTCCTGAATATGATGTGTCCTCGCGGATCCTTCAATCTTGTTTAGACAACGAATGTTCGTAAAACCACTTGATAAAATAGCCACTGGCCTACCCAGCCCATTCGATATTGTCTGACCAGAGTACCGAGTAATATTAAAACGTGTATGAAGCGAGCATTCTTTAATGAACTGTTAATTGTCTCACTGATTGGCTAATGGTGATAGTCGAACACGTTACGGCGTTACAGCTAATTAAAATGCGGTTTCTTCATCTTACAGATCAATATAATGAATGTGAGAAAGTCAAATAAGGCTGTCTTCCCAAGTTGATGTTAATTGAATCGTATTAATTGACGTGTAAACATTATAAACAGTAACGAATGTGTAACTGTCGTACTGTATCGTTGAATATCATTAAACTTGGAAACTTTAAACTTTATCAACATGAGTTCTGGAAACTAGTTAAAAATCCTTAATTCACATTCAATAAAACACATAACAGCATCACATCTACAAACAGTTTTCTGGTTTTGTACTTATTCTTGTCATAGATAAATAAATATTGACATAGGATAAATGGTGCGCCATTGATCCTGGTAAACAGGAGTTGTAATGGCGGATGCAAAAGCATTAGTATATAAATACCATGAAAGATGATACTTTTATACAAATGATGATCAAATTCAAAACACTACTACAACAGAAGATATAATTCCAACTATAACAGTAACCATTGAAGAGCATAAAGTCAGTAACAAAGAAACCATTGCAACATTGACGATACACTTTTGAGTATTCGCGTGATGTTTGCTAAATACGTATACAGAGGTGACTGTTCTCTTTGCACATTGTAATCAGCGGGAATCAACAAACTGCTGTGTTATCTGAAACATACCTACCACACTACGGAAGGCTCATATTTAATATCGAAAAAAATGGTGGTTCTCAATCCAACTGAATGTACATGGTAATATTTGTTTCTGGTTTTGGTCATAACTTCTTTGTTTATGAACTGTTTTAGATAATTATTCTTGTTCGATAGGGAATGCCTCAAGGGTTGGTTCTAATTGAATTTGATTGTTATTGGACCATGCACTTCGGAGGTACTCAATGGTGCATCTACAAAATGCATGAAATAACTCGATTTGCGTGAAGTGCATGAACACTCTAGCGGATCCAGGTGGGACTAGGGGGAGCTCCTTAAAGCATGTGAGCTCTTCGGAGTTTTCGCTTAGACTTAGTTAAATCCCAAAGTTAGCTACAGCCCGCCTCCGCCAAGCGGTTTTTTCAAAAGAAGTCTGAAGTCAATCTGTTTTGTAAGAGGGTAAACTGTCCTCCCTAAATTTTATTCCTTGATCCTACATGAAAAACTCTTGATAAGTTTTTTTGTGTTAAAAATAGTTATACTATAATTAGAGCAACAATTTGCATGCATCATCTATCATAGTATTCTTGCATCAAGAAGCTCATGTACTCTGTGTGTTTTCTCTTGCTTTTTTCATCTATGTTAAGGCCGGGATCCAATTAAAGCGGATGCGGCTGGTTATTAGTATTATCAGAGATACCACCACTAGCCAGACCCTTTTAAAAAGTTTTATAAAGTCTCTGGTTTAACTTTGGTGTTAGAACCATCAGAAAAGGGCTACATTCTTAATTAAGAACAAATCCTTTCAAATACCATGTTCAGATTCATAAGCCTACTTCAAAAATTGAACAAATCGCTCTTAATTTGAATGATGTCCGAACTCTTCTTTATAAACCGCCTGAAAATTAAATGAGATGAATAAAATTTAATTTAATTTTAATTTTAATGAGAAAAAAATCTGGATTATGCATTCACGTGCATATCTCAATACTTAACATACAGTCTGTCAAGAACAATACAACTCTATTCAGTAAAATGGGAAAACGTATAGCTTGTAGAAGAAAGAAATATTTCAATGGAGCACGCACGTAACTGAATTACTTTATTAAGTGAGCGGACTTGGGTCAGAGACCAGTGCCAGGTCAGGAATCAATTAGGGAGGGGAGTCGGGGATGGGGGGAGGGGGGACAATTAGCCCCAATCAGGGGACAGGAAGATAGAATTAAGTTATTACGGGGCAAGCTTCGCCACTGTCCCTCAGGCGACGCAGGTTGCAGGGATTTCCCCTTTGGGGTGTGTTTTGCAAAATTGTCTTAACCTGACTATAGTACGTAAAGGTGAGTACACACTAAACTCTATCAATCGTGTCCACCTTAAGATATTTATTGAGAGAGTCAAATAACGTGATCAAGATCATGCTTCTAATCGCTAAAGGCTTGCCCGATGTCGCAGGCACTGGAACCGTATCGCAACCGGATTTGGTGTACTCCAGCCTTAAAGGTTATATCGCTCTCCACTCGATGTTGTTACAAGTGAATGCTCACCAAACTTGTCTAAACTCACCGTAAGATGCAAATGTAGTACAAGTCTCAATTCAATAACCAAGACCTAGAGATTCACTTCTTTTATATATCAAATTTACAGTAGTTTTAAATATAAGTCTAGGTACTAGCAATATTTTTTTTTAAATTTTCTTGAATACAAGAATGGGTTTTATCCACTTTCGTATATCGAAGCATGTACGTCTAGCCAATGAACGGCAAAACCTTGAGAAAAATAAAAATGTCATTTCAATACATTCCTGTTTTCTATTAGCGTTAACACTTGCGGAAAATGGAATTTGTGACCTAATCACGACTGCACCTCTAAACAGAACTCCATTTAATTCGGTACAGAGACATATTACTTTCTAAAAAACCGATCCAGTGTGACTCGGACTCAAACATGGTGGGTTCCGTACCTTGTGAGATTAAACATTATATTATTTTCAGATCATTTTATAAAAGAAACAAGAGCAAATCAAAAATGTCGAAATAATCGCGTTTCTTGTATGCGAGCCACCTTTAATTTTTAATTTCTTTATGTTTTTAGTATTTGTTGTTGTAGTGGCAACAGAAATAGACATTATTTGGAAATTTTAAGCTTCTAGCTGCTATGGTTCTTGAGATACAGCCTAATGACAGACGGACAGCGAAGTCTAAGTCCCGTTTTTAACCCTTTGGTTACGGAACCCTAAAATGCTTAAAAAAAAACAAACAGGATTTCAACGCGGACCAAGTCGCGGGCAAAAACTATTGATTCCATTTCACGAAGAAGGTTCGATTATGGTTATATTCTAGTGTACGAAACCTCTTTACTGAGCAAAATTGAGGTTGCGCACACTGAAACAATGTGCATGTACACACCTGACACAACTAACACATCCCTAATCGAACGTCCTTGGTGAGATTGAATAAATTTTAGAGACCCGTATACATTTTTAATGACCATCAATGTAAATATTTATCAAAATGTTTAATTCTATTTACCGGCTTCGTCATTTGTTTCTGTCAATTTATAATGATACTTACAATTTGATTGACACTGTTTTGTTAAACAAACGTGTCGGCTGCGGATTACGTGGTGGTATGTATATGGTGTGGTGGTATGTATGTGGTGGTATGTATATATATACATTCAATTAGTAAAGTTACGTTTTATAAAAAGCATTACCTATATTGAATAGGTTTGGTACATTTTGATTTTGTTTTTTTTTTTAAATTTGATTCGGAAATTAAAAAGTTATTAATTAAAATCAATTCATGAACCAATCAAGTCACTGAAAATATATAAGATAAAAATATTGAATTTGTCACAAAGAATTTGAAATGGACATGAAACAAAATTAATAATAAGTTGCATAAACATTCAGTTTCATGTAAGTAAGTTCGGTAAGTATGTTTCATGTAAAGCATTACATATATTGAATTAAACAGTAATAATAATTAATTAAAATCAATTCAAAAACCAATCAAGTTTCCACTGAAAATATACAAGATAAAAATATTGAATTTTTCACAAAGAATTTGAAATAAACAAGAAACAAAATTAATAATTATTTTAGAATAACAAAAATAAATTAACAAACAGACTAAACATTTTTTTATTATAATTACTTCTCGCGATTCTCCTAAAGTATGCATTGGTTGATTGAGTACAAACTGAGAATTTAGAAATCAAAATTCATAAAACAAACTAAGCTCCTGGGTTCTGGGCAGTGGCGTGCCTAGAGTTTTAGTACAGGGCAAGCCGAACGATATACTTCATACTTCCGTTGTGGACTTGCTAGCGTGGACGAGCTCAGCAAAACACTTTGATAGGGCAAGCCGGGCTTTTGGGCTTCTACGACAGTACCGCCACTGGTTCTGGGTAAGCATCAAGTAAGATTTTAGGCAATTTCATTATTTTTAAAATCAATTTATCAGTTCTATCGATAGGTAATTGTAATCGACACGTCTCTATCGGTGTGGATGTCGACAGAACGGCTGTGCGTGTTGGTTACAATAGATGACCTAATACGCGTATCTCATTTGATAAACGTACTAAATGTAAGCCGATCACCATTCGAACTAGATTTACTTAACCTAGAATAGAACGTTAACTTACTTCAAATTTAAAGACTATCGGACTTAAACAGTAGAGGTTACTTAAAATCATTTACGAATCAATTCAGCTCTCAGCTGCGTACGCGTGTTTATACTAAACAGAGATTTTCCTTAAAAGCTGCTGATCGATGCTGGTAAGTGCGATCTCACCCTTATGTTTCTTCTCGTCTTTACAACGCATCACCCCTTGCTAAAAAGAATGAATAAATAAAAAATTGAATCAACTTGTAACTGTGTAAAATAAAAACTTCACGCAATAACCTCAAAGCACAGTGGCGCTGACTAGCGGTTGAGAGAGGCAACCATTGTTTCGGAACCCAGCCGAAGGTATTTACCTGAGGTCAGTGGTATCATTAGACCGGTCCATCAAAGTTTAGCTACGGAAGTTGATTGTTATACCAACAGATTGTTGATTTCGATATTTTTATGTTAATTCTATGACGCTTCCTCCTTGTGGCTGATGTTTTTCGATATAAAATGGTTTATTTTAAGTATAAACTTTACATCCTAGTAGAATTAGTTACTGTATTTTGTCGGACGAAATGTCCATCCTGAAATGCCTTTTTCAAATTAAGGTGTTTTTTTTTATCGGTTGAGTATAGTTTCGATGCTCTCTTCCTACATTTATATGCCTACAAACAAGCCTAACCTATTTAGAAGTATATATTTACTAACCTTAATTTCCAAGTGGTTGTGATAACTTTGATAAGAGATAAAGGGCTTATGTTCAAAATTTATTGTTAGGTAAAGCAAAATGGACCAGCTCTACCAGAAATAACCTATTTTTACCTACAAAAAGTATCTAGCCATCAGTCGAGTCGTGTTCTTGACAAAGAGGTTATTAAAATAAGGTTTCTTGATTGAAACTTTAAAAACAATTGCATTTGTTTTTGTAACCAACACACAACATACTATGTAGCGGAAAACATTAAAAAGTTTAAATACAGCCACATACAGTCAAAATAAATAGCTGGATCTAATATTTTAATATATATATTGTCCGTTAAATTTCATTAAGACGAAACTAAACGCAACCCCTTTCCCGCCAAGTTAATCTAACCTATAAATAAAAGGGCGCCACCCATCCATGGTCGGACCGAACGCACCTACTACAATCATCTGTAATTTGGGGCAATAAGTCTGTATCAATAATAAAATAAACTGCCTTCCCTACCTGCCCTGTCTGACTCACTTTTAGATATTCGATTAACACGGCTTGAATATCGGAGATTTCAACCGATTTTACTACGTTTTTCTAACTGAATCTACGCAGTTAAACACGAACATAAGAGAACTTAACAAATCTATTTCAACAAAAGAGAATGACAAATTAAAAAAGTTCACAAGTATATAAACATGACAATAAAAAGAATGGAAAATATTATTGTACAGACTTTTATAGATACAAAGGATGCTATTCGTAAGATATAATTAAAAGCACTTAACTACAGATAACCTTGGGATTTATTTCGTTTAATCATTTAATATTACACAAGAAGGTAATGCATTTACCTAAGCATAACAAAACAATACACTAAGCAAAAACAAAAAGCAAAAAGTATATTTCGTTTGTTTTTTCCAAAACGTTTGTTACGATTCTAACAGGATTTCCTATAAAAGTATCTACTTTATAAGGGTCTCAAGTCTTGAGACCGGTAACTTGTTTCCCTCCAAAATTATCCTAACCTACATGAGATTATGTCGTAGTTTTTCTATAAAACAAAAAGGATCAAAGAATGATTTAGGCGATTATTTCCGTCAATACTTTTCAGATGTTTGATTACTAAATCCGCAGCTATCTATATGACTTGTCATAAAGTTCTCTTGGCCCCTGCTTGGCACGGCTTGGTTGTGTCAAAGCTGCCAATATGCCGGGCGTGTTAGTTTTGGCGTCAACCGTATCGGCACCTCGTGAAATACGCTGCCTTTATTTTGGCAGGAGGCGAAAATTTGCTCGAAATTGTAGCTTGACTTTGTACTGTCTTATTTTTATAATGTGTATGTGCAAACAAAGATATGTTTCATACGAGAGCACGCCAGTATTTTTTCAACTCTGAAAATTAACTAAATAGGTTGTTCTATAGAAGCAAAACCAAAATTAAAAACCTATCAAAGGAATTAGTTTGAACAAAAAGCTGCTCGATTTGAACACTAATTAACAGAATTTATAGAAAAAAACTGTTCGAAAACATCTCCTGTGATTAGACCCCTGCGTCGCCAGGCGGAGTTGAAAAAACCGCCACCACAAATGCATTTCGAATGCACTGTATTGCCTTAGAAATAAAGTCGTTTATTCCAAGTTTCGCGGTAGCCTTAAGTTAGTTTTACCCCCTCGTAGAGAAAGCTTTATTCTTTTTTGTTTTTTTTTGACGGTCCCTACCTGCGGCCTGAACAAAAACTGTACGCAGCCAAGTCTGGATTAAAAGAACTCAGATGCACTTGTATTCATCACGTGTGTTTGGTTCTAAGTTTCGTATTCAACAACTCCGTCTGGAATTGCTTACGGGGTTTTTGTTGGAGACAATTTTTAAATATTAAGTGCAGTTTTTAAAGAAAGTTGTTTGCTAGCCTTGCTCTGCTCACGACGTAGTTTTATTCGCTAGTTTGAAATGCTATTTTGAAATGCTTTTCTATCTTTTTTTATTTTAAAAAATATCTTCTGTAAAAAGCAATTAACAAGTTACAAAGGCTAGTGAAATAAATAAAAAGTTTGAACAATAAGCCCTTAGAAAAATCCTGCTCAAAGTAAAGGAAATGTATTCGCATAATTAACTGGAAAACCTTTTTTTCCTTTTTATTGGAAGCCCGACGACGACAATTAAATTCAATCTCCTTGTTCATATGTAAATGTGTAGGGTGGCTATGGCCATGTAAGTGTCATGGTTTTAGGTGGCATCTTTATTTATTGGTCGAATCTACAGGACACGCATGAAACAAAGAAAATAACCTAAATTTTAATAGCTAATGTACTTTTGTGTGGGTCCCAATTATGGACTTACACAACATCTTTTACCAAACCGTCCTATTTAAGTTTACTCGTCCTCTACAAATTCAAGTGTGGATATTATACGGAGGTGTATAGACAATTTTTTTTCAAACAAACTTTAAAATTTTTGCTTCGAACAAGATATTAGTTTCATACAGAGTATCGTATTTAACCGTCATTAGTAATGTTGTATAGAGTTATTTTGTTAGATAATAACAAATACAAACTAGACTTGTAACGTACTAATTGACGCTTATTAATATCTGGCTGGATTTTTCCGTGAAATCACATTGAGATATCTTCCGGGCTGTTTCGGTTTGAACGATCGCTGAATCCAATAACAACGAAAATAGCAGTTAAAAATTGGAATACGCGCCGAGGCTTTTCGCAAAATAAAATGAAATTTTAACTATGATGGGAATGGTGGATTCGCGCCCCACAGCGCAGCAGCCGTTTTGCATTTGAAAGGCATTAAACCAAAGAGTGTGCGACTGAGGCTTCACAAATATATTGGCGCTAAAATAACACCCCTCCCCCCTTCGTACACCCCCACGATGTGTGACTGACGTTGCCGATATTAATGTTTGCGGTTGAAGCGATTAAAGTTGAAAACGTCAATCTATAAAAAAAAGAGGAAAATTTAGTTTTATATTTAACCTGGCTTTGAGATTTAAATTTATAAATATAAATACAATGAGAGTTTATTTAGGATATTATTTATAATGTTAAACAGGAAACTTTGGTAATTAAAACCAAAATTATAGGACAAATCTCTTATTGTATTTTATGAATTTTAATTTTCTTTTTTGTTGCTATTGTAATAAGTAAGTACTCAATGGCTTTATGTCTATTCTAACTACATGGAAGATAACTGGAATACTTTATCTTAAATTGCCCTTTCATTATTATCTAAATTAGCCTAGCCATCGGGCCCTTACCTATGTACAGGAACATTTTCATAAATCTAAAGTAAGCCACATTATATAGACCCAAGCACACCCGCATGACAGATCACAATCTCGATTGTTCGTGCTTAAGATAAAACTAACCCATAATAAACTTCTCTAGGCTTTTGTGAAGATATAACGAGAAAAATTTCTCCCTAACACGCTAAAAATACACAAAACTTTGTATCATGTGATATGATTGATGAACCGAATAAACCACAAATTCCCGTCGATATCCAATTTCAAAAGTACAATTTTCCAATTGAGAACTCATGTACTTAAAGTTCTACTTCCTTATTCTATCGAAGCTTTAAGAGGCTCAAGAGTGTTGCATCGGGTAACAGACCAACGCTGTGTGGACCAGATGTGAATGACAGCTAATTTGCTCCCAAGAGCTCTGAAAAAAGTAATTGACTTATCGATAAAAATACTGGCAGCGTAGCATTCCTGTTAAACCAAAAATTGCACGTGTTACTAAAGGAGTTCGTACATAATTCAATTTTAGAACGTCCGTCCGAAGTTTATAATAAAATATGCAATAGCCAGACGCGTCACGACGAACCTGATGCCATAAATGGAACACAAGCCACTCACCATCGGAACTTGGTCTTTGGGGCTCTAAACGAACCATTATCAAGCGGACGTTGGGGGAATTTGAATCGAATTTTGAGAGGTCTGAGTGAAGTGGTTGCAGGCCGCAGGGGGAACACACATTGGCGCCATCGGCTTTTGATATCGATCTTTGGTACCCCTGTCTTGAGCCCTTTGCTCACTGAATTAGGGCTAGAAATTTATGTTACAGGCAAACAGCTTACGACTGGGGCTCAGTTTGTAATGGTTCACCGCTTTAAACTTCGGCGGTTAGCTAACTAATGTTCAGCGATAACGGAATGCTCCGAGTGGAAACTATTCGCTTTAGTAAAAGCCCATCGTATTAATGAGGGAAAATATCCGTTTGGTTCCCATCAAACTCGTGGCTTTGATCTCTCTTCATGAATAAATCTGTTTCAGTTCAAAACCGTGATTATATTTAAAGTTCGTGTGAGCACTACTAACCAGATCCCAGTATTTTTTCTGGCAAACTTTGCCCCATCCCCCACAGACAACGCGAAGTTATCGCTTCGTTCAAACAAGTTTTTGAGTGGGGATGTGCTTATCTACTCGGGCACACGTGAGTCCATGCCCTGGGGCCTCCATTAATGCCATTATAAAAAGACCCCTCCTACCCCCCGTGGCGTGCCATAAAACGGGCCATAGAAGGAAATGGGAGTGTAAACCCAAGGGTCACATTTCACCGGTTGGCTGCTCAAAAGCTTTTGCTCGATTACTCGCTCGCTCGCTTCGCATGGAGCGTTTTCAAATGTGGTAATGATAAATAACTACAGCCGGAGCGATTGACGTCTTGTATGGCTCGATTTTTTTGGTGCAAGCAATTTAAAGCTGCACAATGGGCCTCTTTTATGACTAGTGATGTGGGACTAAGATATTTTATATCGATAATGGTTTCACTATTCACGTTCCAACGAACTCAGTAATTATTTCATAAGTTCGTTTCTTTTGGTAGAAATCAGTTTTAAGACCAATTTAATGTACTGGACGTAAATAATTTAATGTGGAATTTTAATTTAAAAGTAATGTATTCGGGATCAGAAAAACTAATGTTTCCAAGCTGAGCTGAGCGTCCTCCCTTGTTGATTCAACAGCTTAGGAGAGTAAGCATGGCGTTGGGGTGACCATAGGCTATTTATCTCTCAAATTATGTTTAGGGATATCAAAAAAATCTAACTTTTACTTTGAAACTATTAATTTTTTCCCCAAGATTTTTAGATAATATCTATTTTAACAGTTCATTGAAAGCTTAGTTTTCCAAGAAAGATTATAAAACATTGTCTTGATTTAATTTCCCCTTTATTATGATGTAAAAATTTCGTACTTTTTACCTTGTTTATGTTTTTTTTCTGTTAAATATGTCGACCAATGTGATTATCCCGCATTTTGACGGTGTTGCGGTCACTATTGCGGGTTGAGTCGACCGCAATAAGAGGCTGGGAGGAGGGGGGGGGGAGGTGTTTACAGTACTAATGTAAAGGAAATAGGAATGGCTTGATTGGTTACACGGACTTACTGTAAAGCTTTCAAATACCTTACTTTGAAACCTCGTAAATGCAAAAAAATAAATTCGATATAAAACTTAGTAAACTGAAGAGAAATGTGAAGTTCGGACCTCGATAGACATATGATTAATAAAGAAAATGAACTATTTCATAAGTCTAAAGAAATAGATGGGATTTTTTTGGTTCTTCGGTTAATATTTTCACAGTATGGTACCTTTTTATTACATTAGTTTTTTAAGATTAATTGAATTTCCCTCAAATAAATCTTAGTTATTGACGGCCACACATAGAGCTTCACACAACAAGTGCAATATCAATCTTTGTGCTGTACAACTTATGAACAGTACAAACGGTCTCTGTGGAGCTGCGCAAACACTTAGGATGCCGGTTTCGATTCCCGGCAGTGGCGGAACTTTGTGTTATTTACAAGACGCATTGTTTTGCTTTCTGGTGTTGGATGGTGTATTATTATCTATGTAGTATATACTATATCGTTGTTTAGTGTCTGCGATACAAGATTATATCTTAGTGCAGGGCTGAGCTAATGTGTGTGTTGTAATGTGGTTACTATTATTAAAGTCCAAACAGTTTAGGTCGATCCGTATACCTTACCGATATAAAATATTTATTCTAGAACCGTTATATTGAAAAAAAATATGTCCAGAATCGAGAAATGTTAACAATTTCATTTGTAAACTAAAATATCAAGATCTAAACAATTCAAGGTGGTATTCCGAAGGACCATAAGTTCTGATTGGGTTCGTAATGGCGAGGGCCGAGGCCTTCGCCCTTGGGAGCGGGGGCTCCAAGCCATTAGATACCCATTTGAGACTGGCGTATTCTACCTGCGATGCTCCTTCATTGTTTCTGTTTTAACGTATCCATAGTCGAGTCTTGTCAAGTTATAGGGCCGTATAAAGCTGATAATTTCGATACAAGAAGTTACCAGTAAAAACATGTAGGTAGGTAGGTTCAGTCAAAATTTAGATCAATTTATATATTCAGGGCTCCTGTAGAGGTCACTTATTAAAATAATATATACCTTACTAGCGACCCACCCCGGCTTCGCACGAATATTCTGCATGTATTATATACATATAAACCTTCCTCTTGAATCACTCTATGTATTAAACGCATCAAAATCCGTTGCGTAGTTTAAAAGATCTAAGCATACATAGGGACAGACAACGGGAAGCGACTTTGTTTTCTGCTATGTAGTGAACTAAATAAAAAAATAATTCCTTATACATTTTTTTTGTAACAAACAACTATTTATATAGTTTTTGATACAGACGCCTTTCGTAGACACGAAAAAGTTCTTTTTAGCTATAGAATAGTAAATGAAGTTCGTAATATTTGACTAGGCATGACTACCTGCGCAAGCCATTACCTGCTAACGCCAACTTATTTGCACCCAGTGGTGAAGAATCGAAGTGTGTTTGCCCATACTTTAAACCTTAAAAAGTTTGCTTGCAACTAGCGCTCGGCAGACATCCATTTAATCTTAGCATCGCTGCAGTAACAACCGATTTTAGTTTTTTTTTAAAGCCCACCTTCTCATACATTCTTGGCATGGTGCTTTGAAAGCACGGATTTATGTTCAGTTAAACATTTTTGTTGTATTTTGCGATAGAATTTCGTTGGAACGATTTATGATAGAGAATTCTGTTTGAAGATTAATGTGGCATTGTTCGGGCATCGTTACTTGTGATGGTTTTATATTGATTGTGTAAAACTATAAATTATTTGTCAGCATTTTCAGGAGTCGTGCCAAAATTTTCTTGTCGAACTAAACCAGAAAATTATAGCAAAAAAAATATATATATTAATCATGTACTAAATGATTCTCAGACCTTCCGATACCAAACAAACAAAATATTTTTTTATAAACAAGTAAACCAAAATCGATCCACTTTGTGACAAGAACTAGTAAAGACTGTATAGACTCAGAAAATAGGCAGACAGTGACATCTATAGAATCAAATTTATAGGTTATAAACGTTGAAGCCCGAGTGGTTTTGTCTAATAGTTCATCTTGCACGGGTTAATCTCGTTAATCCCTAACGAATGGAATTGCTTCAATTCCGACATCACGTGCGAGAGATTCAGTTAGGCGTCCCAAACCAGTCACGTTCTAATGTTTGCTGCACGGATCTCCGCAGACTTTCCTCTATTTGTCAGACGTCATTCAACAGCGAGCACAGATTAAAAACCACCCTCCCAAACCTACCCGTTATAATTTAAAGTAAACTGCGCGAATCGAATCGACCAACTACAACGAACCCCCGAACGCGGCAGTTAATACGAAACTCAGATTTTACTGTTCAACAACAACACCAGGCTAAAAAGACCCGCGAGTCTTACGGGAATGTTTAGTTTTAGTGCGGAATTGTAAAGAGCTGGGGTCGCGTTATAATGGCTATGTTTTATAACATAACCCCCCACAATAAGGCGCGCTTTGCGTATAAAACGCGTAATAGAATTTCAGTGATGACGCTCCCACCCCCGAGATCCTCTTTACTGCCCATCTAACGATGTTAGCATGGCGCATGCGCGGTGCCATCACGAATTATGCGCTTTAACAAATCCCTCGGCGCAGGACGTGACATGCCAAGTTTTATAGGATGTAGACTGACGCCGGTTTTACGAGTCCGACTGCAGCTTTAATATTGTAGCCTTTACTTTGTATGAAGCTTGGAGCTAAGCGCATGGGGTGGCGCTTGGCTCATTGTTATCCAATTAAGAACTCCCGCGCGATAATACCGCTGCGAATTCAAATGAGGACAGGGAGAGCGGTCAGTGACCCCTGATCAATGCTGGCCGCTGCGTTCGGATACGTGCATCGATAGTTGGGAGTTTGGCACGCTCGATCCCTTGCCTGCACGCTACCCACATCCGGTACCTCGCGGCCCTATTTTTGGCACCACCTATATGTATTATCCCTACCTAAGAATACTCTGATTCCTTTGAGCTAAGCTAAAACTTATTCCCTGCAGCGGAAATCTTGACTTAGATCTTTGTTTTCTACTTGGTATTTGTTGCGGTTTTATGAGAGATCTGGTGATTTCAGAAAAAAAAAAATGAATCGACCTGTATTTGACATGAGTTTTGTAGTAATAGAAAATAGCAGTTTATATATGCAGTAAAGACATTTCACCTTATTAATAAGTGAATATAAAAGATTAACTTCATACATAAGTCATTCAGCATTTATGCGGACATTTCAAAATGTATTATACAAAGGCTGATTGCCATTGCGAACGCTCAATAAATATAATCCTTGCAATTAGGTTAAACATATTATATACTAAGTAGGTATATAGCTAGTTTGTTCAAACAATAATCATGCTTTATTTACTTATTCAAATATCTGCTAACATAAAATTGTACAAATTGAGTGCCCGTATTGCACTATAATTACGTTTTATTATTTTTGTGCTTAATTTAAATGAATTCGAATCGAACTAATATATTTTAGTAAGGTTTTTATACCTCTATGTCAAATAAAAACAAATTTTCTGTAGAATATACGCAATGAACTAGATTTTTACGCGACATCTCCTGCGGTTTTTCATATTTTTTGAATTTAGAATGTTTTTGTTTAAATAGACTTAAAATAAGGGCTTTCAAATCGTATTTTTTTATCTACCACCGGTTCGGAATGGCTTCGGATTGGAAATTGAATGGAAGCGGGAAGGAAGGAATGAAAAATCTACGGGAAGAAGCCGGAAAGAAACTTCCGTAGTTGCTTTTTTCAAAAATTTACAATAGTTTTTCATAACATGTTGGAACATTTAAGTTTTGTAACTGTTTCATACAATTTAAAGCGACTTTGATTCCCTTTATATTATCCAATTTACAATATGTAATATTTTAAATGTACAAAACAATCTCAAGACAGTTTATTTCCTTGCAAAATTGTATAGGCGTGTGAACGAATATACGTTCAGCAGTTTACACCAAGATACTACATAATTTTTCATTTATAATATTCACTTTTTAGTATGGATGACTGACACACACTGCACTATCAAGTTCCTAGTGCAACTGTTCAGTAATCTACAAGGAAGCTACAACTTTTTGTTTAATAACCTCTTTTAAAATAACCCTTATCACCAGCTGGTAGAGTTTAGGATCGCACGATATTTGCTCGTCCCGTTGCAATGAACGGAATGGAATGATGGATTTTGTAGGTTGGACATGGTTTTGTAGAGGTAGTTCACTTTGTAAGCTTTTGCGTATAGGTAAAAAAAAATGCGTAACGACCTTCCCGCTCTATATGTATCAAACTGATACAGGAAAAATCCAAGTCAAAATGTGTTTTATTCGAATAGACTTAAAGCACTTTCAAATCGAAAGTGAAAATTCTAACGAAAACGATTTAGCCATTTCGAAGATTTTTTCTGCGTCGAATTTTCTTTCCAACTGGGCAAAGATCAGGATTGACAATTTTTTCACGTGCAACACCAAATGGAAATGAGGTGGCACTATTTCAAAAAAAGAGCGTTTTTTGTGACTTAAAATTATATACCTAGTGTACCAGCTCCTTGCTCCCTAATTCTTCTGATTAATTTTGTTGCGGGTCCCAAGACAGCCGGTAGTATGTCCGGGCACGTAGCCTGTGCTTCATTGCACAGCTGCATTATACGTTTCAATGGACGCCACTGTTGATCTTGGTCAACACGAGTTGCCAAGTACCTGTAGAAAAAAACTACCTAAATAAGAATATGAATAAAATAATACATGAATATGTTATATATGTTTTCATGTTTTCTTTGTGTTATGTAATTTTTATTTAACGTTTATTTTATTTGTTTCAGGTATGTAACAGAACTTGGCGTCGACTTTATGAGAGCTTCTTAAATGGTATATAGGATGTTACATTACGTATCTACACTATATGGTTGCAAATTTTCAAGTAGCATTTGTAAGTCGACTTCGAAAAAGAGTGAATGACACAGCAATATTGACACTGCAATGTGCTATGCAGTGTCAGTACTCACAGAATTAGAGCCTATAAGCACTATACTGTGTCTACAATGAGTTGGTATATTTTTTCGACACGTCAGGTAACATAGATTACTACAGTGGTTTTGTATGAGCAAACTTAATTCCGCAACAATCCATTAGAGGCGCTATACAAAGATTCATACAAATTTGTCACTGCAATCGCAAGCGGCAATCGAAGGTAAAATTCATGGCAGGCACTGGTTTTCCGGGCGACTCGTCATATATTTTAAGTCACCGCCCCGTCGTTAGTGCGTAGAAAAGAAAACAAATCGGAAAGCTAAAATTATTATGTTCTTTCTCTTTGAAAACAGAAACCAATTCGATAAAAAAAAAATTACTTATTGATTTAAAAACACATGGTCGTAAAGATTTCTGTACGTAACCTACCACATATTTGATAGTTATTATATTGCTAATCACTAATTAACGAGACTTCAATACTCGGAAAATGAATATTTAATTAAACAATGGCGCCCAAGGATTTATTCGGCAAATATTAACAATAAGCTATTTCAATGTGGAAAAAATACAATTCTATGGTTTGACTGTGAGAACATATGAAAATCCGTTTATAATGGAATAAAAACTCCTCGTAGCTGTAAATCCTAAATAAACATGGTTTTCTCATAGCACGGCACGTACTACAAGTTCTTTTTATGAAACAGCTATGTATGCTTGTGCGCTTTTATTTGTTATAATACAAATAATATAGAATATCCATATATTTTATAATATAGAAGGATATAAAATCAAGTGATAGAAAATTTCCTCAAAAACTTTTTGTATGTTATGACAAGCGATTTTGTCAGTTTTTTATATTCGTCAATAATGTATTTTTAGTATGGTTGGTTGATGCACCTTTCTGTATACTGTACTTAAAGTTGATTTTACCTTAATGTGAGTTTATTTCTAATCTGACTATCTATTTGTTTATATCCTCAATTGAGGCAATTTTAAGAGAGTTAGATCGATAATCGAGACGAGACGTAAAAAACGATAGCGATTGGAAAGATAATTAAAATTAAACATATAGCGTAGATTACAGAAACATTACGAAAAAAACTGTATTTGCAACTGGACATGGTTTTTTTTTCAATAATATTCCTGCTTTTTCAGGGTTCAGTTAGGTTCTAGAGTTTCTACTTAAACTGGAGCTAATGCCACCTTTAAGAACAGCCATTCTCAAACTATATTCCGTGGTACCCTTCCGTAGTACCTCTGCTAGGGCTCCGTCAAGAAATTAATCTTAAAATAAAATCTTATAACTTGCTAAGTTTAAGCAAGTTATAAGTGATGCAGTAGAGGCTGCTAGCATGACGTTTCTTCATTATTTATAGATTTCATCCATCCCAATAACCATTAGATACTATTACTCACAACCACCTCTATCTCATCCACCAATGAAAGATCCGTTACAGAAAAAAGTTGAAAACCACTGTTTTATTAGCCATACGTAAACGCATTATTTTCGAGTGCATCAAGATAGCATGCATTTTAAATTTGGACTTCGAAATCATAAACAAGCTGTATATTGTGTGTAGCCTTAGCCGTTTAAAAACTTAACAACGGCCAGTGCTACCAACCGAAAAAAACATGGCCGCCTACCCCGCGCATCTGGCCCCGCATACTCTGCCACTGTAAAAAGTGCGTTTGCGGACAATAAATTCGTCCGGATATGTATTACTTAAGCAAAATAATGCAGGCCATTAGCATATATGTAGGTAGCTGGGTTTAAAATGACAGATATGCAAAAAACAGCTGTCGTATGCACGGGCAGTGATGTACTTTCTTCGTAATGAGTAAATTAGTTGCGACGACTCAATTTACATTCGAACAGCGCACCTGTTTTGTGAATTGATTACTCAATAAAACTCCAACCAACATAACTGTTCTCTTTATATTATGCTTGTTGGTTTTCTATGTAGGTAACTTCATTTTAAAAACAATTCAGATGCTTTATTGTTTTAACAAAGACACAAGTCATGATGAATGAATACGGGTAGACTTTTGTTCTTAGGGCTTGATTTTTTATTACTTTGGTTAGGATATAACCTACCCGGTGCAAAATGCAGGGCCTTTGTCATTCTATGTTTGTTCAAATTGATATAAAATAAGCTTTTTAAGGATGGCATACCCCACTTTCGACCAAATCGTAGCTTCAACAGTCCGTTTGCCAAGTTTTTTCTGCAAGCCTTAACGCCAAAAGAAAATTCAAATTCAGTGAAGATGACATAACACGAGCGTGAGGAAATGTCATTTCAATACGTTTTCATTTACATAAGTAAGGGTTTACGACAATAGAAAGCCAATTGTCATAGATAAAATTATGACCCCATTATATTAAAAATTAAGAAATCGCAAACATTAACATCGCTTGTTCCTGTATCAGAACTCCGAACCCTGCAGGTGCCTATCGCAAAGCTCAGCAAAACAAAGGCGCATGGTTGTAGCTGGAGGTGTTAATAGATTTCCGGCACCTTTGCCCGGCAGGTGGCGCTGTAAGGAAATTAAAATCAAGAAGTAATCTACACCGCGTAAAGATAAACAGCTGACGGTTACGTCCGACTGGGCACTGTTGTAACGGACATGTGCCTTTTTGATTTATCTCATATAAAAACGTTTTACTTGCGTATGAACCAAGCATCTACAGTGCTTCTGAGTAAGCCACGAAAAAGCCTTAATGTAATGTTGAAGGAAATAATAAGGGATCCTATATAAAAAAAAAAAAAAATTCTTTAAATCACCGCTATTTTTACTAATATTTTTACTTCAATTATAAGTTCTATACGTGATTTTTATTTTTACAAATTCAAAATGTTTTTTATTTAAATAGACTTAAAATAAGTGCTTTCAAATCGTAATCGTAATACTTTTGACGTGCCTTCAGGAAACTAAGTTCGCAATACCAATATGTTAGCAATACCATAGAAGAATAGTGAGCAACAAATAATATTACCATCCTATTTATTTCAATTACAGACGGCCACACATAAAGCTTCGTAAACCAGTGCAATCCTTATGCTGTACAACTTAAGAACGTTACAAAGTCCCAACAGGTTATGTTGATACATGGCCGTGTGCACCACACAGATATTAATTCGACCAATGAATACCTAGTTATATTTTGAATTGTATATCAAGCTGAATGTCCACTGTAAGTTCTTTATAAAGGAATCTTTAAAATGTAATTTCGGAAATTAGCTTTTTATTACTGACTGACGGACGACAAACAGACAAGCAAGATGTAATAAGTCTTCAAATATTAACAATTCAAAAAAATACAAGATTTTTATACAACAAACTTACGAGTATTTCGTTTGCAGTAATATAGAACTAGGAAAATGTAAGAATATATTATTTGTACATAAAGCAGTCGTTAATGCTTTATGTCTTAATAAAACTAACAACATACTTAACAAGAACAGCGACTATAAATATTCAATTAAAATTTAATAGCGATATAATGTTGCAGAATAAATGGCTGTTGTATTAAAAGCTAATTCCGACTGCAAGTGTTGCCATTAAAAATAATATGTATTACCATACGTGAAAACCAGACCTCGCATGCTGTAGGGTGTAATTTCACGTGCCTCTAATGAGAATTAAAAAAAAGAACGTCACATCTGGCGCCTTTTTATTCGGAGGACATAAAAACAAAATTATTTCCAATCTTCTTATCATTAGACCTTTTTCGGTTGGTTTTGAAAAGATTTAAGTGAACATTTTTGTACTTGATATCGTAAACGGAGGTTTGATGCATGCATGCATAATCGGAATTTTAATTTTCATTCAGAACTGTGACTAAAAATCCTTCCTTTCATTAAAATCAGCTCTGTTCTGTATAAAAAAATCCTACACACTGACAGTCAGAGAGGCCTATTTATACCAAATTTAGGAGCACATACGAAAAATTATATGTATTCGTCGAAATTAAAAGTTTTTTGCAGTTCAGAAATATACCTTACCGAACGAAAAGTACTTACTTTTGAAGATTCACAGATGTTTTATTTGAGTTAGTAAAATTTTCAATGAAAATAAAATCAAATGTGGTAGGCACTAGGCACTTGAAAGTTCCTAGCGCTTTTGACGCAGTGCTAAAAAAATTATTATCTATTAATTATAACAGTTTTTTCTGTTTTTAAGAACAGTTGTAGAAACTATTGGATATTAATCAAATACAAAACGACCCGTAACATACATGATACAGGGTGCAAAATCAAATATGTCTGTTGGCAAGTGAAAAGAGACAATGTAAATAAAGCCCCCTGTGGGCCGATTTGAGAAGACACAGCTGTTGTCGCGTTCGTAACACTTGTTACGAAACCGTCCCACCCTTGTCCCACCCCTACCCCACCCTCTCATCATAAAATATTACAAGGGTTTTGCTGAATTCTTAAGTTGTGAACACCACTAGCTTGTACCAAATGTTGAGTGAAAACATTACTCTGGATGATTTTTAAATCAATAATGTATTAGAAAGGTTCGAGTACTACTCTAAATAAATAACTATTAACTCTAAATAAACACTAAATATTTAAAAAACTATTTATATTCTGTAGAGTAGATAAATTTATTTCTCCAGCACCGTAGTTGCACTCTCGTTCAGGTTCGTGTCAAAAGAGTATTAAATAGATAAGCAATAAATTCATTACCAAGCGCAATAATTGTTAAATAATAGGAACTAGACAGTAACAGCAATTATGTAAAGGACACACAGAGTCTTGCAATGCAACAAACATGGCGGTTAAGGTCACAAAAATGTAGCATTGACTGACACGCCTGCTACGCACACTAGCTAGCGACGAATAAGTAGATTAAATGCACACATCCAAACGGACGCGTGACGAAATGCAGCGTGACGTCACGCCGACACGCAAACACACCCACACGCGCACGTGCTATACCTTACCCACGTGACGTGTCTCACCAACACCACTGAACAATTCAAATCTGCTTTATACAAGCCACGCACACTTGCGCCGATGTAAACAAAGTGACGTAAAGAGACATGACTCACACAAAGGAAATACGAAGTATCTTGATGCCATTTGCCGCACACAGACGCGGGTCCCAGTGATTAATGTAAACAAACCGGATCGGGTCGTGGCGCTTGCTTTACACACACAGGCAAAGCTCGTGTCCGTACAAGAAAAGTGGGCCATTTAAATTCTGAATTGAACCCTTTACGAATTCTCAGAGTTACAGAGAATTATTGGGAATCAACATTCTATGCCTATCTTAAAGTGAAGGTACAACAGTCGTGTTGAATTTAGTCTTAGTTTGTACTTCACTTTTATTCATGAACTGATGGCGTTTTCTTTTATTGAATAAAAGCCTCAATTGATGATTCTAGAAAAAATTGATTGAATAAAAACAAAACTAACAGTGCTCTAGTTAGACGGTATTCATTAAACGAGGCCAAACGTTACCGATTTTCGCAACAACAAAGGACAATAAAAACCAGTGAGCGGTCAGAGATACTGAAGTAAAAAATTTAAATGAAACACAATAGTGGAGGTACAGTCGTGGAAAAAGTTTTATAACCATCCGAATATAAAACAAGCGAAGTCGTAAATAAAATCGAATAGCGTGCAGTCCGGCCGTACAGTTATTATAACTTAATTTATGACACTTACCCGAAAATTACCAGTTTCATCCGGTTTATGATGCTCCGAATACCAAGAGTGCCCTCTGTATTAGTTTTTTTTAATATTCTGCATTATCCAACGACCGTCAACGAAGCAGGTTCGTGTTCCAGAATGAGAGTATGTTTCTACGGTTTTAATCTATGTTGCACGCACATACACTTACATACACACACAGAAATATTTTTTTGACCTGCTTAACCTATCTCTTCTCTGTCTACCTAACTTATTTCTAAATTTGTATGTGACCTCTTCGAAAAACATCAAAAAAATTCTTACAAGTATTTTGAATTCCGTCACTGTCCCGAGTGTTGGTGTTTCGTCGTCTTTCTTGCCTGTGCAGTGACAATGTCAAAACATTCGTAGTCACTGTCACCAATGCCCAGTCTATGTCATCAAAAGCATGAATACATACTGAATTTCGAATTTTATTCATTTGAAGCATAGCATATTTAGCGTGATAAAGATGATGCAGAAAAATTGTAGTTGATCGTTGGAATACACTGGTAAATTTGGTGAGATCGATTGATAAGTATTTAATACTAATTTTGTCTATTTCCAAATACTTACTATTTACATGTAATATCAATAGACATGATATTTACATGCAACATTTAGAAAGTTTGTTGCGCCATGTTTATATGCTATAAAGTTTTTGTCACAAGTAAAATGTCATACGTAACTAATTTGTAACGAAACGAGAAAAGCTATCTAATTAATTGTATTTTTTTAAACATAACGCCGTAATTAATCTCTCGAGTGGGGTAGGCTGAGGTGTTAATCCCCGCATTTCGCATGTCATCTTGAGTCCCTGTGTGACAGGTTGCGAATCTGTGGCCACTATCCGGGCACAATAAGGAACATGACAGCTACAATTTACGGCATGTTATCTATTTACTGTTTAATTTAATAATAAACGGGAACTGGCGAGCCTAATTACTCGCACCACAATGTTTTTGTCTGCATCATAATAAAAATTCTGGGTGCATATTATATATTAGATACGTTTATATTATACATATATATTTCTCTAATCGATCTGTTCCAAAGAATTACATGGCTATTTATTTAAAGACTAACTTTTGCACTCGATTTCCTTTTTGAAAACAAAATGCCAAATATCTCGAAGACGGAACATCTTCAGGGACTAATTTAGATTCTTGACGATTTATTTAGACAAAATTACTATGTAATAGGCAATACAGATTTTTCGACTCATCTTTCCAAGCTATATAACGTTTATATAACATGAATTATGATTTGATAACCTACAATAACTGAAGATCTATCGAGTAGGGGAACCAGTTTGTTGCCTACACCTAAACCAACAAACACCGTGAAATATGGTGTTTCGACATCATGCATAAAAGTTGGGAAAGTTGCCTTTATTTAAAATTGTAATTTCCTACCTGGCAAGCTTTCTTTTTTCGACAATAATCATTTATTAAGTTTAAAACTGTTAAGAACCTAATGTGGTGTAGGCCAACATATCATTTCTTTACCGACCACAATCGCTTCTCTTGCTAACCAGGATCAACAGTGGTATCCTTTCAACCAAAATAACAGCTGAGCAATGAAGTACAGGCTACGTGGCCAGTCGTACTACCGCCTGTCTTGGGACTTTCAACGAGAAAAGACATTAATTCTTGTCAAATTCAATAATTGCAGATTAAGCCCATGAGACAAATTCCATTTTCACCAAGCGTTAACGCTAACGGAAAATAAAAATGTAATGACATTACCTCGCGCTCTAGTAACGTCATTTGAAAACATTTAAATTTTTTGTTGGCGTTAACGCTTGTGGAAAATAGAATTTGTCTAACTTGATGCCAAGTACCCTATAAGTTTTAGTTCCTGTGGTCTTGACAGACAGACTATCAACAGAAGAGATTGTTAAGAGTTCCTTTTTTCTGTTGGAATAATAAAGATAAGTTCGTTCCGAATATCGCTTCCAGTCGTATTTGGGTCGAAATTGGTCGTCGACTAGTTCCTTGGCTAAGTGGTCAGTCGAGTTCGACCACATAATGCCCGCGCTGTAGGCCAGCGAGTTTCATACATAATGAGAGTAACGTAGACCATGCAAAGTGCTCTGCGTTGGTAAATCACTCGCCCATTATTTGCTGTGCGAATTCAATAAATACTGGTCAAGTTAGAGTTAGAGCCGTAGGACGAGGGTTCCGTTGTGATTTATCCATTTTACCTTTTCTTGCAAACCTTAAACATTATGCCACTTTAGAAATTATATTTTCCTAAAGCGTTAACGCCAACAGAAAATGCAAATGTATTTGAATGACATAACAATGATAATTCAATTGTTTAACCTATTAAGATGACGTTCGTATTGACAATGACGTACTCGAGCGCGAGCAAACGTCATTTCATTTAAGCCGGCAGCCCCACAAGACAAATACCATTTTCCACAAGCGTTAACGCTAACAGAAAATAAACATGTATGGAAATGACGATTCCTCATGCTCGAGTTACGTCATTGTAATGTCATCTCCATACATTTTATTTTTCTGTTGGCGTTTACGGAAAATGGTTTTCGTCTAAGGGACCTGGACCTGGCCTGGTTTGAGTAATTTCAAAGATCGTACATACGTCATTACGTCATTTTATTAATAGAATAGAGGAAAGAATTGTTTTATAAGGAACCCTAAATAAATCCACCAGTCCGACGCTTTTCGCTTAAATAATTTCGACAGACCAATTTCAAAGTAACTATTTTTTTTGCTTTGTAGGTAACAATCGCGTCAAACGATTTCTATATTCACTCGAACGGAATCTAAACAAATATTGTTAGACTTAATTGATTTTATCTAAAACATGAATTTAAATTACTTTAGTGTTAACAGCCGATTCAATTACGCCTTACAGAAACTTGTGCAATAAAAAGTAAAGTTAGCCATGTTGTGTAGACTACCTATTTATTTTTTAATAGTTTAGTTATAAAAAGTTTTATTGTGATTTGAATTACTACGCAGGCTATTTGTTTTCTTTGAAATCTTTATGCAAAAAAAAAAAAATAATCAGAATTAATGCTGGCTAGTAATAACAGTTACAAAGTGAACAAAAATTTGCAAAACATTTGTGATACCTACTTTTTAAAATCGATTTTATTTTCTAATTTATACCACTTAAGCCGCGTTCTCACTATGTCGTAATGATGGATAGACAAGTCGTTCGTCATTTCTGAAGTGTCGTGGCTTCTTTGGTTAAATTGGTACTAGGGTACTCAAATACATGGACAAAATTACCGTCGTTGAACCACGACTAACAATTAGTTTAAGATTAATTTAATTTACCTACGGTAATTTTATTAAATTAAATAAGTATATAGTTACAACACACATATAAACATATCTACTCAACCAAAAACCTACATTTTTTTTTTGTGTTGAAGAAATGTAGATACTATGTACCTAATATGTACTTTTTTTGATTAAGTAAAATTCACAGAACTGTATAAAAAACAGAGTGACGTTCCATTTCATATGATATTAGTTTGTGTATTACAATTACAAATACTAAGAAATAAACAGGATGTTAATGTTATTGCTCTGCCGGCGGGATTTTCAACAATCATTATTTGTAGTCGTAAATTTTGTAAATTTCGCACGACATTTACAAAATATCGTCGCATAAATAGTCGTAAAACGGAATGAAAATAGAACATTGTTAGGAAAGTTTGGCTGCGTTTGTTATAAATAAACGGGATTTGGAAGCAACCAATAATACCTAATGTTTCGAAGTTTGTTTTGCAACTTTGAAAAACTGCATCTTACATTATGTTAAAAAATTACACACATTGACTCGGCCCTGCAGTAAGTATCGTAAGAACTTGTGTCACAGGAACTAACCCAGACCCTATAGCGTAGCTGTCGGCAGTTTACACCACTGCACCACAGAAGTCGTCAAAAAAACAAAAACCCAAGTAATAAGATTCAAGGAAGAAGAAGAGAAGGACCAATTAAAAAAAAGTAAAAAGCCAATACTACCATCCTAAGTCAACCATAGTAATACTTTCGATAAGACCGGTTGATACAACTTTATTTACTGTTTTAATTAATAGTGCTTTTCTATGGCTCTGCTGTCCCACATACAAAGAAAACAACAGTATTTAGTAAATCCACCCTGTGTCCGAGCAAAATAGCTATAACTTTGAGATCAGCGCATACTTTCCAGCCGAAATCTTTGTATTTTATTAAATTTAATATGGCTTTCATATTTTCGTACGTTTCTTTTAAAACAGTTGAATATGCTATTGGTACTGACGCATACTTATTGCCATTGTGCAGCAATACCGCTTTCAGAGTTGTTTTTGAACCATCAATAAATAAACGCCAGTCTTGTGTTTCGTAAGGAATGCTTAACTCACTCATCAAAGTTTCTATATCGTCACAGTAACATATGTTTTCAAAAGTTGAATAAAATGAAGCCAGCTCTTTATTACGTTTTCGTTGCACAGTCACGTTTGTGTTAGGAGCCAACAAATTCCACTCTTTTTGCCTAGATCCTAGTAATTCAGCTTGCCTAATCGATAAATTTAAGTCTCTTATCAAATCATTTAATTGATTTTGATTTATCAGACGTGGACGGCCAAGAGAACTTGTTGAAGGTAAAAACTCAGGATCTTCGCTGTCTCCATCATTATATTCTATAACATTTGACAAATCGGGCTCTTCTGTAATCTCAATTTGATTTTTGGAGGGAGGTAAAGGAGGAGGCATCTCTTCACTGTGAGGTACTGGTTTCGACATTGAAAGAACGTCAGGGTACTTGATGTTATGCTTGATTTTCTTTGTAAAACCACGTATGTCAGTCAAGCAAAAGTAGCAATCATTGAAATGATTACTAGGTTCACGCCATAATGCTGGTACGGCAAATGGCATTGACGTCTTGTTTCCATTCAACCAAGATATCAAGATAGCATAGCAGGAAACACAAAAAAACTTTGGTATCCATGGTTTATCTTGATTAATAGCACGCCCAAAATATAGTAAATATGCACTTCTCACTTTTTTGGAAACATTTTTTGTTTGTGACTTCACAATATACTGTCCGCAAACATAACAAAACTTATTTGCTGCATTTAAGCAGTTGCAACGACCACTTAGTCCAGTATTCATAATGGATTTCCAAAGAAATATGTACGAATATGTTCGACGTTATCGAATAAAAATGACTACTAAACAAAACAAAATAATAAAAAGTACAACACATCAAAAATGGTAACTATTTCATTTACGCCTAAAGTGAGGGTAATAGAAAAAATAATTTGGCATGTACCTCGAAAACTAGACGTGATAGATACCACATATGTTTGGAACATTTAATCTGTGACTCATTAGCTATTCATTCCAGCTAACACTTACGTGGGTACCAAAATCCTGTAACGCAGTGTAGATAGATCGATGATGAATTATTTTTTTCCAGGGTTCCACCTGAGTGGTGTGGTCCGCGCACCAGCATCGGTGCCTCCATGCTCCGAACCAGAACGGCTTTTCAGGGTCACAGTATCCTTTGACAGGTAAGAATAACTTGAACCTCCTTCAGTCCAAAACAGACATTTTCAAAACGGAATAATTTTGAGTGTCACATCACGCTTAGGGGCCGTAGTATTATGTTACGCAATTTTTGATCCCCCTCACCCCCATATAACGCGATGTAACCAAAACACCTTCGACATTAAAAACCTCAAGAATGTTCAGTAAGACAAGAAGACCTTTTCCAATTTTTTTCTGACCCATAAATTGCGTAACGTAATACTTTAACATCCCCTTGCGACCAGCGACATTGTGACTTTAAAAACCTAGAACTAAGAAGCAATAGTTCAAATTTGGATCTCTACTTGAGATCCAAAAAAAGCATTTGATTAAAATCTTTACCAAAATAACACGCTGTCAACCTCAAATATTGTTCGATTCAGAAGTCGAAAAAAGGAATGTCTTTTCTTTAGATTCATTCAGTAAAAACAATGGGTACTAAACAATAGACAGAGGTGACGTCAATGAAGAGCTTTTATAATTTTTAGAAAGGGCAATATTTATTGTTACGGATATTAAAGGTGCCGAAATAATACCTTGCCGTAAACTTTATGAAGAAATCTTTGGCTTAGCAAATTTGCTACTGTTTATTTATAAAGAAATGGAGCGGCTATTATAAAACACAAAAGAAGTTTCTTTATTCTCGCGTCAATGTCGATCGGCTTGAAATGCTTTAAGATAACATTTAAACTGTATAAAATGTATTGGAAGTTTGACAAAAAAGTCTCCCCGAAAAATGTTTTTTGACAAAGATTTTTCACTGGCAACATTTTGCATCTGCCATTCTTTTTTATTTGGTATAAAATGTAAAGGACACTAAAACATCCACTAAACCACAATCCAATATCCAGTAATCCACAAATTCTTTGTACAGAGATTTTATACAATAAAAATAGGTATTAATAATAATAAAATACTTTATGTTCAATAAGTATGTTTATTGTTGTAAACCTTATCTATTTAATCAAAAGACCGATATTGTTCTGAGATTAAAATAAAATGTTTCCCATGTGATTCCTAAGGATGCAATTCATCTTCTTCCCTAAATTTAATCGAAATTCAGCAAAACGACAGTAAGAGTTACTTCGAGACTTAGTACAGCACGAGAGGGATAACATCTTTACCTCACACAGACAACACTTAGAGGATGATCTTGGTGTTTCACGACATCAAGGGCATCGTCGTGTTAATAGGCGGCGGTATCACTCTCCATTAGGTGAACCGTTTGCTTAATTGCCCTTGAAGTTGTATCAAAAATTAAAAATACCCCGTTTATATTAGCACGTATTAAATCAAACACTCTTTATTCCAGGTGTAAAATAACAGGTGTGACGTGCAGTTGCGATGCCCGCGATATCTTCTGGTGCCAGCATGTGGTGGCGCTCGCGCTGTATCGGATCAGGAATGCTGATTCCGTCCGTCTGCGAGTACCCATCTCAGGTAATTACTCTATACACATCTGTGGTACCGTACAAACGGTAGCGGTCGAGATAACTCCAATACGATATAGTTTCATTCGAAAGATTGTTTTGTTTCCTGTATTATACGCAATATAGTGATATATTATTCCGTTGTTCGTTTAAGGTTATAATTTATCTCACACATTTAAGTTCTGAGTCACAAACATAAACTATAGACCCTAATTACAACGCAACCATCCGTATGCGAGTCTTTGTGAATCTTAACCCTTAATCATCTAGAAACTCGCTGTACTTCAAGTTTATAGATGATTTAGGTTTTAGATTCACAAACGTACTGTGGTAGAACTACGTGCGAGATCGTCTGAATTGGTACCATCCTCCTTTCTATTTCTGCCGTGAAGCAGTTTGCTGTTTCGGTTCGGTTTGGAAAGCCAGTGCGAGTTTCCATTAATAAACTAACCTTACCTTCCAGAAACCTTGCTGCAAATGGACAGGCAGCAGTTACAGAAGTTCGTGCAGTACCTTATTGCGGAGCACCATACTGAGGTGCTGCCTACGGCGCAGCGGCTGGCGGACGAGGTGCTGCAGGCAAGGTCCGCGATCAACAGGATCTGTGGAGCACCAGACCCCACAGCCGGCCCTCCGCCCGACGCGCACCACGCCTGGCACTTGGATGAGCAGCAGGTAAGCATCTCCTGCAGTATTCTTCCACCAAACTTGACTCGATGTTGTTTTAGGAAAAAATCCTCTGGTGCCGATTAGAGAAGAAGAATTATCTATGTACTTGATGTGCAGTAGGTAAGCTTCAACTGATGAAGGAACAGTAGAAGACCTGAAATTATAGGAGGAAAAGATTTTGGTGGCGATTTAGTTACAAAGGTGGCATATGAATAATAATATATAGTATTTTTCATTTTGTTCCAGGTCTGCGAACAAGTGCGAGCGTACTTATTACAGGGGACTTATTATAATGCAAACAAACAGCTTAATTCTTTATTTTCTAAGGTAAATATATAAATAATTATCACTACCTACTTCTTATAATCTCTAATCTTTTAAAACGAAAAACGATTTCTTCCGCATGATAAGATAGCATAAGGTCATGCTAATCAATGCAATGTAATGTCTGAGTGTTTAATTCAATGTCTTGATGTACTAGAACCTTTTACGTCACCTAGACTTACTAAAATTAAATATTTTCTTGGAAATTAGATTAGATATTCAAGAAAGTTCTACGTAGCCACATTTGTAATAAAAACTTGATCATTCCACCAGGTAAGAGAAATGCTTCGAGCTCAAGACTCGAACGGGCCCAGAATGCTGATGCTCATGACGGAGCAGTTCCTGTCAGACCCCCGCCTGCTACTGTGGAGGAATCAGAACACCCCCATGACTGAGAAGTGCAGGCAGCTATGGGAACAGCTTGGAGCGTTGTGGGTCAGCATAGTCCTGGATCCTGGGAGTAACAAACACAATAGGATGCAGTGGAAACACCTTCTGGAGAAGTGGTCCGCGGTGGAGGTCTGCCCCACTGAGGATCCTGACTACAGGAGCTTTCCTTTGGTTAGTAAAATAGCCGAGTTAACACAATTAAGAAAATTTACAAAAACCTTCTTCATCTCACTATAAGGTCGTTACATTCTATAGTTTCTATTGGTGTTGATTAAGCTACACGTTTCTGATATAGCTTTATCAACGCCGAAAAATTAGTCCCAAGCTCTTAAGGGGCTAACAATAAACCCTACTTTCACAGAACTCATTCAAAAAGTTTTCACCTTCGAAAATTTTAAGTTATCTAATGTTAGGTACATTTCGAATATTCACTGCTTTTTAAGCTATTGACTTAGCCAAAAACCACATTTTTGTTGACAGATGTTTGAGTTTAAGATTTAAACCAAATATTTAAAAGAAGACACCATTTAAAACGGAAATTGCTCAGAATTTTAACATAATTGTATGTGAATAAATATCTTCAAACTCAATTTTGATCAATTTCTTTAATATTCTAGTACGCGAGAGAACGGGAGCGGAACGAGAGGGATCGAGACAGGGACCACAGAGACAGGGACAGGCATAGAGATCGAGAGGAGAGGGACAGGGAGAGGCTGCGGGAGCGAGAGGAGAGAGACAGGTAAGACACTAATCATGGTGGTGATATATTGAGCGAGGACGTGGTAGCTCCAGTTTGTAACGTGCCTTGGTTAACCGACCGACCCGACACGACAGGTGGAGGATTTGAGTCTTGGGCTGCCGTAAATTGAAGCATGCCATTGTGCCTGGATAGTGGCGACAGATTCGCAACCTGTCACACTGGGACTCAAAATAAAATGCCAACCCGAACCCCTCTCGAGGGAATACGGCATGAGTTATGTATGTATGTATGATAGAATGATTTCTTTTTTTTTCAGAGAAAGACATAGAGAGAGGCAAAGGAGAGAAATGCATTCCCATTCAGAAAGTTCTGATGAAGAACCTAGACCTAATAAGTAAGACCAACTTTCTATGACTTTTTACGTACTTTATTTGCACCAATATTAATAATGTTTTATTTGTAATGGAGATCTCAATTTCATTCAAATTATTATTACATTTATCGAATAACCAACTATGTGATTCAAATTTATATTCTTTTACTAAAGGTCGCCGATAGTCGAAATTCGACAAAATAGGTTAAATGTCATGTCATGTCAGCACTCATACGCCTTCGACCGCGCAGTTTTCGTATAAACGGAACATGTTTTTGCTACACGTATTAATTCAAATTCAATACGTTTTTTATTTAAATAGACTTAAAATAAGTGCTTTCAAATCGTCATTTTTTTATCTAGCATCGGTTCGGAATGCTATCTACGGGGAAGTAGCCGGCGGGAAACCTCCGCAGTTGCTTTTTTCAAAACTTTACAATAATTTTTCATTACATGTTGGAACATTTAAGTTTTCTAACTATTTCATACGATTTAAAGTTACTATGACTACCTCTATATAAAGCAAATTACAATAAGGTTTTTATTTAAACACATTTCGTTTAATTGCATGAAACATAGGGGAGCAACGGATTTAATATTATGATTGTCTATTGTTTCTAGTTATGAACGTGAGTACAGGAGAGCTAGTAAGAGATTAAGACTTCACAACCAAAGGCCAGCGCCACAGTTGACACCGAGAACTGTTTTTCATAAGTAAGATTTTTTCTTAAATAGTTACTATATCAACTAGTTTGAAACCTCAAACTAAATTTACAACAATTTTCTATTACTGAGCAGAAGCCAAATTGAAAGAAATTACCTTGAATTGTAAATATGTATTGTTTACACCTAAAAAAACCTTTTCGGACATTTTCATGACTATGTATATTTATTTCTACCTACTTTCGCATAAGCGAAAGTGAGAAAACTTCAAGAAACTCTTTCTTAACTTCCTATCATAATGTTTCCGTTCCCTTCCAGAGCGTTAGACGCAGTAGACATATCATGGGAGAACGACCACTTGAAATGCATTCTGAGTGCCGACGAGTACTGTGATCCTGAGTCATTGGAGAAGCACGCCGGAGCCTCCGCCACGCCCACACTGCAGCCCTACCCCAAGTTCAACGACTTAGGACAACCGCTGTGGCATGGTAAATTTCAGTACTTAAAATATTCCTAAAGCCCACGATCGGTTCGGAGGGTCGGCCCAAATTTTCCTTGTTAGCTAGTTACATAATTTTGTGTTGTGTCATCGAAATATTGACAGGTTTTGTTTAACATTACATCTTAATTAAGTTGGCGTACTAAAAACGTAGCTTTCCACATGCGTTCGGTTTTTATCCAATTCGGTAAATTAGAAATCTATGATATTTGTCTAAATAGCTCATAAATTTTGCTTTATCTGGCGCCGGCCTGGCCGGTATGAGGCGCTGCTGGCCCACGGCCGCGCGCCCGCAGCGCTGCGGCTCTAACTATAATGTTGTGTGGTTTGGTTGTCAGAGCACCTGCCAGTAGTAGGCGCGCGTATCGAGGCGCTGCTGGCCCACGGCCGCGCGCCCGCAGCGCTGCGGCTCTAACTATAATGTTGTGTGGTTTGGTTGTCAGAGCACCTGCCAGTAGTAGGCGCGCGTATCGAGGCGCTGCTGGCCCACGGCCGCGCGCCCGCAGCGCTGCGGCTCTAACTATAATGTTGTGTGGTTTGGTTGTCAGAGCACCTGCCAGTAGTAGGCGCGCGTATCGAGGCGCTGCTGGCCCACGGCCGCGCGCCCGCAGCGCTGCGGCTCTAACTATAATGTTGTGTGGTTTGGTTGTCAGAGCACCTGCCAGTAGTAGGCGCGCGTATCGAGGCGCTGCTGGCCCACGGCCGCGCGCCCGCAGCGCTGCGGCTCTAACTATAATGTTGTGTGGTTTGGTTGTCAGAGCACCTGCCAGTAGTAGGCGCGCGTATCGAGGCGCTGCTGGCCCACGGCCGCGCGCCCGCAGCGCTGCGGCTCTAACTATAATGTTGTGTGGTTTGGTTGTCAGAGCACCTGCCAGTAGTAGGCGCGCGTATCGAGGCGCTGCTGGCCCACGGCCGCGCGCCCGCAGCGCTGCGGCTCTAACTATAATGTTGTGTGGTTTGGTTGTCAGAGCACCTGCCAGTAGTAGGCGCGCGTATCGAGGCGCTGCTGGCCCACGGCCGCGCGCCCGCAGCGCTGCGGCTCTAACTATAATGTTGTGTGGTTTGGTTGTCAGAGCACCTGCCAGTAGTAGGCGCGCGTATCGAGGCGCTGCTGGCCCACGGCCGCGCGCCCGCAGCGCTGCGGCTCTAACTATAATGTTGTGTGGTTTGGTTGTCAGAGCACCTGCCAGTAGTAGGCGCGCGTATCGAGGCGCTGCTGGCCCACGGCCGCGCGCCCGCAGCGCTGCGGCTCTAACTATAATGTTGTGTGGTTTGGTTGTCAGAGCACCTGCCAGTAGTAGGCGCGCGTATCGAGGCGCTGCTGGCCCACGGCCGCGCGCCCGCAGCGCTGCGGCTCTAACTATAATGTTGTGTGGTTTGGTTGTCAGAGCACCTGCCAGTAGTAGGCGCGCGTATCGAGGCGCTGCTGGCCCACGGCCGCGCGCCCGCAGCGCTGCGGCTCTAACTATAATGTTGTGTGGTTTGGTTGTCAGAGCACCTGCCAGTAGTAGGCGCGCGTATCGAGGCGCTGCTGGCCCACGGCCGCGCGCCCGCAGCGCTGCGGCTCTAACTATAATGTTGTGTGGTTTGGTTGTCAGAGCACCTGCCAGTAGTAGGCGCGCGTATCGAGGCGCTGCTGGCCCACGGCCGCGCGCCCGCAGCGCTGCGGCTCTAACTATAATGTTGTGTGGTTTGGTTGTCAGAGCACCTGCCAGTAGTAGGCGCGCGTATCGAGGCGCTGCTGGCCCACGGCCGCGCGCCCGCAGCGCTGCGGCTGGCTGTCAGCGCCGCGCGCGCCATGCGCCATCGACAGGTAACTATAATGTTTATATCATTTATTTAATGTTATTTGTATGTGTCGTCGGGTCATTGCAAGGGCCGGATCGTTGCGAAAATCTTATGGTTTTCGTGATTTTTAGAAAATCGGTTATCACAACCATCTTAACATTTTAATAACGTAAAGTCCATACTTAATGTTTAAACATTCTGCAATTTACCAAAACATAAATTTATTTAACTTTGTAAACATCAATCTCTACTACCTATTTCAAACAAAATCCTTGCAAACGCGACAGTTTGTAAGGATGTATGGAAGAATAGATATCTATTACTCTTTCACCCAAAAACTACTGAATGGATTTCAAGAAACTTTACAAAAATATAGCTTATACAACAGAGTAGCACAATATATATAATTTGTTAGTGTATTTGTAAGATGTGTGAATTGTTCAAAATATAACGATCAAGTAATAAATTCCTATTTGAACCATTTTCGACTTTTGCGCGGGCAAAAGTTAGTAGTAGTAGTAGTAGTAGTAGTTATTTATAAAAACAATGACGTTGACAGGAGGTGGCGCAGCAGCGATGGCAAGAGGCGGGCGCGGGCGAGGCGTCGTCGAGCGGCGGCGGGGGCGGGGGCGGCGGCGGAGGCGGGGGCGGCGGCGGCGGCGGGGGCGGGGGCGGCGCGTGGGACGCGGGCGGCGGCGCGGCGGGCGGCGCGGAGCGGCACAAGCTGTCGCTGGTGTGCGCGCACATGGACGCCGGCGCCTGCCTCAGCAACGGACACACGTGTGCGCTGTCACACTCACACAGGTGTATAGGGAGAGGTGAGTTTCGTCTGGCTGTATGGCGCATCGCTCTTTGCCTTTTCTGAGTAATTGGCAAAATCAAAGTAATCAGTGAGGGAATTCAAAAATGTTTGATTGTTTCTTGTTTACAATATCAAAATTACAAGTTGATAGATTTTTCGGTTTACATAACCTGCTAGTATTATGGCGACACTAAAATGCAATGATGTTAATAAAAAATGCAAGGAAATCTATATTATATTTTGAAAAAAAAAATGGTACCAATTTTACCGCAAAACAAAAATCTTGCAGTGGAATCACACTTGTCAGCAACAATCGTGATTTTATTTATGAAAAATCATTATTTAGTATCGCTATTCAATATGCGTAAGTAGCTGAAGCCTTGTGGAAAGCTGTAGTAATTAGTATTTAATAAAAATCGACCCTGCGACAGTGCAGTAAGGTGCATATCCGCTTGTCTAAAATATGTGTAATAATAATGAACACGTTTTTCACACAATGATAGGAGTATCTTCTCTTCAAATCTGAAACCGCTAGGGTTGTACAAGCACAGTTTTAATAAAATATCCCATTACAGTCTTTCCTCTCCAACAGACAGTAGATGTTGGACCGGGTGGACGTTGGAAGCGATATGGTGCGTGTACGAATGTCTCGCGGACGCGTGCCTGGCCCCAGACGACCAGCGAGCTTCACCACGACTGCATACGTACTTGGATGAAGAACCCAACACTGGATTGCCGCCTAGGTAAGGAATCGACGAGTTAGATATTTCCCTTAAAATTAGTGAAGTTACAATATTACATACAAGTTCGTTAATCGCATTACTAATTTATTTATTTAAAACAATTAACAATAAATCAAATTAAAAAACATCAAACTAAAAGAATCAATAACATAAAATAAAAATTAAATTAAAAAGGGCGTTCAAAAAAAATCTTTGGTATCATGTACTCGTAGGTAATTGTAACAATGAAATAACAACATTTTCATATTGACGGCGTTTTGAAGTTTTTACTTTTAACTAGCCGCACATGAGACTAATTAATTTTAATAAAAAATTCTACTTCAATTCCAAACGCTGCTAGCAGGCATTTTATGGATTGCTTTTAAACTATAGAGAAAACTTAACAAATTTTCTCTGTTTCTAAAAAAGAGTCAGGTCCAAGAGCTTAAATGAATTTTTGGTTCCATGGCATTCCAGTGTTAACACTGACTTTCTATATTATTAGTAGCATAAATAGCGCATTTTCCATTTATTTTTAACTACCCTTTTTATTGTAGGCAAGCGTTTGGCCAAAATCACATCTAATTTTAAATATCTTAGGTTAAACAAATCAACTCTGCCGTAATTAATCCTTCGAGGTTCGCAAGCTTATGTTGAGTCCCAGTGTGACAGATTGCGAATCTATCGCAACTATCCGGGCACAATGAGAAACATGGCAGCTACAATGTACGACAATCCAAGACTCGAACCAACGACCTGTCGAGTCGGGTCGGTTAACCAAAGCACGTAACAAACTGAGCTACCACAGCACACATTAGTTTAAATAAATAAATTTAACTGCATGAAACCTTTTTGATACTACAATTCCGGTAACCTGTATTTAATTTTGACCATCTCAGATATCAGCACGTACCAGTAGCTGGTAGCAAGAACCCTGAAGAGACTTACTTGGCGCTCGCTTTAGAAGCTGCTCTGCTGGGTTTAGGAGTACAGAGGATGCTGCCTAGTGGCTTGTACGCACAAGAGCGGTATTGCAAACAGGTATTTCAAGTTATTTATTTCCTAATTCAATCTCAAACACAATATTTCTAGGGGTCATCCGTCACACCAGACACAAAAGTACAGGTAGTGTTATATTTTCTTTCCCTTTTGGGCCGGCAGGATGTACGGGTTATTACCGCACAGTAGGCACAAATTAATCAACGACTTATACTCTTAATTTAGGTTAAATATGAATAACTGCACTTCTGCCCATGTAGCAATTTACAACTATACTACTCAAAACAAAATAAGGGCCACGAGGTATTTTGTCTGTACCATGAAAATAATAAAACCAATATTATATTTTTTTGTCTCCATAACGAAAACTAGTGTTGTTTTTACCGTGTAGACCAATAAACTTATTCCAATAATAATTATTAAAAAGTTTATTTGCTTTTGAAAGAAAAAATCACATTTAAAGTTAAAAATAAAAACAATGTAAAGTTACTGAAAACAAAAGAAAATACTCCATGCTCATCTTTTAGTAACGAGTATGCCCTCCTCGTTTCGCTACGCACTCCTGAAGCCTGGAGTGTATGCTCTCAATCAAATGCCTGACATTTTCCATTGGAATCTCTTCCCAGGCCCTTTTCACAGCGTTGTTGAGTTGCTGTTAGTTGTGGATTTCCTGATCACCGTCTCTAAATCTTCGTTTCAACTGTTCCCACGTGTGCTCTATTGGATTTAAGTCCGGACTGTTCGCCGGCCACGGCAAGACTTGAATTTGAGACGCTTCCAGTACAAACCGAGTCGCTTGAGCCGTGTGTGCACGAGCATTGTCTTACATCAAGATGAATCCAGGACCCGCTCGTTGGGCAAATGGGATTACATGTGGTCTAACAACTTCCTCAATATACCGCTGAGCAGTAACAGTACCCTCCTTTAAAATAGCGAGCTCAGTTTTGCCGTGTAAGCTTATCCCGCCCCAAATCATTACATTTGGACCACCAAAACGATCGACTTCATGGATGCAGGCTTCTGAAAATCTCTCGCCGCGTCTTCTCCATACTCTAATACGCCGATCGTCGTTAAAAAATTTAACTTTGCATTCGTCTGTGAAGAGCACCATGCCCCATTGGTTTATGTCCCAGTCCAAATGTTGACTGGTAAATCTTAAACGATTTGCACGATGATTTCTGGTTAATGGAACCAGGTCTTCTTCTAACACTGCCGGTCTCTTGGAAACGATTCCATAGATTTTGAATAGCTCTTCGAGAAAATTCCAATTGCAAACCCACAGATCGCTGCGAATGACCTTCTTCAATCATTGTAACGGCTCTGGTTGCTGTCAGCGAGTCCATATGACGCCTGCGTGCTTGTGGCATATTGCAAAAGATGTTTCTGACTCCAGATATTAATGAACTCTGATAATTTCTAATAAACCAAGAAGCTAAGGAAAGCAAAACGACAAAGACAATGGAATCAAAATTTTCAAAAATAATTTTAAATCAAATTTTATTTAAAATTGGTGCCAGCATTAGATGAATACTACAATATTAAAAAGTTTGGGTATCAAAGAGTTTGTATACTTAATATTTTACTACTTTCAATATGTAAATGTTTAATAATTTACACCAAAATGAAAAAATACCTCGTGGCCCTTATTTTGTTTTGAGTAGTATATATGCATATATTTTCGTTCCTTAATAAAGACAGTTTAAAAACATCTTTACGGGGTTTTAGTTCGTACATTAGCTCTCCCCTTTAACATTGCACTCATCTTATAGGCTGTAGATTACCCTTACAGAATTAATAACGTTTAGTGACATTAAAAGATCCAGATTACCTAAATAAACCTTAAAATAATTATGAAATTAATTGTACTTGCTTCGTTAATTCTGGGAGATCTTACCAATTTTTTTAATACGTATCTATAGTAGACACAAAACCAATAAACTAAATTGTAAAATTTTATAGATTACTATAGTGATCCTTCCTCTTGAATCACTCTATAAAAAAACTCCATCAAAATCCGTTGCGTAGTTTTAAAGATTAAGCATGTTTTATAGTATGTACCGATTCAAGTCAAAATAAAACTTTTAGGATAATTTTCTTTATATCTTGTCTTTCCCCACAGGAGGAACGTTTAATAGGCCAATTACAACGAGTAGAAGGAGAAGCCGCGGCTGGCGTGTGCGGTAATGTAGCACGTGCACTGTTAGCGGGCGGACCATCATCATGTTTAGGTGCTCGGGTTCACCCTCGTTCGGCGCCGGCGCATACGTTCGCTCGCTACCTTTTCCTTACGCTACTGCCTGGGGATCCGGAGCTAGCTTATCGTGTTGGATTGAGAGCTATGAGGTTAGTATTCAATTTTTTCTTGGAGATTGTGGATTGACGCCTGCAGCACACCTCCGCCGCAAAATCGTAGCTGCGAAACTGCGCTAAGTTCGATCTGATTTGTCAGTTGAAGACAAACGAAATTTTATTACTATTACTGATTCTATCTCTTTCCCCCGTCCTACTCGCAGCCTGTAGCACATTTTCGCTGCGAAATTATAGCGACAGTATAGTTTTTAACAAATATTTTACACTAAAACGCAATTCTGAACAATTATGAACGAATATTCAACAATAACGTAACTTTCCTTTCCGCAGACTGCCAATGGTGGAAGAAGCGTACTCGCTGGGCGGCGGCAGCGGTGGCGCTGGTGCTGGTGGGGCGTGGCACACGCTGCAGCATGCGGAACAACAACAAGCGGCTCTTGCTAGTGCATTGCTTGGTATGTATTACTAGCTCTACCAGGTTACCGCGTTAGCCAATGCCGGATCGGTCTTGTCACCAGGCTCACAAGTTTACTGCACTGTATCAAATTTCATACGTAAAAAATACATTTTGCACAACTACACCGGAATGAAAATCAATTTCTTCAAATAGTGATGTCGAAGCAATAATATTTAATGAATAAAGTATTTTGTAACGTTTTTCGATAACTTTTAATTTTGAACTTGGTATTCCACATTTATAAACGAAGATTCTGGTAAGCCATTACGTATTAGCGTAGTGTTCAGCCAAATAACAGTATGTTTGCTTACAGGCGCAGCGCGCGGCAGCCCAGGCCGGCTACGCGCAGCACTAGCGGCCGCACAGCGCCACGTGCGCTCCGCAGCGCAACTGTTCCGACTAGCGCAGGACGCATTACGCCACGCCGCGCCGCCCGACGCGCCGCACCACCACCGCGACCTGCTCGCCGCCGCCTTCGAGCTCGGACTGCAGGTAGCTACATCACTACACTACACCCACCTACACTTGCTGTTCCGACTAGCGCAGGACGCATTACGCCACGCCGCGCCGCCCGACGCGCCGCACCACCACCGCGACCTGCTCGCCGCCGCCTTCGAGCTCGGACTGCAGGTAGCTACATCACTACACTACACCCACCTACACTTGCTGTTCCGACTAGCGCAGGACGCATTACGCCACGCCGCGCCGCCCGACGCGCCGCACCACCACCGCGACCTGCTCGCCGCCGCCTTCGAGCTCGGACTGCAGGTAGCTACATCACTACACTACACCCACCTACACTTGCTGTTCCGACTAGCGCAGGACGCATTACGCCACGCCGCGCCGCCCGACGCGCCGCACCACCACCGCGACCTGCTCGCCGCCGCCTTCGAGCTCGGACTGCAGGTAGCTACATCACTACACTACACCCACCTACACTTGCTGTTCCGACTAGCGCAGGACGCATTACGCCACGCCGCGCCGCCCGACGCGCCGCACCACCACCGCGACCTGCTCGCCGCCGCCTTCGAGCTCGGACTGCAGGTAGCTACATCACTACACTACACCCACCTACACTTGCTGTTCCGACTAGCGCAGGACGCATTACGCCACGCCGCGCCGCCCGACGCGCCGCACCACCACCGCGACCTGCTCGCCGCCGCCTTCGAGCTCGGACTGCAGGTAGCTACATCACTACACTACACCCACCTACACTTGCTGTTCCGACTAGCGCAGGACGCATTACGCCACGCCGCGCCGCCCGACGCGCCGCACCACCACCGCGACCTGCTCGCCGCCGCCTTCGAGCTCGGACTGCAGGTAGCTACATCACTACACTACACCCACCTACACTTGCTGTTCCGACTAGCGCAGGACGCATTACGCCACGCCGCGCCGCCCGACGCGCCGCACCACCACCGCGACCTGCTCGCCGCCGCCTTCGAGCTCGGACTGCAGGTAGCTACATCACTACACTACACCCACCTACACTTGCTGTTCCGACTAGCGCAGGACGCATTACGCCACGCCGCGCCGCCCGACGCGCCGCACCACCACCGCGACCTGCTCGCCGCCGCCTTCGAGCTCGGACTGCAGGTAGCTACATCACTACACTACACCCACCTACACTTGCTGTTCCGACTAGCGCAGGACGCATTACGCCACGCCGCGCCGCCCGACGCGCCGCACCACCACCGCGACCTGCTCGCCGCCGCCTTCGAGCTCGGACTGCAGGTAGCTACATCACTACACTACACCCACCTACACTTGCTGTTCCGACTAGCGCAGGACGCATTACGCCACGCCGCGCCGCCCGACGCGCCGCACCACCACCGCGACCTGCTCGCCGCCGCCTTCGAGCTCGGACTGCAGGTAGCTACATCACTACACTACACCCACCTACACTTGCTGTTCCGACTAGCGCAGGACGCATTACGCCACGCCGCGCCGCCCGACGCGCCGCACCACCACCGCGACCTGCTCGCCGCCGCCTTCGAGCTCGGACTGCAGGTAGCTACATCACTACACTACACCCACCTACACTTGCTGTTCCGACTAGCGCAGGACGCATTACGCCACGCCGCGCCGCCCGACGCGCCGCACCACCACCGCGACCTGCTCGCCGCCGCCTTCGAGCTCGGACTGCAGGTAGCTACATCACTACACTACACCCACCTACACTTGCTGTTCCGACTAGCGCAGGACGCATTACGCCACGCCGCGCCGCCCGACGCGCCGCACCACCACCGCGACCTGCTCGCCGCCGCCTTCGAGCTCGGACTGCAGGTAGCTACATCACTACACTACACCCACCTACACTTGCTGTTCCGACTAGCGCAGGACGCATTATGCCACGCCGCGCCGCGTAAATAGCGTAAATACGCTCTATTTACTCTGATACACAAGAGTAAACCAATTTGAGACTAAAGTTAATTTTTTGTGTCCCCAGGTACTCCGGATGACGCTATCATCAGTGAACTGGAGGAGGCGAGAAATGGTCCGGTGGCTTGTCACCTGCGCTACAGAACTAGGACTCGACGCATTGCTCTCTATTATGCAAAATTGGTAAACATCCTATTTTTTTTCCTTTAAATCTTCGTTTGTAAAAAAGTAAGTAAGTTACGGATAAATTGATCTTCAAAACACTATTTTACTTTGCTATTTTTGAAATAAAATTTAACCGACTATTTTGCCCTACAAACTTGCCCTAAACTCGTACCCCTACAAACCACGTGAATAATGAAATCTAAATCAACTGATTCTCTTTCTTTCCTAGGTACGAGTTGTTCACGCCGACGGAGGCGACGGGCCCGGTGGCGGCGGCGGCCATGTCGCACGCCACGGCGCTGCGGCTCGGCCTGTCCTTCGACCAGCAGGAGAAACTCAGCGCATGCGCTCGCACGCTGGCGCTGCAGTGCGCTGCTAAGGTAAATACGATGTTCTACCTAAATTAAGATGTTTTGTTAGACAATTCATTAGAAAAGGAGTAAAATTTTTTGCTGGTCATATAATAGCTGATAATAATAACATTTTATTTTAAAAAAAATTGTGTTCAATATAAACGCTTCGATCTTCCAAACAAATTCTAAGAAGGCAACTACTAGTGCCTACTTTAATACTAACTAAAGTCAAAGGATGGTAACTGTGCAGATCTTGTTATGTTAAAAAGTATTGTATTAAGTCTTAAAAAACTTGTATCCATGACCGCCGCCAATATTCAAAAATCTAATAATTCCAGGACCCGCCCGGTTGCGCGCTAAGCGCGCTAACTGTATGTGAGGGCTCCGCAAACGCGTTCGAAGCAGCGTGTGCGGCGGTAGGCGGGGCGGCCGCGCGGGGAGCGCTGGCCAGCAGCCAGCTGTTCGCTGTGGCCAGGTACATGGAGCAACGCGGCCAGCCGGCGCGGGCCATGCGGCTAGCCACGCTCGCTATGAGGAACCTGCATCTACACTATAACCAGGTTAGTATTGCTACCCTACAATAAATACAAAATTACAATTTACTGCCCATGCATAGGTTTCGTCTGTCTACGCATAAGTGACACTAAAACTAGATTAGCATAACTGCTACGTAAAAAAATACTGTAAGAAACGCACAACTATACTATCTAACTAGGTTTAGATGACACGAACGAAAGTTTAAGATTAAAGAACCTATGACGAATCACTTTTACTTTATTTATGATCAAGTAGGTAACATCTGACGCTCATACATACATATTGTATTACAAATGTACATTATCACAGGACAGCCACCCGGCCATAGCAGACATCCACTGGGCGGTCGCGTTGGCGCACTCGCTCGGGCGCGCTGAACTACAAGCGATGTTACCGCTCTTAGTGAAGAACGTACAGTGCGCGCCTGTCTTGGTAAGTTGTCATGAAATATCTATTAAACATCTTTCTATTCGTTGAAAATTCTTTAAAGGACGGAGGTTTTTGATACGTGTTGACGATTTTGATTACATTCCTCTAGATAAGTTAATACCTCATTTCTCCGATAGAGGCTTTATAAAGATATATACGTAACTGTTGTCGCTAGTGACAATAGAAGGCGACTCATGGTAGATATACAACAGGTCAATTCTAGCAAACCTTTCGACCTAGTGTCATTATTCTATGTAACACAAATATCTAAGGGCTTCCATGTAAAGAGAGAAAGAATTATGTTGCGGCTCGGGATGAAATAATACTACCAGATTCACTGGCTAAGAAAATAACGTCATGATTTATTCGAATAAGACGTAAGTTTATATATTAAATACGAACATAAATACGTGATTGTTCAATGATAATTACAAACAAGGAAATACTACAAAACACACGATCTAACATAAAACATGTACATAAATAGTCGATTTTGTATTGAAATTCCTGAACGCTCAATAACCGCCGCACGGAGCTGTCGGTGCAGATTTGTTCAAGAAGTGAAGTGGTATAGTGAGTGTCGTTGTGAACAGTCGGACGTGCTGCGGCGCTGCTGCGTGGCGGCGGCGGGCTGCTCGCGCGCGCGGCCGCCGCCGCCGCGGCCGCCCACGCCGCTGCGGCCGCTGCTGGAGGCGGCGCTGCGGGCCTACGCCTCCACCACGCACGCGCGCCTCGCACACATCTCGCCCCGCCACTACGCGGACTTCGTCGACTTCCTAGGTGACCATGCACTTCTAAATTCAACTATCTAACTTTTTTATGTGTATCTCGACGCAAACATTTTTTCCTTTAGCTCAGTTATTAATATTCCGAACAGTCAGTAACGGATAATAATTGTGACTTTGGTTAAAACGTAAAGGACAACATTATTTGTGGTCGACTGTTGATAAATTCTTATGATATTTCTGTGAAAGACCGACTAAGTCTAAACATTAATATTAAATACATAAAAGTTTAACAAAACGCCTCTTACATTTTGTACTAAATAAATTATATTATACTAATACATTAAAGTAATACCATTTTGTTTATTCTTAGGGAAAGCCCGTGACACATTTGCACTAGCCCACGATGGACCTCACCAGTTCGCAGCCTTACTACAAGAGATCAAACTAAAGTACAAGGGCAAGAAGAAACTCATGTTCCTTGTCAAAGAAAGGTTCGGTTAACAAACCTCCTTTCTCTTTAGGAACTCATTTGTAAATTAAAAAGTTAACGCAATGTTTTAGTTTAAAATCAGAACGAGTTTGTTGATTTTGTTGTATTCCATTTTTGAATCTTTTGTTTTTTTTTTGTTGACATCGTTCTAGTGCAATAGTTATACAGCCATGATCCTGTGATAATTGTTCGCGAGTTAGGCAGGAATTAAAGAGAACCATTTTTTTATATTTTGGTAGAAAAAATTATTACCTCATGAATGGTGATTTCGCTGTACCAAACCAGTCTATTCTAAAGTATTATTTAATTTAAATAGTTTAGATTATACCGACCTCTTAAACGTCATTTATACACTGTAAGTAATGTTATGATCTCAATGATTCCATTTGTGTAAATAGGCCTAAGTGTAAATATAGATTTAAATAGTTAAGTTAAAGCTAGGTTGGTTTTGGTTTGTGCGTAGACAGGCTTTCATTGTAAAAATGTGTATAATCTGCTTAAATACGATTGAACAGTATTTGATTTTTTTTTCACTGTGTATGCACAAGCCAAACCTGTAGGATTAGACCGCCATTCTTATAGCGTCCAATCAATAGCAAATGGTTCATACATAATGAAAATGACACAACACCAAAGAAAATTCCTATGTAAGTCCAAAAGTATGAAGTAATGCCGTCTCGTTTCAGTATTCTAGTATCTTCATTGATTTCTTAATTTTTAAGTTTTTTATTTTCTCATCTATTTTTTTATGATTTCATGTTTACTGCTAGCAATGAAATTAACAAAAATGTACTCTGGTTGTTCCACTTTAAAAGTTAAATGTAGCGACGTCGGTTTATAGATTACTAGCTGCTTCGTCTGCATAGTGCTTTTGTATTTTCTAAGACGAAATGAAGCCCATGTCAAAACTGCAAAAAAAAACTAGACGTTGAAAACAGTGAAAATTATATTTTGAAATATCTGTCTATCACAAACTACCATCTTGACTAATTTAAATAGTCTATACAAAGAACGGAAAGCCTACGACATTATATTTACAAACAATAACTTCACATTTTTGCCAATTTCGTTGCTACCTCCATGCTTACTTCGAGTATACTCATCTAATTAACAACTTTATGTTTGTGGTCTCTAATACTACTTACATATTTTATTTTATTTCAAATCTTAAGCGTAGATGTAATAAAGATATAACAAGAAGTGCATTTATAATTATAGATGTTTAATAATTATAAAAAATAGACAAGAAATTCGGATAGTGTTCAAAAATTAGGAAGAAATGAATGATTAGCGTTTAAGTGTAACAAAGTGGGAATTTTGTACTATTTGTGGTGTGATTGCGGGTTGAGCGACATTCTCACCTATTTTTCTTGCCAAAAAACTATTGATTTAACTTTCAAGAAAATTGCCAACCCTTAGCATGTGTCAAACTAAAATAACGACAAATTTATGCAAAAACTGTGACTGGCGTAACTTTGTAGCTCATTTGTATTTTGAATCTTGGTTTTTAAAATTAAATTTGTTAAGTATTTTCTATTTTTTGCAATTCCGTTAGCGACTTTAAGATCGCTTTTACAAATTACTATGGTAATCTATTCTATCTAACGTTTAGAAAAGTAATCCTACCATGAGTTCGTATAGTTTTCCTACACGTCAGGTAACATAGATTACTACAGTGATTTTGTATGAGCAATCTTAACTCCTTATAAATCCGTTAGAGGCGCTTAAGAAAGATACCTACAAATGTAACTGCAGTCGCAAGCGGCAATCGAAGGTAAAACTCATGGTAGACACAACGAAGTCTAGGTAGACACACTGATGATTTCGAAGGGCCATATATCCAAATTTCGGTTACTTCCTAATATTTTTTAAATGATCGTTGCATCTTTGTATATTTTAAAAATCAATTATGTAAGAATAAGCGCGACAGTTACGTCAGTTACTGGGTTCTCATTGATTTCTAGTAAGTACATACAAGCCACCTTTATAATTTTAGCCTGAAATCATACCTACTAAATAAAAATATGTCAAACAGTTTTGTTATCCGGATGATAATGTACATTCCAACCTTTGATACTTTCATTAAAGAAATGACAAGCTATTAAGAACTCATCTCAATTCTAGAGTCACTTCTAAAAAATAGAGAAATAGGTAAACATGCCTACGTAATTCAAACAGATGTAATCGAAAACAGAACCTCCATTTTGGAGTCGGTGAACATTATATAACACTGTCAAAAAGCCTTATGTACTTGGTTGGAGTGTACATACAAATATTATACTAAAACTTATCGCTTGACACATTTCCATTCAAACAAATTTTCTATGAGATCTTCGAAATAATGTGTCAATTTTTTTAATGTTTAAAAATAATCAAAAATGAAAACGTTATTTTGACTGACTATGAACAAGAGACCTTATTTTTTATGGATGTCAAAACTTGAAAAATTATTTTTATGGATGTCAAAATTAAGTGAGAAATGGTCACAAAGTTGATTGCTAGAAGCAGTGTTAGATTATGCTGTGTACGCACTTTGCGAACGAGCATCAAAAATAATATTAATGAGTAATCCTTTTATGCGGAGTTTACTTGGCGTAGACAAACACAATATTGGCTGTTAAATTTTAAACCAATATTACTTTGTCTCATTCGTTAGCGCGTGCACAGCATAACATTGGAAGTCAGTCTAAGAATTTCTAGTGAAACGCTCTCATAAAGTAGTTAGGGTTATTTTTATACATAAAAATAATTTAAAGCAAATAAATTTCTAAACATCAAGCAATAATTTAAGCCTTTAGCCAGTCTGTGTTATTATATTAACGACTATTTTAAAATAAAGTCACATATTCCCTTTTAAAACCCCATTTTTATACAGATGAAAAGAATAGGTGACTAAAGAAAATTGCTTGTGTAAACTCAACGCTATGCTCCATTTTATTTTGAATTAAGAAGCAATAACACACCCATGTAAGTGTTAGTAAAATATAAGTGCCTTCAGGCAAGTCGATAACCAGACTGGCAGTTTACAATTTTTTTATTATTATATACTGTGACTTTTAACGTATGTACCTACATTTGATAATGTCGATTATTTTGTATTGTGTTGAACGAAACCACCCTTCAGTGCTGGTAATAAGAAGGCGATTAATATCAAAATAAATAATACAAAAATCTATTCATTTTCTTTTATTTTTTACTGAAATTGACTGTAATTTCAGTTTATCAACTAACCTCTCATATAGAGAAGCAGTAGTAGTATCTTACTTGTTAATGTATTTGCCATTTTTTCTCCAAATTAAATGCGAACTATACAATCTGCTTGCACTGAATATACATAACGTGTAAATATAGATGTAGGTCATATTTTTAATACGAAAATTGCTTTTCCATTTAACATATTCATAGAAGTAATTTATTTCTCCGTTCCCTGATCATGATGTGTTTTGCAAGGGCAGTTCACAAGGTTTCGAGGAAAGACAAACGACCCTTTAACTCTGATGCCATCATTCTCATCCATTTTTCCTCCACTATGGTTTCCATGATTTACCTGATCACTTATGTCCGTTGATGACAAATCTGGTTCGCCTAGTATGAGAGGAGGTAACACTACTAGACTCGCTTTAAGATCATCTGCGTTTACCTGAAATTTGTGACAGTTATAGAGAGGTAAAACATGGCAGACGGCTTAGAGGTCTAAGCTCCCGGCTGTGACACTTAAAGTCCCGGGTTTTTGTGTTATAATTACAACACAAGTAGGTATTTGCTTAGGGAACATGGATGTTTCCTAACCTATCTTCTGGTATTCATCCCACAAACAACAGCCAGAGACTCGAACCCAAGACGTTGAGCAGTAAATGGAAAGCTTAAAAAAAACTTACCAAAGTAAACGCGAATGTGAATAAAAATAAAAAATACGTTTTCATTCGTTTCATTGTAAATGTACAATTTTATGTATTTGTTATGTACTACATATTACCATTTCAGTATCAATGTACCTAACCTACATAAAATACCACCTACTTTAAATTACTTTACCTATATAATGTAGTGAGCAAGTAGCTATTGTAACAATAATTTATAGTACCTACATATGTAGATAACCCAGTCTGTTTGTAAGCCGTGTGCTCGGGTTCTGTCACTTTAGTTCTCGATAGACAGGCGGACGGACAAAGAAGTCGGTACTTTATAGTGAAGTGTTTTTCTTTTTTAGGGTTCCATAACCAAAGGATGTCACTGGGGAACTGACTGTAGGTATATCTAATAAACCATCATTGGCAGGTTGGTAGAGAATTATCAATTTTGACATGTTGCCAAATTGCCACTTATTAGCTACCACAACAAATCGAATATAAACAAACAACAACAATGCAACAAATCAAATTTCTAAGACGACTACAATAAAGTTAAAAATGAAATGCTTCAATAATAATATACGTTAGAATTCATACTTGTAATGTAATGTAATCATTATTTATTCACTTAACAAATTATTACTTAGACTTCATCATCATCGTCAACGGAGTTTTCGAAGGCTTTGTTGGTGAATGAACTGTCACCCTGTACATCTTCAGATGGAACATCAGCTTCTACCTCTTGGAGTTGGCTCAGCAAAAATGATAGGGAACTTGATATCTGGAGATAAAGTAATAATAAGAATAAGTTTATTCTAATAATTCTGATGCTGTTCGTCTAGTAAAATAAATATGGGAAGCTATACTAAGATAGAAACTTTAAGTAGATGGCCTCTTGTGAAGCATCTATATGGTGGCCAGCGCGCTTGCTAACCATTAGATATTCTTGCCTTGTCTTTCTTACTTACGTGATAAATCTCAAAAGGAACACCTACTTACATGAGCATCTGGTTTCTCTTCCCGTTCCAACATATCTTTCAAGCGAGCGGCCTCTTCCAAAGCGTGACCGCGTCGTCCAGCGCGCGCGTGCCTGCCGGCGCAGTTGAGCGCTACCAACGCGTCGTGCGGCGCCAACGCGCGCGCTCGCGAGTACGCAGCGTCCGCTCGCTCGTCGCCCAGGCGTTCTAAAGCCACTGCTATTAGGAGTACCTGCCAGTAGTTATATCTTTAATAACAACTACATAATGAATCGGCTCTAAATTAAGAATCTCCTATTGAAAGTAACGATTGAACTCTCAACAGCAATCTATTCTTGGCACTGGCCCGCAAGAAACATTTATGTTGATTGAATCTTTATTTAAACATCGTTTGTCCTGACTGGCCACATTAGGCAGTGGCAGCGTGGTGTAGGTTATCACCCGGGGTGGATTTCCTTTTTATGAGGCTCTCCCCCCCCAGAATAACATACAATCTGTCAAATATTTTCGAGATATGTGGGGTCGCGCGTTACTAGTTCAAACCGCTAGTGATTATTTTGGAAATGATTTTAAGTTACTTAAGAACAGTTTCTAGATCTCCCAGCAAAAGCTAAGGCAGCTAGTGCAGCGGCCCAAAGACAAAGCTAAAAGACTATTTATGCCTGTCAAAACATCACATTTTAGAAAGGTATAGTACCTTACTAAAATGTGATGTAGGTAGGTAGAAGTGTCAAACAACAAACTCAACAGGACGTGTTCTTCTACTGACAGTGTAAGGTTGTGTGGGTTGAAGAGCTGCAGCAGTAGCCAGCCTGCAGAACGCAGATGTAGGCCGCTTGCACATCAATAGCGCTAAGCCCAGGTTATGGGATGCTAGTGCGCTTAACGGCGCCACCCAGACTGCTCGCTGAAGGCACGTCAGGGCCTGAATAAAACAAATGAAGTACTGACTTATAAGTAAGTAATAATATTTCTGTTAGGGTTCCGTGCCTAATGGATCATGCTTCACTAACTCTTCATCTATCTGTCAGCGGACTAAATCTCATGAACTATAGCGAAAAGGTTCTGGGTCGGCTGCTGATGGACATGTGAGAATTGTTTCAACTATCAAAAGCAAAACATTATTTTAACTCACAGCGACATACTTCTTCTTTCCCATCAAAGCAAGTCCTAAGTTCGAATGGGCTGCCACACAAGTTGAGTGGGCTGCCAATGCTGCTTTCAGCCTGGCCAGTGCGGCATCCAGGTCTCGGTGCTGCAGCATCATGGCTGCTAATGCGAGCGCTGCAGCGTGCTGGGTCGGTTGCTGGGATAAAGCAGCTCCTAACAGCTGGAACGCCTGGCGAGGGTCACCAGCTCGCAGACGTAGGGCTCCAGCAGCTGCTAATGTGTCGGCACCGCATGCATCAGTGCTGTAATTTTTTTATTGTGTATTTTATTTCATATTTAGATACACAAATCATTTTAAAATACCTGTCACTTATAACTTCTAATATTATATCTAATATTTAAACAGGTTGGTATAGAAAAGTTATTTAATTTCTATATACTTATTAGGTAAATAAGAGCCTTACGAAAGAGCATGATCGTAAGCTGCTAAAGCTCCTTCCACGTCGCCGTGAGCTATAAGTAGTTTGGCTAAGAGTGAGCTGGCTCTCTCACCGCCGCCAGCCTGCACACCAGCGCTCGCCCACTCGACTCCGCGATCCAAATTACCCAAATTCCAACAACACTCCGCTATGATAAATGACGCATGATTAATAGTAATAATTAATTATAACTGTGCTATTTTGAGATAGATATATTTATTTATATGGTCTTAAAGATAAAGGACCCTGAATATTGTGTTCCTTTTTATAAATACCTCTAGATAAATGGTACAAACCGAGTGAGCAAAACACATCAGCATCTGGGTGCTTTGTAAGTTTGTCGGCTTCCATGAACGCTTCCATAGAAAGTTGGTAACGTCCTTGTTTTAACCTGTAATTAATAATTCGTTATTATTAAAAAGCTATCAATTGTATTGCTATAATACCAATAATAGAGTATCGATATGCAACTCTGAAAGTCCGATTTTGCTACCAAGATCTTGAATCGAAATAGACAACTTACGCGTAATGTTAATATTGCGTTATATTGCAAATTAAGATTAAGATGAAGTTAATTTTCTGTTGTAGGTACCTACAACAGAAATATACTGTATAGTTACTAACTTCCATAACAAGGTACACTTTTCATATTTAATATTATAACAGGTACAAATATTCGATATTCGATTTTCTTGTTAAGCAATTTAGAAATAAACTAAGTTCTTAGTATAAGTTATTTAGGTATCTATCTAATCTCTACCTGTTTACCGTCGCGGTTCATTCACTTACATCTAGGTAGGTACGTAAGTTACTCACAGACATTTGGCAACTTGCTTCAAAGGCTCTGGATCATGAGGATTGAGCCTCAAGGCACTGTGGAACTTCTCCATAGCTTCCTGATAGCGTCCTGCATCAGCCAATACAGAACCCTTGAATAAGAATTATGCATGTACAGGGTGTTGCGTCTTGATGTTTAGTCCGGAAATAACACAAGGGTGTTGTTTGCTTATCTAAATTAAATGGTAGGTACTACCAACCTTAATAAAATGAGCATAACGATGACTGTTATTATTCTGTTTTTGTAAATCCTCCGCTAAATCTTGGCATATTGAATGTTCCCCTCGAACATATCGAGCGTGAAGGAGCCAATTTTGACTACCGCGTACAAACTCTACAAAAGATTTCCAAGTATATTTTAACAAACGTAAGAAGATTTTGATATTCACTATTTATAATATTGAATTAAATAGGTACCAGTCATGAATAAAGCCTTATTTTAATTTATCTTAAGAATTAATAAATAAATCCACTGTGTTGATGTTTATACTTTTATTTCCATAGTTACCAAAATATATACGTGGAGGTAAAATTTTATGTTAAGAATAATGCAAGCAATATATATATAATAATAATGTAATATAGCATATTGGAAAAACAAAGGTGATTTATAAAAATATACAAAAGAACGATAATCGTCGTTCTGAAACAAATATGACATGACAAAATTTGACTGCTTTGACATTGACATTAATTATATCAAAATCGATAAGTGATGAATTGCTGAAAGAAATGCAGTTTTAAATATTCTTAGCAAAATATATATTAAATGTTATCTAGTTACATCTATTGTTGCTAAAATTTTAAAATCACTTCAAAATGGAGAACATGGCGAGATTAGCCCTGTTGGAGAGAAACGTGCAGGATAATGAGAAATTTAAATTTTTACTGCAGGAACTGTTGCAGCAGATTGGACTTATTTTAGAAAATCCTCACGACAATGATTTGAGAACTTTCAACAAGAATCTAGTCAAGATGGTGCTGCAATATGAGGCTTTCGTAGACTATTTAAAATATTTAGGTTTTCAATTGGTAAGTTTATTTTAACATACCTTACATTTAGTACTGTAATATTTTTAAGTTGGTTATAAAAAGTATGGAAATTATCGCAACATATATTATATTAACGCAAAAATCAATTTATAAATTAGTTATTAATGTTTCTTCTTTGTTCAGTTTTTATCTTAATCAATTCCTAAGATAAAGCAGTTCTAAACTTTAAAAAGTTTTCCTTGTATGTTTTATTTATGCAGATAATTAATTTTCAGGTTGATAATCAATTTAATTATCCTAAGGAATCAACACTGAGCAATTTAAGAATGGCGCAAGCGGCAATCGAACGTAAAATACAGTTCTGCTATGGTACAATCAGTAAAAGCAACTATGAAATGAAACAAACAAAAAACAGGGGACCTCAGCTTGTTCCTAACAATATACTGGTGACTATTTAAAGATAAATGCCTATATTTATTCCTACATTAATATCATTTCGACAGATTACCTTAGTTTTAAGATATACTTAGAGGAATAAACTTTAACAATGAAAAATCTAACACCCTTGTACAATAAAGTAATCACAAAAACTTCTGTATGGTCTGTGCTGGATAGGCAATTATTCCATTTTTAGCCTGTTTCCTGATTTATCGGTGCAGTATAGGTATTTTTAAGAAGTGGTAGGTAGTGGTAAAGGCTAAGGTGCTGTACTGTATTTGTGCGGTACTGAGAACTGCTTTTATGGTACCAATCAAAAATGGTTCATCGGAACATAGCTCTTATCCTTTAGCCTTTTATTTGTATAGCATATGTCAGAAAATACCTAAATCAAAAAAACCATAATACGGGCTTCATAAAAAAAATTTTACCCATCAATATTCATATCAAAACCTTTAATGATTTTTAGACAACGAAAAACCCATTACTACTCAAGCTTGAAGCATTGTTTAACAGTGTGATTAAGTATGAAGATGAGGAATTACAAGACATAGCTCGGGATCAAATACCAATTGTTACACTCCAGTTAATAGCACTTGACAGGATCAGAGAACATCATAAGAAAATTATGACAGGTAACTAATTAACTCAAAAGGTTCAGATAAGTTATTACAGACAGTTAAGAGTTGACTATTCAAAGTAAAAAAAAATATTCTCTCATACCAAAACATAAATACAAATATTAAAGTCTCTTATTATATTTGCCAATGTTATATTTTTTATCATCTTAGTCCCTAAAATTAACTTCAAAATCTTTCGCAGGAGAAGTTTCGACGCCGGATCTCTCATATGACTTGGCATTGTTAATGGAACTTCTCATCTGGTTTAAATACAAGTTCTTCACGTGGGTTGACAAACCTACCTGTGAAAAATGCGGGGGTCCCACTACCTACTCCCATAGCAGTGATGGCATTGTCGAATCTGAAAAATGTCTTGTGGAGGTAGGTAATTATGAACTTTATATATATTTTTGTTGTATTAAATTTATTCTATATCTATTATGTAAACTCCAAGGTTATATTTTATTTTATGTTATTGTATACTTTTTTGTCTGCAAACTTTTTTTCAACCAACTCCAATCTATAAATATCAATGTTGATAGTCTGTTAGGACAAATAATTTTCAATGTAGTTAAATATAGATTAACTGATATAACGATCTACGACTAACTTTTAGACCTTTGCTTAACAATCGACGTCTACATATTGATGATGATGGATCTGTATGTATGATTTGTTATAGAACTACACGTGCAAGAGCTGCGTGGGTGGCGGGTCCAGGTTCGCCCGCCACAACGACCCGGCGGTGTTGTTGCGAACACGACGCGGCCGCTGCGGCGAGTGGGCCAACTGCTTCGCGTTACTGTGCCGGGCGCTGGGATACGATACTAGATACGTCTACGACATCACCGACCATGTCTGGTGTGAGGTGAGTCACTGGACTGGACTGGTTGCCGACTTACTAATGAATCAGTATTCATTCAATATTCAGTATTCTAATGAATCAGTATTCATTAGTAAGTCGGCAACCAGGCCAGGCCAGTCAGTCAGTTGAACTGTTTACTTGTTTGCCAATTAAGTTGTATAAAATAAGATTTAAAAAATATTTTTTCTTCCACAATAGCGCGTTTCATTGCAGTAAACAACATAGTCTATGGACAAATATTCTAACAATAGTCAAGAACGTTAACGTAATCTACTCCGTTATTTCATTATTACGAGCAGAGGCGGCTTTAGGGGGTGGCGAACAGGGCAATCGCCCGGGGCCTCGCTCTTGCAGGGCCCTCGCGTCAAGCAAATTTAAAAAAATGCTGATTTTTTTAACTAAGTATATTTTTTTATTTAAAACTTTTGATTTTGATTCTTAATTATTTATTCAGGTTATAACATAACGGTAAATTAAAATAAAGTTAGTTAACTAATTCATTAATTCAAATCATAATTGATAAATTCATTTTGTAGTACTTGAATAGCGCGCCTCGAAACACTTGAAGATCGGTTTTTAAAACGCATAGCATTCGAGACTATACTTTGTCAAATATAGGATGATAATTTTGACAGGTCACTTTTTCTTGGTCCTTTGGTTATAGTCTGTGACTCGGGAGTCGGGACATAATGTTCTGCTCGTCTATCGCTCGGGGAATCCCCGTCGCTAGAGGAATTCCCTTGTTTTATTTCGCTCGTTAACTTTTGTCACCTTGGAATTATTTTGCTTGCAGTATGAGTTACAAAATCGTTGCTGTACCGTATATATTTTTCAATTATATTTAATATTACGTTCTTATAGTGTTTCAAGTGTTGAGTGAGCTGGAAAAAATTTTAGTATTGAGGAAGCTGATAAAGTGTAAAAAAAACTGTGTGACACCTACTTAAAAATTATTTCTGACTGTTTGTGCGAAACAAAACAAGATTTACGAAATGAGTTCGCGTGATCGTGATGCCGGTAGAAATTTTGAGTCAGGTAGTTCAAAAAGGAAACGAGCTATCAAAAGAAAGTAGGAACAAGAAAATCTACGTAGATCTTTATATAAATATATAAAAAGTGATGATCAAGAAACCTATACGAAACATTTATTGACTGAAAGTGACTTTAATCCTGATTCAGCTGAAAACATTCCTTCCACATCAACATGGGTGCCACCGCCGTCATCAAGTAAAAACAGCGAGGATGATGATGAATTAACTACACCATTGTCTCTTAAGTCAGCGGTGCCGCCGTCAACGTTATCCAATCAAGAACACGAATCTGAACCCGAGTCTATGTCTACATCTATGACTGCTGGAATGGAAAATCTGAATCCTCAAAATGACCCCGGTTTGTGGCCCATAACAATTACTGGTGTAGACTGAACTGAGATTGTATTAAGAGGTCCAATCCGGATTATAGTTAAGTTATTTCCCGTAAACGATAATGGACAGCGATTCAGTGAATATCATTATAATAAGATATTAGTTAACGGTGAAAAGCTTGACAGGCGCTGGATGATTTATTCACAAACAAAGGATGCCGTTTACTGCTTTCCGTGTCGAATATACGGGCTAGAAAATATAAAGATTGGATCAAGTGAAGGAGTGTGTGATTGGAAACACTTGGGTGATTACCTGAAGTCTCACGAATCTAGTCGACAGCACAAAGATTCTATGCTGAAATGGATTAATTTAGAGAACGGTTTAAAAAACTGTTCTACTATTGACTCCTTGGCTCAGTCACAAATTGAACAAGAAAGGCAACGTTGGAGAGATATTTTAGAACGATTGCTCGCAATTGTAAATTTTTTAGCATCTCACAATTTGGCCTTCAGGGGTCATAGAGAGAAGTTAACATCTGACTCAGGTTCGAGTGAGACAAGCGGCAACTTTATAGATTTAGTAAAGTTAATAGCCCGATTTGATCCCGTGCTGAGACTTCACTTAAAACAAGTAAAAGATAAAACGATTAATGACCACTATATCGGAAAAAAAATATTCAAAATGAGCTCATTCAATTAATGGCAAGTCACGTGAAAACTAAAATTGTTAAAAAAATAATTAATAATAAATATTACTCTATTATTCTTGATTGTACTCGCGACGTTTCTCGTGTTGACCAACTATCAATTATTATAAGATTTTTAATACAAAAACAGCTGAAATTGAAGAACATTTATTGGTTTCATAGCCGTCGAAAAAACCACAGCTGAGAGTTTGACTAATTATATAATCACAGAATTGGAACAGTTAGGTATATCATTGCAAAACTGCAGAGGCCAAGGATATGATAATGGTGCCAAGGATATGCGTGGTGAAAAAAGTGGTGTCCAAAAACGTATTATTGAAATTAATCCACTTGCTTATTTTTTTAGTTTGTGGGAGTCATAGCTGGAATCTCATCCTAGGAGATGCAGCATCGTCTTGTGTACAAGCAAAATCTTTTTTTGGTTTTCTACAAAGGTTGTACACTCTGTTTGCCGGCTCAAGTCAGAGGTGGGCTATTTTAAATGCTCATGTAAAATCTTTATCATTAAAACCACTTTCTGAAACTAGATGGGAGTGCAGAGTAGCATCGGTGAAGGCCGTTAAATACCAACTAAGCGATATATGTGATGCTTTAAAGGATTTAGCAGAAAATACAACAGATTGTCAGTTGGTCAGTTAATGCCATTCTATAGAAAAGGAAATAACTACCTACGAATTCGTAGTTTCACTTGTCATATGGTATGACATTCTTACTGTACTGTGCACACACCGTGCATTTTATACTTTTAGCATTATAAGACATTTTAACGTATTACGTCTAATTGTACTAATCTAGGTCATAACACATCAGTTCACAACCAACAACCAATCCGTGTACTCATATATCATAGCATTATCATATTATTAACAATAAATCAGTTTAATACCTATCAGCAAACTATCATTTCAAGATCGTACGGAAGCACCGTACATCTTTATGGTCCTTCGAGCTTTGGACCTCACGCGATCGAGTTGATTTCGGTAGTGAAACATCTGTTACGTGTTAATTCGTAGTGTGAGGTGACTGTATCAGTGCGACGTGGAAGTTATCGAAACGTCATACATCATCATCCTATCAATCAAGCAGCATCATCATAGCAATCAAGCTACAATCAGTAGTATCATCAAACAGCAGGAGATACCTAATTAAGTAACTGAACTTTGTGTTTTTGTATTTTCTTGTGTGGTAGCGAATCGGATTTACTGGCCTCCCACCAGCGGGTCTCACCAGTACGTCAGAGAAGGCGCATATACCTACGAGAAATATAAAAACAAGTTATCAGTTATCAAACTAAGGAGCAAGAAAAATGGAAAACATTTTCGACAGGCAGTTCGAGCTTATGAAATCCATTGAGAAAGTTCAGGTAAACTTCAAGAAAGATGGACCTGAACGTAAAACTTATTCCAATGTAGAAAGAAGAATAACTACCCTTCAAGCCTATTGGAACGAGTTCAACAGCAATCATCAGCAGCTGAGTGATCATGAGCAGCCTAAGCATCCATACTTCGCTGAAAATTGGCATGAAGAAACCTATAACTACTATCAAAAACTTGTAAGTTTCCTACAACGCTATTGTCTTCATGTATCAAATCCGACATCATACGAAAAACCAGTCATGCCATCATTTAACAAGCTCACTAAAACGGAAGCCGCAACGTTAGGTGCAACTGGCGCGGTAGAGGAGGGCAGCTCGGTCGCGAGCCAGCAGCCCGCCCCCGCTACCCGTACCACCACTGCTCAGCCGCATGCACCAACAGCGTCGAACAGCACGCGAGGCACATCTAGCAAGCTGGATGAAATGTTCCGTAAGCAATCAAGCAACTTTAAAGCTTTCTCACGTACTATCACCAACATTGATTTCGATAATATATCAGAGAGATGGCAGTTTGAAGACACTCTTAAGCAGATCGAGTCTCGCTGGTCAATAATTGATTTGTTGCACTGGGAAATTGACAGCGAGCTTTATGAAGAAGATGGTGATTACGAGCAGACCTTTTCTAAGTACGAGAGAGAATACAATGAGATAAAAATGGTGTTAAATCAAAAGATGTGGGATGCATCTTATAAAACAAAATCAACTCCAACCATGGATATTCCAATTTTCAATGGCGATTATCATAAATGGAAATAATTCAAGGATCTTTTTACAGAATCGATTCACACAAATCGCTCTATTTCAAACGTACAGAAGATGCAATTTTTAAAAAGCAAAGTGAAGGGTGAGGCTGAAAAGTTAATACAGCATTTAAATATTTCAACTGAAAACTATCAGATTTGTTGGAATATTCTTAATCACAGATACAACAACGAAAAACTAATATTCAGCTCACATGTTAATATACTTATGTCGCTCACAACGATGCAACATCAATCAGCAGCAGCTATCAAGAAGATTCACGACACTTCTAGTGAGTGTTTGAACGCCATCAAGGCCCTGGGAGTCGACATTGCTACTTGGGACCCTCTCCTTGTTCATATTTTGTCACAGAAATTGGATTCGGAAACCCATAAGGACTACATCGGATCGCTTAAAGACCCCAGAAGCCTACCATCATTGAAAGATTTTTTTGAGTTCTTGGAAAACAAGTTTACGTCACTTGAAGCATCGCGCCGTAAGCAAGACAGCAATACAATTATTCAAGCAAAGAAACCATATGAGCACAATCATCACTTCACCAAACGATCAGCTAACGTTAACAATTATATAAACAACAAGCCAATTGCAAAATCATTTTACGCGGCGTCAGCAAACCGTTGCCCTCAGTGCAATGGAAATCATTTAATTTTTAATTGCAAGGAGTTTATTGATATGCCAAGCAATATGAAATTGAACACTGCAAACAAATTTCGACTTTGTGTCAATTGTTTACACGATCACAAAGGAAATAAATGCATATCAACTAAAACGTGTCGTAAGTGTAATGACCCCCATAACACTTTACTACATGAAGCATTTTTGAAGCCAAGTTCTTCCAACGACCACGTCAATGTATCCCAGAATAAATCATCAGAGATTCTGCTAGCAACAGCACAGATCAAAGTGCAAGCATCAGATGGCACAATACACTACTTACGAGCTCTCATAGACCAGGGTTCCCAAATCTCTCTTATCACTGAAAACGCCGCTCAGCAGCTCGGATTACCACGCCGTCATTGCAAAGGCGTTGTGTTTGGTCTTGGTGCTCAGGAGAATAATTCCAAGGGAGCTATAGTAATCACAGTTTCCTCTATACACAGCGATTTCACATTCACATTTGATGTAATTATAATGAAAAATCTCATAAATAATCTTCCCAATCAGTCGTTCCCAACACCAGCGTGGTCACACATACAGAACATCAACTTGGCAGATCCTGACTTTAATAAAAGCCGCCCCGTAGACATATTGCTAGGCGCTGATATTTACGCTCTTATCATGTTGGGAGGTATTATCAAAGGTGAGAATGATTTACAACCAATAGCTCAGCAAACTCACCTCGGATGGTTGTTGTGTGGCAATGTAAAGACATATCAATGTAACGTAGTTTGGAGCAATCTCGACGACATACAAAGGTTTTGGACGATAGAGGACATTGCTGAAAATCCATCCAACAATATTTCTGAGGAAGATAATTATTGCATACAGCAATACAAAGAGCAGACGACCCGTCAATCAGACGGTCGGTATGTAGTGAGACTTCCTATGAAACCTAATGCATTAGAAAAACTAGGACAGTCTAAGCAGAAAGCCGTAGCACAATTTCTTCAGATTGAAAAGAAATTTTTAAAAAATCAACAGATATCAGACGGCTATAAATCATTTATCAATGAGTGTATAAAATTAGGCCACATGTATGAAGCGCGTAGTAGCAACAATCAGACGCCAGCTTGTTATTTGCCCCACCACTGCGTGCTACGAGCCGACTCTACGACTACAGCACTACGAGTTGTATTCAACGCATCATCGCCGACGTCATCAGGGTACAGTCTCAACGATCTTATGTACAGTGGGCCCAATCTTCAACAAAACATCTTATCACTAATATTAAGATGGCGTCAGTATGAGATAGCGTTTACTGCGGACATCGAGAAGATGTTTAGAATGGTAAACTTACATCCAGAAGATCATAATCTTCAGAAAATCATCTGGAGAGATAATATCAATCAGCCGTTAAAAGAATACAACCTAGCAAGCGTCACATACGGCATGAAGTCAGCACCTTTTCTTGCTATGATGACATTAAAGCAACTGGCAAGCGATGAAGGTCACAAGTACTCATCTCGAGCTAAGCAAGCATTAGAAGAGCAGTTTTACACAGATGATTTGCTTTCTGGAAGTCACTGCATCACTACAGCACAGCAGTTACAAGCTGACCTAATAGATCTACTTAAATCAGGAGGATTCAACCTTAGAAAATGGTCATCAAACCGATCAGAGCTACTTCAAAACGTTGAAGCAATATCAGGCCAGCAATCATTTGATTTCAAGCACCCAGAATCAACTAAGACCCTGGGGCTACGATGGAACCCACAAGAAGATCAATTTAACTTTCATCTTAAACTCAATAGATCATCATCACCACTAACCAAGAGAGTCCTACTGTCAGAGATATCAAAGATCTTCGACCCTCTGGGTTGGCTCTCACCATTTACAACAAAGTTAAAGCTCCTATTTCAAAGAGTATGGAAACATGATGTTTATTGGGACAGTCCCTTATCAGAAGAGTTTAGTGTTGAGTGGCAGCAGATGCAAGATGAATTAGAAAATATCAATACAATCAAACTAAATCGCTGGCTGAAAACTCGCAAATGCGATAATATTGAATTGCACGGATTTTGTGATGCTTCACAGAAAGCCTACGCATGTGTAATTTACCTCAAAACTACTAGACAACATCAAGAAAATCATGAGAAGCCGTCTATTATCATGCTCACAGCCAAATCTAGGCTAGTTCCAATTAAAGGAAATATAACGCTTCCCCGATTGGAACTATTAGCCTGCGAGCTTCTATCAAAATTAATGAAAATTGCGCAAGACAGTCTAGTTGGACATCAAATCAGAACATTTGGCTGGACCGACTCGACAGCAACTCTGGGATGGCTTCAAGGAGACCCAAGTCGTTGGAAAACCTTTATAGCAAATCGAGTGCGACAGGTCACTTCACTAATGCCGGCAGAGAGTTGGAACTGCGTTAAAACTAGTGAGAATCCCGCCGATTGCGCGAGTAGAGGAATCACAGTAGATCAGCTGATACATCACTCGTTATGGTGGACTGGACCTAGTTGGCTTCCATCCTACAATGTTGAAAACATCAAACAACGACCCCTTTACGTCACTGACAAAGAATTGAAAACATCAGTGCAAACCTATGTTGCTATTATCAGTCAGGATGACGTAATTCGTAACGTAGTAAACAAACACAGCTGTTTAACTCGAGCCAGCCGAGTACTTGCATGGATACTACGTGCAGTCTCAAATAACCGAAGCAAGCAATCATACCTATCAGTTGTTGAGCTAAGAATAGCAAGACAGAAAAACATTTTTTATTATCAAAATATTGAATTTACAGAAGAGATAAATAAACTCAATAAACTCAAAAATCAAGAACAGATATCAAAAAGCAAAATTCTCAACTTAAATCCATTTCTTGATCAAAACGGATTGTTGAGAGTCGGAGGTCGTATTAAGCATGCATATAATATGCGCGACGAGATGAAGCATCTGATTATTCCCAATGACGTTCATCTAACAAACTTGCTTATCAGCCAAGCTCATAAAGACACTTTTCACGGAGGCGCCCGTCTAACATTAGCTCGTCTTCGTCAGCGATATTGGGTGATTGGAGGGAATAGAACAGTTAAGAAAAACCTTCGTAACTGCGTCATCTGCCGGAGACACGACCCTATCAAGCAAACTCAGATGATGGGCGATTTACCACCAGCCCGCAGCAATCCAACTCGACCATTTTTTAACACTCGCTTCGATTTCACTGGCTTTGTCGACGTTAAAGCAAACAAAGGTCGAGGTATCAAGACAACAAAGGGCTATGTTGCCGTTTTTGTCTGTATGGTGACAAAGGCCACACACCTTGAGCTCGTCTCTGACCTCTCATCGTCCGCCTTTTTAGCAGCGTTGCGTCGTATGGCTGCTCGTCGAGGAGCACCACGACACATTTATTGTGACAATGGCACAAATTTTGTGGGTGCCAATCGCATACTTAAAGAGGAGTTTATCAACCTTCAAACAACATTAGACGACGAGTTCTACTCAGTAGCATCAACCATGGAAATATCATTCCATTTTAATGCACCATCGTGGCCAAACGCCGGCGGCCTTTGGGAAGCCGCCGTCAAAAGCTTAAAATATCACCTACGCAGAGTACTTGGGGAGCAAAAGCTGACCTTTGAGGAATACTCCACCTTGTTATCACAAATAGAAGGATGTCTGAACTCAAGGCCTCTTTGTGCTTTATCAGAAGACCCGGAAGATACAGATTATCTAACACCATCACATTTTCTAGCAAGCGGACCAACTCTAACCATCATAGAGACGGAACGTGATGAGAGGACACGATGGCGGCTTACGCAAAAAAAATTCAATGACATTTGGAAAAGATGGCAAGCCGAATACCTTTGTCAATTATCAGCTCGAAGCAAATGGCGGCAGCCACAGAATAATCAGAACGTCGGAGACATCGTGATCATCCATGATGCCAACTTACCAGCAGGAAAGTGGGCCCTCGGCCGAGTAGTAGAACTACACCCAGGGAAAGATGGTCACGTGCCCGTCGTAAGCGTAAAAACTAAAAACGGTATCATACAACGTTAACAATAAATCAGTTTAATACCTATCAGCAAACTATCATTTCAAGATCGTACGGAAGCACCGTACACTTACAAAGATAAATGTTATGAGTAAAATGTGGCAAAGCGAAAACATGCACTTAGATACAACACATAGACGCATTCACAAATTGGCTCGATAATTATCGAGAAAATGGTTTTCAGTCATCCCTTGTAACAGCGAGAGAAATAGCCGAGGAAAATGATATTGACAGACAGTTAGTTAGTTAGTAAAGAAGTCAGAAGACGACGTAAAAAAAGGCTTTTTGATTATGAAGGGGAAGATGAAGCACATGAATTCAATGCGGAAGAGATTTTCAAAATAAACTATTTTTATGTTATTGTCGACAATGTGCGCGCAAGCTGCCATCCTAGGTTTGAGGCACTTAAACATCATGAGAGCATATTTGGTTTGATGTATAATATAAAAAGATTAAAGGAAATTAGTGATAGTGAACTTTGAAGCAATGCAGCGACTTGCAAATATCTATGACAGTAGGAGAATCATGTGATATTGATGGACATGAATTGTACGAAGAACTGAATATGTTCATCCGTGTGTATGAAGGAAACGATGACATTATCTCGGTGCTGAAATACATAATAGAAAAAAAATTAACTGAAGTTTACCCCACTATCGAAATAGTTCTGAGAATTATTGCCACCACACCTGTTACGGTTGCGTCTGCTGAAAGGAGTTTTTCGAGGCTTAAAACTATTAAAACATATTTGAGGAATTCGATGACACAGGATCGCCTTTCAGCCCTTGCTATTATTTCAATCGAAAATGACGTAGCTCATTCGTTATATAATTGTGCTTTAATTAAAGATTTTAGTCTTAGTAAAAGCCAAAAACATCAATTTTAAAATTTATCATCTCTGTATTTGTTAATTTTGTAAATCTTTCAATCTAAGTAAAATATTTTAGAACTCAAATTTTATTTATTTGTATAACTTTAGCATTTCTCGTCAAACATAACGAATACCTACCAAACAACCAGACCTACTTTCGCATCACATAGGTACTTTTCTGTAGGACAAAAGGCCTCGCAAAGACCTGCCGCCCGGAGCCTCGTAATGGGTAAGGCCGCCGCTGATTACGAGTAATAGCTGACTTTTTGCATTTTGGCGGGTTCATGACGTATGTCAGATGTCTGCTACTGGCTCCTTCTGCTTTGAGCTTCCACTCTATTGTCAGAGGGTTTCTTTTTCCTCCACACAATTACCAATTGAAAATGCAATTACATTCCAGAGGGTTTGTGACTAAGAGCATACACTCGAAGTAAAGTTATATGTTGTACCCACTAGCTTTCGCCCCCGAATTCTTCCGCGTCGAAAATGGTTCTAATAGGATTTTCAATTACTTGACATTTATTGGTTAATTTTTATTATATTACTGTAAAGTTACTTTAAAATCAATTCAGTAGTTTTTGCGTGAAAGAGTAACAAACATCCATTCATCCATACATCCTTTAAAACTTTCTCGTTTAAAATATTAGTAACCATATTTAATTTTAAAAATCATAAAACAGTAGTATTACATACCTTCACTCCTCTTTCTAATTCATAATAATCTCTTCCCTTAGGTCTTTGACTTCGATTCCAAGTCTTGGTTGCACGTAGACCCTTGCGAGTGCAAACTTGACGCGCCTCTCATGTACAGCGTGGGGTGGGGGAAGAAACTGTCATACGTGTTCGCCGTGTCAAAGGATGATCTACAAGACGTCACGTGGAGATATACTGTGGATCATAAAGAGGTAATAAAAATTACCGACTTAGCAAACATCAAAATTGACAAAGCAATCGGCATAGTTCAAAATGATGGTTGCTAAGGTAGGGTATATAACAAACCACAAAAATTGTCTGTAAAACTTATTCCATATCAAAATATTCCATAGCAATCTAGCTAGTTTTCTTGAGTGGGAGCCGAAAAAGAAAACTTTAACTTCTAACATTTATTTGTTTCAAAACATTTAAATTAATGTAACTTCTTTGCTTGTAAGTAAAACTTTCGTATTTAAGTTATAATTAATCCCTCGCCGTAATTAATCCCTCGAGAGAGTTTAAACACCGCATTTCGCATGTTTATGTTGAATCCCAGTGTGATAGGTTGCGAATCTGAGCACAATGATGAACATGGTAGCCACAACGTACGGCAACCCGAGACTCGAACCCTCGACCTGCCAGGTTGGGTCGGCAGGTTAACCAAGGCACGTAACAAACTGAGCTGCCACGTCTACGTCCTAGATATTGTTGCTACACTCATACAAATTTTGTGAAATTTTTAACTGTCTACCTCTAACCGATTTTGATACCTATCTTCCTGACAGACAGACTGACGAAAAAACAAACAAACGCTTACTTCGTTTGAGCACCGAAATTCTAAGAACCTAAATTTTTATACCTAACTCAAATATTTATTTTTTTCAAGGTGTTAAAGAGGCGTAACATGTGCAAGGAAGAGGATTTAGTAATCACCATATTGGATTTACGAACGCACAGACAGAAGCAAGTGACTGAAGCTAGAAGGAAATATCTCGCTCTGAGAACACTTAAAGAATTGGTCGAACTTATGAAAGAAAGGTAGGTAAAATGGAATAGTATTTAAGAAAGAAATGTAGACTGATATCTCTATTAAAGAAAATATAGGTTAAGCTTGAGTAATCATCTATACAATAGGTATATCCAGTAATATAAATCTCGGTATCTAAAAATATAGGCTATATTCAGATGACTGCATGCTCATGTGAACGGTAAACAATGTGTAGTTTGATCTTGTATCGTCCGATTATCTGAACTTACTGTTAATAGTTGTATCTTGAAGTTCCAGAACACCAGTAGTATCGCCGTGTCAATAGGTGGTATCATTTCCATCAGGTGAATCGCTAGTTCAGTTTATCTTTTTGAAATTTTATTTCAATAGTGCAATGTATACATTTATCTTGAAATAACTTTAATATGTCAATTGGCTGCACCTCCCCTGAATGCCCCCCCTCCCTCATAAAAATAAAATCTGTCAAAGTTTTCCGAGCCATGTGAGGTCGAGAGTTACCAGTTGAAACCGCTAGTAATTATTTGGGAAATGATTTTATGACTGCGCGAGTCACTAGTTCATTGTCGTTGTTGATGCTTGGTACCTAGCGTGAACTACCCCTCCGCACCTCCTTACGCCTCTACTGTCATAGTTGAGAAAGTCTTGACATGACATTCGCTTTATGTAATAATAAAATTTCTTTATTCGTACATGGTATTTTAGATTTTAAATGTAAAGTTCAGGAACAAATGATTTTATTCGTTGACCATGATGACGTATATGAAATACTCTTTCTGTCTCTCTCACTAGAAAGGCGAATAGGTCGGAATTCGAGGGCCGCATATCAGGCGCGCTTGAATGGCGCTGCGGCCGCGGGGAGGCGGGGCGGCGCGCGGGCTGCGGCCAGGCGGGGCGGCGCCGGGCGCTGGCGGTGGCGGCGCCCGGCACGTGGCGCGTCGACTACAGCTCGTCTGCCGACCGATACGTGTACGTATGCACTCGTATTATTACGTACCATAGCTTTAATCAACGGAACTCAAGGTAGGACCTGGATGCTGGCTCATGTAGCAACTGTAGATGAGGCTTGGAACCTACGTTGAGCGGGCCTTACGTATGATCAGCGTAACGCTGGATCAAGCCTTATAGAATGCTTTGTTCTTCTGTCAGACCAATGGACACGTATATGGTGCTTCCTGTTGACATAAAATATGCTAAGAGGCAACTTTTTATTTTATACTTACTTAATTTTGTTTGACACAAATCCAGTAAAGGAAATATTACATATTAAATATTCAATAAATATTCACACTCAAAATTAATTATATTTATCTTTTTGCAGTTTGTTTTGCGATGAAAAAGAAGAATCTCAAATAGCTACTTGGGACGCTGGCGCTTTTTCAGTAACAAATATGTTCAGAAAAGAAGAACACGACTGGAATATGGTCTATCTAGCTAGAGAAGGTGAATAGATAATAATAACCACATCAAGACACACACTGTCTTAGATCTGCACTAAGATATAATCTTGTGTTGCGGGTACGAAGCAACGATATGGTATAACCTTCATATATAAGAATACCACATCCTAGACTAGAAAGCAAAACAATGCGTTTTGCAATAACACAACAAAAGTTTCGCTCCCGCCGCGTTATACAGCTTGGCAAAAAAAAATGTGGTGACAGATGAATCTTCATATTTCATACCTGGCAACGTCATTTCTACTGACAAACTCAGTGACGTCATCAGCAATGTTGTTTGTAAATGTTTTTACGGCTCTGGATACAAGTCCTTTTCAGCCTTATCGTTATATATCGTTCTTGAAGATGAAGATGAACAATGAAAATGATGAATCTGCCTACAGTAACTTTCTAGTACGGTTACTGTAGGCTCTAAGGAGTTACTCGGGAGATAAAGAGAAGCAGCTAAGTCGTCGTATTTCACTTTCCCCACACTTGTACAGCACTACAGATATTTACTGGTTAAATTATAGCATTTTCCACTTTAAATTCTGCTGATATACAACAATAGACAATAAAATAAGAAAATTCTAACTGACACTTCCCGTTCCCGCCATGTAACCACGTCATCAGCAATGGCTGCTCGGTGTTGCAAGAAAATAGCCAACAGCGCCTTGCCATAAAATTAAACCATTTTAGCCATAAAATTATATTTGTAGTTAGCCCAAATGTAAGTATTCTAATGGATGTTTCCATAATTAATTTAATTTGTAATATGTTTTTATTTTATAGAAGGCGAACCTTTTGGTGAAATAAGTTGGCAGCTGAACACTCAGGATGACCTTTGGTTTGATTCTTTGAGCGTTAAAATCACGACGGCTCTATATGAGGACGGCAAAGTCACGTGGACAGTCCAATTTGACGATGGCCTTCAGGAGACTGTCAACATTGAGGGTATAATTTTGTTTTAGAAATATACTAGCCCTCAGATTATAGAACTACATGCAGTCGAAATGTAAAACCAAGCATGGTTAAAACAAACTCAATAGTTAATACACCTCGAATTAAAGAGAGACAAAGTCATTATCACATCAATGGTTATTTCAAGAACATAGTGAAAAAATCTTGAATTTTCAAACACAGTAAAATAGTTCTCAAAACAAAAAAAGGAACATAGGTCATTAATAATTATTTGACAATTTTATTATCACTGCCGTCTCGGAATACAGAACCTCAACATAAGTTGTATGGTGTGCCCAATTTACATTGAAATATTTTCGCTATATAGAGATTTTTACTAAGGAGTGCTTCTTAGTAAATAATTCAAACCTCAGATGGAATACCTTACAACCTTGACAAAAATCTGTTTGTAAGTAAATAAATTTGCAAATATCAGTAAAAATGGGTTTATAAAGAATTTTAAATTTTATTTTTATTTAAATTAATCATTTTTTTATGACTTACAAAACCTAGTTGTGTAAAATTCATATATGTAACATCTTTTTATACTTTTTTTGTTAATTGTCTCAAATATTTATTTTAATTTTAATGTGGAACAAAAACTTGGTATTGATTCCTTCACCCTGGCAATTGTACACACACATTAAGGAATGTGTCATCCAAAATGCGCGGCGCTCCATCTTTAGTTCTATAATCTGAGGCCTAGAAAAAAAACTGTTTTGTGATTATTGTTTAATGACATGAAAAGATACTTTACTTTTAAAATACAAGTGTTGCCGAAAACGTTTGGTTTTTTTCAGAAAGCGGAACAAGGTTTGTGCGAATGTTCAAAAAGGTGCTACTCACAGCTAGATTGGAAGGAGGGAAAGGGAACTCGGCATGGCAACACGCGCAGCTATGTCGCCAGCAGAAAACCGACAAGTCGCCCACGTTTCAAATATACGCACACGCAAGAAAACAGTAGTGCTATTTATTATGCAATGAGAAATTTAAGTTTACTTTGACATTTATGCGTAAAAGTTTTATTCTTTCGTTATGATTTGTTAAAAATCTACAGTTTGCTAGTCATTTAAACAAAAAAAAAACATTGAATGTACAGGATAATAATAATTATGAAAAACTAACGATATCGATTCGTTAAGTAAATATAGGGTAATTTGCATATTATATAAACAATCAATAACATTCCATTATTTGTTTATATTATAGAACATAAACAAAGAAATATTTCCTTTTATTTTATGTATAATTAAGCAGTTAAAAAGTGTTGGCAAAGGCATTAATAAAAATGAATACCTACACGCGTGCGTATTTTATTTCACCGCACATTGAATAAGAAGTTATTGATAGGTATGTTTTTTCAAGCTTGCAGTCTAACACCTACTAGAAACTTGACGAAATTATGTTGTTTACAACTGTAGCATCCAAACATGATATAGACTGATGAAATAAAAACCCATCTATAACCGGCCTTAGCCAAGCAAGATTAAGTTTTTGTTTGTCATTTTGGCTGAATGAGATAAAGCTCTTGGCCTTTTCTAACAAAATTAGAAAAACAACCATAAATTTTTTAGGTTATGTTTTGCCTTATAATTAAATTTTTCTTACTTAATTTAAATACAGATTTATGAAGAGAATGGCTAATATGAGAAAATTTATCGGTAAAAAGAAGTCTTACTGTATTTTGTTGCAATCAAAAATTTTGTAAATAAAACATTTATTTATTTATTTTGTGAGTATAATAAAGATTTCTATTCCGTTTTTAGATATAGGAGCTAACCTGACTGATGAAATGTATCAAGGAATATACAACAGAAGTAAGAAACATGAGCCAGATCTGGATATAGTTTTAAAGAGAAGCTGGTCTTCAGGTTTGACCAAAATGATCATAACAGGGGGCAGTTTGGAGGATAGCAAGAAAGCGATAGATTTGGCTAATACTGACGGTAAATAAGAGTTTGTTATGTACTTCTTTTAAGTACAATTAGTTATTCAGTGCATAGAATATCTTTTATAAAAAGGTTATAAGTTGTACAATGAAAATTTGCATTCAACCTCTAAATTGTGTACTTTTATATCACTGACGATAATCAAGAGTTTGTAAGCTTTGCTTCTGCTTTATGGACCAGACATGCTTAAGTGCAACCAGAAATTCATTTCTACCCTTCTATAAAATCAAAATCTCAAGTCAGTAATGCTACTTATTTACACTCTGCATTTAATTAGTACCATATGCATTGTTAATATGGCTATCATAATAGTCATTTGAAAATATTTTACTTATATGAAATCAACTTTTAGTGCAGATTCTTTTGTTACTAAGTTATGAAGTTCCTTATCCTTTCTTACAATATTAGATGTCACAATATCTGATATTCATATACAATACATATAAGGACATACTATATACAAATGCAATTCTATCTATTTGTATTCAAAAACAAAGGCTGTACAAAATCATCTGTTTCAGCTAGACTTTTCGCCACAGTTGGATGTCATCCGACCAGGTGCAATGACTTCATCAGTAACCCAGAAGGTTATTTAGAAGGCTTGAAGGAACTGATAAGGGAAAACAAAGATAAAGTTGTAGCAGTTGGAGAATGTGGTCTTGACTATGACAGACTGCACTTTTGTGAGAAAGATGTCCAGCTTAAGTATATACTTTAACAGAATATTAATATGAACTGATTACAGTAATTATAATTGAAATAAAAATGTTTATTTACATAAAACCTTTACAATAAGTACATATAGAATAATTATTAATATGAACTACAGAAAGGATATGGACCAAAAATATAAGAAACAAAAATCCAGAATTGACATGGACTTAATTGGTTGCTATAGGTTTATTGTAATGCTATAAAGGTTGTCAAAGTTTGAAGAAATCTTGACTAGCAATTATTTTAAATAAAATATTTTATCTATAATAATGACAGCATTAGTGTTGTATTGATTAGTTTCAACTTTTATAAGGAAAGTATTTTTGATTTTGTTAGGATTGGAATTCTCCATAAATTTTTTCATACTTTAACAACCTATAGCTCCTAAACCCAGAAACGTGTAAATTGTGCGTCACAATGAACCTATTGATTCCAATTTAATCTATCTTTCAGGGGTTTTGGGCTATTTCCTTTTTAGTAGAAACAAGATATATGTCCACCAAACCTTTGAAAACATTGCTGATCTATTTTTCACTTGTTCACATCTCAATATTGAAAAAATAATGAATAGAAAAATAGGCATTTGTTTTGTAAAGTGAAATGATTTTTTAAGTTTAAGCAACCAAATTAACTCAAACAATATTTCAGGTATTTTGAATACCAGCTGCAACTGAGCCGTGAGTTTAAATTGCCATTGTTCCTCCACTGCAGGAATGCAGCTGACGATTTAGTGGATATTCTAGAGAGGAACAAGGAAGATGTACTGGGTGGTGTTGTCCACTCTTTTGATGGTTCCCAGGAAGCTTTGGATAAAATACTTGCTCTGGGCCTGTATATTGGCATTAATGGATGGTTTGTTTTATATTTTTTTCAACTTAATAAAAATAAAGAAGAAGTTACCTTATATTTAGTGCATAAGACCATCAGGGATACTCAAGAGATTGCTATGTTTAATGTTGGTTGCAGGATTAGCAGGCACTTTGCAAACTTGGTATACATCTTTAGGGTTATGGTTACTTTCAGGTGAAGTGAAAATAAAATAATGCTTCTTTGAATAAGTTTCCAAATTTTCAGTTCACTACGGACAAAGGAAAACTTGGAAGTTGCTGCTAAAATTCCTAGCGACCGTTTGATGATCGAAACTGACTGTCCTTGGTGTGAAATTAAACCCACACATCCGGGCTACCATCATGTGGTGACAAAACAAGCAACTGTCAAGAAAGAGAAGTATATGCTAGATGTCAATACTCAGGTGAAAAGTAGAAATGAACCAGCAAATATAGTGTAAGTAGCTCTACATTTAAATAAAAAAGGATAAAGGTTTTCTGGTTCTAACCAAACCAAAAAGTTTTCTCCAAAATGCTAAGGTGTCAAACAAACTTTCAGCATACCTGATAGTAGAAGCCATTCTTTTTTACTAAAACATATCTGCCTGCGCCATATAATCTAATATAATAATTAATATATTAGTATTGTCTATATGTCTGCTTTTAAGTTTAATTCTCAGACCTGATTTTTTTTTTTTTTCAGGCAAGTTTTGGAAATCTTAGCAGCAGTGAGGAATGAAAATATTGATGAATTGGCAGATTCTATTTACAGCAATACTAATAAACTGTTTTTCAAGTCAGAGAAATAAGATCTTATGAAAATATGTTAAGAAGCCCTATTTTAAGAAAAATATAACTTTTTGTTTGACAGCTATGTTCTTATTCATAGCCAATCACTGTAAAAATAAATAAATATTATATACTGGCTGATAATCACTCTGGGATATTACTATTTTAATAATTGGTTAAAACATTTACAACATTTAACGAGAGAAATAAGCACGACTAATTCAGTTTATATAAATTAAATTTAAACTAGTAAATCCTACTATTTCAACAGGAATAGAACATCAAATCTCTAAAAATACACTGAAGATACTCTCTATAGGTGTGAATAAGACACAAAAATATTTCTAACAATATTTTATTGTGACTTTATAATTTCGTACAACACATTTACTTTCTAAAGGGCTTTTAGACTTAACTTTCGACAAAGAAAATGTCACACACATAAGACAAATTCATGATAAATCTTGGCATAAGATTAAAACAATAATATTAAGGAAGAACAGACTTTAGTTTAGTTATACAAGGTAATGTGTAATGGTTATCAGTAAAAAATATATAATTTCCATGATTTCTATAAAACTAAGTCATACATTTCATTACACCATCATTCAATTTATTCAACCACAAAAAATATTCTTAGTGTAATCATACCATGCGCACATTCCAGAAAAATCAGTTCTCACATTTAATTTCATTAAATTTTCCTAATTAAATCAATAAATAATTAACTGATATGGATAGAAAAGGGAGAAGTTAACGGTTACATAAATTGTAGAGAAAACCTGCTTAGAAAATGTAGAAAATTTTAAAAATAAATGGTAACATTTTATCTACTCTTTTGGTGTTAATTAAATGCACGAAACGGAATGTATTGTAAAATTAACTGCGAAAATGTCATGGATTAGTTTTGTATCATGATAATGATGAATGTACTAGTCTTGATTTATTCCTTGTTAACAAATATGTAGACAAAGTTTCTGACAATTTCATGTTATTACATTTCTTTTAGTTTGTGAAAAGTTACTAAAAATGAAAAAAAAAATCCTAATAGTTAAAACTGTTTTTAATGTAAGAATATTTCACTTGGTTTTGCAAGTGATGCTGTAAATGATGAAAAAGATCTAAAACCTTGCAAAAGCCAGTGAATACACTCTGATATGACAAGTTGTTAACTAAATCAAGTGTAACAAAGTACTTGTTAATGCCCTAAAATTAATAAAATCACTCAACATTTCAAGGTATCTCTGAGTAGACATGGACTTGTTCTCTGAACCAGTGGAAGTATGTTGTCATGTGTGACCTGGTTACATTCAGGGCTAGTTGTGTTTTGTTCTGCAGTATTTCGGGAGCCCACTCGCCTCTGAAAAAACAAAGATGTAAGTATTAAGATGTGTGAAAAATAATGAAATTGTCAATAGAAAGAAAAAAATTACTACATAAAACAGTTTTACAAAGAACAATAAACATTCTGTCATCAATATTATGTAAAAACATATTATAGGTACTATTGCTTAGTTACTTACACAAAAACTTTGGTTTTCAAGTATTCAGACGTCAGCTGGTAGTAATCGTTGGAATATTTTTTAACCATAGAGTAGCCTGCTGCTGCATAGTTTTGCACATTATCAATCAAGCCCGGAACATAGTCCTCAATTGTCGACACAACGACAGGGGTCTTCTCAACAACGTAATCTCTTATATTTCCATACAAAACACCCGCTTTGTTCACAGTAACTTTGAAAATATCTTTGGATAGTTGTGAGTACGGTGTTGCTATTTCCACAGCCTGCGTGTAGTACACCGGTACATTGTTCTCAAGCCAGATGTAGCCTCGTGCTGATGTTGATAATGATTTTTGCCACACACGTTGACTCTGCTCTAATATACCCAGATCTTTGAACAGCTTTCCGGTTGCACTCTCTGTAAAAAAAAATTACATTCAAATAATTTTATACAAAGGTCAAATATATAGATCATACAACATATTAGCTTAGTTATGACATGAACAAAAAAAAAACTTGTTGCTAGAAGTTATAAAAAGTGATATAAAATCTATTGAATTTTAGCAATAGATATTAGCAGGGTAATTATAAAATGTATCTTAATGACAAAGCTAGAATGTGGTCTGAATTTAATCATGAGTTAACATTTTATTTAGATTTTAATGAGAAAATACATATATACCTAGACAAAATAACATATTATACATTCAAAGGAGGATAATTACAGATGTGAATATTAGTTGATTTTATTAATTTTATAGAACTTACTTGGGAAATTTCCGTTGACCCTTGAGACATCATAGGCAATTAGACCGGCAATGCTCACCAGGAGGAAAAAGCTGGCCCACAGCCAAGGAAATCTTCTAGTGCTGGTCATCCTGTCTAGAATATCCTAGAAGAAAATAGTCTTATAAGAATTCTATCCATCTATTAGTTTGTACCTTAGATTGTAAGCTTGGAACTGAATCCGCACAAGCTCGGAGTCTTCATAAGAATGCTAAACCTTGTATAAATCACTCGAATTTACTATCCTCATAGCAAAACATGAAATGTAGTTTAAATATAGAAAGAGACACAATTAAACAAATAAAAGTTTTAACATTTTAAAATCTTGAAGATAGTTTACAAACTTGGCATAGAAAGTTAAGAAACCAGTATTAATAAGAATAAATAAAGTAAAGAAGTTATAACACATTTCTGCTTCATTCTTTAGTATAGTAATATACAAATAGGCAATTAAATTGTGTTTTAAATTGATTTCACCACACAAGTTATAGGTTACTTAAATTTTTAAATTAATAAGCTAATAAATTTTTGGGTATTAAAGATTTCATTGGTGGCAGGAAATTAAAACTACACCAATTAAAAAAATTACAAATGCATACTTTTTAATGAGATGAAAAACAAATCACATTTAAGTTTACATAAAAGTAAATCGAATGCTCTGTGGACTTGTTGATAAGATGAATAAATCACTTAGTTGTAAATAAAATTAATACATATGTATGTACTTTCTTTTTATCACTGTAACTGGATAAATATTTAACTAAACAAAACAAGTTGATGACCTTTGATTCTAAGGTTTATGAACTTGTATTAAATATCATATTATTTACAATGTAGCAAATTACGTAGAAGTTTAAAGTCATTTAAGAAATCTTTTATAATCATCCTTAAGAATTAATTGCAGGTACTTTTATACCAAATGTATTAAGGCAGACACAAATGATAACTAATGAAATTTAATCGAGATAAATTAAAACAGAACCTAAAAATTACCGAGACAATTATTATAGTACATCAATAGAAATACCTTCGAAAGAGGAAAAATAAAATCTCACAAGTACATTTTTTTTAGCAATTATGCTAACGTAACAAATAATAACCCGAATTATAATAAATAACGGATTTTTTTTTAACACAGCACCAAATCACAGTTTACAGTTACGACCACGAAGTTGTTTTTCTGGTTTATTTCCATCGAAAACCTTTCGAATGAAATGCGTTGTACTTACTACGCCCTCAAAGCTTTCAATCATTTACTATAGAAAAGACAAGAAATTGATATAAAATTTACTGGGCAAATTATTTAAGAACAATTGATTACCTTCGTTTAATGACGAAAATTTAAAAAAATCGATTTTAATTATTTTTAATAAATTAAAATGTCGGAAGCAGCAAGACACTCAAGATTTTTTAGCTGACAGAAGTAAGTTATGTTGCCATGCTTAAAAGCTTTATATCTACTAGAACTTAAAAGGTTCATCTACTGAAGAGTAAAATTATGAAAAACAAAAACAAACTCTTCTTTTGAGTCACAACATAAGAAACACCTGAATTATTTAATTAAGTCTGAATTAATAAAGACAAAAAGCTGTCACATAATAAGAGTAAACAAAAGCTCCTTTTTTCAATGGCAACATTCGGAACATAGTGTTGTATCTCCGCAGATATAATTTTTCGGTAAATTACTGATAAAAGTGCTAGCATTTATGAAAACCGAATAAATATAAGTTTAAATGAAAAAAATAAACAACAAACCTGGCATATTTTGTTTGCCTTAACAATAGTTTCATCTTTTTTCTTTCCTTTTAAAGCATCACCGCAGACCTCTTTATATTGGAGTACTGTTGTTTTCAGAGACTTCATCTTCAATTTAGCACTAACTTCATTCCAATTTGAATCTACAGAAAATATTTTTTTATATTGATTTTTTTTTGTTGTATATATTAATATATTTTGATTATGTAAAACTATTTATAAAACAAGAGAACCAGAAAATGTTAAACCAATTACAATAGTATGTTACAAAACAAACTTACCAATATAATCTAGAAGAGTTGCTGATTGTTTGCCGCATTTGTGGAACAATTGTCTCCAAGTCGCGTTGCAGGAATCATCCCTTTCTAAACAGTCCAGTAAACTTTCAACAAGAACTTTGTTATACAGATCTAGTGATGTACCACTCAAATATTGATTTGACATCTTCTTCATCAGTTGATTGAAGGTCACTTGTAGCTTATTACCGCTTTTACTAAAATAAATGTCCTAAAAAAGTGTTAAAGTAATAATTAGAAGATTCTCAACTCAACTGGTTTGTTTGATTTGAAAGAATCCATACAAATGCAATCTCTATGATGACATTTGTAGTGTAATAATTTGATTATGTTGTTAGTTTATTGATGCAACAGTTGGACAAAAGTTACAGTGTAAATCATATTATTGAGGGTAATTTTAAATATGATAGTGTCATTTTTTTTTTTGTTTTTAAAAGAAGATATTTTTATGAAAAGAATACTGCCTTTTTTTAAAGTTTTAAATACAAGCCTAAAAGAAGACCAAAGTCTATGGATTTATTTTATATTTGTAGCTAACAAAATACGGCATTTTATCTTTGAAGGGATAATCATGTTGGAGTTTTAATTAATGCTGATGTATGCAAAATTTGATGTTTCATGTTGCTGACCTAGTCCTAACCTAGTTTAGTAATAACAATTTACTAACTCATAGAAACCTAATGCGAAATCTTATTGCTTTTGTTATTATGATTTCATCAAATACCATATCTGCTCCAGCTTATGTTTTGGGTTTGTAAATTTTGTAGACGGTCCCTTCAGTGGATCTCTATGAAATCATTATAACATTTCAATATTTACCTTAAATTTACTTAATTGCTGGATAAGGTCACTTGACAGTTCCTTTGATAGGCCATTCCGTTTACTATTGATCAGGTCAAACATCGCCAATAGTTGGTCCTGACTGACTTTAGCTGCGCTAGAACCAGCATGCTGATCCAAGAATTTCGAGAAATATGAAATGACATATTTGGAGTAGTTCTTGAGCTCAAGCAATGGTACAAACAGTTCTTGCCACACTGAAAAGAAGAAATTTGTTTTTCATATATTTATACATGCTGTCAAGATAGAAATTATCTTGACAGGAAGTATACTCCTTGTTTTATCATTATCTAAGAGATTCCCTTCAGAACAGATAAGAGATCAAATTTTCACTATTTTTAGGCACTACTAAGAATGATTGAAAAAAAAAAAACAAGATTTGTGACAAAACTTCATGTTTGTTGCTGAATTATGAATTTAGTTATTGTATAACTGCAAGTGAATAACTGTAGTTTTTAAATTGAGAAGAAATTAAGTTTTTAAATGTATCAAGTTGTACTCTAATCATTTGTTGCTGCTTGAAGAAATACTTGTTGGATTTTTTGAAGCAAAAAATAGTAAAATGTTTTTTTTTTACTTCAAATTGAGATTGAGACATTCATAACTCATATACTAAATTCACAAACAGTATGTTAAGTTAGTTCCATGTTTTACCTTTAAGACCAACAGCAAAATTTGTCTGTCCACCCTGTCCTAAAGCCCACAGCAGAGAGAGACCAATGGGTGGCCTGTTCTGATAGGAGTTCCTTAAGCTGACACTCTTCGGGATGGATGATACACAGAAATCAGGGTTACTGTGAGCCAGCATTTGAAGCAGCACCCTGTGGCCATTCACAACTTGACCTAAAATTTATAGTTTTTTGATAGTCAGTGTTTTTGATTCAAACAGAAGTGGTTTTAAATTTTCAAGAGAAAGAAGAGAAAATCTTTCAAATGTTATTTTTATAAATGTATTATTTTTTAATGATATCATTAATTCAACCAATAAAACCATTTATGATTAAGTACTAGGATATCATAAATCTTAAAATTTAAAATAGGGTTACCTCTACTCATATCATTGGCTAGTGCTGTTAATGTCACATCATAGAACAATTGAGTATTGGCTATCCCAGCATCTTTCAAAAGTTGCTCCAATGAGGTTTTAACTCCAGATGAAAGAGCAGAAACCGGGAATGTTGGAGGTTGGTTGGCAAACACTGGATCATCAGCTTCTATGGTTATCTTAGAGTTCAAAAATAGAGCAACCTCCTTCAACCAAACCAATGGTGCATTGGAAAAACGGATTTTGTTACTTGTTATAATGCTGGCTAACTCTTCACCATCAAGCTAAAAAAAAAAACATGATTAAAATTGGCACTGCAATTTCTTAGTTGAGTGGTTTTCTTATCAAAAAAGTTCAAGAAGTTGTGACCTAAATGCAACAAGTTGCACTTACTTTGCATTGTTAAGTTTCAGTTGAATTGAAATACACAGTTCACTTTCACATTAGTTTACATAACAACAGAGGGTGCTACGAAATTAAAATATGAACAGATGTTTTAATTAAGTGTGTAAAAACTTTTCACTACTTACAGCTTCTAATGCACCCTCAAGGGTTTTTGGTGGCTTAGGTTTGGGAGGTTCGGTTTTCTTTTCCTGGTTCGATTTCTTGGCCTTTTTCTCACCATTCTTCTTATTTTCCTTTGCCGGTTTTTTGTCGTCGTCTACATCAATACCAGAGTAGAATGACTTTATTTGAGAATGAGGAACTGTAAAAGTACGTAAAATAAATTAATAAGTATAGTTGTTACTAAATCATGACCAACGTCAGTCATAAAACTGAAAAACTCACTGATATCTTCAAGTTTGGGACCATTTTTCGTTGGTTTCTTATCGTCATCCTTTGAATTTTTGATCTTTCCATTTTGAGATTTCTTGCTTTTGCCAACAACTTCCCATTGACCACTTGACATGGTGATGAGTTTTTAAATGTTTTAATCAAAGGATCTTTTTGTAAATAAATGGAAAGCGATAGGTTACACGTCAAAACATCCAAAACGAAATACGTCAAAAACTGAAGTGAGGAATTGTCTCGATTCCTATTGGACGGTGCATTCCACCAAGGCAAAACGTGGCAATCGCAGTGGCAATGCATTTCAACGGAATCTCGCAATACATTTTTAAAAAGTGCAATGCAAAGAAAAAAGATTTGTGGGATCATTTATTTTTATGTTTTTATTTAAAATAAAAATATTTCTTCAAAATTTCTTTCGATTTTCCGATTACTTAAAAACCGAACTTTTTAGGTGACAGCTGACTTTAGTTTTCTGGAAGTTTTGGAACATCCCTAGTTGCACTTCGGTTATGGAAAGGATATATCGTGTTAAGAAATTATAAATAAAAATAAAAGACAAGTGGTATTAATTGTGTAACGGAAAACATTGCAAAGTGTTCAAATTTTTAATAAGGATTATGGAGTCCAAATTAATGCTGGCTGATTTGTCCAGCAATTTGAGGGAGAGGGTGTTTTTCGCAGCAAGAGATGGAATGTCTTTAACTCTTTACGCTTTGCTATATGAAAAGAATACGGACGATATAGATGACCTATTGAACAGTGTAAGTATGAATCAAAATCAATTTTAAGGTAAACAAAGGCTGGAGTTCCTAGAGTGTTATAAATCTCAGAAGCATTGGTCACGTTAATATCTATTTTTATCGGAGACAGTTGCGCGCTTCGATGCGATGTCTGTGCGTTATTTAATTATTTTTGTGCGTCTGATTTCATTTTGCGTGATATCATTACGATAACCTTGTAATGTACGAGTTATCTGCCTTCGTGACTATGAATTTGTACTCATGGTTTAACTATTTGACTTGGATCTGTTTATGAGAATCAGCATTTTGAGGTAAACGACATGTCACTGACCTTGAGAAACATGTGATGCTGAAGATATTTTGGTTTTCCATTGTGTAGTTCCCTCGAAATGAGTTGTAAATAAACTTTTTGTCCTTTCTGAATAATTGTCAGCAGGAATTAACAACAGTACAAATAAATGAGCATGTATTACTTCTGGTATTGCTAGTTTTTGGAAGCTGTTGTTATTGTTTACTAACTTGAATGTGAAAAAAGGTTTGTTATAAATTTACCACAGTTGAATTTATTGCTTAATGTGTGTTTTTAGCAACAATACTGTTATTTTTGTCAAATAATAAAATATTGAGAGAAATAGAATACATTTTCCATTTTAAAATTCAAGCCTTGTAATATAAGTAATACTACTAAAATTGTTAATTACATGGTGATGGTAACGAAACAGTTGAATCCATAAAGAACTGTCTAAATTAAACTATATAACCCCTTACAGCATTTAATTTGTTGTTAAAAAGTCAAAAGATATAATGTTATTTCACTACATAGTATAAAACAAAGATGCCTCCCGCTGTCTCCCTTTGTATGCTTAGATCTTTAAAACTGCAATTGATTTTGATGTAGGTTTTTTATTAGATAGAGTTATTCAAGAGAAAAGTTTATATTCAAATAATACATCCAGAATATCTGTGCAAAGCCAGGGGGTCTGTAGTAATAAACTCACTTATTTCCTAAATGTAAAAATATCAATTATTAACAAAATTGTTTTTTAATTTACCTATATAATAATGTTGTTAATTGTAGGATGTTTGTTCCGATGGAGTAAAGTGCACACCCCTCATTGCTGCAGCAAGGCACGGCCGTGAAGGTGCCGTCAGAATATTATTAGAAAAGTTCAGACCTCCAGTCAGATTGGAAACTGAAGGAACTGTCAAATTTGATGAGTTTGTCATTGAAGGTAAGAAGAACTACTTGACTGTGTAAATTCAAATAATAAAGACAAAGCAATTAATCCAATAAACACAGTTTGTATGCATATTTATTGTTCATAAAATGTTTAGTCAATAAACAAAAATATTGTATGTAAAATATGTTTGATATATCTTTCAGTAAATAATGTAGTATAAGGTATATTGATGTTTCTTTGTAACTATCATATTGGTCTTGAAACTTATTTTAAAAATTAAAATTAAAAAACTTAACAACTCAAAGAATGATTTGACTCATTAACTTTTAAGAAACTTCAGGAAAAAAAAGAACCCAAATGAATATAAGTATCTACAAATGACAAAACAAACAAAATAAATCATTATTTTCTAAATAAGTTGATAAATTTTTGAATAACTTCTAAAATTCGATAGTAGTTGACAAATAACAGTCTATTTGACAGCATTTACCAACTAGTTTACCTAAAAGTGGTAAAAAATAGATTATAAGGTAAATATCAAAGTCATTGTTGAAACAAAAGGTAAAATTTAAAGCTCAATCACCTATACCGAATGTAAACTGGAAGCGTCGCTATAACGCGTGCTCCTTTGGCACACCACCAAGTCTTTGTTACAAATGTGCATATGTGAGTGAGTAAAATAACGATAATTAATACGTTCAGCAAATGTTTCAGATTCTCATGACATTGCTATGATGAAGTGGCCATTAATGTAATGGTATATTTGTTTTGAAAGTAATTTGTTACTGCAATTTTGATAGGATGGATTTGGTTGGTAGAGAAACATCATAGCCGACTATCCATATGGACTCTTTGTTGTTGATTGCGATTTACAGTTTATAAATTTAATCTGAATCAGTTCAGTAGTTTGTGTGTAGATTTCTACACTATACTAGCAAATGGACAATAATTTATTTGGATTTGCATGATTTTTATTTTGTAACTGACATATTGGTCAATAAAAAAATTCTTAAGGCAGGATATAACAGGACGCTTATGTTCTGAGGCGGGTTGAATACAGACTTTTCGTTTCAGGGATTGGGCAAAATTATTTACCCTTTCACTCCATCTTACGCCAAGAACTGAAAAATCTTGCATCTAGATTTGCTGGTTGTTACAGGTGCGACTGCTTTATGGTGCGCGGCAGGCGCTGGACATCTTGGCATTGTTAAAAGGCTAGTTCGAGCTGGAGCCAACGTGAACCATGCTACCAAAACCTTGAGTACTCCTTTAAGAGCAGCCTGCTTTGATGGACGGCTGGATATAGTGAAATACTTAGTTAGGCATGGCGCTGATATTCATAAAGCCAACAAATACAACAACACTTGCCTCATGATTGCAGCTTATAAGGGACATTTGGAAGTTGTAAGTTATTTGTCAGTTTTTGAGTATAGTTTGTTAGTGGTTGCTACTATAAATAAATGACTTTGTTAGGACCTATAGTGATCCGAAAAATCTGTAAAAGTTACAATATTAAAGAGTTTCTGATATCAAAGATAAGTAAGTATAAATAGAAAAAATGGAATAACCTCATTTATTCTCCTCTCCTGAACTGAGAGATATAAAAAACATAGAACTCCATCTGGATATTGTCTTCCTTAACACCACATAAAAATTGACTAAGAGTTTTGGTCTCTTCTAACTTATATGAGTTTATTCATAACTGCTACTATAATAACAAATAAAAATGACACAACTGTCAAAAAAAATCTTGACAAAGTGACATTTATATTGGGTATACAAGCAATAGATATGGATGTATCTTACAAGCCCAATTCCAAATAAGACGTAAAGTTTTCTGTGGATGTCATGTGCCTTTACTCACTCCGATAGAGATAAATGTACGAGATAATGTATTTGTAAACGGAATGTAATGGAAGGTATTATTGGTTGTAGGTTCATTTTCTATTAGACAGTGGCGCGAGGGTTGACGAGAGAGCTTTGTGTGGCGCAACCGCTCTTCACTTCGCGGCCGAGTGCGGGCATTCGGCGGTTGTCTGTGCATTGTTACAGCACAACGCTAGCATACTTACAAATGAAAACGGTAGCTTAATTTGTCTTTTGATTTTTCAAATGAAAATTTTTATCGATATTAACAGTACTTATAATATATACAAATTGTCTTAGTCCTAATTCAAATGAAATTGAAATACGAATACTTGCTTTTTTGCTTCTTCTCCAAAGTAACTCCTTGCCTATAAAGCCTGCAGTAATGTTAATGCAGGCAGATTGCAACTATTCAATGTCAAAGAGAAAAAAAAAAAATAATGCCGATCGACACTGGAGAGGGTCGTAAGTGACATTCCGTGTCCGTGTTGTTTGACCCGTGTGGCGTGGGCGGCAGGCATGACGCCGCTGCAGTGCGCGGCGGAGCGCGCGCGCGCCGGCGTGGTGGAGATACTGGCGGCGCGGCCCGACGTCGCGCGCGCCGCCGCCGTCGACGCCTACGAGCTGCTCGGCGCTTCCTTCGCTAACGACAAGGAGTACTACTGCCTCAGGGTACTGCTCTATTTCTACTGCCTAACAATAAATAACCACATCACGACACACACATTGACTCAGCCCTACACTAAGATAAAATCTCTAGCATTAAGCAACGATATGGTATAAACTAATAATATGGGAATACTACTAGACCAGAAATCGAAACAATGCATCTCACAAATAACACAAAGTTCGCCGGGATTCGAATCCGGAACCTCTTGCATATCCAGCACCACAGTTACTATAATTAAATTATTTTTACTACGACTTCCAACAAAAATATTTCACAAATGATCAGACATTAAAGTATGTAGAGCCATTTGAGCAGATGTTCGGTACCAGAATTTTATTTTACTAAGAGAAAGAAAAGTAATTAATTATACCTGATCAGATTAATGTAGGTATATCATTTTGTCAGGAAATGATTTAAGGTTTTATTCACTATTAAACATTGTCGCAAGTACCAAAATCTGTGATATGTATTCATAGTTTGCAATTACCTAACCTTTGTTTCAGATGGCGTATCAATATTTACACAGAGCGATGACAATGAGATATGACACTCGGTATGGCGTGCTTTTAAAGAAACCCGCCGAACCAATACCAGCTTACGATAACTGGAAGGAAAGCACTACGATTGAGGTTAGTACAGTCACTTTAAACTATATAATCTCATGTACTTAGAAGGATAATTTGAGAATAACTGTCTCAAGTTATCTTATATAACAAGGTTAAAAATATGTAATACTGTCGACATGTCATGACTTTTTTGCATGGCGCTGCGGTCTTAAATTTATTCCTTTACAATTTTAATGATTTTTCTTTGCTGTGATAAATATGGTAACATCTACAGTTCTGTCGATTACCATGACGAATAATTTAATGTAAAGTTACTCAGAAAAAGATTTAATTGATTTTAAAACCTGTTGATTTGCTCAAATGTGTGTTGATATGCCCAAATTGTTGTGAGTGACCCTTTAGATTCTTAGAAAACAAAAAATCAAGTATGTGGAGGCTGCATTAAATACATAGGTATTTAATATAGCGATACTTGCGATTTTTATTATCAAGTCAATAGAGAAAAGTAAAATGTTTTTCGAAATTCTGAATACCTATTATGACGAAATGGTGAAAAAAAATCACGTAGAAAGCGATTTTTTTAGTTTTTCTGTCAATACTGTGTGCAAACTTTCGTTTCTAAGTTAGTATATCCGCACGCGAACAATCGTCAACGATCGAGCGGCAGAATAGTATCCAAAGAATGCCGCGCGCAGTGTTCACTGTGTTTGCACATACCTTAAGTCTATATGAAAAGTGTTGTATCGCTGAGTCTGGCAACATTCCGTGTGAAGGAAGTGGAGCGGTTGTCAGGCTACGCGCACGGGCTGCACATGGAGGGGCTGACGGTGCGCGAGCGCGTGCTGGGCCGGCGCTGCACGGACCTGCCGCATCCCGTCGTGTTCCGCGGCGCCGTGTTCGCGGACGAGGCGCGCTTCGACCGCTGCCTCGCGCTGTGGACGCACGCCACGCAGCTGCGCCAGCACAATGCGGTCAGTCGCTGCACTCACACTGGCAGTCGCTGCACTCACACTGGCAGTCGCTGCACTCACACTGGCAGTCGCTGCACTCACACTGGCAGTCGCTGCACTCACACTGGCAGTCGCTGCACTCACACTGGCAGTCGCTGCACTCACACTGGCAGTCGCTGCACTCACACTGGCAGTCGCTGCACTCACACCGCACACTGTCAGTCGCTGCACTCACACCGCACACTGTCAGTCGCTGCACTCACACCGCACACTGTCAGTCGCCGCACTCACACTGGCAGTCGCTACACTCACACTGTCAGTCGCTGCACTCACACCGCACACTGTCAGTCGCCACACTCACACTGGCAGTCGCTACACTCACACTGTCAGTCGCCGCACTCACACCGCACACTGTCAGTCGCTGCACTCACACCGCACACTGTCAGTCGCTGCACTCACACCGCACACTGTCAGTCGCTGCACTCACACCGCACACTGTCAGTCGCCGCACTCACACTGGCAGTCGCTACACTCACACTGTCAGTCGCTGCACTCACACCGCACACTGTCAGTCGCCACACTCACACTGGCAGTCGCTACACTCACACTGTCAGTCGCCGCACTCACACCGCACACTGTCAGTCGCTGCACTCACACCGCACACTGTCAGTCGCTGCACTCACACCGCACACTGTGTCGCTGCACTCACACTGTCAGTCGCTGCACTCACACCGCACACTGTGTCGCTGCACTCACACTGTCAGTCGCTGCACTCACACCGCACACTGTCAGGCGCCGCACTCACACTGTCAGTCACTGCACTCACACTGTCAGTCGCTGCACTCACACCGCACACTGTCAGTCGCTGCACTCACATCGCACACTGTCAGTCGCTGCAATCACACTGTCAGTCACTGCAGTCACACTGGTAGTCGCTGCACTCTGTCGCACACTGTCAGTCAATCTACGCTAGTCTAAGATTAAGACCTAAAAGTTTTTAACCGACTTCATTTGGAAAAATGTGCACACGGTAAATAACATGAATTTCTTTTACAAAAAAAAATATTTTAGCTATTGATTATGTCGTTTTTTATAGTTTCGTTAAAACTTTAGTATTCATCATACATTTTAAAAGATAAAAAGTTGCCATTATGGAAAGATTAACGTCTGATTAGTTATTAAAATTGTTTAACTTATTCTTTATTGTTTGTTTAAGATTTATTCTCTATTTGACGTCTTATCTGTAATACCTAACCATGCAGTTAATTATCAACGCATTTTGCAACAGTTTGGATAAGAATACTGACATTGTTATTAATCTTGTAATAGTTTCGTAATATTAAGATAAGTTTGATTTAAATTTATTATGTCAAAGTAAAATTGTAATAAGAAGGACGATGTCGTTTGTGTTTCAGGTTTCAATAGTTAAAGACTTGCTGAGATTTGCTCAAGTTTTCTCTCAGATGATACACATCGGGATAGAGTTGCCATTGGAGACGGTGAGTTTGATGACCTTTGAGAATATAATAAAAAAACATTAAATTACAAAATTCAAATCATCTTTATTCATGAACATACATGGGAATACATGGTGTGTATGTTTTATTGCATAATCGTGTTAGCGTGCATATTATTCTGTAAGACGGAATATTACAAAAATACATCAAATAAATTTCCTTATAAGTGATTGGAGTAGATACAGTGATTACATGCTACAAGTATCATAGGATGCATAAATATTTTGTATGATTCATAGAACGACTGACATCGTCCATACAATTTAGTGTATTAGCTAAATATAATTTTATTTGTAGGTATCGTTCGTACTAGAGGCATGCGCGGAAGAATTGAGAAGAGGAACGAAAAGACTTGAAAAACCACAAATAAATCACGACCCGGACGCTCTAATAGTTAGTATTTATATATTATATATTAAACATTCATTTTCTCATTTAGATGCATCACTTCGAACGAATGTAATGCGACAGTTTGTTCGAACGAATGTAATGCGACAGTTTGTTCGAACGAATGTAATGCGACAGTTTGTTCGAACGAATGTAATGCGACAGTTTGTTCGAACGAATGTAATGCGACAGTTTGTTCGAACGAATGTAATGCGACAGTTTGTTCGAACGAATGTAATGCGACAGTTTGTTCGAACGAATGTAATGCGACAGTTTGTTCGAACGAATGTAATGCGACAGTTTGTTCGAACGAATGTAATGCGACAGTTTGTTCGAACGAATGTAATGCGACAGTTTGTTCGAACGAATGTAATGCGACAGTTTGTTCCCTTAAAAAACTTTTGTTATAGAGTAGAAACGAGTAGTGTATGTAGTTTTGTTCCCTTAAGTTAAAGCGTGCAGAGGTCATTGTAATGCGTGTGTCGTAATTAGTTGTGTCACGTGATCATTTAGTTTTTGATGTAAATCAGCCCTGTAGTACATCTATCCTACAAAATGTCCGCGTGGAGTTATTAGTTATTGTGGTGAGTAAGAAAAACTCCTCGATAGTTCGGAAACGCATCTTTGACTCTTTAAAGCCTACAAAAACAGCTTACCATCAAGCTTATCAAGTGGCAAGTGATACCCACGCCCATGGACAACTGCAGGCAAAAGATGTCAGCAGATTCTAAAAAGGAGTAAGCCCTTTTTTTGAAGTCCTCTATGTTGTATATATCCGGGAGTACCGCTTTCGGCAGCTGATTCCTCAAAGGTCTTCATACATTAGCAGTAATAATTTAATTTAGGCTCTGGGCTATTATAATGTTTGTCTCCACTTTTACTGAAAGATAACTCTGTGACTTGTGACAGCTGGTAGTATCAGACACTTTGGATGACTATACTTTTTCAAATTAAAAATTATGGAAATGACATTACAGTGACGTTACTCGGGCGCGAGGAAATGTCATTTCCACGTTTAGTTGCACGCCGCACAAATGTCGGCCTCGTTGATTCTGGCCAACAGGAACTTTAATGGTGCCCTAAATAAAATAGTAATGGATATAGTTTGTTTAGAAAAAAAAACTACTTTTATGTCGCAACTTTATATGCTAATATTTAAGACTAATAGCACTCATTCTTACTAAACATCATTCCAGTTACCATGGTGACCGTTCGTTTGTTAAATGACCACATACTATCCATTTTAGTTAACATGTGTAGTGTAGTTTTTAATGAAATTTAATGGTTTCCATTTAAAAACTGACATCAATTTTACTTACCGGATAATACTCGTACATAAAACAATTAACATTTTGTGGGCAACAAATAACAGGTTTGTGGGCTTTTATTTTCTGAGATAATTTGAAAAATCAGTTAATGAGCTTTACATTTTTATAATGTACAACTTATTATCTTCGTGCTTCGTGTCTTTAAAAAATAAATAAGTAAAAAGGCATATTCGATATTAATTTTAAATGATTCCAGTTTTTTTTTTGTTATAATTCCCATGTCCAAAAAATTACGATTGAGGATATGATGAGACGTAATAAAAACGCACGGTCACCTGATAATGAACGACGAGTTTGGACTCAGTGTTTGGTGGAAATATTCGTGTTCCAGGAGGAATATGAGAGCAACATTCGCACGGCGTTATACCTGGTGGCCGTGGCGGCGAGGCTTCTCGATAACAATGCTGAGGTTGAGGTGAATACATATGATTCGTTTAGTTTTACGTCCTTAAATTTGGCTCATAATGGGGGACAATTGATGACAGCAACATTGGGTATACATTTGGTTGTAGACGTTGTACTTATATAGATAAAACATAAACTCACGCCGTCATCCCTCGAGGGGGGTTGTCAGAGGTGTTACACACCGCATTTCGCATGTTTATGCTAAGTCCCAGTGTGACAGGTTGCGAAACTTTCGCCACTATCCGGGCACAATGAGGAAAATGGCAACTAATGTACGGCAACACGAGGCTCGAATCCTCGACCTGTCAGGTCGGGTCGGTCGGTTAACGAAGGCACGTTGCAAAATGAGGCACCACGTTATACTTATAATCTTAATCAGCTTAAAAAAATGATTGACGAAAGGAAAATGGTTTATATAAAAAACGTTGAATTTTGAAGGACTTTTTAATAAAAAGACTATGTTTTACAGATTCGCTTTTATTTTATTATAATTGTTTTAGCATAGACCACTATCTTACCTTATGTTACTAATAGGTATAAAGGCATCATCAGAATATGTGGCAATATTTTGAATAAAAATGCCTGTTAATTCCTATTTATGTGATCAGGAGCACGTGTCAAGTTCCATAAGGCGAGCGGTGTTCAGGCTACGTGGCGTACAGTTGCGGTCGGGGCAGACTTTACTGCATTTGGCTGTTGACAGGCGGACGCCGGTCGATGACTTCCATACGAGTGACGTCTGTCAGTGAGTATAGACATTTTATTGTTTTATAATTCGGCGTGGTGGAATAATATGCCCTTAAGTTTAGTATCAAAGATTAGAGTATTACTGAAACCCGGGCGGTTAGAGAATGGAATAGAAAATGGTTACACATATCTTGTATCTCGCTCGATCACTATCGTCTCCTATATTCGAAACTACGCGAACTTTTAACATTAAAAACTCGTGAACCCAGTTTGTATTTAAAGATACATATAAATATGTATAATGTATTAAATAAAATTGCTGTCGGTACATGCTTAGTAATAAAACCGGCTTACTAATTGGTTATAGCAAAACTAGATAATGAGCTAAATGCTTCGGGGCACACCCGCCACTCTGTCCCACCACTGCAACTCCTGTTCACCAGGATCAACAGTGGCCTCCTTTGATTGAATATTCAACGAATAATGCAGCTGAGCAATGACGCACAGGCAGTGCCCGGACACCCTACCAGCTGTCTTGGGACCCGCAACGAACTCAGTAAGGGCTAAATGTTTATTGTTTCAGTTTCCCATGCCCCCGTACGACTCGGTTGCTGGTAGAATGCGGCGCGGAAATAGACGCGGCGGACGAAGCTAAACGAACGCCTCTACTCATAGCACTAATGTCCTATCAACTTATACCAGGTATCACTGATTTATTGGAGTCTTTATGCTAATTTGCTTTAACGAGTTTCTGAACATTAAAATTGACTAACCAGCTGACAAGTAACAAAAAAAATGTCGAATAATTTGATTTGACCATCCTGTCAGTTGCCAAATTAAATTACTTTCCAAGCTTAAAAGTGACTTAAAAGTGATTTAATAGATGGTTTGGTTGGTTATTAATACTTTTTTTATACAACTTCATAATCAAACAAGCAAACTGTTCACCTGATGGAATGTGATACTCGTATCTATCGTAACGATGATGCCCTTGACATTGTGGAACGCCAGGAGTACCTCCTGTGCCTATGTACTTGTAAAGTTATATCTCTCGTAAACTGGCTCTCCAATCCTTCGAACCGGAACACACCAAAATGTTTCCATATTTTTTTTATATTCATTGTTTTTTTTTACCGTACAGATGACCAATCAAGTGAATCTCTTTGTGGAGTTGTATGCGAACTTTTATCGAGAGGGGCGCACGTCGATGCGAGAGATTCATCCGGTATCACACCGCTCGTTGCTTCTATAGGAGGTATTTATTAATGTTTATAAATGGTTTTATTTAATGTATGATTTATCTGGATACTGTATTATCTGTCTGGTAAATAACTGCTCGATTGATTGAATATGTGTGTAAATAAATATGAGACTGTGTGATTCCCTAGATGAAAAGTATATTTTACCTAATTTCATCCAATATCTGTTAAGCGAATGCGTGTTGGTGTATAAAATCTTTCGCATTCATTAAGGGTTCGTATCCAAAGTGAATGAACGCTATAACTCAAGTCTCAGCTGCTATTTTAGATAAAGATATCAGTTTCAAAAGCGTTTTTAGGGTTCCGTACCCAAATGGTGAAAATGGGACCCGATTACAATGACCGTGTCCGACTGTCTGTTTGTTTGTCTGCAGATTGTATCTCATGAACCATAATAGGTAGAAACTTCAAATTTTCACAGTGTCACTACTTCTGTAGCCGTTATAACAACAAATACTAAAAATAAGAGTATATTTAATAAAAAAAATAATCCAACCCCTTAACGTTAAGGTTCTTTAAAAAATATTAATTTATGTCATGCTGTGGTTGGATATGAAAATGCAACAATATACTTCATTTAATAATCGTGGCTTACTGTTTCTAAGGGATTAATAAATGACAAAGAAACCTTAACCGTTATGTTGTTCCAGGTCCAGCGGAATCCCTAGTCCGTTCAGCTCAGACCCCTCGCCTCTCATGCTTAGCAGCCACAGTACTAGCGACGAGAGGAGTCAGGTACAACCCTAGCTTAGTACCGAGAGATCTGCACGGGTTCCTATCAGTGCATGGAGTACCAGCCTGCTATTAGATAATAACTTTTTAATTTACTGAAATGGATACTGGGCTATTGGGCCATTTGATTTCTGCCATTAGTTTAATTTACTAAAATGGATACTGGGCTCATGCGACCTTCGGTTCGCGGAAATGGAATCTGAGTTATCGAACCCTTTATGCTTTGTGGTGAAATCTGCAGGCCAAGAACGCGAAGACATAGTCCGTCTGACGAGATTCTCTCCCTTTCATAACAAAGACAAAAATAAAGTGACAGCCATTCTTTCGCTGTTTCGCCTTTCGATTCTTAGTGTGGTATCCCTAAAGGGCTCTCAGGGCACTTATGTTGGCAGGCACCATAAAACTTCGTATTTATTAATCCATTTAAACTCTCGACGTTTTGTTTTATAAACTGTCATTGTGACAATACTTCGACAATACTTAAGTTCGGTAGCGAATTTGACATGTATTTATTAATTTAAAGCTCCTGGGGATTTGTTGTAAAAAATGTTTCTAATTCGTAAAGCACCGTAAAAGTAAAAAAAATCGTTCTTATTAATTAGCTGTCACTAAATTCTTGCAATGCGGTTTGACAGTAAAACCTTTAAGTTACGTAATGTTTACGTTTTTTTGACAGCAGAAATAATTAAAAAAGTGGTCTCATTGAAAATTTTATACCAATACAATGTACGATTGACAATTGGATTGTTATGAGATTGAAGACAGTGGGAGTTATAATATTAGGTTTATTTAAAAGTTTATTTGCCATACTAATTATAGAATGATAACAATTAACGATTAATATATTGATGCCATAGCATCTAACTCATAAGTTAAGTGTGTTGACATATATAAAAAATGTTTACCTGGGCCATTATTTTTATCTTGATGTGTGATATTCAATTATTTTGGAGTTACCATAATTTGTTTGTTATTTTCGTCTAATCAGAGATTTAATTGACTTTTTCTTAAATTATTGGATGTAAATTTTTTACAAAAATAAAACTAAATTCATGATTTGTGTTCATACGTAAATAATGTTTGACAAGTTTGCTGTGCTATGACGTACACTAAATATTAATTCTTTCTTGACATTCATAAATGTTTTATTTAAAATACACACAAAAATGGGTCCACATGAAGCAGTTCTCTTGGTTTTGCGTTTTCCACCTAGGTACATGTATTTATTATCTTTTATAAGGTACCCGGTCTGATTTCGAACGGTTTAATTATAGCCTATTATCTATTTCTTGTATCTAGTGACTTTAAATTGACAAGATGTCAAAAGTAGCAAAGATGTGTTTGATCACAGAATTGAGTAGTAGGTAACTAAAATATTATTTCAAGTATATTTTTAATCCAAACATGTTATAATGAGCTATCAAACATTTTGTAGCGGCTCTACACGATGGGCCAATCCTCGATCATGCGATGATTTGAGGCCTTTTTCATACGTAGGCTTATCATGATGGTCCGTCGTGTGGATGAGGTAGTTGTGCTGGGTGGCTATATCGTAGTGGTGAGGGATGGCTAATCGTGTAGAGCCGCTATAAGATAATTTTTACTAGCGTTCTGATTAGTCAAATAAAGCAGTAAAGCAATTTCATATAGTAAATAAAGTTTCAAATATACTATCTTAGTAAATAAAACAGTATATACAACGAAATACATAATATAGATAATTACAAAGCTAAATCATATAAATCGACTCAAAATCAAGAGAAAACACTCGTGTTATTAACATAAATATCCGAGCCGGGACTCGAACCCGGGAACAACTATTGTTATTTGTAATGCATCAATGCTTTTACTCACAATTGATATTTTTAATTTATATATTTAAACAGAGATATTAATATATGATATTTCAAAATCCTAAAGCAAAGGCTTCGTTTTTTCGACGAAATTTTAATACTAGGTAGTTCTAAGTCCTTTTGAAGTTTGACAAAAAAAAAACAGGTAAACACTAGGAGGAATATTTAACAATGCAGTGAGTGCCGTTTAGTTGTGTCGAAAGAAAATTAATATGCAGCTTGGCAAAAATTTGTATGAAGTGGATATACTTCTTACCTGGCAATTCCATGTTTACGTCAAACTCAGCAATGTCATCGGCTGATCACTGCTCAGTGTTGCCAGAAAGTCGCTTACAGCGACCTCATTTAATCCAAATATATTTTTAGTAAGTATATTGAATTATTTGATGTTGTATATTTTAAAAAGATGCACAAAATGATTTGACAACCTTTTTTAAAGGTGCCAATACTGTTGTTTTTGCTACGCACAAATTATGAAGATAAATTAGTCTCTTTGAAGACCTTTCCAATAAAAAAAATATCTCTATTGTATTGAATTGGCATATTGTATAAATATAAGGTCCTGTACATCTATCAATTATTTTATAGTTACATAATCCCATATAGAACTGCACTTAAGTGGCATCATTTTTGGATAGAGTCAGAGAGATAGATAGTTCTATTAGAAATAAACATATATTAAAGAAAATTCAACCTTAAGAATAGTACTGAAAGGTGTATCAACGGATCTTACTAAAAAATAAAATGACAAGCAAATATCGCTTCTCATGACCATACAAAAAGTCCACACTAATGTTCGATTGGATGGACATTTGGTAGTTATAATTGAACACAGGGTTGGTATGTGTTCGTTGAGGAAATAGAATGGCCTACAATCTTGCTTTGTTATTGTTTAGGTTACTGTCAGATGGCTCAAATTGAATGAATCTTTGCTGATATAAAGGTCATTTTATATCAGCATAAATCATATTTCTTATTTTCTAATACGTAATTAATTCATGTAAAGGTAATAAATGATTATGTTTTATAAGACTTTATGTTATAGTTGACATTTCTTGTTGGTGCATTAACAGTTTTAATATTCGATCCATGTATAGAGATAGATTTATTAAATATAGATTCAAATATCAAGTGATGGTGTATATAGATTTAAAAATAGAGAAATTATTGGAACTGTGTGTGTGTCAACTAAAAGGAATTTAATTGGGACCTCGTCTTAGTGAAACATCTTATTCTTATAAAAAAAAATCTTGTCACAGTTCTTAAAAAATAACTCGTTGCGGAATAAACAAAAATCTAGTCAAAAATCTTTTCAATGCAAAAAAAAAAAAATTGACCAAAAATTTATGTTAACAAATATACCTACGAGATGTATGTTGATCGCCAATTTAATTAAAACATATATATATATATATGTTTTATCTCTAGTGATGTAGATAATGTAATGTACTTAAAAATATATTTGTGTACCTGTTGAAGAAATATCATGAAACATTATGTACAGATTGTCTCATACGGATCTGTACTTTGAATATACTGGTAAAAGGAATGAGTTTCCTTTTTAGGAAAAATCCTGATTATTTAAGAATATATAAAATAAACAAAAATCGGATTTATTAAAGTTTTACCATATTGCGTTGTCCTTTTTTGGTCACAATTTCGATGCAGTAGACAGAAAAGGACAAAATTTTAAACAAATATTGGCATATTATCTTCGTTTTAATTAATCTTGCTTATAGCAATGAATTGGCATAGTTTATTAATCGACTAACCATGGCTATTTTCATTAACGGTAAAATATATAAAATTATAATATAATATAAAAACAACAAACTCTTTATGTTCTTTTATATAATATAAATATATCTGTATGAGATTGACTGTACTATGTAAATAAATGAAACGTTATTGGGGAGTTTTAAAAAACATATGGCCAGAAGACGTAGTAAAATGTTATAGTTCAAGTCAGTAAAATGTAATTCCTTGCATAAAATTTTTCGTATAATATTGCGTTTTTTTTTTTAATTTAATAATAGTTTTTTTTCTATACTGGCTTTCGTCTGCGACTTTTTTGAATTCGTAGTCTGTATTTTCTTAGACAAAATGATCTGAATCTTAATCTATGTCGTTCCTAGAAATTAATTAACTTCTTTAAATTAAATTTTTAAACTTATAACATAAGTATACGATACATGTTTCTGTTTTAATCGACTATTTTTACTTTGTAAATAGAAATTTTCATATAAACTGTAACTCTAGTAAGATTTTCGATTGTTTTTCAATTATTTATTATTGAAAAAATATATGTAATTGAAAGAAGTGGGTATGCCTTTTTGTTTGAATTTTGGCTAAAAATTATGAGAGTTCGCAATATAAAATAGTTGGAAGGTTTCATACGTCTTCTGGTCAGTGATGGAGGTGGTGATGATGATAACGGCACTACTGTGAAGTGAATCATATTATGAGCTGAGCTAGTGTAAAACAGTGGTGTCTTTGTAAGGTTCTCGTTAGATTAAGTAGAAATCATTAAAATAATGTGCCAAAACTATTTTCTTAAGTTTTAAATTTAAAGTACATTTAATACGTTTTTTTTTTTCTAAATGCAATTTATGTTTTATATGTATATTTTTAATTTCAAATGTATGGAAGGTTGTGTTTATGAATTGATTCTGGATGAATAATATTTCTATTAAAATTAATTGAATGGACACGTGATATATTAAATTATTACATATCCTTTTATGGCCAAAAATATTTTGCGTAGATATGTTTTTTAAATTTTCTTACAATTTATTTCGTGTTAACTTTTTAAACAAAAAAAGTTTAAAATTACTTCCGGAATTAGTCACGGTAAGTCTCATGTTTATAATTAGTTGAAAATAATGATTTCTTTGAAGATACCAAATGTAACATATTATATCATGGCAGAATAAGGTGTAATGAAAATATATTGACATATACTATATGTATATATATCTCTAAGAGAGAAAATGTGATTTATTTTGTAAAACTTGTTAGTGTATAAAAGATATAATTTATCTGTGCAATTAAATAGCGATATTTTTGTCCAAATGATTTGACAAATAAATGATATTATATTTATTTTCGTTGTTTTTATTACCATTTATTATCCGCGGTTCCATCTATGTCTTTAAAATAATCATTTTATAAAAATATATAGTTTTTTAAAGATAATTTTAACACATGTTACAGGCTTGTGATAAATGTATAAATACTGAATAAGGAGCAATCAACTCTTCAAAAACCTGTTTTACTGAAAGGATAGCTTTATTTATAATCCCTTAAAAGCCAGCTAGGATCTATCAAATGAAGGGCTGTAAGGAGCAGTTGGATGCAAAATACCCAGGATCGCTCTAGTTAAAATATTATGCCCCATGTCCTGTGATCCAGGAGGGGAACTAGGTTGGGTCAAGACCCCTCAAAAGCATCGGAGTTCTTCGGATTTAAGATTTTTCTTAGTCAAAACCGAAGTCAAGTCCCCCCGAAAGCGTTTCTAAAACAAGGTCGTCATTTTTGTAAGAGATTGAACTGTCTAGTCCCCTTAAATTTCATTCCTGAATCGGCCACTGCCTAGGGGTGTGGAATGGCTGATGATGATGATATCTTGTCTTGATTTGTCTTTTGATTATTTTTTCGTATTGGTCGTATTAGTATTCTAAATTACTATTCCGAAAAAATAACCCACAGTCTAGGTATGGTATTAATCCATCTTTAATCTTAGAAAAGGTCGTGTAATTGTTTGTCGCTCGAACCACAGCTAATTAACAATACCGGTAATTATGCCTTCCGTGTGATTGCGGACACAAAAACCGCCTCCACCGACGCGACAGCCGACGATACATACATACCTATTACTATTAGTAAATTGCCAAGAAAAAACGTTTCCTCGTAAACTTGTGCAGTCAATATTTAACGATGCTAACGATTGTGATTTGTAAATCCATACTTACATATTAACTTATATCATACGTACCAATAAATCTACAGAAAAACGACAGCCTTGCAAATGAAAGGTTCCATACGATGCCACAAAATTAAAGATATAATAGGTATATACTTAAAACATAGGTAAAATTTCGAAAAAATAACGCTTCTAGTTTGAATTCAATTGTTTATTTGTTTCGGTCTTTTACTTTTTATTTTTTTGACAGACGGACGGACACTGGAGGCTTAGTTAAGGTTGGCACCTCTTTGGGTATGGAATCCTAAAAAACAGCATTCCAATAAAATCTTTATAAAATCAACTAAAAACCCCATTGACGACCTTGCACTTGTGATGAAAACTTACGAAACGTTACATCCTAAATTTTACGTAACCAAAAAAAAAATAAACGGATGTGTGCAGTAACGTTGTTAAAACAAAGGTTTTAATAATAAACAGTTTAAAATAAAACCAGGCAAGTGTATAAGGAGGGGAAGATCAGTTGACTTTCAGTTTCTTTGGCACATGCGCACCGGTAACACGCATCGGGCAAGTTATGCAATCGCCCGGTTTTACTGCCCGCATGCAGCTTGACATACTTTTTAAAATTCCGTTCTTTATCTCCACATTATTTAATAACACATGCTAAATGTGAATGAAACAACTTTAAAACGTGTTCGAAATTACAATTAAATTAAAAACAAACAATTTAAAAAATCTGCATGTGAAATTTTTAGTGACAGTTAAAAATTTTCGCGCGCGAAGTTTTTTTTAAATCCTGAAGGCAAAGTTGTTGTCTCGTTCGGTTTAAAAGAAAAGTGCTTTTAATAAATTACTGAATGTAATGTGTAAAAGACGGTGTTGTTTAATATTTTTAATTGAATGTGATGTGTATGGTTAACAAGGAGTTATATTTTAGGAGGCACCATCTGTCGAAAAGTAAGTAAAAGTTATATTTTCCTTTCGATTACATATTTAATATAAATATTTACAGGGCTTGTGTTTTAGTTTCTTTAACTATAATTAGATTAGAACTGGTCTGAATTTTCATTAAGTTTTTCGTTTTTAGAGAAGTGAAGTGAAGATCTTTTATTTATCATATTCCTAGACAAAAAAGCAAGTAATTTCTGTAACAACTACTTAAAAAAATATTCCGTGTAAATTTAAACCTTTTATTCTGTTAAGGGGTTAATTGATAACATTATTCGTCACTGCCTGCGTTACTTAATAAAATCGCTATTATTATTATTTCTTAGGACAATTTTTACAATTTGCCATAGTTCTAAACTAAGCTAAGAACGATCAAACATTCATGACTGTAGGGCTTGTGTTCTTCACACGAAAATCGGACTGCCGGAATCAAACTAGGAATCGTATGTGTAATCTTGTGTGTAAGGTATGAACCACTGGGCTACTGAGACGTTACAGTAGGGCTGCCAAGCACAATTAAAAAAAGCTAGCATATGATGTTATAAAACTATAACAATTCTTATTAAAAGAAAATGCAGTAAATAAAGGTAGTTTTTTTTGTTAAATACATTCATCTTCAGCCAGTTTCCGTTGTTCTGCATACTTCTCCTCGGAAATGGATAGCGTGAAGAATTGAAGTCATGGAACTTGAAATATACAGCCTGGCCATGAAGATAGTAAGGATCTCAAAATTTTCGCAAATACATGACCTTATGAGGGTGATATGTAAACCCAGGTCTTAAAAACTACCCACAACGTCCAGGTATCCAAAACTCCTATGAAAAAGGTGGGCAACACGAGGTAGAATAGGATCAATTACTAATCAAAACCTTTACAATTTTAGGGTTGCATACACAAAGGATGAAAAACGGCTATTACTAAGCCACCGCTGTCTGTCTGTCAGCGGGCTGTATCTCATGAAATAGCTAGAGCCTACAAGTAGAGTGTTTTTTAGATTTTTTTTGCTTTTTCTGTTCTCCTATTCGAAAAAAAAATACATATTGTTAAATCTCGTACAATCGAACCCTTCATTTGAGAGTTCGACTCACACTTGACCGGTTTTTTATCTGAGGCAAAAGTTCTCACTCCACTCCACTTTTACAAATCTTCAAAATTTTTACCATGAAATTATGTTTTGTACTGTTATTTAATTATATGCGTACATTGCATTGTGTGACTATTATCTTGTATACTTTTAATGTAAATATGAACAAAATCAGATCCAATTACGTTACTTAGTAATCATCTTTGTTCCTGCATCCGTGACTTGGGAGTACAGTCGCAGACAGAATCATTTAGATAAAAAATCTCAGCTCTTAAAGATATTTAATAAAAGTTGATATACAAGTACATAAGCGTAGTACTCATGATAAACCTTACTGCTAAAAAAGGATTTTTTAGGGTCCCGTAGTTCACGCCCGGAACTTAATCTTAATATAATTAATTAACAGTTCCAAAAAACCTGCTAATGAAGGCGTGAAAATTTATTTCAAATTAAATTTTAATCTAATAATAATACTATAATCTGTTCGGGGGTTTGTGTAACTTTATTCACCTTGAAATCTGTAATTTAATATTTTCCATTAAAATTAAATTTTCAAGTAGTTAATTAGTTTAAATTTTCAAGATTTATGAACAACGTTAATACTTGATGTTTTTTATTTAGGTATGTGTTTTTTGCTGTGTAAAAGTTTTTAGCCTTACTTATGTTGTTTCTTGATTTTTAATATTTTTTTAGTTTTTGCATTATGGCCGTGACGGTACCGGCAAGACGATTATAACAACAATAGTTACGAAACATCGCGACATAAAGTTGTTTTGTTTTTGTTATACCGTTTATTAGTGAGCCTTTTGCCCGTGACTTTGTTTGTGTGGGTTTTGACACTCTCCATGTGAGAGTACATTCTAAATATTTTGAAATATTTTTTTAAATCGTATTAACATTCTCATAGATTACCACCTACCTAATGAATAACCTAAAAACATGATCGTTAAACCTTCATGTGGCCAAAGCCTTAATACACAATAAACTCATAACATAAATTCACGCCGTAAACACCGCACTTGGCATGTTTATATTAAGTTCCAGTGTGACAGGTTGCGAATCTGTCGCCACTATCCGGGCACACTGAGGAACATGGCAGCTATAACTTACTGCAACCCGGACTAGTCCGTTAACCAAGGCTCGTAACAAATTGAGCTACCACGTCCTTGTCGCCGTTTTTAATGAGCTTGTTAAATATTTACAGTTAACAATCTTCTCAGTATTCTAGTACTGACTCAGTATTCTGGTATTTAAGTATTAGTTCCATTATAATATATTCACAGATAATCTTAAATTATCAACGAAATCTATACTCTTAATGCGGCTTGCAAATTTGAAGCCAACAAATATTTACAACAGATTTTGAGCCTTATTGTCTTATACAAATAGAATCTATTCTCATAGTGGTTTGTTTGCTTTTGGCAAGTTAGCCGGGACTTACGAAATGTAAGTTTGACGGAACACTTGAAGTTATCGTAAAGGCCGATCTTGAGCTCTTAATGTTGCCTTCTTCGTCTATTTAGGTTACTTTTTACATAGCTAATGAAATAATTACATAGCTTGTTAGGTAGGTTCCTCGCAGCTGTACGGGCCTAAATGGTAAATTTTTCTTCACTATCTCCCCTCCGTAAAAAGAATTGTCTATGGATTTTAACATTATCTTTAAGTTTATGATATTTTAATTAAAATAATTAACTATCTCATCTATGAAGTGCAACTTGGTAAAAATATCATTTAATATTTAGATTTCGTTATTTCGTTTCGAATTTATGGTATCACCCTATGAATTTATGGTATCACCATATGAATTTATGGTATCACCCTATGAATTTATGGTATCACCCTATGAATTTATGGTACCACCATATGAATTAATGGTATCACCCTATGAATTTATGGTATCACCCTATGAATTTATGGTATCACCCTATGAATTTATGGTATCACCCTATGAATTTATGGTATCACCATATGAATTTATGGTATCACCCTATGAATTTATGGTATCACCCTATGGAGTACCCTGAAAATTATTGATAGGTTAGCATTTATAAATATTACAGTTTTATTTGAAAAATATTGATATAATTTACATGAAATCTCTAATATCAGGTAATTCTATCCACAAAGTAAGTGTATACTTAACGAGGCTTAGACAATGTGTTAAAATAACAATCTCGTCTATAAACCAGAGATCGGATGACATGAATATCTATTTCGTGTTTAATGTAAGATGAGATGTAACCACTGGATCGAAACGGTGTTATTAAATATAACGAGTTACGTTTCAAAAACATGATCTGAATTTGATATCTGAACATTTACAAAACATTATGAAGAGGTATTGCTTAGTATATACAAGTTTGTAGTCTTAAATTCTATGCCGGTAAAAAATATTTTTATCAATTTTAATATTTGATTAGTGTTTTGGAATAACAATAATTTAATTTACTTAGCAACATTGGCTCAGTTAGTGTCAAATTACAAAATATAAAAATTCATTTCGATATGAAAAGGTATTATTTCGAACGATTGTTTTTTCGATGGGCATTTGTTAAATCATTTAAAGAAATTGTCGCCTAACACTAGTAAATAATAAATAGATTTGTTCATTTAATAGGTAAGTGACTTATTTATATGAGTTAGATTTTTAAAGTGGGTAAGTCAAGCTGTGGCGTATGTTTAGTGCCGGCATGATAGGCCACTTAAGTTTATTAAGCATAATGTATTACTTAAGCGAACTTACTTGAGTATTAAAAGTCTTCAAACAAAGAAGAGAAAGTTTTCTGCGCGGGCGCAACTGACCGCAGGTCTGGTCGGTGTAATGCCATATAGCTTCAACATTGAATTTATATTACGTAGGCAGGGTAAGTTTTTCGACAAAATCAATGCTCAATTTAATGAGGAATGGGAAATTAGAGAAGAGCTTGTGGCCTCCTCCCTTTGAGTTACTTCCTAGTAATAAGACATTGAGACTTGAAGGCAGGTCAACATATTTTTTTTTGTCTTTTTATTTAATTATATTTACAAGAATTTTAAAAGATACGAGTATGTGTGAATTTTTTCACGATCAAACAAACAAAAACAAAATTTTCCATTAAATTTGAAGATTAAATAAACTTCATTTTTCTATATAACATATAACTTCTTTCTGCTTATCTTTTTGACTAGTTTAAACATTTTCCTATCATTTTTTTTTTTTTTTTTATACAATCCGTGTTAAACAAAAACCTGAAGCAACGTTGCATGCCGCGGTCCAACCGTGATGCAACCGCAAATACTTTTCTCTGTAACATTACATAAGTGACATTGAAACCGACTGACCGACATACAGCGCCCATGGTTTGGTTCCTTTATCCTCAGCTTTAGGTTCTAACGTAGAAAAAGCGGTCAAGAGCGAGTTGGACTCGTACCGTCAAAAGCTCCGAGCTATCGATCAAGATTAAATATGTAATTAATAAGATAGAGATTGATAAGGTCTATTAAAAACGTAAAAATTCTTATCACTATTGTAATATGAATGAATTCCCATTTTCCTTTTCAAATTACTTCATTGTTTCTTATTTCTTGTTATAGCGGTTCTTGAAATAGATACTAAATTTCAACGTTACATCTATTTAACGATATGTCTGTATATATGAGACTTATTTTTATTTTTAAGGTCGCTAATTTAAAAAAAGCTCATCATTGTTTTATCACCTAATATATAAACCAGATCAATGTCAATCTGTGAATTGACAAAATAGCAGCCGAAACGAAGTGTGATAAATACGTTAAAGCTTTACCAACATAATTAACATTCAATATTAGCGCTAGCTGTCTATATAAATTACCTAAGTTTAACGAAATGTAAAATAATTTTTTTAGTAAAAAGTTTTAATGCAGTAATGTGTATTTTTGTCAGTTTTGGTGTCACTAGGTTTGGTTTCATAACGTCTCATAAGATTTTGACAAACTAAACAGCCCGGTTTTACGCGTGTTCTGTTATGAGTAACAATGTTAAATATTTAAGTGAATCGAAACCCTATTTAGGAACCTTAATTAAGTGATTCACAAAGCAGAGGTTAGGTTAAAATACCTAAAAATCGTATGTGAAGTCATGGGTTCTATGATTCAAATAATGATAGTTTTGAAATCATGCAATCATTACAATCTTATTAACACTTTGTCATCAGATTTCTTTCACGTTGGTCATTCCGATTCGATCTACAGAAAAACTCTACAATGATCTCAATAAACAATTCCTAATGGACAATGCTTATTTGTTTCTTGTATATTAACTACTGATGAGGTGATGACGGTTGCAGATACTTGTCAGTTTTTTGCTGAAACACTCTCCATACATTGACTTATCTTCTTTTACTATTTGATTAGATAAAAACGTAAATAAGATAGGATGTTTGCCGTATGAACTAATATACCCGATATTGCGTTTAGTTCACTCTCGACTACAAAGTAACTCGACCCCTAACAACAATCATAGTTTTTGAACGAATTTCCTTGATTCACTTTTTTCATGAATTCCGAATATAATTAGATATAAGGTATCTATTTGGATCTTCTATGGATAAACGTACGTACATATTATTTATTACCGGATATGTAGGTAAGTTGAAGAGACAATTGGCTTTTAGCTCGCAGAATCTATGACCGCTGGGGAAGGATGGTTCTGAAGTTTTGACGCGGCCCTTAGGCGCAATGTTAAATGACTTCCCACAGTGTGGACGGACCTTGTAAGACCCAGGAAGCCGAGGCCATGCTCTCTCTGAAATGCCGCTACCGAAACTTCGGGCAGAACGATAAACCGACCGAGCATAAAATCGACGATAACACTGGTAGTGAAATCAATGTGTCAGTGTCTTCGAAGTAAGGTTTTTGATGCAATATACATCTAACAATTTTTTCAGAGTAGATGCTAGGGATTGCTGCGTTTAGTAAGTTTAGTACCTCTCGTCGGTCATAATTCCCAAAGGCACACATAATTAAAAGCTGCAATGAAAATGGGCTATTAATCAAAAGCAAATATAATTTGTGTGTTCTTTGAGAAAATAATAAATAATTAAAAAACCACATCACGACACACACATTGACTCAACTCGCAACTTGTTTCACAGGAACTAAGCAACGATATGGTATAAATGAATACAACCTGTGTACCTTAGACTTTTAATTATAAGTTATTTTCTGTGCCTGCTGTGTTTCATGTGGATTTATTAAATAAACAAACATCCAAGACCAGTAAGCGAAACAATGCATCTTACAAATAACAATAAGTTCCGCCCCAATGTTTTAGCAGATTCATTTAAATCGCCTACGATGTTAAAGAAAATAATACATTTCATTCATGGTTTTCGCTAGATGAGATTAATGAATTGTCCTAGCGGAAAGCAGCGACAACAAATCGTTACTCTAAGGATAAGACTTGTTTTCATGATTGTGTTTAGAACATACAATAACAAATATCACAAAAGGAATAGCATAGGTGAAATAACTTTAAATAAACTACTATTTCATCGTAAAAGTTTATCATTATATATATAATACTATCCAATCATTTCGTAAAGCAACGAAATGATGAAACTTTGACGATAAACTAAGTAGGTGCTTTATAGAACAAGTAGTAGTTAAACACTCTTATTTTACTTACTTACGCCATTGATAAAATAATATTTTCCTGCATGTTGCTGCAAATCTATCTGAATATTTTGCTACGAAAGCATAAAAATATGCATAGTTCCAATATTTTTTTTTTTTTAATTACTGTCACTTGAGCAGCATACTGATTTTGAAAACAAAAAAAAATCAACCAGGAAAATTGATATTTTTGGATTTGTTTGGAATCCTTTTCGCGGATACTGGATTTTATATATAATCTGGTTTTCGCAATCATCTTGCAACTTAATAAATGACACTGCATGAAACTTGAAGCAAGTAATACAACAAAGTAGTGCACAAGACTCATAATTGTTGTGCGGAATAGTTTTTTATTGACAAAAAAGTAAAACCAGCTGGAATGCGGTCCGCGGTCGAAACATTTGGAAGGTCAATAGCGATTTTGAAAGCAGAACTCTGAATTTGCATCGTTCATGAGCATTCGACACGTTGGTAAAACGAAAATATTTACTTTTTGCTCTGAAATACAATGGGTTTTAACAACGTTATCGTGACTTTCTTCAAGCTGTTATTTATAAGTGGAATATTTACACAATACATAGTACACTGATTACAACTGACATTCAAATGTTTTTATCAAAACAATAACTAAATTAATGAATTTTGAAAACATTTATGTATTATGATTTCTCATTATTATCATTTTCATTTATTTACCTAACATTCAGTGGAAATATTTTAAACACTTGTCAGTAGGCCGTCTTTTAGAATACAATTGAGATGCGTTTCATTCGGTTACGTTTTTAAAAATTAATATTTAGATTTTTCTTTTTATCTGATCTTTATTCTGATTAGTTTTGATGGCAAAGTTTTATTAATTTAAATTAATTTAAATTTTCTGAATATCAAAGAATACTTATTCTTTGACATTCCAAAAAAGTGTAAACATTTATTGTGCCCATTGTATATGACTTTTAAACTTGTATTCGGATAAAATTTCATTCCAATATGTGGAAATTATAATTAGGTTAGGTTATAGTACACTAGTACTATCTGCTATTTTGTGGTTATGATTGGCAAAATTATATTTAAGTGAAGTTTGCGCGATCACTGCTAAGAAATTCCATTTGCTACATTTCCAGGACATTTCCCTCACCTCAATTCCGTAGTCACTTAGAACTCAAGGCTAAGCTGTCTTCCAGAAAGCTCGGTGTGGTTTATAAGGCAAAGGGGTACTTCACAGTGGAGCAAAAGCTTCTGCTGTACAAAGTACGGCTCCACATGGAGTACTGCTGTCACCTTTGGGTGGAAGCACCCAAATAATACCAGCTCAAGCCTTTTGACTAAGTTCATAAACGGGCTGTGAGGATTATTGATGATCCCGAGCTCTCAGGAGATATTTAGCAACTAAATCAGGGAAGATTGTTTGAGATGATACCCACGGCCACTTTTTACCATCGCACCTCTCGCCATCGTCAACAACATAGGGCCAAATTTGTCGCGGACCGTTCGATCTCAAAGAAGCTTCCTCCCGCAAACGCTCAGGCTGTGGATGAACTTCCTGGCATGATTTTCCCTTGTGCCTTCATCATTGGATGACACCTTACTATCAGGCAGGCCCTAAGCGTATTTACCACCATTGTGTTGTAAAAAAGTTAAATCTTTTTTCGTCAAAATAATACTATACCTAAAATCTTGCTCAACCTAAAAATGCAGTAGATTTGAAAGCAATGAATATTCATAAATCTTATTGACGCCAGTTTTACATTTGTACGTATACATATAACTGTCAAACCAATTATTATCAAGGTTCAAATAAAAATGTTGACATCTTGAGGAAAACAACAGACAATATTGGGGTCAATGTATTAGTTAACATGTTAATTTATTAATTGATCGTTTTTCGTGTCTTATGCCTGTAGGAAATTAGTTTTATTCATTATTGCCACCAATTTATTATGCATCATTTTCTTTTTACATTTTTATTCAAAATCAAATACAAATATTTTTTGGACTTAAAATAAGTACTTTTAAATCGTTAAAATTCCTTTTAAACTACCACCTACCACTACCACTATTTATGATAGAAATTAAATTCGTTAAATGTAACAGAAAGTCTATATGTGAGACAGCCACATAACTTCGTACGTAGGAATTTTTAAGTGATTTAAGTGATCTAGCCTGGAGCCATCCTGTCCCATTAGACAAAAAAAAATTCCGCAAGCGTTTACGCTAACAGAAAATATAAATGTATAAAAATTACATTTCGTCGCGCTCGAGTTACGTCTTCGCAATGTCATTTCTATACATTTTTAATTTTTGTTAGCGTAAACGCTTGCGGAAAATGGTATTTTTCTTAGGGGGATAAGCCGTTTGCATTAGTGTTGTAAAAATGAGCGCTTTGAGTCGAGCGCTGAGCGCCGAGTCGATGCTTTTGAGCCTTTAAGGCTCGCGAGCGTTGAAGACTCGGGCTTCGACGCTCGAGTTGCGCGCTCAAGCGTCGAAGCGTTAACATTTTTAATGAGGGTATATGAATAATTATTTTATAAGAGGATATTCTGCATTCATTATGACGTGTGACATGCCTATGTACATTTCTACAACACTAGTTTGCATCCAGCGGCTCCCTGCAGCCCTAACTAGATTGCCTTTCCTCTTTTTAGGGGGCTACTAAACACTATGTTTCAGCTCATGGTTGCAACTCTAGAACCAATCTTTCTTAACAATATTTTCTCTAAGCTCTATGGCCAGCGCATTGCAACTTCAATTTTTTGTCCTAAGGGCTTAGTTCTTCTACAGATCTAATTTCTGATTCTATCGCTTCGTAAAACCGAACATAAAGTCTTCTAGTACGTATATTTTTAGGTCAGTTTTTAGGATAGTAATAAACTTTACTAATTATATACCATCAATATTTGTACGTGGAGACAGATTTTCAGGGGACCAGTGTGCCTTCCATGGGTTTTACCTTCGAATGCCGCTCGCGGCTTCAATGACAAATTTGTATGAATATTTGTAAAGCGCCTCTGACTGATTGATGAATTAAGATATATCATACAAAATCGCTGTACTTCGTAGTAGTAGTAAATGTTGCCTGACTTGTAGAAATGCTATACGACACATAGAACACTAACTTAAGTAGTGAGAAAGTCAATGGGGGGTATTACACTAACCTGATCTTAGTATCATAGTATATTATTTTATTTAATTATTTAATAGGATCCTCAACAGGAGATACAAAATTTAATTTCTGATATTATTTCCATTATGATAAAGATAATTGTTCTATTAATTACAGAGGAACACAACATTACCATAGTGACATTGCTCAAATTATTACTCGGTAAAAACATTTTATAATAATCAAAATTACAATAAATCACATAAAAAAGACTAAAATGAAAAATTACATTATAAATTAAGAATAAACAAAACCAACACAAATTCGAATACGGACAACATTTGTTATTGCATATTTTCTTTGTTTTGTGTGTGTTTAAATATTTTATTATAATAGTATCGCAATACCGTCAATACCATAAATAATTACGTGATACTGGATCGCGATATATGATCTCCACCCAATTACTTTTGTTACGGAAGATGACGTTGGTCCCAACTTTGCGTAATGAGTAACATCTTTACCGCATTGTTTACGCTTTTATATTAAGGAAATGCTTTTTTCTTATTAAAATGTATTAATTTAAGTAAAATTTTGTTTCTCTCGTCACTCTCGCGCTATCAAATACTCGATGAGATATATCTCACTTCTTGAGTCAAAACGCGTGAGATATGTCGCACAAGTCACGCTGTCACTTTGTATGTCGCTTGTCACGCATAGTGTGCTACCGCCCCGCGAGATAGCCTCTATCTCGCGGCCCTATGTCGCTCTCGCGCCTCTCGCGCCTTAGTGTGCTAGCCCTGCAAAATTAACTGCATATGTAACATGTCAATTTTAAAAGCCAATCTACATATAATTTTTTTTATTTGTCATTAATAAACAGAAATTGGATTTTACATATTTATTTTGATCGTTAAGTTAATGAAAAGTTTAATCAATGTTTCTGTTTAATCAAAGTGTGCGGAACCACTATCAAAGGGCAGTATGCTGCAGTAATATGCATAGAAGCATAAGCTCCCAGAATACCATTAAAATGTATCCATAACAATATATAAAAAATATATAGACTAATAACTGAAAAATGTTATTATAGTATTAAAGAATATTTTGACAACAAAAACCTCTAATAAGGATCTTTCTTCATTTTAATACAAATGCTCTGACTTGAAATTTTTCATGCTTGATGCAAGTGAAATATATACACATATAACTACCTATTTATAGAACTTAACACCTCCTGTACGGTCATATTTCGTGGAAATAAATTATTCATATTCTTATTCTTAGATCCTGACTAGGTAATGTAGATTTTTTTTAATGTTTGGAATGACAAACATAAAGAGCCCTGATATTAAGCGATGTAACCAAAGGTGGTCCATACTAGAAAAATTAAGGTGAAGATCCAAGTTTGCTGGGACACATTTGCTTAAAGAGCTCTAAACTTAGTCTTGTATGCTAAGAATGGGATCTTATCTTTATATTTTTACGCTCATTATGTCAGGTTTTTAATATACCCATCATAATAATAAACCACATCACGAAACACACATTGGCTAAGCCCTGCAGTAAGTATCGAAGGAAATTGTGTCGCAGTATAAACTACATAGATAAGAATACTACATCCAAGACCGGTAACCGACCATCCGACCGATATTCAAATTCAAATTCAAAATGTTTTATTTAAATAGACTTAAAATAAGTGCTATCAAATCGTATTTTTTTTGTCTACCACCGGTTCGGAATGCTATCTACGGGGAAGAAGCCGACAAGAAACCTCCGTAGTTGCTTTTTTCAAAGATTTACAATAGTTTTTCATAAACATTTTTTTTGGAACATTTAAGTTTTCTAACTATTTCATACAATTTAAAGCTACTATGACTACTTGTATCTAAAGCAAATTACAATATGTAATATTTTTATATATATATATATAAACGTTAAAATCTTTGTATCCCAAAACCTGACAAATAAAAAAATCTATTCTACTGTATTCTATCTAAACCTGTTAAACTTGCCGTGGTACAATTCACCTTATGGTAAATGTCGAGGTGTCATAGAGTATGTTTACCCAAAAAACACCTACTTAATCTCGACTTGAAGACGTTCAAGTAGTAATTATCATTAAAATTAAATTAATTCTAAACGCAGACAAAACCGCGCCGTTTCGCAAGCTCAACCTTCATTTTAGAGTAGTAATTGTAACAGTGGTATGCCCTTCTATTCTTATTTTATCACAAAATTAACGAGTAAATCTTTTAACCTTTAATAATAAATTAAACTTCTGTTGAATTTCAAAACAGCATTTAAATTGGTCCATTCAATTGTTAGCACTTCACACGATTGCTTCATTTTATGTTCAAATAAATGCTGTTTAATACTTTTATTTATTTGACATTCAGACAAATGTCTTACACAAAGTAAATATTTATTATTAACCCTACATACCGAGTAAATACAAGACCACAAAAGATAAACAAATTAAATAAGGGAAATATAAACTAGCCAAAATTTAATTAAATTAATTCGAAAATTACGAGTACATATTTTGAGTTTGTCAAATGAAGTTTTTTTATTTTTTAATAATTTAACAAAACCAGAGCTGTATTTAAGATAAGTGCGGACAATCTGATCTAAATTTTCACAGATTCAACGGATTTGCCCTTTTTATTAAATTAGGTAGCTCAATTTTACATCATCTTGCCTATGACGGCACAAGCAGATGGTTCTTGGAAAGTTATACCGCCGCCTATTGACACGACTAAATTTTTATTGATGATTCATTTTAAGGAATCTTATCTACGTTTTTTTGTCATCCTTGCCCGATAGATGTTTGGCAAAATATAATTTAGGTATATAAATCTATTTGTATGTTAGGCAAAAGCCGCAGTAAATAAATGAAATAAACTACGCATGAATTGCCTTGTAAAACGCACTTCCAATAACTGCTTCACGGTGAATTAAAACAAACTATTGGATTTGTATTTAATGTACCTGCTATGTGCTAATAGTTTTCAAGAGGTCCCTTATAGAATTTGTTAATGTGCAACCTTGTGGTTATAAAGCCAGTTCTACATCAAACGTTTAGGCTTTAGCCTTAGCTAATAATAAAGTCTACAACATCGCCAAGTTGAAAACTCCTTAACAAAGGTGAGGTATTTACATACATTAAAATTTAAGCAAATTTGTGTGAAGATAGTATCTCAAAAGCCTCTTTTAAAGACCTGTTATATTCGATCGAATTATAAATATTTAACGTGATTTTAAAGTTTTTATACGCTCATCAAACCGATGTGGAATATGAGCCCAATGTGAAAAAAACCTAAGTGACTACTGACTTGCGTACGCGCCATTAACTTCATAAAGTGCGTATTTTGTAACATTAGTAAAGATGCGTCCGTATGCCAAATGCGGTATTTTCTTGAAATATTTTTTAATGTTTAGGATGAGGCTTGTATGTGTGTCAAGGCGATAATATACCTTGCGAATTATGTTATCTTATGTTATGGTAGTTGTGCGTTATTACACGTCATTTGCGTGTGGTAAATAGGCTATTACATAAATTGTTCACTCATTTACGTTTTGTTGTGTTCAAGCAACTTTATTTATTGCTTTTGAGGATGCCAGTACAGTTATCTACTATCTAGTTCCTCTAACAAAATTGACGACTTTTTTCTGAAACGCATACATTAACTTACGCCGTAATCCCTCGAGAGGGGTAGGCATAGGTTAAACACCACATTACACATTAAACGCTTTTGGGCTTTTGGGGGTAGCTTGAACCTGATCTCTAACCCAGGTTTAACTAAGCCAGGGGTAAAAGTCCGAAGACCTACATATACTTTTGGGGTGGGCTTGAGCCCCCTCCCCGGATCCGTTAGTGATCTCGTATCTAAACGGTGCCAAAGGGATCCTAAGGTACCTCTGTCATGTCTAGTTCATTGTTTATCCTATGCCCTTTCAATTATAATTATCATTGTTCCCAAATGACTATCCATTGCATTGTTAACGTTTTCGCACATACATTTGCATATATTCCGCGGTTTCTTCTTACACATGCTTTGTGTGAAAAGTCCTTACTAATTTTACCGCAGAAATTTTAGGTCATGTTAACAAATTATCCTTTTTTGATGTTTTATTTGAGTTTCAAGAAATTAAGGATATCGTCGTGGCAGTTGAATTATTTGCTATTTTGATGTTGAATGTGATAGATGTTTTGTAGATAATAGTCGTGTAGGAACTTTTGAAGTTAACTATTCAAGAAATATCTAAGAGCTAAATCTTAATAGTGTGATGGGAGGGCGGGACGCTGCTTCTTAAAAATATTTTATATTGATTAATTACAACACCAAGCAACACAACATAATGATTATTTGCTAGTAATAAATAACGTGTTCGCTCAATTATTATCTTATCATGTTGCCGACGTTTCAACATTCATAATTCATCTCTAAGCAAAGGTTAAGTTTAAGAAGACAAATTCGTTTAAGTTTCGAAATGATCTTCAGAAATGTCAATCTTAACAGTCACGGCGTAGTGTTTATGTATTAATCTAAAAATATAATTTCAATTCTATTGGTGACTTCATACAAGTGATCTTTTAGAGGGTTTCACAGGGTTTCCCGGCTCTGCAGGACACTAAGAAGCGATTACCAAAACAAATTTTGGCGTTGTTGCGGGATATGTCACATTTATTTGGAGTGCTTGGCCATACTGCAACTGTCACTCCAAGGCAACCACAATCGGCAGCCAGATCCATCGTAATGCCTGGTTTGAGTGCGTCATCCCATAGATGCGAAACTAGTCGCCGCGCGGTTACTCCAGAAACTGGCCACGATGGCCGCCGTTACCCCCCGTTCACACGGAGTCAACACGTTTGGTTAAATTATAGTGACTGTCTACAAAATAAACGAAGGTCCAGCGTAACTTGAACGACGTACGAAAACCGAATACGTTTTCTTTGGGATCTTATTGCAATGGTTAACCATCTTCCTTCTTAAAAGCCATTTTAACTTGAGCTCCGAAAACATGCAGTACAATGCCGTGTTAACATGTAGTTAGGGTTAATTCTGCATACTATCAGACAGTTTTGTACGCTTGTGTGTCATCTTGTTAGTTTAGAAGTAGGAACGCCTGAAAGTAACAAAACGGTGCCGAGCGGGCAGCATGCAGCGTTTGTTTTAAACACATGCTAACGTATGGAGGAGCCGGTGAGTGACCAGCCGAGCGGGATGGGCACAGCTGCACCATGAACAGCTGGATTTAGTACACGCTCTCCCGTCGCTCGTCCCCGCTTCGCTAAACACTACGCTCAGAACGGACCACAGTAATGTTGCCGTATGCTAACCAAATTATTCGTATTTGACATTATTTTTAAACTAGGAAACCAAGTGGACGAGCAAAAAACCATATTTTGACTATACAAAAGAGTATACTCATCGAACTCGATAGTTAAAATAAAGTTTTGCGTCTTATTTTGAACTGAATGACTGAATCCATTTAAAATGTTTAAAATTTTAGGAAAGGAAGGAACGAATGAAGACATGTCTTAAAGGAACAACATGAGATAGTAAATAAAACAGTATTTGGATGATAAGGTCTGCGGTCAGAGTTAAGTTCCTTAAGCTTCAGTTTCACCGTCGCGGTCTAACCACTTTTACTATGAATTCAAAAAACGCGGAACGCAGAACTGAGAACTCTGACCGCTGATAGATTCTGCCTTATCGCAGCTAGAGTTGAGGCAACGAGACATTGCACTGAAAAAGTTAGTAGTGTGCTATTTAAATGTTATTTCATTACTAAGATGACATTTAGGGTGTAATTACAGCTTACTGGATTGACAAAAGTTTAAAAGCAGAAGCAACGTTGTCAAGAGATAATTTAATTTGAAATTTTCGTATTTACTATTTATTTATTTATTAAACATCACGGGCAAACAAGGAGACGGTCCACCTAATGGAAAGCGATACCGCTGTCTATTGACACGACGTTGCCCTTATGTCTAGAACGACAAGAATACCGCTAATTTATTACCCATGTAGATTTAAAGATGTTGTACCACTCGTGCCGGTAATCACACTGGCTCTCCAATCTTTCGAATCGAAACACAGCGAACTGCTACACGTTTAATTTTCTTTAAGGTTTCTGGATAAAACAGGATATCAAAGCCTTTCGGTCTTTCAGTCTGGATCGCAGATGGATTCATTCCGATCGAACTTTATTTGACATATATTGCATTAAAAACCTTACTCTGAACCACCGGCCGTACCGTACCGTTGACTTGATGTTCGGTCGGTTTATCGGTCGGCCAGAAGTTTTAGTGGTTTATTTCAAAGTAAGGCCCCTTGCGTCTGTATTGCGCTTAAACAGAATGTATGTGTACTGTAAGTTCGCAATCATATTACAGTTTATTTTTGTACATTCACGTTACTATGGTAACGTAAATATTATTTATATCACGAGTAGGCGGCAAAGGCCTTGACGAGCTTCACATCGTTAGTGTTGCAACATAGAATAAAAAAATATAATGTGACTTAATAATTTTGTCACCACATTAAACTGTAAATGATTTTATGCGATAATTAAACATTTTATGAAATAAAGGTAGAGCGTCAATCACAATGAGGGCATATTATGTGACCAGATCTTGTTTGTCCCTATAAATATAAAGAAGTAAAGTACAACAAAGTAGTTACCTAAGATCTAAGACATATCTATAAAAAGAGAAAAAGAGGTAATCATTTTAACGATCCATTCAAGAAAAAATTACGAGTATTTAGAATAGACTATCAGAGTGGACCGAACATGGATTCAATTTTATTAGAAAATTAAACAAAATATAAAAAAGAGAAAAGGCGCGGGAAAAACATTACATGTACATTCCATGGGCCAATCTAACCTGTTTAGACTTTGTACCGTTATGAGTTGTACAGCATTACGATTGATTTTTCACCTATGTGAAGCTTTACGTGTGGCCGTCTGTGCGTACTAAAAAAACACGTCTATCGCATCGTATATAATCATCTTGCTGTTATAAAAAACAAACGAAGCTTCGCCAAACAATTTGAGATGATTTCACAAACAAGCGACATCCTTTGTATTTCAGATGTTACATTATACATACAATTGATATGTTTCACGTGTGTCAAACAAACTGAAAAGAACAATAGGGCCATCATGAAATAAGTTTCTCAACGTTAAAATACGACGGTTGTGTGAATGAAATGAACATACCTTTTATCTCTGTCTTTCTTTCTATCGATTTCCTCGAATTTTTAAACTGTGTTATTTTATTGTTAGTGTTTATTAATTTTGTTTTTAAATGTAGATTATAAATAATAGTAATAATAACCAAATCACGACACATACATTGACTCAGCCCTGCACTGAGATATAATCTTGTATCGCAGGCACTAAGCAGCGATATGGTGTAAACTACATACTCGTAGATAACAATACAATATCCAAGACCAACATTGTAGTTTTTGGTTATTCAAAAAATCATTTATCATCATGCTCATCTAATTTAATTAAGGTTTTATTTTATTTGTGCTGGAATGGTGTAACAGCTGGCTGCTACGCTAGAGGTTTCCGGCTCGATTCTAGGCGGAGGCGAAACATTTGCAAGACGCATAGTTTCGCTTACTGGTTTTGCTTGTGGTATTTTATCTTTGTAGTTTATACCATTTTGTTGGTTAGCACCTGCTACACAAGATTATATCTTAGTGCAGGGTTGAGTCAATGTGTGGGTCGTGTTGTGGTTATTAATATTTATTATAATTAAACTTTTACAAGACGGGCTATACGGTTTCGACGATTTTTGCGTTCCAACTTTACAAGCCTCGCCACAGTAATTACTTGTTAACAGGATTATGAACCAAGTTATGTATTTATCACTTAGTAACAACAAAACACAACTAGGTTGTGTACTTGTAGCATGCGATACATATGACAGTTTTATAAGTCCAAGATACAGAAGTAGGCCGTTCCGGGCACTTTGCTTTATAAACGAACCGAAAAAGACGACAATAGCATATTATTACAACAATGCCCCTGTGTGATACATGCTTATTATTTTACCTTATCGTATACGATATACTACGCCAACACGCCGAGAAAAAAAATACGTGAAAAAATATCAGGTCAAGTTCTTGCAGCGCGTTAATGTCTTCTGTATCGGTTGCTGATTCGATGATTTATTGCTTTGTTTTTTTCTTCTTGTTTTAGAGTTAAATTATTATTATTAATACTCATAAAAAATATTCTATACACAATTTGAAGTTTTTAATCAAGCTATGTGATTCATTTGTACTATTAACACGCATATAAATTCACCCTTTTAGAGAAGCAGAGACTACGGTTTGCCATACACAACGATCCTTACGACTATAAATACTCCTTTAATTTTCTTCAGATTCACGTATCTCTCATATGACGTTTACGGGTACTTTTGACCTGGTACTTCAAAAGTTATCATATTTTTTATTACTGTTGACACGAAAAATGATATAATGATATCAATGATAGCCAGTTTGTTCCGATGTCTATATTACAAAGTGTACAATATAAGGTCGGTTGCAGGGTGGAGCGCAAGGCGCGTGCGGCTCGGCTGGCGGGTGCGCGTGCGCCGGCGGCTGGAGCCCGCGCGCGCCGCACCCGCTGCGGGCGCTTGAACACACGCCGCCGCCACTACTCAGGTACTCCAACATCTCTCTTCTCACTAGAACTCTCACTAGTTTTAAGTTGTACCAATACATAAGTCCATTCCACTACATGCGCGGTTTGAGGGACGTCAGCATACCGCACCCGCTGTAGCGTGTAGCACGCCGTCACCACTATTCAGGTACTCCACCTCTCTTCTCACTAGAACTCACTAGTTTTAAGTCGCTCAATTAATTCATAAGTCAATTCCACTACATGCCCGGTTTGAGGGACGGTAGCACAAGAACGACTTACCTTTAATACCTCACCCGCTGTGGCGTGTAGCACGCCGCCGCCACTACCCAGGTACCAACATCTCTCTTGTTAGTGCTCATATTGGTCAAAGTATGGTTAACTAACACTCCACGGTTAAGCTCGACTATCGTATCACCCTCCTTTTATTTCTACCGTGAAGCAGATCGGAGAGCCAGTGTAATTACCGGGACAAGAGTATAACATCTTACTTATCTCTACTTCTACCTCTATATGGGCAACGTATAGGCGGTGCTCTTGGCGTTCTACGACGTCAGGACCATGGTCGTGTCAATAGGCGGCGGTATCAATTTCCATCAGGCTTGCTAATGACGTTGTATAAAAGAAAAAAATATTAAAGACTGATGCTGATTCCAGATTTAATAGCTCTCATGATTTCTGAAGATACAATAAAGTAATAGTAATATAACAATTCTAAAGCAGAAAGCAATAAAATTTAAAATAATAGGAAATACTTTTTTACACAATGAAGAGAATAACATCTCATCTCGAATAGCTAAATTTGAGCGAGAAATGTCACTTACGCAGCTCTTCCATAATTTTCATTGAACGTTACAGATTACGCGTGGCCGGAAAACTTTTTCACTCACAAAAGAATTGGTCAATCACGTTTCATACATACATAAATTCATACACAATAGAGTCCTCAATGACCATAAAATTCAGGAAGTAGAACTTTCCCCAAGAACCTTATTGCTGTGGAATAGAGTCGGTTTTCCATTACAGTTATGATCATTCCTATTCATAACTGTTACATAGAGATAGGTCGACGACTCTATAGCTTTAATGTTCCGAATACTGATTTGCATGAACGTTGTTCGCAAGGAATTCTAATGCGATGCTAATGCTGTGGACCGACCATAGTTGTGGAAAAAAACCGAAATGAATTTTAAATGAAAATAGATATATATCAATTAAAATGACCTCTATAAATCAAACCTTTCATGTAGTTAAGATGCAGGATAAGAATCCATCCTTAAGTGGCTTATATACGAATAATAATAATAACCACATCACGACACACACACTGACTCAGCCCTGCACTAAAACATAATATTGGATCGCAGGCACTGAGCAACGATATGGTATATACTACATAAACAAAAATACAATATCCTAGACCGGTAATCGAAACAATGCGTCTTGCGAATAACACAAAGTCCCGCCTCCACCGGGATACGAAACTGAAACCTCTAGTGTAGCAGTCAGGTGTCACTCACTCTTATACACATACGAATAGGCTAGCCTAACTGCAATCTTACTGAAGTTGTAGCATGCTTACTTGGAAAATTCCTATTCATTCTTGACTAGACAAAGGTCCATGTTTGGAGCCTCCGCCAAGAGACATACAGACAGTCACACATACATTTCACATCCTTACACTGTGCAACTTAGGAACGGTACAAAGTTCAAACAGGTTGAATTATGATCTTTATACTCTCTTCATTTTGCTGTTCTTAAAACATAGCTCACTAAAAACCGAGAGAAAGATAGCGGAAGCTTATTATCTGACGACCTCTGTGGCGCAGTGGTGTAAAGAGCCGACTAGAGCGGACTAGAGGTTCCGGGTTCGAATCCCGGCGGTGGCGGAAGTGTTATTTAAAAGACCCATTTGTACGCTTGCTGGTCTTGGATGTAGTATTCTTATCTATGTAGTTTATACTATATCGTTGCTTAGTGCCTGCAATACAAGATTATATCTTAGTGCAGAGCTAAGTCAATGTGTGTCGTGACGTGGTTTTGATTAGTTAGTTTATTATTAGCCTAAAATAAAGTATTAATGCAAATTGTTTCTGATTCAAGGTCAAATCCACTGTACAAGGAGGAGGAGGAACAGGAGGTAGTCATAGTAGTGGACTCGCTGGAGTCCACCGAAGAGGTTGTCGAGGCCCCCCGCATGCCCCGCCGGGCCCCCTCCACGTCTTCGGGTAAAGTTCGAAAAACCAGTAAAAAGTTTTGATTAAACAAAATTTTGTAATTAAAATGCTTAGTAAAATATGATTTGTTTTACACTTACTAGTACAATACATAAAAATAATGCATAAGATATCTATCTAACTTAATATGAAACGTACTCAGGATACGGCAGCGGCGGGGGCAGTAACGGGCGAGTATCCCCATCATTACCAAAGATAGAACACCTCGTGGGGCCTCAGCTCTCTGACTCCGACAAGAATACTGGATCTCACACATCGGACTCCGATGCCAGCCCCGACTGCACGCTCTCCCGGAGCCTCAAAGAAGATATACGGGCTTGCTTGGGTGGATGCAGGTAAGAAATTTGCAATACGTATAATTTTATAGACTCGATGTGATCAACATTTAACCAAGCAATTCTTTAGATGGGAGAAAGAAGTAGGGGAAGTGGTTCAGGCAGCAGTAAAAGGAGCCGGTAGTATCACCACTGCAAAGGCTCGACTCCATGCCGCTTTGCTGTCCCTGCATGAGCCCCCCCGGGTCCCGAACAGGGGGCCCAGCCTACCTTACTGCGGCCCTGGCGTCCGACCGGGTGACGTCACGATGATGCCTAAGAACACGCAAATGTCTTTATTGGTAAGTAGAGTTTAGGTCATTTTTATTAGCGCAGTGGGGTCAATGATTATGATTACATATGATTGTTATGCAATATAGTATCTGAATCTGATACGTATGTCAAATCGTAGAATGTCCTCTTATTGCTTGTGTATTGAACTGTCAGATATTCATATTAATGACCGCCCATCTTTAAAAAATGCCCATGAAATTATGTCGACCAATTGAAAGAATTAAAACTTTGAAGACTTTCTTTAATTTGGCCTTTTTAGGTTCAAGAGACTTAGAGTATATAATCATATATATTATGATATGATCATATATATTATGATATATGATTATATCATCATAATATAATACATACTATTTACGTTAAAAACATTACTCATGCCTAAAAATTATATATTTCTTGAATAGTATTGAATGAAACAGAACTGTAAAGATAATTATCAACTACCTTTTTAGTAACTTTATTCATCGTTTAAAAATAAAAATATAACCTAAAACACTTTTATAACACTTTAATTCAACGCATAACCTTTTTGCTAAATGTCGGAATTTTATTTTAAGAAGTTCGTCTTTACAATCTGTGTAAGAACACAGATTTAAAAGATATATTTTTTAAATATACCTCCAAACTATTTTTTATGAAATAAAAACGATTATTAATGGATATTTTTAAACAAAGAGAAAAACTCTTTTACAGTTTATTCGGCGTCTTACTCATTTTGCATGAATGCATTTGTTTTTGCAATTCCAGTCACATACATTCCATGACGGTCGCTGTGTGCAATAATTATGCTAATGACGGACAAACAAGTCAAATACCATTGAAATAATATGTAATACGTACTAGAACAGCCATCTCGAACAAAAAGTTTACGCCAAAACTTACATGACGCACAGACTATTCAAAACAGCTGCACAGAGAGAACAGGGTTTAAGTTAGGTTTAGAATAAAAACATCTGCAATATCTCATTACTATATCTGAAGAGCATAATAGCTTAGGATTATAAAGCGTCTAGCTTTGTTGAGTGTCCAAAACAAATTAGTAAAATATGCTCACATCAACTCATCCTTAGTGGTACAAAAAGTCAGTTCACTATGTCGCCTCTATACATATATATCGCAATGTCATACGTACTACGTTTGCTTGTCCACTAAAACCTGTAGTTTTTTTGTAATAGAATATTCTGAGGAAATATTACAAAATTAAATATTGAGTTTACTCAATCAGTTCGAGATCGCCTTGAATTTATATAACAATAATCTTAAAGCATTAGTTTTTAGCGAAAAAATTCAGTACCGTAGAATTTTATTTTCCCTTTTCCAAGATAAAGTTCACGTCATTAAATACGTAATTAAGTTTCCTCTTATGCATTTAACTTGATGCGTTATGTTCATAACAATTTTCTTGTTACTTACAAACTGCTTATTAATTGTCTAAGTAATACTTATGTACTGTGGCTTGTATATAATTGATGGGGTCTATTTATTTAATGATTACTCAAAGCCCTTCCGACCTTTCGTCCTTGAGTTAAGCACAATGAAATTCCTATATAATAATTGGTATATCGTGACGTTTCAACTGCAAGTTAATAGATTTTCCGAGGCCCCTAGGTCGAAAGGCCCTTTAATGTTGCTACCTGAGTCCTTACCTTCAATTTTAATGGACATTCAAATTATCTAACGATGTGTTATAATAAATTTGATCCCATCAATAAAGGGCATTTGCACCTTAAAGGTAAATAACGAGCTTCACGACTTTAAAAATATTTGTCTAATGTGTGCAAGAAGTAATTTAAATACCCGTTAATTGATACTTCGCCAATTTATCACGTGTTTAGTTAAATTGAAATAGCCTTTTTAAAATGTAAAAAAATTCATATGTGATAATGTTTGGTAATGTTAGTTCAAAAATATATATATTAAGCAAATTTTAATGATTTCTGTAGACAATTATATTAAACATAATTGCTAGTAGACAAATAAATATTATTTTCCAAAACTTGAATTCAATTTCATTGTGCCCGTATAGTGGTGACAGGTTCGCAACCTGTCACACTGGGAGTCGACATAAACATGCGAAATGCGGTGTTTAACACCTCTGCCTACCCCTCTCGAGGGATTAATTACGGCGTGAGTTGGTTTTTATGTGATTTAATTTATTAACACTATCCTAAGAGATCTTGCCAATTAAAATATCGCATCGCAATTAAGACACAGACATAGTGCCTCGTCCACGATGGACTTATCGAACTAGACAAATCGAAGAGAAGTCTAAATCTATTCTCTAATTCCTACTTCCATAAGACTGCAGTTTCTACGTAGACTGTAGTGATGCCCTAGCTAGGGCAATTTCACTTATGTGTACAAAACGTAGATTGCCCTACGAGTACAAACTTTTTTCTTTAGTTCTAACAAATATCAATCCAAATCAAGCACAAAACTGAAAAAACTAACATTTCTTTAATGCCAGGGATTCTATATTAATCTCGTTACAAGTCGACACAATCTAAGTCAAAGCTTCCTTTACTGTACATAACGTTATAAACGTTATGCAAAGGTTTAAATCAAAGGGGTATTTAAGAGCAATACAGAGTTCTACAGATGCAAGGGAAAGTTAAAAACCCACTACGTTCAAATGTTTAAGTCTGAGTCGCACATGAAGGGTTTTACCTTCGTGTGATGGTTTAACATTTGCGAAAATTAGTTGCTTTTTATACCATCTGTAATACAAAACAGATGGTATTTTTAACTTTATTGGTGAAGCATTACTTTCAAAGGTTGTTTCTAGTGGCGTAACTAGACTGTCCGGGGCCCTTCGCAAATAAAATCTCTAACCATTTTTATTTTTTAGGTTGCCGTTTTTAAGTAAAAGCGACATCCTACTTTTAGCCTACTTTTGTCGGGCATTTCACCGCCATAATACCCCCTTGTTACGCCACTGATTGTTTCTGAAATGTTATTTGTGTTTGTTAATATTACTAGGATCCCTTCTGGTCTTTTGCCCCTTACGATGTCTGTTGAGATACACTTCTGAGTTTAGGTCACGACGTTTATACTTGAGGAAGCTATTCCATAACTTATTGCTTTTTAAATTGTGGTTCTGTTGAATACGGTTGATCTTAGATAAATCTTATTATGTAAGATTAATGGTGAATTTATCCATACAAAATTGCTTAGCTTAATACGATAACCTATAAACACATGTAGGTACATAGTTCTAAATTGTTTATTTGGGATTGGCATGTTCAGTTAATATAGTTTTGATTGAAGATTTTTTGTCATGTCATTGATGACTTAGTCCTTTAGTTTTGTTCTATAAGTCGTTTCAATTGATGTGTCTCCTTTTGCATTGAGGGTAATTTAGAATCGGTTTATTTATTCCTGCTTCTTAAGATTAAATTCCTTGTGGGTTGGGAAGAGTGGCGGCGTGCCTCATCCTCTGCTCTCAATAAGATCGGAATTATTACATGCTATCACTTATGACTGTACATATTAAAATTAACTTAAATTTTACATTCTTTAAAAAGAGATGTTTAAAAGGTACTGCTTGTAAAAGTAGGTAGGTATAAGAAGCATGATCTCGAAGAAAGATAAAACATTACGTGGTCAGAACGGAACAAAGTTTAAAGATAATATCTAAACAACTTCGCTTTCCGACACAAGACATTACAACACCGAAACATAAAAGTATGATGAGTCTAACAAAAACTATTTTACGGAACATTTAATTAAGATATTGTATTTAAAAAGCTAATGAGCGTATCGAACTAATTTACCACAAAGGTTTTTGATATTGTATCTTTTGGTTTTTTTGTTTCTATTAAGGTGCTCTCACACTTGGAGTATTTTCTTGTAATGTAACATTTCAGATTGCATTTTGAGCATTACATTACAATTCCGCCTGCCTGACTCGACGAGCATCTACCTGCAATTTAACAAGTTGTATAAAATCACACTATATTATCAAGTTGCGCACTGTAATGCTCAGTTCTCTTCCCTCACCGATGTAATGCTCGAATCTGTAACATTACAGGTTGCGAATTGTAATGCTCGTTTCGCCTCCCTCACTGCGTGTCTACCATGAGTTCGTATAGTTTTCCTACACGTCAGGTAACATAGATTACTACAGTGCTTCGTATGACCAAACTTAATTCCTCATCAATCTGTTAGAGACGCTTTAAAAAGATTCAAACAAATTTGTAACTGCAGTCGCAAGCGGAAATCAAAGGTAAAACTCATGGTAGGCATATTGATGTAATGCTCGACCCTGTAACGTTACATTACAGCCAAATGCTCCAAGTGAGGGAGCACCTTAAAAATGTGATTTGTAGATTTTTTACAGTTCGATTCATGAGCCGTGAAGTTTTTTCAATGTTAGTTAACTGGGCTGTTAGACAAAGATTTTATGATTTTTTACGTTTATTACGTAAGACCGGATTTTGATTTATAGAGAAGGATAACTATATGAAATATTCTCGTATTTTTCTCTCTGTCTAATTTTACATATTTTTATCGATATTTTAAGTCAATAGCATTTGAAATCTAATGAATATTGTTTTTTTAATTAATCAAGATTTCAGCCGAAACCTCCACTGCATTTTTAAATCCTATTAAGACTGTAAGAACTTTCTGTCTTATATAAAAAGTACATTATGTACTGGGATTTACGCGAGCAAACCCGAGTAAGTAACAAGCAAGGGAAAGTATACTTTAATAATAAATTCATCACAAAATGACAGTTAGTTCACAAAAGGTCCTAATGTGCTTCTGGCTCTCACGCTTATTCAACTGTTATGTCAATTGGCAACTGTCAAGATGGCTTTTGACATGGTGATTTATTACCTATTTAGTGTTGGTTTAGCTTAAGTTTATTCATTTTTGTTTGTATTAGTTTTGGTAGATACCTATCTATTGGTCTATTAAAAACATGAATGTGGATTTACTGTATTTTTGTTAAAAACATTATATAAATTTACCAGGTGCCTACCATGACTTTTATCTTCGATTGCCGCTTGCGACTGCAGTTACGAAGTCTGAATAATTGCAATGCGCCTCTAACCTACAAAACAAGAGAAACGGATTGATTAAGAATTAAGATTTTTAGTACAATATGAATAGAAATCTATGTTACCTGACGTTTACAAAAACTATACAAACTTATCAACGCGGTAGACACACTGTAGTTAACTATTGTTGCTTATGTATCTGTAAGATTAGCGTGTAAAGAATGGATGCTAATTTGTTTATTTTGACGCATTTCCAGTTTACTGAACCTTTTCTCTCATCAAACATTGATAATGCGACATTAAACCTATGGTCAGTTTTTACGCTACTCCCAAGAGGCCAATGTTAAAACTGATAACAATTAAATCATAATTAATTTGACTAGGTTAGGTTAAACTTTGTAATCTCAAACTGAAACACGTAGGTTTCAAAGAAATAGGTTAATTTTGTATCGCCAAACCATCTCGTTACCACAATGCAAACGCTGCTTAATGTGAGCGGCCATTAAAACAGTTTTTTAATCATTAATAACAGTCACTAAAGCTGCCGGTCTGTGCGTTTTGTAACAATGCGTTGTTTAAATGCTTCGGCCTTGGTATTTTAACTCGGATTTGCAAACGGTGCAGCTTATTTTAATAATTTATCTCTGAAAACGTTTCACTGATTGACTGACGTTCGCTTTATTTTTTTGGTGCCGGCAACTGAAAAACTTTTTGCATTCTGACCTCCATGCAGTGTAATCGCTTGGTATGTTACTTTGTGGAATGGCTTTTAACCTCCATCGTATGATTTGTAAGTATTTACGAATGAAATTTGTTACAAGTGACTTGTAGGCGATAGATACATTTATTATATTTATTTTATTTAGGATTTCAAGTATAAAATCATGTATGACAGATTTTTTGTGAAAATTTATGATGCAGATTTATTTTTATTTTTAATTTATAATATCGGGTTAAATATAAGTACATAATAATAATGAGTAATTTAGTGTAATTGGTTGTTAGAACAGCTTTAATTATCATTGAATAAATAAACAAATTATATGATTATATTAAATGAAAGTTTATTAAATACAAGAAGCAAATCTTTACTTATATAATGATAAGGATTTTTAAACATCTTATCCTGTTACAAGTTAAAAAAAAAAATCTATGCAGACAAAGTCGTCGGCAAATGGTAGTGATAAATGAGAAGTAAAACAACAAAAATTAATAAATGTAGCTACGGTAACCTCATTTAATACAGTTAGTGAATTGATAAATAATAAATTCAAAACAACAGTTTTATTGAATAATCTCATTAAAAGTTCATTAGAATGTTCGAATTTAATTCTACAAGTAGGTATTAAATTTTTGCATTTCATACTTTCATAAACAAATTGATCAATTAGCATTGGCAAAAATAAAATAAATATTAATACACCAGATAAAGAAACTATAAACAATTTAAAACATTATGTACCCAATCAGATGAATCCTTCAAAATTAATCTACATTCTCCACCTTGATAGAGCTATAATTTATATTTTATTAATCATTATTGTCTGTTTAAGATCCAATTCCTGACCGAGATAATATCGTTAATGTTCAATAGATGTCGTTAATGTATATTTATCGATCTAGATCATTTGCTATCGATCAAATTGAATTGATTTTCGATACCTTTATTTGCAGTAAACATCGAGTTTTTAATCGGTAATTTCAAGTTCTTATTTTTTATCAGCCATGGACCATATAAGGTAAATGTCATATTTATTACTGTATGATTTAACTACAATATAATTTTAAATGACGTGAAACTATGAAAAGGTATCAATTTATTATGGCTATTGTTTAAATAAATTTTTTGTTTATGAACCCATTTAGTTAATTTTATAATGGAGATAATAATAATAATAATACCTATCTGTGTCAATCGGACAATATTTTGAGCTAATGCTTTTTATAAAACTGATCGGTGCGAACGACACTAATATACCTAAACCAATTTGTACACTCTGTTCTTAAGTAAGTAAATGTTTTTATTAAGAAATAAAGAATCTTTAACAAGTTACAAAAAGAAAAGGTACTGTAATTAACTTAAACTTAAAGGTATTAAGTATAATAACAAAATAACCATATCACAACACACACATTGACTCGGCCCTGCATTAAGATATAATCTTGAATCGCAGGCACTAAGCAACGATATTGTATATACTACATATGAAATAATACTACATCCAAGACCGGTAAGCGAAACAATGCGTCTTGCAAATAACACAATATTCCTCCTCCGCCGTAATTCGAACCCGGAATCTCTAACGTAGCAGTCGGTTGTTTAGACCAAAAACCAATAATTTCGAGTGATTTTTCTTGGTTAAACAACCAGCTACTGATTTGGTCTTTTATTATTTCTTTGGTGTTTAATCTTTATAATGCTTAACATTAAGCGATTTATAAATAAAGCGGATTACTTTCTTCGTTCCCGTTTCCCTGCTAGCTGTACTGACAGACACGCAAACACTCGTGTAGATAATTAACGTTAATAATGCCTGTAATTAAATACGTGATAACGGCTACACCAAAAGATAACGTAACACACACTAATTAGATAATACTGTGTAACGTTTTAATCGTAAAAATGACGTTTACGGGACCTATTCTGCTTTTAAATTGAAATGTTTCAGCGGATTGCGAAATTTATATTAAAAGTTGTGGGAATGTGATATAAGAAAGCGTTTTGCAAATTAAATATCTTCAAATTTTTATCTACTTTTTCCATAACGATCTTTATCTGACTTTTCACCTCTGACAGCTCATCATAAATCACACTATCTTCATACATTCTCAATGAAGGTTTTATTTCAAATTACTACACCACAAGGTCATCCTGCTCTTCGTCTGACCCAGACGATTCAGTATCATAATTCATACATGGCTTCATGAGGTCTGCGGAGGAAGTGGTGTTTATTGGATCGTCTCCGCGACCAACTTTCTTTATGACATATCGGTCGTTTTTTTTCTTCTGACTTACTTATTAGGGAGTAATTTTTCGTGTTGAATGTTTAAGAGATTGAATTCTCAAATCAAGAATTATTGTTTAACAAGAAGTCCACTTTGGCTTCGCGTTGTTTCAGCCCAACATTAAATTTAAATATTCTCTTGTCGCAGGTGCTAAGCAACGATATGGTATAAACTACATAGATAAGAATACTACATCCAAGACCGGTAAGCGAATCAATGCGTCTCGCAAATAACACAAAGTATGTCCCTGCCCGTATTCCAACCTGGAACCTTTAGCGTAACAGTCGGATGTTTACAAATACATAATTATATTTTAGCCAAATTATTCGCATGCTATGATGTGCACTTTAATTTCAAGGAATAAGGAAATTATTAAAAAATTATATGAATATCGGCGACCTGAAATAAATGTGACTAAATTTCTTATTCTACTATTTGTATTTAAAATATGGAAAACCTTTAAAAAATTGGTTTCCGTGACTTATTTGTTTCTTTAAATATTTAATTATGTATGTTAATTTTGTTAATGTATAGTTCAAATAAGATTCTGGTTTGACCCAAAAGACAGATTTTATTAAAAGTAAATGAGATGTAATTTACTAGATTCCAAAAGGGTCAGTTGAAATGAATATTTAGATTCCGGCCCTTTTGAGTTTTGTAAGAATTTATAATTCAAATTATTTATGTTTAACGATTATCTTATTTTTTTATTAAACGAAAAAGTTTCTTGATGCTATAATTTAAATTACAATTTTTGACTAAATTTTCATTAGTTTTATTGTTTAAAAGATGATATTAATTTTATTAGAAACTGTTTAGTTTATTCTCGTAAAACCAACCCCATGAGATCACTTTTCTTTTAGTTTTACACAACGTTTTGTTTGCCGGTAGTCCAATTCATGACTGTTATTTGTAATCGAAAATTTAATTCGTGTCCGATCTCAAAGAAATAAGTTCGAAAATTATGCCCAAACTTTAATTAAAAAGAAATATATAAATATACAGTGGAATTGAGAACCTTGTCCATTTTCGAAGTCGGTTATAAAAGTCGATTGACACATTCAGAAGGCAGAAGATATCAAACTTATAGAAACCCAATTTATATTAATAATAATATAAGCGCTGTAGTATACGCTAATCAAGTTCTCATCGGTGCCATTAAATCTAGACTGTGGCTTCGGGCAAATAGCCCTAAAGTATTATTTAAAAGTAACAATATCTCATTATCCAATGTATGCCAGGGTCACTGAAGTATAATGGCATAGCAATCACAGTAAATAATGTTCTAGCATCCTGTCTGGTCGCAACTTATCGGCAAATGATAGACTAGTCGTCATTTATATCAAGTTGCAATACTTCTAATGAAAAGTATAGATTTCTCGATAAATTATACTGTGGTGTCCCGTCTTATACAATAAAACTGTTAGAAAGAATATTAGCGTTGAAATGATACAAGCTTTGTGCCTTACCATAGTTTTGTTAGTTTTTTCGGGACATTTTTTGGGATTTCACCATTCGGCCTTGTATATGTGCAATACGTTGTAGAATGATTCGGTATAAAGCAAAGTTTAAACAAATTCAACGTCAAAATGCGTTCAATGGATATTCTTTGAAACTGAATTTTCAATTCAATCGTATTGGACGACAACTCAGCCCATGCTATAAATTAGAACAAACAATGCTATAAATAAGAAAATGATCGGTATTCTGACTTGTGATCAGTTGCCGAATCTGTAACAATAAATTTATAATACTAAGCTGGGAAACAAGCATAAGTCCTGCCTGCAGGATTCGCCACAAAACATACAGTGTACAGAAGTAAAGCTTTCGTACGTATTTTAATTTTGACGGTTTCGCTCGACATTTGCACTAGGGGTGTCAATTTTAACTTAAACAAAAAATATGCAACAAAATAAAACCGCTGTGGTCATAAAACTCAAATTTATATTATTGTTTGTCTTTCAATGTTTATTTGTTCATGTCGGTTACTAAACTAACTATTGACAATATTTGTGTTGTTAAAGTTCACGGTAATTTATTTTAAGCAGGTATCATTAAGGATTTAAAAATGTTCAAGAATTACAAAATGACTAAAACTATTAAAAATCAAATTAAAACAAAAAATATATATAGAATCATGAAAACTTTTAGCTCGTCGCACGGAAAAGATGCAAATCACGTGTTTGCGTTGAGTGTCAATCGCGCATGCTTCCTTCCCAATCCTTCCAAAATTTCGTGACCGTGAATAACTCATGGATGATATCTATGTGTGCGTTGCTAAAGCGTGCATTGTATGAAGTTTTACTTCTGTACAGTTTTTATTTTGTGAACACGCTAAGAGGCTCGAGATAGAAGCTATCTCTTTCTTTTCGTTTTTGGTATGACTGTATTTGCAATGCCAGGGGAATCAAGCACGAGTTGCCGATCCGACCCATTAATGTTCCAAATGTAAATATTAAGTTTTTAATTTACCTATTATTACCCAAAGTTTATCATACTCGTACATGTAGATAAGTGTGTTGCCTATACAAAAAAAGTTTGAATTATATTTTTTATAATGTTCCTTTAATAAATAAAAATTATTTTAAAACCTACATTAATAAAGTCGTTTATTTTATTGGATAAACTTAAATTGAAAATAATTTAGAAGCAATAAAATTATAAATTCATATAGAATAATTGGACAATAAAAACGACAAATGGTTGTGAACATACAACGAAGGCCATACTTTGAAAGGGATTGTTTATGTAGGTTTCGTCTTCTATTGGAAATTAATTTAAATTTATATTCTTACATAGTTACAATGCACGGCTTTGTTTATCAATAAATCTCCATTAAAGTCTAAACTATACCTACATATATTTCGATAAAAGTTAAATAAACAGGATAAACTTAAAACGTTTTATAAGACACTACTCGACTATGTTAGCTTTATAAGTTAATATCGGAACAAAAATGCATACTTAATAATTTTAATTTAATGCAAACGATAAACTGCGTCTTGTTACGTCATTTGCGCATGGTTTTAACCTGGTTTAATTCGAGTACATTTCAAATTAAGTCTTGTAATTAAAACGGACGGTGTTTACCTCCTTTAAAGTTTGGCTTTAATTTATATATCTATATCAAATAGCTAAATATAATGTATGTTGTATGCAACGCCTGTAAACTGTTTTCTGGGCCAGTGATCTTCAACCTGCGGCCCGCCGGGCCTTTGAGATTGGCCCACCTGGAGTTATAAATTTACTGCAAACCTTTATAAATTTTGCGGAAGTTATCCTTACGCAAAATTTGTGTAAATGTGTGAATAGATCATATCATAAAAATGCTTTTAATTCAGTAATTTTTTACATGAACTTTTTTTTTTAATTGTTGAAAGCTTTGCTTGCGCCCGCGACCAATAAGGTTGAATAAGGGTGGTATCTGGGCCATTTAATAAATGTTCATCTCAGTTTAATGGGACTAATACATTTATAAATAGTGGAAAAAAACTCTTCATTAAACAAGTTTTAAAATTATATACCATTACGCTGCGGTGCAAATACATTGTAACAAATATTAAACGATACACTGCAATCATAATAAAATGATTTACTACGGTTGTATTCATAAAATAATTAGTGTTCAATGTTTTAATGCTACTGGTTTCGGAAAACTTTGTATTCAATACGAAATTTCAAACACAAGGTCCTATCAAGCGGAGCAAGCCTTAAAATTTAATGACTTACTGGTTAAAAACTCTCAGTTGAAAAAAAAGTTAAGTAAGAAGCTAGACTAAGCATTTTCAATTGGTCAATCATCAGGATTAATTTATGAAATACACAAAAATTAGATAAATAAATTAATATACCTGAAAGATTAATTAAATTGTTTTCTGTCGCAGCGTTTTTACTTCGAGAGTTACAAAGTTTAATACCAAAAGGCATTTTCTAGTTAGTTAGTTTTCTAGTTATGTATTTATATTTGTAAAGAATTGTATATACCATGTTTATGCATTGAGCAAATAAATTACTGATGGATTTATTTATTTTTTTACGTGGGGAAATCCTCATGGATCTCCTCCAGCCCGGGGGACGGAAGGAGTATGTCGGACTCACGTAGTGCCTACCGACTGATACCCCACGTTCTACCAACACCGTTAACTGTGAGAGCATTACGGGATAGAGGGAAGCCAAAGGAACCCTCAGACACCGCACTGGATTGATTGAACCATGCTCCAACTTCTATCAGCCCCATCATAATGTAGCATTCAGAGAGATTGTTTTTGCCTAGCTTGAAACAAAAACATAGATATAAATAAACATAACATAAACTCAAAATAAAACGCCGTAATAATTCCTTGGGAAGGGAAAGGCAGAGGTGTTCCCAACGCATTTTGCATTCGCAAAAAATATAGATCTGAAATTAAAACCTTCTATTAGCTTTTGTAGCTTTCATTTTAGCTCTGGGACATCTAACTTAACTTAGCAAAACTAGGTTAGGGACATCATAGAAATTTAATTTCCTTGGAAAATAATGCAATTGAAACATATTTATTATTTAACATTCTTTACTAAAACAGTTTATTGAATTAATAATACAAGAAATACAAGAAAAGTTAAATATTAATCCAAAAAATAAACAGGACAAAAATTAAAGTAACTTATAAATATGATTAAAAATAATTTGCAATTTCCCAGTCTGAGCCCCGCTTGATCCTCAGGTCCCCATTGTGCTCGCAGCATTACCCCGTTGAATGGCAAACAACTAATACTGAGTTAAAGTATTTCCAATTTACTTTATGGATCTGGTTTATAGAAAGATGTTAAACTTATCAGATCTGAACATCAATATCCAGAAATCAAAACATGCTTACTAATATTATAAACGCGAAAGTTTGTAAGGATGTATCTATGAATAGATGTGTGTTACTCTTTAACGCAAAAACTACTGAATGGTTTTTAATAAAACTTTACAATAATCTAGCTTCTACATCAGAATATCACATAGGTTATAATTTATAAAGATATTGTGTGGATTGTCCAAAATAAAACGATAAATGACAAGTAATTAAAAATAATATTAGAACCATTTCCGACTTTTACGTGTGCGAAGTTGAAGGCAAAAGATAGTACTTCATATTCCCTGAAACGACACGTAACAAACAAGAAAAACGAGTCAAGAGAAATTGTGTAAAATTGTAAATTGCAACGTAATAAATGTCTACTAGTTTTATAACACTTACATAAAAACTATTTTATACGTCGAAATTATAGTTTTACAACCTTTCCTTGTACTGTATGCAAATATCTTGAGATGCACTTTCATTGATAACATAGCACGTTTTTTTATTATGGGGTAGGTACTTATGGTTTAAAAGAGAAATTGTGGCTACAATGTTTTAGTCCTAACTAATATTATATACGCGAAAGTTTGTATGGATTAGTAGATGTTTGTTACAATTTCACGCAAAAACTACTCAATGGATTTTTATGAAAATTTAAATGTCAAGTCAAACGATAAATGCCAAGTATTTAATTACTTGACCTTTATCGTTTTATTTTGGATCCTATTAGAACCATTTTTGACTTCTACGCGGACGAAGATGCGGGCAAAATCTATCCATAAAGGAATCCTATAATTGAAGAGAACTTAAGATAATCCAAAGTATTGCTTGGAGGAATGTCGTTTCTTACTTCCTGCTTTTTTTCTCGGATTAAATTGGTTTTTTTTTTGGATCCCAAGACATATCTATTTTTATATTTTGAAATTGGCACTTCAACAGCGTGTACATAAAACCGTATAATATAATATTTACAAGAGTGCATGGTCGAGAGTACACGCCGATAACAAATGCACACAACATTTATGGTGCAGGCGTAAAAAAACAATATATTTTTGAAAAAATTAAAATTAGATCTAGGTACGTAGCTAGTGGTAGTTTAAAAAGATTTTTGACGATTTAAAAGTCTTTTTGAATACAAAATCATTTGATTTTTGATTTTGTTTATTGCGTTACACATTTTATTCGTTTCAAAAATACAGTAGTGAAAAGTGGCGGGTGTATGTACCTCCATCCAAACTGTCTCCTTTTCACAAAATCTTGACTGGTTCCCAGACCCAGATCCAGATCATGACTGGTAGAAAGAAAGTGCAGTCCAAGACATATGTGTGTAGCTCAGCTACTTTCTCAAGTTGACCTTTCCGAATTTCTTTTGGTTTCTGCATCCCATTAAAAGAGATTTAAATGGGTATGGATTGACTACCATTGGTTATTTTATCATAATTCATAATTTTATCATTCATCAGCCGAAAGAAGTTCACTGCTGGAATATGTCTCCCCCAAGGTCCTCCACACCGATCAGTTTTGTGGTGCCCACACCCACACACTCACACTCATTATACCTGTCAAATTAAACTTGAGATGATACTATCTACATCCTATCTAAATGAATACAGTAATACCTTGACTTGCGCTACCTCGACTTACGCGATTTTGGAGTTACGTGGTTTACAAAATTGGTCGATTAGTCTCTTTCTAGAGACAGAGACCGAATTAAAAATTTAGGAAATAAAATCCGAAAATGCGCATTTTTTCTACAAAACCAGAAATAGTTTATTTATAACTTATTTTATTTATTATTAATAACTAATCGGGAAACCCCAATACAATAAATTTATTAATTTAAATTATTACAAACATAACAAAAACATAAATTTTAAATTAAATACAAATTCCGAATATAAATAAATTAAATTTACATTTATTACTAATGTAATTATTTATTGCTTAATCTTATTTTTCTTGAATATTGTTAACAATTAATTTAAAAAAATGTTAAATTTGAATGTATGAATATGGTATTTATTATGGAATTAAGCGAATTCGGCTTAAGCTGTTAGGGCTCAGTCCCACATGGAGCGTCAGTACCCAGCACTTATGCCATTACTGTATTAGGAACAGGTAAAGATAAATTTAAATATAAGAGCTCTCTTTATCTTCTTAACTATACATCGGATTAAAAATCAGAAATATTGTTTGAAGAAAAAAAAAATCTACCCTTAATATTGCAAGTCAAGAAATAGAGCAGAAACTTCTATAGCTCACTAGTTAGCAAGTACTTTTTTTATTATAACAATTTGACAGCTTTATTTATTTATTAAATAGTACTGCCACATGATACATATTTAAATTTAAACAAGAAATAATAATTAACAATTATGTCTGATATTTACCTGTGTACATACTTAACTTTAGCGATCGTAAGACAAATAAAAAATAAAAAAATCTTAATCGGTAAATTAAAACAATAGGAAATATGAATTATAAAATTAAACTAGAATAACGTTAACTTTATAGCTAGGTACCTAGTAAAGGTGATACGCGCGAAAAGGTGAATCTTTGCCCCCAATCACTAGGATCTCGCGACTTGGCTCCTATGACATGTTGAAATAACTTTTTCCTATCACAGGTCCAAAACACATACATAGGACACATCATACATACATGGAGTATTCATAGGATCAAAATACACCATGATCAAAACACGTAAATTACACAAACAGGACTCGAACATGATCGCTTCGCCATTTAGGTCATATATATTATACTGCAAGACATTTGGCAAGTTAATCCATCCGCGAATCTCATTTGCATAAACCGTCGTATCTCCATTTAAGTATCAGATTAACGAAAAGGCCTGCTCCGGAATAATGCCACATTCACACTTGATTATTCGTTAGTCAAATTTTTACTTTACAAAAAGTGTCTCTCCAAAACTGTGACAAAGTCTGTCGATATAGGAATATTAGTATATTTATTATTTAAGGATTTTTAGAAACGGTGTAATACACCCAGTGCAAAGAAGAAGATTAAGGCGCAATTTAGCCGTTAAGTGACCCAATTAAGCCACAGGTTTGTACTATTAGTACTAAACAAAGATAAACATACATATATAGATAAATATATACACAAGTAGTTAAAAAATATCTGTGACCCAAGAACAAATACTTCTGTCCATCCCACAAATACCTGCCCGAATCCGGGACCTCATGTGTTACAACTGGCTGAGCCGCCAGACCGCTAGTCGGCCAATAGTGGCGTATTGGCGGAGGGCGTCAGAAAATGCCGCTAAACTCGATTGAACAGTGCTATAAAGTGTTTCGGTAGCCGAAAGCAAGTAATCGTCGCGTTCGGTGTTACTTCATGATCTTGACACGGCGTCGTTCGGTCGCGGCCTCCGACGCCTGCGCGTGCGCAATCCCAAATAATACACAAACACACACAACCGTCATAATAAGAAGTCTGAAACCGCTTTCTTACTACCTCCTATTTCTTCTGATTAAGTTCGTTGCGGATCTCAAGACAATCCTATAGTGCGCGAACGGTTAAAAAACGTGGCTAGATATCGATCATTGCGTCGCCCAATTTCTAACTGGGCATGGTAAGAGTAAACTTTATTCATTTAACTTGGTGCCGTCACCTCTCTGCGAATTGACGACCTCGGTGGCGCAGTGGTGTAAACAGCCGACTGCTACGCTAGAGGTTCCGGGTTCGGCGGAGGCGGGAATTTGTGTTTTTTGCAAGACGCATTGTTTCGCTTACAGGTATTGGATATTGTATTCTTATCTATGCAGTATATACCATATCGTTGCTTGGTTCCTGTGGCACAAGTTCTTACGATACTACAGGGCTGAGTCAATGTGTGTGTCGTGATGTGGTTATTATTATTATTAATGTTCAACGTCGGATCAAGAATTTATACAAACTGCCCATCATATCTTGTGGGATTGTAGTCTCTGGCATGACGAACGGTCAATCATGTTAAATTCGTTTCAAATTTCTGCGTGTAGTCCTATTTATTACCTAGATCTTGTGAAAACGAAGGGAAACTTCCGTGCCTTTAAAAAGTTTTGCCACTAATATTACTGTAGTATTATTTCGTTTCGTATTTAATTAATCCCCTTTTAGTTAGTGTCATACCTCCCCTTTAGGTTTTTGGCCTCTGGGCCATTTCAATTGCTGTCTTTGCTGGGAGGTAATTCTAAAACCGCTTTCTTACTACCTCCTATTTGTTCTGATTAAGTTCGTTGCGGGTCCCAAGACAGCCAAGCCGGTAGGGTGTCAAGTCACAGCCTGTGCGTCATTGCACTGCATTATTCGTTGATTATTCGATCAAAGGACGCCACTGTTGATCCTGATAAACAGGAGTTGCTGTAGTGGGATAGAGTGGCGGGTGTGCCATGTAAACTGCCCCTCTTATTTTCAGATTTTTTTATTCAACACTAGACGACCAACTTTCTTTACTCGAATTAGGTTTTTTTAGGCTTTCTTTACAATCTTTACTAACCTTAAATATCCTTACTCGGACCATAGTGAACATAAATAAAAATGAGCTAAAGCAACCTCGCTGTTCCCTTGTTATTGTTAACATGAATTAAGGCTTTTGATAGGTAAGCAATCGATCCCAATCTCGCCTGATGTTGAACACCGACGTGGCCGAAGGTGATCATGCTTGCCTAGAAAATGCCTACTTTATCTCCCCTAGATAGGTCCAAGTTGTAGTTGTAGTAGCTTTTACGAGTAATTATCTTATTCTCCGTTACTATGGCAAATGGTACTAACAACCTGTCAAATTCTAGCGAGCTATATCGAGCATAATTTAAATAAGCTTTTTATTGCGCAACTGGCGATGTAAAAAATCAGACCATCAGTTTTATGTTATTTTTAGCTTTAATGAGAACTTTCTAGTGTCGGCCCTTTTTATTTAATATCCCATATGTATATTGTTTTAAACAAGAAAAATATGTAAATTATGTTTTAAAATGATATCAGAATAGATGCAGTTTACACGACATTTTGCAATGTGCATATATAATATATAATACTTATCCTCGGCAGTTCATCAATGATTTCTTCAGCTTTAACTGCAACTTGGCAGACAACACTCACAAATCACTCGTGAATTTATCAATTATATGGTTTGCGACACATTTCCAGCAAGGAAGCTACGTCAGAAATGGTGGCAATAAGCCTCCACTGCAATCGAGAAGCGCCGAAGTCCCAGACGAGGCTGGCCGAAGTTCGAAGTATGCTCTGAGCTTGCAGTCCTCGCGTCCTCTAACTGGGCCGTCAAAACCGACAAATGGAAGATGCTCGAGGCGAAGCGATGCGCGATGCTACCCGAAGTTAAACGAAGTTCGTCCACCAACACTTTCGTATTCGGTTAGCTTTGATCAACTTCGCGACTAGTGTAGTGGAGGCTATACAATTAAACTTGTGTAAACATCAACTTGGCCAACTTAAGTGTCGTTACATAGATTCTAGTTTAGTGGGACTATTTGCTATGTTTCACAAGACCTTCGATGTTTGGAGCTCTTTCCCCGGTTTTGACGTTAAAACCAGTTGTCTGCACTTGAAATGAAAGTTGACTTACATAACTTTTATGGAATGCGAGAATTACTAATACTGGAAATAAGGGATTTTTTTTTGTGTTGAATTATGAAAATATGAGGTTTACTATTTGCAACTTGGTTTATCTGAAATAATAACTTAATATTCGTACTGTTAGACGCATTTTAATAATGTTCAGATTGATTCACAAATAAAATTAAATAAATTAAATATAAGGATTAACTTTTTTCGTGACTTCCGCTGACATGACGGTGAAATGACGGGCAAGGTTACTAGGTAACCGTTTGGAGAAGATGTCGTTTATGTTAAAAAGTAAAAAATATATGAATTAAAGGCAATACACGAATGGTTTAAATATGAATCAGTTATTTAGACTAGGCTTACGCCTTCAATACTAGGTGACTGTTTCTTAGGGTGTAGGTATTCTTGTTTGCTACTTTGGCAGTCTAGAAAATAGTTAATCAGGATCAATAAGATTTCAATCACTTCTATAAATTGTTAAAGATCAGTTTTCAACTTCATCATTAATAATGTCGAATCGGAAAAAAAAGGTTTTATTTTAACCTATTCCAAAAAGTTATATGTTCTCGTGGCCTTCATTCTAAGGTACATATCTTTTAATTTAGGTATCTCAAATTTTTTCACGAAACGATTTATTTAATGTGACACCATCGTCATACCTACAGGCATCTTAGAAATCCATAATATTGTATTGGGAGCCTCTATAGATGCAAACAACCTATTTTATGAAATTAAACCTAGTAAAAAACAATGAAACTTAATGTTTTAATCTATTTACGCCCGGATAGTGGCGATAGATTCGCAACCTGTCACACTGGGGCTCAACATAAACATGGGATATGCGGTGTTTATCATCTCTGCCTACCCCTCTCGAGGGATTAGTTACGGCGTGAGTTTCTGTGTGTACATTGTATTAACGCGAAACACATTTAAAACTAAATTACAATATCACGTACGCTTCTACGGAAATTCTTAGTCAAACATAGTTTAGCCTAGATATACAATATCATAGCATGACGTGGATCACGTGACGCGTAATGATTTACAAACTGCGGATGCATAAGTCACTTGACATAATGTCAAATAAATTGAGGCTGGTCACGTTTCCTCGTCATTTCGCTCGGTTCTTGCATCTCCTGACATTTCGCAATTGACACTAATGTGACAGTTTGTTGATAGACGTTAATTTGTCGTTGGCTGGGAGTTGGGCGCTGTTGTTTTTTTTCTAATATACATATTTTATATCTACATATACTAGTTTATTTTAAATTTAATAAAAGGTATTCTTCGAAACTTCTCATTTGATTACAAAAATTAATAACATCCAAATTCACTTAATGGTTAAAGTCAAACTTAAAAAAGAGTTAAATATATATTCTTTTGCTTAAATTTCCCGGTCGAATTTCGACTACTCAGCGGCCTCTAGTTTTGTTAAAATGTTCAAATTCTATACGTATGAAATGACGGAGGAAAAGCTAAAAAATAAGATTAGGGTAGGGTAAGTAGGGATGGGGGTTGAAACACGAACTTAATGAAATTAACTTACATCGTTTATTAAATTTTTACGAAAAATACCCTTTTATTAATTTTCCCAGATACAATGAATACCAATTCAAGTTAATAATAAAAATAAAGGTCGTATAAAAAAAAAAAAAAATAATTTAACATCAGCACTTCATTCTAATTCAATTGTGTGCTCTCCGTAGAAATTAAAAAAACTTATGGAGATTTATGAATCGAATTATTATACCTAAAACTAAACAACTTAATCAATCTACTAAATACACAACTCAAATACGGATAGCGACTTCACAAGTCGACATTATCTAACATGTCATTTCAAACAACTAGCCCATTCAATATTCAAAGCATCGTAATAAGTTTCAGTGCTTCGGTATTGATAAATAAATTGACCCAATCATTTAGAACTGTTTAGTAATTAGTTAAGAGTTACTTCATACTTTTTATTTCAACCATCAATATCGTAATAGATCAAATTTTTCAACAATGTTTTCCAACGAACACGTAATCGATCAAAAATAATTAGAAATTACACTTCTTCACAGACCCCAAAGAAGAAAGCAAAGTGGTTTACAATTCGACGGCATTTACCATGTTTTTACTTTTTTTCGTTCAATTTTTATTGGATCTTGGACTTTTGGTTTTCGGGGCACACCCGCCACTCTGTCCCACCACTGCAACTCCTGTTTATCTGGATCAACAGTGGCGTCCTTTGATCGAATAATCTACGAATAATGCAGCTGTGCAGTGATGCACAGGCTGTGCCCGGACACCCTACCGGCTGTCTTGGGACCCGCAACGAACTTAATCAGAAGAAATAGGAGGTAGTAAGAAAGCGGTTTCAGACTTCCCTCCCAGCAAAGCGGAGACAGCAATTGAAATGGCCCAGAGGCCCAAAAATCTAAAGGGGAGACAGTCAGGAGACGCCTGACCGTCTAAACACCATGGTATGCCACTAACTAACAGGGGATAAATTAGATACTAACCTAAATCTTACACCAGTAATATTGGTGACAAAACTTTTTAAAGGCACGGAAGTTTCCCTTCGTTTTCACAAGATCTAGGTAATAAATAGGACTACACGCAGATACTTGAATCGAATTCAACATGATTAACCGTTCGTCATGCCAGAGACTACACTCCTACAAGATATGATGAACTTTTGGTTGATTGATTTGATTTCATGAAAAATTTGAGTTAAAGCAATCATAACATTCAATTATCTTTTTTTTTCTAAAATAAAATTTAATGTTACATGTTATTTGTAAAATTTAAAATGTGATTTTGATTAACTACTGTTATTAATTTGATTGTGTCATTGTTTACGTCACTATCGAATAACTGTTTTAGTGTAATAGTAAAAAAATAAGCCGTATCTTTACTATCTTAACTATTCTACCATAAAAATCTATGTATTCCGCTTAGTATTTCACTTTATAAGGCCGTTGAATTATTATACTTGGCTAACAGTGCGGTACTTGTAAATCCTTCGTTCACAAACAATCCCTTTTCAATAAATTGCATCAGAACATCAATCGTGACGAACCTTAGAAGACGACAATAACATTAATTGCACATGGCGCGAGCTGCCAAACGTTCACCAACTAATATGGACATTGTTCCATGGACTTATAAGTCCACCTATAGGTCCCTATACCTATAGGTGGCGTGTGATCATTTGCTTGTTATAATACATAATGTCGAAACTCGCTAGGAATAACATTAAAATACAGTTTTCATATGCTATTTTAAGCGTTTTCAGTTACTTTAAAGTCTAAACCAAATTTGAGAATTTGGGTGAATTTGAAACAGGCTCATATCAAATCAAACGCTTTATTTGAAAAAATAAAATAAAAAGAAGGATGTTTCTATTTATTCGTAAGTCTTACATATTTTACCCTCGGAGGCATGCAAATGTATTATTTAGTTATTATAAGTTGAGGAAAATATATCAATCCATGATATTTAGAAGTTAAGTACATAGACATGCATATATTAAATTAAATATATCCTATCGTACTAAGCCCTGGTGGATGGCTAAATTCAATGTAAACTTTATACAATAAATAAATAATTATCGAAATCGGACTTCTCTGAAAAAGTTATGCGTGGTCATTAAAAAAAACTGGGTTCAACTTGAGAAACTCCTTCGTTTTTTTATATTTTCCTTCAATGAAAAATACAGAATTAGCAATGACAAAAAAATATTGACAAACTGAATGAAATAAAAAATAGTAGAAAATAATTTTTATGTCACCTACCCACTACCTACCAGTGATGTTTTCAAAGTTAATTACGCCAAAGATTTGCCTGACATACTTAGATGATCAGCAAAATGTACAATACAGAATAGGTCTTGATTACGTGCCAATAGCGACATAGGCTTGGAATTAGAATTAGACGCACAAAAAATTGATTGCAAAGTAAACAGTTGGAGTTGAGAAAAAATCAAGTTGTTTAGAGTGTTTGCATAGTAACTTGACTCATTTAAATCAGAGCAACCCGACTATTGGAGTATAGATAACCACAGATTGTAGTATAGACAATCCTTTTGGTGTCGGCTTCGTTAGCGCTGTAAACAGCTGACTGCTACTATAGAGGTTCCGGATTCGAATCCCGGCGATGGCGGAGCTTGTGTTATTTGCAAGACGCATTGTTTCTGTTACCGGTCTTGGGTAGTATTCTTATCTATGTATTATAATATATCGTTGCTTATCACCTGAGACACAGAATTCTTCAATCTCACTGCAGGGCTGAGTCAATGCATGTGTCGTGATGTGGTATGTGTATCATAACACACACAACTTAGAACCGTATAAAGTCCCAACAGGTTAGGTTAGGAAAACTGTTGAAATTATCCGCCGAATTGTAAATATTGCAACCATGTGAAGAATCTAACCAAATTCCTAATTTAAAATAAATACCTATAAATATAATAGTAAATAAGTTAGATGTTTTATAAGATAAGCATTGGTTTTTAAAACAAACAACACGTATATAGTTTGGTAGTAATTCACAGAAATATTTGAATGTAAATATTTTAATAGAAAAATTATGTAAACATAGGTCAATGTCGATTTATAGTGCTTTTTGAAGGTGTCGAAAACCAATATTAATAAATACGTTTTAAACGTCAGCTGTTATGAGAGAATTGTGTGGCTTTTTTACGAGTTTGGTCATTTCGAACCCCAAGTATGTTTGAAGGAAGTAATCTTCGAAATCGCTAATCCGATTTTGAAAATTCTCTTACCTATATTCAAATTAAATTTCTGCGTGACTATATGTTGCTTTTATTCTAAAACAATTTTTAATAAAGCCAAAGTAAAAATGTTTTTTTTATTCGAATAGACTAAGACTTAAAATAAGCACTTTCAAATCGTTATTTTTTTTACTACCACCGGTTCGGAATGCTATTTCTACGGGAAATAATCCGGCAAGAATCCTCCGTAGTTGCTTTTTAAATATTAAAATACAATATTTTCTACTACAAATTACAATTTTTAACATATTAATTCTAGTTACACTCCCAACTGTTAATAAGATAAACCTGTGCAGCTAATTAAATGACTTCCATATATCTTGACCCTCTATATAATTTTATAGTATTTAATAGTTCAGTCATTGTCGGGACATACGTTTGTTGTTTTCACATGTGCCCTGACCGATTTTCCCGATAAGGTAATTTTCTATGAGGATTTGTAAAATGACGATGACATTTAAATGTGAGTCCACTTTTGTTGCAAGTAATTCACTACCTATTATAAATAGTACACTTGATTGTATTCATTTAAACGATATTGATTATGATGAATAGGGAGTATGCATTTAATTGTTGATTGGAAAATTAATGTTCCAAGCGCTTTAGATGTTTTATCTGCAAGCTTGTAAGATGAAATGAATACATGAAATTGAAATTTAATTTGATTATTTGATCAGTTAATCGTAGAATTAGTATATTTACAGTAGAATTAAATGTTAAACCAGAGAGATAGAATCATAAAAAGTAAATTATCTATCTCGCTCATCAGAACAATCTTTTCTATGGAAGTTCCATTGCGCCCGTGTATTTTGACGTCATTGTACAATATCGGATCTCTCTGTGTAACCTATGATTTTAAGGTTTATAACTTACTATAAGTCAGACATTTGAGAAAATCTAACGGATTTGTGTATTTGTGGTATCGAATTATAATAAATAAATAAATGATAAAGTATTGCTTATTCCCTATTGACTCAAAACAAAGAAGACACAGTCAATGTGTCTGTACCACACGTTATTATTATTAAATACTAGTTCCCCGTACTAGTGACCCGTGATCGTTTCTTTGTGTGCTTCCTATTTTAGTTTATAAACTATCCCTATGGAGCGAATTAAGTTAAAAAACCCGTGAGGAGTTCAATTCGGACTGGCGCACCGAGGGCTCCGTAGAAAGTTGTAGGTATGTAAATAGATCGTTCATCGCGAAATCGGATTCAAAGATTTTTCTCGTTTTGGAAACTACAAATATAAGGTATACGATTTGTTTTCTTGTGCTCGTAGGATATGCGGCATTAACAGAGCATAAACGGCCGTATCTTTTGATTGGGTTTAATTTCTTCATTTCGTCAAGGGATTGTATACCTAGTTTTTATTTGATATTAATTTCAGCTTGATACTTCCACGCGTTCCTGAGAAAAAGGGACAGACAGATAGACTTTAATGTGATCCTACAAAGGTTCCGCTTTTTCATTCGGACGTACAGAACCCTAAAAAGAATAATTAAAATCGGTTAAGCCGTTTTTGAGTTTTAGCGAGAATAAAAACACAGCAATTTATTTTATAGTATTATATTTACTCTTTTAAGGGGTGGACATATTATTAACTATGAATTATTTTATTTCCAGGCTGCAAGCGCTCTATTCACCTTAGATGGGGCGCGAAATGAAGCCCTGGCGCGGCGCCTGGCGAGGTCTGAGCGAAGGCGTCGCAGGTGCAGGGTTTTCCTGGTGGTGGTGGCATTACTGCTACTGCTGGCGGCCATCGCTGGAGTGGAACTGCTTATGTCGAGAGGACACAGGGTCTTCGGGGCTGTGCTACGGTGATGGCTGTGCGGTATGGCAATCAATGACAATTTCAATAAATTTTCTTTCAAAATTATTTTACTCCAAAACAAGTCCACAGTATATAATTAAGTTAGTTGCTCAACTTAATAGCAAAATAATCTTTTTATACACTAGATAGGGAATAGGCTGCAGGCTGCAAGCATTTGGCATAAGGCATGAAGGTCATCGCCGTTCACATTAATATCACTATAAGATATTACTTTCCATCCAGGTGGTTAAAAAATTGTCATTCCCAACAGATCCCAGGTGATAGATCAGTTTGTTACGTGCCTTGGTTAACCAACCGACCTGAACCGACAGGTCAAAAGTTCGAGTCTCGGGTTGCCGTACATTGTAGCTGCCATGTTCCTCACTATGCCCGGATAGTGGCGACAGATTCGCGACCTGTCACACTGGGACTCAACGTAAACATGCAAAATGCGGTGTTAGACACCTCTGCCTACCCCTCTCGAGGGATTAATTAGGGCGTGAGATAAGTTTTATGTGTCAACATGTGATAAGCGACCATGAGGTAGGAGATGCTCTCTCCCCTAGAAAATGTTATTTACTCTCGAGTTAAAGAAGTCCAAGTTTTAGCGCTCAGTGAAAAGTTTTACTAACTTAAGTCATTCGTTAATCAAATATACACACATTATTCAAGCTTCTGTTCTTATTTTTCAGATACAACACGTCTACGCACAGCATGGCACAAACAAAAGAAAATGACCAGTGTAATTATATTACGATTTTACTATAGGTATTTTACTATAGGTGAAAATTTTCAGCTAGTTATTTGAATTCCACTATCGAATAAGGTACGAACGATCTCTTCATCAGGCTTTTTTTAATTAACGGGATAGGATTGAAATTGCTATTTACACCTCGACAGTGCCTTAAATGCGAGATTCCAGCCACGAAAACATTGAATGACACTAAGAAATATTACTTTTAGTGGAACTTACCATCAGCAGGACTAGAACATTAAAGAGTGACTAGTGAAATAGTGACATAGGCTTTCTCTTTCTTTTTTCTTTGTTACGACAGGGAAGGAAATATCTCGCCTCTCTTACTATTTTGGATTTCTTTAGCGTGCTAGGCACACTAAGACGCGAGAAAGAAGAATATCTTTCGTTTTATCTTGGTATGACAAGGAGAGAAGTATTTTGTTTCGCGGGATATGTCACATTTATTCAACATGCTAGGGCTGCTGCAGATGGCTGTATCAACGCAAATGCTGGGCGTATTTGCAACTAAAAATTTCGATTCTGCATCCATACAACATTGTTCATAAATTATTGTTATTTGGTGGTCAATAAGGGATAGTTTGAGGGCGTAATAGTTTAAAAGCTACAATTCTAAAACCGCACGGTTGACTTTTTAGTAAAAATTATTTGAATGCAACATTTTGATAGTGGGATACAAATAAACCTATTTGGTTACAATTTTATAACGTATTTTCTTTGCTTGGCATTATTAGTATAAAATAAAATGAAACATATTATTTTGTATATTGATAAATTATTATAAGAGGTGCCATAGTTTTAACTCAAGCTTACTTTCAAATTGTTTCTTAAGTTTAATGGAATTGTGTAGGTATCAAGTGAAAGTTGTTTTTGGCATTTATATGCTTAGTTAATTGAGAAATGTAGTAGCGCACGGTACGTTAGCGTCTTGCCTTTTGCCTCGCTGTCAAATCGAGGCGATACGAAACGGTTACGAAGCTGATAAGAGAGCTGTGTGTCTACCATGATTTCGGATTATTTGTCTACACGTCAGATAGCATAGCTTACTAGAGATTTTGTGCTGAGAATCTTAATTCCTCATAAATCCGTTAGAGGCGCTTTGCAAAGATTCATACAAAAACTGCAGTCGTAAGCGACAATCGAAGGTAGACATACAGTTCTATTGTTGCTACACATTTATCAATTTAATGATAATGGATGAGTCGAATTAATACGCAGTTGATTCGTTCATGAGATGACACGTGTGCTATGATATTAGAATGGACTCTTACACTATAATTTTCAACGTGAATACTGTTGTGATAACATATCAACTTTTATATTATTTATGGCCTTTGTTTCAACCCTTATTTATGTATTATTTTTAATGCTCAAGATTTTTTTTTTGTTGTAAAATAGCATAAAAAATTACTTGTAAGAATATCATATATGTCTACCTATTTGTATGTATGGTGAATCAACGTCAACCAATAAATTATAATGTTATTGGATTGAAGTCTCAATTAAGTTTTATTCCAAATGCGATAAAATGTTCTCAGCTGTTTAGTTAAGCTATTTATATGTATTTTTCATTATTATGTTAACAGTGTGTCATTTATTGTAAAACAATAGTAAAATGCGTTGTTTAAAGTGTGTGTAAATCGAAATTAATATTTAAGATAATGTTTATTTTTGTGATTTTTCTAGAATGTGATTTTTTGTACCTAATAAAAATATTTTTAGGTAAGGAATATTTTGAATATATACCAATAACGATACAACAATATAAACATGATCTTAAGTAAAATTGTATTATATTGTGAAGAATATACACCAACTTATATAAACTCAAATATTTGTGTTATTATTTATAAATCAAAGGTAGGTCTTAAGCATATAAAAAAAATTCAAATCTACTAACATTAATAAATAGGCTATATTACTTAACAATGGTACTGGCATGATATTTGTTTTACTATGCGATATTTTAGTACACAGTAAATGCTAGTTTTTAGCATATATCCACTGCAACTGACATTATAGTGTCTATACATTTGAGCCTAAGCTGTGTGCCTACCATACCTACATACCTACCTTTGATTGCCGCTTGCGACTGTTGCTACAAATTTGTATGAATCTTTGTAAAGCGCCTCTTACGGATTTATTAGGAATTAAAATTTATTACCTGACGTGTAGAAGAACTATACGGACTAATGGTAGACACACTGATTTTATTGTTTTTCTTAGGGCTTGCTAATTAATACATATCCGATCAAATAAATTATTCAAGTATTAAACGATAATATTTACAGGGTGTGCGGTAGGTAGATGCAAAGCTTGAAGGTGGAGCTAATAAATACTATTTACCGACCGATTTGGACAGATTCCTTTGCCCACTCGGTCACCAGACATAACCCAGCTGGATTTTTTCGTGTTGGGTCGGGCTGAGGAACTTGTCTATACTTACGTCCTCAGAAGTAAATACACAGGAAAAAATTAAATTGAGAATTAATTGAGGGTTTGGAAACAACGAATCAGGGAATGATGTTTAAAATAAAAGTAAGAGACCGTTTCGGCCTTGTCTTTGAAATCATGGCAGTTATTTTGAACGATAATAAATACATATAAACTAATTATTGGTTTCAAAATGATCATTAATTGCAATTAAAGATAGTTTTGGGTTTTTTGATAAAATCTCAAAAATACATTTTAAAAATTTGGCAGCATTTATCTATGACAACCATTACTCAAACAACTCTAAATAGTATTTATTCGCTTCACCTTCACATTGCGTTTACCTTACAATCACCCTGTATTATTCGCCTATCACATATCTATACAGGCATATCTTTATTCACTTGTCAAGGAATTAAAATTCAAAAATAAACTCAGCAGGGCTAGCATGCTAAGAATTAACAGACTCGAAGGGCGACACTGAGGCTGTCTCTTTCTTTTGCTTAGTTAAGACAGGGAGGGAAATTGTGTGTGTGTGTGTTGTGAAGTTAATCTGCTGATACTACAAGGTCCATTTTCTGATCTGTTTCTTCTGTTGGCACGTGGTCGACAATTTGGCAAGTGAAGGCGATTGCAATAACCTGAAAAGTTAAAACATGGTTTGGAGTCTAACACTGGGTCAAGAAAATCTATGAAAGTTTTTTTTTTTGGCAATATATCTATGGCAATTGTTTTAGGTATAAATCCGATTTACACGCAAGAACGGAACGCCTCGTTTGTATTGTCTATGCAATTTTTCGTTCGGAAATATTCGGAGTCCAAACGCCATCGAATCGTTGTTGTTGCCAAAAACTAACACTCCAAACACCCAGCGAAAAGGAGGCTGTGCGACTGGAGTTACGAATTTGTATAGAAAATTGCATCACCTCTACCCGATGTATGAGGAATTAAATCACTGCAGTAACTATTGTAATATATAACAACAAAATGTAGACATGTTTCAATTAATTACCCACACCAACGTAAAAATGTTTTACATTAGACTGTTAGATATACCTTAGTAGTGGTTTCAGGGTTACTCCTCAACTTGGCGATGTACTTGTCGTAGTAGCCTCCGCCATGTCCCAGCCTCAAACCAGTCTTTGTAAACGCTAACCCTGGAGCTATGATGAGGTCCAGACCGCCTTGAACATTAGAAATACATATATTAAGTATTATCTTTACACAATCATATTAAACCTTATTTGCATCCGTACCACACGCAAAATACCAAACCATCCATCCAAATTCAATCAAACATTTCTGAATGTATGTATGTTGAAAGATTTGAGGAAGTGGTGGCTCAGTTTGTTACGTGCCTTGGTTACGCGACTGATCCGACACGATAGGTCGAGAGTTCGAGTCTCGGGTTGCCGTAAGTTGTAGCTGCTATGTTTCTCAATGTGCCCAGATAGTGGCGATAGATTCGCAACCTGTCATCCCTGTGTGACAACAACATAAACATGCGAAATGTGGTGTTTAACACCTTTGGCTGCCCCTCTCGAGGGATACTGCGTGACCTTATGTTTGTACTTTATGTGTGAAAGATTCCTTGAGCGAATTACTATATTTCTATACAGCCCTGCTCAACTAATCTTGTATCGCAGGTATCAAGAAACGATATGGTATAAACTACAGAACATGACCATTTTGATTACTGTTCAAAACTATGCATTAGGCAAACACAAAGTAATTTCTCGGGAGCCCAACCCGGAACCTCAGCTGACACTGCGCCATAAAGCCTTCTACTTGCTCACCAGTATCCGAGGCATCTTCTCTCGACATATCTCTCGCATGCTGTGCGATGCCATGCTTCGTTATATCCATCTGTTGTTCATCCCCCCTCAGCAGTCTTAGCATCTTCATGGTGCCACCAGCGTACTGGGGAACGAAGGCCGAAGCCCCCCTGCTTTGAACATGGCCCAGTAGGGGCCCTGTATCTACCTCCAGGTCAGTGCTCATGTATAACGCGATACGCTTCGAAGATTCATACCACGGGTGGGCGATGACCTTAGGTGAGAAAATAAGTTTTTGCGTTACAAAGGTTGGTATGAGCTAGGAGTAATAATAATAATAAATATTATTATCGTATCGTAAGGACTTGTGTCACAGGAATTGAGCAACGATATGGTATAAACTATGTAGATATGAATACAACATTCAAGAACAATAAGCGAAACAATGCGTCTTGCAAATAACACAAAGTCCCACCCCCGCCGGGATTCGAACCCGGAACCTCTTGCGTAGCAGTCGGCTCTTTACACCACTGCGCCACCGAGGTCATAATATAGAGAAACACCCACAAAAACGGAGATATTACGATCGATTGTACGTTTTATGGTATCTTGAAACGCTATCAAATTTAATTTGATCACAGTCTTTATTGCTTTTAATAACATAAATCTTCACTAGCGTATCCGGGGGGTGGGGGTGCTTGGCGTCTCAGGTCCAGCAGAAGCACCTGAGTTCTTCGAAAACCCAAACAAAGCTAAAACCCAAAGCTAGCGAGGTCAAGCCCCTCCCAAAAGCGTTTCTAAAAAGTTTTGTAAGAGGGTGAACTGTTTAGCCTCCACTTAAAATTCATACCTAGATCCGCAAGTGTAAGTCTTAAATTGACCAAAATCCCCTCAACGAGAGCCAATAGAAGATAGTATTATCTTAAGGGGTCACCTAAATCAATTCCATGACTAATGTAAGTATGTTTAACCATATGGCGTTCTGTTCACAAAATGTTGGCGAAGACCTTCTTTTTTGCTTTTGAACATGTTCAGGGATTGTTTTTTAATCGGGCCTTCAATATGAAGTAAACCTGTAGTTTGGATAATGGGTAATGTACCTTTTCGTATATGACTTTTGATTGTCTACTCTTTTCCTCAGTAGATAAGGCTGCTATTCGAGCAGACACTTCGTTACGAAGCAACATTTTTGCAGGATTCGGTTTAACCGGACTCATGTTGATTAATTTTCAGTCTGTAAAATTAAATAAAAATATAAGCACATTTAAAAAACAAGTTCATAATATTTAAGTTTGAAACCATGGTATTGCATAAATGAATTGTAGAACACAGTATAATCACTGACCATGGTAAGAACGTGGTAACCGGCATTTTAATTGTTAATTATAAAAATACAATTTTGAGATACTTAAAAATATTTCTTAAATAGACTATTCACATACTTACATGATTGATGAAATGTATGTTATTTATTACAAAAGACAACAATAACTGATTGATTAACAAAAACAATATCTTAACAAGAACGTTAAAATTTTATGACTTCTTATGTATCGTTGGTCTGACTGATATGAAACCACTGAACGATAAACATTTCAAGTACGAAGAAATGAGTATAACAAATATCTATCATGCTCTGCCCACATGGTTATATTAGCATTTTAGTAAAAGCGCCATCTTTTGGTTCAAAACAAAACTATTGTAGCGACATCTGTTGACTTTATTATTCACTACATTTAAAATTTTTGCTGTGGAGCGGTAACGTTATTTTGTTTTGAAAATGTTCGTAGAGATGGAGTTACCGGCTTTGTTGCTGTACAGATCAATATGAGAACAAAGGACTATCACTTATCGGTACTGCACTGTAATTAAAGGCACGTTGATATTGTTTTGATTCACAATGACCGTTCAAATGAAAATATTTAGGACAGCGATCGATTTGATCGATTAACTCTCTTTTCAAATTATTTTCATTGGTCATTTCATGTTGAATTATGATGACCAATTGAGCTTTATTTATAATATGTTTATAGAATGGATATACTTAATTTATATATGACTAATGCGTTTAATTTTCCTGCTGTATTAATTAATATATAAAATGTTAAAAGTATTCCAAAAATATTACCTTCTCGATCACACATTGTCAACGCTAAAAGGGTTTGGATGATGGATAGAAATCCAGATTTAGCAAATAGGCACAATTTAGAGGTAAATACAGAGGTGACGTTAACAGATAGATATTTGATTTTAACACCCATAATCCTTTTCATTTATATATTAGATTAAATTTAGAAAATGTTTTATTTCCTTAAACTTTAAATTCAACGATATTTACAATTGCGGTACATATGATTCATTTATATGGGACAAGTGGAGACATTTAATGTTTTAAAATAATCTTATTAATTAATTACTAATTCCAACTAATTTCTAGGTTCAACGGCATATTGTTAACGTTTCCTGGGGGCAAGAACCACCATAGTGTTACTACATATTTAAACGAATGTACTGTCTAATAATTGATGAACATGTAAATAAGGGAAGTAGAGCAAAAAGTAAATCAAGCAAGTCTACGCATGTTTCCCAAAAGTCAAAAATTTTCAATCGATCTCAAAAATCTAACGCCAACGTATGCACTGTACTGAATCGTTAAATCTTCTTTATTTTAAAAATGAGAATGTTATTTAACTATGTTATTTAAGAGTACAGTAAAATAAATAATAGCTCCACTTATAAAACTTTTGGTGATATGAGGGATATAGCCTATGGTACCTGCTTACCATCACGCGCAAAGCTGCATTAAAAGATAAAATTAATCGATGCTGGTATGTTTTGGCCCCAATAGGCATGCATTATTGAAAAACAGTACGTACAAAGGTGATGACTTCTAAGTTAATTTTTCTTCGGTTTTTATATCAACAAAAAAACACCACATAGTGTTGCTTTTCATTTATTTTTTCTTGTAGCACACAAGAGAAAAAGAGAAGTCAATGTGCAACTGGAATTACAAGTACCATAATGCGACCACCTACTCCATATAATTATGGTTTATTCATCCATCCATACAGTTTAGATGTAAAATTTGTGTTCGCTCATAATATCAAAAAGTTAGATGACCATATAGAGGTAGTTACATTTCAGGCATTGTTCTGTTAATTGGGATATTTTATGACTATAAGTCGCTTGACAAAGTGCCTTCGTAGAAAATAATACATCGCACACAAGTGAAGTTACGAGCCATAGTTTGTTAAGTTACACAGTGTTATCTCCGCTTTAATGCTAATTAGTTTCTTAAGTGTTTCTGTAGCTGTACGTCTAGAATTCTAGATTATTCCAACGGAGTAACCATCCATGTAGTTACATATGAATTCCTAGAAATATAAATTCTAGCCTAGATTTACGGACAAAGTTTCAAGCGGGAAATAATTATTCAGGGTTCGTTTTACGTTTTGGGTTTCTACATTTAGTAATCAATAGCGATTATAAATGTCCAGTTTGTTTAATCTATGTTGTTAAACTTGGCGTTTTATTTTCATATGGATAACGTTTTACCGATCCTTTGTCAGCATTAATTTTCGAGTTTAATTCAAAGTAGCACCAATGGGTATTGTATTTGGATTGTTTCATTAATTTCGCACGAAACTACATATTAACATTTGTATCCAAGTACGTGTGTCGATTTGTGTACAATTAAAATATTAATGTATTACTCGCGTTGTTTGAAGTCTATGATATTATTAGTTTTTCGACAGTAGATTAGCTTCAGCTTTAACATAATTTTGTTTGTATATTGTAAACATAAATGAAATAAGGTAAAATATTTAAACTATTAAATAATTATACCCAAATATCTTGTGAATGTTTCAGTTTTATTATTGCGACTTGGCGCAAAATTGGTGAAAAAATAAAATTGTCCTTCTTTATCACCAAAGTCAATATTTACAGGAATGTCAGACGTTTTCAGTTCAAGGATTAACTATGTTAAAGGCTTGTCACCCTTTTTGACATAGATAGGCATAAATAGGTAGGCCCGTGTGTAGTTAATCTGGTCTAATGGTGTTCTTTGTTAGCGGCAGGGGGCGCGCTGGCTCTACCAGCTGTGCTCCCCGCCAGACTGCGAACTGCTTACCGCACCGCAGTCGAGCTGCTCCGCCGGCCCGGGTCACACGTCAACCAACCAAACCCCTTCCACAAAACTTTCTTACGTCAAACCAATGGATATAACCTAACAAGCCGTGTTTTGCAAATTAGCAACTAAAATGTGAATTGGTTCCTTCAAGTCATATCAAATGGGTGCGTAGTGTATCTTCTGCGAAGTGTTTAACAGTGACGTGTGAGTTTGAAGTGCAAACAATGTAAATTTTTTCGATGTATTGTGTGTTGTTTTATAAAAAAGAGCTATGAGCATTCAAAAGTGCCTACTGGATAACTCCAGCAGAATGATAAAAGCTATGTCAACAGCTAAATCAAGCAACAATGAGGTTAAAACGGTGAGCTGGTTTTGTTAACATTTTTAATATAATTCTGAACATAAAACATGAATGTTTTGAAATGTAAGTCGACCTTGTGTATTATGGACGAAACGAACGGAAATGAAATAATTTTATAGGTTATCTTTCAGTAACTAAAATAGATCTAAAGGTTAATAACATGCAATCTTACCATACAAGTGTGCAATGTTGTTAGCGTCTACAAGAGGTTTTGTTAGTAATTATCAATGGACATTAAACAAATTACCGTAAATAACGTTCTAATTGTTGTCAAAGTACAAAAATCTTATCAAGAATTTATAAAACGATTTAGTTGAACAACGATTCATTGTCATATTTATATTTTTGCAGTACAAAATCAGTTAAAAATTACACTAATAACTTTCGTATAAAATGAATAATAAAATAACAAGACTTGTTCAAAATGTGATATTAATTTAATTTAAAATATCACTGCTTGGTTTTCTCTCAGAGCAATGGAAGCGTGTAATTTTATTTCGCTTGTTTTAACAGTGCGTAGGTAACTTATTCTGAATAAACATTTTGCGGTCAAATATTTATTTTGATCTTTGAAATTTTTTATAAGAAATTAAATATCATATTCACATTTTGGTCAATGACATATTGTAGGTACTCACTAATGGACATACTTGTTTATGTCATTGATCTACTTATGTATAACTATTTTCTTGCCATGTACATAATTCAAAGCCTAATTTTTATTGACTTTTGTATAGATCACTATTTAATTTTGATATTTGAGTCTGACCAGCCTATTTTCGATATTTTTTTCATAGAAGTTAGCAATTCTTCGTTACCAAATAAAAAAATAGTGTTCCACTACTATGAGTACGAATTTATTTCGAGTTCTTTATCTATTAATTCGATAAATAACTCAAAGTTAATTATGGCAATCCGTTATAGGACAGCGCCTTTGTTAAAATGGCGGCAAACTTTCTTTATGGGAAATTACCGTTTCTTTTATCGTCTCATTAGATAACTGAATATTTTCTAATGAATAATGTACAATTTTACAAAAATACACATCTTTACGAACAATATTTGTACAAAAAAAAAACAAACAAAAAATATTAAGGTTGCAAATAAGCATAAGGGCCGAATGATAGTAAGGTGATACCTATAGTAGCTTAAATACGCTTCAAGAGCAAAGGTAACACGCCAGCGTTGCCTGCCCAGCAACAGCAACGATCTTACTCTGAGATTTCTATTTAATATATTTAATTGCTTTGGAAGATTCCTCATTTGAGCTGTATTCGTATTTGAGTCAGAAGTTTTGATAAAGTTGTAATGCTTTGTGAACTCATCCGTTGAGCGGCTGCTGAGTTTAATCTTTAGCAGTGCAAATAATAAAATTCGTTGCAAAGCGATCTGTGTAGATTTCTTATAAAAAATGTTACAATTATAGGAAAGTGGTATCGTTTATCATATTTTTTTTTTGTAAATTATTAAGATCTTTTATCATGCGTACTGCAAAGAAGTAGATATCTTTGCCTGCCGATGTGTTCCTTGATAAATATAACCTGGGGCTGTTTAAGGCAAGAGTGAATAAGCTTCTCCTGGGTAGGGATGTTCCACCTTAGACTCCATCGCCACTTAACGTCAGGCGGGATTGGAGTCAAATGCTTGCTTAGATTTAAATAAAAAAATAACACAGAGAGATTAGTGGAGGCAGGATAAAATGATTAAAAAAATAACTTGATAACATACTGGTCATGTCGTATCCATGAGTAATCTTCTTGCTGCGTTCTTCTGTAAGGATTTTCTTACATCTTCAGTGATTGAGCTTCAGGGAGTCCAAACTATGGAAACAGACAATTTTTTTTGTTAATAATTGAATGATGATTGATTATGATTATAAAGTGAAAGACGATTGAATGAAAATAAAAAAATAGTTGATGGTTCTGCCTGCAATAGTTATTATTTGCGTTAACACAGCCGATATGAAAGTGAGGAAAATGAATCAGAAACATTGTGTGATTGTTAATGTTCCCACTGAAAAGAACCTATGTTTCTAGTAGGTATATATTTTAGAAAATTCGCTTTGTACTCGTACCTGCTATATTAAAATTTTATCCCGACTAAGGCGAGAATTTTGATTTTACAACGTATGTATGTACGCATGCACTGATGTTTCTTAGTAGCGCCCAAACTACTGATCCGATTTCGATGAATAGGTATCGTCAAATAAGTTTTAAATCGTCCGGATGACATTAAATACTTCTTTTTAATCAGCATGGCATGGTACTTCAAAAGGTATTAGAAGATAAATTTAAATTTCGCAGAAAGCAACGTGTTGGCATCAAATAAAAAGGGGTCTTAATTAACTTAATTAAGTTACGAAAATTATGAAATTTTGTTTTAACATTAAGTTATATTTGTAAAATGTTAGACATTATCAATGTCAACAGGTACTTTTCCTAGCCTAGATACACGAACTTCCACGTTTCTGCTTTCTGTATCATCATGGGAATCATTTTTCAGCATCGAATCATTTCACCGTTTAAGCAAAAACCTATCTTAGCTTCCGCCAATAGAGTTGACATTACATTAATAAAACCATGACACAGTTTTCTAATCAATCAAAAGAATGACGTTAACGATTCCTTTATAATGGAGATTGATTAAGATTAGATTACATTTAGGAGAAGTGTGTCTTTTCATTTATTATGACTTAAGTTGGTGGGTGTTTTTTATGACCCTTTTTATACCACTAAGGTGGCAAACAGGTAACATAGGCGTATATAATGGTAGGGGGAGCGAGTGCTCACCCCTGTATGGTCTAGTGCCCACCACAGGATTTTAGGCTACAGTTTCGAAATTATATGATTGACGCCAAAACACTGATAATTCTTTATCACTACAATATACTTCTTAATAAGTGTTAAGTTATTTGTGAGTTATGATGCTAATCGCACCTAATCACTGACTGTACATTGAGTGTTGACTCTGCTTCATCACATCGGCCATGGCATGTCAAGGGCCAGGCCCACCTTGAATGATAACCCTTGATACGCCAATGGGCATCGTCCTGCCTGTTGGTAAGTAGTCACCGTAGCCTATGGTCGTTTGCAATACCAGGGGTATCACGCACGTGTCGCCGACCCTGCAAGAACCTTTTAGCACCCTGTATGGAGAATCCCATGCTGTAGTCACTAACAAAAACCATGCCAGGGTGTAGGGAGTAGTTTTTCTATATTAAATTTGAATATCACGAACTGCTTTGGCGTATTAAAGCAAGCTTTCGCATAATTTCTTTACACTGATGCTTTGCAAACGATGGATCAACAGTCTATAAAAGTGTTTCCTAGATCTGATGGTAGATTTAAAATTCCTCTCTATCTTCCCATTAGCAATCACAGCAATGATATACATTTGTTATAAGCGCGAACTATGTGAAGACTCGAATATTTTTCAGTTGGGAATAATTTCTACAGTTTGTTTACTCTTGGGCTGAAGTGACAAACACTTTTTCTCTTCTTCTTTCTTTCAATATCACTTTACAAGTGTAAAAACAAATTTTCGTACAAAAGTGTGGGTGCCGAAATGTTCGGAACACTATTTTCGATTGATTTATTAGTAAATAGTATCTATGTTTTGTAATTACAGTGAAACCTGGTTAAGTGGAACCTGGATAAGTGAGAAACCTCTAGTATTGAGAACTACAATGAGGTCCCGGCACCTTTTCATCGAATTACCTCTGTTAATGGGACTTTTCGAACCTGATTAAATGAGATTTGATTTCACGGATTTTTTTCATGTTTACCTCTATAATTGGGACTCTGGAGCTCAGTTCCCTTTATAAGTGAGATAATGTATCAGGTTGGGACAGGTTTCGACACGATTGTTTACAAACATTCGAATTTCTTTTGCACGTGTTTTGTTTACGGCCTCTGTAAAAAAGACAACAAATTTTTAAACCTGTCTAAATGGTAAACTGGATAAATGAAAACCTCTTTAAATGGTACAAAATCCTTGGTCCCTTGAGATCCCAATTAACTAGGTTTCACTGTACATCGAGTCGCACGATGTCATTAAAAATTACAAATCTTTGTCCATCGTTATAATTATTTTATTTAATACCTACATACGGTTATATACATCAGTCATGTATCAAAGTGCAATTCGATAAATAAAATCTTTAAATAAAGAAGGTTGAAGTAATTGCCTGTCGTACATAAGACAAATAGGTAACTACATAAAGTGTATAATAAAGGATTTTTCTACGCAGTATGCATTAGGTAACTAAAACGTTATAATTATTAGGTGAGCCATGACATAAACAACATAAGGTTGTTAATACGGTTGTTTTACCGTACATTTTATTCCTTATGGCTAGAAATGTGCACGGATTATTTGTTAAGTTTTCCTTATTAATACAATGAATGAAAATCACTACTCGTATGCAAATACATCTTCTTAATTCTATGCATTTTATGAGAAAATAGAAAAATGAATTGTGCTGTTAAATATGTACTCAATTTAGGCGTTTCTACTTTAACTGTAGCTAAAGTCATGAGGCTGGAAAAATATTTTTGTTAAAAACCCCTAAACAAAAATAAAAACAAAACCGGTCAAGCGTGAGTCGGAGTTATATATGAAGGGTTTCGTACTATCATACAGGGTTAAATAATTAATCCAATTTTAAGTTAATTTCATATCGGAAACAAGAACAAGCAAAAATTACGAAAAAATCACTTTTCGGGTATTAGGGCCAATCATAACTTTAAATTTGTATGTTTTTAGTATTATTAATAGTGGCAACAGACATTGTAGACGTAGTGTAGACATTGTATGACAATTTCAAGAGTCCATTTATTATTGTTTATGGAATACAGCCCGCTAACAGAGGAACGAGCAGACAGTGGAGCAATAGGGTCCCATTTTTCACCCTTCGGGTACGAAACCCTCCTTATCTTATAGTCTTTAAGGGTTAAGCTTTTATAACTTCTGCCACGGTCTACCACGGTCTAGCAGAAGTTATAAAAGTTTTTGCTTTAAAACTCACTTTTGCTACACCTACAAATGCACTGCTCAAGATATTTAATGTTCGCATAAACAATAAAATACAAAATCAAAAATAATCAGAATCATAACCCTTCGTTTTGCTTCGCCGTAGTTGGGTAAAAATAAAGTACGATTTTTAAGTTAATATTAACAAATAATAAAATAACGTGACATAAAAGAGAAGAAAAAAAAATTGCACGGAAATTGTAATTTCTGAATTAAAAATACCTACCTACTCGATTTTTTATGGTGGAAATAATGGTGTTAATATCGATCTAAGAATTAATTTGTCATCCTGTGTAGAAAACGACCTCGACGACCATAGGAATTGAAGATTTGTTGCAATATACATTAAGTAATAGTATACCAATTGTTATTTTAATTTAAAAAAAAAATGAATTAAGCCACATGTTTTTAGTTCTGTAACGGGTAGGGTTAGTAAAAAAGACTATTAAGTGATTTTCAACATCCATTAAAAATATATGAAAAAGATCCATTTTGATAAATACGAGTGAATCTGCAATTGCCAGTATGAATAAGCTTTTCAAACAGAATTTAGCTCGAAATATCCGAGCTAACACCTAAACATGTTATTTACGTGCAAAATGTTCGTGTAAATTCAACATTTTATTTGTATACGAACGCGAAATCAAATAAAATGTTCATTGATATTACATAGGTAGTGTTTATTTATTTATTTATTACTTTATATATTTAACATTTCTTTTATAACTACCTATTAAGGTCGTACACAGAATTGCATTAATTTTAACTGCAATGGCAAATAATTTTATAGTAATTTTTAAATAGTAAATTTAGATCAATTTAAAACGATAAAATAGGAGGACAATAATGTTATTATTACATAACAATGCTATGCAATGTGATGTATGCGTATTAATATATATAGAGTATAATGTGTAAGTGTTTTGTAAATGTGTATGTCATGTGGGTATTATTTACCTTGTTTTTCATGTTCAAGGGCAATAAGGTCTTTGTCGCTTACAAAATAAATAATTTCCTAATTTTGACATAATAATAATAACCACATCACGAAACATACATTGACTCAGGCCTACACAAAGATATAATCTTATATCGCAGCAACTTAATGGTATTATAATGCATAGATAAGAAAACAACATCCAAGACCGGTAAGCGAAACAATGCGACTTCCAAGTAACACAAAGTCCCGTCCCCGCCGGGATTCGAACCCGGAGCCTCTAGCGTAACAGTCGGCTGTTTAGACCACTGCGCCACCAGAGGTCGTAAAAAGTTGAGTCAAAATGATTTTTATTTAAATATGCAAAATAATAGTTTTAAATACTTTTAAATCGTCAAAATAATTACATTACAATGTTATTCCACAACAACTTGTAAAATAGGGGTTTCTAGTCATATACTGTATATAGCTAATTTCTAGTAAATTACAAAGCTAATTTCTAGTAAAGTTGTACATGTGAATGTTTGGATATTTGTTACTGAATCACGCAGAAACGGCTGAAGGGATTCGGATAAAACTTTGCACACGGATAGTTTATCGCCTTAATTATCACATAGGATAATTTTTATCCAGAAATGCTAGGTTCCTTATAGATCCAAAATGAAATCTACGCAAAAGACGTTACGGGCAAACTCAAGTCTCCAAAAAATCTCAATTGAAACGAAAAACAAGAAATGTATATAGATAGAATTTCAGATTAATTTTATCCAGCGAGGAAAAATAAGTCAAGACGTTATCTTATTTATCTCCTCTTTGATATTAAAGTTTTATAAAGCCTCTTACGTTTTTCAAGCGAAAAATATTTTCACTAGGAAATAAAATAAGTTACATTGGATGCTCGGTTCTTAGTGGATCTAATAACTTACAAGCGTACAGCCGGCACAAGTAGTTTCTTCCTTTTAATAGTTTTATTACACTCAATAGCTTACAAATATTTATATTAGCACATGAGATTTATCATATGAAATGATCTATTTGTATGTCTAAGAAAAAAGTTTTATATTCTTAGTGATGCCTATATGTAGCTTACATGTTAGCGCTGCATGTATGCAGTAAGCCTATATGTTTATATTTTTATTTAGTAACTAACTGTTCAAAAACTTTTTTAAGGTGTTGGACTTATTTACACAAATATCAAAGCATAAATAAATAAAAAACATCAGCCCAACCAGTTTACATGATTGGTCTCCGATATGTGTCTCCCGAGTGTACCAATAATATATGGTTTACAATTTAAAATCTAAGAATATGTTACAAGATAAAGAAAACATGTATTATTTTGTCTCAACGAGAGTCTGTGTCTGTGTGTGTGTGTCTGTTTGTGTAAGGGTGTATTTGTATTTTGTCTCAACGAGTCTGTCTGTGTGTGAGTGTGTGTCTGTTTGTGTAAGGGTGTATTTGTATTTTGTCTCAACGAGTCTGTCTGTGTGTGAGTGTGTGTCTGTTTGTGTAAGGGTGTATTTGTAAGTGAGAAAATTTGTCAGTATTTCGATAGAAGAGAAATAACTAACTATTGATTGATTTTATTTTCGATTAAAATGTAAAAAATGATTTTTTTTCTATCCTTACTCAGTAGGTACAGTAAGTACTGAGCCTTGTTTATACTTAGTTTACCTGCATAAAAGTTGTAACAGCTTGCGACTTCAATTAATATTGCAAACTTTGGATTTGAGTTTTATTCCTTTATGACTACGTAATTATTATTAAGTTATTTTGTTAGTAGACAAAATTATTGTTCGGTAAAGCAACCTTTTACATTATTATTTTTTTTTAGATTTCGAGTGTAAATATCACTCAATTGAATCTGAAAGACTATTTTCATAAAGACATTACCTAGATTAAAATGTAAAAAAAAGTATTTTTTAATTCATACCTTTTATCTGGCACATAGTCATAAAATTTTATTAATACATTTAAAAAACCTAATAAAAAATCATGTCTACAATGGAGTGTGCCCATAGCACTGGCTGCATTTCCACGCTGTATAGCGATGCTCAACCTCTGAGCGAAATGCAAACCAGCGTCACGACTCTCTTTTTTTAATTTAACATTTAAAATTTGGAATAATCTTTTGAAATTTGTACCCCAAGAACCCATAGTCTCGAAACCAAACGTCTCAAATATTTAATTGTTACCCAAAGATACATATTAATATTAATTGTAGTTAAAATTAATATATATTTATCTTAATCAGGAAGATAATGTTTTTGAAAAGTTTCAACTATATTGATCAAAATATCAGCTAAAGCTTTTAAATGTTGATTAAGTTGAGCTAAGCGAAGTTACAGGGTTTTCAAAAAAGTTATAGGCAACATGTCTAATTTTTGTTTCTCTCAAGTCTCATCTTATGCCTGGTGATGATGTTGCGATGATGATGTGAGCGAAGGTGACGGTTGACTAGAAAATGCCTATTTACTCTTTACTTCAAGTTCCCAAGATATAATTGTAATGCTGGGGGAACAACTGCCTTTACACACACATAAGCGTCCATAACATTTGAATAAAAACTCAAGCTTGTTTTTTCCATAGCAACGCAATAAAATATTATTCTACCTACTATAATGATGTCTGCAACAGTAACATGAGTTTATTTCGAGTGTAAAGAGGTCACAGTAGGTCGAAGTGTTGCGTACCTGTTGGTTCGGAGTGTATTAAAGTGCCCACTACACGGTTTCCGAATCGGAAATTCAAATAGATATACCGGCAAATGTATCACAGACATGTCTGACCCTATGACCATATGGAAAATTCGTTCTGTTTCTAGTTAAGATCTCTTTTCTATAAGTTATTAACGAAGTTTACACGAATATTTGACGTGGACGCTCAGTTGGTTACGTGCCTTGGTTAACCAACTGACCCGACAGGTCGAGTGGAGGGTCGAGTAAGGGGTTGGGTCGGGTTATAGTAAGTTGAATACATTGTGCCTGAACAGTGGCGTCAGATTCACATGTCACACTGCGACTCAACATAAATATGCGAAATGTGGTATGTAACACCCCTGCCAACTCCTCTCGAGGGATTACCGCATGTAATTATAAAGTTCTGTTATTTTATATTGTTTTGAAGGAATAGATTGGCAAGTAAAGCAATAATTTTTCCACCATCTCACCTGATGGTGAGCGACGAAGTGAGCGATGGTCAATGCATGATTCAGAACCAGTTTGAACGTTCTCATGGAAAACAAACCAATTATTTCCGCCAATCGGAAACCGTGTAGCGGGCGTTTAACTCTTTACTGCGCACGCGTTGTGCTTTTATCATTGTTTACATTAACCAAGTGCCTGATAGCACTGGTGACTGGGTGGGCTGACCCTCTGACAAGCCGCCTGTTATAGAAACCTTTGTAAACAATAACAAACCGCACAGGAATATCACCTTACAACCACCTAGTCTTAATTGCAAAGCGTTTAGATGCAGATTTTTCTGTGAAATAGAAAATATATAAAGCAATGTTATCTATGAAACTTCGTCGAATAGTTTTTAGGATTCCTTACATCAAATAATATCGCTAGTATCACTTTGTTGTCTGTCATTTCCAAGGAAATCAAAATCAAAATCTTTGACCAAGAAATTTGAAATTTGGCAACATTAAATATAATAATTATTTACCGTCATCATCATCAGCCAATATCCGCCCAGTGCTGCGTCCATCCACGGCCTCTCTAGGCACGACACTCAACCTGATGTTTGAATTTGTTTTATAGTATATCACAAGTAAGGAAAAAATCCGAATCCGTGAATTTGTAGTTCTAGCACAAAAAATAATATTTTTTTATTCGTTACTTTAGTACGGTGCGTTTATAATTTAAGAACTAAATTTACTTGATAATTTTAGTAAATTTACATAAATAGAAAATTTACGGAACCCTCGGTACGTGAGTCAGACTCACACTTGGCCAGATTTACTAAAGCCGAAAAAGTCTTTGCTCATCCGTGACAGGTATATAGGAGGGCAGGCTGTGTTCAAAATATGACTGAGAGTTTATTTAGGACACAAAAAATGCAGCCTTTGTACTGCAGCATCTGCGTTGCGACTATTTAAAAATGCAAAACGTATTCAATGTAAATGCACCTGAATTTTAAATGTAAAAATTAAGGGTATTTTTAGAATTAATCGTAGAGTTGGACAGCCCACAAGGTGGACTGGCTGCAGGGAGTAAGCGCCACAGGATCTCTTCGGCTGGATATGTTTTGCGGAAGCTGATGAGGAAGATATACAAATATAAATTAATGGTTAACTCTGCAGTGTCAAGATGACACTGCTTGCGTATTAGGATTCGTAAAATCCATCCATAGCTTGGACACAAAAAGATCTGAGGTGAAATAATGTTAAGTTTCATCTAGTCCATTTGATGTTAAAAATATAAAAGTTTGCGAGCCAATTCGTATGGGCTGATACTCTTGGTGACGAATGTTCGCTTCCATATTTCCCCCGTGTCTAATAAAGTTGCCTTAGGTTAGGTTAGGTAAATAAATTTAGACACAAAAACGCTATAGAGCTAAAAATGTATTTTTCCGAGAAGCACCTTGCCATTATACTCGAACGAAGGTATTCATCAACTTTTTACAGGCAGGTTCGTTTGTTTAATAAACAAAAGGTTTTGCTATTTGGTTTGTAATTGAATTTAAAAGTATTTCCATGTCAACAGGGATTGCAAGAAGGGCTGAAAAAAGTTGGATTGGCTGTGTTGTCCCTATCCATAAACGTCGACGACACGAGCAAAGTCAGTATGAGAGTGTAGCATGCTCAACGCGTTTAAAGGATTTCGTTGAGTTGCAGTTTATACTAATGAGTTCAAGCTTTGTGAAGATTTTGGGAATTTCATTGAATGAAAATTATTGTGTGCGTGTTTGAATATGTTTTAACAATTATGCTTTACAATCTTGTTACATTTTTTAAATATTTTATTGGAATTCGATTTAGCTTTCGATTTTTAGTGCAAGCTTTCTTTCAATTTGACTGTTTGCTAGTTTGCCATTTTTGAAAGTATAAATACATTAAATTGTAATTGACTGGAGCTTAATCATTTAGTAACAGAACCTGAATGATACCTCGATTAATTAGTTAATTTAATTCATTTGCAGTTTCTTTAATGTTTATCTTCTCCTTTTTTGGGTCAAACAAGAAAAAGTGTACAAAATTCGAGAGTTTCTTGGAAAGAGGTGGACGTGGCAATGTGATTTGAATTCTTTACGCTGCAGTTTGGAGTTTTCAGTCCGGACGAGACTCGAATAAAATATTTACCTAGTTTCTCTTTTACATTTTTATTACAATAGTTAAAGTTATTGAAATAATTGAATTACTATTACTTTGTGATCCCGATAAAATTATTTGAGGATAAAGAAGTCCTGAGCGAGAATGATGTCTTATTTCATACTTCTTACAGTTGGTTTTTCAGTGGTCGAGATTTTTTTAATATAAGAAAACTGAGGTCTGGAAGTGTAACGATTTATAGAGTTGTATGACTTGTGGAAAGTTTGTGACTTATGTTTTAATGAGTTTTGTTTCTTTCTAACTTTTGTGTATATCTTTCAGTTAGCTTTTCTTTTAAAAAAGTAACTTTAATAAGGCATCAACAATCTAAAAAACAGACATAAAAACATATTAGGACAAGATTTTTTTTTCTTATATACCTAGCTGTTTTTTTTGAAGCTGCACTAATTCAAGATTGCAACGAAAATTGTTATCAGAAACGCGTGTAAGGCAATATAAAACCTAAGAATGACTTTTTTAATATAGCAAAGAGTCGAATTACAACAGATTGTCTAGGTTAACAGTTCTCACGTGTGCATTAATTGCAGTTGCTATGTGTGACATATGCCTATAACAGTCGCTTATTTATCAGCAGGGCTAGCACACCAAGGTGCGAGATAGCAACTGTCTCTTTCTTTTTGTCTTTATTATGACAGGGAAAGAAGATCTTAGCATGCTAGCCTGCAGTATAAGGTCGAAGCATACCTATTAATTCGGAAACGGGTGGTCACTGTTTTGCCTTTTGCCTTGTCTCACGTTTTTTTCGTTGCACACTCGTCACTTTATATTACCACAATAACCACTGTTAATCAGGATCAACAATGGCGTCCCTTACTTTAATTCAGTGCAATGAAGCACAAGCTTCTTGTCCGGACATACTACCGGCTTTTTTGGCACACGCAAAGAATTTATTAAAAGAAATAGGGAGTAAGTAACAGATTCCATTCGTTCTTGAGCTTGTCTTGATGCGATAGCTAAGCAGTTTAGAGTTTCATTGAAATAATACTGAACTGCTTGAGTTAATAGTTGTACTTAAATGAAGAATTTGGATTTATCACTCTTCCAAGTAGTGAGCATAGATTGAAATACTAGTTTTGTAGGTATTATATGAAAGAAGTTATCAGATTTACTTCTTCACAGCCTTTTTATAGTACGACATACGCAAACAAGTGGAAGGTTCACCTGATAGTGCTGACAGAATCCTTGACAGATGTCCGAAAGCGCCAAGAGCAGCACTAACGCTCTGCCCAGGTACATGTAAAGATGTTATACTTCTCGTGCCGGTAATAACTCTGGCACTTCAATCCTTCGAACCGAAACACGAACTGCTTCACGGCAGAAATAGAAAGAAGAATATCAGCCAAGACGCACCTAAGATCCACCACCTGTAAAACCTATAGATTTCATCAGACTTACAGATCAAATCACGGTCTAATTCGTTTTTGATTTAAGGTAAACAAGTAAACGATTCACCTGATCGATAGAGATATTACCGGCAATTAACACGAGCCCTTGATGTCTTAGAACAAAAGAAAAATACCCTCTAATGTTATATACTCAGTGAAAAGTTATCAGTATGTTCGTTCAATCATACATACAGACGTTTATATACCAACTGAGGTAGGTAAATAAGGGAATCTTTGAAATGTTCACACGATTTTTTAATACGAATTCGATGCGGGCAAAAGCTTTTAATAATGTAGGTAAGTAAAAAATATGTATTTTAGCTGAGCTATTCTCCATTTTTTGTTTCTTGCTGTTTTAAGTTTGTTAACGTAATGAAATCTGAACTTTTTGTGAAACCATTGACCTTTGTTTTTGTGTTTTTTTCTTCTCACAAATAGTTTCTTTGTGCTGACTGTAGTTTCATTAAATGCATTTCTGAATAAATTTAAATTATAAATAGTGAGATGCGAACTGTACACGTACGTGTATTGATAACGATTGTTTGATTTTTAGCTCATTATTTACACACAAACCCTGATAAAAGCCTGGAATGTATCATGAATCAACCTTGTAACAGCGGAATGCTTAATTTGTTTTTTTTTTTTTTAATTAAAGACACACATACATTATCATAAACTCACGCTGTAATCCCTCGAGAACGTTGCAGAGGTGTAATACATTGCATTTCGCATGTTTATGTTGACAATTGTGACAGGCTGGGAATCTGTCGCTACTATCTAAACACAATGAGGAACAAGCCAGCTACAACTTACGGCAACCCGAGACTCGAAAACTCGAACATTCGAGTAGGGTCGGTCGGTTAACAAATCGTAACAAATTGAGCTCAACATCCTCCACATCGATCGTTTTAAATTTATTAAAAATTATAAGTAATTAGGCATTTTCTAGCCTAGCATGATCCATTTTACGTCACTAACCATCAGATGAAATTATCCCGTTTCTTTATCAATGTGGATAAAAACTTAAAGTTAAAACTTGAGGGTTTAATAAAAAGGAAATGGAGTTAATTAAAAAATGTTGCTGTACCGAGATCCAAAGTTCTACATATATTAACATAATTTTAGATCTTAAACGCCGTGACCTTTAAAATTTGTGGGTGAAAACGCAGGTGTCGCATAATGTTCCTAAAAAATTGGATACTAATCAAAATATTTGACCTTTTCTATATGGCTCCTTTGGGTTCATTTCGACCACATAACCACCTTTGACCTTTGACCTTTAATCGGAATTGGAATGTCAGTTTAGTAACTCTGCAATGATAAGCTTCTTTTGTTTCAGTATTTTTCGAACTCCTGTTAGAACTTTACGGTCACAGAAAATTGTTAAAAGTTTCCACTTAAAATATATAAAACCTAGTTTTATTGTGACCGTACAAGCTAATGTCATAACACAATCTATTGTGATTAACTTCCTTTTTGCAATAAAAAATAATTATTTTTCTTTTGTATGTTTGAAAGATAACTTTTGACTCGATACTGCACAAGTTCGCTTCTGTCAATGTTTTAAAATTTCACTTTACAGGAAAAAAAGCAAACAAGGGAAAGCCAGGCCTCAAAAATTTATCTAAGTTTCAAACTACATACTACAATCTACATACTTTTCCTTCCTTGTAAAATTATATACAGAATTGTTTGTAAATAAATCATACCGTTAGTTTTAGTTTCTCAAAGGTAAACAATAAATAACAGTGGATTCAACTTTAATTAAACTCTCGGGGATCGTTCTGTCGAACTAACTTCATTTATTAATATGCAACACTCTAAATATTTAAAAGACAAATAAATATATACATTTATATACATTTTACGGTTTTTATGAGATACTTATATTACATATTATGTCATGCCTGGCATGTCTAACACTACGCTTTCCTTTCGAAGTGGTCCGGTTACCCTGGGTAGGCTAAAAAGGACTGTAATTAGGGTGCCAAAAAAATGCATATCTAAAATTGATAGTAAAGCAAATAATAAAAGAAGTACATACAACCACGGATCAGTTCACCATGTTAAGACTTTTTACTGTTCAGATGTAAAGCATAAAGATGCAATGCAATTGCGTAAATTTCATGTAGAAACATGATTAATATTTGTACTTATTTGGAAATTTATATTGCCATTGTAAACAGGCATTTTCCAAGACTGGATCAATAAATTTAACTTCATTCCCAGGTGTACTTCCGGGAGCTGAGGAAATTACCTGAAACTTCATTATTTTACATGAGCTCAAACTAATTGCGCCCTTAAGAAATAAGGTTAGATTTATTGAATTTAAAATCAAGTAAAATTAATGTTTTAGCGAGATTTTAAGTGATTTATGTCAACAATTAAGGCTTACTGCTTTTATAAATAACAATGAAAATATTAAATTATTTTCGACCTACTTTAAGACGGAAAGTTTTGAATTTAATTGAATAAGCAAGTAAATTCTGCAAAATTTTGTACTTTAAATGAAAGGGACTTTAGGGTGTACTTAAGCTATATTGTTTTTTTAAATTACAGATTCTAAGCAAGCGAACTACGGACAAAAGCTAGTTAATATTAAAACACCGATTGTACAATGTTATATCATTGGACACAATCATGGAATCTTGTCAACCGTCAGCTCTAAGACAGCGTGTTTAGTTACGATAACAGAATTTCAAATTTACTGTGAAAGTGTTTGTGAAACTCAAATTGAAATCGTAAAAAGTTTTTATTTTGGAAAATTGTCAGTTACCGTCCGATAAGCGAATGGAAGCGTTGTTTCCTTTTTATAATATAACATTAAAACTTACCAGTTGTGATTAGATATTTCCGTTGAAGTATTGAAAAACGTTCAGAAATCTTCGAGTTTACTTAAAGGGGGTTTCTGCAGTTTTTTGATCTAAGTGAGGGATTTGTCATGTGAGATGGTAGGAAGATGGCGTCTTTAGGAATCCCAACGGAGGCTCCGATTCACACAATATTATTCACTTCAGCTTACACTCAGAAAATTGTGAAAACTCCACCGAAAAAGGTACGTTTGTCTCGTCGCATATTGCAGCTTTTGTCAGACTATTGTCTGTCGATTCGTAGAACCAGTTGCTTTATACTATTTGAAAGTTTCAATGAAACTATTTGGACGAAAAACTTTTTAAATTTAGGTTTAACTTAAGAATGTTCTTGAAGCCTTTACAAAGAGTACTCATCTTAATTGATTTATATAATAGGTTTGAGCATTAAGCTTAAAATTTAATTTTATTTACGGTAAGAAACGTTAATTAATAGTTATTTTCAATAATTTAGCTGGCTGGCAAAATGAAATGAATGAATGTGTACATGGTAGGGTTGTGTGTGAAATGATGAAAAATGTTGTGTGTGTGAAATACCTTGTGTTCCAAGCGTTCAAAGACTGGATGAAACTAGTCATATTTTTATATATTATATTTGGCGTTGAATTTGAATATTTTGCATTATTAAGTCATAAATTGAATTTCGTATATTGAACGAGAAATTTCATTCAAAATTTTCCCGACTACCCTACCAACAGTAAAAGTATTAAATAATCAATTAGTTAAAACTGTGTTCTCGTTTCTATTTTTTTACAAATAAAACTAAAAAAATACTTTACCTGTTTTTGAACAACAAACAATGTACGTAAACACATCAAATATTAGTTAGGTAGTCTTTTAGCATTAAATGTATGACGTACTGTTTGCTTTTTGGTTTACTATAAAATCGCTGTATCGTTTCGCTGTATTTACAGTGTTTTGATAAAAAATGCGGCATTCATGAAATAAATTAAAATGTTAATTAAATTATAATATTTTGAACCGTCTCAGACAGTTAAGTAACAAAAAGGCAAAACCATACCTAGTGATATTCAAAAAATATATTCTTACATTTATTTAAGTTTAAAAAATATCAACGAATTTTTAAATAACTCCAATTATATTATGCATCCAAAACGCTGTTTTTAATTTTCAACTTTAATCTAGGTAACTACATGATATTTTTAAATTAGTATATCACTATTTTCTAAATTGTGTTTTGTATGATCTCAGACAAATTTTCGTCATTGTTGTTTGTCTTCATATTCATGTTTTTAAGTACTTAATCTGTGATGCAAAACATTCCTTGTGTCCTGTAGCTAATAATAACAGTTTATATTAACATTTTCATATTATAAAGTAATTAAATTAAGTGCGGTTTGTCGACCCTTCCAAGGGAAGTTCAAATTGAATAGATTGATGGGGTTTACAAGTCAACAAAAGCTAAATAGGTCATTCAACTTTCACTTTAATTAATTAATAAAACACAAGAGATCAGCGGGGTTAAAGGCCGCTTTGGCGATATTGTATTTTAATCTAAATATGATGCTTATTTCAAATCGTACAATGGCCTCTTACTTGTAATTAAACTGTCATAGTAATGATCGGCCATCTTGCAAAAATTTGAGAAATAGGGAAAATGCACGAAATTTAATTTGATTATTAAAATTTTTCGTAAAGTATATGGAAATAGTATAATAACTGTGAAAACAGAATTAGAATTGTTTGTTGTATTGTAGTAGAAGATCTATCTCGCTCATCAGAATAACCTTTTCTATGGAAGTTGTATTGCGCCCGTGTACTTTGACGTCATAGTACATATCGGATCTCTCTGTATAACCAACTTCGAAGCTTTATAACTTAGTTAATAAGTCAGATTTTGGAGAAAATCTAACGGATTTGTGTGGTATATAATCATAATAAATAAACAAAAAAGCCATGCGTACTCCCTATTGTATATATGATAAGGTCAACGAATAAAAAAATGAAAGCTTTCTGATGAATTGCTTTAGCCCTGTTTAGTTCACTTGCTGTTACCTTGCAATGAAGTGTTTTTTAAATAGATATTTTATCGACGATGCAAATATAAAAATCGTACTTCAATTTAAAATCGAGCTTTTCTTATAATTATCCTTCATCTTTCTTCTGTGATTATAATAATATATAGATTCTTTAGTTAATGTAGCGTCTACGGCGGGAATCAAATACTTAATAATGTTATATTAAATTATAAACGTAATTAAGTTGGAAATTATGCATGTGTATTTGGTATGCGAAACACGAGCGTAAAACTTCTTCACTGATCGAATAGCATTGATAAACAACTTTTCCTACCTAACCTGAGTTTATTTCCAATTTTACGACTGCTGATAGATTGCTCATAAAAATATTCTGACATCCTTATTTTGACTGTATGTAAAATATAAGACGGTACAAAGACATCGCAGAGCGGTCATTTTCGTTCGTTTGTACTAGATTTTTTCTACCTATTATTGATAATAGGTACATCTGTACCTAATAGATTAGGGATATCTATCCCTTCTCAGAAGGTTCGGCTATAGTTGCAATAAGTTCTAGTTTCTGTAACCTTTTTACTGAGTAAATTTGAGGTTATGACTGAAAAAATATGCATGTACAGGCCTGACAATACTAAGACAACCTTAGTGGAACGTACATCTTGTGATGGAATCAATATAGATACTATTTATTACTTTTATACTAGTTATTCTACGGCTGAACATCAATCAAAAGTAGTTCTTATGTCTTAAATAATTGTATCCACATTCCACTTAGTAGGCCTTGTTTTCTACCAAACTTTTATTAAAAAAAATTTAATTAAAATCTAAAAAGGTTCTCCATTAAAAAGAGACTCATTTTAAGATTTTATTCTATTTACACTTTAATCCTAGAACTCAAACAAAAAATTTACCTACACTTGTGAAACTTGCTAAAAAATGGGAGAATTATGTTTTTACGTTTATTTTCCAGAGAGCAGTTAATAATACAACTATTGCGTTAAAGGTTTCCGTTTCAAAAGGCAAAAAAAAAACACTGATGTTTGCAAGTTTTTATAACTATATAAATAAGGTAGGTATACGTAGTTAGATGGGCCCCTATCTCTGTGTTTCTGTTCTTTGTCAGTACTTTGTTGCGCGTCTCCATACAAACAAGTGACTCTCGAAGCCGATAAATGATAAATGTTTTAATAAGTACCTATGTTTCTATTACGGTTATTGCTTACGCAACTCAATGCATTGTCTTCATTATTATAATTTGGTCCTCCGGCTGCCAGGGGAGACCAACTCAAGACTTGAATGTTGTGTTGTTATTTATTTAGTTTAGGTTTTTTTTATTTCCATCCAAACGCCTTAATTTTATCCGTTGATATTTGCTTAGAAGAGAAGACGCACTTAAAAATGTGTTGATTTGTTCATATTTCATGTTTTCAAAAATACTAAGTTTTGCATTACTTTTTATAATTTGATTTTAAAGTAGGTAAATGTAATTACCCTTGCTATTTTCATAGTTACAACTACATATAGGACAAAAATGCTTTTTAAGGATGTTTTGATATGTTTTTATATAAAATTAAGAGCTTATCGTCAGTCTAGCTAAAACTCGAAGACGGCTGGACTTATTTGAATGATTCTTTGTTCGCTAAAATACAAAGAAGGGTTAAAAAGGACGGCTATGTAAAAAGAAGTGCGCGGGTTTATCGAATTTGAATTAAATTGAACATATTTCAACCAAAAAAACATTTGAATAAAACTCAATCAATCAACCAGAACAGATGACTGTATCTACTTAATCGTCCTTCACAAGGTTTAGTACCACATATCCCTTATTTTCAATTATCGTTAAACGTAAACCTAATACCAGTTCAAATATACATTTTTATGTTTTTGTAAGGCGCCAATTCCGCTATAAAATTTTCAAGGGCACCGGTTTTTCACTTACACATTTCATTCGTAGTTTATTTTTACGTCTAATGCTGTATAATGGAAGATGCTCTTAACCAGCAGCGTATTAAGCTTTGCCACCACGTTTACTGATACAGAGAAGTGATTCATTTAAGAAAAAACCTACAAAATAAGAATAATAATAATCACATCACGACACACAAATTGACTTAGCCCTGCACTAAGATATAGTCTTGTATCGCTGGCACTAAGCAACGATATGGTATATATACTAAATAGATAAGAATACAACATCCAAGATCGGTAAGCGAAACAATGGGTCTTGCAAATAATACAAAGTTCCGCCCATCCCGGTATTCGAACCCGGAACCTCTACCGTACCAGTCGACTGTTTACACAACTGCGCCACAGAAATCATCAAATATCGCCCCTCTAAGCCTGCCGCCCTGAGGTGATGGCCCCCTTGGCCCTTGGTGAATGTGCCCCTGCTCTTAACGCAATAGAAATATCCCTCAGTTATGCTGTGAATTAAAGCCATGTCTGTCCTATTAGAGCCCTGCATGAAGATAATCATGTCTTGGGAAAATTTACACAAATTGGGTAAGTCCTAAACTAACCCTTGTGCTTATAGCTTCTAAAAACGATAGGTATATATTCAAATATGTATAGATAAAGAGGTTTTGCCCGCGGCTTAGGTTTGGATACAACCATTCAATCCCCTTTTTCAACCCCTTACAAAAAAAACCCTCCCCTACGTCTCTAAAACAACAGCTGTGTAAAAATTTTGCTTTTTATATCCAAAGGTTTAAGGTCGGCATTGAGTTAGGCCTTCTATTTTATATACATTTATAAATATATATGTATATAAATATAAATGTAGTCAGAAAACAGCTATGACCCCAAATGAGACCAAATACGTTGATGCGTAACACATTTTGAACATCACTCTCTCAATGGCATCATGGAAATTTTCAATAGTTTTTCTTGTCTATTTTCCATGACAATATCTCTGGCACATAAAACATTAACCATAAAATAAATACAGCATATAGACCAAGATGTATTGTTATCAGCGAGGCGTGTTTTCGAGTAGGTTTATTTACAAAATTTAAGCAGATAGGTAATGTAAAATCTTCATTTCTGTGACTTAGAGACTTTAGTGTAAGTAAATTTGCACGGCTACGAAGCGTTCTAAGTGATCTTTTCAATTTCAAAAACGTTTTTCTTAATAAAAGTGACACAAAATAAAGTATTAGGTATGTCAAAGATAATATTGTTTGAGATTTAAAAACAGCAGAAGTGAATACATAACTATGGACACCATTTTGATGAAACCTATTGATTTACTGAACTTGGAGGTAAATATACAATTTATAATTAATGTTTCATATGTTGGCACCAAAATAAACTATAAAGTTTTGGTATATGGAGGGAATTTTATATTTCTAAGACTTTTGTAATGTACTGACGAATAATTATGTTGCAAATTTTGGGTATAAAAGCCAATAAGCAAGTACTAAGTGTATTACCTGTGCACTCAATTTATTATTGGCAAAGCGTGTGTACCGGAGATTGCTTGTAAACGTGAGTCAGGCGTTTTATTAAGTTGCTATATCTACAAGACAAGTAGATTTACTATAGGATTTAACCATATTAAGTCCACGATTTAACTCACGGCATGTCGGCCATGATTTCATGATTTCAACGTCATGAGCAAACAAGCAGAAGGTTCACCTGATGGAAAGTTATACCGCCGCGTGTTAACACGACAAGCCCTTTCTGGAATGCCAAGAGCACCGCCAATGCGTTCCCAATGTAGAGATAAACATGTTTATTATCGTACCGATAATTAAACTGGGTCTCCTTCCAATTAAAAACCAAAACAAAACGAACTGCTCCTCAGCAGAAATAGAATGGAGGGTGGTACCAACCCAGACGATCTCGCACATATATCTACCACATAAACAGTATTTGTAGTAACGATCGTAGTTCCTAATTGTATCCGATAGAGGCGCTGCCTTTGCAAAGATTCTTACTTTGCAACTGCAGTCATAGTAGACAAAATATAATAAGAAAATTCCAACTCTTGGTATAGAGGTATGTCTCTTATTAATTTTTAACTAAATAAAACCGTTTAAATACATACAGGTTTTTTATCAACTAGACCACCTACCCGCATGAAGCCCGGCCCACCAAGAGTCAAAATTACTGGCAACATTTTAAAAATCGTACCAATTAGATAAACTTTTGGCGTGCTATGTAAATAAAATGGGTGCCTACTAAAATGTCAGTAGGCTATGAGTGATGAATGCGGCCCGCGACTCTATGATTAAAATGTATTTGTGGCCCGGCCAGCCAAAAGGTTGAGTACCACTGAACTAGACTTTGTAGTTTTCTGGTAAGTGATTGCTTTAGGAGTGGTCGTTTCAAGTATGTTATCAGTTGCATGGAGTTTTACAAGTAAACAGGTAAAATCACTTTTTTACCTAGAAATATATTTTTAAATTTCATTCGCGTATGCTTAGTGGGTAAATCTTGTTTTTATAAAAGAGTTTATAATTAGATCACTAAAATCTATGATAAAATGATAAGATATGACGTTAGTTATGTAGAAAATTATTCAAACAAAACATAAAGAAAGATTTTGTACAAAAATTTGCTACTGAATTTTGCCTCATTATTTTTTAAAATAATGTTAAGATAATGATTTTAAATATAAAATTAATACTAAAATTTGAAAATCAATTTATTTACTTATTTTCAAATGTAGGTACTTATTTTTTCTGCTAATATTGTGGATGCGAATGTTTGTAAGTATAGTCTTTTACTCGATTACAATTACCTGTAAACCGTTTATCGGATTTTGATGAGACCCGCCGCGAGCAGAACGTATCCAGGTATAAAGAAATCATACTTTTATCTCGAAAAATACCCGTCAGTTTCGAGCAACAATTACTTAATAAAATAGTATCGAAAGGTATTTTTAAAATTTTATTTATTTCTCCGGCGTAAACTCCTACATAAGTATATTTTATATTAAATTATACAGTAAATAAAATATTAAAACAAGTCCATTGAACGGGGCTTGTTCACACAGCATTTTACTGCATGCTTTCGGAGCTTGAGTTATAATGGTTTTCTAAGAAGAAAGACATTAACCATTATAATAAGACCCCAGTGAAAAAGTATTCTGTACGTCGTTCAAGTTACGCTGGAAATTTGTTTCTTTTGTAGATAAAGACATTGTAACTTGACCTAACGTGTTGACTCCGTGTCAACGTGAAGGATGGGGGTATGAGTTATAAAACTAATAGGACGTTTAATTCAAGCCTGCACCACTAACCCACTGGGATAAGTAGCGTTTCGTTTTGGCAATACATAACTGGTTAACCACTGAGAGAGTTCCAGGTGTTCCATTCTAAGAGATCATTCCCGCAGCAATGGACGGTTTGCATACAAAGTATTCATTTTCTTTCAGTAAACATTTGCAAATTAACTTTTGGTAAAGAGTTACGATTTCAAGCTGTATGGCTGTGTGTATTTGTTTGACGAACGGTGTAAAATATGTTTCGTTGTATCTTTTAACTATAACTGCCTTCGTTCGCGTAGAACTAGCTTAACTAATGACTAAACTTAAGTACTTTTAGGCAGGCTAAATAAGTGAATTATTGTATATGTTATTTTCTAAATGGCAGATCTAGTCGGTGCTCTTGGCGTTCGACGATATCAGGAGCATTGTCTAGTCAATACGTGGTGGTCGCTTTCCATTAGGTGAACCGTCTGATTTTGTCCATGACTTTGTAAAAAATTCGTTCCTAAGAATACCTCTTCGTTGTAATGATTTGAATACGTATCTATGTGTAAGCTTGTAGCAACATCTTCTAGGAAACTTAAAAATTCAAATTCTTGATTCAATTTTTGTAGCAACTGTACTTGGCAGATTGCTTCAGACGCTCGTATCTCTAGAGATTACTTTTAAGATACGTATGGGTTGGTGTGCAGCTTGCATTCAGGGCTACCCTCACCAGGAAACTGAAAAAAGATCTAGGAAGCTGCAGTAGGGTATAAGAACTTTTACATTAAAACTTTTTCCTCCAATAACTTAAATAATTACTAGGTCAAGTATTTTTTAATCGGTATCGGATTAATCGAATTGGAGTAAGTTGAATAGCTTTTTCAATTAAATTCATTTATTTCACTTACACAATAATTAAGTCAGTCGTAAGTCAGTCAATACTATAAATAACCTTAATTTAACAAGTATTATATTAATCAACTGATGCCCATTTAAAAAAAAGACCGGATAATTCCGATTTTGTAATCGAAATCGGTAGTGATCCTTCTTGACAGTGGCGGAACTGTCATTGAAGCCGAAAAGCCCGGCTTGCCCTATCAAACTAAAATAACTTCGCGCTCTTATTCACAATTAACAAATCAAACGACTTTTTTTAAAGCCACCGAAATTGTGGTTTTGCTGACATGTTCGCAAACTTCTGAGTGTTTTGCTGAGCTCGTCCACGCTAGCAAGTCCACAATGGAAGTATGAAGTATATCTCTCGGCTTGCCCTGTACTAAAACTCTAGGCACGCCACTGCTTCTTGAAATAAAATATTTACATATACTTTTTAAAAGACATATATTTTATTTCTTATAGCATTTACTCATAGGTAGGTATGGTTTTTTCCACATTTCTTTACAGCGACATTTACTTGTAAGGGGTTGCAACCCTATCTTTTCAATCTGTCTATTTTAAGATTACGCGCATTTCATCCCGGTTTACCTGACTATTCATGTTCTTTATTTAGACATTGGGGTCATACCAATATCTTACTTTGAATGGTTACATGAAAATTACCTATAGATCCTCTCATGTAATAGAACTAATATTAAGTAATAGTAGGCCATATTAATTACATAGGTTAATGATTATTCTACTCTGAGCACCGCGACTTCCAATCAATTATCTATGATTTGTTTTATTCTGATGTTGATAGGAATAATTCCTATTTCCGGTTGAAGTTTTTTTTTATAGGTATCTGTTTGTATACAAATTCCTATTTTTCATTTCTTTTTCTAGATGTTGAAGTAATTTATATATAAAATTAAAATTGTGAATAGGAAGCCAACTAAAATTTGAAATCCTGTAAAAAAATATATTTTTAAACATTTACAAAATTTTGTTTTATGAATATATATTTTTTCAAATAATAATTGTAGGTTAATTGTTTTAATTTGAATTGTACATTTTTCTTACGTTAGTATTATCATTTGTATAATATATACTTTTAACTATTACTGATAGTACTGTAGTAGAAGGGTTGAACTTTAATATTCACAGTTTTCCGATGGGCAACAAACCTTTTTTGAAACAGGCAGTCAGAACGCTCGGGAAAATAATGTAATTTATTCCTGGAAAAAAAGGTAACAATACTGATAAATGGAGTTTACGATAGCATCAAATTTATTACACACACCAATGGTTTTTGAAGCGATATTGATTTAGTTTGCACGGAAATTAAGTCGAATTTCTCTTTTTTTTTTTCACCATTTTCTCCTTCAATATAAACTCAAAAGATTAATATTTACATTTCATTACGATACCTCCATTTCATTCACAATCTCAATCCAGATAAATAAATAAGAAAAATATCTCATTTAGTTTCCAATTTGCCCCGACCAGTAACTCTTGGGAATACACCCCCTTTGAAAGTAAAATTAAACGATTGTCAACTTTGTGTTTATGTGCATATGGTTCTGATTCGATTTAAATGGCCCATTTGCAGCAAAGAATCTATTCTGACGTTTGTGAAAATTTTTCTTTGATATTTTCAAGTTTCTAAACGCTTTGAAAGGTTTGGCAGATGTAAAATGATTGTTAAGGAGTTACAAGTGAAGAAGATAACTCTAGCTCTACAAATTGCCTGTTATAAAAATACCTACACCCTTTGCACAAAATAAGTGCAAAATTTGCAAGGTAGAATGTATTTTGAAATGTAACTGTACCATTAATTTAACTGCCGCCTGCCACGGTAAAGGTTCCTGGTTTGAATTCCGGCGGAGGTGGATCTTTGTGTTATTTGCAAGACGCATTGTTTCTTGAATGTATTATTCTTATCTATTTAGTTTATACCATATCGTTGCTTATTGCAATATTGTTGCGTTGTTTATTTCGGCAACACGTGCGTGATGCCCCTGGCATAGCAAACGTCCAAGCTGGCTGCCATGACTGCCTATCACCAGGCGGGTCGTATGCTTGTTCGCCGCCTCGTATAAAATGTTTTTATTATACCATTAAACTGGTATAGTATCGTATTGCTCAAGTGAATCTGAGGCGGGTCGTAGTGTATAATAATATGACTGATTGATGATATCACAGTGATCAAATACTGTTTGAACTTTGTAAAGAGAGAATGTTTAGTCTAAACTGGTTCTATAGACCTCAGACTTTATCCTCGTTAGCAAATGATAGTCTTCTTAAATGATTTTTATACAACGTCATGAATAACAAATGGTTCACCTTATTGAAAGTGATACCGCCGCCTATTGACACGACTATACCTTTGATGTCAGATCGCCAGGAGCACCGCCAATGCGTTGACCTATCGCCAGCTAAAGATGTCCTATCAACACCGTACTGTGAAAGCCTCATATGAGCGTTCAATAAAATTGAACTGCAAGATCTGTTGAGCATACCTGTGTTATAAAGTTTTATATCAGTGCTGGCCGAACAAATTTTACATTTACGAGATTTTCAATATAAGGGATCGTTATGTAGCTGTTGTGTCGCAAATTTCACTGCCTCTCCATTACTTCAAACTGCATTTATTAAAAGCAGTTCATCTATTTAGTATCTGAGAAAGAAGGAAAACAAGAAGAGTACTTATCCAATAGGGAATATACATGACTGTTTTTATTCATTTATTATAATTCGATACCACATGTCAACACAAATTCATTAGATTTCCTCAAATATCTGGCTTCTTAATTAAGTTATAAAGCTTCAAAGTCGTTGGTTAGACATAGAGATCCGATATGTACTATGACGTCAAAGTAAACAGGCGCTATACAACTTCCATAGAAAAGGTTGTTCTGATGAGCGAGATAGATATATTTACTTTTAATGGTTATATCTCCCTGATTGACTAATTCAACTCTAATTCTGTTTTCACTGTAAATATAAGTACTATTTCCATGTAATTTATGATAAATTGATTGATTAATCAAATTAAATTTCATGTACATTGTATTGGAAAGACATTTTTATAGACTTTGGTTAGTCACTGTAGTCGAGTAAAGAACAATATGATAATAAGTATATTTATGAATATTTTCCTGTTACAGGTATGTACCAACGTTATTAACCAGTTTTGCTTCAATGGAATCCGGTAAGTTTTCAATAACATGAATATTGTAAGTATGCATGTATTATTTACATCTTGTGTTTTATCTAAGCCATGCGCTTTATAAAATTAGACCTCCGGATGAACCTGGTTTTTAATTAATAATTTAGCAAGGTTTTATTTTTGCGTAGTCATAAAAGGTATGTGAACAAAGTGTTAAAGACTACCTTTTTCCCAAGACTTAGTAGCCCATAAAATTCCTATTATCGTTATGAGTGTCTTACTAAGGTTGGTTAATGGGTGACTGGGACATGAAATCACCAACTTTGCTTTAAATAAGTAGCATTAGTTTTTATAACTACGCAACCATTATATGTGTATGCAAGTAAAATCGAAGATATATAATTAAAAACTGGTCAACCATTGGCAATGTTTATCATAAAAGAACAACTTCGTTTAGACCAGCCATTCTCAAACTGTGTTCCGCGGATTCCGTATCTCTCTGATAGGGCTCCGTCAAGAAATTAAACTAAACATTTTATGATGAAGTAGAGGCCGCTAGCATGAAGTTAGGAGACGTTTCATCACTATTTATAGTTTTCATACACGTTACATTACATCACTTGCCATCACCTCATTTATCTACCAATGAAAGAAGTTGAAATTGAGGTTCCGTAAATTTATTTACGTCGCAAAAGGGATCCGTTGCAAAAAAAAATTGAGAACCGCCGACGCAGACAAAAAAAGTAACAATTCTTCTTATAAATTAATTTAAAAATGCAACCGAAATAATAAACAAGATAATGCTAAGATATTATGACTGTGATGATACAACTTTTTATTTATGAAAGCAGTGCTACCACGGGTGAAAAGTGGGTCTGTTTCAATTACCCCCTTGTCCACTCTAGTGCAGTGGGAATGGGTCTTAAGGGACTTAAAATTAACTGTGTCTAGGTAGGACCACGGGTAATATCCCCACCATTAACTTATGCATCGTCAGGAAAAACTTTTGCTACATTATCTCAAAGAGGGTATTTCAAAAGTACACGTAAATCACACGAGTAAACAGTACCGTGTTTGATTCCCGTTACATGCTTATTTGTTTTGTTAATTAGTTTTTGAACTTTCGTTGAAGTTGAATGATTAATAAGGGTTTTCATCCCCTTTGAGATTAACGCTACCTCAACATCCTCCCTGAACCTTTAGTAGGTATAGCAATTGTATTTCAAACGATAACCGACAAGGGCTTATTGAAAATAATAGGGTCCGACATTCCAATAAATAGGCAAAGATCTAACATTATAAGCAAAATCCGCCTTTGGACGAAGGCTTCATAGTTTCTTTTACTAGGCGCACTATATTTTATCGGCCAATTCCACTGAACGAAAACAATTCAAATCGAACCTTAACTACAAAGAAATACAGTCTAAATTCGTATTAAAATGATTAGGTCCACCAGGCTTTTCTACGTCATTTTCCGCGGATTTACGCATATAAATTCGTCCCTAAGGATTTGATGACGTCTGCTACGAATCTTGTTAAATTTTGCACTGAAATTGAACCCTGTTCAAACGTGACAAGGTTTGTTTTGATTCGGTTAATATAGTGAAGTGTCAGAAAGTGTGTGATAAAGTGTATTTCAATTGCAAATCAATAAAGGGAATAAAACACATTTGATAAAAATATGTTTCATGCTGAGAAAAATAACAGTTTATTGCGAGCTTTTACTAAGAATATAAGTTCCTTCGTCAAGGATAGATATCGAAATAGAGGGGCTGTTTTACAAAATCAACTAAACAATTATCTTTAAAATATTAAACAATGAAAACAAACATGAAACTTTTAATACAATAAAATTAAAAAGCCTTTATTGACAATCCGAACTGTTAAACCAATTTATTATTTAAACAATTTATTTGACACCAGTTTTCTTACTGTCCTGCCCTTCAGCATAGGTCTCCCCAAGGCATCTTCAAAACGCACTATCTCTTGGTTTCCTAGTCCATGTTATTCCAGTATGACACTTTTACTTATTTATAAAAAGGGCAAAACAAAAGAGGGAGTACTTACTTCATTATGGATTAAAACAAAAAGTAGGCACTATGGTATAATTTATGAAATAATTCTAATAATACAGTTAAAAGAATTCACAACAAACAATATTATACCTTAAATAATAAGACAACAGCGTGTTAAATGCAAAGAATTACATAAATGTGATGCAATTGTAGTAGTTTTTCCTATATATATTTGAGTTGACACGACGGGCACTATAATATATAGCGGTATCTTAAGATATCAGACACACAACAGTAATAGCGGTTCACTAATGAGCCTACGTATAAATGTTTAGACGCTGTAATTGTATATGAATAGCAGCAGCCTGTAAACGCATTTACCGCTGTATGTGATATAATAGAAATAATAAATCATATCACGACACACGCATTGACTCAGCCCTGCAGTAAGTATCGTAAGAACTTGTGTTGCAGGTGCGAAGCAACGATGGTATAAACTACATAGATAAGAACACAACATCCAAGACCGGTAAGCGAAACAATACGTCTTGCAAATAACACAAAGTCCCGCCCCCGCTGGAATTCGAACCCAGAACCTTTAGCGTAGCAGTCGGCTGTTTGTGTGTGTGTGTGTCGGTTGTTCTTACGATATATTATAGCGTAAGTCTGCGAACTCCTTAAAGTAGATTTAAATTATATCTCACGAAGGACGTTCGACAGAGGATGTGTTTAGTTTTTTCAGGTGTGTGCGACTGTACATGCATATTGTTTAAGTGTGCGTAACCATGCACACGGACAACTATAGTCAAACTTTCTTCATGAAATCGAATATCTGTACCTAAATGTAGCATAATATCTTAAAAATTCCTTAGAAACTTAATAAATTTATAGCCTTAAAAAAAAGTCTGTATCATTTTAATCATCTTTTTTTTTTGCCCAGTTTTTTGGCTAAATGAATGAATGCAATTAAGAAAGTTGGTAAATTATTTGATTGATTTTAATATTAAAACATGAATTAAGTTCGATTTCCAATAAACTTACTCGGAAAGAATCATAGCTTAACTTACCTCCTCATGGCAATTTGTACATAAAAACAAAACTCTACCTAATAATTAAAAAGTTATTGGCACGGAATGTTTGTCTTAATTAAAAATTAAATACTCATCAAAAATTAAAATTACTTACAAACAACTACATTTAAAATAACTTTACATAAATCTGACTTAACACGACCAACGAAAACCAACTTAAAATATTTCCTGATGACGACACAGGACTTGGTGCTTTATAGTAAAGAGAATAGAGATCATTCCAGAACTTCATGCGTGCAGAATGTGGTTCTGTTCGGACCTCATTCTTTGCAATAATTATATTTGATGGATTTTCTTCCCCGGAATAGTATAGATAATAAAACACAGGATTTTGTACCGGCAGCCATGATGATCCAACGCCATTAGGCACCCTGGAAAAGAAGAATTATTGATTACCGAGACAAGATGAAGACACATAATTAAAGAACTACTCATACACATAGTATAGTCATTCTATATCACGAAGACGGTTCAGCTATAGTTGTGAGAAGGCGTGTTCTTAAAACTTTGTTTTGGTGTGCGTATCGTCTTTATTGACGGAACTCGAGATAAAGCTTATTGTCTCAATGCGCATGTAGAGTGTACGTTCACGCCTGACGTAAAGTCGGGGGTTTAAAAACAACCTTAGTTTAACGATCTTCGTCAGATAGCATAACTGTAACATAGGATTATATCTACTCTATTCTACCCCAAAAAATATCAAAGAACTCTTACCCAGTGTAAGTGAAGTTAACAACTCTGTCAACAATGTTTGATGCGACGGTCATGTCACCCGTTTTCAAGTCATAATGAAGCAGATATTTCAATATAGCCCCATGCTGGACTCCAGTCAGAGGTATCTGCGGATAGCTCCAGTCAGAATTCTTCGTGCCCCTGTAGGCAAATTCAAACAAGAACACACTGGCTTTCGAAGTCAAAGACCTTTCCCAAGCGTTCCTGATAGTTGGCACCAAATACATTGTATCCCCTTGGAAATCTAAAAAGTCTTCTATGGTCTCCATGCTGATATTCTTCTTAGCGAAATAAAATTCCCTGATGGAATTTTCTACAGCCGTCATATTTGACCCTGGTGCCAAGTCTACTGGCATAAACTCCGTGAAATTCGCTTGCATTTTCTCGAGCCAATGGCCATAAGCTACTTCCATAGCTCTAACAGAACCTTCTCGGTTTGTGTAGCCACTTATATAAGGCACATGCCTGTACTTACCACTGCGGATTATATTGATCGGGGTGTCACTTAAAAAGGTGTTGTTTGGATCTAGCTTTGGATTTTCAATACAAGGCGCAAACAATGGAGTGTTGTTGAGGAATTTAAAGTCTTTCAATGCTGAAGCAAGTAGCGAAATATCAGTGGTTTGCAAATGCTTGGCTAGATACTCCCTGTCGTGGCCGCTGTAGCCCAAAACAGAACCAACATCTTTAGCGTATTCCACCGGCTTGTAAGCTACTGCCCAGGGAGCTAAACCAGACCCACTCAATGCTATGGCTTTGTGTATTAAATCTTCTGATAGCGGCGACAGAGTGATCAGATCGACCATGGCTGCTCCAGAACCATGTCCAAACAGTATGACATTTTCAGGGTCACCACCAAATCTTTCAATGTTCAGCCTGATCCATTTCAGTCCCATAATAACATCTTTCAAGCCAGCATTACCAGGTGCATCGGTAACTCCTAGGCAGAGAAATCCAAATATGGATAATCGATAATTCAATCTAATTACAACGACATCCCTTTCCACCAAATATTTAAAGGATAGCGTTGATGTGTCAGTTGTAGTATACTCCTCTCCAGTTAACCACACGATAACAGATTTAGGAGTGGTCATGTCTTTCGTGTGGATGTCCAATCTGAGGCAGTCTTCCTCTCCAATGAGACCATTCTGAGTTGGATGAGCACAAATCACGTCGCTTTCCACAGCAGAAAATACACCAGGGTATAACGGAGGAGGCGTTGGGCTCTGAAATAGATAAAAGTATGTAAATAAAAGCTCTTTATAAATATGACAAGCCTTTTAACTTGTAATGGAAGATAACAGTTGCATTGATTGCTAGTAAATTGGTGATTACTATGATTAGATAACTGAATAAACATCAATGTACTAACTAAGTTTTTACGATTTTAGTCCTTAAGTTAGAAAACATTGAGCGTATATTAAAAAAACAATATTACGATAAAGTGTCAAGAGATTTGTAGCAGACCATGACAAAGGTAACTTCGGAAATTGTTGCTCGACTCATCACATTATCAACATACCTATATGAAGAACTAAAAATTGTTATAAAATTAAAACAAACAAATCTTTTTGACACTAATGAATAGCAATTTAAAGACCTTTGAATCTTATGTGTTCCATAATCTTGTATCACTTTCCATATAATTTTGAACCTTAAATCTTTTAGGATTAATGCCATGGGGGATAGCTGATAAACATCCTACATTGCAACTACCTAACAAGATGTCTAGGGAGCTACCCTAACGTTTACAATGACAAGTTTCAAACTGAATTGTTAGAGCGACATAATCTTCCTAACAAACTCATTTAAATGATCGAAGTTAGGTTCTCTATCAAATTATTAAACAAAAGCTTTCTGCCCCGGTTTCGCACGGGTGCAAATGATATTAAATATAAAAAATAGCTTATGTCACTCAGTGATAAAGTAGCATTCTACTTGTGAAAGATTTTTTAAATTTGCATGAGTAATCCGAAGATTTCCTCTTACATCAAAATTAAAGAAACTTTGTAATAGTAGTATATAAAATCTTTTTGTGGCCATCACTTCATCAAAATCATTCATTCTTTTAGGTTTTTTTTTTATTACGACATCATTGCATATGATACAGCTTTTGCAGTTGTCCAAAGGTTACGGAACTGCTTACCATTAAGTGGGCCGTTTTTTTGTTTGCCTCTTTAGTGGTAATAAAAAGGATTCAATTGAAGTCAGCTTTATTTCAAATATTTAGTGATATTGAGTCAAATATGTTATAATTGCTAGCTGACCTATGTCCTTAGCTAAGTGCTGACGCTGCACGGCCTAAGTGCTGACCCTTGACATAAATAAGTATAATGGCGAGAAGAAAATGAAGTTTATAAATCAGACGTTGATACTACTATAGCTATAATATTACATGACCAAACAAAAAAAAATGTTATAAAGCTTCAAAGACGTTGGTTAGACAGAGAGATCCGATATGTATAATGACGCCAAAGTACAGGAACGCCATACAACTTCCAAAGAAAACGTTGTTCTAATGAGCGAGATAGATTAATTTACTTTGAATGGCTGTATCTCCCTGGTTTATCGTTCAATTCTAATTCTGTGTTCACTGTAAATATAAAATTTTCACGTTATTTACGATAAGTTGATTGAATAATCAGATAAAATTTCATGCATATTCCCTATTGCTACTTTAGTTCCATGTCTCATTATATCAAAAAGACTCTTTGATCATATAAAAATTATGTGAATTGTAAACTCCCTCCTCAACAAATTGGTCATGCAATTTGAACTTGCTACCATCAGTTTATATAAGATTTCTTACGTTACAATGGCAATACGCAGAACGTTTGTGGAAAACATTCTTTAACAAGAACTATTCATACATCATACAAAACTGTATGCGCTCAATGAGACATTAATTTGTTTGATTTTCCTTGTTTAAAACTAGATATGTCAGAATGTACTATGTCCGTTTCCCATAGCAACAAGAGACCTTGGATATGGATTGTTTGTATCACATTCTAATAGCGTATATTCCACACATTGATGTTTTTACAGGACTGCAAGAATTAGCTTTGCTTTACGTAATTGTGATACTGCAGTTTTTTTAAAGACTAGAATATACATAAAAAAGCTTTGCATTTTTATAAGGTAATCAGTTTTTAGCTGTTATTGGTACTTTATGGGAAAATTTTAGAGAGCATTGTCTTTTTACCCAACTACGGCCAGCAGAGACGAAAGGAAGGGTAATGATTAGTCAGTCTATGTTTGTTTGTTTTTGAAAACATCACTTACTTTAGAGTAAGATTTATTACTTAATGCTTCAGTTGCTTTTTTATTTGTAACAAAGACAAAAGATGTTGGGACAGTGTCGAGACTTTGCAAAAAAAGAAGCCGACCCTGCAGTTTATATCTTTTTACTAGTTTAATCATGAACATGTCTTTTTTCTTTATTCGTTTTACCCACATCTAACATTACGCTTCTAGTCACGTGCGGTGCAGGTGTACTAAAAGTTGAAATACAATGAACATATATATCTTGAGCATGTAGTAGATATACAAAAGGTGCAATAGTACTTGGGCATAGAATTAGACCTAATAAGTACATGATAAAATCACAGGTCAGGAAGTTTGAACTAATTTTCTGTATGGAGTTTATCTATTAATAGTTCCATTCTATTACTCATAGGGCAGTGTTCTGACCTTATAAATTTGACACCTTCAATTAGGACTTGAACGCTCTAAATGGAATGTTAAGTGAAATATACACATTCTTACACCCAGTTGCCTGTGCAGGAGTTAGAAAGAATGAAGACAAAAATAAAGGTTTCTGTGTGTCTCTGCTTGGGCAAAGCATCGGATTTCGCAGGCCTTCGTCAAATTCTCGTTTGGTTAAAACAGATACTGGCCAATTCCTTGATTTGTCTTGTTATAAATTCATCAAAGGCGGTGCTCTTGGCGTGGCACCGGCGTGTCAACAGGTAGTGATTTTCTCATGACCTTGCATATATAAAATAACTAAACCTGAGTTACTAGTCAGTTTTATGATAGTTTTGCTTCCCTGGAAGATGAAACAATGCATTAGTGCCTATTAATTTTGGACTACTGACCTACCTACTAATACATTAATGTTTTGCTGATAATTGGGATTGGCCGACAAAGAAGATAATGCTCAGCAAGGATTTTAAACAGAACATACTAAATAGAGTATTCTCTCTAACATACAAGAGGACTCTTTCATTACGTTTTGTCTTATCTAATGGCTTAAGACCTTCCTGGCTAATTTGATGATTTGATTATTCGAGCTAACTGTTTTAGTCTGGTTTTAAGCTATAGTTCAGGTTTGTACAGTTATTATTTCTCCTGAAGAATATTCGTCTGCCCTACGCATATGAACATACATATAACATACCCAATACCTAACCCACGTCTATACGATCATTTTCAACATAGCAAATGTTCTTATAAGAATTTTTCGCGTGGTTCCGACCAAATAAACTTACGATGTATATAGCCATATCAAAGAGTTTACTAGGACTATAATTTTGTGTTAGTTTTGACAGACCTGTACATGTACATTTCGTAACTAGAGGTTCCTCAGTAAAGAGGTTACATTCACTAGAAATATCTGCATGTACAAATCTAATCACAGCCATAGCCGACGTGGAATATCTATATCTACTAATATAGATTAATGAATAGATACGATGGCTATTATTCCAGAGTGTCTACCAAGAGTTCGTAGTTTCCCTACTCGTTAGGTAACGTAGATCTTCTTAATTCCTCATCAATCCGTTAGAGGCGCTATACAAAGATTCTTCCGAATTTGTAACTGCAGTCGCAAGCGACAACCGAAGGTCAATCTCATGGAAGGCACTCAGACCCTAGTTGCTGTTTCTTTGTATACCTGCTAAAGGGCACACATTGTCATACGAGGAATGCAGTGTTGTACCGTTTACGAGTTGATAGTTGTTCGACGAATTTCAAGCAGGAATTCAATTCCGGCACATCCATCTTGACAAAAGCAAGTAACTTACTTAAGGTGTATAAAACACTGGCGAGATTTTTTCAGTCGCGCTTGCGCTAAACGCGTAGCAACATGATTACTAATTGGTTTCAAATGACAAAACGATTTAGTGTAAATGACAACTTAAATGTAATGTGATCGAAAAATAATTACACATCCTCTAGATTTTAGAGGAATGTGTCGACATTTGATGCTGATAATTTTTATTCCTAACAGGTAATATTTTGTATTGAATCATTTAAAATTCCGTGTCTTGAATGAGTCACCAAGGAAATAGGGATAGGTCACTACTACAAGCGTAAACAGAGAAAACATAGGCGAGACATTCGGATACATAGGAAAAATGAAAGAGATGACATATTACGAATCTTTATATGTGTAAGCGAGAAGCAACGTTGGTCATCTGTCCCTGTATGGGTTTTTGTTTGCCTCAGTTGGATGTGTGGTAAGGTAAACAAAACAACGTGAAATCTCAGTTTGCTGAGTATTACATTGAATTTAAACAGTAAGTGGTATTTTTGAAATTAAATAACGGTTTGCAGCATTTTAGACTGTAAAAGCCGAAGGGAAATGATGCCGACATAACCTTGAATTCTTCTTCTTCATTTCCGTTTTATGATTTCTAAGACTGTTCTAACTACAAAGTGAGACTAAGTCCTCTTAAATTTAATTAACGTTTTTTTTTCTATATCTCTTACGGTATACGCAAGCACCCGGCCTTTTTCGGGGCACACCTGCCACTCTGTCCCACCACTGCAACTCCCGTTTCAGGATCAACAGTGGCATCCTGTGATTGAATAATCAACTAATAATGTAGCTGTGCAATGACGCACTGCTGTGCCCGGACACCCTACCGGCTGTCGCGGAACCCGCAACGAACTTAATCAGAAGAAATAGGAGGCAGTAAGAAATCGATTTTAGCACCCGGTATATTCTTTTCCTTGTCTAATACAACTACTAGTGTCCATAGCGTATATTCCGAGCACATAAAGAAAGAGGTTAGAAACTGTTTGAAAACCGTTGTTAGATAATGTTATTATCAAACAAAACCAACCTTGAATCTGTTAGCTTTAGTCGGAGCGCTGGCATAATGGATGCCGTAAAACGAATAGTATTCGCCATCTGTAGCTCTCGTGCCGCTCACTGTCCCATACGACATATGTACTGTTGGTTCTTCGTACTGCGCAGCCACAGCCACTGCAAGCACACTTAACAACAGCAACTTTAACATTTTATATCCTTAAACACGACCGCCTCCGTTGGCAACTCAGACGCGACTGAACGTTTTAAGCAACTTCGTTCGTATCTTAGGACCATGCAATAGGTGTTTTATCGGACAGAATGTATTATCAATGAGGTCATCCGGTGCTAACGGTGTAATTGTACATTAAATTTGTAATGTCAGTTAGTTACGTGATTGGGCATAACCAGGGCCCTGTTCAATAAAACTTAATATTCTACAAATTTCTAGGGAGGTGACAAATTTGACAACTTTTTCTACAAGAACTGTTTTATAAATGAAATCTATAGGTACATTTTTTACGAATATGTCATTTGTAAATGAATTTCAATACAACTTTACAATTGTAAAATTCGCGTGGATATTTATTAAATTAATCAGATTTATTTAATAGGCTCTTAAACTTTGTAGATATTATCAAATGTTTATGCTATCCTATTAAATTTGCTTAATTTAAGCTTATCTCTCTTCTGAGTCGCCATCTTCATTTCTGAAGGTCGTGTATAGCTTGAAATGATCATCACTTTATGCACCATGCTTTTCCATGTGTTTCTGTCCTCGGCGGCCTTAATAGCTTTAGGCATGGGAGGGCAGTGAGCGTCTTTATGAGATCTGACCAACGGGTAGGCGATCGACCGCGCAATGTTTTTCTATGGACCTGCCCAACTACCATAAGCTTTTCTTAATTTTCCGGGTCCCTGCGAGCTACGAGTCCGAAGTAGTATATAAAATGTGTGTATTTAAGCTTTTAATGTTTCGAATAACGGATGAGTAATAGTATTTTTCTTTCGTTTAACATAAATGTTTAATAGGGTGATTCAAAAAAAAAGATTTTTTTTTTTCGTTTGGTACTCTAAAAAATAGGTTCCTAGACACCTCTACGAAAGCCTCTCCAAGCATGAGTTCTTAATTGTAACGGGAAGGTCCTCCTTCTTACAGTTTTCTATTTTTTCTCTATTAATATATCATGCTCTACAAAAAAGGTCTCTTACGATTTTTTCGTAAACCCAACCGTTTAAAAGATATTAACGGTTAAAGTTTGATTATTTTTGGGATTTTTTTTTATTTCTTATGAATTTTATAACTCAATGAAAAAAAATCATTATGAATCTTTTAAACGGTTGGGTTTACGAAAAAATTGTAAGAGACCTTTTTTGTAGAGCATTCTATTTCCTACAAAATCTAAGGAACAAGATATTTTTTCAAGTAGTTGGAAGCGAGATATATTTTTTTCTATCTGATAATAAGAAAAAATAGAAAACTGTAAGAAGGAGGACCTTCCCGTTACAATTAAGAACTCATGCTTGGAGAGGCTTTCTTAGAGGTGTCTAGGAACCTATTTTTCAGAGTACCAAACGAAAAAAAATAAAACTTTTTTTTTGAATCACCCTAATGTTTAATCATTAAAGGTTTCCTAGGTCACTTTTGTCATTAATCACTTTACAGCGCTCCAATTCCCTAAAGAAACAAGGAAAATTATTCGCATCGGTCCAAAGACGAAGGCAAACCTATTCAGTAAATTGTGCTAAATTAGCTGCAGCACGCACGCTTTAATCTAAAATAGTTAACCTTTGAAAAGTTAAAGTGATTTAACTTTACAATAAAGTACAGACTGGGAAAAAAGGAAAAATTAGAGAGCAATAAAATATTTTCTGGTAAAACTGGGAAGAGATGATGTCTTTGTTGATCCCTAATGGAAAAAGCAAAGGGTTTTAGTCAGTACAGTGATTAGCCAATAAATGCTAAGTTTGACAGAAAACGTGGTGTTGCCAGCTAAAAAATATGTAGTTCCTGTCACCACGTCAAGCTGTATTTTTCAAACATTCTCAAAAAATTAACTACCCTGTTCGTAGAATAAACGACTTGGTGCAGTTCGGGTAGTTTACAGAAGTAGAAGTTGAGATTCAACAATTGGTTACCAAATTTTTCCAATACAAAGCCATGCATTTCCACGCCATATTCTTACCATAAAGTACATTGTACTGTGGAACATTGCTGACAAAAAAAATAATGGTCTACTTACTTCAGTAGTTCAAACCTTGAACTTAGCGGTTATTTTAATTATTCCGCAAACGCTTTAGCTTAGGTATCCTTAGTCACGCAAACTTTTTAAGTTAGTATTCCATATCACGAAGACAGCTCGGTTTCAGTTAATTTTTAAACCAACATTACGGTCAAAGCAGATGGCTCAATGGAAAGTGATAACTCCTATTGACAAGACGATGTCCATGATGTCTGGGACGCTAAAACACGGCCAATGCGTTGCCTATGTAAGGTAAAAGTCTTATACCTCTCATGCCGGAAATTAAACGGTAGTTGTGATGAGACGTGTACATGTACAGTGCTCTAGTGTGCGTGTTTGCTGAGCGGACTCCAGGTTACGCACACTGAAACAATGTACATGTAAAAAAACAAAACATAAAACCTAAACTCACGCCGTAATCCCTCGAGAGGTTGGCAGAGGTGTTAAACACCGCTCCAAGTCCCAGTGTGACAGGGTGTGAATCTGTCGCCACTATCCGGGTACAATGAGGAACATGGCAGCTACAACGTACGGCAATCTAAGACTCGAACCCTCAACCTGGCAGGTTGGGTCGGTCGGTAAACCAAGGCACGTAACAAACTGCGCTACCACGTCCTATGTACAATGTACAAGCTTTTTTATCTTCCCCGAGATACTACTATATGAGGTTCACCGGAGTCTCGGACTCACTAACCTCCTCGGTAGCCATCCTCAACAAGTCGAAGGATTTTGGGCTCTCCGAAGCAACGAGCCAGTATCTTTCAAGTGTCGCGCCGAAGCACATCCTGGGTTTGTTGTTTGCAAACCTTTACCCTCCTCTGTAATAGTGTGGAGCCACAACACAGCTATCGCTTTCCCCAGTCCTGCATGCAATGAACGCAAAAACACCTCAGCTTAGTGCGTCTGCAGGACCGAATACCTCTTTTAGTCGCCATGTACGACTGGCAGTAGATACCATAGATCTACTCTATGCCCGAGACTACAGGGCAGCACATGCACAAGCCTGACGTAACTAACAATAACCTTAATTCATTAAAAAAACTGTCTTCGTGAGGTGGAAGACTTGTTAAAACTAAGTACCTAATATATGGGAATTGAAACCGTTTTTGTTGACGATGAACAAATGTTTTGATAATTTGCTTTAAAAATATCTAAGCTTGCAGTTAGGTATGAAAGTTTCAATAAAATTGTTAAAGTTAGTCAAGTATATATATTTAAGTAGTTATTATTCTTATAATTTAAGTATATAAAGATAAAAGTTGTTCTATATAGAGTACTTAACCTCTCCTATATAGAACGAACAGCTGTTTTACTTTATTGAAGGAGTTCGAACCATAGGGTAATCCTTATTGATTTTTATATGTAGTATTGTAAATAATAAGCTTTAGATAAGGGCGACAAAAGCTAAGTTAAAAGGCCGCTTTGACATTATTGTATTTGAACCTAAACATGATGTTAAATACCACTATTTGTATAACAGAACTGTATTTTATTTACAAATTGGTGTAATTATTTTAAAAAAAGCAACTACGGAGGGTTCTTGCCGGATTCTTCCCCGTAGAAATAGCGTTTCGAACCGATGGTAGTATAAAAAGAAGACGATTTAAAAGTACTTATTTTAAGTCTATTTAAATAAAAAATATTTTGACTTGGGAATTAAATTGCCAGTGATTACGAATTTACAAATTAGCGGCCATCTTGAAAAAAAAAATCTCTTATTTCAATTCAATAAAAGGTAACCTTAAGAAGAATTACTTTAATCGGCTTTTTAGGTTAGATTATTTGTTCAAAAATAACAAATTTTCCGACTCATTAATTTTCAGTGAAGTTAATTGGGAAACCTTAAAATTAAGACATGCACTTCAACATGCTTATGAGAAAGACATTATTACTGTTTGGCTTGCATCCAAGGCATCCTAGCAGTGACGTATAGAGGAATGAAATTTAGAGGGGGAGACTGTTCACCTCTCATACAAAACTGACGAGCTTTTTTAGAACCGCTTTTGGGTGGGCTTGACCTCTCTTACTTTGGGCCTTAATTAAGTAAAAGCTGAAGGTCTACTCAGATGCCTATAGGGAGGCTCGAGCCCCCTAACCCCCCTCCCCCTGGATCCGCTAGTGCATGCTAGTATAACTAAACCTACAGGTACATACTTTACTTAAACTAATGCTTGGACCATAATGAAATGAGATTACATCTTGCATTTAAATGCATTTACTTAGATTGCATTAAATCTGAGTAATGTATATTACCTTACTATCCAACATAAGTTTTGGGAGAAACAAATTACTTTGTGGGTTTGTTTTGTTTGATGATTCAGTACTGTGCAAATTCTATGTATTTGGATATCAATAAAATCGGTGAAGCCGTTTTCGGGTTTTAGCGACTAGCAAACAGCAATTTATAATGTATTGGAAAACTGAAACTGTTGATTCAGTTGTTGATTTTTGATTGATTGACATTGAATGAAAGTATGAAAATATTTATTAAACAATCTAAAAATAGTTGCAACCTGAGTATATCATAATATTAAGCCTAAAGGTGGGTTTAGACCAAAAATACATAGAGCCAAAACGAGAGCGTTCGTTCATGTTCTTTTGGCGTAAACGACATCACGTTTTTACCATTTAAACTAAAAGAATATCAACTCACAACAATAGAATCAAGAATTAGAGTAAAAGTCTGTGTAGAACTCGAACGCTTTGAAGAAACCACTCCTAGGAGAGAGCGCATTCGAACACGAAAGAACGCTCTAAGCAACTATTCGCACACTCGTTCGCGGTTTACATCACACGAGCGAGCATTCTAAAACCATTCCATAGAATCTTTGCGAAAAAGGATCTTCTTCTTCGTCGTTACGTTTTTGGTAGATTGGTCGTGGTTGTGATGACGTCGTCAGCAACCGTACACAGTCAATCTTCTACCGCTCCCTTGCGGGATAGCAGGTTCGAGGCCTGGCCTCCTTGGCGTGGTGTCCCCACCGCTTGCGGCGACAAGTGGATCGCTGGGGGTGCCACCTGTTGTGGCCGTGGTTTCCTACTTGTTGACTCTACCTGCGATCAAGCCCTGCCGGGTGAGACCCCGTTCGGGGAGGCCTGGCGAGCGATCAGCAGGAGCACTCGGGATGGTGCCGGTGGATGGTTGCTCTTCCGCTGTTGCAACCAAGTCTCTCGGGTATGATCGTCCGTCAGGTGGCCGAGAATGCCAGGGGGAGCAACCGTGAGGACTCGCCGCACTACTTCTCGCCATCCCTTCCTGCTCTCCATCATACGGTTTCACTCATGTAGAGGGCCAATAAAAGTTGAACCCCGAATGATTGCTCTATCTCTGTTTACACTAAAATATTTTTTATAGAATGGGGATATAATGAGCATTTGCTCGTTCGGTGTATACCCACCTTAATCGTATAAAAGCTAATAACCGTAATTTTAAATTAGGATTGCTAAATTAAGGTAGCTCGCTTTACGGTTTGTATCCTTCATAGTAATAATAAGTAATCACTTGACCTACAAACATTACATTTTACCTATATACATTAAAGTATTAAAGCTATATACCGTCTCGTGTTATATAAACGTATGTAGATATATATGTACTTGTTAGCAGAAGCAATAAACAACTTTGCATCGCTTAAACAAGTACAATATAAAAGTTTAATCCTGTATTTTGATTCAAAGGATGGAAAAAAGGTACTAAAGTAGTTTGCTATAAATTTAGGTAATTAATTTCTGAGACATCATTATGAGTAAGTATTTTGCTAATTTAATTATTATATTTTGAAAGTAATATAATCGAAATAAAAACTTTTCTTAATTATTTTTTTCAAAAGAGGGCAAACCGCCCGGCCACCTGATGGTAATCGTTACCAACGCCCATTGACACCTTCAGGCAAAAGATGTTGATGTCGTTTTAATGATAGTGAAATTATTCATTAACATAATAATGAACTATTATACATTTGGTTAAATTTACAATTCCAAACTCCTCTAAAAATCTGATCCAGAAGTACCAACAGGAGTTCCAGAAGTAACATACGCGTTATTCCAAAAAGCATTTCAGAATCAGTCCCTTGACAAATGTTCACAAAAAAAAAACTGTGAAAATTTTAAACAGCGTAAAATAAATCCAGCCTATTTTACAAATGTCGGCAACCTGCCCAGCGCAGCCAATTCAGAAGACTGACATAATAAATACATATAAATTAATGAACAATTGTACAGAGTAAGGCACGTTTGTGTTAGTCTCCTGTTTAATTAAAAGTTATTTGTGTCATTTAACTTTAAAGCCTTGGTTGAAATTGCCTGGAGTTTTTTTTAATCTTCAACTAATGATGTACCGTGACTTCATATATGAACTGAGCTTTTAAATTGTGGTATTCTTTCCTCGAGGCTGTCACTCTGTCAAACCACTGCTTTATTGCTTCAACAATCCGTTGAGATGCTCAAAACAGTCAAAAACAACGTAAAAAGATTTCATTGCGCATTGGTTTTTGGGGTTTTAATTATTTTTTTATTAAGGCAAGCAAACAGTAAATGCATCACAATTATATAAGTACATTTACTTTTCACAGGACATATACACTGCCAATTAAAGGCAAGCGCAACATTTACAACAAAAATCAACAATAACATAAACTAATCAAAAATCGAAACAGAAATTAAGAGAAATTACATATCAATAATAATACAGCAAAAACACATTAACAGATATTAGTATCACTTATATAAATTTAATTTATTTACGGAATTTGATTGTTGGTTTGAATTGGATATAAATTTTATTATTCTTAATTTAAATTTAACCAGCGAATAAAAAAATGTATCAACGTCTGGATCGGAGGCATTGGTTTCATTGTACGCTCTACAGATTCTTTGGAACGGAGTGGCTAAACATGTTTGTTTTGCCGAGAGCCAGACTAAAAGGAGTTCCGTAGCTAAAGGGTTAAAAAGGGGACTGTTACTAAGCCTCCGCTGTCCGGTCGTATATCTGTCAGTCTGTCAGCGGACCGTATCTCATAAACCATAATAGCTCCCATAACTTAGACTCACATTTTCAGAGACAGTCTATTTCAAAACAATCAATACAAAACATATAGAACTAAAAAAATAAAGGGGGCTCCCATACAAAAACCAACCAACTCCATATAAAATAATAACCACATCACAACACTCATATTGACTCAGCCCTGCACTAAGATATAATCTTGTATCGCAAGCGCTAAACTACTATGTGTCCAAGATCGGTAAGCGAAACAATGCGTCTTGCAAATAACACAATGTCCCGCCCCCGCCGGGATTTGAACCTGGAACCTCTAGCGTCGGCTGTTAATACCACTGCGCCACCGAGGTCGTCGAATTTGTCGTTAGTTTAGCCTTTCAAAAATGCCTATTAAATAGATATTCAGTGGAAACACTAGAGCATATGCTTCACTATAAACTTTCGGTTCACGCTGTTCTCTTAATTACCTTTTACTAGGTCACTGGAGTTCACGCGGTGATTCCATATTCATGGACATGCGTTAGTGTGAGTCATTTACACGGGTAATTTGAAATATTAAATATTCATCCGGCTTGAGATGAGCAAGGAACCCCGTCGGAGTATGCGGCGGTTAAAGTGAAATAGTTTTCGTAAAAGATTCTCTTCAAGCGCACTTTAATTTAAATTAGCGATGGATATTAAATACTCAATCCTCCAGTCAAACTATCCGACGCTTAAAGGCGAAGTAATCTAAATAAAATCACTTAAAAATAAATCTAACGTTAAAAATACTCGTCGATAAACACATTGACAATAGACGCGTTGTTTCGCTTACCGGTCTTGGATGTTGTATTCTTATCTATGTAGTATACACCATTACGATGCTTAGTGCCTGCGATACAAGATTATATCTTAGTGCAGGGCTGAGTCAATGAGTGTGTCGTGATGTGGTTATTATTATTATTAATAGTACAGGTTCGAAAAATTTTGGCGATATAGGCAATGAACCCGAGATTCTGTAATTTGTATGTCTTTTTTTATAACCAGGCATAATCACTACATAGTATAAAATAAAGTCGCTTCCCGCTATCCGTCCCTATCTAAACTTAGATCTTTAAAACTACGCAACGGAATTTGATGCGTTTTTTATAGATTCAAGATAGAGTGATTCTAGAGGTTTATTTGTATCTAATACATGCATAATATCCGTGCGAAGTTGGGCGGGGCGAAGGGGCGGGTTGATATTACATAAAAAATCTTACAATATACGGTAAAAGGTCATCCATAGACTACGGTGACTGCCAGCCATTAGGCGAAGCGTCTGCTTGTTTGCCACCATAGTTGTATAATAAAATGGTCCCGTCGTGTTGGCACCCTTTCTCGCAAGGAATCCTAAAAATGTGCAAGTTTGAAGAAGGTAATAAAGTCACTTTTAACATACAAAGTAATGAATAACACAATGAATTAAGAAAGGCTAACTTAAAGCAATTAAGTACTGGCTATCATTAAGGTAAAACTTTCAAGCATAAAACCAAGACAAGTTAATTAGAGTTAGGTAACCTGCGACCTAGTTGCTATGAAATCTTGTGCATTAGCCAGGGAGTAAGCCGGGATTAGCTGTGAGCCTGGCTACCTAATCTATACTAGGCATAATAAACTTCGCTTTTGTACTTGTTTTGTTTATAAGAATAATATGATTACAAACAAAACTATTTTAATTCTCCATAGGCACTTGCAACAAAATACTTTAAATGTTAATTTTATTAAATGTATTAGATGTTTGTCATATATGACCTTTGACCCCAATCCCGCCAAGTGTCAAGCGACGATGAAGCCTTAGGTGGAGCGTGCCTTCCCAGGAGAAACCTATTCACTCTTAAAGAGCCCCAGGTATACTGATCAGGGAACTCTTCAGCACGCAAATAATTCCACTCCTTTGCAGTACCCATAACGAAATGAATGAGTTTTTAAGATAAATTGTAATGTTATTCAATTTAATTTTGTGAATTTCGCGGTGAACTTGCAGGGTCCATGTTTTTAGATAATAATTTTAATTATAAGAACTTCTTAACTAGCATGGAAGCAATTAATTTGAATTTGACAAATTTTGCGTTGTCAGACTCAATACTACAACAAGTTCGAGGGATTTTTACATAACAAAATAATATTTCTCTTGTTTGTGTAACATATTCCTCAATCAACAGAGTTAGTCTGATAAAGGAATGACTCCTAAAACAAACTGGATTTATTTTTCTTATATATTTGATTTGTATTCAGAATTTTCAATGATTGTTCTAATGACATCGATCTACCTATCATTCCTGCTTGAACTCTTAACTTGTATTTGCTGTTGTTCCTTGACGGTTGATAAAAAACATAACGTAAACTATAGCATTCGTACCTAAACTCACGCCGTATTCTCTCGAGAGGCCTTGGCAGAGGTTGACACACCGCATTTCGCATGTTTATGTTGAGTCCCAGTGTGACACGTCGCGAATCCGTCGCCACTATCCAGTCTCAATGAAGAACATGGCACTCACAACTTACGGCGATCCGAGACTCATACCTTCGACCTGTCGGGTCGGGTCGGTCGGTTAACCAATGTGCGTAACAATCTGAGCTACCACGTCCTCAACCTCTTAATTTTGAAGCATTTTGTTTATATCCCTCTCTATATGTTATTTGTCATATTACAGCAGATGTACAAAACCATTGAAATCTAATAACAATTTTAACTCTGCATATAAGTACATTTTTTAAGCAAAAACAAAAGTTAGTTTCAACCGCATTTGCTCTACGTTGAACGTAAAAGATATTTAAAAAATTAAATTACACAGCAAACTACCATTTTATGTATCGACAGGTTAATTAAAAGTTTCGGAAAGTGTAAAATCAGGAGTCCCGAACAATTGCAGGAGCGAAATATTGAAGCTGACAACAAACTGTTAATTTAATAATTAAATCCTTAAAGAATCTCTCCAGGGAATAGTTATAAATAGGAATGCACTACCATTTACTGAACAACAGTTCCGTGACTGGAGGTGCAAACAAACTTAGATTTATATCTAACCGGATTATTCCGGTCCACGAAACGAACATCCGAATTAAAGCGTCGGAAACACATTAGTCAATACCAATAAATTCCTTTCCTTAAACTTATTAATATACTAGCTTTTGCCCGCGACTTCGTGCGCCTAGTCGAAAATAGTTCTAATAGGATTGATTACTTGACATTTATCATTATATTTTGGACAATTCACACAATGTCTTTATAATTAATAATAGCCTATGTGTTATGGTGTATAAGCTATATTATTGTAAAGTTTCATTAAAACTTATTAAGTAGTTTTTACGTGAAAGAGTAACAAACATCCATCCACCCATAATTTTTACAAACTTTCGCGTTTATAATATTACTAAGGATCAGTTGTTGCTTTTGCAAGACCTCTGTGACGCAGCGGTGTAACAGCTGGCTGGTAGCGTAGAGGTAGCGTGCGGATACCTTCATTGGCGGGACTTTGTGTTATTTAAAAGACGCATTATTTCGCTTATTAATCTTGAATGTGGTATTCTTATCTAAGCAGTATCGTTTCTTCATACCTACGATACAAGGTGAGGGCTTTTGCTAATAATTATTATCACTGTCCGAGCCTCTTGACTGAGCTCTAAGTATTTTATTTGTCCGACTCGTGGAATAGATTACAGTCGAGTGGTGGGATGATTTATGCCAATACATTTGCACAGAAAAGGGAGATTAAAAGGTTAAGTAGAGGTTAACCCCACCCCCGAACAACTTGTTGTTTGAGAGGTAATGTTATTCAAGTCTTCCAAGGAATCAGGTACGAACCACTTTCAAGTATCGATAAAACGAAGTAGGTGGAATAGTGTTTAGAACTTTGTAACAAGGAACGTCCGGGAACTTCGAAGTACGATCGAAGTAGTATAATTGTATTGTTATACTAACATTTGGTATAGAAACTTAATGGCTAAGGTGTGGATTTTAGGAATTAAAAACAAGTTTCTGGGCCATTGGTTTAATAATTGTCTTAATAAATCTACTATGTAAATATTATGCCGGGCCGGGCTTAAAGCTTGGAAAGACAGGCATAAAAATCCATTTAAATGATCCTACTATTGCACAAAATACATGTACGAAACACCAATAACATAATATCGCATGATAATTAAACCATGTTTTTGTTTTGTTAATGTTAGTTCTGCTACTGCATTCAGGCGCCGATCAATAAACATTTAATTATGGAAAATGTCATTAACATGTCAAGGTTAATAATGTTGTCAATTATTCAGTGTTATAAGGTTTTTAACATGTATTAATCATGTTTTAACACAAATTTAATGCATACTTATTTTTATTTTTTGAAGAAACTGAGACAGGTAAGCATATCACCGATGTTAATTGACTATTGTATTCGGAGTTGAAGAGGTTCTAGTTGCAGTGCCTGAGGAACACATGAAACTGGATTAGAAAAAAATAAATGAAATATTTTATTTAACTTAACTAAAGGGTATTCGTAACAATCATTCGTTTTTTACCTCCGACGCAAAAAGAGGGGAGTTATAAGTTTGACGTGTCTACTTGTGTATCTGTCTGTGTGTCTGTGTGTGGCGTCATAACTCTCGAACGAATGAAGCGATTTGTACGTATTTTTTTTTGTTCTAAAGGTGACTTAATTGAGCGTGTTCTTAGTTATATTTGGTCGATATCAGTTCTCCCATTCAAATGTTATGGGGTTTGAAAATGTGGATGAACAATCCAATGTACGCAAACATGTACAATCGGGGTTTTTAAAATTTGTAATTTCAGTTTTATTAAATATGTTGAACAATGATAAAACAATAAAGTCTATTATGTCTTAAAATATATATTTTCTAAGAGAAAATATATGTTTCTGAAAAGGGATACCCTGTGTTTAAGAGCCTGTCGACTAGTGCGAAAAGTCGCCCGGATGGTCCGCACCGGCGGCAAGTAAGTGCGTAGGCATGCAAAACCTATAGAAACCTAGAGCGTAACTGTCGCTGGACGACTAGTTGACTGTGTGTGTATATATATACATATTTATAGGTTAGGTTTAAAACCTTTCTTTATATTGTAACAAATAAAATGATAAAAGTAGACCTCTTGTCTTTGTACAGATTCGTTATAAAGAAACAAAAGCGTATATTTACAAGAAACTTTTAATGGCCATCTTTTTCTTTCGTTTGATCAGATCTTTCTGAAAGAAATACATTTTTAAAGTTTAAATACCTCATTCAAGGATTTCTATTTGCTCTATGTAGGCGAATATATCATATTATATACTAGATTTCATCTGTGACTAGTTTGTCCGTTCAGCTCCCTTAGACAAATACCAGTATTCCGCAAGCGTTAACGCCAACAGAAAATAAAAATTTATTGAAATGACGTAACTCGAGCGCGAGGAAATGTCATTTCAGTAGATTTTGTTTTATGTTTTTTGAACCGGGGCAAATCTTTGCAGTGGCGCACTTTGCTGCCATTTTGTCGCTGGTGACGAGCTTTTTTTTGGAAATAGATGTTGGGTTTTAGTGCCCTAGTTAGTAATCTACAACTCGGGACAGGAGCTCCAGCTTGTCCTTCCCCTAGATCTCGGGCTGGTTTTTGTCTAAGAGGCCAGAACGTGTATTTTATGTGACAAAATTTAACAAATTAGATCCGACATGAAAGTTCATTTCTACCTTAATTTCTACCTGTAGATGAATGATTTGTTGAAATCGGATGAGACCTTTAGACCTGTTTTATTCGCAAGAAGTTTCTGTTATGTAGGTCAGGTTTTACTATTGTGATATTTCATTAAAATGATGGCCGCAAAAGGTCGGCAGCATTTTCAATATTACTGAATAATGAAACTCGAGAAAGAAAATGTGGATTTTAAAATACGAGTTTTCATTCTCTAAGAGGGAGGGAGATAGCTTTATTTGTTTTTTGTCTGGTAGAGGGAGATAGGCTGAGGGTAGGCTCTTTAAATAATGTAAGCAGCTCATTCTAATGTTTCCGCTCCAACCGTCATGTGTAGATAATATGTACCAGGATTATCATGCAATATGAGCTCGTGTTCTACATTTATATTCAAGTGCTGAGGATGGCTTTAGGTTCTGATATTTTTACTTATTTACAAATACCTTTTACGTTAGGAGATTTTTCCTGTGAAGAAAACTTGCGACATATTCTTGTTTGTCAAGGTCAAAATAGCTATATGAAGCCCAAACAAATGAATAAACTTGTTAGGAATGTATTTCAATTTTAGTGTTGTGTGCAAATAACCACATCTGCATGTTATATCGGTTAATTACAGTAGCGATTCAACCACAAACCTGTATGTTTTTTAATCGACTTCCAAAGAGGATAAGGTTCAAGACGGTTACATGTTGCTTTTTTAAATTAGTTTTATTTAGTTTTATTTAAAAATTTCAAAACAATCGCGAGTGTATTTCTAACAAATATTACGTCCATTATTCATCCGAGTAAACTTTGCACTTTGTTTAGTTGGAAGACAGTTCATCTGGTGGATGCACGTATGCAACTTTGCTAGGCTACGGTCAGACACATACACATTGTTTTGTGTAACAGGTTTTGGCGATAAAAGATTATTTTATTTATAGCAAACGGCATAAAAAACTTTTTACGTACGAGTGTGTTTATAGGGCAGCATAAAACTAATGAAATGTTTATTTTTAATTAATCTTCATCAAAATATACTTAATCCAAACTTAAAGAACCTAACTTCGAAACGAAAACAATGGAACAAATGGATACTTTTTGGTTAATTAATGCACCTCAAGTTAAAACCTTAGCTACGTGAGTGAGGTAATTTATGTTAGGGAGCTTTTCGAGTGAATAATTATACCTAAACTTTAGTATTGCTTTGTATGTAATACATACTTAACATGCACAAAGGTGTTTACAGACGTGCTCTTTATGTAATGGTATCGTAAGATATCACAAACACAGGGATTAGCGGTTCACAGACGGCCGCTACGTTTAAATAAAGCAGAACGTCTGTGAATGCATCTCTCGCTATCCATGTGTGTTATGTCTTTCGAAATATTATCAAGTTTTTACCTCCAACGTAACGTGTGTGTTTTACGTATGTTTGTTAATAGTTATTTCAGCTTTATTATTAGCTTTTCTATTTTATTTATGAAATTCTATTCAAAAACAAAGTGAATATTCAAAGTCAAAACGTTTTTTATTCGAATACACTTAAAATCAAACTTTCAAATCGTCATTTTTACTACCACCGGTACAGAATCCGGCAAGAAACCTCCGTAGTTGCTTAAAAAAATCAATAAAGTTCATAGACTAAAAAATATGTAAACTTCAGCTCCTTTTATTTATTCAAACTTAAACATCCTGTCAAACGAATGTTTTATTTTGTATCTCTGTCTTTCCCATGATATTACGTGTGCATTCTCTTTGCTACAGTACAATGGTACCCAAATGAAATAGGAGTTGATGAAGGGAGTTGTAGCAATATCAGTTTTCCAGCAGACAATGTGCTGTTTGCCGAATTCATAAGTCCCACTTAATCATCACTAGGAAGTTTAATTTGCTAGCTTAATTAAAGCCTTGTCTTTCGGTAAATGAAATTATGTTTCAGCCTGTTTTGAATGGTAATTAGTAAATTTATTTGTTACTACCCCGACATCTTCTTAGTATTTGACAAAACTTAATAGGATTTGTATCTTAGAAACTGGAAATGGTTCCGCCGCTATGTAACAACGATGTTTTTAAAACATCAAAAGCACCACCAATGCGTTTCCCTAGCAGAAGTTAAATATATCAAACCACTGGTGCTAGTTAACACTGACTCTCCAATCCACAGCGAACGCCTCAAGGCAGAAATGTAGAGGCCAACCTAGACGCTCTAGCATAATAATAATATGTCCATACACATCAGACACACAAATTGTTTCTTTTACCGGTCTTGGATGTAGTATTCTTATCGATGTAGCTTATACCATATCGTTGCTTAGCACCTGCGACACAATTTCCTTCGATACTTTCTGCAGGGCTGAGTCAATGTGTGTGTCGTGATGTCGCTTATTATTTATTAATATAAAATATATATATATATATATATATATATATTTATATATGTGTAGACTATCTTTACCTAGAGATATAGATAGATTTGGATCTAAAGTAAATACAAATAAGTACTTATACTTTAATACTATGATTTAAATATGTTTCATTCTATCGTAGTGAACTCGTTTTAAACAGCTCGAACTATGAAGCGACGAAAGACCTAAAAAATAAGGTTTTTAGGTTCTAAGTTTCCTGAACTTTAGCCAGCGTTTTGCATGGCAACCGCTCTGAACTTTATGTTTACTGAAAACCGGGACAGGAGAATAGGACACGAGAAAATACTTGCTCGGAAATTGTCTTCGAGCGCCTGTTTCTGAATGGAAGAATGCAAAGACAATTGTCATGTAAACATTTCTTAGCAAGGTTTGATGTTGATATAGATCTATGGAATATTGACCCAGAAAGCATATATGTGCAATTATATAATAAAGTTCCATTACAATTTCTCAAATTAACTAAGACATCTCTGTCTGAACTAGATTATATATTTTGTATTTCAGACATCACCGCTCACATTTATTCCTTACGACTACCATATGTTGTTCAATTGTTATTGCTGTTTCGACATTAATCAAAAATAATAAAAATATAAAATAAACGTTACTTAAAATTATATGAAATAGGTTCTAGGTATTATATTTTTATTTTGATTTTACAAATAGAAACACTGGAATAAGTATTGGAAAAAAAGTTCCTTGACGTGGTTGCGGGGTTGAAAAGTTTGAAATCGTCACAAAAAAAAAATCGGTAAAGTGCGTATTCGAATGTTCATTATATACTTATTTAAATGTTTAATTAATTTTGTTTTTTTTGTTTTGTTTCAGGTATGTAAGCTGAACGAAAATAATGAAATTGCAAAATATAAAATATCCCTCTTGCTAAAACATTTAAATTCTTGTAACTAGCAGTGTTATTTACTAAAAATCCCTTATACATAAAACATAAACAGGTAAATAAAGACGTACATAAACAGGTAAATAAAGACGTATATGTAATACATACCTAGATTTATCTGTGTATAACGTAGGCGTTGTGTGAGTTCAGGTAATGTATTTGTTTTCTCATATATATTTTGTTTGTGTTTTATACCAAGGAACATTTCGTATTTATATGGTCGAGTGCCGAATACAAACAAGAGTCTTATTTAGAAGACAAAAGTCGTCAATATTTGAAGCACTTTAGCATTAGGCAGGGTTCACTTCACGACTTACTCGCATACAGTTTTTTGAGAAATATTTCATCGTTGAACTAAAAAATTGATGATCAAATTATTGATGACTTTAAAACAGCAACATTCATAGTATAATATTATGGTTCCGACTAAAATTTGTTTATTATTTACGGATTATAGTATCGTTTTGGTAAAGTTTGTATTTAGGAGATAGCTTATCTTCAAAACCAATTCTAATAGTACAATTTAAAAACAATGAATTTGTAATACAGGTTATATTTGTAGTACAGGTTACATTTGTAGTACAGGTTACATTTTGATTAAAACATTATACTAAGTTTAAAAGCATTTAGTTACAGTTTTGGTTAACTATATTTAATTTCAAATAATAGTCAATTGTGGTAGGGACTTTTAAGTTCTTGTGACACCATGCAACACACATTGACATAACTTTGTTTAACATCATTTATTTTTACAGTCACTATTAAAGTTAATGATGTGAACACACCTTTGATAGTCTCGAAGTCACGTTACTTAAAAAATATGGAAAAGCTGATATCTTGTTTTATTTTTTTTTATTTATTTATCTAGCAGGTAAAAAAACTAGAAAACAAATTATATCCTTACAAGTTCAATTAATATTTGCTTGAAAATTAGTTGCTTAAAGCAACTAAAAATTTGTAAAATTTTGATAAAAACGAAAAAAAAAAACATTTTACGTCTAAAATTTATTTATTTTATTCAATTTATTAGTTTAAAAAAGTGAAAGGTCTTAGTACTTAACCTGACTAAAGTTTAAAAATTACGAATACAATAAATCAGTTTTTTCTGAATAAACAAGTAAAATTCATAGGCAAGTAAAATTTGTTGCTAATTCCCATGGAGAGCATTTAATTAATTTAATGTACATACATTTGTGTGTTTTGGAATATTTATTTGCGAAATACTGTAACTCAAATTTAATGCCTCTAACTTCGAGTTACAGTACTAGGTAATTCCTCTAAAAATCTTATCTAACCTAAATTATATCTAATAATGTAATCTAACCTAAATTATATATCTAACAATACTAACATACTTCTAAGTACCTTAACTAACCCAACACTTTCCACTATGGATTGAAATGTCCGAAATAAATATTTATTATTATTATTATCTCCCTTTCATTAGTGGAATTAGAATAGTATTCTGTTTTGATATCCACCAGTCGTAAGACTGCTTCAAACACTCGCTCCATTTTTATTAGTAGTTGAGTCTAGAATATGTCTCTAGTCCTTCCCATTTCTTTTAAAAAGTCGGTCTCAAGACAGCCGGTAGCAAGAGTAAGTCTATGTAGCCTATGCTTCATTGCACAGCTGTAAAAGGAGCTCAAAGGACGGCGCTGTTGATCCTGGTTGACTGGATTCCTGCAGGATTTTCTTCCGTAGAAAGAGAATTCCGAATCGGTGGTAGTAAAAAAAACTGACGATTTGAAAGTGAAAAGTGAACGAATAAAAAACATTTTGACTTTGACTTTGATAGGTGTTGCAGTAGACCGAGTGGCGGGTGTCTCTCGAAACCATATCAGCTTCGTTAACTGTTGTTGTTTGCCCTTTAAATTCAATACAAAAAATCTTCTTTGTTTTCATCACAAATATCCTGAGCTCATCCTTCAATGAGTGATTCATGTACTGCGGAATTGAAAATTGAAATCACTTAGCAATCAGCGTTCAATGCACGCCAATTGAAATGGAATGCTTTCAGGCAATTACATGGTGCATTAAGCCGATTGGTCCCGTCGTTCGAGTCGGAACCCATCTCTGTAATCTCCTGGTCTATGACTGGAATAAAGTTTATTCATTGAACTACATATCTACATCAGTACAGGTACTGCTGTAGATATGTAAGCGTATGTCAAGGCGGAATAAGTTTAGCGAGGAATTTTTTCGGAATAACAATGGTCATATTGTTTACGTTGATTAAAGAACTACGTGGTATATGAACATTTACTAAATTAAAACAATAGTAGTCATTATTTTTTATTTTAAATAGATTAATTATAAATTTACCCAAACACAATAAAATTGTGAAAACTTAAACATAAGTATCATAAAAAGGTGGATTTTTTTCGATACACATTTTCACAATTATTTCCTAAATTGATATCTTTGATTCGTTTGTATCAAAAAAGGATAAGTCAGACCACACGCAGATTTAATATAAAAACCAAAAAAAGCAAAAAAGAATTTCATAAAATAGACGTTCATGAAATGACGAACATTCCCTAGAAAATTTCCACCAAATGTCGTGGAATCTGCTACGTAAACATGGCATGATATATGGTTTCGCTTTGTTCGAGCTATTTATCTCGACTACAGCGCCACCTATCGTGTCCAAATACATGTCTTACTGAAACTAACAATAGTTAACCTACCTATGTATACATTTTAATTGAATTTGGTTTGTAGTTTCTAAAATGTATATGAAAACAGCCATGGTTAATGGTAAGAGAAAAATAAAATTCACGCAATAGTTAGTCAGTATTTGGTTATAAATTCCGTGTAGGTTAGCGTCTAATGACATACATTAGACGCTTTTGCCAAACTCTTGTTGAATATTTTGATTTTAAAAACTTTACTCGAGTTCGTCTCAACTTTTCTCAACACAATTTCGTTGCTTAAATCTAGTTTTAGCAAGTTGACGCGTTCTTAAATTTAATTTAAATTTTAGGCGCGTTCATGGTTACGTAGAAGCGAAATTCAAAAGCGCCTTTGACAGATCTGCCCAATTATTTGAGGGAGTATTGGTGATGAATCGAATGTTCTACGTGCAGGCATCGTGCGTTCGGGTCGTCGAAGCATGAAATGCAGTGTTCGTACATGTAACACGTTTGCAATTACAAACCTATTTCAGGAACAATGCTAATTTGAAACTGATTTTCGATAATACAACATCCTCCAAATTTAAGGCATAAGAATACTAAAGTACACCCCTGACCAAAGCTTGCGTTTATTAAAGTTTAATGACGGAATCAGTAGTCATTATAAAGAAGTTGGTAAATGCGCATTTAACATACGGTTTTAAAAAGATAGCAGGGAATGGTTGGCACAATTTTTAAGTTTTGCATATATTGTGCCTCAGTTCTCAGTATTTCATTTGGCCCGAAACTGTGCCAAATGTAATTTACGAAAAGAAAATTTTCAGCGAGATTTTTTGAGAACCGCTCTTCGTTTAGCGAAGCATACGTGTGCTTGGCAGCTTAATGAATGATTGAATGATTGACAGACGGAATTGCTTCAATTGACGCGGCCGATCAATCGGAAGTTATTTTGTAAAAAGTACAAATACGGAACGAAACAAATGTTTCGTAGAATAATTTGGTTATAACATTGTTTTTGAAGAATTTATAATGTTCTAAACCATAAGGTTAAGGTGTTAAGGTTCGTTAGGTATTTGACCATGGCTAAATTGGTTATTTAATTTAAGTATTTCAGATGAGAATATTTTCTTGTTTTATACTTTTTAGAGTGCGGTTGTTAGTAGTCGGGTTTTAGTTTCTAAAATAATTTTTGATCGATACATTTGTTATATTTTTGATAATGCCTATACATAGCCTCTCATTTGATATGGTGCATCTATTTTTTATTATGAAAACATACTCGTTTTAGTCCTATATTTTTAAATATCACATTCGCTAATGAGAAAAAAAATCAAAGTATCCAATGACAATTGCGCACTTGAGACCTTTCTGGTGATAACTCATACGTATAAATCGGATCAGTAGTTTGGGCTCTAGGAGGGAACATCCATCCATCCATACATACATACCTACGCCGCCAAAATCATAACCCACGCCGTAGTCGGGGTAAAAACTATTGCCGGGATTTATTGTGACTGAAGAATATACAGTAGAGTGATGAAGTTTACATAAAATTATGTGGGGCATGTCAGCATATTAGTCACATAAAATGACTTACTTGCTTACACGGTACTAACTATGTTGCAAAAGTTTTCAAATTCCAAGCAAAGTTTCTTACTATGCCAGAGTACTTGGCATTCCCCCGAGATGTCAAGGTTACCTCAAAAGAGCCTGTTAAACCTCCACAGTTTTCGCAGATACTTCAACCGACGAAAAACCTCGTAAAAATCCTTAAATATTTCAGACTTGTCGCTTCCTAACCAACCCCTGTAACAGTAATTGATCCGAAAAAAATACGACTACGTAAAACCGTAGCTCACACTTACCGTAGTAACTACGTAGTAACGTAGTCACTACAAAGGTTACAGTTTTGAATGATCAGCGGAACCAATAAAGGTCATATAAACGAAAACTATCGTTTTTGAATATACCATTGACAATTTCTCTAATTTTGGCAAGATGGCCGCTCATTATTATGGATCATAAAAAAAATCAAATTGAATGGATTTTAAGGAAACTTTACAATAGTATAGCTTATAGATCAATATAAAACATAGCCTATAATTATAAAGATAAATGTCAAGTAATTTAAAATTCCGCTAGAAACATTTTCGACTTCTACGCGAACGAAGTCGTAGGTAAAGTCTAGTATAATTATGTGTTTACAAAGTTGGCCTGTTCAAATAAGATAAATTCTTACTCTAAAACTCTTGTATGGATGTGTATTCAAACAATTAAGTCGTGATTTAAGTTAACAAGGCGAATTTTGTGTTCACTCAGCTATGTATTATGCCTTGGGAGTTAGAACGTACTTACAATGAAAATCTCATACTTAACTCTAAAACAATATTCACTCTGCTCGCACTCATGCTAAACGTATAACAAAAGAAAGAGATGAAAAATGTAAACTTATTTTCTTGAAAATTTCGTACTTTATGAACTTGCAAAGATCATCAGCCACTGTTATTTGACATGTATTTTCTCCGGTGTTTCGTAAAAATAGTTCGACTAAGCGAGTTTGGTATTTAATTATGGATTATATAATAATGGTTTGTATTTATCATCGCATTACAACACACAATTTGTCAGCCCAGCCCTACGATATAATATGGTATCACAGGCACCAAGCTAAACTAACTAATGATTTGGTATATACATGTCTACTACATAGATAAGAATACTACATCCAAGACCTGTAAGCGAAACAATGCGTCTCGCAAAAGTTCAAATGAATTATCCTCGAAACTAAATATCTGATTTGAAACATTATTTTGTGTATATTAAAACTTGTAAGTACATTTTGCTATAAAGAATAATCTTCAGGGATGAAGTTGCAATATAGGGTAATTACTTAAAATGTATCAGTCATTCATAGTTTAGGTATTAAAGTAGACTAGAGTAGTTATTTATTAATGAATTTATATTAATTAAGTCTATTAAGATTGGTTTTGTTTGAAAATTGCTTTTAAATCAAAAGAAACCAGAATTTCCCTGTACATTTATTCTAAAAACCTGTTTAAAGCTATCTAATAGTAATCCCAGAACATTAAAAATCTTATCAATTCTCGAAGCATTCAAACAAGAAATTTGATTCCTCTTTTGTTTTATTTTTTGTAATTATCAAAACTAATAAGACGAAGTACGCTTTGTTACGTGGGGGTCATGATAAACTGGTTTTTACCAGAATCAAGGTACGAACGCGTAAAGTTAACAGTGTTAAGTTATTTCATAATCATAAAATACACTAAAAGGAAATGATGGTTTTATTTGGAGTTGAACATGATTATTTTAAATTTTATACATGACATAAAGACGTCTTAGTAAATTTATTTTATTAAATAACTCAAAATCCAATATTGAATACGAAGTTATCTCGGAACATCAATAAAAGATATTTTTTCCAGACAATCGTTGCAGGAAACTGTATATTTTTTTATTTCAACTTCAATATCGTGTCTGATCATATTTAACAAAGCTAGCGTTATGTGTTATTATTTAAATAAGCTAAACTGTACAAAGAGAAAGGCTTTATGGTCGAAACGGCACGTATTTCCGTATTTCAGGGCAACATACAAATGATAAACTGGTGTACCGGCTTAGCTTAACTAAAATAACGCTGCAATTTTAACTGGCTTTTTAGTTTTTGCTTTGGCTCCGTTAAATGGTTTGTAATAAAAGCTTTAAACTAGAAACCTTTTTTCTTTCTGGAAAGTGTATATGAAAACTCTTTGGTATTTTTTATTTTATTTTAGAACTTCAATTTTGTTTGGCAATGAATTTTTGATTAAGTAAATTTAGGTATGACAGCACGCAAATAAAAACATCCTCTTAACAAGACCTAAAAGATGTAAAGTATATGTTTCCATGTAGGTTTCTATCGATACAGGGGCTACATACAAAATAGACAAGCAGAACTTAAAACCCAATAACCACATCACACGCATACATTGACTCAGCCCTGCTCTAAAACGTAATCTTGTATCGCAGGCACTAAACAACGATATGCTATAAACTACATAGATAAGAATACAACATCCAAGACCGGTAAGCGAAACAATGCGTCTTGCAAATAACACAAAATTCCGCCCTAACTGGGATTCAAAGCTAGAACCTAGCGTAAAGGTCGGCTGTTTACACGACCGCGCCACCAAGTTACTACTACTTACTGGAACTATAATGCACATTTTTCTGAATTACTCATAATAGTATAGTTAAATAGACTTTTTTAAACTTGCGAGCAAAATGGGATGGATACCCCTCGATCGAAGATTCGAAGCTGGTCGTTAAGTTGTTTTATAATTTCGTTTCAAATTTAGAATGTGGGGCGAAGATATTGCTTGTTAAACGTTATATCAATACTCCTTCGAAACTCGTCGGAGTTAGGAAACAGATTTAAGTTCACTTCACACCAACTTTCCCAGATGAGGTGTTCCCTGAGAAATAGGGACAAACTTCTCGAAAGAACGATGGCTTAGAGCGTGCATGTTGTTTCACAATTCCTTATCATTAACTTTTAAGGCTTTCCTTAATTCTAGTAACTAATTATATCATGCTAGTATCATGCAATGTGTAATTGGAGCGTTGACGTTAATACTGTATTCATTAATTAGATTTTCAGTGCTTTATTGCTTGTTTGAAATAGACTTTGGGTACGTAACTACTCTGCACAAATATTTTATAGAATGCAAATTTTTTATTGAATATTTCGAATTGAAAGTGCTTATTTTAAGTATATTCGAATTAAAACATTTTGTCTTTGACCTTGATTTAACTGCTTCAAACACTAATGAAGTATGATAATACATAATGACACGCGATGTTATTGCTTAGACGTTCCGAAGTGAACTGATGTGTCGCGGGAACATTAGGTGTTCGGTTGTTACATTGGACTGAACACTTGGGTGTCTTTTCTTCATGAGAAAAAATAAAACTACCTCCACTTTTAAGCAATTAAGATTAGCATTTTTCCGCAGTTAAATGTTGTAACAAGCTAGTTTTTCCTTCGTGGAATATCCTTTATGAATTCACAAATGCCACAATAACCAAGCTTCCTCAATTTAGAATTCCTCGCGGTTTATAACTAGGAATGTATTAAGAATAGTTTTAAAGGTGGTAGAACTACGTGCAAGATCATTTGGATTGTCACCACCCTTACTGTTGTTTTTTGACATGAAGCAGTTCTGTGTGTTTCGGTTTGACGTTTAGAGGACCAGCCAGTTACCAGCACGAGAGGTATAAAAATCTTTTGCGGGCGGCCGAGGCTTAGAAATTGGCCAGATTGCGTCACAAATTGAGAGGAAATCTTTATAAATTTTGAGAAAAGTATTTTACAGTGCTGTAAATTAGTAGTTTTCAAAATAAACAATATTTGGTAATTTCTTGCAACCCACGAATATACATGATTTAAATGAACAGTGAGTTTATATTGGTCGTAATATTAGGCGGATAACTTTCCATCAAGGGAACCGCCTGCTTGTTTGCCTATAATGGTGAACAAATGAGCTCTGACAGGTCAAAATAAACTGGTCACATAACATTCTAAACTGCAGCCTATCAAATACACGAATGATATATTCTCGTGTGAGCTCTCATGCATGTTCTATTTATTAATATGATAAAACGGGTTCTAGCTGTATAAAGAGATAACTCGTGCCACTTTTCATCTGACAGGCAATATTGTTATGTTCGAAGTTCTTTTATATTATTAGTTTTTTTTTCCTCTAGCCAAGTTCGACAAGATGCATGTCAGTGAATAAATGTTGTTTTTTTAATCAACCCCTAAACGGGAAAAATACGTGACGGGATTTTTATTTATTGATAATTACAAAACCAACGACGGAAACAAGTCTACAAAAAAATATCACTTAGTATTAACACATAGGCCAATATTTGTTTACAATTTATTAGGAACAATTTTTCAGAGTAAACGGGTGAACGACTCACCGATTAATACTACTATTAGATTTGGTAGTTAAGTGTAAGTGTGTGTGTAGATGTGAGCGTGTGAGAACGTGTGTCTGTGTGTGTACGTGTCAATATATTTTCGTCTGCAGAAGTTTAATGATTTGATGCGTAAAGTGATTCTTAGTGTCAGTGAATATGTCAGTAAAATTAATATGGAAGCTATAGCGAAGCTGTGTTGGCTGTGTATTGAAACCAACTTTGTTTTAGATAGTTCACGGAGACTCAATATTGATTAAATAACTAGCTAATAAGTCTCATAAAACAATTGAACGTAGAAATACTGCAGTCTTCTATAAACCAGAAACCAGCGGAACTAAAAGGCTTTTTAATGCCTTCTTGAAAGATTTCCTTTTTTGAATTTGACGTAAAAGACTTTTAGGAACCATTTTAGAATTTTTTATACAAGACTGTTAGATACGCGAATTGCAAATGTCAATTCGAGCAGAAAATAATCAGTTGCGTAGGTTCTTTTTAACCCTCTGATTACAGTGAGAAAACAGTCTTAAAAGGTTCCGCGATCTGGAATTCTTGATTTTGATAATACTCACTATACTAATACTAAGCGCAAAAGTTTGTAAGGATATTCGGATGTTTGTTATTATTTAGCGCAAACTACTCAATTAATGAAACTTTACAAAAATATAGCTCATAGATCAGAATAACACACAGGCTATAATTTATAACAATATTGTGTGAATTGTCCAAAATATAACGTTAAATGTCAATTAGTCATTTTTTTATTGTACGCGGACGAAGCCGCGGGCCAAAGCTATTTGCTAATAAAGTACGGGGTAAGGGATTTGTACATGGTATCTTATTTACAGCTGTTAAAGTGGCAAATACCTTATGAGCGCAAACAAAGTTGCGTTGAATGTTGTTGGTGCTCTTTAAGGATTTATTTCCAGTTCGACAGCTTCGATCAAATGGAGAAACTTTGTGGTTGATACTTAGGGTAGAATTATTTCAAAATATTTAGAAAGAAATTCTGTAGAACAAGAATGGGTCGCGACTCACCCACCATACGTGTATCACGCCTCTATAATGATCTCTCGGAGAAGATACCTGAGCTTGATATTCACTTTTTGAGCCTTTCTAAAGTCTTAAGCATCCTAAAAAATAGTGACGTTTTTATGTGTGATCCTGATCTGTCTGTATAATTTTTAAGTTTTAAAAGTGTTTTAAATTACTATTTATAAGTTATTGCTGTTTTTAATTCATTTGTTTTTGTTTAATTATTGTAATTCGCATGCTGAGGTTACCTATTATTGTAAGAACAGTCAGCTATTATTATTTAGTATTTTGTACTGTATCTTATGTTGGTGACCCATTAATTAAATAAATAAATAAAACGATTTCATTAAAAATACAAAAAAACATTATGCTACATACAATGTAAGGTGTGTTTCTGTTTTGTAAAATCCGACTCATAAAATAAACACCTAGTCGCGTGATCAAAATTTAATGGATTTATTAAATGGTTTGCATTTAAATATGACCCTTAAGTGATACCAGTAAGAGTTATAATCCTTGACAAGTAGAGTGCTTATAAAGCTGACCTTAGCCGTTTTAATTAAAAAATTAAAAATTTACTTCTCATAGTAATACAACACGCTATTTCACGTGCAAATGTTACACTGAATACGCTTGTGATGTTGCTAACAAACTCCGAGCCCCCTTTTTGAGTGTCCCGTACAAAAAACAAACTTTTTAAAATGCAATTTTCTTTCAAAAACATGAAAAGTTACTTAGCATTACATTTTTTCCCTCTTAGTACAGAAAATACGGATTAAAACATTTTAACCTGCCATTAGAAAAGTAAAGTCGGCAATATTTTTGTTAGCTACGTTTGTACGTCTGTGATTCTTTACTAAGTTGCGAGCAAAAGCTAAAACGATATATACTCACTCACCACATTCATACACTCTCACTCACAATGTTTAACATCAAGTTATTTATTTATTTATATGCTATTTGTATGTCGAATGTATGTAAGTTATTTTATCTACTCTGTATTAAAGATGAATGTTAAGGGATACTTGGCTATCCTAAATACAGGTTGCTATGTAACCTAGCAAGGAGCCAAAGGGGTCAATTGTACAATGTCAAGTGAATGTCATACATACTTTTTATGATATAATTGTCAGATCTAACCTAAATACATTATTATAAAACTTACCTTATTCAGCGGAACTCTAACTTGTCATAGGGAGTGTACTCTCGAATTCAGTGTGAGTATAATTGGCATTTTTAACTTAATAAACATCCGAGGGGCTTGTTGTTTGACGTGTATCATCATTATTGTGGGCCCGGCTTTGTACGACCTTTTGTTTGTTCCACGAGCTGTGATAACCCTGCTCTTGTTAGCATATCATTTTACAATCATACTGAAATTAGGGTTGGCAATTAAGCGCTTTCTTTTGTATTGACTTTGTTGATGTACTGAATTTTTGTTAAGGATCGGCGTGTTTTTTCTCTCTGTTTTTATTTAATAACATACGGGTATGTTTTCAAAATAAAGAAACTTGTTTCGCACAGGATTTTGGGGATGAGTGGTTTCGTGCCTTTATCGCCTTGGTGTATCTTGGCCTCGTGTCAATCTGGAATCCCTTACAAATGAAAAACGAACGTGCCATATCTTAATTTTGTAGGCTTTAGTTGGGTTTTGAGGTATTTCGGTAGACAATTCAGATATTTTCGTGAATATTTATAAGGCTAAAGAAAAAATAATAGTATTCAATCATTCTATTTGAAGAAAAAATAAAAGATGTTTTGGGGAATAAACTTTTAAAATTACTCATCCTATTTTGATTCCTTTTTTAATGTTAGAAAAGAAATCCATGATGGACATCGTCAAAATTTTATTAAAAATAGATTATCAACATCAATCCAAACATTTGAGCCTAATACTACAGATAAGCTATTTTTATACATCATGAGCAAACAAGCAAACTGTTCACCTAATGGAAAGTTATACCGCCGCCAATTGGCACGAACGATGCGCTTGGTGACTGGAACGCCAAGAGCACCGCCAATGCGTTGCCATGTAGAGGTAAAGATGTTTTAGCTCTCGTGCAAAGCCTTAGTATTAATTCGTATTCATTACAGAAAGGCTGTTTTCAAATTATTTATCTCCTACCGTTGGTTGGGTCCCTCACCAATTAAACTAAGATATCGTAAAACAAATATATAGCCTGAATAAATACCGGCTCATGTTAATGAAAAACCTTTTCTAAGCAGATATAAATCACTAGTATATTTCACGCATAGGAAAAGGCGATATACTCAACTATAAAATTATAAAAAAGGTATAAATTATCGTCCCCGTATTGCGGGTACATATATACATACGTAAAATCACGCCTTTATCCCTCGATAGGGGTTAAACACCGCATTCTTCATGTTCATGTTGAGTCCCAGTGTGACAGGTAGCAAATCTGTCGCCATTGTCGGGTACACTGTCACGCGGAACAGATAAGCAGTATCGCGATAAGGTATTACGTAAATATTGATGTTATTGACGGTAAAGTTATATTATCACGATACTAGGATCACTGGTATTAATAGTTTAATAAAAATAAACCTTTGCTCTTCTGTTCGAAAACAAAAACATATGTGCCTTTCATCTGCAAAGATATCAAAGTAAAAGAGGGATGATTTTGAAAGCCCTTTTGGAAATGTGTCGCATTTACTGAAGCCCTAGGGAGTTAGATAGCACTAAGTACGTACTCAAAACCCTTGATAATGTGAAAAATGTTGCCATTACCGTGGCTTATAGGTAAAACCTACGCTTCATAGGTAAAATGATAACGATAGTGCTTCTATAAGCTTATAACTAAGAATAGCTTATAACAACTATTATTAGCTTATAATACGTAGAATTTGTAGGCAGATAACAGAAATAAATTGCAAATGAGAGTTTTAAAATATAACCGGCCCGGGATTAAACAGTATATAAGTTTTAAATGTTTTAAGTATTTGTTGTTATAGCGGCAACAGAAATAGACACTCTGAAAATTGATGATTTTTGAGATACAACCCGCTGACTGACGGACGGACGGACAGCGGAGGCTTATTACTAAGGTCCCGTTTTTCACACTTTGAGTACGGAACCCTTAAAATTGCAATTTCAAATAGTACGATTCAACAGTCAGTTAAAATGGACTTGTATTAAATTTATAAGAAAATGATTCCTGAATGTAATATAATTTTAACTTACTCTGTTTTTTCTCTTTGAGTATATTCCCTTTGAAAATTTTAAGGGATTTCGAATAGTCGAAAGGAATGGACAATTAATCATTGCTATTTATTTAACGAAACACTTATGATATTTACGATTCAAATATGAGACAAGCACTGTTCTACATTATAGAAGTAAATTACTAACTAAATAATATTAATTAACGTTAGTAACGGTAGTTTGCAACCGCTCTAGCCACAGAACCTTTCCGCTCAACATAAACACACACACCTACACATAGCGTAGGTATGTACGTTACTCATAAAATATCACCAACAGATTTCTACGTTAGAACGAATAGTTTAATGCTAGAGTTGGCAGCTTCATAACTTCGAATTTAAATGAAAAGTCTTGCGAACATTTCAAGCACGTAGCTGGGCAATAAACGTTCTTGTAGGTAAATAGGCAAGCACATTTCCTGCACGTATTAAAATCTGAAATGTACTAGTCCACAAGGACGTTTTAGTTCCTCGAGCACTCCAACTGAAACCTCTTCAAATCGACAGTAAAGGGGTTCACATACCAGCGCTATAATATATCGTATGATATCTCACAAATAGCGGGAAATGCATTTACAGGCCCGCAGGCAGTGAACCGCTATTCCCGCTGTGTGCGTGTGATACTCGTATCTTAAGATACCGCTATTTATTATAGTGTTAAAGTGAAGTGTTATTTCGCTATCTGTGATTCCCTTAAAAAATTGAGTTCAAGGATTCACCACCTCCAGCCACCTCATCTATATCTATACTAATTAATCATATACAGAGGAAAGATTTTGATTGTTTGTTTGATTTTTGCTTAGAAACTACTGGACCAATTTGAAAAAGTCTTCTCTATTAGAATTCGACATCATCCCTAATGAACATAGGCAATAGAATAATTACAAAAAAGTTAAATACTACTATACTCTTCAAAATGCATTCCTAAAATAGATAATATATCTTCTGATTAAACTTAACATATTATATTAACTCAAGCCGTAGTCCCTCGAGAGGGGTTGGCAAAGGTGCTTGCTACACCGCTTTTCGCATGTTTATGCTGAGCCCCAGTGGGACAGGTTGCGAATCTGGCGCCACTATCCGGGCACATTGAGAAACATGGCAGATACAACTTACGGCAAACCGAGACTCGAACCCTCAACCTGTCGGGTCGGGTCGGTTAGTTCCCAAGGCACGTAACAAACTGAGCTACCACGCCCTTCTGATTAAAAACCACTTTAATTTAACATACAAAAAAACATCCTAATTAAATATAAATCCACCTAAGCCTGCGGTTCTAATTTCACGAGTCCTTTCATTCAAATTGGAGGTAATTCAGGAAGTAATCTCATTTGCTGGGAAACGGGGACAGCGATTAACGATAATGTCCTTGCCCCTGCTATACCCAAGGTGCAAACATTACCCCGGGATTCTACTTTTCTATCTTTTCTTTGTCCCCGGTCTGAAAGTACGTGAAGCAACAAGCTGAGTCAAGACTTTGAAAACACGCTACACGGATCATGACTTTTTCAGAATCAGTTTCATGTATGTGTGGCAACACAGTATTACATAATGCAAGACATGTAATTACATATTATATAATTAGTAATTATTCAGTTTTACCGCAGTCCGCGTTAGGTACTACTTTAATACCGTAGCTCCCCTAATCGATGTAATGTAGATACTGGTATGGCGAAATGCATAACGTGTACCTGACAACCTGGTATTATTCAGCACTAACAGTCCCCCACAGTTCAACCCTTCATGTGTCTTATTTTTGCTTTTGTATAATATCCTAAATATGCGAGTGCGATGCCCACTTCCTGTAGCAACTGTAGACAATGTGTTGCAATAGCACGACTTTTTTCTACGTATTTCTGTGAGATACCTTCCGTAGCCAGCGACACGTCGTCTTCACAACAATACATAGAAACCAGTCGTGCCGCCATATCAAGACGTCTGCTGCTACGTGTAGTCGCTATTGATTTGGCACCTTTAGATCAATGAGAAGCACACCGAAGACCAGTCATAAATTTAGGTGCCATTAAACAAATGCCTTACAAAAATAAAAACTATACAAATCAAAGTGATTTTAAAACGTGAACGGTTGCAGTACCATTTATATCAATTGATTTTGCTCCAGTAAATAAAGAGATTAACATTTTGTTGCTAACTTGGTTGAATATAGTGCCTAGTTAAAAATATCAATTAAAATAAACACATCACAACACACATATTGACTCAGCATTACAGTAAGATTGAAGAATCTTGAGTCGCAGATGCTAAGCAACGATTTGGTATAATCTACATAGATAAGAACAATAAATCCAAAAATGGAAGCAGTTCTCATACCGTATGTCTTATAGTTTAAATATATGAAGTCTGCAGCTCATAATCCCACATTTAGAGACCTATTCTCAGTAATTAAGAAAGCATACGTTTTACTTCTAGTAGAAATGTTTAATACCGCAATTTAATGGAAGTAAAAATCAGCTTTTATATAATAAGCAATGCCTAGAAAATTTAAACCGCATTTCATTTACCTTCAAACTTGGAACAGGTAATTATAAATTCATTCAAGTCCAAGAGGGCTCGAAGGCGGAGTTTCTCAGCGGAAAGAAATAAAGCTAATTGCTATGCTTGCGCTTGCATGAATAATGAAAGCAAGTGGACTATTTTGTAACGTTGGTCTATAGTAGGTACAAGAAATATTGTACGATAAAATTTGGTGAAAATTGGTGGTAGATCTAGGTACGTCTGAGTTGGTACAACGCTCCTTTTTATTTATGCCGTGAAGCAGTTCGCTGTGATTCGGTTCGAAGGATCGGAAAACCTGTGTAATAGGGAGTGTATATGAAATTTAATTTGACTATTCAATCAATTTATCGTAAATAGTATAATTACAGTGAAAACGGAATTAGAATCGCACAGTAAAACAGGGAGATATAACCATTAAAATTAAAAGTATCTATCTCGCTCATCAGAACAACCTTTTCTATGGTAGTTATATGGTCATTGTACATAATGGATCTGGTTATTTAATATCATGTCTATTATCAGAGACTTGTAAGCTTTATAACTTAGTTAATAAGTCAAGTATTTGAGAGAATCTAACGGATTTTTGTATATCACATATTTATCATATTTGTATATCGAATTATTATAAATAAAAAAGGCGAATTCCCTGTAACTGGTACGAAATGTATATAGATAAATAGATAACGCATCCAATAAATGCTAGTGTGACTAGCCAAGGATAAGAAAATTGTTGAATAAGAATTTATTCATGATCAGGTTCTGATCTACCTGCAAGCTCTATTAAAACATTAGCCGATAGAAACAGCTTAGCTCTTACTTGGGTAATTTAAAAATAACTCATATAATTTTTTTCCGGGATAAAAAAGTGATTGGGTAAAAAAGAGGTGTATTACGTAAATCTTTTTTTTTCTTTTGAGACATATCGTCGGTGATAGTGAAAAAAAGATTGGAAAATTACCATTACTTTGATTAGAATCTTAAAAAGTTAATTTTTGGTTACTTCTGAAAATTTTATTAATTATGTAGTTCTGCGGTATATTCCACTGTTAGTGACGTAGAATTGCGAGATCACAAACGATATTAAATTATATATTTGTGATATGACAAATTACAAATAACACGACGCCCATCACAAAACCGCAGCATTACCACAACTGTTGGCTTGTAGTGTTCATATGTGTATATTAAATATATCAAAAGTGCAAAGCTTTGAAAGCGGCCATAAATAACGTGATATATAAAGTTACATACAGATATACATACACACACTATTATGCTTCTTTGTTTCTACAATCAACATTTTCAACCACTCCAATTTATTCAGAGCTTCAACAAATTGTTTCTTTTTTTTCAATTTCAGTTATAATTAATTTTGAAATCAGTTTCTTGGCACCAGCACTTTACAGGGCCAATAAATTGATTTATTTCTTTAATAGCTTTTGCATTTTCATTATGAATTCATTTTAAGGAACAAAGCTAACAAGGTTGTCTCGCTCAAAGCAAAGTTTGCGTGCATAATTTTGTTTGAAACTGCCTGTTAAGTTAATAGAAACCCTGGTTTCTTACTATTTTCTTAATAAGTGCGCTATTGATTAGTCTTTTCCTTATGATAAAACTTTGTAGGGACGTATTAAAACTTTGTGATTCAATTTAAAATGCTTACTAGCATAGCTTTGAGAGATTTAACAAAAGCGTTAAGGTTGTTAGGTTTTTGAGATCTACTGTTAATTCTTTTTCGTGTTTGTTAATTTTGAATTTAAATAATGAAGTCTAAGAATTAATTAGATAAAAATATTGCATACTTATGAGTACATCATGCTTGTACAGTGGCGGACAAATCATTGAAGACACTTTCTATTGAACTGCATATAACATTTTTGATAGTTAAAAGTAAATTGAAAAAAAGTATTAATTTCAAAATAATTGTTGATTATCAATACCAATAAACCCTTTTCCTGAATTAATGACAGTTAACAATATTTAAGTATTATTTTAGCAATATTTCAGATCCTATTCATCTTAATTTTTGTCCATCACTGAAAATTGTAAATTTTACAATTAATAGGTTTGTCAGGAATAACGTAAATAAACAAAAATAAATCAATACAACTTGTTATTTATTGAAAATTAAATAAATAAATAAATTTTTGTGTTAAAAATGGAGCACATGCTATTTCTGTTATTTTCGGGCAGCCTTATTGTCTGCGGTGAACATCAGTTTTCATTTAACCTATATATCTCTATCTTAGTCTCGGCTTTGTACTTACAAATGTCTTGGCTTGAAACATTTATTCCTATATAAAATACTTAGACATTTTCAAGATCTTTGCTAGAACTATGACAGAAAATCAAATACAATACAATAAAATAATAGACATCTAGGTTCATGATAGTCATTAAAACGGTAGTTAGTGCTAAGTCAGTTCGTCTAGTAGTTATACAGTGATTTGAGTTCTTTCTCGTACTTTGTTGTGTAAATCTTCTTCGGGTCGTACTTCTTCTCCAATTGGTACCAGTAATCAGTTTCGTAGTTGATCAGGAATTTGATGACCATCCTCATGCCGTGTCTCTGCGCTTTGGTACATCTCTCGCAGCCAGATTGGAGAGCTTCAGTGATGTGGGCTGGAAAAAATAAAATGTCAAAGAGATAATATCTACTTTTAGATTTAAAAAGTTGCGAATCCAGGATAGTTTTGGAGGGACACCCTTAAATCTGACCTCTGCCCTTTTGTTGTCGATTGGACTAAATAACCTTAGTTTTCAACGTAAGGGCTACAAATCCGAAGAACTAAGATGCTTTTAGGAGGGGGGCTTAAGCCCTTAGCCAGTTGCATCATTTGTTGGATCCGCCAGTGGACAAAAACGTGAAATTTTATACGTTTTATGTGAAGTTCGCTCTAATTGGAACTATTTAGGTTATTTTTTTAGCAGTGGACGTCTTCAGTTTGATGAACATGCCTTTTTATTGTGGCAAGCATTTGACCACAATTTCACCAAATGGTATCGGTTTGTTACCACTCTAACGTTATGCGTTAAGTCATCAATATGAAAAGGAACCCCTGACTGATTAAACATAAACACTGGTTTTTCTAAATAGTAAAAAAAATAAAAAAAAATCTAATATAACACTATTTTTGAAATTTGTTTTGAATGTGATCTGTCGCTTTTTACAATTAAATAAAATAAAAGGTATAAATCATGCAAAATAAACTCTTTTTTTTACTCAATTTCTTTGCATGAAAAATACAGTGTTGATTATTTTTAAGCCGTTCGTTTGCAAAATAGTCGCTTGATTTTTAAAATTGTTGAAAATATAACAAACATTTTGACCGGTTTCAATTGCCATTTGCCATGTGTGAGCTATGTTTTTTAATTCTCGAATTTAAGGATTACAAGTTACAAAGGTATGTGTTATTACTGGAAAGTCTATTTTTATCTTTTTAATTTGATTATAAAACAAAGTTTTGCACATTTTATACAAAACATTAAATTCGTATGAACATATATTCAATAACATATAAAGGGTTAAAATAATTTCATTTATAACTGAAATATTATTCCAATTCAATTTTATAGTAATTTTTTGAAGCCTGTAATTTGCTAATTTTCATATTATTAAAGATATTCGCAATGTTTAATTTAGATAAAATATTTCAATCGAAATGAACTCCGTTTTTTATTTACAATCAAAAGCGAACAAAAGGTGAGTTCAAAAGCTTTTTAAAGTTGATTTCGTACAGCAGTTCCCTGCGGATGAAATTTTGAAACGGAAAAATGGAGCTCGCGTTTAAATTATTTAAAGTAGCTGACAATTTATGTTTCACTACCGTTTGCGTTGTTTTATTTTAAACAAGGCCACGCCCGCGACTTTGTGTTGATTTTTTATTATTATTAAAACGAATATGTAGTCGCGGTTTTTCGCACTAAAAATGGTTCGCATTTATATTTGTTCTTCTTTTTCTTGAAGTATTATATTTTGATTGACTTATATTTTATATTGGTTTCACCCGTGTAAGTACAAGTACTTAAATTACACCTACATTTGAGCTCTTTCGCCTCTGGTGTGCACTTTCCCTGGTCCAACGCGCATTTGAGGTATGCTGTCATAAGTCTCTTGTTCGACAGGACTTCGTCAAGGTCTATTGTGTCATATTTGTCACTATAAGGTTCTGGTTTCTCACAGTATACCGCGCAGGTGAGGCACATGACAACCGTTACCAAAATAAGCTTCATTCTGGAAAGATAAATGCAATAATAATAAACACACACATTGACTCAGCCCTGATCTAAGATTTAATCTTGTATCGCGATATATATGGTATAAATTAGAATTCAACAGCCAAGACCGGTTAGCGAAACGATGCGTCTTAGCGGGATTCGAACCCGGAACCTCTAGCGTAGCAGTCGGCTGTTTACACCACTGCGCCACCGAGGTAGCAATACTTTTATTATATAATTTTTTGAATTGACTCAGACCTGCAGTAAGTATCGTAAGAACTTGTGTTACAGAAACTAAGCAACGATATGGTATATACTACATAGATAAGAATACAACATCCAAGACCGGCCAAGCGAAACTATGCGTCTTGCACATAATACAAAGTCCCGCCCCCGCTGGGATTCGAACCCGGAACCTCAAGCGTAGCAGTCGGCTGTTTACACCACTGCGCCACCGAGGTAGCAATACTTACGATATAATTTTTTGACTTCATTGATTTGGCCCTTTATTAAAGTAAAGTCGTGTATCGCAGACAGCGAGCAATGGAATAGTGAAACTATAAATAAACGAATACGATTTTGATACTACAATTGTTTACATAAAGATGATTAATGTATGTTCAAAATGTAAGCATTAAGACAAGATAAAGCGAAGTTTTTCAAAAAAAACTTTCTTTGGGTTGTCAATTTTTTATTAAAAATTAATTATTTTCTTTCTTTTGCAGGTAAGAATTGGCGTTTTTCCGGTAAATCTCTGCTAAGAAACTGTAAAAGTATCATCATCTTTTCTAAGTAAATTGTTGTATATTTATAAAAAAAAAATATCAACGATGATAATACAATTCATATTTAGAATGTTTATTTAATTTATATATATATTTAGTGTAAGTTTTTTTAATAATTTTCTTCCAAGTAATTCGTATTTCCTATGTCAAAAAACTTTGAAACTATTACTGTTCACTTACTTGATTTAAGTTTCTATTTATAAAACGAATAATTTATAACACTTTATTTCACTTTCTCGATCGCTATCGAACTATGATCTCAGAAATTAATATCTCACTATTTATATTGTCTGGACATCCTTAACAATATCTCCTTGTGTTTTTTTATTGAGAAACTACAGAACCTTGCATTGTTACTCTGATTATTAATTTTTCCTGAATCATCATAACGTCGGTTCGAGTTTTTAACGATTTTATTATGGAGTAGCCGTTTGAATTTCCGTGAAAACCCATAAATTAAAAGATGTGTCTTGAGTCGCACGCCAGCAACCACGACATTGGTTGTGTATGTATATGGTTTTCGCTATACCACATTGTAAGGCGCTGTTGAAACATGTATCTTGTGTCGGACACCAGCTACTTTTTGTTGACGACACCGAACACACACCATAGGAAATGAAATTTGTGTTTTGTTAAGTCGAGTTTGTGTTGACAACTTTCGGTGTCTGGGCACTGATTTGCATGAAAATGTCGTGGTGGCTGGCGTCCGACACAAGACACATGTTTGCGCAGCATCTAATGTAACTTTATATAAAAGTCATACCAGGTATAAACCCATTAATAAGAAACAAAATTACTACTACATTCTTCTACTATATTCTTCCTTGCATTTCTTCTTCACCCGCTAACGACTTCCGACATCGTAAACATACTGACATACTAACTGTAATACAAATCTAGAACATACCACCGAAGTTCTAGCATTTGGGTGCGAAGTTAGCTATTTAGTTTTATATAGTTTTGGATCGAAATGTCGACGCTAGCCTTAAAAAGTTATGGGGAGCTCCTTCACTGTCAATATTATCAAGCGATACTCGGAAAAGGGGCTCTGAAATGCTGCCACCGAATCCGACACATCCGATAAACCGACCGAACATAAAATCAACGTAACACTACTTTCAAAATCAATGTGAAACGTTTTTGATGCAATATTTATTAAACAAAGTTCAATCGGAATGAATGAATCTGCGAGTTAGAGCTTGCGTTGTAAGAAACACACGAGCATTCGACCGGTACTTACGATTGCTTAGTTAGTAGAACGCAGAGTTCACGTAAATATTGATCGTATCGCCATACTCATTCAATGTATTATAATATCACGATACTAAGATGATGATGATGATGTGCTATTAATAATGTGACACCCCCCAACAAAGAATTCAAAGCAAAAGCGACTAATAATTATTTACTAAAATTATAATTTCAAATATTTTGGATCGGAAGTGCTGTATCATCAAGTCATTTGCATAAACCTATTGTTTGTAAACCTTGAATGATGCAATGAGATAAAACGGTGACTGTTCGTTAAAGGTACAATCAACGTCATTAAAGCAGTGGATTTTATATAAGGAAATTGCAGATTTTCTAGTTTATTATTTTATTTTTTTGTCGACCTCGGTGGCGAATTGGTGTAAACAGCCGACTGCTACGCTAGAAGTTAAATGCAAGACGCAATGTTTTGCTTACCGGTCTTGGATATTGTGTTCTTACCTATGTAGTATATACCATATCGTTACTTATTTCCTGCGGTACAAGATTATCTAAGTGCAGGACTGAGTCAATGTGTGTGTCGTTTCAGTAACATTTTGTAAAATATTGTGTTAGGCCATATTAAATGTTGTATAAGACGTTTATTCTTTGAATCCACCTACGTTAGACGATTCAAACTGCTTTCATATCTGTTTATTTTATAATAGTGTATAAGTAGGTACTGTCTGTCTACAGCATCTACTGATAAAAGGGTTTTGTAGCTCATTATCTACAGATGGACTTGACAATTTGGCACTGACACTTGGCACTAAAGAGATTTTGAGTACGTTTGAGTATTTTGAGTGAGTTTGAAGTATCATCAGTATACCTACAATCAAGATGCTTTTTAATATTTATTTTTAATTCCAATAATGAACGTAATACAAATTTATGGCGTTAATTACAAATTAAGCTTTTTTGGTCTCATGACAGCCTTCCAATATTATCTTTTTATTTCATCGACTTCACTGTTTAAGTTAAAAAAACGTAGCAAGACTTCTACCAACAAATAACCATTACTAACGATAGCCTCTTATTCTGACCAGACAAAATGACAAAGTTGAATGAATGAAACCCTAACTTGGCCGTAGGTATTTAATTGTTAATAAACAAATCGTAGTTAATGCTAAACCTATGTCATAGTTACTAAATTGTTATCGTGTCCATTCAAAAAACTAACTAAATAATCAAAAGAAGCACAGCAAAGCAACGCAAGATTTAAATACGGGTAAAAAATGTAACATGCTTTTTATTTCTTGGTTCGTAACCTAACGATCGTGACTGTACAGCAGTGATTTCAATTGAAATTCTAGAACCGAACATGCGCGCTCTAATTGGAGTAGTACTCCAAGTACGCCATTGTCTGGACTCAATGTTACTTCGGCTTGAAGAGCATCGGTGCAAAAACTAATTATATTTGAGTTTGTAAACAATGTTGAAGCTTTATTTAAAAAACGAATAGTTTAAAAATACTAGAAAACACTAGGAATGCCAATGTCTGTTTTCCGGCTTCATCATCAGACCTTGAAACCTAATATCGTGGTCAAAGTTCATTACAAGACTTTTCTAAGAAATCTAAAACAGCATGATACGATTTTCCATCATGAAGTTCCAGTTCATATCTTCTGGCTCCATGATCAGATCGACAGTACCATATTAATTTTAATTACGCTACGACCCTTGGAAGATTGTTAAATTAGTTACCTTAGATTCCATTACATAGTTAGTTACATACAGGTCGACCTAATAAAAGTTTGTTAAAATATGTAGTCTGTCTATATTCGAATGCCTGTTTGTCTATTTGTATGTCCGTCTTTAAGTATCTTTTGAAGGCGAAACCTTAAAGCCAAAGGGGACACTCTAGAATATTTTAAATGAAAATTATTAAATATGTAAAATTTCAAAATAACAGAGGTACCATAAAGAGCTATTCACATCGCACATAAAAATAAGAAATAAAATAACTTCTGAATTCAAGTTTTGTTTATAAACTATGTGGAAAATTGCAGACCGAAACCAAACAGTCGTAAAATATATTCCCGAGGCGCTCAAATCTCGTGCAGGCTGTAAATTTTGCTTAAAAATTAACCCGTATTTCGTTCTTCATGCCCAATGCCCATGTGCCATAAGGGAGGAGAGTCAACCTAATATATTGCAGGCTTGGACACTCTTCTCTCGGTTTTACCTACACATATAAAACTGTAGTGTTGAGTTTGAAAACAATTTTTATTTATTTAGTCTAACACAAAAGGGCTAGTTTAAAAGCATTTTTTTTACTAACGGTCACGTGATTCGACCTTTGCGGGGTCAACTGGTAGTAAATCACATGGTTCAATGATCATATTTCGGTCTTATTTTAATAAGGTATTTAAGTGAATGAACGGAAGTTTCTTGCCGGAATCTTCCCCGGAGAAATAGCGTTCCGAACCGGTGGTTATAAATTACGATTTAAAAGTACTTTTTAAAGTCTATTTGGAAAAAAATAGTTTCTCTTTGACTGAATACCATAATGATCTTGACATTATAATTTCAGTTTAAAGTTGTTCCTTTTTCTTTTTATTTTGAGCCAAAACGAAGCATACGTCTTTTCTAAAATGAAATTTATATCCTTTCAAATAAATGGGTAGTACTTTCGTTTCATAAATTGAAAAAATTGAATTGGAAATGTTTGTATAGTGTTAAATACAAAATCCGAAACAGTTGAAGTGTAAACTGGTTGATTAATACAAACAGGTTTTCCTGAACAATTAATTTTGTCACCCCAGAGAAATTAACCGCATTTCCAAACTAACCGCTTTATTATAAAACAATAATGTACTACGTTGTTTCACCGTCTGATTCATTGCAAATGACTTTTGGGATTTCTCTTATTTATTTTGAACGAAGTTTTGATGGTGTAGTTTGAGTGTGGTTTCTTATAATATAGAGTGCTTTACTTTGCTTTCGCCAAAATGTTTGTTATTTTGATACTGAAATAAAAAAACTCTTCATATATAAAGAGCTGCATATCGATAGTCGAGCTAAACTATCGATAGTACTAACTATTTTTAACGACAGTTGAGCAAATCTAGCTTTTATATTCTTTTAACCAGAAAAAAAAGGAGAAGACGGTCAAGCATAATCCACCATTTTGATGAATTCGTCTGTGTTTTCGAATGAACCTCTGGATAATTTAGATCTATAACAAGACCCTGCAATGATGGCGCTGCAGTCTGGTCCAGTTTTTTTAATTCTGAGCGGCACAGTATACCATACAGTGGTGCATCCTGCAACATCTGCCGGGCCTCGCTGGAAATATATTTGACATTCTCGCATGAATGTAGTTGTATTCGTTTATATGTTAATGGTATTGCATAGGATTTGCAATGGAAATTCTGTCAAAAGCAGTAACTGTGATGTTGGCTCGCAGCCTATCCAAAACTAGTTTAGTATACTATTTGGCACTTGTGAAAACATTAGCTTATTCGAAATTTTAGGTAAATCAACGAGCTTTAAACAATAATAAGTAAGAAGACAGAGATAAGAAGTGTAAAAAGTTTTCTTAGCTTGTTACTTAAAGATTTAAAGTTATATAATTAATCTAATTTACAATAAAAATTTGTCGTTTCGAAGTCGGAAGGAACGAATGGTGAAAGAATTGGAGTGAATATGATTATTATGGATATTCATAAATTGTTTTACAAATTGTTTAATGTCTTAATAAGCCTAATTAGATATTACGAAGCCGAATAACAAATTTTTTATTCCGACGAGTTCTCCGGCCCGGAGGCCTTAGCAGCTTTACCTTGACTTTAATTTACCTTGACTATACAGTTCCTATACTAATACTAATAGACTAGGCTGAAACGTCTTTATAAAGACAACACAACAAGACGGAAAGCATAGGCACGACCGCCATACCTATCGCCTCCCATCGAACCTGATTTACAGACCCGGTCGGGAGCCAGACTATCAAGAGACATTTGTGGTTTCCACGCAGAAGGCGTTCCAACCCTTATGAAAGCAAGTAGATACTAAAACCAAGTCAACCAAGGTTGCTCTACCGGCTCGACTTCGGCTTGCTCGATTTAGGGGCATTAGGGATATCTAATACCTGAAATGTACTTTACTTTTATAAAATTTGCACTTTAAGCATTCCATCATAGCTGGACAAAGACCAGAGTAAGCAGCACCACGTGATTAATGCTGATGGAGTGAAGAGATTAATCATACGTCTTGAAAACAATATCTCAAGCATACATCATTACTCAAAATATGTTTCTTTATTCATAGGAAACATACAATTAAACAATAATCGTAACAGCTAAGTAAATAAGGTATTAACGCATAATCTAAAATATTATTCCCAAAATTTGTATGTTTTAATATACCTAGTCAGGTCATAAATTCTGTCACATGTTTAATATAAAATAATTGAAACAAGTTTATTCATTATGTAACCATTTATATACCAAAATGAACTTAACAAAACAAAGATTCTTATGACACTAAAGTTTATTCAAAATGACCTCCGTGATTTTGAATACAGGCCTTCAATCTGCGCGGCCAGTCGTCTATCGCAGCACGAACGAGGTCCATGTCAATATCGGCGGCTGCCTTAATCAAGAATGTCTTTAGTGACTCCAGATTGGGATGAGGCTTTGAGCACGCCTTTTCCTCCAAGTGTTGCCATATCTTGTAATCTGACGGATTCAAATCTGGACTGGAGGAGGGCCAGTCTTCGTACCGGATGAAGTCGATTTCACGCGCCGCCAGCCAGTCTTGTGTGCTCTTCGCTCTATAAGCTGGCACCGAATCTTCTTGGAATACCCAGTGCCTGTTATTGAACATGGTATGAGAAACAGGTTCCACAAGGTTCGTCAGGACTGTATTTTGATCCACAACTGCATTCGTTTTTACACCTTTCTCACAAAAATGTACCTCTGTTAAGCCCCATAACCTCGTTGGACACGCGGAATACGGTTGCTCGCTTCTTCACTACTGTGTGCGTACACCTTATCATTTTGTTTGTTGTAGCTCTCTTTTACGGTAAAAAATTTTTCATCCGAAAAAAGAGTTTCCCGATATTTTTTCCCGCGTACCGCTTCAACAAAGTGCGGCATCAAACGATGTCCTGTTTTTCTTCGATATGCCCGAAGCCCTAAGTCTTCATTTAACACCCTTTTCACCTTGGTTCTGCTTAGCCCCATCTGAAGAGCCAACAGTTTCTGCTTACGTTTGGAATTTCTTTGAATTCGCGCCTTCACATCTTTTATCACTGCTGGAGTCCTAACAGACCGAGGGCGACCACTTCTTGACGATAAACGAATATTTTGGTTTTATTCAAATTTTTCAGTATGTAAAAAATTTGAATTTGCGCGTAACCGCAACGATGCAACGCAATAACTGCAACACGGTCTTCTTTAAGCGTCCACTCCATATTTAAAAATGAGTAAGATTCTAAAAAGTATACATTTTTATTTTCATGAACAATTCGAAATTCGAATTCAATAAACTTTTTTGTGGCCAGCATTCTAAAAGAAAAGTTTTACTGTGTGACAATACTTATGACCTGACTGTGTAAGTAGTAATAACGCGTTTTCAAATCGTCTTTAACCAACTTTAATAAAGGTTTTTCAGGTTGGACAGATAATTAATAAAGGCAATATTTTGAATGTTTTAATTAAAAAATGAGAGTCGCATAACGCTGGTCTGCATTTCGCTCAAAGGTCGAGCATCGCTATACAGCGTGGTAATGCAGGCAGTGCTATGAGCATACTCCATTGTACAATATGAATTTGATTAGTTTTCTTAATGTTAACATTGTACATTTAATTTCTCTTAATCTTGTAGGTAAAAAAACAAATTCTACGTAAACAAAGATTAGTTAAAGATAAATACACTAGAATAGAGCAATACAGATGTCCTATACTGTAAATGTTTTCTTAACTGTAGCAATAACAATGCAATGGTTAAAGTTTAAGGTAAAGTGTAGTGAAGCAAAGTAGTGCTACATATAAAAATATAGCTTTTTTATGGTAAGACTTAAATCTAAAACACGACTACCGACAAATCACCCAAAACATTTATTTAAAGTGAAACTATAGAACTCGTGGGCACTTTTTTATAGCTAGGTATAATTTAATATTTTGCTATATGTATAGTTTTTAGCTCGGAAGTTTCTCATCCATCATTTATTATTTTACACTTCACTTGTATTGATTTTACATCCACCATTAATTGTTTACCACATATGTATGTTACCCGGGCTTTAAATAAGAATCTTTTGACACCTCATTCATCAAAATCGGTTCATTATTTTAGGAGCTGCGGTGGAACACACGTAATACATCCATAGACTGATGATAACCCTACCCTTCCTTTCGACTGTACCGACCGCAGTCGGGTAAAATTTCTTTCTTTTTCTGGTTCAAAAACATCTGAAATAAAATGAACTCCATTCTTCAATTGAAAATATAAACTTACTGTAACCTTTGAATAACAAACTTTTGCATTAAAACTCTAGCATCAAAGCTTGTTATCATGACTGCACTTAAAGTTTATACTGTGAATTATATTTACGCTTGTCTGCCTCTTAAACTTCAGCGCATTTATTATTATTTAGAGGACGTAGAAGTTTAGTTTGTTACGTGCCTTGGTTAACTTACCAACCCGACTCGAGGGTTCGAGTCTCGGATTGCTGTAAGTTGTAGCTTCCATGTTCCTCATTGTGCCCGGATAGTGGCGAAAGATTCGCAACCTATCACACTGGGACTGAACATAAATATGCGTGCGGTGTTTAACGCCTCTGCCTACCCCTCTCGGATATTATGGCGTGAGTTTATGTATGTGTGTTAATTATTAATAAACAATATAATTCTAACACAGCTTAGCGGTGAGTTTTTGCACTTGCAAATTATCTTTTCACCTTAATATGGAAACTTTCCTTAGATTTATTTCCCAAATTTTCTAATTCTCCTCTTCAACTTAAATAAAAAAATTATGTATTTTCTAGAAAATACTGTGCAATATTTAGTCACATCCTCAAATTACTACCGTAAAGAAGATGCCAAATGCCTGCCCCAAATAAAAGATTATAACTTGAATAATATTAACTGAAAATAGGACGCCAATAAATAATTTTGCGTCAAGTGTGTTTCTTTCACATCTCGAATTTTCTCAGGAAATTTAGGAATTTTCCGGGTTGATTCACTGCTAACAAATTCAGTACGTACCCTACATTAGTCTTTATTAGGTAGGTTGTTCGCTCATGTGTTTTATGAAACAAAATTTGGACGCCTAATATAAAACCGTCACGAAAAACGTTTCTTGCCTAACATTTTTTTTCAATTAAACTGATAAAAATACAAACCTAAGTAACTTAACTTAAGTCCATTTTTTCGTTATTATTGGTTTTAATGTTAAATACCAAATGGTATTTAAGATTTTCTCTGTTATTAATGTATATCTATCGAGTTATATATTTATTTCTTTATTACTTTAATGAAATAATAAATATTTTCTTTCTTTCTTTCTTAATGTAATAATAATAAAAATAATACATATCACGACACACACATTGACTCAGCCCTGCAGTAAGTATCGTAAGAACTTGTGCCGCAGTTTCTTAGCAACGATTCGGTATAAACTACATAGATAAGAATACTACATCCAAGACCGGTAAGTGAAATAATGCGTCTAGAAAATAGCACAAAGTTCGTCCCCGCCAGGATTCGAACCCAGAAACTCTAGCGTAGCAGTCGGCTGTTTACACCACTGCGCCACAAAAATCGACAAATATAAAGATGAGCTTGCAAGATTTTGTGTATAAATAAGTTCATAGAAATAGTTTTTAGTAGTCTTTAATTCTAGAAGTGCATACGAAGTGCAGCTTTGCTTGAAATAAGGTGCTAAATTTAAACTTGTTAAAGTTTCAGTACCTTTCCTATTAATTAAAGCATTACATTTTCAGCCTTATAGCCTGAAACATAGAATACAAATAAACTTTTACGAAGTAAATTCGAGTTACAACTTTTCTTTAACTTAATATACCCTTTAAAAGTGCTCTATTTGAAAATGTAAAAATTCAATATTCTACAATATAATCATACTCAATATATAAAAATAATTTGTTCATAATTATTTATAGGATAAACTGGATGTTTGATTAATTTAATTATAACTAAAATAATAAAAGGAGTGATACTTATTTAATAATATATTTAATAGACAGTTAAATTATAGGGGTGAAATCCAATCAAACATCAATTTGATATGGCTCTTAAATTTATAAAAATATTAAATAAATTTTCAATCGAAATCTTCATGCTTCGCTGAGTTTTGCATGAATCATCAATAAAACTATTAGTATTTATATAAAGGATTCTTTTATGAAAAATAAAACTTTATTTTTGCTTATTCTTTTTAAGAAATCTCTGGTCTTTTTGAGCTTTTGTTTTTTATCCCTTAGTAATGTAAAAACTTTGAGATATAGATACTTTTTTGTACTTGTGTGTTTCGTGTAAAGGAGTGGAATTCTTTGCCGATGTGTTCTCTGATAAACATAACCTGAGGCTCTATAAACCATGAATGAATACGCTTCTCCTGGTTAGGTTAGTTCCTTGGTCTCCATCTCCGTTTTGTATCAGGCGGGATTGGGGTCAAATGCCAAACTAGATTTTTTTTTCATTAGGTATGGAGCAATAATGAACATGATACTCTCACTCAGTCACAACATAAACTCACGCCGTAATAAATCCCTCAAGAGGGGCAGAGATGTCTCACACCGCATTTCGCATGTTTATATTGAGTCCCAGTGTGACAGGTTGCGAGTCTATCCCCACTATCCGGGCACAATGAGGAACATGGCAGCTACAATGTACGGCAAACCGAGGCTCGAACCCTCGACGTCGGGTCGGTTGGTTTACCAAGGCACGTAACAAACTGATCTACCACGTCCTCCAAACACACACACAGTCACATATACTAAAGTAAAGTCGTAACGTGAGAATATTGTACCTCATAAGTCTAACTGTTTATACTTGAATTATCATGTCCAATTCAATGTTTCCACCTAGAACTGGCATTTCAATTAACGTCCAACACGAAATTATCCATTCCAAACTTTGATCGTTAAACTTCTGTTTATTGTTTTTGTTTTAATAAGCTCGAAACTCTCCGGGGTCGAAATTGAAAAAAACTTTTGACATCAACGTGTCCAATGTCCATATTGTATGTTTAAGTTTTCTGTTGTTCACTGAGTTACTTATAACTTGAGTATTGTGCAAAAAAAAAAAGGTTCTTCTTGAACTTGCGTCTACTCTTAAGTCGAATAGTTATGCGCTGGATCATTGTCAAAATAACGCCCAAATGACTTCATCAGAGACTGAAATCCGGTCAAGTGCGAGTCGGGTTCGTACATGATGGGTTCTCATCTTTTAAGTTAAACGTTGTGTAATTTTTTGATAATTACGTCTCTTGTGTGGGAGTCCCCTTTAACTTATAAATTTTAACGTTTGACATTCTCTGAAAATTTTAAGTCTAGTTGTTAAAGTTCATGAGGTACAGCGCACTGACAGACAGACATACAGATGGAGCATAGTAATAGGGTCCCGTTTTTACCCTTTGGGTACCTAAGGTAACCCTAAAAAGTACAGATATTGTTTGGTAATCTAAGTTCAATGTCTCGTTGTGACGTCATCAAAATGGACGCCAGGCGCATTACTATTTCACGGAGCTGATATAATATTTTAGGAGTTTTGAGACAAAATGTAAACGCTGGGATTCGAACCCAAGACCTGTTGCGTTGCGTGTTTCGTAACCTGTTACACCTATGCGCCACAGAGGCTGAATACTTATAATACACCTAACCTACACAAATGCTTACAAATGTTATCTTTTTTTTTTGCATTATTATAAATGACTTAAAGTTCCTTAACTTCGACTCGAATTTTACTGAATATAATTATAATACACCGTAAAGGCAAATAACAGCTTTAAATTAATGAAGTATTCCAGAATGGAGATTATATATAATTGGCTTTAATTCTCTTTTCCCGCTCGAGATTGTTAAACTTATGGACGTAATTAAAATTATTTAATTAATGGCTTCAAGATTTTAATTCATCAACGTTCTTAAATGGACCTTAAAATGTTTCGGTTATTGGGGCATTTCGCGTGAAACGGAAAATTAAAAATTTGATGTAAAACCATATTCTTAGATGATGTACAAATATATATTTGATGTGAAAAAATATTTGCAGTTTTATATTACCAATATCAAAGTATTTCCTTCTCGTTTTCCACTCTAATAAAAAGGATCTCAAGTTGTCTGTTTTAAAACTAAGAACGAAGGTGGCATATAGAATGGTTAATGACATTCCATTACACGATGACCGCTCGGCTATAGATGTGTTTAGACAAACGTTGTCCTAGTGTGCGTATCGCCTTTACTGAGCGAACTCGAGCTTACGCACATTGGAACATGTGCATGTACACGCCTGACGTAACTAACACAACCTTACTCAAACAGTCTTCGTGAAATGGAATGACTATAAAAGCGCTCCCTTAAGAGCATTTCAGCGGCAATATTAGAATAATTTTATTTAAGTGCTGGCGTAGTGTGGACGTGCGTGTTTTCAACGCGAAAGTTTCTGGAAAAGTTGTTGGTGGATTGTCTGTACTTACTTTTCCTAAATTCTTCCCTTTCGAACGACTTTATCAGGATTTATGGCGTGTTTTTTATACTTGTAATTAGCACATCACGACACACACATTGGCTCAGCCTTGTAGTCAGATCGTAGAAACTTGTGTCGCAGGTACTAAGCAACGATATGGTATAAACTAAATAGATAAGAATACTACATCCAGGGCCAGTAAGCGAAACAATGGGTCTTGCAAATGACACATAGTTGCGCTAACGCCGGGATGCGAACCCAGGAACTGTTGCGTTAGCCTGACACACCACTGCGCCACATAAGACATGCGCCACGGGTGAGATAATGCCATAAAGCTCATGTTATAATATACGATTTAAAATGAAATTATTTATAAATTACCTCTCGTTGTGACAAAACAAACATGTACCATACTAGCCCGGAGCATACATGCTATAAGTAATGATATGAGCAGCATGCATGCACAGCCAACAGTTCGGATCTTGTTTTAAACTAATTTATTGTTGATTATGTTTTAGTCCGAGCATATAAAAAAAAAGTTACTGTCTAGTTGGCAAAGAGCGAAACTTTAAGTCTGGGCTGGTATTACTTTGTATCAATATGAAGTCAAAATAAATACTGTTATCGTCCATATACCTATGATTTTTCATAGGTATTAAAAGAATATGGATATTATAATAATATTGTATAATTATTTATAATTAATCACTGCATAAGTTGTTAATAATGATTTAGATTTTAATGTGTTCATTTAATTTTTATGTTTTGTTTTAATTCAATGATGTTTTCACATATAGAGATATAATCTAGTACAGTTATGTTACTACAACAAATACTATATTTATTATCATTGTGGTCTCTTGCTTTGTGTGCAAGAAAAAAAAATCTAAAAGGTTTGAATGAATTTCCTAAAAACGCAACAGTTTAAGTGTTCCGTACTATTTGTATCTTTTTTTTTTATTTTACAAAAAATGTTTCGTAAATTGAAATTTTTAATTTCGGCCAGCTATTTAAACTTGTATTAAAAATAAAAGGTTTTTCGGAGTACCTTCCTACTTTGACCCCTTTTTACTTTAATATTTAAATGGGCTCCTTTGTTTTATTAGATAACGGAATATTAATTAAGGAAAGGGATGGAAATTAAAACGCAAACGCGAAAGCATTCTATCTATAATTAATCAGTTAAAGTCTTTAATTATTGTGGTAAAAAGAAAAAAAAATTAAGCCCTGACTTCGGTCAAGCGCGGCCCATACTCGAGCAATGAGTTCCGTAATCTATATTTCTATACAAATATAATAAAGAGAAAGCCTTTTCATTTTGTTTTAACGAAGAAATTTTTTAAAAATAATGATTTTAAAAATTCTTTCAACATTATTATGATACATTACCCCCAAAACTTATACACATTTTGATACAAACGTTAGTCAATCAACATTTAAAGCTCATATATCTTTGTGCAGGGCCAAGGGCATCGTGTCAAATAAACGGCGCTATCAGTTTCCATCAGGTGAACTGTTTTACAGTGTTGAGGAATTTGTAAACTCTATACAATTTGAAAATCAAAAAAAGAGTTATTTATTGATTCTATTTAAATTTTGTTGACATTAAATAAGATTTTATTGTAGTTTAAATTATTTTAATAGTCTAAATATAATTTATAGATACCTAATAATTTGTTAGATTGCTATTTAAATTAATAATATTACGTCCCGCTGACATTTGTACGCCTGCATGGCAGATTTTTGTTGACAATTTTGACATTGTTTACTAACATGTTACTTATCTGAAGGCGCGAGCGAACCTTCATCAGAGTAGTCCATTATGCGGGCGTTGGGTTAAGGGCGAAGAGGCAAAGAAAGTATTGGCTAGCACACACAACACTAATAGTCACAATTAAAACACCCAAAAGCTTAAAGTCACTAATAGGATAATCGCACTAACGATAATAATCTATCGTATCTATTATAACAACAATTAATACAGTCCAATTTAACGTAATAGTTGAATTTAAAGCGATTCGTCGAAAACGCGGTGCGCGGGCTTTTCTGTTTAAAACTCCATAGCCATAGACTAAAGATCTTTTGAATATGACGGCCCCGCTACCACCGACACGACGCTCCGCTAGAGTGCCACTCCCAATCAATCAAGCCTAGTCAATCCGTCAGTATTTCAGAGAAGAGCCGTCATATCTTTATCTTTATCTTTACCGTCTGCTTTTTGGCCATGATAAATAAATAAATTAGTCAACTTTATTGTTGTAATGTTATTTTTTCTGTGTAACTTATTAAACCTCTTTACAAATACAAACTTAGGCTATATTTTCCTCAGAAAATGCAAAAATCTGAATCCCACGCTAACAAATTGGTGGGCAAGTTTTTTACCATTATTGTCCATAGAGATTTTCTCTTGGCATAAAATCAGATGCAAATTCATTTCCTCGTCTCTGTTCATGCTTTAAGCTGGAAGCTTTGTGTCCTGAGCCACGAAACGTCCAATTTGTCATTGCATTATTAATATTCATCTTAATGTCGTGCATAAACATTTCAACTGAGTGCGGAAAGAAAAGTAGAATTGTTTTTTGAGACAAATGTAACAATAACAGAAACAATTTCCTTTCAAACAATTTCAATTTCTTTGGGTAAAAATTACATATTTGAGCCGTTTGGTTTCGAGACTATGGGTTTCTGGGGTGCGAATTTCAAAAGATTATTCCAAATTTTAAATATTAAATTAAAAAAAAGAGAGTCGTGACCGTAACGCTGGTCTGCATTTCGCTCAAAGGTTGAGCATCGCTATACAGCGTGGAAATGCAGCCAGTGCTGAAGGTACACTCAATTGTAGACATAATTTTTATTAGGTTTTTTTAATGTATTAATTAAATTTTATAATTTTTTGTAATAAATGCTTTCAAAGTAAATTCATTATGAATATTTTATATAAAAACATAACATAACAAGCATATTTTGACAAAGGTAAGACAAACTTACACTAAAGGGTTAGTTTAAATGTTTTTTTGTTAATTAGCATGTTTAATTGCTCAAATCGCAAACTCCGTTAAGAGAAGAGACTTGAAATTGAAAAATCGTTAAAAAAATACCAAAAGCTAGAAAAATAAAAATAACATAAAAGGAAAGGTTTTTGATAGCTCTCCAAATTAAAATTTTTGTCAAAATAAGTTGATTAAAATTATGTACTAACACACTACACTGGACCTTTCCGATATACCTATATAGTCCGTAAACTCTATAAGGTACAGTGTGTTGGGATATACAGGTATAAATACATGTAAATGGTTCAACAGGCTAATCATTCCGCCCCTAGAAGCCTTTATCAAAGGTCAAAGTAACAGTGAATAATTTGACATTAACCATTTAATATTCCACTTCACGAAGGACGATCGGCTATGGTTGTGTTTTCACGTGTCCATGCACATCACTCTAGAGTGTGTAACCCTTTTACTGAGCAAACTCGAGGCTTCCTACACTGAAACCATGTGCGAGTTCACTCTTGAAAAAACCAACACGACCTTAATTAAACGTTTTTCGTGATATAGAATAACTATAGCTAGTTGTAAGCGGACAAACGCTTATAGTTAAGTTTATAATGATAATGTAGGTCACAGTTAAATTTTAAAATACAGAAAATGTTTTACTTTTACGACGATTTTCAGTTTTTAACTAAATGCTGCCCCGATAGCCCTTTTACTTTGTATGTATTTATATATTTATGTATGTATTTATATTCCTAAAAAGTAAAGGGGTTATCAGGACAGCATGAAAATTACTAAAAGACGAGGAAAAATAGATTTCGTATTGAAATCTACTTTGAGCTCTGATTTTAAAATGTTGCTATTGCATTTTATAAAAAATAATTTTCACAAGATTGCCACATAAACTTGTTTATTGTTTTGTTATTCTGTGACCTGATTCGATTTAATATGAACCGTTATTTCAGTCATTCGAAACTGTAAGTGGATGGCAGCATCTCTCAGGGCAAACACGCCACTCTGTCATACCACTGCAACGCCTGTTCACCAGGACAAACAGTGGCGTCCTTTGATCGAATAATGCAGCTGTGCAATGACGCACAAGGTCTACCCGGACACCCTACCGGCTGAACGGCACGAAAGTTTATTTCGATTTCACAAGACCTGGGTTACTAGGACTTTATGACAGTATCTAATTAAAAGTCAACAGAAACAAGTTAACTTAAATCTGTTTGGCGCGATATTTCATACTATAAATAAATAACGATATCAAAACAAAAACACTGCCCCCTAACTCCAAGGATAACGAAAACTAGGTGACTATTTTGTTAATAGATTACTTTAATACAAATAAAACATCCAAGACTTTGATTTGAATACGAGACCTTATGGGTCACTAACCACTGCGCCTCGGAAGTCTCCATAAAAACAAAAGAAGTGGGATACCTTTGAGTGTATTATAGAATCGATTTCACCCCGTTAACAATAGAATTTCTGTCTCATAATTTTTCATACTTAGATTTTTAATATCCAGCACGTGCAGGCCAGGCAAATTGCTCGAAGCTACGCCATGTCTCGTAAACCTTGGACATAAGGCTGAGGTTACACACGAAAAACGCGTTTCTGTGTTCGTGTCGCGTCCGCAGCTATAGTCACAGCAGCGGCAGTTAAAGTCGAAGGCTATAACCTGTTTCTTTTCTTCCATCTTCCAAATGGAAGAACCAGCAAAGCTCTCTGAGTCTACTAGAACAATTTGTATGTATGTCTAAATGTTTGTTCAACGATAACTCCATTATTGTTGATCGGATCGTCGTAAGATTTGGTAAGAGGGATAATATACGGAAATAATTTTAAAACTCGAGCATGAGGCAAATTGGTCTAGAGGTTACGATAAGAAAATATCTATTTATTAATATTAAAATAATGTTATTTCTATTTCCAAAGTTCAAACTTTATTTATTGCTATGGTTTATTTTAATAATGATATCGATATAAAATCGATACAGTAAATGGTTTTAGTAGCAAAGCCTGGTTACCGAGAGTACTTAAACATTTGTAATAGGGTGTGTCCCAACTGTCTTAAATTTTAAGCTAAGATCGTTACAACTTAAACCTCTTCAAGTCGAAAGTAAATAGGCATTTTCTAGGCAAACGTACTTCCCTTTGTCATCATTGTCTTGTACTTATGTGAGATTAGGGCTAAATGCTTGCCTGTTGTACACTTGATTCTCCTACGAACTCAAAGGAGCTTAAAGTTATATTTCATATGATTACTGACCTACTTACCAAAGGTTTATGCAAACAAAGCCTTCCGGAAAAACATCATCATCAAACATGCAACAATTAATTAGCATTGTCAGAAATCGCATATTTTAATAACAATGAAGCAGAAAATTGTTGACCTAATTGCCTTAAAAATATTTGTTTCAAAGTAAACGTAATATTTATTTTAGTAAAAATTACAATACTTAATAAAAATGTAATTTAATACTTTATCAACAACTGAAGTTATAAAAACAGAACACGTAAGAAAAAGTTCATTCATAGAAAAGTATGTTGTTATATAATAACAATAAACCCATCACAACACCCACATTGACTCAGCCCTAAGATACAATCTTGTATCGCAGGCACTAAACAACGGTACGGTATAAACTACATAATTAAGAATACTACATCCAAGACCGGTAAGCGAAACAATGCGTCTTGCAAATAACACAAAGTTCCACCCTACCGGGATTCGAACCCGGAAACTAGCGTAGCAGTCGGCTGTTTACGATCACTGACCATATGCAAAGCTAGGTGTTATGCGTTGTTAATACCCGGTGTGGAAGCACCCTTACGTATTACCATGACAAATGAGTCTGCGCCGTAGTTGACCGTCAGGTAAAGTAGGTCAATGCGATATATTATTGCACTAGATATGGCATGACATTAAAAATTAAATTTGCTTGAAAAAAATTCTAAGCGCCAGTTGGACTACCCCCTTAGGTAACTACAAGTTTTATAGAAAATTATTTTGTAAACATTATTTTGTAAACATTATTTTGTGATGTAAATTGATTACCGTTTTCAATTTTTACTCGTAAATTGTAAAATTTTATAGTTCTACGACAAATAAGACCCTAGCTTATCAGAGGAAACCCTAGTTTTTTTTACACCCTTTTTGAAAAACCCATTGCTACATTAACTTGCCAGAAAACTATGCCAGAGAGTTCACTCCATAGCCTTAACTTTCGAGAAGAAAGATTAATTTGGCTTAAAGTTAATACATCGTTTATTTGTCAGATTTTTCGTCATACAGATGTCATACAAATTATAATTATTTACAGAAAAATCTACTATCAACTACAAATTTAAAAAGTTGAATAATGTTAATAATAATAAAATTTAAGAAAATGCAATGTCAAAAAAAGCAAAAAATAGATATTTCAAGATGTATAAATCATTTGAAATGTCCTACATAAAAAAATAAAATTTATTATTTTACATTATCCAGTGTCCAGTGAAATGAATTTCCTAACTATTATTTAAAAACTAAAACCGACCACTGAAAAACGCAATCTACAAAGGATGAAACAAGAGAATATTCTCATCTTAAATTGTTAAGTAAACTATTCAATTTAGCCGCGTTCATATGCCACCCAAATGTTAGGTTGTTAGGTTGAGTTGGGTATTGGCAAAATCATAACCCTCCTTTATGCCTCGCCGTAGTCGAATAAAATATAATTTCAATATATACTTTTCACTTCACGCAGTTGTCTCTTCCAGTTTTACATATCTATGTACAAATAAATGTATGCCAGAGGTCTCATGAAAGCCTCTCGTGTGTTATTGTTGCTGTTCATCTGAATACCGTGTGAATTTTAACCTTCCCAACACCCCTGTCAAACATGAACCTAAATTTGGACTATCCATCTCTGTCATGCCTAAGGCGTTCAGCTTACGCGTGAAAAGGATAAGTATTATCTTGAAACATATGCTGCCAAAACATATTTTTAGTCGTAGCTCGTAGCCCGTAGTAATTTCGTAGCTGTACTACGAATTGCGTATCGATTTGGGCTGATGTTTGCATTTAATTTTTAAAACGGACCAGCCAGCAACATTTTAACCGTTCTCTTTTGTTTTTTAAACGTACAAATTTATGACAGTAATGATGCTTGCAACTTTAGAACGAACAGGAATGCGTTGCAAAACTCTTTTACCAAACGAAAACCTTTCTGCCTTCTGGCGACCTTTCTTCCTTGTATGAACATAACGTTTTACAAGGGTTGGATAAGATCGAAGATCTTTGAAATGCTTTAATAATATTTCATTCTTGAAATGTTCATTTTATACAGAAACCATTTGTTGAAGGCTATAAGAGGTTTCGCTCCGGCACGTTACTATTTATTACGTACGTGCCTCAAATCCCCTGATGGTAATCGAATCTACTACCTTTCGTCGATCTACATTTAATTCTAGCAGCTTTAATTTGATATAAAACTTTTGGTAAATTTTAAATATTATAAAGAAATAAGACGGTAATACTTAGTAACTAATGATTTTATTTATAACTGGCAGACGAGGCATGATTTTTTTGTACAAGGGACAAGGCATGATTTTTAAATCTTTCTAAATAATAAAATTTGCGTCGACCATTTTAGTCGTTTATTTGCATAATATTAATAAAAATATATAAAATTACCTAAGCTACAAAGCATTGGCTCGTTTCTGACAGAAAACAAGTGTGCCTTCAAGCGACGGACGCCACCGCCACGCCACCGCCTCCAGGTGAGGCACCACTCTTCTCTTCCATAAAAACCCACTCCTTTGTAAATAAGGTTTAATTTATGTTGATGTGAATATCCGTCTACGCCACATCGCCTAGCGAACGTCACTACTATATAACTAGTTTCTTAAATATCAACATAATATTGGTACAACATTTTTTGAAACATAATTAAACAAGTGTTACGTATATTTACGTTCATTAATTATAGAATAGATACTACGAAACGAAGCAGGTATGTTTTATGGTTGCTAGGTAACAGAGGATTTTAAGCAAGATATTTTATTACTACCTTATTAAACTAAGGGTTTAACACCTGGTACTTTTATAGTCTATATAGGCATGTAAAGTCATGTTTTACAGCTTTGAAACTTGTATGTATGTTATATTAAAAAGCTTTCTTTAATTGTTTTTCTTTAGAAGAAGTATTAAATTCAAATTCAAATAAAAAAATATCAAACCTTGTCAAGCAAAATCTCAATTTAACAACATTTAAAGTTTTATACAACACCATTGGCAAACAATGCATGGGACGGTTCACCTGATGGAAAGTGATACCGTCACCTATTGACACAATGCTGTTGATATCTGGATCGCCACAGCACCGCCAATGCGCTGCCCATATAGAGATAAAGATGTTGTACATCTCGTGCCGGTAATAACACCGGATTTTTTAAGGTAAAGGTAAATTATATAAGAATCGAGAAAAATACAATTGACATAAACTTTCGATGTCCCATTAATGAATTCATAATTATTTCGAGTCAGGTAAAATAGCGACAAATTTTATTAAAACCTCCTTTTGAGATAAAAATCATACAAGAGAAACCTCTGCTGTATCAAATCTTCCCTTCAGTTCGTTGAACATAATCCGATTTTTCATTTAATCAGCCAAACCTTTCTTCTTAAGCCAAGAAAAGTACAACGCAATAATTTGATGTAGCAATCACATGATTCTCTTTACAATAGGAGTTTATAAACTGACAATGGAAACATATTTAAGGCTTATAAAGATCCTTCATTCTATTTATTGAGGCAAAAAAGTACCGAGTCATTATTCAAGATATCGATGTTATTAGCCGAATACGGCGCAGCAAAAAGGAGGGTTATGATTTAGACCGGTATGTATGTTTTTATGTATGTATGAATAAATGTTCATCTGTTCCCTCATTCAGTTCTAAGCAAACCACGTAGGTTATTCTGAATTTGATCCCCTGTTCAATATGTGTCCTAACTAAGATTTTTACAAGTTAACTAAAAAAATTTAGTAAGCTTTGCCTCTGAACCAAACACAAGGTGATTCAGTTTACCTTAAGGGATAAAACCTGGCTTAGTGAGTCATCAACATATATAAGTTAAGCCACCCGCTGTTTTTTGTTAACTCACCTTAGCTACTCTTAAAAATATATTTCATGCCGGGTAATATCTTGTGTGATTAATGAATAAATTGCACTAAAAATGCACTCAAAAGATAGAAACGAAATGACATGATAATGACAACGCCTAGTCACGAGGGTATCATTAAAATTGAGGGGTTGTAAACATTCGCGTATGCTTCCCGGCTGACCTACATCGCATTTAATGAACCGACACGACACGGGGACGAGAGCGACTCAACATTGACATGACTGATGGAGGAACCCGCTCCATTGACGCCTTCCCGGGTAAGATTCGGAAGTTTTTAATTGCTTCGTTAAAATTTCATTCGCGAAAATATTGCTTCGAATTTTCGTCGACCATTTTTTTATTTATGGGAAACAAGCATCTAAGTAAGAATATATTTATCAAACAAAAGACCTTTGAAATAACTCTTCATCAATATAACTTCAAAAAAAAGTAATAAGAATCGTCAAATAAATTTATTTTTTTCTTAAAAATGAGTCGAGCACCGTCAGAAAGTTTATGTTGGTGAAGATACCTGTAATTCAGTATCTGAACATGTTTTATACTTTGCCACTTATACATCTTACAATCTAGGGTGAGAGAATAAAACTAGCACATAACAATTTCCGTTTACCATCTTCAAGAAGAAGTACTGTTTTTTCAACTTTTATACCACTGATTCATTTGCAACAGTGAGAAGGTTTCTAAGGTGAAACTAAAGTCGGCTTAAAGGATTACAATTATTATTATTACAACATAATTTATGCTTTATCAACTGGACATAAAGCCTTGAAATTTAATAAAAAATTATCCAATCATCTACAGATGAATTAAACCCTTATATTCTCCCTTTTATGGGCTTTAGGCTTTGTAAAGGGAATTTGTGGTGGCTTATAACTCCCCAAGACAGGTAGAGTTATCTCAACTCGCCCATAAATCCCATTTACATTGAAACGACAGAGATTAAATGAAAATGTCATACAGAACATTGCTTCCATTTGCTCCGCCTCAGATCCATTATAAGTTCGATATCTCTTCATCTAATTGGAATACTTTGATCTCACAACTTATTTCATAAATTAGTTTTTAAACTGTCCTGGACATTTTGCCTAGAAATATTTTCATACAATTTTAATCTGTGTATAATAAATTTAGCAAAAGTAAACGATTCTCTTCCATATGTGTTTATCTTTGCGTTATTTGCAAGACGCATTGTTTCGCTTACCGGTTCTAGATGTTGTAGGCCTTTCTACGTAGTTTATCCGAAACAAGATTCTTCAATCTTACTGTAGGGCTGAGCCAATGTGTGTAGTGATGTAGTTATTATTAAATCTTTGTTTTGTCTAAATATGGGCGTCATCTATAAGGCTTGTTTCTCACCAAGTTTACCGAAAAGACGACCCGTGGTTCCAGTTCGCTGGGCCCAGATGCTACCAGAGGCAAGACTTTAACAAGTTCACCAACAACTTACACAAAGTTTCAATATTACCTCCTGTATCAGTTATTGCGTAACACGTGTGCTTATCATGGACTCGCTTACCTTAAACAAGAGATGACTTCACTTCACTATGTAATGAACTAAAAGTAGGGGATTTCTTTTACGAGCTAGGTTAGAATGTTGAAATAGGCAATCCATTGACATAGCTCGTAAAAGAAATCCCCTACTTTTAGTTAGAATGTTGAAATAGGCAATCCATTGACTGATGTTTGATAATGATTATACCTAGGTGAGATAGAAAAGTTGTTTTGTGATCTGTTAACCCTAGAGTCCCATAATACAAACTAAATTACAACTTTAAACTTGTACTTAACTGATGGGAAGTTGAATTTTAAGATTAAATAGATTTGAAGTAGATTTATTTTTAAACCCAACAAAACGAAACATTATAGCCAAAGACCGAGTTTACTGACAACTAAAACATTTTTTGATAAATCATTGTGTTTTGTTTGTTTATAAATAAAAATATTTTAACTTTATTTTCAAAGTATCACTCTTTACATTAAAGATGTTTTGTAATCTACTGTAGTCCACGAACATAGCCAAAACACTTCATGAAACATCCTGCTGTTATTTACCGTGTCGCAACCTCCGAGTGCTTCTAGCGCTTTGTGCTGGAAATAAACCGTTTACAGGTTTTAATGAAAGCCGCTTACAGCTTCAGCACGTCGGGTCACTTCAGCGCTTTAATCGCTTTTTGGAATTCTTTGTGATAAAAGGTTCGTGGGGCCACGGTAACAGTTGCAATTAGGATGTTACTTGATTGGAATCTGAGTGAGGAAATTAGCTAAGATTTGCCGCTCAAGATGTATTTACTATGTAGTCTCACGGCTTCGCATGATCGAAGTAAAAAACAAACATTCATCCTCTTTATTCTATAACAGCTTTATTATAAGACGTGGACAAAAAAGAAACAAGTATTTAACCAAATGTTAAATGTGGTTGCTTGGCGGGAACGGGAAGTGATAATATTTTCTTTTTTCTTTTCTTGTATATAAGCAGAATTAAATGTGTGAAATGCTAGTGTTTTAACTAGAGAAAATCTGTAGTGCTGTACAAGTGTGCAGAACGTAAAATACGACGATTTGGCAGCTCTATTCGTCATCTTCCAAGTAATTCAAAAAATGCCTAGTAAAATTAGTATCATGCTACAGTAGACAAATTAATCATTCCTTCATCATTTTCATCCTTTCATTATTCATCTCATCATAATTTTATCCTTCATGGAAACTTGATAATAAATATTAACTTGACACAGGTCAAATACTGCATAATTATTAATTTTTAGTTATTGCCATAATATTGGCAGTGCCATCAAAAGAAAAAAAAAACATTCTCAAATGCCAATGTCATTACAATAGGCAGTTTCGCGCCGAAAAGTATGCTTTTTGGTATTAGTAGGTATGTATTCCAAATTCGAAATAGTGCTGACCTTAAGTTGTGGCTTTAGTCTACGCCTTAAAAGGCGGTAAGAGAATAAATTTTGACAAAAATAGTTGCGATTTTAAGTTCATTGGTTCTATAAATATTGCCAAAAATATATTTATTGAAATGTAAATGAGTGTTTATTATTCATTTAAATTACAAAAATTCCGTGTTAATTTGGAGTTTAAATGCGTCGACATTCACAAATATGGTAGAAATAATTTCACGGTTCGTCGGATTTAGTTCCGACAAGTTTTCATTTAATTCTAGTTTAATCTTCACTAAGTTTATGGAGTGGGTTTAGATTACTGTACCGCAAACCACTCTTAGGTTTTCAGAAACCCTTTCATGAGGGAAAGAGAGAAAGCACACAACTCTATTAGACAGAGAGAGAAAGGTGGACCTTTAGTGGAATTTAGCACTGGTTTTTAGAATTACTGTTAATGTGGTGACATACATTCCTGCTTTCATGTATTTGGATCTATTTTTTAACGTAGTCCCTTAGGGCATTACTAATTGCCTAAATCCCGGTGAAGACTCAGCTAAACTTGCATACCAGTTATGTCCGAGTAATTGACAACACTTGAACTCGATGACCTCGGTGGCGCAGTGGTGTAAACAGCCGACTGCTACACTAGAAGTTCCGGGTTCGAATCCCGGCGGTGAAGGAACTTTGTGCTATTTGCCAGACGCATTGTTTCGTTAACCGGTCTTGGATATTGTATTCTTATATATGTAGTATATACCATGTCGTTGTTTAGTGACTGCGACAAGATTATATCTTAGTGCAGGGCTGAGTCAATGTGTGTCGCGATATGGATATTATTATATAAAACAAATATGAGATAACACATATATATATATATATATAAAAGTAAAAACTAAAATAATGAATAATGTTGTTGGTCATCAAAATAATAGCTAAGGCCGGGATTGTATTCCGGGATTTATGAGCTTAAAGTCGCACTAGGCTGGCGCAATTCAATCGTTGTAACTACTGTCTTCTTTGCATTTAGCTTTACCGTACTGGGGCAAAAAGACAGTTTGGCCTGTATTTTGTTCTTGAGTTGTTGTTACAAATATTATATATTGAGTGCTCTCTTAAAAAGGCAGTATGCTACAACATATATATGTAACAAATCGTTTGATAGCTTTTGGCATCTGGGCCGTTTCCATTGCTGTCTCCGTTTTGTTGAGAGGGAAGTCTGAAACCGCTTTCTTACTACTTCCTATTTCTTAAAATTAAGTTCGTTGCGGGCCCGCGATAGCCGGTAGAGTGTCCGGGCACAGCCTGTACATCATTGCACAGCTGAATTATTCGTTGATTATTCGATCAAAGGACGCCACTGTTGATCCGGGTGAACAGGAGTTGCAGTGGTGGGACAGAGTGGCGGGTGTGCCCCGAAAAAAAGAAATGCTATTTTCAAGCGGCTGTCATAATGATTTATATCAGTGAATTCATTTCCTATACTGGATTAATAAAAGAAAATTGGCAGTATTTATCTGATATAACATAGCCATATTGGGTTTTAATGGCAAAATTTAATTAATGAACTATATAACACATCGTTATCTTCAAGCTTCGTTGAACATTAGACCTTAGTTATTGCTTAATGGTACAAAAGACATTACAAATTAGTTCCTTACATCACAATACTTAGGTACATAAGCAACTGTGTAAAAAACTGGACTGAATGTTTTGTGAGTTAGAATTCAAATCAAAATTATAGAAGTATAGAGGACGTGGTAGCTCAGTTTATTACGTCCCCAGTTAATCGATCGACCCGACCCGAGTTTAGTCTCGGTTTATCGTATGTTGTACCTGCCATGTTCCTCGCTGTGCCCGGATAGTGGCGACAGATTCTCAACCTGTCACACTGGGACTCAACATAAACCGGCGAAATGCGGTGTATAGCACCTCTGCCAACCCTCTCGAGGGCATATGGCGTGAGTTTAAGTTTATGTGTAGAATTTGAAGCTATTTATATATATGTCGTGAAATATAAAATAAGCTTCAGAGCTTCAAACATTCATAATGTCTGTATGACTTAGTTCTATGAGTACCTACATATGTGTGGCAGAAAGCGTGATCCAACAAATGTATACAACAAATATTAAATAGGTAGGTATTTATAAACATAGTTAAATACACCAAAAAAAATACACCATATTCTTCACTAATGCCAAGAAAAGGCAGGACACCTACTATATGATTATGATTCCAGTATATAACTTACCAAAGCATTGTAACCTAAAGGATTTCCCGTCGGGATTTGCTTCCGCCTCGACATAGCCGGGTATTGTCTAGTTAGAAATTACCGGGATTCCCGGGAATACGCGCGAAATTCCCGCCCTATACCGGTAGCTGGGGTAATATTTGTTGGACAATTAACAGTCATTCATATCTAATAAAATTAGAAACAAAAGATAACAATGATTTGGGTTTAATTTTTCGAAGGAATGTTATACAGACTTTTTTCAAAATCCATTGTGAATTATGATTTTTTTATCATTAATTTAATGGTATAATTTTTTTAATTTAATTGTATTCGGGCTTCATTTTAAGTATTAATATATCCTTGCTACTTTTTACGTTTTATAAAATTTGATGACAAATTTTGAGAAAATAAAATTGGTATCGTAAAAGAAAAATATTTTTTTTATTACAGGAATAACTATTTTTCCTTAACGAAAACGCTGAAATTAAAAATGATTTTTTATTAACAAGAAAACGGAACAGAACAAATAAGATTAAATTGGAAAATAATTATCTCAGCAACAGTGAAAAACGTGTTTGTTTTGAAATGATTGAACTGAAAACTGAAATCCTAGTACAATTCAATTAATGTTGTGTAAAGTTTTCGGCGTCGGCATTTATAAATGGAGAAACACATTATCGTGTCGTGGTGTGACGTGACGCGACACAATCAAATCGGTTTGATACATTTAGTGTCTTTAGAAACACATTACTGTGTAGTGTTGTGTCGCAGCGTGGTGTGTCACTAACCATACTAAACTAAACCGATAATTATGATGCTGACGCACCACGACACAAACCACAAAATAGAGACAGTACAGATAGAGAATATAGACACAAAATTTTGGAAGGATTGGGAAGGAAGCATGCGCGATTGACCCTCGCCGCCAACACATAATTCGCCTTTTTGTCCGACGAGTTAAAAGTTTTATAATTTGACATTAAAAAGTTTTGTTCTTTCTAAAATTCTTGAACTATTTAAAATCCTTTTTACTCTAGCATAAAAATAAATTACCGTGAATTTATTTAATTAAATTAATTTCTTTAATTAATTAAATTAATTAAGAAATATCAACCAAAACAGTACTGTGTTTCTAGCTTTAAACTTTAGTGTTTTGTTGATTAGTTCATTTTATTATTTACTTAAAACTAGTTATTAGTAGATATTTCGTTTGATAGTTAATATTAGTAGCTATAATCAAATTTTCGTTTGTGTAACAGTCACAGATGTCTTGATGTACAAAACAAAACCTGTATGTAGCGAACAAGCTTTTTGTAGTTTTCATATTCACAAAAACTTTGAATCCTGCGTCTGGTTCTTGCTAATTCTTACATTAAAGTTAATTTATAATACATATAAGACCTACAAAACAGACAAATATAAAAGCAAAGATGAAACTATCAACCCAAGTTAAATAAAATTGACTATCAAATAAGAAAAGCTATTAAAATCGCTATATTACGCGCAACGCATTGCGAAACCTTTTATTTTGTTTTGGAAATTCGAATCTTGGTGGTCATCTTCGATGCTACTGAACCAATTCCAAATGTTCTTTAACTAATTTAAGTTTTTTTTCTCACAAAGGTTGACCCTACACGTAGTGGAAATGCAGACAGTGCTATGTGCACACTTTACATATGACTTTTATTATTAATATATACTATTAATTTATATATTTACTATCTTGACAGTTTATTTTTGTTTTTGAGAATATACTTTCACTTACAAAGTCTTAATTATGTATAAATAAAATTTCTCCCGGAACAAGATGCAGGCAAAAAGTTAGTTAAATAATTACTTTGAACTGAAATAGTCGATTTTCTTTGTTGCATTTACACAAGGATAAAAGACTGAAATTAAATGACGCGACTATTTTAACATCTTTCACTCCCGTTCAGCGCGAGACACTGGTATACGAGGACATTTCCTTTATAGTACCTTACTTTGAAAGACCGTTTAAATTGTGAACGTTCGTTCGTATTTTTGCTTGACTCCGCCAAAAGAAAAGTATTCTAATGGTAGTCATTACTAGACCCAGTTGTTTTTAAGTAAGGTAGATTATTGGAATTCTTGTTCTTGCAAGAAGTGTTTTTTTCGCGCGTTGTATGTATTTGTTTAACCACGTGTTTGTACTGAGAAAGCCCTGGAAAATGAGAGGATACAAAAATGAAAATTGTACCAATAATATCATCATTCGCTTTTACAATTGAATAAGAAGTGTATACACCTCGTTATATAGTTTAATTTATGGTTTTGATTTATAAAGCTTTTACTAGTTATAAATAATAGGATTAAAAGGCAGAATTTTTAATTTATTAGTAAAAATATAGTCCTCTATATTTAGTCCACAATAAATCGGAATCAACACTTATGCCTGTAAAATCAAATTAACCTTTCAGCTTGGTATTGCCACTTTAAAAACTATGAACAATTTCAATGCACTCTAACGGTTTTAACCCACTTTTTCAGCGGAATACTTTTTAAACTACGCCTTTATTTATTGCTGCCGGGCGCTTTAAAAATGCAGTAGGCACAGTACAAATTAACTAGAGGTGGAGAATAAAGTGACGATATTTCACGCGATTTCGTCACTTGAAAAATTTTTGCCGGACACTAGTGGTTGTGCTAAATCGTAACTAGGGTGGCCAGATGTCTGGGAAAACCGGAATTGTACCGAAATTTTTCGTCTTATCCCGTTTCCAGTAATTGTACTTGATTGTACCGGATTTTGGATAAATACTAGTAACATCATTTTTGAGGCATCCATACATTACTTATTAAAGTATTTTAAAATTTACTGATTTATTAGTCCGAGATTGTCAAATGATCAAATTTTAAAATAGGATATTCATATTTTTCGCCATATCTCTATTAGGGGTTGAAAAAATATGGCAATCTTTATATGATACATTTATTTCAGTATTCAGTATGTATGTCATACTTAATACTGAAATACCTGTTTTCCATTGTTTTGTCCGAGGCCCTGTTTATGTAATACGCAACCGGTCGTGAAATTGAAATTTCAGTTTTCAACAACTAAAATTTACACATTGTGACCGGTAACCGGCGGTTGAGAGTAAAATAATCAGGAGACCGGAAATTAATAGTCAGTTTCTAGCAACCCTAGTCGTAACACACCTATCAACACGTAAACGGTACGTCAATATCTCTACTTTTTCTTTGGTGTTGCAGATAAGTCTGTGTAGCAGTGTGGAATTTCATACAATGATTACCTAACGACCTAAAATTAGTTTTATAACGACACTAGAACACACACACTTAATTTTTTTATCACTAGCTATTAGGGTTCATGGCATAGCTGACAGACGGACGGAGAAAAAATTATCCCGTTAACAACCTTAAAAATGATTAAATAACACCTTTTATCTTCCAAAAGGTTCTTTTTAACCTGTTTTAAAATTCGCCTGTCTGATTGGTTGGTTAAAAATCAACCTGGCCACAATTAAAAACAAAGTTGCCGTTTTAAAATTTGATTGTTCCACGAAAAAAACATTTGGTATCGATGCGGCGAAATAAAGCTTGTTATATGGCAACTTTAAAATCGAATTCACTTGTTCAGGGATTGGAAAATTGGTTTTTATCGAACTGCTGTCGCATAAGGTTCAATCAAATTTGCGAACGATATTCTGAAACGTTTTCAATGGATTCTCGATATTTAATCACGTTATTTATTTCATTTTCGCCTGAAAACGAGCTTTCTCTTGGTAAAATCCATAACGTACGTAATTGTAATAAATAAAAAACGGTATTTTATAACCTTTATTTTGTTGTACGTTTAGTTTATTTTAGTATTTTTGAATTAGATTGTGCTTTGTGCGCTTAATAGTTTGACTAATTTACTAGTAGTTCGCTTTAAACTATGAACTCGCGACCCCCTATATCTTGGGAATCTTGACAGATTTGGCGGTTGTTCGAACTTATTTTTATTAATTTTGTCTTGAAATTAAAATCAACGAAGAGAAAAGAAAATTTTCCAAAAAAATCACGACGATCCAATCAACGATACTCGAAAGAACGTCGTGCAAACATTTATACATACATACATGCAAACATACCCAAGTACAATATACAAACGCCGCTCCAGCTCGCTTGTTCAAAAAGCACCGTTGCTGGAATTTTTTGTCACGTCGTCTGTCAACGCCAATTACAAGCCTACTACTAACACTTCTTGTTTGGTTACTAGCACAAAAAGCATAAAAACATTGAAGCATCCAGTAACTAAACAAAACAAATGTAGTAATGTAATAGGTACTGTTTGAAACCCTCAAATTAAGTTTGAAAACAAAATCCTACATATCATTAAGATGTATCCGAGGATATGTTTTTTCCCCTAACCCATTATCAAAATCAGTACGCGTAAAAATGTTGTAAGCAAGTTTTTTTTACGTTTGCATTTATTATATTAATGTTAGCATATAACCATAACTGATATTATATACGCCTATAGTTATTTCTGTAAAATAAAATATTTTTGGCGCGTTTCCAACCGTTACCGCGCAGTTATCTCGGGCGACATCTGCACGTGAACTTTGTAATCATATTATTGACCCAGTCTGCTGCGTATGATGACCGAATAAAGGCCTTTAACTAGCTCCGTATTAAAAACATTTTATTTCTTCACTTATTCTCCCTGCCATGGCTTTTCCAAAAGACAACAGTATGGGGTTCTTTAAAATGGGTGTTACAAGGGTCGGTAACGCGCCTGGCGTTGCCATCGTCTATATGCTATGGTGTCAGCTTACCATCAGGCCGGCTACATGCTTGTTTGCCACTAATGTGTAGTGGTATAAACATTTCTTCTCTTCATGTTAAAATAAAATAAATGCTTTAAGATTTAGTATAGTTTGAATGAGTGTTAATTGTTCAGAAAATTTTGATGAATCGTAGCAGTCTGAAGTTGGGTCCTAACCGGACTTTACGAGATGTAATGTACCATTCGTAGCGAGCATGTTACGTTACGCATGGTAAAATCCACCGCGTTCGCGCTCGTAAGCTCACTTTGTCACATGTAACACTACATCTCGTCGGCGTTACAATTCAGTGAGTCAGTATCTTTAGATATAGGTTCACATTTTAGTGGGTCATGCGGATAATATTCCCAACAAAAAATAGTAAAAAACGCACATATAATAATCAACAATTACTAATTAAATAGTGTCGGTACAGCAAAACTCCAATACCGTACCAACTTTATTACCAAAATTAATTTAAATGAAATATCTTTTCGTAATGACGGAATATTCCCTTTTCACACTTCATACAGAGTAATATCCAATAAATGAGGAAATGACTACTAAATTTTCGTATATAGAGTCATTCTCAAACGCTTTTACGAGGTATTTATGTTTATTGAATCGCGTTCATAGTTATTAGGGTATGAGCGAAATTCCAATATACGCTTACCTACCTACCAATCGCTGGAGCAAATCAAATCCGGTTGTGTAACTAACTAAACTCCATGAAAGACGTCTCACCAAATGCGGTCTCCGTTTGCGGTGCAGTGCTGTAAAGTGCGTGAAGCGATAGATAGACATATATAAAATTTCATACTTTTAAACAATGCTCGTAAACGTACAGCAACCATATTAAATGCCGAAGCACATGAAATCCGTGGGCGGTATGATTGTAGTGGATAAGCTGTTGTATCTTTAGAAAACTTGTCACGCCAAAGACGTTCCGTTTGCAGTTAGGCACTGTACCACACCGTAGCGTGCGTACGGGCCGTCGCGTTGGTATGACAATATCTGTCAACGATGCATGTATACGTACGTAATGGAAACGGATTTAGTGACTACCAGCCTTTACACTAGTTAAGCCGCTAGGATTTGCTTATTCGCTGTCGATAAATAAAGTTTCAGAGTTACTTGGCGGGAACGGAGAGTTGTGGTTAAAATGTTCTTATTTTATTATCTTTCATTATTAATTTCATCATCATTTCATCCCTCAACAAACATGACATTACTTGACACTGGCAAAATTCAGTTTTACCAAGATATTGGTGATGCCATTAAAAAAAACAGTTTTAATAACATGTCACAGTATCTTAGCGAGCGGATTATCGAGAAGATCTTGAAGTTTAAAATGTTTGTGATCTTCCGTTGTTTCGTGAGAAACCAAATTTTTTAATAACCCAGTTTTTCGCAATGATCCTGCGACCTATGTACCAAAAATTGTCATCTCATTAAGTTGTCAGTAAACGTCCTTCAAGACAACTGGTATACATGATATTTAATACAGTTTTTTTGCAGTTAAGTAATTAAATTGATGAAGACCTGCTTTTATTGCGCTGTAAGTTACCCGATGCAAACACGATACGGAGTAATTACTTTAAGTAAAATCTCAAAGATAATTTACAGCTACGGAGCGATAAAATGCTAATATTACGTTTATCACAGATCAACCCTCATCACTGCCCGTCGCAACTACAAGACGTTGTTTTTAATTCAAACAACTTGCCCTTTAAACAAAAAATATTTACCGTACGTGTTAACGCCGACAGAAAATAAAAAATATTGAAATTAGATGACTCGAGCGCGAGCAAGTGTCATTTCAAAACAGTTATACTTTCCGTTGCTATTAAGGCTTGCGGAAAGTAGTTTATAAGGGGCGACGCATTTTCACACTTTCAAATCGAAACACAGCAAACGGCATCATAGTAGAAATAGATAGAAGAGTGATACCAACCCATACGATTACACATACACACACATTCCACATCTACCACCTGTAATTAGTTACGCAATAGCTACTTTTTTACTCGAAGAAGATAATAATTATCAAGAAGAAAGATTACTATTAATAAAAGTAGTGATTCAAAGTAACAGACAAGAAGAATGGATTTAAATAACTTTTTCCTATAAGCACTCTCTTTGTGAATACGGAATTATTTTATAACTTTTATTCATCCTTCCTTTTAATTCTCTTTTATCTCGAAGCTTCTTAAGTCACTTATATTGTAAAAACAGGAATATTTAATTTACTAAGTTGGTGCAAAAAGAGTGTTTTATCCGACTTCAGATAAGAAGGTTCAATATCCGACTGAAATGTGTGTGTATGTGTTTTATTGAATGTATTTTTACCAATATCGCCTACAGTTTTGGGGGAATTCTTTGAGTTTTCAAAGATTCTCAATTCACCGTAGTAAATGAAATACATAATAGTTGTCGTAGACACTTAAATTATTTCTATTAATTTAGAAGTCAACAGTAGGTACAAAAGGCCACACGTAAAGTTCCACATAACAAGTACAATATCAATCAACATGCTGTTAAATTTAAGAACGTTACAAACGGTCTAAACAGGTTAGTTTGATCCGTTGCCGTGTGTACATAGATGAACACTGAACATTTCACAAATACATATGTCTTCTGACCTTCGATTTATACGATGTTTGTTTGTTTCAGAAAACGACCCGATGTTGGATAGAGACAACATTCCAGAAGAGAGAATGCAAATTCTTCGTACCGAGCGCCAAAGACGAGCATGTGTAAGTCAGATCAGATCAGCATCTTTAAATTCGACTCGATGATGAATGAGGAGATATAACACATAACATAACATAAACGCCGTATTTAATCCCTGAGAAGGATAGCCAGAGGTGTTAAACACCGCATTTTGCATATTGGTTGCGAATCTGTCGCCATTATCCGGGCACAATGAAGAACATGGCAGCTACAATGTACGACAACCCGAGACTCGAACCCTCGACTTGTAGGGTCGGTTCGGTTAGCGTTGTAACCAAAGCAAGTAACAAGCTGAGCTACCACGTCCTCACAAAAAAGATATATAAAGTATTTCATTTAAGAAAAATCCTGCAAAATGCCGCCCCGGGCCACGGCCCCCTTGGCCCTAGCGTGAATACTACACCTAGCGTGTTTATTAATACATTGAATTGAGAGTGGAGAACTCAGCATTTTGCAAAAATAATAATTAAAAATTTACTTTTAGGGTTATGTTAGATAATAGTCTATATTTTGTTTAAAAATACTAAGTCTAATTAAACGAATCCGTGAACAAAAGCTAGTTAAATATAAAACCCCGGCTTTACATGGGTGGAATTTGACGTATGTATAATAAAAAGCGTAATGTTTTGGGGTCAATGCATCTTTCTAGTGGTGAAAGAATTTTTTAAATGGGACCACACATTTTTGAGTTTATTCCTTTTTGAGTTTCCAATTTATTTTATTAGTACCTGTAGATAATTTTCAATTAATAATTATTTCAATAAATAAATTTACATCCAAAACATTTCGCTAGTGAAGTATGAAATTACAACAACTCCAACTAAAATACGTTTTCTGATGGTATCATCTTTCTGTATTTTTTTTTTTTAATTTTTAGTATCTAACGTTCCTATTAAGTTTTTAAGATACCTAGCAGATTTGAAGCTGGTTTCGAAGCATTGCAAACGAAACCTTAATCGTAAATACATAAAGATACTTTGACAATGTTAATAGTAATTCACTGCAAAATGACATAAGATGGTTCTTCAAAGAGATATCTGATTCAAAAATAAATAATAAAATCTTCACAGAAAGTTATTTAAAAAATATAATTACTGTTTTGATAGAATTATTGTTTTAGGTGTTCTGATTCAATTCTTTTGATATTATGCTATTTTGATACCATACTTTAAATGTTTGCTTCACGGCCAAGTACTTATGGTCAACCAAAAAAAAAACTTTAACAATATACCCAGCATATTGACAGAGTTTTACCGAACAAAAATAATCCAGTCAAATCGGTTTAGCCGCTTAATAGAAAAACTTACCATCACAAAAACAGATATACATACATAAAAACAGAGATATAGGACAATAAAATGTTCTTATTTTATTCGTTTTATTTGTAAAAGTTTTAACCTAAAATTTATCATCGATCTATTTCGATCGATTTTATTAAGTGTATATTTTTAGGAACATGTTTGACAAAACAGTAAGCTTACACGTTGCCGATTAGTTAAATTATAGTATATGTATCAATATTAAGTTCACGATGAATTAAAATATGTTAATTAATGCAATGAAGCCACCCTCGCGCGTGCGACCTGATTGAGAAATGCTGATTTAAACTATTTTGTGCAACATCAAGAATGTTTACTAATAACATTGACGGAACAAAATGAAATCAAACAACATCTTTGTTTTAATGTTAGAAAAATGTATTAAAACAAAAGAAAATCCCATCACTTTGGTATATAAACTATAATATCTGCGTTTTGAAAACAACTGCTAAGATTTTCCGATGAAGCTTGGCAAAATGTGAAAAGAAATTTAATTTTACTGGTCTCACATTTCCTGCGCTCGAATTTTGCCATATACATACATATACATTTTGATTTTCTGCTAGCGTAAACTATTGTGGAAAATGATATTTGCCGTCTTCAGGCTGATGATGATGATAGCGTGTTCAATGATCCAAAATTTTAAGACTTCAATTTTTGTGCGTTTTGTTTCTTGACTGACAATAATCGATAGTTACGTTGTTTTCGTTTCACTAAAGCCGTTGTTTTCTTTCTAGGAGCTTCCTTTGTTTTCTTTGTAACGGTATCTTTTAATAAAACAAAAATATTTTAAGATGTAAGACCAAAATGTACTCAATAGATGTAGAAATGTAGATGTAAAGCATTAGCCTTAATCCTAAAGATGATAAATAAAGTTACGGCAACTAAATTGCACAATTCCGAGCAATTAAGAGTCATAAAACTCATGGTAACATCAAGCAATTAACGCCAAGAACCCGCTTTTTGCGTCGTTCGTCAAAAATAGACTTCTATTGCATGTTGCATGTTCTATACGACGGTGACTTACAATTTTGGAGGCAGCAATTGGTTTCATAGTGTCTCTGTACAGTTTCCAGAAGAGACTGACGTGGTTTCCAGTTATATTTCTCTTCTCTAACTGACAGGACAATCTCCATGTGTCATTCCCCAAGCTGGTCGCTATGCCTGTTAAACATTCATGTTTGTAAACGACATTTTTACAATAAGATTTTTCATTTCTAAATACAAAAGTCTTAGTCATCTTGCCTAGTAGTTTTGTAATCAGAACTTATTCGCATTATTGACAATGTAAGTTTCGAATTTTGCAATGAAAACTAAATCTTGTAGTTGTTTTACCTACGATCTCAGCAACTTCCAGTTTTCTAGACAGTTCCTCGAACACTCGGTTTTGATCAGGGTTCACGGGATAGGAGTTCTGAAATATATATTTTATTCTATCGATATTTGAAAACAGACAATTTTAATGATATAAACTAAAATTAACTATCAAAAATTAAAACTTAAACCAGAAAAGTTTCCACAAAATTAAATAATAACAATAGAGAGCTATAATAATTATTAAATTTGATTAAAACACTATACACAAAAAGAACTATTTCAGGTCTTATGTTAAATTAATTAAATAATTGTGATAGTAAAAATATTAATAACAATAACCACATCACGACACACATTGACTGCACTAAAATGTTATCTCGCAGTCACTAAGCAACGATATATATATACACAAGACAATCTATCTATCTATTATTTTATGTATTATATAACGGTATATAATACATAGATAATAATACTATATTCAAGACCAGCAAGCGAAACAATGCGTCTTGCAAATAACACAAAGTTCCGCTTCCGCCGGGATTCGAACGCGGAACCTCTAGCGTAGCAGTCGGCTCTTACTCTTAAAATTATTAGAATTTGAGCAAAATAAATCTATATCATTACAATTAGTGTTATACAGCTTGCAAGGTCTAGGAATGTATGAATGATATTACATACATTCGCAGTAAGATACCATAAAAATACAGGGTCAGGATCAATGCATATGTAATATTTTTGAGTTTTTCTATCAATATTTAAATACGATTCCATTAAAAATATGTTCCTTATGACTTACGATTCATACCATCAATAATAATAATGAATAAACTTTCAGACTTTATATATAACAAAGTTAAAGTATGAGACATAAAATTGTATGCTATTTTTATTCAATCTAAAATAGACGCTATGGTTCCTAGGAACAGATTTCGCTATATCTGTTAGTTTCTGACATCTTCATACTAACCCATTTGGATAGACCACCCGGTATGCTCCTAAATATTCAAGTACGTTTGTATTAATCTTCATTGTCGATAAACGAACAAATAGCTTTAAATTTTATAGATTTACTGTTAGTTATTCCTAGGTTAACATCACAGGAAAGGGTTTGAAAGGATCGAGAAAATTAAAGGCCAGTAAAAGCTTGGAAAATACTTCATGAATTTACTTTGATGTTAAGTTACGTTTAAAATGCGTAATTTGGGCTAACGACCCGTAGTAGGCAGTCTGTTATATTAATGGGTGTACGTTTTATTGTCGACTAATTGCCGATCCCTGTTTCACACAGTTGGAATTAACCGTACATATACGTTACGGTATTCAAACAATGGTAACAAAAGCATGGTTGGAAAACATTTATATTTCCAACATCAAAATGTTGTATGCAATTGTCTTTAATTTTTAGTCCATCACTGCATCGATAATTAAAAATAGCCTTTATGTTTCGGGTATAATGTAAGTAGTTAGTATTCTTAAGGTGAAATAATTTTTGTAGATTACATTTTGAGGCAATTCATATAAATTTCCTTAGACCTTAATGAAACAGGCTTTTACTATAGGAATAAAACAAATATCTTTGCTGCAATGTACATACGTGTACAGACGACCACACTAAACGCTTCCATAACAAGTGCAATATCAATCCATATGCTCTAAAACTTTGTACCGTACAAAGTCCAAATAGGTTAAATTTATCCGGTCATGTGTTTTCATACAATAAAAAATATATTTTTTAAATTTAAATTACAAATATGAACGGTTGAAACGGTTTTAGCTTTTATTTTATATATTTTTAATGAAATTGTTAATGAGTAACACATTCATAATATATAATTTACGGTATTTATTTCAAAAAGCAAGGAACATTTATATTACAGACTAATAACTTATATCGTTTCGGCCATTTTAAACCGATCTTGATAGTACAGAGGGCAGACAAATAATTTAACAGGAGCGAATGAGTTTGAACGAATGAATCCTTTTAGAATGATGAATGTATGGCTGATGTTTCGTAGATACATTATTTCTTTTATCAAGGAACAATTTTTTAAATGATTTTCTCGCACGTATATTTTTTCTGCGCATCAATTATTATAACCATTTTAAGCGGAGAAATAAAATTAAAAAGGGGAAATCTTTGGCAGTACTGGCAAAACCATCAAGTTAATATATTTAGAAAATGCATCTTCTTTCCTCTCAAAACGCTCTGATAGAAGAAATTCCTCGAAACTCAAGAGGTCGCTTTCAAAGCCTTTGTGCTAACGGTGTTCTGTGGTTGCTTTGCCAATGTATAGCTGATTTGATTGTATAGATAGGTAACCGGAGATATGATCCTCGTTCCGATATATGCTGAACAACAACATATATGCGATATGTGTTGAAGTGCGAGTATAAACGTACACAAACAAAAATGATATCAAAACTGAAAAAGTACCAACGTATAGAAAAGTAAAAATAATGTAAAAATTTTAATAATTTAAGAAGTCAGGTGACAATAATTATTTTGAGCATACCTACATACATACAATATTAAGCTAACCAGAATTACTGCGAAATAAAACTTTCCCGTTCACAAGTGCACTAAATACTTGGCTATAACAAAGTTGGCGTCCAGGAAAACGATAATTACCCAACTTTAATAACAGTAGTTTCCATTCCATAACTAGTTATTGTATCTGTAACTTCCTCATAGAACTTAGTTGTCTAGTTTGAAATCTTTCCAATTAAAAAGATGGCTGATTTCGCCTTCTATTTTGTCAACAAAATGTTCGCGGTCACGACTATCATGGATCCACCTAGCCTGTTTGGACTTTGTGCCGTTGTTAAGTTGTACAGCATAAGGATTGATATTGCTCTTGTTACTTGAAGCTTTGTTTTTGGCCGTTTGTACACCACGTGACTAGTTTTATGAATCGCACTGCACTTCGCTTGTTATTATTTCTCCACTTTCCGTCCGTCCGTTCCACTACTCTCATGACCGCATCCTCACTTAGAGTAAAGTAAGATTGTGGCCAAATGCTTATATACATAATCCTTCATAATGCGTACTGCAAGGGTGTGGAATTCTTTGCCTGCCGATGTGTTCTCTGACCAATATAACTTGGGCCTCTTTAAGGCAAGAGTGAATAGGTTTCTCCTAGGCAGGCATGATCCACCTTAGACCTCATCGCCGCTTAACATCAGGCGGGTTTTTGGTCAAATGCCTGCCTGGTCATGAATAAAAAATCAAAAAACATTTTTTAAAATACCTGAATGTGCTCGAGTATTTCATCTGTTGAAACACCTTGCCTCCACATTGTAGCTCTCCTAAGGACCTGGTAGATCATTTCGGGACTTATCTAAGACAAGGGAAAACTGGCTGATGAGTACCATCTTTATTTTTGCAAATAAAGCAATCTCTTTATAAACTCTCAACCCCTATTTGTCCCGTTTAGGGGAATTAAAAATTCTTGGTGTCGTCAGCGATCGAAGACAATCTCCCAATTTCCTGTCCTTTTGTACCTATTGGTAGTAAGAACAATCGATTTATGAATAAAGACAAAAAATATCATTTTGAAAAGAAAACGTAAAAAACATAAAATATTTAAAAAAAAATCTTTAAAAATACTATACCTACCTCACAATAATCACACTGGTTATCTTCTAGCATTTCAGAATTTTTGTCAGGAACACTGCCAATTAGTAAAGGGGACAGAAGCACGCTTGTCGAACCAACTTGGACACATTCTGTAGGAAATAGTCGCCAAGAAACTTGAGATAATCAGTACAATAAAATATTTTCCGTCTTCCATGTAAACAGATTATCCCTCATACTAAGCCGAAGGCATTTATAACATGGTTACCAACCAGCCAACTATTTAATTATAGCGAATAAATAGTCTTTATTAATAAAAATAAACACCCAACTTAATATCTTATATTTATAATAAAATTTATTATACTTATTGTATACTTTAGAACGAATTCCTTGTTCGAGTAATCAAACTAAATTCTAATCATTTTTGTTCGACGACTACTAAAGGAGGGGAATCCTTGCCCGAGGATTAAAAAACCACTTCAATCCTGGACAGATATCCTGGCCGCACTTCAATGAATAAAATGGTACGAGTAAAAGCATAGAAAAACGTCAGAAACTAAAACAGTTATACTAAACTATACATTGTATGCATATCATGGCTTGTGACCTGAGTGAGTTATGGAAATTGTTCGATAGAAAAATCTGAATGCCTCCAAACCTGAGATTTTTCCTTTTCTCTTAAGTTTATCAATTCGTCTGTGTGTTCCTTCTTTGCTATGCCTTCCATACCCCGATCTAGCAAAAAAACAACTTTTCTTACAACTTAAAAAGAAAAACAACAAACTTGACCCAAACGAAATTTATTGACCATCAACCAATCTACCTTCTACGGCATGACCGATGTCCGCAATATTTGCAAAAGGCGGCATACGAGTTCTTACGAGAAGAAAGTTTTGTGAATATCGTACACACTGAAGACTCCCTTGGTTTTCTTTCTTGTTCTCGCACTTGGCGTTTTGGATCCCGTCTCATGACGCGCTTGTGAACTGACCTTCTTCTTTTCTCCACCTTTCGGCCCTGTTTGCGAACTGGCTTTCTATTTCGCCTCTGAGGTCTGGATTTACCTACGACGGTAGGTGGGTTTACTTCCATCCTGTTTTCGCCAAAGTCCCGGTTGCTCCTCTCCTCTCTGTCAGACATCCAGGAGTCAGTTGATAACTCATCATAGCCACGGCCATCATCGGAAACGTTCGCCTGCGAAGTGTGCGCGGATTTCGTTTCCTTCAACTTACTCGTAGATGCTTCATCTTTACCCTTCGGATTTTCATCAGCCATGGTCTGTTTCTGACTATCTAAACAGAGAATTTTATTTTTACGAGTATGTTACATAAGTAAAAGGATAGAATTATACATAATACAAAATTTTGTGAACGTGTTTTCTGAAGAATGTTGACAGGTGTTCAAATTTATTTCTTTATCTATTGACTGAGTTTTTTTGACAGATTTACACTACAGTCACAAGTCCTAAGGTTCTATTTAAAAATTCTATATTTTAAGATGGATACTAACAATAATTGAAAAACGTACAATCACACACAACATTCCTACAATTACAACAATATCTACATTTTTTACAACATCCTAAGCCAATTTTCATTTTGTGTGTCCTATTTTTTTAAATCTAAAAATGAGATTAATAGAAAACTCATCCAATATTTTAATTAACAATCAATGTATAGAACCTACTCGGTGGTAAGCAATATGTTTTATACATTTTGTAGGTACATACTTGACTTACTAGATTGTTATACAAAATTTATAAATATTAAAAATGTAGGTATATTCATAAATATTTACTGTCTCCCAAATAATTTTTAGTAATACCTTAAATGCAATACTACCATAAGATCCTAGGACTTAGCTACTTGTTCTTAAGATTTATTTTTTCGTAGATGTTGGTGTGGGCTGAGCAAGACAGCTCATGGCTCCAACATCAGCATTGCAGCCCCGGGGGAGGCATGGGTGCCTGTCAAACACACACAGCCAGCACCCACAGACGCTTACGGCACTGTCGAGTTCCAAGGTGGACCTCACCCTACTAAAGCTCAGGTATTCCTTGTAATTTATCTTTTTAAGGTTCCGTATATCCGAATAAAAATGAATCCCTTATAGGCTCACTTTATTGACCATCAAGTATTGGCGGAACTACAGGTTGGCATGACAGCAAAATCAAGCGGGCCCCTAGCCAAAAGGGGCCGAGGTTGCCATGAGCAATGTCGTGTTAACCATAACGGGACAAAACATTAGGGACATCCCAAAAAGGACTTTAATGCGAATGAATGCCTAAAAAAAGGTTGCTAGTTTGTTTTAGGCCCCAATTAATTTATTTGCCAGGTGGCCGTCTAGACCCTTTGTATCAAGCTGAAATTAATGTCAAAGACTCAAATCTGAAATCCCTTTGAGCAGTCACAAAAAACTTGACCAGTTTTATATCAAACCTTATCGGGCAAACAAGCAGAAGCAGATTCAGAGCACCTGATGGAAAGTGATACCGCTGTTAACACGACTACGCCCTTGATGTCTTAGTACGCTATGAGCAACGCCATGCTTTGCCATGTAGAGTTATACCTCTCATGCCGGTAATTACTCTGGCTCTCCCATGCCGAAACACAGCAATTTGGCAATTTTTTCCACAAACATATGAACGGTTGCAGCACATATACCTAAACATACGACCAAACATTTATTTTATAAGTATATCAGATATTGTGAAGGGTATTCGCAATTATACAAGATAAAACATTTTACAAGCATAAAATAACGAAAAATCCATGTGTCTTGTATAGGAGCCCCTTTATTTTTAATTTATTCATAATTTTAGTGTTTGTTGTTATAGCACCAATAGAAATAGACATTTTCTGAAAATTCCAGGAGCCTAGCTATAATGGCTCATGAGATACAGCCCGCTGACAGTCAGACGGACGGACAGACAAAAAGTGGCAATAGGGTCCTGTTTTACCCTTAGGGTACAGAACCCTAAAAATCAAGAACACATTATTGTTTACAAATTTTATGTCAGAGAAGTAAATATGATTAAAAGTGACTAACCACGCAATTACAGTAAAACTCGTAACGAATCACTGAAACATTTCGTCATCATTGCGGTTTAATTTGTTAAAAGCCTATATTCAGAGCTTACATTCATTTCATATCAACGTTGTATATCAGTGTGTATGTCAGGTTTGTGTATACGTTTCTTTTAATTTATCCTGATTGTATTAAACCCACCCCAATACCTATAAATAATTTATCAGCCGATTTGTAAATACATATTTTGCTCATATTTGCTATTGATTCGTAATGTTGGTTATTTAATTAATGCTATTAAAACCTACCACTGAAATTATTATGCGATTTAGTCGGAAATCGTTGTTTAATATTAACGGAGTTAAATTTATGTTCCATTAGCATTTATTTATCAATACAATTAAATCAATAATTCATCTCAAAAAAGTCTTGATTAGATTTGTATTGAAATTTGTAAGTTTGTAAAATAGTAAAGGCCAGTTTAAACGAATTGTCTATGTTTGACGGCTTTTTTTCTGTTGACGAGTGCAATGTAGGTGTTGCAGTATGCCATACCAACTTAATCGATACTTTTTTAGTAAATACTTCTTCTTTGCTTTTCCATAGTACGTCCGATTAGCACACGACACGCGGCCAGAGTTGATAGTCCAGCTTCTCACCAGGGAGTGGCAGTTAGACCGGCCAAAGCTGCTCATCACCATCCAAGGAGGAAAAGCCAATTTCGACCTCCAGCCAAAGCTCAAGAAAGTCCTCAGGAAAGGTCTGCTCAAGGCTGCCAAGACAACAGGAGCCTGGATCTTCACTGGCGGGACTAATACTGGTAGGGCAAGAGTCTAACAGATAAGAGTACCTTTGAACTATTTGCTTAATGCATTGTTTTGCTTACTGGTCTTGTTTGCACTAAGACTATTATTTTGTTATATCCTTGCTATATAGATGAATACTCTACTAGTCCTGTAGAGGACCTATTTACAGAATACCACAACAAATCCAAATTATATTTACTGTATGCATCTTGAAAGAACACGTACCACGCGTGTCAGGGCGTGGTAGCTCAGTTTGTTACGTGGCTTGCCTAACCGACCCAACCTGTCGAGAGTTCGAGTTTCGGGTTGCCGTAAGTTGTAGCTCCCATGTTCCTCATTGTGCCCGGATAGTGTCGACAGATTCGCAATCTGTCACACTGGGACTCAACATAAACATGCGAAATGCGGTGCATTACTATAATTTGTTGTGTATTTTCCCATAAAATTAGCAACATGCTTTCAGTTGAGCGATACTTACACCGCGACTTGCGAGATCTCAAGATGCTACTTGTTAAACTTTTGTCACCCATCAGAAGTTTTCTAGAAGCTATATAAATTTAGACACACACACATATTCACTACTTCGTTCCAAAGGTTAGGCAAAGACTACGGATCGACATACGCGTCCTTACATACTTCTTTTGTTTCCTCCACATCCATGCACATCTTCGTTAACAGTTTGGTGCTAAGATTAACCTTTTGACCACCAGGTGTGACCCGTCAGGTGGGGGATGCTCTGCAGCTGGAGAGGTCTCAGCGCGCTGGCCGAGTCGTCAGCATCGGCATAGCTCCTTGGGGTATCGTAGAAGGTGCTAATGAGCTCATAGGGAAGGGAAGGGATGTGCCCTACCACGCTATTGCATCGCCGAGGTAAGATTTTGAGAAAATATGTATATTGTTGTAATTTTAGAGTTTATTTTGTTGTTTGAGTGTTGTTCAAGAAATTAAGTCTAGGATTTTCTTTTAATATATAAGGTTGCCTGAAAATTATAACTACAATATTCGTAGCCATAATATACGTGCAGTAGCGAGGTACATAACTGTGTCAAATATTTCTATAATTCCTATTAATATGATACATGAAAGTTTTACTTATAACACGTTGCCACGATTTTGGATTTATTAAAATAGACAAATCATACATTTTCATACATTTATTAATTAGGTACCTATTTCTTAAAGCTATATTAAATTATCGTCTGTTCTTGTTTGAACGGATCACTGGTGGACAGGCAGGTTGAAGAGTTGAGAGCATTCATCTGCGCTTGGAATAGGACGTCGTTGATAAGTTTCTCCGCCAATATCCTCATGTTTGGTGGCAGGTATCGAAGCTTTGCGGCCACATTTATACCTGTAGGACACAAAAAATTCAAACAGTGAGAGTCTGTTTCGCCACCAGCTGATATATTTTACCATACGTCGTAGCTTAGCTATCAACTCAAAATATAACTCAAACGTATCGCATTTAAGCCTAGGCCTAGCCTAGGATACCAATACGATTCTGGTAAGTGTGCGTTAAGTGTGGATTATATACAGTATTTATCCGTTTGCTTCTTAGGTGGGACTGACATGTCCGTCATATTTTTGTATGACCCTTTGAGCTTCGTTGTATGGTGTCTGGATCCACCTAGTTTCCTACCAGTTTGTTTTCAAACATAAAAATGTTAAAAAGTTTTATTTTTGTGAAAAATATTGAGCTGTTTAAAAAAGTTTTATTAAAACGCTGGTTAGAAGTTGTATCGTTAGTTAGTGTTTTAGCTGTCATCCATATCAAGCTCTTTCGGACAAAGTATAGCTTTATTGAGAGTTATTGGCAGTTGACTGATTCGTGTTTTTGACGCCCCATGTGTGATAGATGGATCGCAAAGTTGAAAGGCGTGTTCTTTTCGACCAAAAAAGCTAAAAAGACAGTGCAAATACTGATGGAATGGGACTGATATTCGTTTTCAATTCAGCCTTTAGCTTAGAAATGCATTTGTTTATCAACTACGGCGAAGCCAAAATAAAGAATATATTATTTTAGCTCATCTGTAATTAAACATATTTGACCAATCGAGCATTGTTAAATTTTTAAGAGGTCCGGAATTAGTGATTGTACTGTTTTACATTTGTGTTTCATCTGATACTAAATTAGTTGGCTGGTAACAATAAATTAAGTTGGTCATACCAATTGTACACTTAACTTTGTATCATAACTGCTAAGTAATCTCAAATAAACCAAAATAATTCCTTTAACGTACTTCGAAACTGGAATTTATTGACTACTAAAGTTTTACTAGACTGTATGTCCTGCCAAGAAGTTTATTATCGAATTTAGGAACTTAAGCATTCTTATAACTTTTGAGGCCCTCAGAATTTAAATGATGTCCTTAGATAAGCATGCGTTACCTCATCTCTTTCGAAAGTAACAATTGTACCTAGATTTTAGCCAAAACATTACAAGCCGTTTGCAAAGTTCCAAATGAAAACTCAAAACTAAAACCGAACGGCCACTTGAATTTGCGAAAACTTCCAGAAACGACAGCTTTAAATCAGAAAAGTTGGCTAACTTTCAATCAGCCCGCATCTGATTGGTTGTCGTAAATCTGTTCGGAGGAAAATTTCTATCGGGAATTCCCGCCAAAAGCAAAAATTGCATCGACCAGTATTGCATTGTACACAAGTTCTCTGGTGGAATCCAAATACAAGAGATTGGGTAGCGTTGTATTGTGTTGTAATGAAAATTCCTGTGGATAAATTTGACTCTACTCTATATTCGTGCTATTTAAAGTTTTAGGTTTGAATTTAATCATGGTGATGCTACTAGGAACTACAATACTAAAATTGAAGTAAAGTGTGCGAGGTTAAGTTTCGATGGTATTCTGTTGTTATTAATAAATCCAATAACATTGTAGAACGCCACAAAAAGGGGTCCTAATGTAATTGTTTCCAATAGGAAACTTCAGAGCAATATATTTCAAAAACCCGCGCTTTGTTGTAAATCTCTTGAATTTAACAAAAGAAAACAAGAAAGCACTTCTTTCAACAGAGCCTTTGAGACTTGGTAAAAGCTGAGTAAATACGACTTCCAGGGACTTGGACTATTTATGAAATGGTACAGTTACAAATATTAAGATAACATTTATATTGAAACTTATTATACGACGAAGCGATGGCAAACAAGCACAATTCATACAAAACTAGTAAAACCAGTTACCTACCAGAGTTTATGAATAAATACGATACAAAAATCATAGATAAATAAAAATTAATTATAGCTTTAATTTAATTGATAAAGATCAAATAAATAAATAGTAATCTATCCAAGTTTTCCAACTCTAGGGATCTGTATATTAGTGAACTAATTAAAACAAATATAGTTTTGTGCATAAACTGAATAAAGCTCATTGATAATATTAATAAGTATAATACTTATTCCCATATGTTAATTGCGTTTAAATTTAATTTTGGATGTGTTATTCTATCATTTCATTACTCATTTTATAAGTTCGTTGAACGTTTAGTTTAGATGCTGGTAAAAAGATTTTTATTTATTTAATATTTTAAAATAAATGTTGTCTAGACACTATTGTATTCCTGCTTATAAGCATGAACTATGACGAAGGTGATGCGTGGAACCGACAGACGATTAAAAAACGAAAGGAACCCATATCAAAATATAATTTATTGAACTGTCAAAAAAAATTGACGGGTCAGCTGATCCAATAATTCAATAAGCCAGGAATAGCAAGGAATTACATTATTCTAAATATACATTTATTTTCTATGTTTTATATTCAATTTAATATATTATTTACTTTGATGTCTAAAACTGACAAAATCTACTTTAACGTATAAGCATTAAAATGATTATAATGCAATCGACTGTTTCCATCAATGCTCCACAGAGGCCTTCAAAATTCAAGTGTTTAATAAGTTGAATCCTTTCAATCAACCCTGACTCTCGCTCAGTAAAAAAAACCTCAATGTACATCTAGCTCACCTATTGCGTCGTATTCGTCTTCAATTTCGGTGCAGTGTCGCTTGGCTGACTTGGAGTCTTCGTCATACGAGAACTGCTTTGTCATGGAGTTGTCACTTTGTTCACCCACGTTGGCTGAATTGTTGTATTCCACTACTGGGTAAGGTTCCATTGGGACATGGTAGTTGTGGCTGTCATCATCAGCCGGTTCCTCCTCTGAATCCTGTGACTGAATATTTGTATGAATTAGTACGATTTTTGTTTTATAAAGGGAAGAAAGTGGACTGATGTCTCCCAAATTCTCTGTCTCCTACAATTAAGAACCTCCATGCCACAGTGGCTTTAACAGCTGGCAGTGATACGCGCGGTTCCGGGTTCGAATTCTGGCTCTGTCAGGTATTTGTTTAATGAAAAGTAGTATATCTTATGAGGCCTTGCATATTTTATTTGTAATTATGTATTTGTGAATGTATTTCGTTTTATAGTACCCATCGTATTGCTACAAGGCTGTGATTATAAATCCATATTAAAATGATAACGAAAACGAATAAAAATTAATATTTTATATGACAATAACAAAATCTACAGTAAAATTTCCCTGAGAAACATTTAATATTCCGCGCACGAAAAAAACAGGTGTTCGCGAAAGGGTGCGATTTGAAAGAAAAACAACCGAATGTTCCGGAATTGAGCCATCATTTGGAAAATTCTGGAAAACGTGCCTGAAATAATATAGTGAACATTACAGATAGAATCAAGTGGAAGGCCCTTCGATATGAGAAGGAATCTGATGATGATATTTTACTGATTTATCGATTTTATTAGATTTATTTGCTAGATACCCGTCAATCTAACTTATTAGGCTTAAATCATCTTACGTGTTGGATGACTAAGTATGTACGCGTATGGGTGGTACGTACGAGTATGTAGGTTTATTCCCAATGTCCAACCTCTTATTTGAAATAGTTAATAAAAATAAATATAACTACCGAAATTGTTGAGTTAACCAACGAAATATCTTACAAAAGGATATTTAAAATGAGATGTTTAATGCAACCAAGTGTTCCGAAAAATTAAATTATTACCTGTATTTTAACGATTTTGAGACCATCAGGAAATTCACTATTTTGATCTTCCTCTGACTGTAAATAAAAGTTTAACGAATATTATGGAAAATAAGCCTAATCGTACATGTCTAAGGTTCATTTTCCAAAATTCTCACGGTAGCTCTTGCTCTTTCCGCGAGGCATGTTATCGTAAAATGAGCCATAAGTTTATGGGCTTACCGACTCGTCTCCTTCGTAAACCCGCACGATTCGTGCTTCGGCAGAGTTAAGGAATCTCAACAAATTATAATACCACAGTTTCGGCTTCACTTTTCCATTACTCTTTTCAATTTTACTCCTCTCTTTCCTGTGGCAGGCTCTTATGCTGCGGATCTTTCTATCAACCTGGTCCATTGTTATCTGCGGATACTTCTTCCTAACGACTTCTGTTATTTCCTTTAGAGCAGTGGCTCTTGCGCTCTTGCTTCTATACTCCAGATTAGATCGATTCCATAACGAAGGGTGGGCTTTGTAAGCTTTGATGAACTGTACCATCACTTCTGTGTCGTTTGTGAACACGATAATATCGCCTTTCTCGGCCGCCATTTTGTTTTGTTGCTCGGAGCACTCGGCGTACTTCGGTTACGGCTCGCGGTTAACTGGCATTCTATTAATAGAGTCTTGTCTCGCTCTCGCGGCTCGCGTGGCGTTGGCTTGCCGCGCTCTAATTGGTTGGCGCGGCGCGTCGTCGGCGGGCTGGCTTGCTATTGATCGGGCTTGTGTCATTGCAACATGTGACTTGCGGTTGTCGAGCGTGGCGCGTTGCGTTCGCTCGCTTTCTAGTGCCAAGGTCAATTCGAAGTACTATCATACAGTTACGGCATCTACAAATGTATATTTAGATTTGTATATGGGAATTGGGTCTAAGTTGTTTATATAGCCAGCATAGCACAATTGGTAAAAACGCATAATCTATAGCATTTTTAATACTCAGAAACATTTTCTGATTAATTGTTTTAACACTCGTAACTTCGATATTTTACGTTTTCAAATTTGCTACCTTTTTATTTAGAAGGAAACAGGCAAATAAATTATGTTCTTTCAAAGTAATATCGTAGTCAACGATGAATAGGTTAAAATTATTCACATGTCATCTTATCAATCACTGAACAAAAGGATATATTAAAGACATGTCTACTCCTGTTTATCCTTTTTATCGGAGTTTGTCCTTCGATTGCCGCTTGCAACTGTAGTTACAAATTTGTATGAACCTTCGTAAAGCGGAACGGATCTCCTCTAACGGATAAAGGCAGAATTAAATTGCCTAAGAAAATATTTATAAGCTATGCTATCAGGCGTTTAAATAATTCGAACTCATGGTAGACACACAGACTATTAATCTACACGTCAGATATCATCGCGTTCTACAGTGATTTAACTGAAATGTGAAAGTGAATTAACTGAAGTTGCAAGCGGCAATCGAAGGTAAAACTCATGGCAGGCACAATGTTTAAATTTCTACACGACTGTATTAGATACAATAGATTAGGTAATAGATGACTTGTACCGGCGACCTTAATTTTCATTCCTATAGAGGCGATTCGGATGTATTCAAACAAATATAAATGCAGCTGCTATCAGCAATATAGGAATCACTGTTCTGTTAGTTAAAAAAAGCACTGTTTCAGATCAAAGCTGGCAGTCCTGAACAACCGTCACGCGTACTTCCTGCTGGTTGACAATGGATCCGTCGGTCGATATGGTGCAGAGATCGTGCTGCGGAGGAAGCTGGAGAAATACATCGCAGCGCAAAAGTTACACCCATGTAAGTACTGTGAGGGGTAAAAGTCTTGATGTTTACACTATTCAAGCTTCCCCCAGCATACAGGAAGATTGATTACTTCTAGAATATTCTTGATTCAAAACCTATATTTTTAAACTTATCAATTACAAAAAGGTCGATATCTCCACGGTACACACGGCCACGGATCAAACTAACTTGTTTGGACTTTTGTAAAGTTTAAGATTTAAATATCACAACATAAGGATTGATATTGCACTTGTTACATGAAAAAACAACCTATGTAGAGATGCTCATCTGGTGGACATCAGGAATATTTTTTAATGAAATGTGTCATGTCATGTCACTGTCCCCAAATTGGAATAAAAGGATTGTCGATGTAATAAACCGCTTCCTATCTGCCACATCACGCCATATCATACCATATGGTATATTATTTAAACTTTTACTAAAAATCTTATCGAGAAGATAGAGGCTCTCCACCCAAGAACGACAGTCCGTGACTGACTTTTTGTAGCTAAGATTTAGCGTACCGATGTGAACGCCCACGTCGTACAAAAAATCGATGACAAAATCGGTCAATAAGACAAGAAGAAAAATCCGTCCCAAATATCGGTCCGACAAAAAGACCTTATTCATTAACTCAACGGTCCAGCGGAGTCCATAGAGTTTTTTTTCTCAACCGATTCTTAATTCGAAACGCGAACGCGTATGACACGTTTTTGTTTTCACTTGCACTCGCAAAGGACTAATGATTTTTTTTTAATGTAGTATACGCGTACGCCTTTCACTTTAATTGCTAATATCGCATAAAAGTCTCATGCGAGTTTAAGCTGACATTGAATCTTCATAATTCACAGTTGCATACGTATAAAAATTTCGTTACTAAATAATCTGTATCACCAAGCGTCATATTTTGCAATAACATACACAAAAAACTTGCTTTAAGATTTTAAGCATAAGCTTAGGTTTCAGGTATTATATTTTAAGACGTTAAAAAAACTAATTTCGTCTACGAAGTCAAGTGGTAAACCAAATACGAAAATGTCAACAACAGACACGAGAAAAAAAAAGGCCACATTAAAGATAAAGACATTGGAAGAGAAGATTGAGGAAATTCAAAAGGAAATTAGGTTTATGTCTATTGGCTTTTATTGAATTTATTGAAGATTTCAATCACATAATACCTATACATGTCATACTCCTGCATGTGTAGATGTTTTGCAAAAAAAAAAAACAGAAATTAAATAACAGATCTCTCGTTTAAACCGTTTGGTTGGATCTTTGGTATAATCTCCAACCTTGGTTGTTTTTGGTTCTCAAGTCTGGAACCAAAAACAAACAGGTTCGAAGGATCGCAGAGCCAGTGTAATTACGGGTAAGAGAGGTATAACATCTTGACCTCTACATGGGTAACGCATAGCGTGTGCTCTTGGCATGTTACATCAGGGGCATGACGTTGTAAAAAATCTGGCGCGAGAATAAAAATAATTATAAGTAGTTAACTTCATGCCATGTTATAGATAATTAACAAAAATAGACTTGTAAATGTATGCAGAGCGTTTGGTTACAAATGTCGAAGCTTTTAAAGGTATATAGTATGATCAATTTCACCGACAAATAAACTTTTTTTTTTAATGGCCGCCATGTTGATTTTAAAACTGCCTTACCACGTGCACAGATGGTAATTTTGGTATATTTATATTTTTACTGGTCATACAAAGGCAAAACAGGTCTTGTTTGATAGCTAAAAGTGTAGCTTATTAATTTAATTCAAGATTTTTTCCCATTTTTGTACAAAAAACAGATCAAAAGAACCATAGAAAAAGAAAATAGTACAAATAAATACGTATAATTTATTGCTTAAACACCCTATATAAAAACATAGTAGCTACTTACTTATATAGATACAAATCACCCATGGACATGAGAGTAAATACTCGTGTTGACCAAGTAACTGAGACTCGAACCCGGGACATCCGATGCCCGCGGTCTAAACAGCTTCGCCGCCACGCCGGCTAGGCTGTTGGAAAATAAATTGCTAAAATAAATTGTAACTCACCGTTCGGTGCGGCGATCTGTCCGCCCTCGGCTGGTATTGGTAGTTGTTTCCATCCTCACCGAACACAAACGATAATAAGTCGTAATACCATAGGTGTGGGGTATGAACTTCTTCGGGGCAGGTCGCCTTCTTACGGCTACTCTCGATTTTGTTATACTCTCTCCGCACGCAAGCCCTCATGCTTTCAATTTTTCTCAAGACATGGACCCGAGTGGCCGATGGGTCGTATTCTTGGACCAAGGCCGTCAATTTGGAGACCGCCTCGTGTCGCTTCGTCTTATGCTTGTAGTACAAGTTGTTCCGATCCCAAAGGCAGGGGTTCTCTTTGTACAGCTGTATGAATTGCATTATCAGTTTGCGCGGGAAAATGAAGGCAAAATCCGAGTCTTGGGGATCGTTGTCTGACATTGTACGTTCGTCAAGCGGCGTGGCGTGCAGGTCACTGGCTCGGTGACTGGATCGAGCGGCTGCGTTCGCAGTCTTGCTCTAACCTTTCTTGAATTCTCTGTGTGTCTCTGTCGTGCGTGCGGGGCGCGGCATGGCACACAGCTCGACGCACCCCCCTCTCTACCCTCCCGCGCGACTAAACCGAGTCTCGCCTTGCTAAATTGCGCGGTAAGACAAAATTGAAATACGCTATTCATGACGCTACTGTTAGACCTTACTAAGATGAAATTTAACGTCTTGGATTTGAGTCTCAGTTGAGATTTATTTAAGGAACTCGAGTATGTATTCTAGGATCTGGATGCCTCCACATCTGTCCAAGTAATAATATTATATATTTAATCATAATAGTATATGGTTACTATACTAATTTCACACTAAAGAGATAAGTAATGTTCGTATGCATGTAATGGAAAATGTAATCAGATCAGCCGAGTAAAATAACCAATATTAACTAATTATTATTAATAAAGTATATTTGTTCATCAATATTTAGAATGGTTGTACGGGGTTTAAATTCAAATGCTTTATTTGTGACGGGCAAGGGCTAGTCACAGTAAAGCTTGAACTTATGTTGAAGACTCAAGCGTACACGGTATTCGGTATGTTAAAGAGACTATGACATTTTTATCCTAGAGACGCTTGCATTTAACAAAAAAATTAAGAACTTTAAAATTAAATAAAGTTCTCAACAGCACTGGATAGTGTCTAAGGATATGCAAATAACGCGATCTTTGCCGATTACTTATTTCTAAAATTAAAATGACTTGGTCCCACCAAGTACAGTAACGATACTCAAATCAAAAAATCTAACATGAGTCCGCCTTTCAGAGATAAAATTTTAAAAATTTATAGATATTCAAATGCAAAAAGGTTTCGTAATGAATAAAGGTCTGCGTAGAATCCCTCCCTTCTATTTCTGCCGTGAAGCAGTTCGCTGTGTTTCGGTTCGAAGGATCGGAGAGTAATTGCTGGTACGAAAGATCTTTACCTCTACATGGGCAACGACATCAGGGGCATCGTCGTGTCAATGCCAAATGTTTGTCAAATCCATAAATAAATAATATTCTGTGTAATATTGATAAAAAGTGGTAATAAGAATCACAGTAAGGTCAAGGTATTGACTATTACGAACTTAGTACAACACTAGTAATAACTATAAAGAAAGATTTAAGAGGCAAACTTGTATTGTGTGGCGGAATTGATAAAATTCCAATATGTAGTTACCGATAAATGCGGTGTAAAATATCTACCCGCAAGACCCGCCAAAAAGCAAACAAAAGTGATTGAACTACAAAATTATTAAACCTTCTTTCGATTTGGAAAAGGAATGTTTGAAATTCTGTGTGTGTTGCTAGACCAATTAAAACTGATGCATAGGTACTTTATAAGTTGATCGTTTAAACTGTATCTTATAATATATTATCGCTTAGCAACCCTTTCTGGTTTCTCTGTAATTATCTTATCCCCTTCGTACACATTCGTTACTAAGGTTTTGTAACTGGTTACGATCGTGGAGTTTTTTTCTTTGTTACGAATCAACACTTTTTTCATATTTTAACTCACTGGCGAATTCTTCACCTATGTCCAAAAAAAAATGAAAATAATTTATTTCAACTTATCATTTGAAAAATAAAAACATTTTTACGTGTTTCACACTTTGGTTCGTTCGTAGACATGTCATTTGTATAAATTCTGAAAACATGTGTCGTAACTGTCCTTAGATATCCTTGTATCTCTTCATCTTCATTGTAAAGTAGATCGAATTCAAAATGAAATATGATTGAAAAGAAAAAAAATTAGATCGAATTAAAATATTATTAATTCGATATCTGGTTATAAAAGAGTTTAATTTATATCGGATATTTTCAAGTCTTTACAGCTACATGAGTAACGCATTGACGGTTCTCTAGGTGTTTTAAGATATCAATGGCATTGTCGTTTCAATAGGTGGTATCATTTTCCATCAGGTGCACCATCCGCTTGTTTGCCTTTAAAAGGATAACTCTTCAACTTTTATCTATATCTATGTTAATCAAAATAGCTGTTAATTACAACGTTACCACTTAACTCCTATATTCATCGTCAGTCCCTGAAACATATCAATAACTGACATTCATCAGAAAAAGATTTTTTTTTCGTTGGTTAAACCCCACCATTTTTGACAATTTTCACGAAAGCCTAGAAAGGTTAGTTAAGAAACAAAATAAACCTGTTGGACATATATTATTGTTTTTATTAAGGATGTCACTAATGCCCTCGGGAAGCAATTAATTTCCGTGTCGCATTTTATCAAAATCTGATAAGCGGCTCAGACGCGAAAATGTAACTGACATAGTTTTACAGAGAGGTTATCAAATATTTGTTTTAACATTCATTCATGCATTTGTTTGAAGCGCTCTGGTTCGGTTGAGCTGCAAACGGAATTGTACGTAAAACAATTACACTTGCAAAGTCTGACGACGAGCTTCGTTAGTCTCGTCACGTTCCATTTTAATCGCGTTAAATCCCCACGTTTACAACATTGATTTAGATTTTACTTTTTGCATTGAATCGTAAATGAAAAATCGTATCGAATTTCAGATCGCTACACGTATACTAACTAAATAAGAGTACAGAATACCTTGACTGGTGCGAATTTGAATTTTCGATTCGTTTTTTTTTTTGCTCTAAATTACTAATTAAAGAACGCTTTCTTTAAAAAAAACGATATGTCATTACATTTTTGTTTATAAATATATATTATTTTCTTTAATTTTCTGCACCAATAAGATATTTGTATGTATTTTTGTGCTTAAAAATTAAACCCTGACTCGGTCTAACCTATCGCGTATATACATATATATTGTAGATTGTATTCAATCATTTCTAAAATCTTAAATATAAAAATGCGCTTAATATTTCATTTTTGTAGAAAAACAATAACGTTCCATTTTTCTTCGTTCATAATATCATGAATGGATACATATTTCGCTTTACAAAGCATGCAAAGTTTCGGTCAAGTACATAGGTATTAACTTAACGGTAATCTAGTCGATTTTTTGTTGGACGCGGGCGCTTGACTATTGCAATCGGTACGTTCCATTTTACACATCTAAATGAGCAACCGACTGTCGGTCGTGGGCCTTAAAAGCACTTATTCTAACTTCGACATCGCGATGAATTATCTTCACCTAACCTCTGTGGAGGTTATTTTAGGAATACTTCTTCTTAAGGATGTGGTAGCTCAGTTTGTTACGCGCTTTGGTTAACCAACCAACAAGACCCGCGAGGTTGAGTGTTCGCATCTCGGGTTGCCGTACATTGTAGTTGCCGTATTCCTAATTGTGCCCGGATAGTGGCGACAGATTCGCAACCTATCACACTGGGACTCAAGAAAACATGCGAAATGCGGTGTGCAACACCTCTGCCAACCCGCTCATGGGATACGGCATGAATTTATGATACGAGTTATTCTACTGAAGGAAACCTTTTTATTGTCCACAGACACGCACTCGTCGACTCCGGTGGTGTGCTTGGTGATCGAAGGTGGTACGAACACTGTGCGAGCGGTGTTGGAATACGTCACCGACACTCCGCCAGTGCCTGTGGTGGTCTGTGACGGCAGCGGCAGGGCGGCGGACCTCATAGCCTTTGTGCACAAGTAAGTAATTTTAACTATAGACCAAAACTGCTGTACTGTACCGCGATTAAGGAACGGAAAGCAAAGGCTTCAGAAAGGACATTCACCTTTTAGTGATAATGCAAATTATTATTTATTTACTTATGTACATATTTACAACAGGAAAAATATATAAGTGTAGGAATTTTAAGACTCTCGACAAGACTGCGCTGTTCTTTTTTTTGGGGTTCGTATGTTCACCTTCTGAAGTTTTCTTTCCGTCATGTTGTTTCTGTATGACTTCAAGAAGGTTCGCCACAACCTTATTTAAAAACCAGTCAAGTCAACCACAAACGGTAACATAATATATTAATAAACCGTTACAGGGCAAAACGTCAAAACATTTGTATTTCGTTTGAGGTCCCGCTTTAATTTTTAATTTTATTTTATCAATTGTTGGCAACCGTTGGATGATAATTTCAACTGTCTACCTATTACCGTTCATGAGATACAGCACTCTGACAGACGGAGGGATGGATGGACAGCAAAGGCTTAGAAATTATGTAGTTATTTATTACATCTCACCAACGTTCTACTAGTTTTAGTTAGTTTGGTCAGGCGTGTATGCACATTGTTTCAGTATGTGCAACCTCAAGTTTGCTGAAGGATGTGCATGTACAACTCAAATCATAACCATAGCCGAATCTTCTTTGTGAAGAGACTTTTGTCTCCCTTGTTGAATGATGTTGAAACCTAGAAGGCAGTTTGTTTGTTGTTTTTAAGAAAAACACCAGTGAGAAAATTCATTAGGCTGGCCGTTGATGAGTCAGTGAGTCAGATCTTCTCTTTGTATATGCATATAATGCTCTACTATCTACTGTAATTTACTCTTTCCAAATTACTTTTCCGGACTTCGATTGACCTTAAAGATAAAAACATGAAAGCAACACATAAGGTTGAAAATTATAAATAAAATAAATAAAGAGCTGGAAAGGTTACCAAGGAAACATTTTTCTTGAAACTTCAAAGTATAAATGGCAGAGATAGAAAGCTGCTTACATTTGTCAAAGGTCTATTGTTTCTTTCGTATCGGATATAAATACAAAAGGGAAATATAAATTTCTGTTCGTGAACTTTCGTATAAATAAAGTATCTACATGATTGACAATACAGTGTTCTTAAAACAATATTTGAATGGCATCTTAGCAGATGTCAGTGACCATACCATATTATATGTTTGGTTTAATTGATATTATGTACGTTTTTGTTATTTTAATTTAATGTTAAATTTACTTTGTAACTTTCAAATTTTTTATTTAATGGACATTTTTTTTTGTGTTTTATGGATTGTCCATACTACGCTTTTTGGGAAAGTTTGTCTTGCGAGCCAACGTTTTGGCGTTCAAACAAAACGCGCGCGTCTGTGTGCGTCCTATTTGGACGGCAAAATGGAAATACAACGCTATAGACCTCTTCACTTCGCAGAACAGGTGTTGAACGCGTATCCAATGATGTAAGTGCGAGTTCAACGCATCCCGACAACGCGGAACTTGGAAACGCGCTTTTTGTACGCGGCTTAATTATTAATCTCAACTCTGATACCGATCTCAAGTGTTACTTGAGTTAAATTAGTTTTCTAGGGGAAAAATAGAACTCAACGACTCTCAAGCTTACTTTAATTTTCTTATGAATGCTATTTTAGTGGGTGTCCCACGTCTGTACCACATAGTGAGAAAGTAACTTAAATATTGTAGTTAGAAAGTATTACTGAGAGAAGACTTCATTTTTTATTTTTAAAACAATTTAAAGTTTCTTCAAAGATTTCATAATGATCGTTTGTCTTAACCAGGAATTGAACCCGCCAAATGATAAAAAGATTCATTTTTTTCACGATATCCATCAAAATGCTTTCAAAGTCAAAGTCAAAATATTTTATTTAAGACTATTTCTGCGGGGAAGAATCCGGCAAGAAACCTCCGTAGTTGATTTTTTCAAAATAATTACAACAATTTGTAAATAAAATACAGTTTTCTTATTGTAAACCAAATTTTTCTATAACTTTATTTTAGTTATATAAACTAATCTTTATGTAATATTTAAGTAGATGACCAAGTCTAAATTCTAAAATGAAAATAATAAATAACATGAATTACAAATTATGCAATGAATGTTACTTATGAAATATGCGATCGAAAAAGGTTTACTAATAGAATAGCTTTGTCGTTCTTCATTTGTTTCAGTAAAGTTTCTTTCTACCAATATTTAAGATACTATCCCTGCTTATGGCATAGCCGTGGGACACCCAATATAATACTAGCCAGCGGTTTCTTCTGAGTACATTTAGTTTTTTATCTCTCACTAACCATAATTTTTTTTTCTTCGATGGCATTGCCATCACCATGGCAATAACTTGAGTATTTTGCCAGTGTCCAGTTATATATATTATCATGTTTTGATGAGAGATGAAAGGATGATGAGATGAAAAATGATAAATGGAATGATGAATCTTCCTACAGTAACGTGCTAGTAATGTTACTGTAGGCCTTTTCTAGTTACTAGGGAAATGACGAAAAGAGCAGCCAAACCGTAGTATTTCACATTACCCATACTTTTGCAGCACTTCAGATATTCACTGGTTAAAACACTAGCATTTGACACATGAAATTCTGCTGATATACAAGAAAATAATAAAATAAGAAAATTTTAACCGCGTCTTTCCTTTCAGGCTGTGTAACCGTTTCAATGTTCACAAAAAAAATAATCGGGATAAATTGTCCCCTGTGTTAATCATGTTGAGAAACTATATGCCAAATACCTTCAGATTTATTTGCGTGATTGAATAAACAACATCCAAACTTCCACATTTTTACATTCCACATTCCGAAGACCTCGGTGGCGTAGTTGTGTAATAAGCGGACGTCTACGCTAGAGCTACCGGGTTCGAATCCCAACGGGGACAGAACATTGTGTTATTTGCAAGACGCGTTGTTTCGGTTATATTTCATCGGATGTAGTATTCTTATCTATGTAGTTTATACCATATCGTAGCTTAGCACTTGCGACACAAGATTCTTAAATTTTACTGCAGGACTGAGTCAATGTGTGTGTCGTGATGTTACAAGCATGAGTAATAAATATCTCGTTATAATGTTTTTTTTACAATTTACACGCCTTGTATTATACGTACGTACGTACTATTATACGTAGTACATATAATATATATATACAAAGTTTGATCAAATAAGTTTAATAAAGCTTGAAACAATACAGAAACAAGAACAAAAAATCTTAAGCAAAATTGATTGTATTAGTTGAGGTCTCAGATACTTTGTTCTCTGTATTTGTATGTTTCTGTTAAATTTAAATAAGTGTGTGTCTTAAATATATATATATACTTTGTCCCTACTATTAGCTTTATATCTTTTCAACTAGATGAAACTTTACGAAGTGTATATTTATTTTTCATTTCGGCTAATGAGTCTTCACACAAAACCAGCTATACTATATCCACTAAAAAGTGAAGCTACTATACTATACTACATTTATAAAGCGGTCAAGTGTGAGTGGGACCCGCATTTTTAGATAATTTCGTAACTGAAAAAGGAACATGCAAAAAAAAAATATTTTTTAAAAATGGGTATGGATATAATGGGCTCCCTGTTACTTTTATTTTCTTGTTGTTATAGCGGCAACAGAAATAGAAATTCCCTGAAAATTTCAAGAGTCTGGCTATTCTTTATAGTTAAAGAGATACAGCCTGCTGACAGGCGTATGGACAGATAGCGGAGCCTTACTAATTGGGTCCCGTTTTTTAACCTTTGGGTACGGAACCCTAAAAATCCTATAAAAACGTTTCATCCAGAGGCTCCCAATCCTGTTGTTAAAAATACTGGCAGTTTGTAACTGGATTTGTTTCTGTCATTTAAAATTCCATTTAGCATTTTCACGCTTTCCTTTTATACACGTTTCTTTACAATGTTGCCGGCCAGTTACAAAATAAACTGCGAGACTGAAATTGCCTCTGTTACTAGTACTTCATCTCAATTAAAAAGCAAAATGTCATGTTAATTTGAATTCCGAATAAAATCATGGGCGTATTTCATTACGTTACATCGTGAGTTAAATTAATTTCAGCTTTATTAATTTTATGTTTAACGGTACTTCATTTTTAATTAATATATTTGGTATTAAGAGACTAATTTGTTTCGGTCTTTCAAAACAAACATATTATTTAATTGTGTCTTCTGATTAATAATAACGGCAGATTTTTCTGTGAGTTTTAAGGCTACTTCTACTAGGTATAGTCTTTGTCATCGTTAGTCGTCTTTGACGATCTTAGTGGCGCCGTGGTGTAAACAGCCGAATGCTACACTAGAGGTTCCGGGTTTGAATCCCGGCGGAGGCGGAACTTTGTGTTATTTGCAAGTCGCATTTTCTCGCTTACCGGCCGTGGATATTGTATTCATATCTATGTAGTTTATACCATATCGTTGCTTAGTGCCCGCGCTACAAGATTATATCTTAGTGCAGGGCTGAGTCAATATATGTGTCGTGATGAGGTTCTTATTATTAGCCAAAAAGCTATATTTGTGGTAGTAGATCTTAATTTGGAACCAAATCTACATAGTTGCATTATTGAACTCAATATTGTTAAAGCATTCGACCGTCCATCACAACTACACTTTTTGAACCAGAGTTGCCAGCACAAAAAAATGAGACAAATACTTGTGATACAGATATGCGTCAGAGAGCGGCGAGCAGTCAGTTCTGGAGTCCATGCGGGATTACTTGATCAACACCATTCAGAAAACCTTCGAGGTGGGGGTCCAGCAGGCGGAGTGCCTTTACGGAGAACTGCTGCAGTGCACGAGGAAGAAGAACTTGGTAAGTTTCCTTTTTTATAATCTTAATAGGCAAATAAGCATACTTTGGTTATCTAATAGAAGGCAGCTATCGCAGACATTGGCACTTACAACATCAGAAACATTATTCCTTTTCACATTTTTCACATCTAAGAACCTATTTACATATTTTTACTACTTAGAACCTTTTACATCTTTCTTAGGAACCCCATGCTTATGTTATTTGTCAAAGGCATGCAAATCTCAAATCTTGGACGTTTGTGTAATTAAACTGGCTTTAGTATCGAATTTTACATTTTCTACTGTTTACTGAAAAAAGTTTTGGGATGCATTCCATTTACTGTCTGTTATTTACGATAACATTCTCGACACATTCTGCCTTCTTTCCTGTCAAAGTAAACCTTTACAGATTATACTAAAAATAATAATTAATTTAATATAAAATGTTGGTACACAAAAATATATAATGTAGTTGTAAGTATGTTTTATATTTAATTAAATAGAAAATTTGATGTAGCTATTATTCGGGGGTTCCAGTTACTAAACTAGGCCTGGCCTGGCCTGGTCTTAGAATACTATTTTCTTCCAAGGTGATAGTTCTTAAGTAGGTATGTGATTGAATTATTATCAGTTAAATTGATAAATTCAAGAATTTCTAGCTTTATTGGCTTTGGCTTTTCTTTGACGCACAGTTATGGTACAGCTTATAAAAATAGAAGATATTATGCAGTACTAATATAAACGGAATTAGAAATTTCCCTTTGAAATAACTCGGTTGTCACATCCCAGCCTGGGATCTAGTTTTCTTTGGAAGCTAATAATCCTCATATCGAAACTGAAGAGAATTTCGGTTCGGAAACCTTTCATTATTTCTTTGTGGTCTCCGGTGAGATCTTTTTTTTTCTTTTATCTTATTGACAGTGCCTTACGTACCTTACATGTGAGGCTCTCCTAATGGCTCTCTTTGTGGCTGGTAAATTGCCTCTTAAGAGAAAGAGCCGAAAATGCTTTTGTCTCCACACTTTTTTGATACTTAAAATTAAGTTTTCTTTTTCTGATGAGGGATTTCAGATTACTACTAATTTATTTGAAAGTAAGCCCTTAGAATTTGGTTGACGTCGATGATACATAGTCGTTAACATTCCAGCCTGGAAAGCTAGTTTTAGCAAAATTTTTAGAAGAAGGAAGACTTTAAAACAACAGTTTGTCATAATCAAAGCAAATTTTGAGAGAAGGTTAGGCGAGGTTTTATAAAAGTCCATGTAATAAATTTTACAAAATATTGTTCTTTATTTTAGGAATACACCTATTCCCATGTATAAAGCGTGAGGTCTTATCTTATTTATCCGTGTTTAGTTGTAAAACAACATACAAGAAAATCAAATTTCACAAATTAATTGGTTTAGTTTACAATTTTATTTGTTCACAAAAAACAAATCAAGTTAATATCGTTTTAATGTAACCTATTGAGCTGTGTCACAATAAAAACATTAGTACAATAACCAAAAAGGTACATTTCAAACAAACCGCTTTGTGAGCTGAGTCCGTGAAATTACCTTTTAACGATTTATTTACATGTGTATTTGTTGTAACAAGCACAAAATAATGATCATAAAGGTTAACTGCTTAGTAATAGCTTTTCTATGTATTCAAAATATCCTCCTGAATTATTAATGTCTAAAACACATGTAGCCATGATTAACTTTAATCCTTTTTTAATCATGGTTGTATAAACTTTATTACGAGAGCTGCATTGCGTATACAAAAAACAGATAAAAAAAAAATGCTTCCAAGAAATAAGTTTTTCATCCCTGTTAAAATTATTTTCATTAAAATATGAAATTGCATGCCTTTTCAGAAGCGCTTCATTGTTTCGAATATCGTTTTGAAAGGGGTACACTTTCAGGCATTTTATGCGCTGCGGATTAAAAGAACAAATCTACTGTGAATGTCATTTTCAGAGCATTCAACGCTATGAGAACGGAAAGCAATTGCTTGCGTACGAATTTGTGAGCCAGCCTTTGAATACAATCATTCTACAGTTGCACTTTAAGTCTATGAAAAGAACTTGTTTATGAATTGAAGAATATGATTCATAGATTTAGTTCAACTAAAATCCTTCGTACTCGTTAAATTTATAGTTTTTATGACATAAGTCTCTCGCTTACTCACCATTTCAAGTATTGTTTCAATTTCAAGTTATTGATTTAATGTTTTTAACACTAAACATCGATTTCTAAAATATTTGACATAATTTTTTTATCGGATATACGTAAATGGTAATATATGTTTGCTTTATTTTGTTGCGTGTTCTAGCTCTACAAAATCCCTACAAACAGACGAATCTTATACTGACAAGTCAGAAAAACTAGTTAAAAGAATATTTTTAATTCTATAAAATTTCTTTCATTCTCAAAGGTTCGTCCGATCCAACTTGGTTTCAACTTCATCTATATTTAATAACGCCGGTCCCGAGACGGTGCCTTGCGACACTCCCTCTCGCCTACCACTGACGCGTCCATTACAAACCTAACGACCTTTCTGTCAATTAAACAAGTCCATTATCCTTTTCGAAACTTCACTTTAAATAGAACTTAAAGCTTTGAAGTTATTTCAGTTGATGAACTTGATTTGCCGATGCCGTCGAACGCTGTTGTTGAAGCAATCATCATAACAGTCAATAAAACCTTTCTTTTAAGCAGTTTACTGTTTTAATATTTCGATCTAGAAACGAAGGAACTTTTAAATAAAAAATCACATGTTCTTGTACGCAAATCTATAAGACCAGCTAATGATTTCAATGCAGTCTAGCTTTAAATGATTGAATAATTTTAACCCGGTAGATATAGAAAAGTGAAAATTGCTCCAAGGAAACTAAAGCTCTAATTTATGGACAGTGAAACGAACAATAATGTCCTCTTTACAAGTAGTAATAAACACCCATTGCTACGGAACATAAACTTTATGAGCCCAATTTTTTCTTCATATTTATATTTAAATAATTTTACATAACATTTGGTGCCTGAATATCGCAAAACAAGAAACCCCGCCCACTATCTAGTAATTAAACATTTCTGCCAGCAGCAGGTGAATCGTTGTATTTCTATCCCATCAAGTTGGAAGCACTAATGGATTTTTAATTATTTTCTCTCATATTTTTATCGCTCGCCAGCGAATTTATCTTAATATTCTCGGTTATTAAGGTTTATCTTTTCAGTATTTTTACATTTTCATCGCATAAAATAAATACACACGAAAAGCCAGTTGTATACTTTGGATGTTTTTGCATTTCTTATTTGTACAAAAGAGACTGTTACAGTAATTGTAGTTGAAATTTCCACGCAAAACTAATTTCCCTGTCTGGCTTCCCTAAGCTAAAACCGCTTAACCTAAAGTAATGGTTCGAAAACATTATTACATAACTAGCTTTCGCCCGCGACTTCGTCCGCGTCGAAGTCAAAAATGATTCTAATAAGATTTTTTTTTTTAAATTATAATTTACTTGAACTTTAAATAAATGACTTGACTTTTTTTTTAATTATGAGGCATGTGTTATACTGATGTATAAGCTGTATTGTTGTCAAGTTTCATTTAAATCTATTCAGTAGTTTTTGCGTGAAAGAGTAACAAACGTCCATATATCTTTACAAACTTTCGCGTTTATAACATACCTACGCTGGGTGTAAGTTGCGTTTTATTATCCGTATTTCATATTCGCAGAGAAAGCATACTTGGAGCGAATATTCTAAAATACCTAAGCTTAGAATACAGTTTCATAATATTGTACTAACCTATTAGAAACCAACTTCGCAGGTTATTAAAAAGGCTCATGAAAGATTAATTTTATACGAAAGTTCTCTGTTTCATGGTTACTTAAACCATAGCTTTCTACTTTTAATATGTTCATCGATAATGTACATAATTTGAAGGTATTTATTTAAACTTCAGTTAGGAATAACTCTGCCAGCAAGGCTATGCGTCCTGTGTTCAAGTCCCGGCTGCGCAGACATTGGTCAAACATCTTTACTATGTATTATATAATCTATGATTAGTTATTGTGGTTATAATAATAATAATAACCACATCACGACACATACTTTGACTTAACCGAACAGGAAAAAAAAATCGAATTGAATGTGGCTATTTTAAATCGAATAAAAACATTTTTTACGTTTTTTGATAAAAATCTTATGTCACATTTGTTAAGCAACGATATGGTATAACTTTAATAAATAAGAAAACAACATCCAATTCCGGTAAGCGAAACAATGCGTCTTGCAAATAACACAAATTTCCGCCCCCGTTGGGATTCGAACCCGGAACCTCTAGCGTAGCAGTCGGCTGATTACACCACTTTCTCACCGAGGTCTCAACCAGCTTCAAGATTAACAAACATTCAATAGCTAAGACTTAAGAATAGTTAAGATCACTCATACCTAAAGGTATTAAGACCGCCGAGGACACAAACGCATGGAAAATCATGGTGCAAATGACGAGCATTTTTAGCTAGACACGACCTTCAGTAATGAAGATGCTGACTAAGTCGAAGAAGAGAAGAATAGTTATTAAACTTATTGGTATTCTGTCAATTCACAGACTGCACTAATGTCTACTGAAGCTCATAATCTTTGCTTTTTCTCACGCATCATTTATACATACAGCCCTTTCGTTCCCACAAACCTCACAAACTGCTGGACTTTCATAACCTCTTTTTCCTCCAGATCACAGTGTTCAGGATCCAGGAGCGCGCAGAGGGTGGGGAGGTGCAAGAGTTAGATCAGGTGATCCTGACGGCTCTGTTCCGAGCGCAGCACCTGTCTCCGAGTGAGCAGCTGTCCCTGGCCCTCACATGGAACAGGGTGGACATCGCCCGGTCGGAGATCTTCGTGTATGGGCAGGAATGGCCACCAGGTAGGTTTCAATGAAGTGTTGGTTGACTTTGGAAACTAATTGAATGTATCTCGTGAGAAGTAATCAATTCATTTTGAATTCGAAATTCGCTCAGCCACAGTATTCTGCCTACCAAATTTCACAATAATCCTATCAATTATAACTTTTTCTTTAATGGGGTAATTGCCATAGATGTTGGATTATAAATATATACTCACAAATAGGTTAAACCTAGATTCCATGAAACTGTACTTTTTCTTTGCGATTCTGGTAGGAACATTAACAATAAAAAACAAAATACAACCTTAGGAAAAACTCCAATTTCGCTAAAACCAAACAAAAACATCGCAGTAAATTACACTAAATGGATTCGACGAAATATCCTTTGTTGGTTTGTATTACCACTATCATCAAGACAATAGTTATAGCAATGTATATACTGATAATTTATACTCAGTATATACTCAGTTAGGTACGTTTTAAAATAAATAATAATTCACACAAATTGTCTTAGTCCCAAACTAAGCTACAGGCGTGTACTACGGTTACTAAACAACGCTATACGTACAAATATAGATACCACCATCACCTCAGAGCAAATATTTGTGTTCATCACATAAATACCCGAGACCTCATGTGTCACAGCCAATGGTTTATGCCACTGCGCCTCGGATGCTGTTTTGGAGTCGGATGGTGACTGGCTGCCTAAAAAATAATTTCCCTACTACATGCAACACTAAAAATAACACGCGTGCTTTGAGTTGCTATAACCCGTCGCAAACGCACTGATAATAAACCTCTCCCAGCGTTCATGAGCAATTCAACAGAACTTATATTAAATGAAGACACTGCTTCCTTTTATACATCCTTTATTGTTACGCTACGAAGCTGGATTCGTGATTTACCCGACTCCCTAAGATTTCCGTAATATTTCCGCAGTAAATTTCACCGTTTATCTGATAAAATTTATGATGACTTGCGTTCGAGCTCAGAGCAAATAACTTGCTTTATATTTTTACCAGCGCGGATTATTATATTATGATTATGCAGAGGTTTTCTAGGCCACTTTTCATATTGCTTTTTAAAGCTTATCCGGGATGAGAAATCTCAATTTCTGTTCTTTGAGATACCGCCTTTGTGATTATGAACCTATTGCATTTGTACCGTTTAATCTAAGAACTCAGTTAGTTTTAATGACCAAAGTAAAGATGTACCTATAGATACTGCATAGAATGTGACAGGCAACGCTTAACAGAAACCACGAATATTATGTTTTTATTTTTCTATGGTATAATAAACTCACACTGTATACCCTCGAAAGGGATCAGCAGAGGTGTTATATCCCGCATTTCGCATTTTTATGTTGAGTACAAGTGTGACAGGTTGCGAATCTAGCACCACTATCCACATGGAAGCTACAACTTACTCGAGACTCGAACTCTCAACCTGACTGGTCGTTTCGGTCTGTTAACTAAGCCCCTTATAAACTTATTTACCACCTCCTCTTATATAAAATTAAATATGCTTCATATACATTTATTATATACCCCTATTCCCGAAAAATTAACTTAAAATATGCTGAAAAACCATTGCTGTCAAGTACATAAAGTTGAAGTCAACTTCACCATTGAATATTCAAAAAAGTACCATTATCTCGTATAATGACTACGCTTAAAACTTTAAATGTCAAGTACTCACTCACTTATTCAGTAAACCCAGTTAGACATCCTTTGTTTCCCGGAATAGCATTCCTGAAATAAATTAGATTCCATCCAACCCGGGTAACTGGAATTGAAGCAATCACTCCTCCACTGCGATAATGTGAAAATCTTGTTTGCATAATTACAACTTGTCCACACACACTGCTACAAAACATTACATTACATTCTCGACGCAACAAATTAACTAACTCCAGGAATAGACAACAGTTTTATCCGACTTTAGAGTATTTAGTTCTTCAATCAACTAATAAATTATCGTTTCAAACAACTCAAGTTGGTAGATCTACGTGCGAGATCGTCTGCGTTGGTACCACCCTCCTTTCTATTTCTGCCGTGAAGCAGTTCGCTGAGTTTCGGTTTGAAGGGGGCATCTTATGGGATCTTATGTCTGAAATACAGATTATATAATCTATTTCAGATACAGATGTCTTGTATGAGTATTAGTAAATTTGAAAAATTGTATTGCACTTTATTACCTAATGTTTCATGTATTCTTTCTGGGTCAATAAATATTATTATTATTATTATTATTATCATTACCTTGGCGGTGCTCTTAGCGTTCCACGACATCAGGGGCATCGTAGGTATCACTTTTCATTAGGTAAACCGTTTGCTTGTTATCCGATACTTTTCCGAAAATTGCGAAACGATTGTTATTCTTGATTAGTCAAAATTAACAATTATTTAATTTGTTTTGACTAATGTTATACGGGAACGCTAGGAATCGTCCCAGTTACTAACATTAAAAATTCATTAATTCATTAACTCAAGCCACAAACAGATAAATAAATAAAGTAAAATTAAATTCAAGGAACAAAAGTTTACAAATATAATTTTACATATTGTGTCTAGAGTTTAGTGTTTCAATTAATTTCAGTTGACTACCCGATTTTAAATAATACAATTCAATAAAATCCCTTTGTTCAATTCAACATAATTTATCGTTTGGTACAACACTGATGGAATAAAGGAAATAACTCATTTTAAATGAACTTCACTTTCATTGAACTTTCATGAAATAATGCAATTATTTTAACCCCAATTCTCCAAAAACGCTTAAATAACATAACAATGTAATGGCTTACTTTCAGGCCCTGATGTAGATGGTTAAAATATCATCAAAATAACCATGATTCTGTCTTATAGATGAAAGAAAATTGTGACTGATTGATTGATCTATCGACGCAGAGCTTAAACCACTCAACAGATTCGATTGAGATTTTATACAGACAGTGCGCTAAGAACGGTTTTAAAATCAACCCCTAAATTGAACGGAAATCGAAATTGCAGCGGGTGTTGGAAATTTGTATTTAAACATCATATTAGACTAAAATAAGAACAATAACCATATCACGACACACACTTTGACCATTGCCACAGAAAGATTGATTCATTGTATCTTTTAATCTCATGTGTCGCAGGTGCCAAGCAACGATAATGTATAAACTACATAGATAAAAATAGAACATTCAAGACCGGTAAGCGTAAAACAAAGTTCTACCCCCGCCGGGATTCAAACCCGAAAATATAGCGTACCAGTCGAATAATTACATAACTGCGCCAGCGAGGTCGTCAAATAAGAAATAATGATGAAATCGTTAATATTAATACAACTCGTTAGAGTGTCAATTTATTAAATAACTCATGAAACGTGACGTCTTCCCACTGACTTCAATTCCAGCTAACAACCTCCTCCTCCTCCTTTAAAAGGTTTGTTCTAGAACACAAAGTCGATCAGACTAAGGGGAAAAGTCGGTGGTGGACAGAACTTGATAGTAACAAAGTAAATTACTCCTATAAAGGCAAGTGACGACTAACTTAATTCTAAGTTCGCCAAATCTCACTTGGCCAGAGGTCCTTTACGGAGACAGATTATATTTTTCAGCCTCCCTTCCCTTTTTCACTTCACTCCACTCACCGTGTCAAGGGTTCTAACTCACAGCCGATGTCCGCCAAGGGAGGACTGGGATTAACTGGGTTCCGTATATATTGATTTAAAATGATATTTATTGGTGCAGTCAAGACAAACGTGCGTTCCTCTAAATTCAGTAATTTAGGTTGGATGGTTTTTTCATTTTTTTCCTCAGTTTATAATTTTTTCCCCAATATTCTGAACCGATGCTATTATTAAAGATTTTTGAAAATTTCAATACCTTACGTTAAGTTAATTCAAAAATAAATTAACTTTATTTGAAAAAAAACCTATTTTTAATTTTTAAATTTAGAATTAGCCAACGTGCCATCTTTGCTTTATTTTTATACAACTTTCGCCACAGCTGTATAAATATAACGAAAAACTTTATCCCGCGGGCATTTTGTTTTTATAATTTTTACCTTTGACTGCAGAACCCTAAAAAGGGCATTATTATTCTACAGACGGCCCAATATACGCCGAAAGTGACTTATCAGAATTTATTAAGTAAGAACACCTGATGCTTACATTACGAGTAATGTTCGACTTTACTCCGAGAATGGGGGTAACTACTGGAATAATTTGTCTTTTTGCTACATGGAGTTTATATGATTCTATATTAAAGTACATTTTCTAGAGGTTTTTGCTTCGAGTTCTTATTGTTATTCGACGGCCAAATGTGTCTTAATGTTACTTGAGAAAAAACTTAGTAAAAAGTTCGGTTTTTGATGTTCTTTTTAAAGTACCTAAAAGCCAACAATGTTTTAAACAGAAATCTACTCCGGTTTAAGAGCTACGTTGCAAAGGACAACGCCGAAGTAATTCGTAGTCAAGTTATAGTGTCGCGTCGTAGTAAGTCTGTTACTACGCAACAAGTTGTTACAATAACGTGTTTTGAGACTACTCTCATTTGTTCTGATGTTGTTTCACAAATAGAAATAAATAAAAGAATGCCCTTGATGTCTAAGAAAGACAAGAGCACCGCCAATTTCCACGTAGAGAAATTCCTCCGGCATTTGTAAATATACTGGCTATACAACCTTCAAACCGGACCATAGCGAACTGCTTCACGGAATAAATTGAAAGGAGAGTGGCACCAACCTAGACGATCTCACACGTAGATCTAACACCTGTAACCACCTGTATGATACGTGTGCTTTTACCCTCACAAGGGGAACTATATCTCGCAATAACATACCGTCCTTCGAGGAAAGATAACCCACAAAGCCAAAACTCAGCTCCATCGATCAAAACTTTACTAGGAGCAAAACGTCAAACTATTGCTAAGTCGCACCGTTTCTAATCTCAAGTTGGTTCGGATTTTAACTCAAGTTAGTTGTAAATTATGACTTATCTCCGTGACGTATGGTTGAGTTAATTAAATATCGAGTTACTTAGGTGGGATTACAAAGGACCGTCTTGTCTGCATCTTTATTTTGTGAACGTTAATTATTAGTCAGTTACCGCACTATTTGATACATAGTTTGTATCTACACTGGCTATTTAAAATAAAATAAAAAGTAACTTGATAGATAGTCTCTAGTAGCCTTTAGTTTTTGTGACTTTCTATTTAAGTATGTACGTACTTGTATTTAACTATACTAGAGGCCGCCGACTAGTCGGAATTCGTCAAAAGAGAGATAATAAATACCTCTGCTTTATATATACAAAAACGTACTATTTCAAAAATCACACATGTCATATGACATAGATATGTGTATAATTATGTATTTCAATGTATGGTTGAGTGTGAATCGTGTTTTTTATTAATTTAAATTAAATTGTTAATTTAATCTTATGCATATAACATAAAGTTTCTTCCAATATAAACTGAAAGTGTGACAAATTTCGTACTCTGTTCGCTTAGTTTTTGTTTTAAGAGATAAAAAGGAATTTGCTTCTCGTATTAATCTTATGATGATTATTAAGTAAATAGTTAATTAGTTCCCGCAGTACAAGCCTTAAGCAGTTTAAAATTACAGCATTTTGTACGATGATCTCAAGATATTATATCTATCTTCTTCTTCTATAAATATATCAACGGGGTCACCTAGTTAAATTTATTTATTTATCGTTATTTATCCCAGGCGCTCTAGATGAAGCGATGATGCAGGCGTTGGAGCACGACAGGATAGACTTCGTGAAGCTGCTTCTTGAGAACGGGGTCTCCATGAGGAAGTTCCTCACTATACCTCGACTTGAGGAGTTGTACAACACTAAAAGCGGCCCGAGCAACACTTTAAGGTAGCTAAACTTTACACAAAAAATTATGGAAACATCATTTTGATTTTTTTTATAATTCTATGTATTTCCATAAAATTATTAACAAATGTACATTCTTATATAAGAACTTCATTGGAGAATTATAAAGTTAAGTTTTGTAACTCATGAGTCGAGAGCCCTTTGTAAGCATACAAGCTACATCCTTAGCTTCCCTATGCTTTTAATCAGGAAAGATGAGGACGTAGGCTCACCTGTCCTGAAACAAAAATATTTCTTTAACTAAACAATTCCTTCTCCTCTTTTACTAGAAAAATTACTACATACCAGTTAAGATTTGTTCCTTGGTTGTATACTTAAATAATCAAATCTTTATTAGATACATCCTGAGGGACGTCCGTCCCCACCTTCCGAGAGGTTACATTTACACGCTGCACGATATAGGGCTGGTCATCAACAAACTTATGGGGGGAGCATACAGGTGAGATAAAGCTTGATTTAGTATTTTTAATTCAGCCAAACAAGCAATGGTTCACCGAATGGAAAGTGATACCGCTTATTGACATGACCGGACTTAGGACTTATTTTTAAAGAATTATTAAAGTTATGGACCTCACAGAAGTTGTACTGAAGTGTCGAAAGCTGATTTTTTTTTGCATTTTTGTACTTAAATCTAATACTACTAATCTCTACTAAAATCTAAACAAGCTATCGTGATTAATTTTGACATAAATTTTGTGACCAAATTGAATAGCAATAAATGTTATTATTATAATAGGGAACCAAACACATGAAGAGATTGCAATTAAAGAAGCGATACAAACGTGCATTTTTCCTCTAAAACGTATTCGAATTTAATTATGCAAACACAAGTCTACACAAAAACGACATAAAATAAATCTGTGACAGCAAATATTTGTACACTTAAATACAAACTAAAGCGCCTGAAAATAATTGTAAACAGAATCGCGTCGCTACAAGCTTACAATACAAACATTTGCAGCATTTTGCTACTGCGCTTGTTTTATTTGCCAGGAAGCGATCGTAAACACACCAGTTAGCTGACGACAAACTAAACAGAACCTAATTGTATAGAGTATAAGGTTCAACTAAGATAGGGGCTTCAGAAACAGCAAACACCATCGGTTAATTAGAAAATAATAAACGTTTAACATTAATTTGAATTTAGTTTTAGTTAAGCAAGGTATTGTGCTTAATATTATTTTTAATTTAAATTGTTTGAATCATATATAATTTAGATGCTGATATATGTCCAAATAAAAATAGTTGTCGCTTACCATAACAACAGACCGCATCTACGTCATTGCAAGCTGCATTCGTTGATTATTCAATCAAAGGACGCCACTGTTGATCCTGGTGAACAGGAGTGGCGGGTGTGCCCCGAAAAGCCATATTTTCAAAAGCAGCGTTATTTCAATAGAACATTCAACGGGTTATTGTAAACTAAAACTTCATAAAAGTTACAGTCAATTATTTCCCCAGAGTATTTTACATAAGAGGCTTCCACTAGCTTTTAACCAATTAAACTTCATTACTGTAAATGCAGTTGAGAAACTTCACTTAAAAGTTGAAAGAGCACTAAGTGTCCTTTATGCCAAACTTCACTCTTATAACGTGCTCCGTAAAGTTTACAGTTGAACGGGCCTGGCCTGGAATATACGATAGTATAAAATAACAAAAGATATTTGAACCGTACCAACGATTACCATAACAAAACTTTGAATAAAACCTGAGTATTTTATTTCTCTTAAGGTGCTACTACACTCGCCGCAAGTTCCGTCCGATTTACGCAAAGGTTATGAACAAGAGCGTGAATGTACATAGAAACAGTGCGTCCTTCACTCGACATCAAGCTGGGGGCTTGTCTCTCATAACCGGCTTTATGCCTGTCACGTCCGAGATGGCGCTCTTCGATTATCCCTTTAATGAACTATTGGTATGTTTACTTTTTATTACAAAAATACTAAAGAAAACCTCAGGTTACTTGTAGGAAAAAAGTGGTTGTGACATTCCTGAACACCGGATTGAAAGTTTTTGTTTAAATAGCCAACAGTTATTTTATTTTTGTTTTGTAGAATCAGTATTTAATAAATATACAAATTAGTATTTACCTCCTCACTGTTTTGGTAGAGGTCGAAATAAATAATGTAATATTTGGAATAGATGTGGGCCGTTTTAACCAAAAGACATCAGATGGCGCTTCTAATGTGGACGCACGGAGAAGAAGCGCTGGCTAAATCTCTTGTAGCTTGTAAACTATACAAGGCCATGGCCCATGAGGCAGCGGAAGATGATATGGAAACTGAAGTGTATGAAGAACTCAGGCATTACGGCAAGGAATTTGAGAATAAAGGTGAGGATGATCATGCATGAGCTTAATTAATTATAGAACCCATCTGTTACCATTGTAAAAAGTATTCAGGAAAGCATTGCAATGTAGGCCTTAAGAATAATAATACGTATTGAAATAAGCTTTAAATTCCAGCACTGGAGCTATTAGATTATTGTTATCGGCAAGACGATGATCAGGCACAGCAGTTACTTACCTGCGAGCTACAGAACTGGTCGGGTCAAACCTGTCTCAGTCTGGCCGTCGCAGCCAACCACCGCGCTTTACTAGCACATCCATGCTCACAGATAATACTAGCTGATCTATGGATGGGCGGCCTTAGAACACGAAAGAACACCAACCTCAAGGTGAATATCGCTGTAAACTACATCAAAATCTCCCTCTTCCTTGCCCAATTTAACGCACATACTTTTAACTTTAAGGCACGAAGTAGACGCAATGTTAGAATCGACTTAACTTGACTGTTGGAATTAATCGTTTCATGATTAGAAGTCTGTGTGTCAATGGGTCGCTTGTTAATTTTATTTAAAATTCTGCATGCGTTGCCCTTTTATATGACGTCGATTATATAAGCGAAATCCCGATTACTGTTCCTTGCATTTTCATTTCTAAAACTGTCTTCATCAAGCAAATGTCTTAAAGTTAAGAATCCATCTCTGAATAAAAGTTCTGTTAGTAAATTATAACTATAACCGACGTCAAAGGATATTTTTATTTAAACTTACTCTATTAGTAAACGTAGCATGACCGCTTAAGTGAAATGATAGCTAGTCGTACGAGCTGCATTTCGTTTGCCACATCGGCTTTGTCGTGATGTCTGAAGGTAATTCTGAGTCTGCTGTGTCCGCTGTACATTCTCCAACTGGAGTTCAAGTCGAAGGAGGAACTGCAGCTGATGCCGCAGACCGAGGAGGAGCATCTCGAGAACGAGAGCATGGAAGATGATAGGAGCACCAAGGACCCGAACGATGCCGAGGTAACATTATGTTCAGTTGCTCACCATTCCGCTTCATCATTTTAAAACGATAAAGTCTCAATTTATATAACCACATTTTTTGTAAATACACAGTTATTTGATTGTTCACAATAAATAATTTTATAAATATTCCTCCATAGTGGGAAACGAAAATGTTGGGATAATTTTCCTCTATATTGTTTTATATAATCACACTTAAATTGACATGACCAAGTTTCTTGCTAAATATATTGTTACATGTATAGGTTGGTGCTCTTGTGAAAAGACGTACGCTTTCGATTAAGAAGATAATTCCACCAGGACAGCAGTGTAAAGCGAAACAGGTTGGCTTACACGCCTTGCATCCAGGTCGTTTGTAAAACTGTCAGCACTATAGTAGAACTCTTTGATGTATTAAAAAGTTGTATTTAAGATAGAATATTTGTGCCAAAATTGTTGTTCCTTGATAAATATAATGAGAAAAACATCCACAGAAAACACACAGTTTCACCTCCCGGGTCGAATCAATTATAGTATTCAATATATGTTATATTTATCACATATTACAAATTTGTACACCGGCAAGCACGTAAATGTTTCTAATGTCAATAGTATTATTACCAGTATAAAGAAGTGCTAAGACCACGGCAGCAAACGACCAGTGTAAAGGTCCCGTTATGGCTTTTGCACTGCCCAAATAAAGCCACCAAGTTATTTCTATCCTTTGTTAACAGTAAATAGGGTAGCAATTACTTGGGTTTGCTGAGGCGGTGTGAATCCCACTTAATAGTTAGACTCTTGTGGCGTATCCGTGTGCCTTCCGTGCCTTTTTTCATCCCTCTAGTGTACTCTTGCTCAACTTTATGGCCCACGTTACCCGTTTATGACTCGTCTTAAATTTTACCATTTCTCTACTAAATCGATACCCCGTAGTCTGCTGCATTACAGTGTACGCTCTGCCAATTTAATATTTTCTTCTTTGTAGGTAGATTTAGACCTAAAAACACATTATTTTGATGCAATTAAAGACACTATCGTAAGGTTTTTAAATATAAATAAAATTTCCTCCCAATTTGTTAACATGAAATATCAAATAACTGATATTGCATTTGTACCGTTAAAGTAAATGATAAAATTGAATCCATTTAACTTTAAAACTTCTCTAAGGTAACTTGATAGCTATTCTAAAGTTATCAAGCAATTTCAACTTTACGAAGACCCGTAAAATTCATGAAATAGATTTTATCATCTATAATTAAAGTAAAGTTCCAGACAAACTCTTCTATTACGTGAAACAAAAACCAGTCTTTAATCGAAGTTAGATTTATCAATGACTTTCCTTCAAATTCTCTAAAAACCTACCGCTTTCTGTCGCAATATTTCATACTTGGTCGTAAAGCTTTTCTTATTATTAAACTACACTTGATGTATTTTAAAATGTTTGATAGCTCTGCTGAAAGTAGCTTTGCATTTTAATAGGAAATTTCGATTTAAATCTAAACTGTATCACTCAACATTTAATCCTTTTTCAAAAGACGTCTGCAAATTTGGCAACGCAATATGCCTTCGCTAAGTAAATTGAATGATTCTCAACTTTAGTTCTGTGTAATCTACTTATTTTACGTCGATGTGTTTTTTTTAAATCGGCTTTCTTATATTCTTCTTATTTTTGATTGCATTTTCCTTTGTCTCCTCCAATTAAGAAAGTGTCTGATGTGACTGTTTTTTTGGTAGGCGCTGATCGGTTCTGGTGCTGAATGCGAGACGAGAGTCGACCAGAATGGGAAGGTGGGTAAGATTGGGTGGGAGCAGTCGTACAGAGAGTGGCCTGAACACCACTCGCCTGAAGACAAGAGAATGAGACCCTTGAGGCTAAGGAAAAAGATATATGAGTTCTTTACCGCACCCATCACAAAATTCTGGGCCGATTCGGTGAGTTATAGAAATTCACATGTAATTTTTAGCACAAGTTGTCTTATTTGGTACTTATTAGCTAAAACGATTAAATCTCTGAACTTTTGGAGAATCTGTTTTGTGATTGGCAAATGTTTTATGTATTAATAAAGTTTTGAGATTTATCTAAAAAGGTTAAACAAAAATGCAAACTGCGCAGAACTTATTCGTGCAAAACCTTTGCGGGACGGCTAATGTATAACAAATGACAATTTGAAATTACGTAAATAAAAAAAAATCATTTACTTCTACAGTTTCATTTTAATCTAGACAACAACATGAGATACCATCTTATAACATGAACACTAAAGTAACTGTTTCATTTCAAAGACTTAACCACTGAACAGATTTAAATGAAACTTAGCAAGAAGATCAATTCAATCCTAAAGAAAAACAACGGCTACTGTATTGCAAGTTCTTGCGTTAGGAAAAAAGTTGTAAAAGCTTTTATTTAAGTACTCTTGTAAAGAACAAAGCTGAAAACTGTTGCCTACCAGTGAGGTCCGAAGATCCGAGAGTGTGTTGAGTTAAACAAGAGGTTTATCCCAACACACTCCCATTACTCTCCAGCCCATGATACTCTACACGAAAACTGAACAATAACAAACTTTAAACTACAAGCATTAGTAGGTACTTGATAAAACAAACCCTGAAACATTCCGTTTCACCCAAAACTATTTGTTACGCACGAGATCTTGCATGGGTCGTTGAATAACCAAACTTGTATATTGAACTTTGCAAACAGAACGAAAATCCCATGCCCATCCGCTTCATTGGTAAACATTAATAAATAAAGCTTTTTTCTTTGAAAATTCGGTTGATAATGAATTAAAGTATGATTTTCTGCCTCGGTCCACACACAAAGGCAAGATTAGGAATATAATTTAACGACAGTCCGAACGGGTCGATCAATTCTTCGGAAAACTGGATGATACGACAATTGGATTTCTGTGTTTTTAGATGGGAGTCTAGAATAAACCTGATGATATGGCCTAATATGATATGATGGTTTGCTTCTTATTTGGGTATTAAGCCGATTCTAAATTCATTTAAATTTTTGAGTTTTTGTTATTAGTCCTTTGTGTTTGGGGTATTTATTCAAGTTTACAATTTTCACAACTTTTTCATAATAAAATCCCCGTAATCGTACTTTAAATATATTTATAGCATTTGTCAAAATAAAAGTGAACAAAATAATGCTAAAGTTTTATCATTTTTATGTTACATATTCCTCTGTTTTTTCTTTAATGAAATTTTCATATTGTATTAAATTTAAGCCCCGACGGAATTAAACAGGAAAAGGTCCAATAAAAGTATTATTTTCAAAAGAAATATGACAAAAATGATCTCTTGATCTCCCACTTCACTGTCAAATGACTTTTTAAAAGCAATATTTTGATTGACGGGTGATTTAACTTCACACTTTTTAAGCGCCGAAGTCGCTAGTCGTAAATGTTGAATTGGACTTTAAAATATATTGAGTCTTTTAGAAAGTTTAAAGTTTATTGCGTTATTTAATGTTTAAAAATTAAGTATGAGTAAAGTAAAATATTTGATGTTAAATATAAAATAAATATTGAAAGCTATTCGTGCTTTTTTCTTATTCTACTTCTTTATTTCAAACGTAATTCAAAATTGATATTTATGTAGGATGATAGGTAAACTGTGTTAGACCTCGGCTATCACCTCGCTGTAAAGGATTCGTATACACTGTGTGTGTGTGTGCAAAATGAAGTCTTATTTTACACCACGTCACACTTCATCTCGAAGCAATCTCTACAAGAGAGAAATTTACTGGGTTTATCTCTGAAAACTTCCAAAGAATGCACCTTGAAAAGATGAATTTCATATTTATTTTTCAAGCACAATATTTTATACCATAGATTTTTTGTTCATCAGATTTTAAAATTAAGTTAAGTTTAAAACCTTGTTTTGCAACGCTTTTTAATTTTAGTTTTCGATTGGAACAGATTATTGAAATTATTTTGTTGTTAGTTCACGAATCGCTGTGGAATGAAAAATCTATAATTTAAAATGAAACAATTCCTAATTTATAAGAATATAAAGGATCAGAAAGTTAACATTTTAGAAGGTACAGACTGGTTTCTCGTAAAATCCCTCCAATACAATATTGTACAGCCACAAGTTTAAGCGAGTTCAATTTTCAACTAATTTGAAAAATAGCTCGGAACCAAAAACTTTAAAAAGTCCGATAATAATTCGAAGGCGAGGTTCCATACGATATTGAATAGTAATAGGTGATCAGTACTGATGGTTTAACTTGTTCCCTCACTAAACGATAATCGATATTGAGGGGATCTTATCGGCTCCTTAATGACAGCATTATATGGAAGCTATTTTATAAAAAGTTCCAGTAAATCCTCAGCCATTTATAACATGACGTAGAAAAGTTAATGTATGGTGCGATTTAATACAATTATGACGATTATTCGACTAACTGCCCGGTAAATATTTGATCGACCAATGTTAATAAAAGTGTTAAAGTTTAAATAGAAATATACTTTAATCATTTAATTTACTAACATTTACCTGAACAGTCTCTGTGTCGCAGTGGTTTAAATAGACGGCTGCTACGCTTGAGGTTCTGGGTTGGAATCCTGTCGTGTTTACCGGTCTTGGGTATACACGTAATCGTATCTATGTAGTTTATACCATATCGTCGCTTTTTCCTGTGCCACAAGCTCTTACGATAAATATTGCAGGGCTGAGTCAATTTGTGTGTCGGGATGTGGTTTATTTATTTAAAACACAAGTTTAGTCCAATTTGCAATCCGCAATAGCTATATTCATATTTATTTGATTAATATCCTTAGTATAGGATAAAATGAAGTTCAAAACAGAAATAATAACAAATAAAGGTATCCAGTTATTGTTTAATCATTAGTCATCATCATTACTCGTCAAGTTAAATTAATATGATTTTAGGTAACAAAGACATTTTCACAATTCAATAATCTAAGACCTTTGTGACAAATGTTTTGCGAATAAATTTATTATTATTATTATATATTATTATTATTACTATTATATATTTTTATTATTATCTATTTATGACATGTTTCATAAGTATACGTATCAGAAGCAACGGGAAGACCTTTTGTCGTAAAAATACGCTGGTTTATTAGAATATTATTAACATATTTTCGTTTTGTGAGTTTCTTACTATATTTTACTGTTTTCTATAGTAGCCTACTTTTCTGAAAACAGAGATATACTGTGACTAGTCAAAGCATCAAAAACTATTTTATCAAGAATTTATAACTAAGTACGTACAGATATGAATCAGCTAGTTCATCACAAGTCAAATGAACGCTCAGGCTGTGGATACTTCTCATTTATTAATGAGAAGTATGGTTTCCCCAAGTGAATACAGCATGAGGTTCTTCAAAAAGGGTGTTAAAAGGTTCTTGCAGGGTCAGCACCGCGTGCTTGATACCCCTGGCACCCTGCAAACGTGTTGCAAACGTCCAGGGATTGCCAGCTTTGTGCTATAAAAATGAATCCATACATTATAATTAGCAACTATTTTCTCTTTGTTTCAGATTGCCTACATATTGTTCCTATTAATGTTTACATATACAGTATTAGTTAAGATGGATATCACCCCATCTTGGCCGGAAATTTATTCGATATGTTATATAATTACGTTTTTATGCGAGAAAATAAGGGAAATTGTTACGTCCGAACCCGTCGCTGTTAGGTAAGTTTGGTATCATTTATTACCCACAATTATTTTTTGAATTTACAAGTATTTTAATGCTACTACTAGCTAAAAAATTCTACACTTAAACTATAGCTATAATAATAGTATAGTTTTACCTCAATTTTTAATCAAAGATTTATTATAAGGAAAGAAAATTACTTTTTCATTCAATTCATAAACTACATACATAAAATCACACCGTAATCTCTCGAGAGGGATTGGCAGAGGTGTATACCACATTTCATAAACTTTAATTCAATTATTTAATGCTAGATTTATTCATTTAATTTTAAAGCTATCTGTAAGGTAATTCAAATGTTTCCATTGACTTTCAAATTTACAAAAGAAATACCTTTTCAATTTATCTCATTATCAGAAACATTTTGAAGATTGTCGATCTTAATTAGCTCTTTGACTTTGAAAACTTTTTCTCTGATCAACATATTAAGTTTGCTAAAGATATATTGCACTGAATATTTTACTTTGTAAATTTTTAATCAAGATTCTGCTTTCGACAAATTAAACTTTTCATTACCTTCTTTCATGTTCTTTCAAGATGGCGAACAAAACTATTTCGCACATTGTTTTGAATTCTCAAAATCAATATGAGTAGCAATTTTGGACCAATACGACAACAATTTTGACGAAAGTTGATTTCTCCTTCTTCAATGTATTGACTCCACACTTGAATGTAGTTTTAAGTCTCCTTAAAATAAAGTAATAATACTTAATTAAGCAACAGCTGAAACAACTAGTTATTTTTTGTAGACATAAGTTCAGTGTATGGGCCTGGAATATGTGGAACACTTTCGACGCTGGCTTCATCATATTCTTCCTCGTGGGTTTGATACTGAGGCTACGGTCCAGCTCCATGGACATTGGCAGGGTCATTTACTGCGTTGATATCATCTACTGGTACTTAAGGATACTTAACATTCTCGGCGTCAATAAGTACTTAGGTAAGAGTTGTATGATTTCTTCTATCCACCCAAACTATCCAAACCATCCATCTATCCATCCCAACACCAACCATGTCCAATCCTCTATGTCTGACTATTCATCAAATGGCCTTTGCCTGCACATATTTGACAAATCTTGCCATGGCATCTGTATTATGTATCCAAATTGTGTGTGCACGAAATAAATAATTTGATTTGATTCGATTGCCAATGCTAAGCTAATCTCAATAAAAAAAGGAAATCCGGTCAAGTGTGAGTCGGATTCACGCATGATGGGTTATGTACCATCTTATAAGATTATACAGTATGTACATTTTTTTTAAATGTTTTTAGTATTTGTTGTTATAGCGGCAATAGATATAGACATTCTTTTAAAATTTAAAGCCTGTATTATTTTATGGTTTATGAGATGTAGCCCGCTGATAGACGGACGGACGAACAAGGGAGGCTCAGTAATAAGGTCCTGTTTTTACCATTTCGGTACCGAAGCCTAAAAATAATATCGGTATTCACCGATATTGCCGACCGGGCACAGGTTAAATTTTTCCAGAATTATGACTTTTGTTATGACAAAACCACTGCATCAGCTTATAAAAAACTGTAGAGACTGCAAATGGTAATGTATTTCAGGTCCTCTAGTCACAATGATGGGTAAGATGGTGAAGAACATGATATATTTCGTGGTGCTATTGTTGGTTGTGCTCATGTCGTTTGGGGTTGCGAGACAAGCGATACTCTACCCAGACCAGGAGGCGAGGTGGTATTTGATAAGAGAAGTAAGTATACTGAGTTGATATTGCCCTATTTTTAGACCTTAAGAAATTTTTGAGACAAAGGCAATGGGCATAAATTCGTGAACAAAATATAGAGAATTGAAAACAATAAAAGTAATGGATGAAAGAAGTCATTTAGATTGTTTTAATTAAGAAAAAAATACTAACAAAAGACCTGAACCCCACAATAATGCAAAATCTCATGTTAAAGTAGCTCCATCAGAACTCAATGAATATGATCCTTCAGAAACTATCACAACTAACATTTGCAGGTGTTCTTCCAACCGTACTTTATGTTATACGGGGAGGTGTTCGCGGAACAGATGGCGCCCCCTTGCGGGCTGCCGGGGCACGAGGAATGCCGCGTGGGCCACTGGGTCCCACCAGTGGTCATGAGCGTGTACCTCCTCATAGCCAACATTTTACTAGTTAACCTCCTTATCGCCGTCTTCAATAACATCTTCATAGAAGTCAACGGCGTATCGCATCAGGTTCTAGAACTATACAATAGTAGATTCGATGTTGTATTTTCATTTTCTAAACGACCTGTTGCGAGAATTTAGAAGTTTTGACGCTTGTTTAGTTTTTGATCGAATAAGCATTTTGAATATGTAGATCAGTTATTTAGTTTTGGTTTTTACCTGCATATTTATATTTAGTTCACACCAATTATTTCGTAGTTCGTTTTATTTTACATCACTGCTTATCCAGTTTCCTGGCCCTACTCCTAACTTTTTATTTTTGTTAAGTTTGGTTCTCCTTATCCGTAGGTGTTCTTCCAACCGTACTTTATGTTGTACGGGGAAGTGTTCGCTCCAGAAATAGATCCCCCGTGTGGGACAGGCGTCGGGGACCACAAGTGTGTGACCGGGAGGTGGATCACTCCGATCGCGATGACACTGTTCCTCCTCATCGCCAATATTTTGCTCATTAACCTCCTGATCGCGGTTTTCAATAACATTTTCATTGAAGTCAATGAAGTCTCGCACCAGGTTCTATTTTATTTTCGCTTTTTATTTTGTTGTCGATGCTAGCTTCAAAAAGGTTGAGATTCGTATTGATTTATCTAAAGGTAAATACGAGTATAAGCAAATGAAAATAAGAATTCTTAAAACAATTATTTCTCTTCAGAAAAGCTTCCCCAATTTTTTTTTTCTTTTTGAAGCGAGTATTAGAGTATTTGCATGAGAAACGCTTTTGATCTTGAGTAATTTAAGACATCTACATAACTCTCTTTGTATAGATGCCCTCATATCAAAAATGAATTAATGGTACAGCAAGGGTGCATAACAATGAACCCTTATTATTTATAGGAAATATGATTAAAAGCGTTCTAGTCAATTGTTAACTTTTTATAATTTTGCTTGTTTCTTTTAGTTGTCGTTGGTTAAAACTTTGTTTAGTAAAACATAACAATTGAAAAAAAAAATGTTATCCCAACCAATAATATCTTACATAGTCCCTACTGGGAAAAGAAAATTATTTAACTTTCTCCAACTAGGTTCAATTGACCTGTTGGATTGGTTTCCTTTACACCAAACAGTCTAAGATGGCTTATGGCATTGTATTCATCCAATGAGACATTGACACAGGATTAGTTAATGGCTGGGACATAGTATGCAGCTTTTAACATTATTTCAGTTCATTAAAAAAAATTGATTCGGTGTAAAGAAGGCTTTAATCTTCCCACTAGGAGATAATAATTAATCTTAAATACTGCAGGTATGGATGTTCCAAAGATTCACAGTGGTGATGGAGTACGAACAGAAGCCGGTGATGCCACCGCCTTTAATAATATTCTGTCACATATACGCTACTTGTAAGTGGGTGACGAGGAACGTCTCCCACAAGAGGTTCCAATACGACAACGGCCTCAAACTTTTCCTAGAGCAAGAAGACATGGAGAGGCTGTACGACTTCGAGGAAGAATGCGTAGAAGGATACTTTAGGGAACAAGTAGGTTCTCTCTAATCTTAAAATCTGACAACAATAAAATTTTACACTCTTTAAAAGCAAAAACTTTTTATCAGGAATTAATCAAATCTTTAGAACGAATTGAAATAAATGAAAATGTCATATAATGCAAAAGTGATTTGTTAGCCCAGATTAAAATGTTTTTCCTGTTTGTATCTTTGAAATGAAACGATTACATTTCTAAACTTGGAATCGTTCCAAAACTTTTAATTAAGAAAAGCCAGTGCCAGTTTTGGATTACAAGAGTAAGGCGTTTTGTTGTTCGTTTTGTTTCAGGAAGTTAAATTATCAAATTCAATGGAAGAAAGAGTGAGAAATACAACTGACAGGGTAGAACATGTTACAACTAAGATGGAAGATTTGAACCAAAAAGCTAATTTACAAATACAATCTATACAGGTATGTGTAAAAACAAATTGTTTAGAATCAAATTCATTCATCTTCGTTAACGTCTCTATCGCTAGCCGAAAGCCAAATTATTTTTGACAGCCTTATTTTTTCCATAAATAAAAAATCAAGTTGTCCCGATAAAGTGCTCCGGTTTATCGCTCAAATTTGTACTTTAGAGTGACTGTTTTTTATGTTACTTTGAAGGTATCGTAAAATCTACGTCGTAAATAAAACATAAATTGAAGGTTGCCACTTGCTACTCTAAACGCCGAAAGACATTTTCTTAGTATCGCTTTACAAATAGCTCGAAAGAATTCTTATCGATGAGCGTTGATAAAACTTCTAAGTACCTACTTATAATTAAACTTTTAGCTTTGTAACGAAAGTTCACGTTACTCAAATACGGTTGGGCAAAGTAGAAGCCCTTATAAATCTTATGTCGTTTTTTTCAAGATTGAAAAATATTCTGGTGACAATATCTCTGACGAGGTGATGCCTCATATATTTTGCACTGTTTTATATTTCCCAAAATATTTTAAATCCATTAAGTACTCGTATAACTAAAAATCATTAAGACCGGTAAGCGAAACAATGCGTCTTGCAAATAACACAAAGTTCCGCCCCCGCCGGGATTCGAAGCCGGAACCTCTAGCGTAGCAGTCGGCTGTTTACACCACTGCGCCACCGAGGTCACTGGAAATATATGTATTTCACAAAAAAATAACGATTTGCTTCCCCCGACTTAATATACCAGCTGTCTTTTGTTGTACCGCACTCAGATGGGGTTTGCCATTTGGCGGGTCTTTTGTCTTCGAAATTTAAGCTTTAATTCTGTGAGTTATTTACTTAACAAGTCGAGATCCAAATGAAGAGTCGGTTTATTAAATTTCTGCTACTGTAAATATGTACCAGCATTTGTGGAGTTGGTAAATTTTGATAATGATTTCGATCTTTCATTTTCTTTTTTTTTTCTTTTTTTTTTAATAGCTATTCTCTAGCACTATCTGAATTCACTAAAAATATCTTTAACATACAAAAAAACTACGAGTTTTTATTCGAACCAATAACCGACCTCTAATTTCGAAAGAAAAACGGTAAATGAAACACTATGTCTAAACGAATTACATTTTACAAGAAGAGCTAAGTTCTCAACTAAAAGCAATCAAGACATTATAACTTCTAATTTTACGTCTTAATGAATGTGAAACTCAAACTTGGCTCTAACTTTGAACTTAGGTACTTGAAAACTTAAACTTGCTTCTCAAAATAACTTTACGAACTTACTTTAGAATAGGAAAGTACCTGAAATCATGTTAGAAGGAAGCGGGAATTTTATTTACAAAAGTACGAGGATATGTTAGGGATACTATACAATATTTTGGATCAAGGTCAGCTCTTAGTGTCCTTTCTCAAACGTTTATCAAAGATACACACGCCCATTTAATATAAAGCGAAAATGTATTGACTCACTAGCTTAATAAACGGTCTGTTTGATTAATAAATTAAAGAAAAAAAATCGATATTTGACCTTGAATAAAAATATTTGCTCGCATCAGTGGGGGCTTTTCACGACTTCATTATAAATAATCATGGTTTTTAGCTTTTATGTAATGGTGAATATCTATTTTGACTAGGATAAAGAGACACTTCATGTTATTATTAAGTCCAGCAAATACTTTTTCGTTTCTCAATAGAATACAAGACTCCAATTTTTTTTCTTCTTCCAGAGTGTAGAATTTAGGTTAAGAAAATTGGAGGACGTGGCCGAGCAGACTATGAATCACCTAGCAGTGATACACAGGTTCATGGCGACCCACCCTTCGTTGGTAAACAGGGGTTCCACCGACACCTTAGGACCACCTCCTCCATCCTTCCAGGCTGGGGGATCCAGGCTTCGAACGGCTAGCGACCGATCTGAGGTATGTTTAAAAAACAAAATCTTTCTCTATTCATGGCCACTCATCAAGCTATACATTACAAGTGCAATAACTATCATTATTCTGTAAGTCTAGAGTGAGATTGATGTGTGGTCGTCTGAACTTACTGTGGTATTAAAGTTTTTAAAGAATGCTCTATCTCGGTAATGCACTGTAATATGAATGTTGTCTTTCATTAAATATAATATCTATGGTGTTTCGAATTCTCATTCTATTGAGTAAAGAATCTTAAATTTAGGTTTATATTTCTGCACAATATTTCTATTGGCTTATCAAAGAAATCCTGATTTTGTTTTAAATATTATTTATTTATTTCTTTCATAATAAAATTCGATCCTCAACCATGAATAATTTATGATTTAATCTAGTCTTATACTAATACATATAAACAAGTTATTAAATTTATCATCAAGTATTTTTCTTTAATAACTCCGGTCCCTAAAAAATGTAACCAAACAATTCCGCTGTCGAGATCTTTATTCAACAGCCTCTTTGGAAAAACAGTTTAATTAGATAAAGGATTTCGAAGAATCTCCTCTTGTCTGACATTTTCCTTTTATTAAAATTCCAAAAGAAAATAAAAACGCCTCCATTTCGATCCGTTTTACTAACGCTTTGTTCCCTTGGAATTGTAGCATGATATATTTAGACCAAGAACTTTGTGGAGTTTGAAATTTATTACTAATTTTAGCTTTTTCTTTTACAATACTGCTGTGACTTTCAAGAAGGTAACATAGAATAAGTTTTTAAACTCTACAAATATCATGGTCGAACATAACCTAAAAACTTGTCGATATTGTTGTTGTGTTTTGTGTACCGTTTCTTATTGTATCAACAAAACATTGTAAGAAAAAAATAATATAAGTTTTCTGAGAACTAATTTCAATAAGACCAAGAAAACTTAAGGATTGTTTGACTAAATATCGTCTGTATTGGAAAAGTTCTACAAGTTTTGGTGATACGATGTTACTTGCTCTGTGGTTTTTGAGATGAATTACTGGCCCGTACCCAGGGGTAGGGATTATGGGGCTAAATTCTTTCCTCCTAGATTTAACTGAGTGCCGTTGAAGTGAAAATTATTATCGTAACATTAGGAACGGATTCATTTGGTAAAAATATGCTGCTTTCGTTTCCGATTACGAAGATTTTCTTCTCAGTTTAAGAAGCGAAATATATGAAGGTTAGACCTTTATCTTACATAAATTTGTATTTAATCAGGATAACAGGAAAAAAACCGGGTTTTAATCATAATTCAAGATGGTGTCAGAATAGAAAAATGTTTACTATCTTTTTCGATTTTTTATTTTAATAGATTAATAAAAAAACTGTCGATTTGGAAAAAACAATTTCGTAAATTACTTTTCAATTTTCTCCGAAAGAAGCCGGATCAATTAAATATTGTAAAAAATACAATAAAACATTTTGTTTCTACATCACATGTATTAAATATAAAGGGAAACGTAGGGCACTTTGAACACTATTACAAGTGATCAGAAAGGGTCGTCCCTGCCCCAGGCTATCATGTGAGGTAGCTGACGAGATTAAACGAATAAAATCCCTTACCCAACTCAGTTATTACAAATATTGTATTCCCTGTTGCTTTGGGGCATACCCACTTTGTCCCGCCAGGACTCTTGTTAAGGACCAGGCAACTCCTATTAAGCAGGATCAACAATGGCGTCCTTTAAAATGAATAATCCAGCTTTGCTATACAGCACTGGCTACGAGCGCGCACATATGAACGGGTGTTTTGGGGCTTTCAATTGATTAAAACAGAAATTAATTTAAAAAAACTTTAAATACAAATAAAAAAACCCCTGATTTTTGCGTACATTCGCTTGTTCATCCCCACTTTCAACCCACATAACTTTTGAATGAGGAAACCAATATCTACCAAATTGCTAAGAAAACGTTCGATTAAGTCACCTTTAAAACAAAAAAAAACTTCATCAAAATCGCTTTATTCGTTCGAGAGTTATAATGCCACACACAGACACACAGATAGACAAGTCAAACTTTATAACACCCCTCTTTTTGCGTAGGGGTTCAAAATTTAAATAGGAGGAAGCAAGAAATTCGAGAATTTTTCTAATTAGTCAGCAGGTTGAAACGGTCATTATGATATTTTAACCAACTATATTGTTTTGTACCCACTTTGTTTTATCTGTCACTTATTCTTATCGAAAATATAAGTTACCAAGGTACTGAAATAATTATGGAATTGAATAAAAATAACTTATTATGAGCCACCTAAGTCCAACTCTGAACTGTTAAGTTACACTAATAAACAACTAAATGAAATGTAAATATTGTTTCATAAAATGATTAAATTTTACACGAAACTAGTAATTACGGGAGACAATAGAATATAAGTTTAGAATTTAAAGTTTTTGTCGTTTTAATCAATGCGGTTGTCATGTGTACGTATGCAAATAATTTCAATTTAGCGGGCAGCATAAATTTACCTAAAATTTTAATCAAACTGCTGTAGAAATTAATTGGATGAGTCTCTAATTGAATATCTCTTAATTAAATATGAATTATTGAATGAAAAATCTTAATTTTTTACACTCTTACTCTTACTTCTCGTTTTAAAGAAGATCTTTGTAAATTAAATTTTATTCAAATATAAACGCTGCGATAGTTAATCGGGCTATAGTTAGGCCCCAATAGTGATCAAAGTGACCTCCGGTCTACACTTTCGGCGAATACGGGCGAACATTGCACAAGCCACAGAGTTGTAACGCGAGTATCGGCCGGCAGGTTCTGTCGGACAGCGATACTGGCGCTGCGCGGTTCGCCGTGCGGCCGGTGCAGGAAGAAGACGAGCATGCCTCACAACCCTCTGAAGTAAGCACTTTCGATTTTACTGCGATTTTTAAGTAGCAAAGTCAATTAATACCTGAATATTTAAAATATGCTAGTTAAAAATCGCATCTTGCTGTGATATTTCTTAAAACCACGAATGTCCTAATTGTATTTTGTTATAAGTGTTTTGAAGCCTTATATTTTAACACTGTCTATTCGTCTGTCAATGTTGTTAATTCATTTTTTCCATTGGATGATTTGTGTTCGTTTATTTGCAATGTTAATCCGTGTTAAGTAAATGTTCCATCAAATTGAAGCAAAGACGTAAAACTTCGCTCGCGTTGTTCGTCCCACGCCTCCCACGTTATGTCCTAAACCTCATAAAAATGTCCATTAAATTACTCGTACTTTTCAATGAAAATGCAGTAAGCTGTAAGAAACGGAGAGTTATATGGTCAATAAAAGATTTTATTTAATTCAGTTGACGTTAAAAGTAGACTAGTATTATGTTAAGGAATCTATAGGATTTGAGTTTATCACACAAACGTGTGGTTATTTCTTACGAGTTATACTTTTTGTCTTAGGATGAAATGCCGCATTCGGCAATCGAGCCGCCGCCACCGGAGGAGAAGGAGCATGAGGGCGACTCGTTGTCAATATCTTCAGGTGGAAGTGCTGGACTTAACGTGACTGTAGTCAAACCACAGACCGTAATAACGCCAGCAAGGCAGCGCTCGTCTGACAGCAACCGAACAACTGGTCATGAGAGCGATGACAAGAAAGGTATTCAAAAAAAGCGGTATTTAAATACTATATCATTTTTTAGATCAAGATTTTCTGGTCTTGCATAAAATTTTGCACTCTCATATAGATTCGTCTAGTTTACTGTCGCAAATAAATATTAACACCTACTATCGTTAGCGTAACCCTTCAACGTTTGCTTTAAGGGTATACTTTAATAATACATCCTTTTATAACCCTCTTGTACGTATGTGTCGTCAATAGAATGAGTTTGTAAAAAATAAAGCAGATGTATACATATTTTATTCAAAGTTTAGCTTTTTAAAACGTAAGATCGTATCCTGTTTTACTTAGATTTAAGTTTTCTTTTTGTTTTTCGTTTGTTAGTAATATTTTCTTTTCTTTCACAAATTATTTCCATGATTCCATTCTAAATTTGCCGCTCATATTACACTACTAGTCACACGAGTTGTTGGACTACAGTACAGTCATAGACTAAGAATATACTGTCAATTTCTGTTTCGTGTGTAAATAAAAATAAAAAAAAATCAAATTATATATACGCTCTTAAGAAATCTAGTCGAAAAGATTTTTTCTGCTGGATATTAAAACAACGTTTTTGGAACGTAAAAATACATTCAATAAAACTTATTTTAATTTAATAAAAATCTTGCGGAAGCTCACAAGTTTACTGTTTACTTGGCAACTAAGGCCTTATTTTTTATTTTTGCTTCTTTCTGATTAGATTGCGCCTTAGTTTATTTAGCTTTTTGTATTTTTTGGTACAATACAAACATTTAGTCTAACATTAATAATGTTGCGTTATTAATTGATAGTGCCGTCAACGAATGACGATGCTTTCTATTCTGAGACCCGTGACGTCCCCAACGACGCTCACAGCCTGCGCCCTCGCACCAATACAGCCGGCACCCGTCGCACAGCCAACACCAGACGGTAAGATTTCTTCCTCTAAACAACTACAGTTAAAGAGCTTATTAGCAGCTACTGAATTAGGCTCATACACAAAAATACACCGATATCATTTAATTATAAGGGTTAAAACACGCTTTTTAGGGATACTATCAAGGAATGTTTAAACAATAGGACGTAAATCAATATGAGCTTAAGTAAAACTACGAATAGGTCTACGTATTGAAGTTATCTGTGTGATTTTATTTCCAAAATACAAGGTATCAAGTTAAATTCAACATGTTCAGTTTTTGAAACTCAATTTCTGCAATCATACATATTATTAATAAGAAAATTCTTTAGAAATGTTAAGCTTTGTATAGCTTGATACTGACAAATGAAGTCACAAGGAAAAATATTTTATATCATTAGAAAATTCTGTTTGATCATCTCGAAATCTCCTAGATGTTTGTTCTATCATTTCCTCATTACATTAAGAATTGGCAATTGGTGTTATTTTTTATGTCAAAATTTACCGATTCATGATTGTTTTTAATTTTTATTTTTTGTTACTTTCTTGCAACTGGTAGGAGACGGTTGTGGAAACAGTAAGTCATCAACTAGTGTCGTATGGCAAATGGCTTTGCTTGTTTTTATCGATGTAGTATTAGCAATTTACATTTAATACAAGCTATGAAAAAAAAACGGAACTGTATGCCTCCATAACACTCTCGACGATAGCGAAAAGTCAAATGAGCATTAAAATCTTTTTTAGGTTAAAATGTTATTTCTGATACTCGCATAAAAACACAAAGTAAGGAAAACTTTAGAGCCTCTGGCATACCAGTCGCAAAGATTCAAGGAGGATTCCTTGGAACTTTGAACAATAACGAACATTTTTATGCTATGTGTCTACCACGAGTTTCTATTAGTTTTCTATGCGCCAGATAATATAGACTGAGCATTGGTTTTTACTAGTGTTATCCTCAACTATTTGAAGTAGGCGCTTTGCAAATACAAATTTATAACTGCAGTTACAAGCGTCAATAGAAAGTATAACTCATGGTAGAAGGTCAAATGTTCTGCCGTGAGTGTAGTGGAGGCAACAATAAATAATTCGTAAAACATCGCTTGTGTTAAGTGTAGATACGTCATTATATGAAACACGAATAAATTCACAGCTTGAATTTCAAAAGAGCACATTGTTAAAATCATTAAAATCACTCATGCACCTTGTAGATGTCGACACGCAATACACAAAATTAACACGAAACTTTAAACTTATTCTTAGTAGGTATTAAAAAATAAAAAGCAATTAATTCACAAGGTAATGAGTATATTGATTAATAAGATCGAGAGAAATACAATTTAGAAAAAGTTAAGAGCAAAAGAGAAGTAAAATTATGTAAAAAACGCATAAACAACAAACAGCAAATCTTATTTTTCAATAGTACTTTTAGCAATCGATTAATTCTTAAGAATATTTACAGTATTTTCAAACTAAAATAGTTATTCTTCTTCTTTTTAACCACTTTCAACTTAAATAATTATATGAAGCACTTAATACTGCGATATGACGAGCAGTCCGTCTTCTTCTGTTTTGTAATTAAATTTATCTTTTAATAGCAAACTGAATGATATTCCAGATTAAATCTGGATTATGAATGTTTTGTTACGAGAAACGTAAAAAGGTAAATTAAATATTAATATTAAATTAATAGATCATTTATAAGGTTTTTCAGATGAATTGTTTATAACTACGTCATATGCACTAGGCATCCGGTTATATTTTATACTAATTTATTTATAGTTTATGAATTGGGATTGATATTGTTATTTTTTTCTGATATGATACTTGGGCCTACTTTTTGTCTAAATGTTTATACCATATCATAAACTCACGTCGTGAACCCTACATAGGGGTTGCCAGAGGTGTTACACGCCACATTTCGCATGTTTATGTTGAGTGCCAGTGCGACAGGTTTCGAATCTGTCACCACTATCCGGGCACAATGGGGAACATGGAAGCTACAACTTACATCAACCCTCAACCTGACGGGTTGGGTCGGTCGGTTAACCAAGGCACGTAGGCTGAGCTACCACCTCCTCATTGCCATCTTCGTTTAAATATCTCTCTTTCTTATAACAGGATATACCAACATTTTCTAGTTTGATATCTAGTTTAATGGAAGTTGCTTATTAATTGAGGCAAATAGTCTATTCTCACAACACTATAGTAAGAAATTTTCATTGTGAGTCGCAGAAGTTTAAGCATGAGTGAAGATTGCTCATTGTTTCCATCCCACTGATACAAATTGCATTAGTTTTGGTCAAGAGAGTAACGGTACAAGAAATAAGTGCAGAAACTTATACCCGAAGTAATGTTTGTTAGTCTGAAGAATTAAATCAAAGAACCTACTCATCTGATCTAGACAACGTTTTACTTCGAAAAAACAATAAAACGAGACATGAGCGAACGAATTCTTTCGCAATTAAATTTAATTAGATGAACGAAAAGAAATTACTTTTACAAGAAAATTAAATGACATTGTTTATAGCCCTAATAGTCTGTTGTTTAATAAATAATATTCACTTTTCGATAAAAGAAGACCAAAGATAATATCACAAAGGAAAAGACGAAACAACGCTTTGAAATATTTATCTACTCTGCTTGTATAATCCTACAGAAGTCAATCATTTACCCTTGTCACTATCACTTATACCCGTAATTACGTTTAGTTGGCAGAAAATAATATTTTATGTAATAAAAGAAGAGAAAAACAAGTAATAAAAGGAACCAGTATCAAATATTTCGAAGATATTTATCTATACTAAGGACAAAAAGCAAATTGTTCGATGGATGGATGATTTGATTCCCGACCCGAGAGGTGCAATAACCGTAACGGTACAAAACATTAGGGTCCCCCTAAAACGACTTCATTGAAATAACGACCTACAAGTGGTTGCCTTTTTTTAGGAAACATCCCATTGCATGTCCCGTCCCATTCATTTGCAGGCCTCAGACAGTCTAATAACGCATCTGTGTATTATTATATGAAAATATTGAAAAAGCTAGTGTTGCTAAATAATAAAATTTCGATGCCCAACGCTATCGACAATAACACGCTCACTGTTCTAAAAACTATTCAAATGGAATGCTCAAATTCATAATTTAAATAACATCCGAGTCTACCTTCATTTTTGTACAAAATTTACTCAGTAGATAAAGTTGTTTAAAGATAATCTGCATTTTTAAAGTAATGCCAAATGGTTGTCTTAGTGTTAAATCTTTGTGGACCGTGAGAATAAGGTTGATATTAGTGTAAATAAGAAACGGTAGAATGAAATAATCGTCATACCTTATCACGAATTGCCTAAATCCAAAACTAAACAACAGGTTTGTACCACAAAACACTGACATATGAGTGCTAAACAACGCTTTATACATAAATAGATTCTAAAATAGATAGTGACTCATGAGCCATGTTCATCATATAAATATCTGGCTGAACCAAAAACTAATGCATCCCATCACACAGTCGACAATTTAGACGTTTGCCAGAGAGAAATGTATGTAGTATGTTTTATAATCAAATTTTCCAGTTAAATTTTGCCTCCTTTTCTATTGAAAGAAGAGTTATAAAATAAACTGCTTGATTTAAATATTACCTTGGTCAATCAACTGCGCACATCTTTCCATATCAAAATTAACTTTGATCAGGAAATGTTTTCCGAAAATTTTCCTATCCAATTAATGTGAAATGAAAGGTTTAAGTTTCTGATCGTTCACTCATAATTAAATATAAAAGTAGGAACGTGAATATATATTGGTCTGTGTGTGTGTGTGTTAGTAATTACATATAATAGCAATGAAAAATAGTACATAAACAACCTTTAGAGGTCATTAAACTAAAGGATGGTCTTTAAAAATTTCTGGAGTTTTACAGAATTATTAGATACTTAAATAATTTCAGTTTTTTAATTAACTTTGCAACTAAGATACTTACAAACTTTTTTCGTAGATGCACATTTAAAAATTCTATCTCTTCGCTTCCGACTCTCCCCCCTGTATTGCTACCACCGCTAACTAGGTACGGTCTGACCACCAGGCGTTCTGAGGGCGGGAACGACTGCGGCATGGGTGGTCACCACTCGTCCCAGCACTTGGCACCGAGGAGGCAGCTCAGCCAGACGCATTCTGAACCTGAAAACTCCGCTGTTGACGCCGGGTCCGTTCACAACTCTGTCACTGGTAAGCTGTATATACATCCGTTTATGTATAATCATAATTAGAACCATTCACAAATACACACATATGCACTGAAATACAAATAAAGACATACACAGCTCATACCTCCGCCTATAAACCATGAGGAACAGCAAAGACGAACATAAGCTACATAGCTTATAGAATCCTCACAATACCAACATGGATTATTTATTTCTTTTTTTATTTATTTACATAAAACCACAGCCTTACGAAATAAAAAGTTGCAGGAAAAATAAGCTTGTCTTATGCCAATAAAGGTTTTTCATAATGTAAATAAAATAAGAATTATGGTGATCTAAAAATAAACTAAAATCGCCACTATCTTGGGTGTACATGTGAGTGTATTTGTGTAGGAAGATTGTATGTATGTGTGTATGATTAAGAAATTGAGACAAAGTATAAAATTAACTACTTTTTGTGTATGACTAAACTTATTTTTCTTAAATGTGAAGCTTTAACGACGGAATCCGGTAAGATTTAATTTCGTAAGGACATAATGAACTTGAATAAGATCAAAATCACTCCTTTGAGGGTGAGATAAAAGATAAAACACGTCCGCGGGTATCTCGAGAGGGGAAACTTCCTGACATCCTTATAAAAGAAAATATACTGAGAACCTTCTCACATAGCCTCATTAGAATAATACATGCAAATTCCGTTCTTTTACTGGGAATTATCTGAAAATTGGAGTTTATAGTCCTTCTCTTACCTCATGAAAGCGAAACGTGAACTTTTATGACTGATAAAATACTAAATGTAACTCCAAGAACTGTATAATTCAAAGGCCTTGTAATGGTAACAGTAAAATTCTTAAGCGATAACCAGAGTTCTCGTTAAACCAACTTCTAATGCTGCAAGTACTCATTGTCTATGCTCAAAATTGGATAACCGCATGTTTGATGCTTATCCTCAGTGATAAATACCTTAAGAGAGACAAGGCTTTACTTTATTAATAACTAACGACTCGACCCGGTTTGTCACGGATATTATGCATGTATTATATGCATATAAACCTTCCTCTTGAATCACTATTAAATAACCGCATAATAATACGTTGCGTAGTTTTAAATATGTAAGCATACATAGGGTCAGATAGCGGGAAGCGACTTTGTTTTATACTATGTACTGATAGTCAAGCATCTAGCCTCAATCTCATTTGATGGTAATTACAAAAAGATTAAAGGCTCACCACACCTACTCAGAAAATATATATTTACTCTCGACTTCAAGAAGTCCAATTCCAGGTCCAAGTTCGAAGAGCACTTAGCAGAATGAAAAAAAAGATATATTCAATACGAGGTAATACTGCACTCTTGGATTATTAAGGCGGGTAAATAATCAAAGACTGCAATGTTCCCGCGTCAGAGAGTAATACTTTCATAAATTATGAAATAAACAATATTAACTATTCCTTTAGGGCGACAGTCAGGATGGGAGGCAACAGCGGGTACAGCGGCCATCGGCTCCGGTAGGACCAGGGTCGGAGCTGCCCCCAGGTCCCTACTGCTGGCCATGCACGAGTACACCAGCATCACGGATGAACTGGAAACCGTCTATGGACTGTTCTCCCCGCCGCACACACCAAGGTATACAATGATACAAACAATCATTTTAATTTACAATTTGTGTCCTTACAAAAGTTAAACATTTTCTACTTTGCCTATTCATTAGCCCATTCCATTCTATTTGTATTTCTTATATTGTATTTGACCTGTTGGGTTGAAAATGCCGCTTTATGCCAATTCTCATTATTTTTGCTTACATCAAATTGACAATTGCAATTCGCGTATTTGACACATGTCTATTTAGTTTTCGTAAAATGGTTCCTAAATATTCAATTTAAAAAACAAATGCTTTCAGAATGCTATTAACGGCTTTTTTAGGTTCGCTGTTATTCTTACTTATTGTAGACAGCCAGTTATCCAACTGTTATTCACTTGAAATAAATTGCGTGTTCATAAATTACGTGTTCCTTGGTATCTTTGTTCGTATAAGGACAGATTCTCAAAAATACAGATTCGCACAAGAACAGATAAGCAAAAAGACAGAGTACATGTAAATAGTTTTTCTCAACGTACGACTTAGTAATATTTTTGACTTCTGACACATAATAATGAATTATTTAACAGAAACAATTGGATTTCAATTTAAAAAAGTAGATACTAATTTTAATTTTCCAGTTATGACTTCAGCAGCATATAATTAATATCTAATTAGTCGTAGACAGGTAATCTCATGAACACGTCTTATGCCAGTAAGAAGAAAACGAGTGGCCTCTAATGGCGCCTCTAATTAGCTAGTTGATTAAAAGCATTTCTAAAGACAACTGTAACTTGTGTAGGTAGTAATTTAATTAATACCATTTCTATTTTTTTAAACACGAGAAAAACATTCGGAAATATGAAGAAAGACTTATTTATTTCCACCCAATGAACTAAGGATTTTGCTTCTTTTTAAATATTATTAAAACTCGAAAAGTAACAGTTATTTATAAATGAACTAAGCTCTAATTAACAAATCCGTATATTATTGTGTAGCATTGAAACCTATTTGATTCATGACTCAAACTTCTTCTTGGTTTAATTCTTCCCTTTTTTCGGGAAAGGCAAAGTGCTTTAGCTCATACAGCACAAGTCTTCCGTGATATATTTTTCTATTTTCTTAATTGCTTATACAGTAACATTACTAGCACTACATTACATGCTTTATATGCTTTATTGAGTTACTTGGGAGATCACGAAAAGAGCTGCTAAATCGTCGTAGTTCACTTTTTCCACACTTGTATAGCACTACAGATGTTCACTGGTTAAAACACTAGCATTTTACACATTAAACTCTGCTACACACAAGAAAAGACAATAAAATAAGAAAATTTCAACCACCACTCTACCTTGCCGCCAACTCCTCATGACTAAAATTTATTTTACGAAAAACAAAACTGGCAATAACAATACCAAAAACTTTTTTTTTCAGATCTTTTGTAAAATGAGTTTTAGTTTTAAGGTTTTAATTTAGTTTTTACATTTGATGACAGACGCTAACATGAGGTAGAACTACAAACATGTACAAACAAGCATATTACCAACATCTTTTAATAGAACTAAAAACTTCAGTCGTTACATGTAAAAAGTAGGCATTAAAAAGTAAAAAAATCACAAACGCTTTTCCAAGCTGAAGCTGAAATAAACTAAAAAAAACCTCCATGAATACAAACTTAATTTTATTCGTGCGAACAATGTACCAACAATACAATAGCTTTGTTTAAGATAAAATGTAGCAGTAACTTTGCCACGCCATTTTTCATCTGTACTTTTAGTTACATTACAATTTTCTTTAAAAGTTTAAGCTTTTGCCTACTACTTTGTCTGCGTAGATTTCGCGTTTTATCCGTTAGGACTTATTTCCGGGATAAATTGCATTCCATGTGATAATCAAGGTATGTGACAAAATTCATCATTCGTTCAACCGTTTTTGCGATCAAAAACGTCACACATTTATAGTAATAGGATAAGTATTCAACTAAACTAGTTTCTAAACGTATATTTTTATTATTTTTGGTTAAAGAAACGCCTTTTTGAAAAACAAAACTATTGTTGTCAGACTATGTATTATTATACTTCATTATTTAAAAACATCAAAAAACAAAAAGGATTGAAGATATTGTTAATGTTTGGTTAGTTTAGTTAGGTAAAGTCAAGTTTTCGCGCCGCATCCTGTATAAGACTATTAAATGCCAACAAACAAAAGAAAATTGTTAACATGACCACCGGTTTGGAAAATTGTGTTGGTGAAGAAACTGAAATTTTGTTGCGATGGTATTTTATATATTTATGATATCTTATTGTGTAATGTTTTGTGCGCTTATATCTTTAGGTGGATCCCAATTTCTCTTTGATGAATCTTATCTGTATACTTTTTTTTGTTTTTTAATCCGGTTTGAATGATTCTTTATACTTTTGTTCGCTGTAATGTAGGAATTGTTTATAATTAGTAGAAATAGGAACCCTGAAAGGAATGGTCGATCGCTACGAAGTTTGCGTGACCAAATATTTTATTAATATAATTAATCACAGGACACCAATAACTTCTCGGTTGTTGTCACCCAACCGCGCCGCGTCGCCATCCGCCCGGCGTCGCCACGCCAGCGAGATGTCCAACCCTGAGTTCGCGTTATACATGGAGAAGGAACACCTCCGAGGAGCGGAGGAAGACGACTACATCATCATGGAGAACCTCATACAAAGGCGGTGAGTACTATGCATGTGTAATTGTGAGCACAGTGTAACGTGTTTTCTTAAGTTTATATGTGTGCGTGAACAATCACTGCTGCCCATTATGTCAATTTGTAGCATGCACACAATCTTTCTACATAACAGTTTCAGGTCACTTCAAAAATTGTGTATAAAATAGATGCACGCTTGAATCATATAAATCTGTTTTAATACAAATATATGAAGGTACATAACATAGGTCTAAGCCCCTCCAAGGGATAATGCGCCTGACGGCCATTTTGGTGACGTCAGATAGACGTCACGTCCTTTCATTGAACTCGTAACTCCGTTATCGTGTTGTTCAGTTTTGATGTCGTTATGTGGACGTGAATTTGACAAGGTTCCAGCACATTACTACTTGACGGGGCTTATAGCACAGTGAATTTAATTACAAACTCCTAATTAGGATTGACTTTATAATTTTTTCATTACATAATGTTGATTGAGTTACGAAACAGCTTAATAATTTTCTACTATCTAATTTATTAGTAAAACATTGTTCAAATCACTTCAGCCGTGATAATTTAATCCAGAGAGTCAGATAGACAAAGATGTACAAACAAACCGTTGGCTTCATATTAAATTCTTAACAATGCAATACGACAAATTTGTCTTATTATGAAGGTAAGCTATAACAATCACTGCTCTCCTCAATCACTAATTTGTAAATTGTGCATTGACTTTGTTAGTTGCCATCTTTTTTCATGATTGTCGATCAATTATAACCGGCACATTTCCTTCTACATCGCCTCAGCTTAAATATTTACGATTGCGACCATGTCTATCAATACCTTCATTTATCAATTGTTCCTTAATTAATATTGTTTGGTGGCGAGTTAGTAATAATTGATGTCGTATACGATACCTAAGTACCAAGTATAGGTTCTAGCTATCTCAGTCTCAGATCAAAACACGTTGAGATTAAGATTATTCTTTGAATTAGTTCTAATTTGATGTATCGCATGCGACAGACTGTTACTATTACGGTCGTTTTCAAAATATAAATAGTTAATTTACTAAAATTAAGAAAATATTTCATACATTTAAGCCACGTCAAATTCTAATGCGCTGGAACCTTGTGAAATTAACCTCAAAATGACGTCTGACAATAAACATTATACAGTATAAAGTACAAACATTATACAGCATAATGAGTTCAATGTGATGATGTCACGTCATTTTCACGTCACCAAAATGGCTGTCAGGCGCAGTACCATTCCACGGGGCTTAAATGATATAACTATCATAGGTGAACAAGGCTAGCTTTCCTAAATCTGTAATAATTGAAAACGACCGTGAATAAAATGTAATTGTAATTATCTTTGTCTTTCGGCTAATTGGCTACATCAACACATTCATGTTCGGTGACACTGTTCTTTACTAATAACAAAATCCACGCGTTCATTTTGTCCTGCACCATGTAAAAGCTTAAAATTACCTGTGACGTCAACGCAATGAGCTTAGCTTTTTTCAGTTTCAAAGGGAAAACAGTTGAGGATGATTCCTTTTAAAACAAATTGAATATATATCCTTCTACATGCTGTAGATTTTACGGTCATAATAACATCTATTTCTTCTAGAAATATGCAGTTAAATTAGATAAAAGGCTTTTCCTTAAATGATTTAATAATACTACAAAACTTGCGACGAACGAAACGACGCGAGTACATATTAGCAAGGCTGTCCTGTTAAACAGTTACCGCAGTCAGATTGCAAATGCAGAAGTAATGAGGCAATAACACGCGCGGTCGATTTTGTAACCCAACAGTGTTTTGTCTTTTAGGTATAGTTAAAATAGTTCAACTATGATTCTTCGGCATAGTTTTGAGTTTTTATTACGACCTTAGAAACGCAATTTCCATGTTTTGGGTATTTATTTGTACACCATCCCTCCAACATGGTCTACCAAGGCAATATTTTCCCGCCCCTTATGTTACTATCTTTTAACAACAATCCCGCTAATGAAATATAGGAATGAAAATTAAAATATCTCTTTTAATCACAAGTCAAAAAAGAACAATTAATATTAAAACAAACATCAAAAAATCGTAAGTAGAAGTATCAAAATGTTATATAAGTACTCTGTACCCACCCGCCACATTTAAATCCAAGCATCCTCAACTGTACTCACTGAAACCAAAGAAATAAACCGAATTGTGACGTCCCTGAACCAAGATGGATAAAAACCGAACGTTGTGTCACTGTAGCCTAGAAATGGAGTCTGTACTGACCAGATACGAGGAGGAGGCGGAGGATGGGGGGGAGGTCTCAGGGGGAATCAGTATCAGTGTGTGCGTGAACACCAGTGGGGATGAACCACAGGCGGTGCAGCCGCAACAGTCCTCAGCGTTGCTTACTGTCACCGATAGAAGACTGCCTCACCAGAGGTAAGTTGGTACATTTTCAATTATGGGGAAACAAAAGATCTAACAAGTTTTTATTATCAGTGATTCTGTTATATTTCATGTGAATTTGTTCAGGACATCAATTACTTAAAATACAAATTTACAATTTCATGCCTTTAAATTATAACACATAAGCATTATTTTGATTCCGCAAATGAAATAAAAATAATTATAATTCTTATACCGGCTTTATGTCTTTAGGATATTACACATACACTACGTATATGTTGTAGCACATTTAATATGACCCATGAGAATAAAAATACATAACTCCACGACTGTCTATCAATCTACAAGCAAATGTTTGAATCCAGGCACTCGTTAAGACGATCCTCAGCTATAGACAGTCGTGAGCTGCCGTCTCCTCTGCAGCCACTGCTTGATGATGATCCATGCAGGGATGTTCTGTTGCCGGTGCCGAGGCAACCTTCAGGTACGATGCAAGGAATTGTTTAGAGATTATACATTCCATGTAAAAATATGTCAATTTTTGAGTCAACAGAACATAAGAAGTAGCCGTCAAAGTTACAAGCATGAAAGAACAAAGGAAATTCTTAATTTGCTAACATTTCACGTCTACAACTCATGATGAAAAAAATTCAACCGCAGCTTCAATATATAACACCTAAATGCTAGTGTATTCTTGGAGATATAAATAATAGTGGTGATCACTAGTTCTTCATCCAACGTCAATGTGTTACACAACGTCTAGCTGAGCTTGACGAGCGAGATCTTGGGCTCGACTCCCGACCGAAAAGCTTAAGAGATGAACACGAGTTTGTGCTCTGAGGTCATGGATAACCTTATTAAGTATTTTTAAACATGTATACATATGTATGTAAATCACTGTTTAGTTCTCATAGAACAAGCACATGGCTTAGTTTGGTGCTAAAGCAATTTGCTTGTATAGGGAGCATTAGGGGGCATTTCGCCCGTAGCAGAAGACGCACAAGTAAAACTCATAACTCGACGAAACCGCCAAGACGCAAATTAAACGTTATTTTATAGAAACGCTTACTAGAGAGAGCAATTCGAAAACATTGCAGTTTTACTTCATATTGTACCAAGATATGATGATTAATCAAGGCAATGTAATCACCAGGTGACACGAACGCCTCAAGCGACCTATCCCTGTCGCACATGGTGAGCGAGTCGCTGCCACCGCGGCCGTCCATCGTGCTGGACTCGTCACAGTTACCACGGCAACGGTCAGCTGAACAACCACCTCAACCACAACCTCCAACGCCAGCCAGGCCTGAGACCATGTGCTAGAGGTAAGAACTTTTACCGAGGCGTATCTTGACTTCTCGACTATATCTTCTTAGTTGTTAGCACTATAAAATAATTCGACATCCAATTGTTTAAGACCAGTATTCCCCCAAAAATCTGCTTTGGGTACAGTTGGACGCAAGTTTTCCTAATATCTTCATCAGATAACAAAGGCTACTATTTAGGGGTTTATTGGTCTTACTTGTTTCTTAAACAAATCGACTTCTTGTATTATATCACTCATATTTCGCCTACATAGAAAATTTGCGGGTTCATTTTGTAAAAGCTCATAGTCTATGCTGAGTATTTTGTCGGAATCTATGTTATTTGTAAAATAAATATATCTTTTTCAGATGGCGCAATACTAAAAGCTCAACAGTCCTAACCTCTGTCAGAGGAACTGTTGAATCTTTAACAAAAACAAAATAAAACACCAAAAATCTGGACTTTACCCGTAGTTGAGAAGGCCTTTTTGGAACCCCTTTATAAATGTTTCTCAGACGTGATTGCAACCTTTTAATACGCTTTCTTGGTACTTATTTCTGTATTACTTAACTTGTCTATTCGGCGAGATCTTTAGACTGAATGTACTTATTCTAAATCCATATCTTTCGTAGTCCTTCCCTGCTTGGTTACTGTGACTCTTTCGTAACAAGACAGTCTTGTAACAACTTGCCATTTGAATAAGAATAGGTCTGGCGAGCAAATAATCAAATAAAGACACAAATATGAGACTCCAATCTAAAGATTGTCTTGAACTAAATAGACACGGGATTATAATAAATAAATCTTAATAGCAATAAGCCCGTTAATATTAAGCTTAGTGTCTCTTTTAAAATAGTTTTCGTGTACTTAATGTGCAGGCAGAAGGTCCAAGCAATTCATAATTTGTTTTGCCAACAAAAAAATTAGGTACCGCTGTAAAGAGATGTGTGTAAAATGAGACAAAATAAGTACTGATAGAATTACAAACGACAATACAAATAATTAGTGCTCATGTAAATACTGTTGTCGAAGATAATAAGCGAATAAGCCAGAATAAGCTTGTTTAAGCAATTAAAGTTATGCTCGTATGAGCGAGTGTATACATAGAATGGGAGTGGGTTAAATACATGGAACTGAATATCTTAGAATAGAAATAATGTCTCGGAGAAATTGAATTCCTTTTGAACTATGGACAAAACTGTACGTCAATGGATTTGATCTTTGCACTGAGCACTATTAAACGATACTAAATGATTTAAAACGCATGTATAGATTTTATTTATATTTATTTACAAAAAAAAATCTATAAAATTATGAATCCAATTATTTAATAACATAATAATGAGATGTATAAAAGTTTTTTATTAAATCAAATAAAGTAACTGTAGGTAACATCACACTTGGTTTTTTTTAAGAGATTTCTGAAATGTTTTAAATATTTTACTTTGAATGGAATTTTAATAAAGTTGTAAATATATATTTCGGGAATTAAAAAATAGAGATGCAATTTTAATATATGTAAATTATATCATGTTCAAGATGCAATTATATTTACTAGAACCCTTTGTACTTCTCTTACATTCTATACTTGAAATATATATCTATGAAAAAGTCATAGATATAACTTTATATATGTAGGTATATCTGTCAGAATGTGTGTGGAAGACGCTTTGTACCAGGCCTCAATGTTCTAGATGTAAGTTAATGCAATAATTTACGTTAAACACAATTAAATGTTTTACCAAAAATATATAAAACTTCATAGATTATTTAAAAACTATAAAGAAATATTAAGATCATTTAATTTTTAAATACCCTGACTAAAGTTTTTAAGGGTTGTTATCGAAATTTTGACAATTCTTTTTAGTTTTAAACTCTCTGACATATCTTACAAAAAATAAAATTGTGTAGGTATCTGAAATATTTTTGTGTATTTAATTTAAAATCCGAAAGCGAAAATCGAAATCGGAAGATTTATAATAAATGCAAATAATTAAAAAAAAACACAAGCGGTATAGGTATTTCTATTGATACCTACATGAAGTCTAAGTACATATTTTATTGATTGTCTTGTCAAAAGGCTTGTCAATTGACGACCAGTCAGAGCAATTTGGTGGAAAGCCAATAAATTCTCAATTAGGCAGTAAAAGAGGCAATAAATTTTTCCACGCCTAATGTTTTTTCAAACACAAATATAAAATGGTTATTTAAGACAAAATCTAATAAGTATGTATACTTAATTTCAAGCAGTCTCTTCACGTGAAATAAAATGTATTTTATTGACATATAGGTATAACATTTATTGTTTAATGTAAATAGTAAAATCATGAGTTTATTCGCATAATACAAAATCGTTTTCACATTTAAACTTATTGAAGTAAAACACTGGAATAGAAAAAAATATTTTCGAAGAAAAATATAATTTCGTAAAAAAACTTAATTTTAATTTTGATTTTTAAATTGTGATGAATGTGATCTTAGTATTACTTTTTAAAACATGCATAAAAAGCGACCTGATTCAAAGGAATTAATCATGAAATATTTTTACGATGGTAGATCTAATAATATCAATATCAAAGGAAATCATATCTAATAGTTTAATAGTCAAATTCTTTATCACAGTAAGGGGAGAGTAGTTCAATATACTGATTTTAACGAAATAAAAATAATTTTGTAGCATTGATTTTTAATTTGTTTAATAATTACAAAAACCTGTTAATATCGTTTTGTTAAGAAGAATTAGAATGCTAAGATAAAATCCTGTAAAATCTGAACTTATCTTATCTTATTAATGTACTCACGGCCATGGATTTTCCTAACCTGTTTGGACTTTGTACCGTTCTTAAGATCAGCATAAGGATTGATATTGCACTTGTTATGTGAAGCTTTGGATATATGTGGCCGTCTGTACGTTTAAAATTACATACCTTAATATTATTTGTTGACTCGAATGGTTAGGCATATTTCACATTTAATGTTCACACTAAACCTGTTTTGAACTTCTGTGTTGCTGACATTACACGATTACCCAGGAATATGTAATTATTAAATAAATCCTGCTACATATCTCCTAATTTCGTAAGCAGAGCTGTACATTTTCAAACATAATCTTTTATCTTAAAAATCGATTGTTCGATTGGACAAGGGATGGAAGTAATAAAACATCCACACGATCCTCCGGCACAATTTATTTAAAGATGTTACAAAGTATGTTAAATAGTTATCAAGTTAAGAAAAAAGTGAAACATAAACACTATATAGAGTAAATGGACGTAAACTTAGTCTTTCCGAACTCACTATTTTCTTATCCTGAAAAAAATATAGTTAATTTTGTAAATATTTGATAAGATAATGTAATGGTAGGTACCTCTGACGTTATTTTATACCAGATGCTGTGTGGGTTGAGTGAGCGGTGATCTTAGATTGCTTTAGGCACTTCCTTTCTATCTTTTGTCTTACATATCTTTTCTATAAGTAGCACAAAACTTTTTAAATCATCCTTATTGGGATCTTTTACACAACTTGTTTCAATGAGTGAAAGTACTTCGTCTGTTATGTACCAAACATTATGTACAATAATACAATAAACTATATTTGTGATATCATTTTGTTTTATTCGCCGACCCCTACTTTGTTGACAAAAAATTTCGATTGAGGAAAAAGTGTCTCGATTCAAGAAAATCTCCAGAGGTTTTTATAGAGAAAGATTTATTCGCATTTTGCCAACATAACACGAAAACGCCATTTTGTATACAACTATTATTGACACTTAAATTTAACGGATAATTGATTTAATATGATTAAAAGATAAGAATCAGAAAGAAAAACCTTTAAAAAGTGAGACGTTTCAGGTTGTAAAGAATAACAAACAAAATTAACTATTAAAAATGAAACTTTATTGTCTTTTATCTTAACAATTAATTATTAGCTTATTATTCCTAAAACTATTATTATTTAAACTTAAAACAAAACATATTTTTGGTCTGTTAGTACAGTAATCTAATAGAACATCTTTCATAACATCAACACCCAAACACAAAAAGATCTAGCTGGCAAAGTAAAATAAATGCAAAGTATTAATCACTGTTGTTATTCTCTTATGTTATTGTTATGGCAGTAATGTTTTGTTATTTGTTGTGTATTTGCTAGTCGTGTGTAAATTTAACTATGCGTAAACAAAGTCGTGATCTATTTCTAACTTCTTCAACAATCTGGTCGGCAGTTCTGATACTATGTTCGATGGTATTTTATCTGAAACAGAAACACTCATTATTGTAGATAAGTTGTCAATATATATATTGATAGATGCATTGTCCTATGGGATTGAAGAGCCAAGTTGAAAGCTTTGGACAGGTTCATTAAAAACCTTTTTGTATCATATTTCTTATTTATTTTGAAATATTTGTCCCTTGAAGACGTGTTTCATTTGTGTATTTTCCTCTACTAAGTTTTAAGTAAGTAATTGTATAAATATATTTCTTTTTTTATGATTGTGGTGTTACAACCGTAATTTTATTTGTATTGATTTTTTTTTCACTAAATTGAAAGATTGATTGATGAAAGAAGGCCAAGGATTTTGAAAAACCATTGAGATTAGATAACAAGAGATGAGACCAAAAAAAATGAAAAAGTAAAAATACGCAAAATATGAATAAATGCCACCTTCAACCTTTTAAATTAATTTTAAAATATCACCAAGAAGCAAAACTTATTCATAACTTTGATTTTTTTTTTTTTTTGAGAAAATACAAAGATACCTCTTGCGGGCATTTTTTCTAAAGCAACGAAAAAAATATTCGGTAAGCGCGTGCATTAGATTTAAGTGTAGTTTAAATTAGATAATTATTTAAACGATAAAAGTCCCTCTACCTGATAAAAATCTTACAAGAGAAGAAAGCTACAACGAATTATGACGCTATCCGTAAAATGTTCTTTAACCAAAGTTTTGCAATGGCTCTTAGCTCTAAGTGTCAGTGGCTCTTTGCCAACCTATAAGAAATCTAGTGGTTATGAGTCAGTAGTAGGTACTCATTCCGAATGGTTAGAAATGTGAGCATGACCTATTTCACAGTCCATTTGAAAGGGATTGACCTGGTTCCGAGTTTGCAGAAATTAATGCAATGTTTACTATACTTGGAGTCTTGGTAAGTTATGGCACTAATAATTTAACAGTAACTATACTATTAGTTTGAAGGTACCTGCTAGATCCGAATAGATAATTACTCAGCTATCGAACTGACTTCGAACCTTTATTTGGCTTTTAAGAACTCTTCGCTTGGTTAAATATAGCGTAAGTACCTAAACATATGACATACATAGCTGACTAATCCTTTAAAAAATGACTTCAGCGTGTCCAGGGGGGATAGTGGGTTCAAGAACCCTCCAAAAGCAACTGAATGCTTCAGAATTGGAGTACTTATCACGTTAAAACCTAAAGTTAGTGAGGTCAAGCCCACAAAAGCGTTTCTAAAATAGGTCGATATTTTAGGGGTGTTGGTAGATCCCCCCCTCCCCAAAAGAAAATTCGCCACTTAAAAGGGGAAAAGTATTTCATTGCCTACGTAGATATGCGTCTAAGAGCGACCAACCGCTTCATGTCCATCAATGCTCTAAGAAATCTACATATACCAGGACCTATAGATAAGTATTTGTCAAAACAGTTCTGACTCACCGTTGCACCTGTACACCAAGTTAGACCAGATGATCATCTCCTGTGAGAAGCAGAATACTCCGAGCCTTCCTCCCTTTAGTGTGAAGTCATAAACATTTCCGGAGTCAGCAACCAGGCGGTTGTTCTCGTAGATCTTCAACCTGATGAGACCGATCTTGGGACGGTGAAGCAAACGCCAGCGGTAGGCAGTCTTCTCACGCCAGCCTACGTTGCGCTGGTCTTTCCAAAGTAGAGTGACCTTGGAAAGTAGAATCTTTTTAGTGTTTTGCCCGGAGGGGCAAGTCGGAGGACTTGTCCATCAGCCAGTCAGTGAGTTAAGCGATTGAGTTCCAACTCCGGTTGGGTTTAGGTCCGTCTTATTGCTATATATACATATCATATATAAATATATATGTAAGCGATAAGGTCATTCAAGTATCCGTCTGCCAAAGCACTTACAGCCAATCTACAATCTACTAGGCCGATTCTATTGTGGCAAGATTTGAAGTTAGAAGCACACATATGCTTCTGTATTTCATAAAGGTACATATAATGCATTAATTGACCTCACTATTAATTTCATACAAGCAATGTAATGCGGATGCATTTTGGAAAAGTTTCGTTTTTATTTATGGATGCAAATTTTACCTAGAAGTCTAGAGTCCAAACAGAATCTTTAAGTAAGTCCTGCTTCTTAAATTTATAAACGGGCAGTCGAGTCTTATTTACTTATTTTAAAGAATCTGCAGAAATGCAAATGAAGGCTTTCATACTTGAGTGAACTTAGACTTGGAGAGGTACAAAATTACATGGAGAAATTCAAGTTGAAAATAAAAACTGCAGAATTTTCATTATTTTCAAACGAGGCAAGCAATGGATCTAAACCTTCTTAGTGATACAAAATATTCACGATGCTAAAGGTCTATAAAGAGCAGAGTAGGCAGATCTGTTTTACGGTTTTACTTTATAGGTTTGGAAAAATCTATCGTTCTTTAAATTGATTTTATTTTCTAGTGATATGAATAAATGTTTCTGACTTATACATTTAATATCAATCTATCGAAACAAAACAACAGTAACAGGATACGAAAATTGATATTTCTTTTTAAGAGGCTCCGTAATTCGCTGAACTAAATTTAATCATACAAGTATATATTGCTTTATGCCAATCAATTATTAATTACTGTATAACATCTTGGGGCGGAACCTATAAGTCAATAATATTAACTGTTGAAAGAGCACAAAGAGCAAGCCAACCAACTTATTATATAACAACTGTAGCTAAAGTACTAACAGTAAGGCAGTTATTTGTTTTGAACACAGTTTTAAAACAGCACAAAGATCTCAAATACAATAACGAAACTACTAACAAACGGCGAAAGGATATTGTCTGTACTAAAGCTACACATGTAAAGCATGCATTCTCTTCCAGGTTCTTTACATTTCTAGGGCCCTACTTGTACAATAAACTAAACCGTAAATTATTTTATACGATATGACTTATTTTAATTGCAAAAAGCAAGTCAGCAATACCCTAATGAACATGTCATATGATGAAACTAAGGAGTTATTAATTGCTGCCAAGTAGATTTATGTTAATCTATTCTTTTTATTTTTTCATCTTTTTAAATATGCCTATTGTTTTGTTTTAGTGTCAGTGTATTTTGTAATTTAATGAGTTGTTTATTTTTTTATATTGTTTAATGTTTAGCTTTTACTTTCGCCCGAAACACAGGTTTTCCTAGTTCGGGCATAGTTTATTTATAATCTCTTTATTTAAAGTGTTTTGTTAATGTTTTGAGTCATTAGAAATACAATTATTTATTATATATTATTATACCTTCCTTTTGTAAATTATTTAAAACATAAATTGTAAATTTAGACCTAAGAAAATTCAATAAAGATTATTATTATTATTATCTGTCATTAAATTAACAACGAGATCACTGTCAGCTGAATAAAGTCAAAGAAGCATACATTTTTCCCATATTTTACATTACAGGATTTACAAAAAAAAACAAGAAGAAAGAAAAAGAAAAATATTATGACGATGTACATACATTTTTGATTATTAACCTGCCATACATATTATTAAAATATTTTGACGGAAATCCACGGGCGTATTTATAGATTGGGCGCCCAGGCATTTAGAATTACCGCCCCATTTATTAAATTCAAAGACAAATCAAGTATTTAATTTAAGAAAAAACCTGCAAAAGGCCGCCCCTCTCATTCATGTCCCGGGCCATGGCCCCCTTGGCCCTAGGCTAAATACTCTAACGGAAATCCCACCAAGAACGTATAGCTATTAAGAAAATTAAGTTTTGTTTTAGTTTTCAGACAAAATGCCAGAAATTACCTGATCAGGCGTAGATTCTGTGTTCCACAGAGAATTGCGCAGAGTTTTCCCTGGTCCAGTCTTCGAGTTGACCAGCTTGAGTTGTATTCCAGGTTCAGCTACCGCTCGGAATGGGGTCGTCTGCCAATACGTCTGCGGACTCTTCTTCCACATCACCGAATAGAAGCGCTTGTTGTTCTGGTACCTTCGATTTGGAAATTTCATTTATGAAGTACTGTTTGCTTCTTTAAAAGATTTTGATAAAGCCAAAGGTAAAAAGATGTTAACGGCATTATCTCGTATCAATAGGCGGCGGTCAATCACTTTCTATCAAGGGAACCTTCTGCTTATTTGCCCATGTGCTTGAATTTAAAAAATAGATTTGAAATTGCATCACTGGTATACCCACAACAAAAGCTAATTAAAGTTACAAAAAACAAATCAAAGTGTGAACAAAGAACGAACACAAAAACAATTTAATATATACACACACATTTACAGAACATTTTAGAAACAGCTTCAAAACTTTAAAGGTTCGTATATGCCCTATATCACCTCAAAAAGAACACCAATGTCCACCTTTGTGCCTTCTATACCGATGCACATGCGAGACTGTAGCCTTGCATGTAGTCTATACTGTGTGTGTGTGTAGTATTATGGGGAAACTGCACAGCGATTGATGTACTCTTTAAGCTTTAAAAAAATGTATTAGAATCCTAGCAAATATCAACACTACTAGTTGCTGTCAGAATCTTTTCCCTTTCACGCCCTAACAATCCCAGACCGAAAACTAAATTAGATCTTCCCTTCTCATACTTTAAGCTTTTTCATGCTAGGCATTGTCAGTAAAAATATATATCTACATTATGGAAGAAATTAAAAACATAATGATGCGACAATAAATTTAAAACTAAATTAATAAATTTAAAAGGATGACTATATAAAATTTGACAGACTCAAATCCAAACTAACAAATATGCATTTGGATAAGTAAATAACAGTTCATAAAATAGGTACATCATATTTTAAATATATTTGGGTAAAATAAGAAAATTTCTTCCTTGGTTTTTGTGAACATATAAAAAAACATGCGAATATTGACATAAAACATTGTAAAATATTTAATAAAATTAGGTTAAAGAAAATCAAATGCTAATTGATTATGAGAACATACAACACATTTTAATTGTGACTCTAACTGCAAATACTCATACTAGAACTTCATTATGCTAGCAAGAACTAACTATTCGGTATCTAAATTACCTCTAAAGTGATTTTATAAACAAGATAAAGTTAGCCTATAGCACGCTGCTCTCGCACCGCGGTATCGCTACAGACGGTTTCATTAGAGCTACTACAAAGTTCATGGAACTGACGTTAAGCAAATTAACTGCATTCCATTAGTACTCTTCATCAATCTAGTGGTACCGCTGCAATGGAGGGGTGGAACCTAGGGAATAAATGATCATTTCCGATTGAAATGAAGTCGTCTCGATACTTCTATGCAAGATCAAAGGCAAGGATGAATAGGTTTCTCCTGGGAGGGATGTTCCATATTAGACTCCATCGCCGCTTAGCTTCAGGCGGGATTGGGGTCAAATGCCTGCCTAGTTTAAATTTAAAGAAGATTAGATTTTTCCTGCACATCGACTTTCAGTTTTCAACAGAAGTACCTACTTTTGTATTATCCTTCTGAGCTGTGGATTTTGTTCTTTAATCAAATTAAATAAGAGAAAAGTTGCCTTAATACATACTTGTAATTTTGTTTTTTCAATCCGGTAATACGTACATAGTTTCTAAGATTACCTACCTGCTAGTAACAAACCAATCTTACGCAGTTTTTGTAATATTAATACAAACTAGAACGTGGTAGGGGTTATATCAAAAGTAAATGAGCGATATAGGCAATTAATTTTATCTTATTTATAATTTTGCAAATATTCAACTAGCAACCATTGATAACGGTATTTCGCTCCCTGATTTACCTATTTGATGAATCATTAGTAAATCACGTATCAGTAATTGTCATCCAATCAAGCAAACATCATTACGATAATGTGATAAATTAGACTGCAACTAAACAATATAACATAGTTGTAGCACAATCTGAGATTCATCAACTGTTATTATCATAGATTATTGGACTGGCCAAAGATTTGATATTATTTGCTAAACAAATATGATTATAAAAACCGGCCAATTATGAGTCGAAATCGCACATGATGGGTTCCGTACCATTTATAAGCTATGCATTGTGCACTTTTTAAAGTTAAAGAAGCTAGCAGAAGCGTAAAATTTCGTAAAAATCAGGTTTCTTGTTTGGTAGCCCCTTTTATTTTTTTTAATTTCTTTTTGTCTTTGTTTTTATAGCTACAGAGAATAGATATTCTTTGAAAAACTAACTAAAATAACTATTATTGTTCATCAGATACAGCACACTGACATACCGTTTTTACCCTTTGGGTACGGAACCCTAAAAAATATAACTTTCTATCTCACCTGACGGTAAGTAACGTGAGTCTAGAAAATGTCTACTTTCGACTTGAACAGGACCAAGTTGTCAAATTCTAGAAAATGCTAACTTGAGTTAACTTTAACATTCATGTAATTTCAACATGATTTTCTAAATTTTTTTGTGAATGTTTCCAAAAAAACAGTCATTTAAAAAAAAAATCCATTTAAATATACTTAAAATATGTCCTTAAAATCCCAATTCGTATTTTTTAAACTACCACCGGTTCGGAACGCTGTCTACGGTGAAGAAGCCGGAATAAATCCTCCGTAGTTGCTTTTTTCCAAAAAAAATAATTACAATACAAATTTTTTTTTTTTGTAAAATTTGTAAAACATATATTCACACACACAAACTCAGTTGCTTTGCTAATGAGTAATGATATGAGCTATCATTGAAATCTTGGGGTATCTCACATCTGCATCCAACTTATAAAATGTGTCTAACACAAACAAGAACTAAATCTTCAAAATCTAAAAAAAAATGGGTTTCCAAATATAAAACCAGCTCACCCGAAGATAAATCCGACGTAGTCATCATCGATCTGGGTATCCACAAACAGGGTCCCTTCGAAGTCCACTCCACCAAAGCTTTCAAACCCAACAGCCAGTCCAGGGTCGGAGTTTAGAGTCTGCACGATCTCCGCACCTTCGTTAGTGATCTCCCAGTTCGGATCCTGCTGTGATTCTCCCTCAGGGTCTAAACGCACTGTCATGTAGTTTCTAGGGGAAAGAAGAAGATTGAGATCAGGGGCGTAGCTACCGTAATATTAGCCATATCATAGGGAGCCCTCAGGTTATAGCTAAAAAATGGTCTCCAGTTTTTAAAGGGCTTTTAAATGGACCACCAATCAATTTTGCTGCAGGGCCCACCGAAAGGTATCTACACCCCTGATAAAGAAACATTCTGATCTAATGGAATGCTTCTGGGATTGGAAAAGAACTCTAGAAGATAACTTTTTCTTTTACTAAGAAGTTACATTCAGGTTACAAATTTCTGCTGCTGTTAAACTTGTTAATTTTCTTCTTAATACACGCAAAAGCCATACAAAATATTATTGTTCTGTAATTTTGAGATAATTCCAACCAACTTCAAAAAAGGAAGAGGTCCTCAATTCAGTTGCTTTTTTTTCAGTTGATCTGTTGATTAAAAAAAAAGAACAAGGCAAGCCCTACCATTCCACTAGAAAACTGGAGACAATGTTAAAATCTCTTCTGTACTATATTAATTACCTGAAGTCAGTTCTAAATATCTTGGAGTTGTTGGGACAGTTGTCGAGCTCGTTGATCACCTTGTCTCCATCATCATCATTGAAACAAGCGTCTCCGATGCCATCATCTGATCATCAACAAGTACTACATTAGTTAGTTACTCAGAAACCTAGTTATTGATTTGGTAGTTTAAAATCTAAACTGAAATCCATATCATCTTAATTAAACCACATCACGACACGCGCATTGACTCAGCCCTGCAGTAAGTATCGTAAGAACTTGTGTCGCAGGTGCTAAGCAACGATATGCTATAAACTACGTAGATAAGAACACTACATCCAAGACCGGTAAGCGAAACAATGCGTCTTGCAAATAACACAAAGTCCCGCCCCCGCCGGGGTTCGAACCCAGAAGCTCTAGCAATTAGAAGAGCGTACTTATACTGTTGTATTTGTACACGTGATATTAGAGGGGTCAGTATAAAGGTTATTCTGGAGACATAGCTGCGAAAGGAGTTAATCCAGGTAGTAGAGAAACAGTTGAATTTTCGGAATAACTTTTCCAATTCTCAATTTTATAAGAACCAAAAAAAATTACGAATGACGTACCAAACTGCCTGTTTTGTAAACTTTTATAATGGAGCAGTTTAGTGCTTTTATTTTCGATCTATAAAAAAATGTAAAATGAAACAAAGCTTTGAAAGGATTATTATAAGATCTCTAAATATTAAAAAGTTATGGGACTTAAAAGTGGTGCTTCAAAGAATAGGTTCGACACACGCGGCGCCCGAGCGAGTGACGTCATAGGACTGAGACGACTCACAATTTGTATTGACAAATGTTGTTATTTTTACTTTTTTCAAGTTACGTTTAAAGTATTGAGATCTAACCTTTAAAGTAATTCACAACTAATTAACCCCAGTCGTATGACGTCACGCTCGAGTTAAAAGGCCACAGACATTCCGAATTAAAACAAAACTTCAATCATTAATTGATAGATTTCAAACTGTTTCACTTAGTATTCAAGTATATTTTAATGTGATTACGTGTAACAGTATTTTCAACATCACTAGACTTCTCCATAGCTGTCAAATATCAATCAAATTTAATCAACACCACTTGATTTTCTACAAGATAAGTCAACAAACTTACTAATTATAATATAATCCTAATGAAACGATAAAGACAGGTAAGAAAATAACTCTAGACAACATTAGTGGCGCTTACTCTCCAAGTGTAACAATATCCAACCCAACTAGTACAAGATTCTCTGTACGATAAAGCTAATTTTTGACACTTTTGGTCATGCCATATTTATTTATTTCAAATAATAAAACGGGTATGCACCCAATATGATATATATATATATATATTATTTTATGTGTGGTTCGTTCTTTCCCTGTGTAACAGCCCCCTTAGACTATTTTTTCCGTAAACGTAAACGCTAACAGATAATAAAATGTATGGAAAATGACAGTATCTAAGGAAGCAGATATTTATATTTTGAAATCGTTTACCAGCTTTTCATTGTCATTCTTGGAAAATACAACGTAACTTCCAGATTATAGAATAGCATGCACCGTAATCCTTTCTTCGTGTTTCGACGTGAGAATGAAATGTCTACGGGGATTATAGTGGACTATTGTTACACAAAATTCCTAGATTTTGCCCGCGACTTCGCATGCGTAGGTTTCGTTTTTTAATCCCTCAGGAACTTAACGTTTTTTGGATAAAAGTGTGGTCAAGGTGATAAAAGAATATGTGTGCAGAATTTAATCGAAATCCCATGATTGAGTAACAAATATCTAAATATCCAAACTTGCACCATTCCATTCCTTGTTCTACTGTGTTGTTCTACGGGATACACTTTAATACTAAACTGAGTAGTTTGTATAGCGTCGCCTCGAAATGTCCGCATTCTTAACAAAAATGTGATCTTTTGTATAGTAATTGAAAGCTGGTGCCGCATCTATGATATTATCTGTTTCTAGTATTGTACTTCTCGTACTTGATATTCAAAAGTAGACGCTCTTTGGAAATAGGACAAGATCAATCAAAGACTTTTCCAAACAAATATTTTCAAGGAACAAATATATTTTCTTCCTGTACAATTTAGTATGATTCGACTATACGTACGAATTGTCTCCTCGGTTGGATCTACCTATTAGACTACACTAACCATCTCTTCGTCTGAACCTACCTTTACCAAACAAAAGAAACGGACCGTTTAAGGAACATCTGTTTTAATTAAGTCTAGACTTAGGGATTCAGTATACAAGCTTTAATGAAAGCTAACTTTGTGTTTCACTACAAAATTGTAAGATAGAATTCTTTAATCTGAATTTATTTGCACAGAAATTGGAGTCACGTACAAGTCTTTTGCAAATGAAATGTATTTTGTCAATGGGAATTGATTAATACATTTATGCTTCAGTACATTGATATTGTTTTTCCCGCTGATATTTTACATTTAAATTGATCTAAAGTTTTATTTGGCGGTTATAATAATTTATTTTTATTATTAAATATTTTTATTTTATGAACAATCTGAATAAACAATTCCAAATCTCTTCTTCTATCATCATTAGAACTAGTGGCTTTACTAAAAACTAAATTAATCCCTCATTTTCCTGTAGACTATATTTCTAGATACATCTATGACATTCTATAATCATATAATCTCAGTTTGCCGTAAGTTGTAGCTGCCATGTTTCTTATTGTGGCCGGATAGTGGCGACAGATTCGCAACCTGTCACATTGCGTGAGTTTATGTATTACTTACTATTGCTATCCATTTGATCAGGATTAGCGACGAGTGGACAGTTGTCTTCAATATCCGGTATACCGTCGCCATCATCATCGTCATCACACGCATCACCCTTGCCATCGTTGTCAACATCCAATTGATCACTGTTTGGCAGGTTCGGGCAGTTGTCCAGACCGTCTTGGATACCGTCCCTGAATAGAATAAAAAATATTTATGTAAAATTTAAAAAAAAACTTTTTTTTAGAAGTTTTCGGTTCGTGACAGATGGATGCCGCAACAGAAGAAATCAAAAGGCAGGCAAAGAAAACGGTGGATAGGTGGGGTCGAAGAGCACCTTAGAAATATGGTAAAGTTCACCAACTTTAGGAAGAAGGATCGCGACCGAGTCAATTGTAGGATGTCGCTTGGAATCTGTCAGGTTACGTACGAAAATGAATCTTTCAAAGGAAAATGTTCGTGCAGTAATTTTCTACAACTTTAGAAGAGGTCTGATACTGTGTTCAGTGATGAAGCCCCATACCTGCGAACTGTCGAACGCTGGTATTTACAATTCCAGCGTGGGCATACTAGTGTTAGTGACAAATATCGCGAAGGACGCCTAAAATCCGCCATCACTGAAGATAACATCATTGCTGTGAGACAACTAATTCTAATTGAAAATGTCAGATTCTCTCAGAGTAGTAGCAGTGTATTTTTGAGTTTTTTATTATTAATAAACTGTAGTATTTTATAGACAGTGAAGATAAATTCTGTAAATTTTTGCAATAATTTATTTTGTATGAAAAAAACAACACAAAATAATAGAATGCTCACTGGTCCCTATCGACGTCGCTGTCGCAGGCGTCCCCGACGTTGTCCCGGTCGGCATCGTCCTGCGACGGGTTGCGGACGCGGGGACAGTTGTCGCACGCGTCCCCGATGTAGTCCCCATCCATGTCCTCCTGCTGGGGATTGTACACCTTAGGGCAGTTGTCCCGTTCGTTGATTATACCTAAAGAATATTTATTTTTGATAAAATCGAACTGTGAGTGTGTGATAAATATAAGATATCTATGCCTAAAAAAAAACTATAATGAGTAATGTTTTGCAAATAAATTATTTTCGTTCATCGTCACCATCGCTTTTTATCATTTCCAGCTAAGAAAAAATTCTTGATAGCTGTGGATTATGTATTTTCAATAACAGATTAGTTAAACAGTGACCATCGTTATCCATGTCCGGGTCACAGGCGTCCCCGAGGCCGTCCCCGTCGCTGTCCTGCTGGTTGGGGTTGTACCGGCGCGGGCAGTTGTCGCAGGCGTCGCCGCGTTTGTCGCTGCGGTCCTCGTCGCGGTCGGACTGCTCCGGGTTGTACTTCAGAGGGCAGTTGTCCTGGGATAGCAGAGTTAGTGAGGTTTTGTGTGAGAGGCAATGGCCCTGACATAATGATGAATTTTGCACAAGGTTAATTGTCCTGATTAAACAATACAAAATTTTACACAAGAGGGAGTTGTCCTGTTTAAAAAGTGGTAGCTCAGTTTGTTACGTGCATTGGATAACCGACCGACCCGACCCGACAGTTCGAAAGTTCGAGCCTCGGGTTGCCGTACATTGTAACTGCCTAACATTCCTCAGGAACATTCCTCATTGTGCCCGGATAGTCCGGCGACAGATTCGCAACCTGTCACATTAGAACTCAACATAAACATGCAGTGTTTAACACATCTGCCTCCCCTCTCGAAGGATTGAGTTGTCCTATTTTTTTTTTGAGATTTAGGAAGGGACAGTTGTCCTAGCGCAACAATATGAGGTTTATCTAGACGGCATTTGTTCTGATGTACCTTTTTATCAGTTAGATTTAGTATTAGGGGTCAGGTGTCCTAATTTATCATACCATTTTGAATGAGGTTTAACACAGCAAATTGGCACAGTATAAATGCTTCTATTTTCTTGCTACTTCCGACCGCATTTTCCTCGTGCCATATTCTGATATCTAGTTCTCTAATCTGATTGAATCTTAGGACTACAATAACATGTTCGACTGCAAGTTGCAACCCTCGTCTCACTCCTATTGGAACTAATTAGCTGGTTAAGAACCATTTGAACAACTATTGTGGGCATGTGGTTGTGGTCATATTGTAGTAGATAGTTTACATTATGACCACAACCATTACATTTTGCAATTGTTTTATTGATAATTTCTATTGGAATTTGAATATTGTACGTGTTAAACTTACAGGCAAATTAGCTATTCCATCCCCATCAGCGTCAGTATCGCAGGAGTCTCCAATACCATCACTGTCTGCGTCTTCTTGCCCTGAGTTGGACACTTCAGGGCAGTTGTCAGCCTTGCAATGCTGTTCTGCACATGAAAGACCCTGGTCTGGGTAACCGTCGAGATCACGGTCTGGACCGCATACTGTTCCGTTGCCCGCCCATCCAGTCTAGAAAGAATTAATTATAGGTATTTTTTGGAATAAGTAAAATGGAGTACGTGATGTGTGTTGCTCAAATGACCTTAAATAAAGAAAGAAAACCTTGTGTGATTTTATAGTGATGCTCAAAGGATTGCAGTGCTATAACTGCGGCTAGATGATGTAAGAAAAAATATAATGTGCCCTACACTATTTTAAAACTATGTCACATATTAGATGATATGCTGTACAACGAGTCTTCCATGAACCCTGTTAAACTGTAATTAGCATTTGCATGCTTTTATGTACAACGTCATGAACAAAAGTATACGGTTTACCTGATAAAAAGTGTCTATTTATAGGACGATGCCTTCGATATTTTAGCACGGCAAGAACACCTCCACTATATTGCCCAGGTAGAGGTAAACATAATTGAGTAAGATATTCGGAAATAAAGGTCAGTACTCACGGCGCAGACGCACTTCTGCCCGTAACCGCAGACAGCGTTGAACCGCCTGCAGTAAGCGGCGTCGCAGCGCAGCGTGTACGAGTCGGGCTGCAAGTCCACGCACGCGTGCGATGTGTTCACGTAGTAGCCGTTGCCGCACGGGACGCATGTGAACGAGCCCTACACAATCAAATTAAGGTACTAATCAATCTTAAGTCAGAATAAGATCCATCATTTGATTTTTCTGTACACATAAAAAAAGTAAATAATCAAAATTGTCTAGCAAACGTTTCTAAAAGTTGACTAAACACATTGATCTAAAAGGGAGGCTAATTCAAGAACTGGAAACTTTTCAACCAATTTGAACAACTGATGACAATTTTAGAGTATAAGTCGTAGCTATATAATATTACGGTAGTAAAGAAACCATCAGACCGGCGTATTGACGCAGAGGCGGCCGCGGGGGCAGTCGGCGCTGCCGTCGGCGCACTCGTCGCGGTCGGCGCAGCGCTCGCGCGCGCCCGCCGCGCCCGCGCCGCGCCAGCCCGCGCTGCCCGTGTACCCGCGCGGGCACGCGCCGCATCTGAACCCGCCCTCCGTGTTCACGCACGACACCGCCTCGTCGCACGGACGGATCAGGTCGCACTCGTCTATGTCTGTGCAGGTGTAGCCTATACCGCAACGAATTACATTCAATTTAGAAAGGTGAAACAACAAATCTGCTGGCTTAAGAAGAACAGGAATGGACATGGTATGGAGTTGATGGCTAATAGCACGTAAGGGCTTACCTTCAGGGTTTACGCACGGAACTGCCTGAGACTCATCACATGGACGGATTAGATCGCACCTATGTATGTCTACACTCGTGTAGCTTATAACAAAAGAAATAAGGTTCAATTTGGTCTAAATAAAGAGGCGGAAAAAGATGCTGAATAGAGAGATAGTCTATAAAAGTAATAGAAGAATAGATACGGTTGTGGCATTAATCTTACCATTCCACTCGAATCCTTCAGGGCAGCCCTCACACTCGTAGAAAGGGCTGGCGTTCTTTGGTGAGCACCGCCTGTCACCACAAGGTCTTCTGGTTTCGCAGATATGCTGACACCGCTGACCGTTGCCGGTGTAACCATCAGGGCAAGACCCACATCTAGGGCCAGATGGAGTCTCTTGGCATTCGACACCTGATTAATGAGAAGGAAAAACACCTTTGATTATGTATTCTTCTTTAGCAAATGTACGATTATAATGAAATTGAATTTGAACCATTTTAAATTGATAAAAATCTTCTAAATCTGATAATATTAGGTTTAAACAGAGAAGAATACTTCTATTTTGGAAGTCAGCTATAGAAAAAATAATTTAATTATATAAATGCTGCTGCACTTTAATCAAACCACGACAATAAAGGAATTTACTATACCTTGGAAGCAAGTTTGCTGTCTACAAGAGACCCGGTAGCAATCCTCCCCATTACCGAAGTATCCAGAGGGGCAAGGTCCACATCGGTAGCTACCATCAGGTTGGTCTTGACATGGTACTCCTGAAAGCAGAACCAGTTGCAGCTTCTAAACATATTTGCATGTGATCTAATAAGTAGACAGCTTCTGTGACTTCCATTTTCTGCTAAACTTAAGAACAGTGAGACCAAATTATGTAACTTGTTATTAAAGTAACTTGACACTTTAAGAGATATAATAATAATAATAACCACACGACGACACATTCATTGACTCAGCCCTGTACTAACATATAATCTTGTATCGCAGGCACTAAGCAACGTAATGGTATATACTACATTGAGAAGAATACAACATCCAAGACCAGTAAGCGAAAAAATGCGTCTTGCAAATAAAACAAAGTCCTGCCCCCGCCGGAACCCGGAACCTCTAGCGTAGCACCACTGCGTCACCGAGGTCAGGGAAGTGTTTTCGAAAAAAAATCTTAATATTATTTCAGTCAAACGTCAGACTCAGAAGCAAGTGAGTCTAGAATCAGATGTCAAAGTGTGGTATTTAGATTAACTAAGAAATTTTCTTCTGAGTAATCAAATTACAGGTAACTTACTTCCACCAAAGCAAGGGTTGGTACTGCAAGCCGACCTGCAAGTCTGTCCGTCACTGGTCTGCCTTCCAGGACATCTCGTGCAGCGGTAACCCTGATCTGTGTCCTCGCAGTATTCCGCTAAACAGATACAAAGATAAACCATCCAGTGACAAGTGAAACCAATCAATACCCTCAGGTTACAAGCTTTTGGGAGGACGTGGTAGCTCGGTTTGTTACGTCGAGGGTTCGAGTCTCGGGTTGCCGTAAGTTGTAGCTGCCATGTTTCTCAATGGGCCCGGATAGTGGCGACAGATTCGCACCTGTCACACTGGGACTCCACATAAACATGCGAAAAGTGGTGTGTAGCAAGCACCTCTGCCAACCCCTCTCGAGGGGCTACGGCGTGAGTTTATGTTATGTTATACACAAGCTTTTATTTAGCATACAATGTTGTATTTTTCACTACAAAATTTGCAACCATTTTTCTCTTTGTAACAGTTGTTGTAGGTGAGTAATAAATAAAAATAACGACGTGTTCATTAATTTCAGTAAGTAAATTTAATCGTCCATTATATCAGTAGTAGGTATCTTGTAGATTTAAAGTTTTCAATTTATTTTAATAACTAATGTTTTCCTAGAACTAGTCTACATTATAAACGTCCTTACTCTGCGAGCACGGTCGTCTGCTACACGAGATAGGTCTGCATTGTTTCCCGTCTCCCTCCATACCCGAGGGACAGGATCCGCATGAAATACCTGACGCTGAGTTTCTGCATTCAACTCCTGTACGAGCCAAACATTGTCTATTAAACTATAGTCAAGATTGTAGACCAGAAGTTAAATACAAGTACTGGAAAAAAAGGTATTTTATATTTATTTAGTCTGATTGGACAATTGCGCTATCTCAAGATCTTTTCTGGGGCCCTCCATAAATTACGTCACACAAATTATATCATTTTTTGACTCCTCCCCTGGCCGTCCTTGTCACATTTTTTTTTTTTGCACACGGCACATGTATTTTTTTAGTTCAAATAATTAAATTAAGCAACTGTTTCGACATTTTTTACGCCTGGAACGTTAGAATGTGAGCACTCACCGACAACTCTAAGCTATACAAATTTCGTAAATAAAATCATGATTTAAGATTTTGTTTAGATTTTCACATGTGATGTCACAAAGGTTTAGACTCCCTGCCCCTTGTCACATAATGCCACCCCCCTCCCTCCCCCTTGAATTTCAAATTTTATGTGTAGGTACTTAGTGGATGATATTTGCCACCTTTAAGCCCTTTGTTGAAATGTAAAGCATACATACATAGGTGACTGATTTTAGAAATAGCGTGAAATAAAATCAGCTCTTGGATTTTTCTCCAAAAATTTTGATTATTGGATTGGATTTGGTTCGTTCATTTTATTTTGATATTTACATCATTTATTTCTTACCTCTTCTTAAAGTTTCAGCAAAACATTACTATAATTGGACAACCATAAATTTTTCTTTGTTCCATCATTCGACAAAGTTTGTTTCCAAGATATCATAACGACATCACAGCATTTTTTATTATAATCTATATCTACAGAGTCACCAATCAGTTTTTTGTTAAAACGATAGTAGACAACACATTTAAATCAACTAAGGCCAATCAAGCAACTAATGATGTATCAATTAATAAAATTAAAAAGCAAAGTCTGCGTTGGTGGACTCTGTAGATTGATTTGAAGGTTTAGAAATAAAATGCGTTAATGTTCAAAAGTGATTTAATGGAAACCCACACGAGGATTACAAAGAGTTGCTTGATTCACCTTAATTAATTAAATGCGACGATAAATATTGCTAATGGTACAAACCTCACACGTATTTAGAAAAGAAAAGAGAAAAATAAACTCTTAATATCAAACACACATTATTAGAATAAAAGATTTTAAACCCTTCTCATCATTTGTAAAGGGTAAAATAGAGAAAAAATACTAGAAAAGGTTAATAAGCTATTAAAAAGTTATAAACTTAAAGTTACAGTTACAGTCAAAAAGGAAATATCTAAAATAAAACCTAACGAGTACCTAATTATTATTCTTACTGAATCTAATTCAAACTACATCAACTTTGAATTGGAGAGTAACCAAGTAGACTGAGACTTTAAAGAAGACCAAGTTAGAAACAACGTGATAGCACATCAGGACTAAATTGAAGAAAAGTTATAAGGTCAGTAACCAGGGTAACAAGAGTTGCCAGTGCATCTTTCCACGGGAGCTGGTACTCTATGGCAACACTGTCGCAGCTGGCCTCGGAGGTTGTCTATGATGCCCTTCTGTTCTCCCACTTCACGGCGAAGACTGTCTATGGTCTCTCGTAGAAGCTGCAGCTGACGAACCACTTCGTCTGTGGTAAAAGGAGATTTGATTGAAAATGTGTATATAAAATTACTATTAATTGGTAATAAAACTATGGCTATTCATTGATGATCATATTGAGTATTCAGAAAAATATTATGGTGTGTTAGGAAGTTCCATAGTGTCATTCATATTGGGGCGGATCCATAATCCATTTATTGCCATAATAGAAATTATAAACGACTTTTTTGAAGTTAGTGCATTTTAGTGAATTAATCGAGAAGTAATAAATCCCAATGTGAAATCATAATTAACAAAATTATTTTGTACCATCACAAGTATCGATGCCGCTTGATGGTATATCCCCTCTTTGGGTAGTTGGTTGCGGCAAGATTCCATTGGAGTCTATGTAGTTTGTTCTATAGTCGTCTCCTTGCATCTCCTCTTCTCTCTTCCTTCTGTTCTTGTCTATGAAGTCCTTTACTTCTTCTACATCCGATTCATCGACTGTTGTCAACGAAGGATGTCTGAAATCTTTAGTTCCGCAGTTGATAGCATCAATAGCTGACTTTTCATCACCATAGATTTCAATCGGGGACTCTTTTTCATGGAACTATAAAATTAAAGATTTATCAGATGTCATTAAGATATTTGTTTCTTCTGTGATTCATAAGATAGAAAAACACACCATTAACTAGTTTCAAGCGCTCTAGAAACAAGAAATTGGAATGGAAAATTATATAAACTATAAACGTTCTAGCATATTCGCTAACATATAGGAGAAATATAGTTACGTCTTTAACTCACCAATTTAACTTCCTTATGAGAGAAAAATTCCATAAGGTCCTTTGATTTCACAGCGTGCCAGTGTAGGGGTTTGCATTCTGAATACAGTCTCACGCGGTTTGAGGCAACTACCAGAACAAGGACGTCTCTGGATAGACCGTTCAGACTCCATGAAAATGACTTCAGGCTGCCTTGATGGAGAATTTCCAGAGAAACTAGAAGAACAACAAAACACATTATTTTAGAGAGGAGAAATGGAAACAGATTTTAAAATCTTTCGGGGGCAAACAAACAATGATTATGACAAGCTTCATTATAAGATGCCACATTATTTGCCTTTCAGCCTATATGCGCCAAGTATTCGGTGCTCTTGGCGTTCCAGACATCAAGGGTATCGTCATGTAAATAGGCGACGGTATCACTTTCAATCAGGTGAGCCGTCTGCTTGCTTGCCCGTGAAGTTGTATAAAAATCAAGGACCGGTTTTTATAATGGTCCACCAACTACTTCCTTCCCTTCAAAAGGAGTATTGTAACAATTCTTTCTCATTAAACAACGCACTGTAAATTACGATGCATAAAATATTTATGTTCACTTTCCCTATGTTTTTACTATATGTCAAGTTAATCAATCTTAAGAAATATTAGTAACATTTATTTTATTTTTATTTATTTCATACGAAACAGATTACAGTAAAGAAGAATCATGTAGTTCTTTCAGGAAGCTGTGGCTGTACCTTATAGTCCTAAAACTCGTGTGACTATATTACAAATTATTAATTTTGAGTGGCTAATGTGGGATGATGATGACCACATATAGCACACACACAAAATCGAAAAAAAAAAAAATTATTCCAAAGAAGAGAAAAAAAAGGTCTAAAAAGCTTACCTTTATTGGTTTTCCGGCTATAATACACCTTGGCGTAGGAATCCTCTGCTCCTCTAACTTGGAGCAGTTCTTCTTTCTTGGTGATCCTCCCGTGAGGACCTCGGAAGACGATGGCTACTTCTCCATCTGCCCTCGCCGATGCTGCTGCTGATATTATGTCGTTTGTGGCATCTAGAGAAATAAAAATACCTCATAACTTGACTCTTGATCACAAGATCCACAAGTCGCCATAAAACAACATACATCTAAACTTGGATGATATCTGGGTTCTTAGATATGATTATCCAAATGCGGTTAATGTGGTTTCTGGAGTGGAAACTACAGATTCGAAAAGTATTTATACGCAAACCCCAAACGCAAGTTAATGTGCAGTCCTTAACACAATGAAGCGAAAGCACTGGTATGTATAATCTGCATGTATAAGTAACAAGTAGGGATAATCCACACATAGGAAATAGAGATCCAGGACAGGCGTGCATGTAGTTATTTACGACAGGCAATAACCATGCCGGACGTTTAAGCCGATAAACGCAAGCTCTTCGGTCATTTACGAGGGAATGCTGTTTCCACCAGCTATGGAATGCACATTGTAAATTGTATCAATATCGTATTAGTTTTAAACAAAATGCATAGCACTAAGGGAATTTTACCATACATCCATGTGAATATATTGTTCAGTTACTGTTAATTAAAATGCACGAGTCCCAAGTTGCTTGACATACATTAGACTCGTAGTAAGACATGGGACATTATATGTATCTACACCTCATATCTACATCTTTAACTATTTTCTTTGTTAAACCCAAAGTTAGTAAGGTAGGTTTTAAAAGAGCGTATAGAAATATTACCTTACCCCCCCCCCTGGCATGGGCAGGGTAAAACATTGGAAAGTATTAAAATAGAGTTAAATCTTTTTACCCAACCCTTCCTGTACGAGTCCTACTGGAATTAGGGCGGTTATGAATTTTTTATTAAAGAAAAAAATCAAAACTTTAATTCATTTCGGATCATGCTTTCATTGTACAAGACTTTAAGCTTTCTGATAAGAGTGCTCTGACCCAGAAAACTCTTATAGATTTTGTTTACTTTTAACACAACAGATAGATAAGGCCGTTGCAAAATTTAAGTTTCCTGATAAACTTATTACGAGGACATGGTTAATGAACTAAATTGAATGAAAATAATTGAATTAAAAATGAAATTAATAAATAATAATAAAAGTCTAGTCTAAGTCTAGTCGTGAGAATATACTACATATATCGTTGCTTAGTGTGTGCGATACAAGATTATATCTTATTGAGAGCTGAGTCACTGTGTGTGTCGTAGTGTAGTTAGATAAGGTTATTATTCAGAATTTTCTTGAAACTTTCGAGTTCGGTTCTTAGTAGGTAGTGTAGACCGAAACACATTGTCAAGTACAAGATTGGGTTTATAGTTTATGTCTACTTAAAACATATATGTTCAAGCTTTTGCCAATCAAAATGTAGCCTATGTCACCATGTTCACCCTGAGAGTGCATTCTAAATATTTGTAAAATAGTTTTTTTGAATTACATCAGTAAGGGAGGCGAGCATTACAACTTCACAAGCAAACGGTTCGCCTGATGGAAAGTGTTACCGCCTATTGACACGACGATGCCCCTGAATGTCGTGAAACTTCAAGAGCACACTATAAAGGTAAAGATGTTATACCTCTCGTGCTGGTAATTACACTGGCTCTCAAATTTTTCGAACCCAAACATCGCGATAAATACCTAGTCAGGTCATAAATTCTGTCACATGTTTAATATAAAATAATTGAAACAAGTTTATTCATTATATAACCATTTATATACCAAAAAGAACTTAACAAAACATAGATTCTTATGACACTAAAGTTTATTCAAAACGACCTCTGTGATTTTTAATACAGGCCTTTAATCTGCGCGGCCAGTCGTCTATCGTAGCACGAACGAGGTCCATGTCAATATCGGCGGCTGCCTTAATCAAGGATGTCTTGAGTCTCCAAATTGGAATGAGGCTTTGAGCACGCCTTTTCCTTCAAGTGTTGTCATATCTTGTAATCTAACGGATTCAAATCTGGACTGGAGGAAGGCCAGTCTTCGTGCCGGATGAAGTCGATTTCACGCGCCGCCAGCCTGTCTTGTGTGCTCTTCGCTCTGAGCCGGCGCCGAATGTTGTTGGAATACCCAGTGCCTGTTATTGAACATGGTATGAGAAACAGGTTCCACAAGGTTCGTCAGGACTGTATTTTGATACACAACTGCATTCGTTTTTACACCTTTCTCACAAAAATGTACCTCTGTTAAGCCCCAGTAAGAAACTCCCAACCATACTATGTACGAGGATGGAAAATGACCTCGTTGGACACGCGGAATACGGTTGCTCGCTTCTTCACTACTGTGTGCGTACACTTATCATTTTGTTGGTTGTAGCTCTCTTCTAAGGTAAAAAATTTTTCATCCGAAAAAATAATTTCCCGATATTTTTTTCCCGCGTACCGCTTCAACAAAGCGCGGCATCTCTTCAGTCTCAGGTCCATTAGACGAGCATTCAAACGATGTCCTGTTTTTCTTCGATATGCCCGAAGCCCTAAGTCTTCATTTAACACCCTTTTCACCGTGGTTCTGCTATACCCCATCTGAAGGGCCAACAGTTTCTGCTTACGTTTGGGATTTCTTTAAATTCGTGCCTTCACAGGTTTTATCACTGCTGGAGTCCTAACAAACCGAGGGCGACCACTTCTTGACCTGTCATCTACACTAGAGTCTTCATTGTATCGTTTGATGGTACGATAAACGAATCTTTTGGTTAAATTCAAATTTTTCAGTAAGTCAAAAATTTGAATTGGCGCGTAATCGCAACGATGCAACGCAATAACTGCAACACGGTCTTCTTTAAGCGTCCACTCCATATTCAAAAATGAATAAAATTCTAATAGTGTCCATTTTTATTTTCATGAACAATTCGAAATTCGAATTCACTAAACTTTTTTGTGGCCAGCATTCTCAAAGAAATGTTTTTACTGTGTGACAATACAGGTCATAAGACCTGACTGTGTATAGAAAGGAGGGTGGTACCAACGCAGACGATCTCGCACGTAGATCTACTACCAGAAAAAAACCTGTAGTCCGGGAGCTAGTAGTAAATGCTAAAAATCGAATCTGATATGTTACATTACATGCGAATATTCCTTGTGAGGATGCACTTTTATACACACTCAAGTAAAATTTGAACACACGAAAGCATATTCAAGTTATTTATACACGTTACCGTCATTTCCTCGTACTCACGGTAGTCACTTCCAAAGACAAATATAACTCATCGTTCTCACTACGTAGCCCACGGCTATTTTGAATTACTGTATTAATAAGGAAACCGTAAGTCACTTCCATTATTATTTAATTCTACTTAAATAAAAAACATCACCTAATTTATGGAGTTTTAATAACCCACACTCCCATATACTATAAAATTTAATATTGCCATAACAACTGCATTATATAATTTCATGTTCACAAAATCAACAAAGGAAGGCAAAATCGTAAAAAAACAATCCTCTGAAATATTATATATATTATTATTAAATTTATTATTCTTATTGGTAAATAAAATGTGACAAAAACATGCCAAACATAATTTTACTGTACATCACATATAATAACTACATCACGACACACACATTGACTTAGCCCTGCAGTAAGATTGAAGAACATTGTTTCGTAGGTGATAAGCAACGATATGGTATAAACTACATAGATAAGAATACTACATCCAAGACCACAAACAAACAAAGTATAAAACATAGCTCATTATGTTATGGAGAAAATGATCATCACTCATCGCTTCAGCAGTGGAAGGCATACATTTTTCCAGTAGAATTTTGGGTCACAGTATCCAATATAACTATTGTATTAAACTTTAAACATAACATAGTAATTTTACCTAGAGCATTAAAACTAGTGTAGCATGAAGTAAGCACATACTACACTTCTGGACACATCTATTGGCGCACCTTAGAGTTTAGGTTTCGATGGCCCCTACCTAAATATGATTGCTAGGTTGAACAAAAACTATTGATGCAGTTTTAAGCCTGATACATTTTACCATCTTTTTCGATCGCATTGTTTTAAATTTAAATTCAGAACACCACACGACATGGAGCTACGCCTAACAAGTCGGGTATGCGCCTTGATGAAGGCAGTCGATTTTTAAATAAAAACATGTTTTATCAAATAAAAGTTAAATTTAATAACGCGTGTTGCCTCCATGGGCATCTACAACAGCTCTCATACGATTAGGCATAGAGTTTATCAACCGCTCTACGAAGTTTTGAGGGATGCTGCTGAGTCCAATTTAAATGAGTGCGCGCGAAATGAAGGCGCGCTGTTCGGTGGGCTCGCGTTAGTTGTGGGCCATTAGCTGACTTGTGTGGTACCATATCGCAATCTTTTAACCTTCTCCGAACAGCTCGAGCGCTCACAGATACTCAGTGGAAGTCGCGAAGTTGGTTTTGTATCTCAATAGGTAAGGTGATGATTTCTCAAGGTCGAGATTTTTCGTCACGATGAATCGATCCTGCCTTTCAGTTGTGACCCGAGATCGTGGCCTTCCTTGGCGACGAACAAAGCCGTCAGTCTCTAGGTACCTCCGATAGACATTTCGGACCGCAGATCGACTTAAATTAAGTTGAGCACTCACACTTCTTTGGTTGTGTCCGGCCTGGATAAGTGCCACAGCTTGGGCGGCGACTTCAGGCGAAATATCCGTAGATTATTGATAGAACCTCACCTTAATGTTAAGAATAAGTAATGTCCAAAGAAAAAATCACAATTTCAAGAATTAAATCTAAGTAAACCAATAAAATCGAGTTTTCTTAGTATTCGATTGTTTGATATCAACGAACAGGCTCCCAATTGTCTTTTGTTTCTTTAAATTCTGTGTTCGAAATTCAAAAAAAGACAATCGAATTAAATTATGGAGGTTCAAAACAGCATAAAAACTTTTTGCTCGACCTGATATACATTTTTTGCTAGGACCAAACGAAACTGAAAATGCAAGGTGGGCCAATAGAAGTGTCCAGAAGTGTATTTTATTGTCTGCATTCCAGTAACAGTGTATAAAGTTTAATTATTAACTGTACGTAGAATTGTTGACTTGTCTCTAACTTTTATACTATCAACATTCCTAGTTAAAATCTTCAAATTAAACTTACCTACTATCTAAGCTTTATTCACAACTAAGCCTTTCCATTAATTACTTATTATTTATATTCAAGCATGATTTAATTATTTTAACCAGAATTTTTTTCAGGTCGAGGGTTCGAGTCTCGGGTTGCCGTACATTGTAACTGCCATGTTTCTCATTGTGCCCGGATAGTGGTGACAGTTTCGCAACCTGTCACACTAGGACTCAACATAAACATGAGAAATGCGGTGTGTAACACCTCTGACAACCCCCCTCGAGGGATGACGGCGTGAGTTTACGTCTATGTGTTTTTTTCAATAACATTGTTATATTTATCGATAAAAAAATTGTAGAAGATCCGATCAACTGTTTTTTCTCGCTAATGTTATAAAAGAAAAAACATTTTCACATCTATTAGCGTAATTTCATTTAACTGCACGAAAATGCAGTGTACAAACATTAAAACTTCTCTCCAAAATTTCAATTTAACTCTAAAACGCTTTAAGAAAACACTTGATTCTACACGAGTGAATTACCTATGTAGCTGTCCACTAGTGTTGTAATATAAACTTGTAAATAGAAGATATAATCCAACTACATTGTACCGATGGAGTCATCCCGTTAAGAATCACATCGAGTTTATCGATAAAACCTTTCGATCACACGACACTAACGGTCGATGAGATAAAAAGTGGACCCCAGCATGCTCCCTTGTTGAGCCTTCCTGTTCAATACAAGTCCAAGCTATTTACCGATATAATTGTGTTAGCTCATTTCAACTGTCGCAATCGCAAGCTAAAAGAAACGTAGAGGCGGTGTTTCTTTGAAAAACAATTATATCCTGTTGATATAACATTATCAATATGATTCAGCCAGACGTTGAACTTAAAAAGGCGGATAATATAATCAAATTTTAATATGATTTTATTTATTAAGAGTTCCTCGATCGCCTGTGCGATTCTATCCTTAAAACATTCGTGAAATAAAATATTCAAGAATAACCTATATTATCCTATTGCGACATAATCACAAATTACATTACATTTTTACAGTTTTTGAATTCGAATTTCCATCGCAATCAAAACAATTAGAACAATTCATCTTTTTTTTTCTAAAACTTAAATTGAATATTATATGATATTTGTAATGTAATTTTATTAACAATTGTTACTAATTAAAATATACTATTGTTAACTTCACTATCTTATTGGTTATGTACCAACTGTAATGATAGTGTAATTTTTTAAATATATAAAAAATAAATATATTATGAAAAAAAACATTTTGATCAAGTACAAAATGCTTCGTCCTTAAAGCATGTCACATTTGACGTTAAAATGTCTTTACACAAACAACCGCACCATCGGGTATTGTCAATTAATCTTAAGTTACAAGTCACTGGGTCATGGGACATATGGTATCTGCCGTATTAGGAAGGTTATTGGTTGCGCAAACGCAGCAACCTTTATGTTGACACTGTTGACAGTACATTGATTACATTCATACCGGCTTCAGCTTTTTGTATGGCTTCTGGGGAACGGTCAAAGCGTCAGTGACGAGTACCTGTTGATATAGTCTGACTTTAACATTACTATAGTCCTTACTTATATTATAAACGTGAAAGTTTTTATGTATGTTTGTTACTCGTTCACGCAAAAACTGCAGAATGGATTTTAATGAAACTTTACTATAATATAGCTTATACAAAAGAATAACACAAAACACAAATTTATAAAGATGTTGTGTGAATTGTCTAAAATATACCGATAATTAGGAATTTTTAAAATCCTATTAGAACCATTTTAGACTTCTACGCGGATGAAGTCGCGGGCAAAAGTTGGTTGCTAATAAGGCTGTTATTTTAGTTTTAACTTTATATCAAAAGAACAAGAAATTAATAGAGTTTTGATGAAGAAAATTCCACGAAAGTTCCACTAATGTTAAAGATATTGGCTCTCTCTCTCTAATTAATAAGAAGTTACTCATTAAGAAAATAAGTTTCAACGCTTTAATATTTATAAAGTTTCTTTACAGTATAAAACAATTTCCTATTTAAAAAAAAACTGATTATACAGAACCCACGGATAGCAAACCTGACTCAATCTTAACCGGTTTTAACTGCATAAAAATAATCCTATTAATATTTATGAAAAAAGGAAATGCTGATGAAGTCATCACAACATCTGGTATTTTGATCTAGTTTTTAATTATTTTTAATTACATTAACACTGAAGTTTTACTACTGCCGATGTTATTTGCAGATGTATATCGGACGCATGTTGGGTAAGAGGAACGAGGTAGCAACATAACGCATAATTTCATACATTTTACAAAATACAAAATGCAATTTTTATAAGAGGACTTGAAAAGATCAATAGTTCCCAATTTTATTTTAACTAACATATATAATTCCTTATCAATTTATATGAATATATTATGAATATTACTAGGAACGAACCAATTGACTCACGAGAACATATCCTTGGTAACGTTTATTCCTAGGAATACTGGTTGATGCAGGAAAATTTTAAGAATAACAACGTTTTTTGATAGCCGTTTTTAAACTGCCTCAATTTTATTTTATATAGCATCTACAAACGGTTCACCTGAAAGAATGTTATACTGCCGCCTATTGACATGACAATGCACTTGATGTCTCTAATGCCAAGAGCACCGGCAACGTGTTGCGTATGTAGCGGTGAAGATTTCTTCTCGTGCCGGTAATTAAAAAAGTTCTGCAATCCTTCGAACCGAAACACAGTGAACTGCTTTATGTCAGAAATAGAAAGAAGGATGATTGATACCAACGCAGACGATCTCGCTCATATACCACCTGTAATGCTGTCTGGAATGTTGAGCTTGATTTAAACTCCATATAGAGCTACAATTGTCAAAATGGGCTTAAATGGGTTTCTCTCAAGAAACTGAAGTAGCTGATTCGAGAATTTAAATTAAATACTTAAATATTTTCCGATAGAAAACAACGGAACTGTTATTCCTGCATAAGCGACCAAATATGATCCTGGAGATCATACCTATTGATTAATTTTCAAGTATTGTAGCAATGCAGCTGGTGGCAGGAATGAGAAATGATGTCATCGGTGCACTCGCCCACCTTCGGGCTTGGCTCGTAAATAATACAAATATGGACTGCTATTACTTATATTTTACTGGAATCACCGAGATGTGTGAATATAATTTTCCATTATAAGTTTACCTTATAAATGCATTAAACAGTTGCGTCATTAGCCTCGGTTTTGATTATTCGGAAAAAAATCCAAAACGTTTCTCAAAAACCCTATTTCTTCTATTATGTATTTCATTTTACAACTTGTTTTATCGACTTCAAAAAAGAAAGAGGTAATATACTCGATTGTATCTGTGTTTTTACGTGTTTGTAACTAGTGTGTCTGTGGCATCATCACTCTCGAACGAAAGATGTTATTTCGATGTAGTTTTTTTTTTTTAAGGTGACTTTATCTAGCGTGTTTTTAGCTATGTTTGGTCGATATCGGTCTGTGAAAGTGGGGATGAACAATCGAATATACGCAAATATCAATCAGTCAATTGAAATCTGTTATTAATAGTTAAATATTGCCATCGGGTCACAATGCTCAAGATAATTTCAATATCTTTGCATCTTTATCTTTCTAGTAACCTACGGCCTCGGGCGTCAAAGGCCCTCGCAAATTTTTATACTTTTTTAAGGATTATCATGGGCAAACAAGCTGACGGTTTACTGATGGAAAGTGATATATCGTTTTATTGTTTAGGTCCTAAGCTGGTAGGGTGTCCGGACACAGCCTGTGCGTCATTGCACAGCTGCATTGTTTGTTGATTATTCGATCAAAGGACGCACTATTGATCCTGGAGAACAGGAGTTGCAGCGGTGGGACTGAGTGGCGGGTGTGCCCCGTAATATTGTTATATTTAGAATTAAGACTGAAAAATAAAGGCCGCCATTTTCTCATTTGTATTTATCATTGATCTCATTTCATTAACGGGGGCCTCGCAAAGTTCATATGAACTATAGGTACATACATTTTTCTATGGTTATATAGCAACACTGTATCTTTCCCTACTGATTCATGTCTATTGATGTTTTTACAGTTTATAAATTAATTAAGCTTGAAATTGCGTAACGAAGGTTCAACATATTTGTGTTAATTACATTAACGTATATTCGTACTGAACTGCTAATTCTTATTAAGCAAACCTCTTTGTTTTCGTTCAGTTCAATCAAATAAACAGTTAGGAAATGGAAATTCTAATTGAAGACACAACTTCTAGAGTAATTCGGTGAAACTGTGCGAAGGTAAGAAATAGACAAATGGGTGGGTAATCAGGGAAAAGGGTTATGTGTGGACAGACGGCCACACCTAGTTACTTATAACAAAAGCAAAATCAATCCTTATGTTGTACAAATTAAGAACGGTATACAGTTTTCATGATCGTGTGTACCTATTATAATACAAGGCTTATATTAATTATGTTGTGTATTTTTGATTAAATTATTAGAACGTAACCTGTGTAAACAAGTAAGGTTTACGAAAAAAATTAAACGGTCTGCCTGGGGCGTAAGGTAACATGTGAGCAAGTTATAACATGATTCATTCATACAAGCTGTATCGAGCCACCTAAATCCACGCCTTATAAGGATATCTCAAAACCTACACCTCGATTTTGAATTTTAAGTATGACCAATATTGCATACGACGTGATAAGTTATGAGCAAGTCACAAACGAAATCTAACAAACTTCATTAAGATTGACTAAACGGATTGCAGGCTACCATTCCACTGACACGTAATTTATTTTATTTTATAGGGAATATGTATGAAATTAAATTTGATTATTCAATCAATTTATCCTAAAGTATGTGGAAATAGTACGTTTACAGTAAAAACAGAATTGAATGATAAACCAGGGAGATATAACCATTAAAAGTAAATTTTTCTATCTCGCTCATGAGAACAACCTTTTCTATGGAAGTTATATGACGCCTGTGTACTTTGACGTCATAGTATATATCGGAGCTCTCTGTCTAACCAACGAATTTGAAGCTTTAAAACTCAGTCAATAAGTCAGATATTTGAGAAAATCTAACGGATTTGTGTAAATGTGTGGTATCGAATTATAATAAATAAATTAAGAATAGTCGTGCAAATTCCCTATTCTTCCCTTTAGTCGACACGTTTATGAAAATGATATTTTTGTTTCAGATCGACCATTACTATTATTTATTATTATTTCAACCCTCTAAAATTTTAAGCTGACATTTTTAAGGCATCAACATTCTATCTATACATCTTATTCAAAGTCAATAAATCGATTAAGAAAATTTACAGACATCGAGGCCAAAGCCCTTGAGCTCCTATATCCATAAACTATATCTGGATTCTCTGGATTCTTAAACTTGATTAAATGGCCAGCATAATTCAATCCCAAACACTGTGACAGAAAATTAACCCAAAGGCTAGCGACTATTTATTCTAACGAACCGTACCAAATTGTTTTAGACCTAATTAAGATAACAAGATTATTTTATAAAGCAAAAATGAGATGAAACTATACAGACAAGTAAAGCTATCTTGTTCTAAGTGTATGTGATATTAATTCCAACTGAACTCAATTAAGCTGACATTGTTAGTAAATGTTGAAATTTCGTGTTGTAAGTAAAATATTAAAACAATTAGTCAGTTCAGTTAATTTTGGAATAGTATGAAAAATAAAGAGTAGTAAAATATAAATATATATGAAGTTGATAATTTGTAAAAACATCAAAATGATAAATTTTTGGTTAGATTTAGCTACTGCTTTCGCGCCTTACCTACGCTGGCTTACCTACCTATTACAAATGAAGGATAAGTTGTGTATTGACGGATACGTATGTACATGCACATTTTTCTAGTGTGCGTGTCGACTTTAATGAGCGAATTTGAGGTAACACACACTAATACAATGATGTATACACACTAACAACAGCCTTAGTCAAACCACAATGGTTTTCGTGTACCGGCATGACTGTAGATATGCATAAAATTTAATTTGATTATTCAATAAATATATCGTAAAATATGTGGACAAAAGTGAATAAATCTATCTCGCTCATCACAACCTTTTCTATGGAAGTTGTATCGCGTCCGTGTACTTTGACGTCATTGTACATATTGAATCTGAACTTAGTTAACGAGTCAGAAATTAGAGAAAAACTAACGGATTTGTGGATATAAGTGATATCGAATTAGGTATAATACATAATTATAAAAGTCATGCATATTCCTTATTGCTATGCATGGCATGAAGCACTCGTATGTTAGGAACACAATATTCTAATCGCGTGAATTTGCACTGTATCGACATTTATTGGCTTCATCGTATTACCAAATAAGAATATTACATTGAAACTTAATCGAAGTGATTCGAATAGATCTAAAAGACCAGGAAATTCGCTTTATAATGTGAACCTGCATTTATAAACCGGACGTCTTCAATACAGAGAAAATAGGTAGTATGTACAGACACCTACTGCATACGCCATGCGTCGGTATATTCTAATTTCTATTTCGCGCTAGCATAGCATTAGAAAATAAACTTCCATCTTAAATCCTGCCTCTCTGTCGCCCGCTAATGAGCACGTAAATAGTCCACAAATTACAGTACGTCTTCCTAAACTAGACACACGAAAGTGCACCTTATGTCTTTTTGATAAAATGTAGCTTTTGTCATTGATTAACCTACGAGGTGACAATGTTAATACTCTTTTATTTCCCCAGTTTTCTGGCTCCAAATAGACCTTTTAGAACGACTTAGACATCAGATACAAAAGAAATTTTGACAATTCCAAAGTGCTTATTTTATGTATAATTAAATTTTTTTAAATACTTTGACTTTTAAGGATGGTGCTTAAAAATTATTATTTTATGCTAACAGTACAAGATTTTTTAACTAGAATTTAAAAAAATGTCGGAAATGTCTTTGTTTTATATAGAAACAGTTTTTGTCTTTTCTCATACGCTACCTTCCTGCCCATTTTAATAAAACCTGTTTAGTAGTTTTTAATAAAAAGCTTGACAACATTTTAACTTCAGATCTGTTTACTGTATTCTGTGTATACTAGATTGCAGTGACATAATTTGTGTGAAGATTTTATACTGGCTTGGTACTATGTAATGACATCTGCAATATCAATGTCAAAGTTAAATCCAATAGGACGATCTTAAATTCTGTATAATTTACTTACCATCATCCACGACTAGAGCGGACTGGGAAGCCACTGCTAACAGCAGTATGACCGCACCTATACCACACGCTTTGCCCGCCATTTCTTTCGCCTGAAAAAAAAATAGAACAAGTGGGTCCCCCTCAACATACATAAAACATAAACTCACGCCGTAATTAATCCCTGGACAAGGGTAAGCAGAGGTGTTAAACACCGCATTTCGTATGTTTTTGTCGAGTCCCAGTGTGACAGGTTACGAAACTGTCGTCACTATTCGGACACAATGAGGAACAACGTAAATAATAACAATAATCAATCACATAAAAACGGCTGAATTTGGATGAATGATGAAACATTTTTAACCCGAAAAAAAGATAGCTTCCTATTAGACAAAAAAATCTAAGCAGATGAAGTCGAGGGCAGAAGCTATTATACAAAATTTCGTGTTCAAAAACAACACTTTTCTTTTGGTCGCACAATAGACTTAAACCTTAAACTTTTAACTGTTTTGGTTCCCACTAGAGATGAAATACACAGCTCATCTTTTTCCGTCAATATTTTATTCCTGCATACGTGTAAGGTACACTGCGTGAATATATATAAATATTTTAAAAAAAAACTTTTAATATGTTACGTAGGATTCCAAGAAGCAAGTAAAATAATTCCTCCGGGGCCAACATGATTCCAAAGAGAACCTAATGACTGCTGGAGTAAATAGTGTTTGTTTGTTTGCACCTAGATATTGGCAGTAACTATGTTTTATTATATAAACACTTTTTAAAAGTTTGCAATGAAAAGTTTGCAATGTAGATAAGTCCAAACATCCGATGGATATTTTATATATATTAGATTTAATATTTCGTACTCTTATCCAGTTCATTAAAGTCTCTACTTAAGTAAGTATTATCAATTTATCTGAAATTTATTTAAACTTAACTAATTAAATCATTTATTTATTTATTTACAGTATAGCAATCAATGAACTTGCCTTGTAGGTATTAACCTACAATAATAATAAGTAGGCACAAAAGCTTAATATTTCCTCAACAAAATTATTATAAAGTTCACGACCCTAAGATAAGTATCGTTCTTTATCATAGTTTATAGGTAAACAGCTAGTGAATAGCCCATAGAAATAATTTTAAATCCTTAAGTAAATAAATGTGAAATCTTCATTATTGATAAATTTCTCAAAATAAATATTAAATAAATTTCATTCAGTTTATCGACTAAAGCAAAGCTTTCGTTATGTACATTGAACTAGGTTCTTGATTTAAAAAGTTTTAATCGGTGCTTATAGTTAAAAAAAAAATAATCTAAATTTTTATCTAAATTATTTTAAAAAATAATAAGCAAAGTATGTAAGTCAATCATGAACTCACCCTTTTCCAATAATTAATTTTAATAATTTCCCGCACAGACTGACACAAAAGCGCGGGAGCTCGAAGCGCGTGCGCAAGCTGCGTGCGCGCTTTAAAACTAAATTGGAATTGGGGGACATACTCGAAAAGCCAATATTGAATTTGAAATGTACAAAAGATCCAACTTTCAGGATAAAACCAATGATATTATTTTACGATGATATAAATTTAAAATTAATTTAACTATATTTTTAAGTATTTTCCTAGGTTCCATTTTAATTCAAATTGCCTATTACTTGTGTTAAAAAATCTGTAAAATGATGCTACCGGATATTTTTATTCCTTAGTTTTAATATATTTGATTTCAGATGAACCAATAAAATTTACTCAAATTTTATTATTATGGATCTTTTAAAAGTTTTATTTCATTACTGGTGTCAGAAATTCTTTAACATCATCGGCGCGATTTTCGCAGAAGTGGCGTGGCGGAGAAACCATGGAGTAAACCTTAGGTAATAATAGCGCTGGGTCGTTTTTGGCAGAGATCAGCGGTGCGCCACCTGTTGGCGGTGGCGTGGCGGTGGAGTGGCAGTGACATGGCGATGGCTTCTGTATAGAAAAAGCGCACCCAGCCCTGCAAGCGATAAACGCCACTGCCACGCAACTTGCGTAGGGAAAAGGCGCGCCTGGGCCTGCAATTGACGGACGACACCTCCACGCCATTCTCTATAACTCGCCCCTAAAATGGCCCTGCCAGAATTGAAATTAACCCTGCCTGCCTATTGGTAAATATTTCAATTAAGGATCAGATTCCGAGATTGCCCCTGCGGCTAAGGATCCCAGACGCCAGAATTTTATCTAACATGTCAGAACTTTTGGCCATTCGTCAGGAATGCGACTGGAAATCGAAAACTAAATACATATATTTTTGGTACCTACCTACATTACCTATGTACATTAATTCGAAACTTATAAAACACCCTGCAGTTCAATATTTTTTTTTTTTAAATGTGCGTTGACTCCTCGTCTTCGGCCAGAAGTATCAGATTTTTTTTTGCAAATCAGCAATGCAACCAAACTCAACTTTACTGTAATGTAAAGTTTGGTATATAAAGTATTTGTTAGCGCTTAACCACAGCCAAATACAAATATTATTTTTTATCTGTGCTACCTCGACTCAATCTGGGTTGAGATCAATAAGGTTTGATGCTTTTGATTTAAAATTAAAACTTATTCTAAACACTGATTCATTGTACTAATTTCAATCAAGACAGGAAATCCTTTCAAATCAGTTTTGAAAATATTTTCCATACTCATGATTATTTTATTTTCTGTCAAGTGGTGTTCTCTTTGATAACAACTTCGCGAACTCATTTAAGAAAAAAAAGTGTCTATGGTTGTGTTTGAGTGATTTTGATTTCGTAAATGTCATAGTAATTTTTGAGCTCAATATTTATCGTAATGGCAGAGAACAGAGAAGAAATTCTAGCTAATTTTCAGGTAATTACAATCCTCTATACACAACCTTTGTAAAAATGTAAGATAAATGTGATTTGACTAGCTCACACAGGTTATGTTTCCAACAATAACAGTGACTTGAATTTACCTTTTATCTTTATCGGAATAACGACTATCAACGTATTAAATTGACTCTTAGAGCTGGAGAACTGTTCTCTGTAAATATTAAAATGAATGTTCCTGAATTATTAAATGGGTATGAATGCATTTTAGGCGAGTTAACGAGTTCGAATGTTGAGTTCTTTGTGCTTATTAACGCGCATATTCATTTAAAAAACTACGTTGCATTGGTTCACAAGGTTAATGTTATTATAAGGTTGAATTTCCTACCAACATGCTTTGTTTTGAAGGGGAAAATTATCATAGAAGGAAATAGGAACATTTTCTTTGTCTAAATTCTAATAATCTTTAGTTATGTCTGCATTATCCAGGGCATAACAGCTATAGAAGATGTTGCTGAAGCTATTTACCACCTCGAAGAATCTAATTGGGATCTTCTTGTAAGTACTTTATTCATAATATACTTTTTTGAGTAAAAAATGTACATTATTTTATTGAATAAAGAATAACCACACTAATTGAGATTCCATATATAATAGTCATAATAGAGAATAATAAGATTTTATATTTAATTAAACAAAAACAAATGTTATGTTAAACTTATAATACAATAATTTCAGTCTGCCATCAACCGTGTAATGCCTCAAGATGGGAACAACTCAGTGGCACAAACAAATGAAATGCATGATGTTGAGATGATAGATGAAGACATATCTGTGATAACTCCAAAAACACGCCCACCAGGTATTTTAACATCTTTACTCTTAATTAATCTTTCTCAATGCGTATCAGCTGATAGATCAATTGTATTAAACTCATAGGTAAGAAGCTGCATAAGCTGGAATCAATATACAAAGTTCTTGAGAGCCAGTCCATACACTACCATCCACCACCTTGATACCGTCTACAACTGTCAATTTACCAATGGCCCAGATCACTGATCTAGGGGGACATAATCTGACAAGAAACCTCTACAAACTAAACCACCAATAACCAATTATCATACTTAAATAAAAAAACATTCTAGATTTTTATTTCCTTTTCAGATAGGGAGGATACTAATCAAGCTTCCACATCATCCCCTAGAAACAGTTCATCTAGCTTAATAGAACTGCAAGTGCACCATAATAATAAGATACATGATGTTAAAATGGCTGGAAATGCCTCAGTCAGTAAGTACTATTTTTGCTGTATGGATAAGTTTTGTTTTTCTTTTTCTAAGTGTATGGATAATTTATTTATTTAATTTATAAAGTGTGTTGACATCACACAGATTGTACATTCAAAAAACAAATAATGTTTTATAATATAAAAAGTATCAGTCACTTCACAAAAGTACATTAAAAATATTTAATTTGTATAATAATAACTAACTAAAATTATAGCTATGACTCATTTTACAAACCATTGTTTGTCCATTGTTTTGTAAATCTCTCTTAACTTCATTTGAAATTTTACCAGAAAACAATCGTTGTAATCTTATTTACTGAGTAGTACCAATAATGCATTGTTTAAACAAAACTGCCAGTGTTTAAAAAACACATTTCATAATTTTTCGCTTTTTTAATTTAATTGTCTATTGTTTTTCACCAATACATAGTATAAAAGTCCTATAAAAACTGTTAGTGATCAAACTTTAATACATTTATGTTATACTTTTATCATAAATTTTTGTTTGGTGTAGATGATTTAAAAAAGCGCATAGAGTCGTTGACCAGCGTGCCAGTATGTCGTCAGCAGCTGTCTGGTCTCGGGGGCTCAAGGGCCACCTCCACAGCTTCACTGGCTAGTCTCAACCTTGCGCACAACGCACTGCTCCGATTAAAAGCATCTGACCAATTGTTGGCTGATGATGAGTGAGTTTTCCTTTTATAATGAAATACAAAACAACTACCTACTGATCTGTTTACTGTGTGAAATTTACTGTCTAATCTGTCAACCTTATTAATGATGCAGGGCTCCCAGGTTAAGTTATTCCTGGCTAGTGAAGCCCTTCTTAGACCCACATTTTTTTAGCCATGTTCTGTATTTATATGATGAACATGATGTTACTTTTATTAACTTTAGGTTTTAAATGTTTTATACATAAAAATATAAAGTATATATTTATTATCATTTTATACATCTATTTGTTTATACAAAATAGAAAACGTAAGTAAAAAAAGAGTGGGTTTTTTTAAATGTTAGTAATTTATGTTCTTTCCATTTTCAGAGTTGCGGAGAGATTAACAACAACATATATTTTACGTATAAAACATGATGAAAAGGAATACACATTGAAATATCCAGGAACAAAGACAGTGCAAGAAGTCAAAAATGACATTTACTCCTTTACAGATATACCAGTCAGATATCAGGTAAGCTTGTGAGCGGTTAATAAACATTACATTTAAAAAAAATACATGTAAGAAAACCAAAATACACAGTAAATATTTATGTCCCAATTTTACCTACTTACACAATTTTTTAAAGTAACCTTTACAATCTTTCAATAACTTCTTTCATATTCTAGAAACATCCTACAAACAAGCCTATCTTAAATCATGTTATAAAGTCAGACAAATATATAATTCCATATTTAATCACACACATGATGACCCTGGTTTACTTCTCTTTGCAGGTATGGACGGGTTGGCCACAAATATCAGGTTTAGAGGACACGGTATTGGCGATGGTTGGCCTCGATCTACCCCAACACGATTTCACAGTCAAAAGGGCTAACAAACAGAAAGAATATAAAAGGGTAAGAAAATTTACTTATTCCTAAATCAAAAAAGTCTTAAAATTTATCTCAAGGTGATATAGCACCAACTGTAACCCGACAATAAAGTTTCTATTTTTAAAATTAACGCCCATTTGAAAGATACCTATATTCAATTTTGAATATTTTCGAAAATAGTATTTGCTTTCTTTTATGCAAAATAAATAGAAATGTAAAATAAGGGACCGCTATTGAAATTTCATTGATATTGGACCTTGGAGCTAAAATAATAGAAATACACCACTTTAAAGTTTTATCTTATACCATAGATAATAGTGGAGAGTTCGGACAGCGAGAACAGTTCAGTAGAGGAGATAGAGGACGGAGCGGAGGGATTCACAGCCGAGGACGACATGTTTGTAGATCTAGTACACTCTGAGAGATTACAGCCGCTTAGTGAGTATTATTTAATAGAAAAAAAAGCAACAAAAATACAAATCAACTATACCCCCGTTTCTGATAAATTTAGGACAAAAAAGTACAGTTTGGGTTCAATTTACAAATAGATTTTAAAAGTTATGTAACGTCAGAGAAGATGTTATATTTTGAATCTTATTTGATTTGAAATAAGGTTTATAATTAGTGTCAGTGAAAGTAGTAGACAAAGTTTTGTATCAATCAATGAACACGTACAATACGAAGTAATTTAATATGGTTACAATTCTAGTGTCGGGACATATAAAATCATAATTTAAGTCTTACCTCATGAAAAATAAGGTTTACATTGCCAGAATTGAAGCACAAAAATGAAAAACTTTTCTAAAATGTAATGAATATTTTAATATTTAAATTTGAGTGTTAACCTTAATAAAACAAGGTTTACAATTCCAGTGTCGGAGCACGTAGAAGACGAAGTATTGGGTTGTATTGAGTTCTCGCAGCGTTTCCGCACTCGCTACGGACCGAACACGCCAAACTTCTTTGAGGGGACTTTACAAGACGCCATCAAAGAAGCCTGTCTTAAACCTGCGAAAGAGGTAAAAAACGTAAACTTGAATTTGAGTTGTAGTTGGAATACTATGTCACTTATTTATTGGTGAAGTAACATCTACAATTCGAGGAATGAAGTATGTGTGTAGTGTGATGATATCTATCCAAAAAATATTATGTAAAAGCTATAAAGAATGGTGAATATTTCATCTTTACCTTGTTTATAGAACAAGTTAGGTTAGACTTGTTCTATAATTTCATATTTCGTAACTTACTATGCACAGCAGCAACTAATTCCCATTTTCGTAGTGGATAAAAAAAATCAAATATATCTGTTTTCAAATAATGCTCATAATACATGTCGCAACTCACTTGTACTTGTGAAGATGTATCTCAAGGACACAGTTATATACTAGAGATCACCAATTAGCCAAAATTCTAGTTTAAACAAAAACAAAGTCGTGTCATATGTGAGTGTGAAGTGTTTGTCAACAACGCATCGAAGTCTGAATTATTTTTATTAAATTAATCCATCCCATATGGGTATTGTACAAAGATATTAGTATCCTGTACTTAATCTGTAAGTTTGCTAAATTTCATACACCTTAGTTGCAACAGATTTCGTAAAAGGAATATAAAGTATTTGCTTGACGTATGATTATAATGATGTGTACTCCAGCGCAAGCTGCTAGGCGTGTACCTGCACCACGAGCAGTCGGTGCTGTCCAACGTGTTCTGCGCGCAGCTGCTGGGCTGCGACACCGTGCTGCAGACGCTCGCTGCCAACTTCATCGTCTACGGCTGGGATCTCACGCACACTGACAACTATAACATGTGAGTTGCGCGCCTATGTTCATGCTTGTAAGGGTTCCTTACATGTTATACGAAGAACGTACCCCGTTTGCGAGTATCATGTTTGTTATTAGTTAACAAAAAATGTTTTTAAATAAGCAAAGTACGAAACATTATCTAAGTGAGTTATAATAGTTTTATAGCCAAAATTTATCAAGTATAGACGACCACACATATAACTTCACTTAAAAAGTGTAATATCAATCCTTTTATAATATGAAATGTACAAAGTCCATCAAGTTCGGGTTGATGCGTGGCCATTTTTATGTGTAATGTACTTGCCTTTCTAGATATCCTTAAATCATTTGAATATCTTTCAGGTTATTAAATTCAGTGTCGAACGCTTTGGGCGCGGTGGCCAGTATGACGATCCGGAGTATACCGGTGGAACGCCTTCCTGCGTTGCTGGTCATCATGAGAGTCAGGTCCAATACTGAGATATACTGCGTCATTAATGGTAAGTTTATTAATTCAAAGTATATTTTATACAAATCAGTTACCAAACACCGCAAGTCGTGGCAAATGTGACCGGTTGAAGGACACAGCAACTACAGTTTCCTAAGGTGATACTGCATTGTTGGCAACAACCAGTGGCTGGTGTCCCACCTAAGACACATCTTGAAGCATCGCCAAGTCACTTAATAACAAAAAGAAAAAAAAATAAAGAAAAAACTCAGAGAGTTTCACTTCTTAGCTCTTTATATAGACTAATGTTCATTTACCAAACTACCAACCACTCATTAGGTTGGAATATAATATATTTTAAGGATTATTCTTTAGATGTATATTTCTATAGTAAAAATTGTTGATAGCTATTAACAAATCTAAGATGCTATGAAACATCTGGTGTTTTCCCGATTTTTAATTTTTATTAAAAAAAATATTTAGTTGTGTAATTAGAAATCCGTTAAAATCACGACAATTAACAAAGAAATTGTTGACCTTTTATTTAATAATCAGTAATTTTATCAGGTAATGTCGGTGTATCAGAACTGGTGGGTGGATTAGTGGAAGCGTTGGAAAGATTTGCAGCGCAGAGGGAAGAGGACGCACGTATGGAGAGAGAGAGGGATGCAAGACAGAGAGTCAAGAGGGAGCAAGACGAAGCATACCAACAGAGTCTCGAAGCTGACAGGTAATTGAATGATAAAATACCATATCAAACATGATCACAGTGAACAAGAGATGAACAACTAAGTACTTTTAATAATTTTGCACTCATAGACGTAATTAAAACTCCAGACCCGTCTCCTGAATTAATAAATGAGGCACCCCATAGTAAGTCAATTTTCTATTCAGATGCACACATTCACACCATAGTAGTACCGGCCGCCATTACGATGTCTGCTGAAAATTTGTCGAATCACAATTTCTCGAAACACAATACTTTAGTTGGCCAAAATTTGCTTTTTAGTCAGATTGCTTTTAAAATCGATATCTGGAGATCCCAATAGTTAGATTTTGTACATTTGTACGTGTAAAATGTATAGTATAATAATAAATTAATATTTTACCGATAAAAAAATAATTACATAGTCATCCAGTCGTTCTCCGCAATGGCAAATTGCCGAAGTGTTTCGAGAGAGTGTGATTCGACAAATTTTCCGCAAATCCCATTACGCATTGACACTTCACCGAGATGTTAAAAAATAATAAAATAATGCCGTCGTGTGTGGTCAAAAGCTGTAAAAACCATAGTGGAACCATAATAAAAACCAAGTTATAACTTTCCATAGCTAAAAAATATTTTTTTCTGATTAACTCACTGTTTATATTATCTGAATATTGTCCGAAACGTATCTAATAAACGTTTCGGACACCTTTATCAAAATCACCATAGACATATTAAAACGTCGATTTCGGAAAAAACATCAACTGTTCGTAAAAAAAATTTGACGTTTATGTTTATATTGATGTATTTTATAAGGAAATGACGTAAAAAATAAATGTTTTGAAAAAAGCAAATATAGGGAGGGAACCTAACGGAGTGCCATATTATACATTCCAAACACATTAGTTATAAATAATTACAATTTGAAGTTATAATATTTTAAGTCCATAGGAATAAAAACAATTTTGACTTTTGACTTCTTGTCAGTTAAAGAGTTGCACCAAAATTTTGGTAAAACACGCATTTTTAATGTTTTGTTAATAATATTGATGCAAACTTGTTACAACTACTAGCTTGTTAAATCATTTAAACGTAATTCGAAAAAGGAAATCGTCGCCTCACAACCGCCATCGGCAACCGCGTCGTGTGACGTCACTCGCTCGAGTGCCGCGTGTATCGAACCTAATCTTGGAAGCGCAACTTTGAAGACCCATAACACACACACACACACACTCACTCACTCACGCCTTCGTCCCAAAGGGGTAGGCAGAGACACTGGTTCGCCATACGCAACGATCCTTACATATATCTCTCGCTTCCTCCAAATCCATGCACCACCTCATACACACACGACGATTACGTTAGAAAGTCACCAATCTAGTCAAGGTACGTCCGCCTAGGTCTACCCCTACCTGCCCTCCCTTACACATTACCGCAATACACAGCTTTCGTACATCTTGACCCATAACATTTTCATTTTGAAGGATATTTTAATCATTCTTTCACAGCTTTGTTTTTTCTTTTACTTCAATTCTCATAATTAATTAAAAATAAAATACACTAAACTTCTCCATTATAAATAAAAGTGAAACTCTGCTTGTTTATCGTTTAACGGATTTTATATAAACGTATTCAATGTACTACTCATGCAGAAGTACAGTCGTATGTATTACTATTGTACCTATGTATTAATAAAAGGTTTCGAAACGCAACTTTTGGTTAAAAAGTAAAAAATGAGAGTTGCGAAATGGGAAATGGGCACTAGCTGCTACTGCTTTTGGGTAATTGATGTTATTGGAAATAAATAACTGTAATTTATTTCAGGGCAAAGGAGGAAATAAAGAAACAGCAAGAAATAGAAATGAAACAAGAATTAGAAAGAGCAGAATCAGAAAGGTTAATGGAGGAAGCCAAAAAAGAGGTACACTTTTTTCGAAATAATTTATTAATTACCTGTGAAATCAAAATTAAATATGCCTTGAATGGCATAGTTCAAAATTCACGCTAATTCCGCGCCGAACTTTCCTAGCTGAGGATCGCTCAAGCCATTTCGCTTGCACACGTTGGCGTAATGCGATATAGGTAGCTGTTAGTTGGTTCGTATAGGAATTAGTACTAAACTTAAAGCAAGCTGACATAAATGAAGTTGTACACGAGTCCATAGAGTAAACTATTATCCTGTTCAGTCTTGCCGTTCATTTTCATTTCAGTTTGTTGACTTACTGAGCGAGCGAAAATGCGAAGTAATTTGGTAATTGTTGGTGCGGTGTTTTTGCATATAAAATATTTATTTCAATAGAGAATCGAGAAAGTAGTCTCTTTTGATGACTTATATTGTGTAAAAGTTTTGATTGACGAGGGCCGGGTAAAATGTTTTAAACTTTCCACATAAAAAGACTATTTGTTCGTATCCTTCCTGTGTATTGAAAGATCGTAATGTTTTTGAACTAGTGTATTTTGTTAATGAAAATCGTTTCGAGATGCCTCTCCTCAGGTGAGTTCTTTGATAAAACATGCGTTCTCGACTCTTAATCGTATGCATGTATATCTTAGCAATACACAGGGTCAAGAACGGCTATCCGAATTTTCAAATACAGCGATCGAAAAACAATTGTTGGTAGAATTAAAACGTTTACCAACAGTTTATATTTTGTTTTCTCACTAAGCAAACAAAACGAGAATGAGTATTTTAAGTTGAACCTTATTTTCATTCACTCAAACAAATCAAACGACTCTTTCAAAGCCACCGAAATTGCGGTTTTGCTGACATGTTCGCCAACTTCTGTGTGCTTTGGTGAGCTCGTTCACGCCATCAAATCCACAACGGAAGTATGAAGTTTAGATTGAAGAGTAATGGGGCAACAAGGACATTTATCTAAATGAATTATAAAAACTAAAATAACTTATCTCTTTGGCTTGCCCTGTACTAAAACACTGGGCATGCCACTGTTTCTATTGCTATTCTTATTATATTTCATTTTATATATATATATATATATATATATATATATATATATCTGTATTAATTGCCTTCAATTTCATTGATATTTAAAATTTGAAGCATCAGAATAACAAAGATCTATATCAGAGGTGTCAAACTCAATTTTGCAGAGGGCCATATATTATATTTTGAATTCGTAGGTTCGTAGGTTGAAATATCACTGAAAAATTATAACATTTTATTTATTAAAGTATATAAGTATAATATATATGGTTGTTAAAAATCATATCAAAGTTAAAAAAGATGGTAGGTAATTGTGTTGAGCTCGAGGATCCCGATAACTAACTTCTCTTGTTTTTGACGAGCTCATTGATGTCAGGTATCATATTCGTTGTAGGTATTTTAAGAATTGATTGGAGATTTTCAACCGTAAGTCTTGTGCGATTTTATTTATTCACATGACGGAAAACATCTGCACACATAAATAGGTGCTACCAAACATGCAGAGCTGCATGCTTTTTTGAATTCCGGGTAATTATCCAAACTCTTGAAATATTTTGTATAAAATGTAAGAGCGTTAATCTCATAGAATTTTTCTTTCAAAATACTGTACGATTGAAGATCTATCTACTCCTGTGATGCTTCAAAATTAAATGGTTTGTTGAAGATTTTGAATTCCATTTCATTCATTTTGTGAGAGTCTTCAAAACTATTGTTAAATTCCGTAATTAAATTTTGCCAATTTTTTTTGGTTCACTGTGCTAAATGATTTTAAATGAAGGAAATGGTCCAAAGTTTGATTTTTACCTGATTTTCCCACAGCCTCAACTTTGTTTCAAAAGCTTGAATACATTTGAGGGACAATCAGATTTTTTCTCTGTAACTTTATATTCAGATCAGTCAAGTGTTTATTAATATCTACCAAAAAGGCACAATCATCCACCAGACATTATCATAATCAATGGGTTTGCCTTTTTCTAACATGAAAACTTGAATAGGGTCACGTAATGCAAAAAATCTTTCTAAAACTACTCCTCGACTGAGCCAACGAACTTCGGTGAAATATAGGACATCAGAAAACTTTTCGTTCAAATCTTGTAAAAATTGCCTGAACTGTCGGTGATTTAGTCCTCTGCAAAATAAAATAAAATGTACAATTTTAATTATACGTTGCATGACATGGTCCATTCTTAAATGTTTAGATGCCAATGATTCCTGATGAATTGTATAGTAAATTCCCACAAATTCGGGAATGTTTGTCGACCATGGCAGGAGAGCCATCCGTAATTAAGCTGCTAAGTATATTCCAGCTGAGTTTATATTCTGCTACCAAATGCTCAATTGCAGAATAAATATCATTTGCTGTGGTAGTACATGTCGATGGAACGCAATTTAATAGTTTTTCAGTTATTTCTAAGTTACTGTTAATGCCTCGTATAAAAACAGCAAGTTGAGCTGTGTCAACAGTATCAGTGCTCTCGTCAACAGCCAATGAAAATTTTGTAAATTCCTTAATTTTTACTTCAGTTGAAGAACCAAATTTTGAAATAAATCATTTTTTCTTGAAGCAACTGTGTTTCTTGAGAGCGAAATGTTTTTAATTATTGACTTTTGAGATGGAAATGAAACATCGGCAAGTTTCAAAATACAGTATTTAATCAAAGTGAAAGGTTTTGATCTTTTCGCGATTTCTAATGCAAATCTCTGTGTATTAGCTTTAGTAAACATCGATTGTTGACCTTGAAGTTTAGATTTTAAAGATGACAATGTGTCGATTTTTATTTTTTCAGTGTAACAATCGAATTTTGACTTATGATTCGTATCATAGTGTCTCTTCAAATTAAACTCCCTTACAAACAGCAACTGTTCGATTACAAATCAAACACAGTGGTCTACCTAAACATTCTGTGAAAAAAAATGCAATTCCCATTTAGACTGAAAAACTCTGCACTCACTATCAACTTTACGTTTTTGTGACATTATGTCAAAACCGTAACAATTATGGAACTCGAGACGAGAAATACGGATATCGCACGCGCACGACACAAACAAATGCACAATACCTTCACAATCCACTACTTCGCAGTACAATTAAAATCCTCCAACAGTATCGCTTCAATTACTCGACTCAACTGAGTCGCGCCGTCGCACTCGTTTTATATGGTTAAGGAAGGTTCTACTCTAGACTCGAACCGCGTGGAAGTTTCTATCGTTCTTGACAAAAATAATAGGATATTTCCGCTTGCTGCTAAGAGATGGCGATACTGTCTAACTGTTTTACTTGTCTAGGCACGCGCTGCCCTTGAAATTACTTATAAACATCCGTAGACTTACCGGTTAACAGTGGAGAGTACGAGTATTTAAAAAGTCCGTAGAGGAATCGAATGAAGGCTAAAAGCTCTAAAAAACATTATTCTTCTTTCTGTGACACATTGCGATCGAGAGCCTTATTGATACGGCTCAGGGGCCGGAAGCGGCCCACGGGCCGTATCTTTGACAAGACTGATCTATACAAATTAACGAGAATTGTTTTATACCATATCCATGTAAAATGTGTTGTTTCTTTCTAAGTCGGAGCGTGCAGACGCGGCCATGCGCGTGCCGACGGAGCCCGGCGCCGGCGCGCGTGACGTCACACGTCTGCGTGTGCGCCCGCCGCCGCCGCACGACCAGCCGCTCGAACGACGCTTCCGCTGCTCCGACACGTTACAGGTAACCAAGCATTCAGTAGTTTGAATTGATAAGTTTTCCGGGAGTAAAAAAAGCAATCTTATAGATTTTGAATAAAAGAACACATATGACATATCTGTTTATGTATAATACAAATAAATATTTAAAAAGGTTAAAAAAAAATATTACTTCCGAAAATCTTTCCATGTTCTCAACTGCCTTTTTGAGCACCAAATGATTCTCCAGCAAGAAAGTCGATGATCAATTGCAAGTTTGCAGAAAAACGTTATTCGGTTCTCGGACGTCGTTCAAGTTATGCTGGACCGTTCATTTAGTAGATTATAGCTTGACTTACTGTGTCGGATGCGTGAACACGTGGGGTAACTTCATCATCAACCGACGCACGTCCAGATACAGTTTCAACCGAATATAATGACATTGAAGCGTATAAATATTGACGTTATAAGCGATATTTTTGCTTAAGGGTTCATATATAATTTTGGCCAGCCAGGTCCTGAGCCATTAAATCATAATAACTGATCTATTGTCGTTTGTGTCTTCTGCCTTTATAAGATCTTCCGTCCACCTCATTAGGAGCATCCAACGGTATGACGCGGCGGCCCATGTGAGTGGGAGTTACATGTGAATTCCAAAATTAATCATTAATCCACCACTCCTGTTAATCAGGACCAACATTGGCGTCCTTTGAATTGTATAATACATCTTCGCAATAAAACGCAGCGGAAATAGGATGGTAATAAAAATGTAATGGATTTTTCCTTTTCAGATGTTATTAGATTTTCTCGCTTCAAAAGGATATCCGCAAGAAAATTACAAGGTGATCTCTGGCTGGCCCAGAAGAGACGTAAGTTTTGTACTTAAAATTTTTTTAGTAATATCTGGAATCGTTTCATGTCTTTTGATCTTGTAAGTAATCAAACGAATGAAAAATGAAATGACATCAAATTAAAAATATGAAAACGATTAGTGTGTGTTTGAAAAACTTAATTGGTCTTTATTGTCTTCATAATTATGAAAGAAAATAGCTAGAAAGAAACATTTGAAGATTGACTTAAAAAAAAGATATGGCATGGACATGGAATGTGATTTCATTCATGGAGAAAAAAAATCCATCTTAAAAAAAAATATCTATAAAATATAAAAACAGACAAGAGTGTATGTTTTCCTAATCTAAAATAAAGTTATAGTTTCAAAATAAAAATACATCCGATTTTACACTATTTAATCAGACTATAATTTCTTGCAGCTTACGACAGAATCTCATAGCAGTACATTGGAAGATCTAAAGTTATGCCCCCAAGAAACTATAATGCTAGAAGAGCGGTGAAAAGCATTTCAACCCGCGCCTGAGCACACACGGGAACAATAAATGTTACATCTTCCCAGGCGGACTGCCGATACAAACTAAACTTTATAGCGTCACCATCTAGGTACATAATAGCTTAGCCATTTTTTTTACATCGCGACTGATATGTATAAGGGCCATTCTACATCACAGATGACGATGTTTAGTTATAAGATACGTACCTTGTTCTCCTGATCGCTGTCGAGTTTTAAAATAAATGATTATTCTGCAAAGGCTTATGTAACTGTAAATTTGGACTAAGTGATTTATAAATATGTAGTTTTATAAAAAGTATTTAATACTCGATCTTATCAGTACTTTGGTCAGATTAGGGAATATGCATGAAATTTAATTTGATTATTCAATCAATTTATCATAAAGTATGTGGATACACTATTATAATTACAGTTAAAACAGAATTAGAATTGTACTAAACCAACGGGATATAACCATTAAAAGTAAATATATCTATCTCACTCATCTGAACAAACTCTTCTATGGAATTTGTATGGCGCCCGTGTACTTTGACGTCATTGTACATATTGGATCTCTCTGTCCAACCAACGACTTTGAAGCTTTATAACTTAGTTAATGTCAGATATTTAAGAAAATCTGACTGATTTGTGCATATATGTGGTACCGAATTATAATAAATAAATAAATAAGAAAATGTCATGCATATTCCCTATTAAATAGAACTTTGTATTAAGTTTATATCCATTAATGGGCCATGTTGTATGGTGGTCAATTGTTATATGTAAAATTTTAATAAGTTCTCCTTATTTCAAATATTTACTACTACTTATTACACTAGTTTCCTTGTAAAAAATCTGCTTCTATTGACCGAATGGAAGGCCCATAATGCAAATAACAATTTGCAGAATGTAACTTAGTATCTTTAGTTTTGCAACAATTCCATTTGAACAGGATTTCTTGTTCAATTCAGCATTTTTATTTGTATAAATGGTTAGAGATAAACGAGCAATGGTGATAATTGTATATGATATGACTATCATAGTGGTAGCTTCAGGTTTATGATAAGTTTTCCAATGCCACCTTTAATGTAACATGTAACGCCAAGAAGTTATGTACCCAAATAAAACAGATGGATGAAGATTACAGATTATTTCATTTTGTTTATTTAACAGCTTTTACCTGCAATTTCATCTGTATAAAACTCATACTTTTGTATGGCCTGAGAAAAAATGTATCTTGAGAGTCTATTGTCAATACAATTAATGTTAGTATAGTTTTGAAGATGGTCTCCTTCATAGAAAGTTGCAATTTGACTCCTTTATAATTTTAAAATAATTAAACAATAAGAAAAATGTTTCTAGTACATAACAATACAATGATTAACAGAATAGGTATGGAATTATAATTTATTAGTAAATCCTTAGGAGGTAAACTACTACCCAAATAACTAGAACTAAACATCTGAAATCAAGTTGCATTCATTCATTAAACTAAAAATCAAACCAAAATTTAAATATTCTAATGTAGGTTTAAGTGCTGGGAAACTCATTTGCTTAAATGATAGGTAGAGAATACATCTTGGAAGGGGAATTCTGCTTTATCTGGTTGCAAGAGATCAGATACAAAGCATACAGTTCCTGCTATCCCTTCATACAGGCTGTGAGGATGATCAGGGACCCTAGCTTCCTTCAAGAACTTATCAGTGTTCATAAAGTCAGCAAACATTTTTGCTCTGTACAAGTACTTTTCGTCTGATGTCAACCTGTAAAGCAGGAGGAATACATAACCATTTCCAGCTACACCATGGCATATGCCAGGACCTTTGAGCAGTAAGCCCTTCTCCCAAACCACATCAGCTGCCCTAATGCAAGATTCAAGATACTTCTCCTCATTGTAAACCAGGTATGCTTTGGCCATCAAGTAAACTACACCAGGGGCACCATGGCACCAGTGGACTAACTTGTGCTCAGTCATTCCTAGCTCCTCCATACAACAAGGCCAGTTGCCATCTCGCAGCTGGATGCTGAGCAGGTAATCAACACTTTGCTTTATGTAGTCTGCAGAAGCCCTGTTTGAGCTCAAATATCCAGGAACAGACAACAAAACCTGAAGTATAAAACTTATACCATGAGCAGCTCCCAAATACTCAGTGTTGTAATAATGATACATCAAAGGGCAAGGGCTGTTGGCTCTGTGAGAGTAGTCCTTACCAGATTCCACCATCATGTCACAAATCTTATGCAGTTCTGAATCTGACAGCACCAATTCCTGTATTTCTCTGTTCAACCATAATGCTCCAGCAATATAACCAGCCCTTCCAACAAACAGCTCATTTCCCCCACATTTCAAGAACTTTGGGTTTAAGTACTGGTTGAAAAGGGACTTGTATGCTTTGATAGATTGTCGGTACTGGTCGTCCCCTTGCGCTTTCTGGATCGCCGCAGCGACAGCAAAAGTTCCCGCGTCACCCAACAAAAACGCAGTTCTGTCTCCACACGAGCTTGTCATAGCAGGAAGTAAGTATTCGATGCCTCGTTCCAGGTATTCACTCCTCTTTAGAGAGAAACTTGTATTCTTAGAAAGGTAATAAAACATGTAGCTAACACCCGTGATGCCGCAATACAAACCACCTTCTACATTACTATTGGAGGGTTTCAGGCGCTTTAGGATATTGTCTATATGCTCATCAACAACCTGGACGACATTTTCATTGCTGATTGCTACTGGCGTATCAGGCGCAAAGTCCTCGTAATTATTGGGAAAACAACGAACCATATTTTGCCGATACGTTGATGACGACGTAGACAAAGATTGGGCGAGCAAGGAAAATATGTTTTTGAAAAAATTTGTCATCCAGTTAGTGTACCTACTATAAAACAGAAAACAAAATCAGCAGCAGCTGTTTTTGTTTTGTTTTTTGAAATTTGCAAAAATAAACAGTTCTAACAGATGACAGTCATGACACCTTCTCAGTAATGTCACTGTCATACTCAACTCTCATTGACAGGCGTGCACTGGGTAACATCGATCAAAAGAAAAAAAAAATAGCTCCATACACTCAGAATATAGAGCTAGAGTCCACACACAAAACCGACAGAAAATTCAAATAGCATAAAAATATTTTGGAAAATCATGGTCATGGTTGATAAGAAAGGTTTTATTCTTGCATACAACTTACGTCCAATTACAAAAGTACTGTAAATATGGAAGTATATCATAAATATTAACTTGAAACTTGTTACTTAGCAACTGTTATTTCATGTTTTACATATCTACGGACCAAAACTGCCTTTTATACGAATTTATATTGTATTCAAAATTTAATTATTGGGGCCAACTAAGTTAGCATTATACATATAAACATGTTTTTTTTTATAAACTCAGTGATTGGATTCCATTAACTAATGCCTATCTCGTATAGTCGCGGTAACGTAAGTAATTTAATAGACGACTATGTGCATGACCCAAATAAATATATTTATTATTTTTATTGATTTGTCATCGGTGAGCTTTATGGAGACTTTTTCTTTAGTGCTTTTATTCACTTCTCGGTTAGAAATTAATTCAAATTCATATGATTAATACGAATTTTCCTAAAATAGGTGATTAATGTGAAGTAACTGTTCTGTAAACTCTTTTTTACGACACATAACTGAAAACTAAACAAAATATGAATCCAGGTAAGAAAACTAGCATTTCGTGCCAGAGGAAGATCAGCGCAGTCACTCGATGCTGGTGGTCCTCGACCAGATACAAGTGGTGGGGGTGATGGCCGTTTGTTTTTACAAATACGTCCTGCACTGGCAGATCCCAGAGCGCCTTCTATACAACGTTCTAACTCTACTCTTTCGGGGTAATTTGTATATTTACTGCAGTCTTAGGTACCGACTTAAATTATATATGTCCCTTAGGCAAATCTTTCATCGATACATTATTTTCTGGAGTAACTTACGTAACATTAACGAAACGGTCCAGTTTAGTGCGGGATCAGTTGACAGAAGAGCCATTTCTGAATACATTGTAGGATTTATCTTTTTCAGTAACGATTTTGTCAAAGATGATGTTCGAGATGAAATTATTAACTTACAAGCCGTGGGTGAAGGTAAAGTACAGCTGTCTAGGACTCCACAAGAAAAAGACCGTCTACCTGACAGGATATGTCTCGATAGGTAACGATATAAATAAATAATTGTAAATAAGAGTTAGTAAATTCATTTTATTCATGCTTTTTGATATTATAGGAGAGGATTGTCATCCATTCCTCACATAGTTGGGGAGCCAGGACTTCGATTGTTGTCATTGCAACATAATCTGGTTAATAGTTTGTCCGGTCTAGCTCCCCTCGACCTTGGGAAATTGGTTTTTTTGGATGTCTATGATAACCAGATTGATAAAATAACGTCTCTAGATCGTCTTTTTAGTTTGAGGGTTCTTTTAATGGGGAAAAACAGGTACCTTCTTTAATTATTTTTTTTTAGTTTGTTTTGGTTTTTTTGGGTTTTTGCAGATGAGTTAACAATTAAATGCTTTTCAGGATAAAAAGGATCGAAGGACTTGCGAATCTCGTAAAGCTAGAGGTTTTAGATTTACATGGAAATAGAATTTGCAAAGTATGTGGCCTAAGTAATTTAAGTGAACTCAAAGTGCTCAATTTGGCTGGAAACCAAATAAAATGTATTGGCCAGACTGATTTCCAGGGTTTAGTGTCACTAAGGGAATTGAATTTAAAAAGAAACCGATTGAGGAAATTGTTAGGGTTTCAAAATACGCCAAAGTTACAAAAACTTTTTCTCGGAAATAATGATCTACAAAGGTGAGAATACAGTATTGAAGAAGAGAATTCAAAAAGTCCTTTTATACGTATGATCATAAAATGAATTCTTATTTTAGTGTTGAAGACATGTCGTCGTTAGCCGAGGCAACGTGTCTCATAGAAGTATCTTTAGATGCGAATCCTGTAGCATTAGGTGGAGACTGCACACCATTTTTAGTTTCCTACCTTCCTAATTTGCTGACTCTTACCAATATGCATGTGACGGAACAAGTAAGTGTGGACTAAAGTAGAAATAAATATTTTTGTTGATTCTTATTGTATCTGTTATATTTGATTTTAAGGTTCGAAGGGCTGCGATGGCTTGGAGAAGCAACAAAGAAGCTGCTCACGCAGCATATTGTGCACTTGGAGGAACAGCTCAGCAAGCTGCCCGTAGAGACCAGATTATTCACAATGCTCGAACTAACTGGGAGTTGTTGAGGTATGTGCAAAAATCAGGTATACTTCCACATTTACAACATGAAAAATTATAAAAATAAAACTCTTTCTTACTGTTAACAGGTCTGAAAATAAGTGTTTTGCTAGTCAATCCAGCCTAACAAAAAATGTTAACTTGGAAAAAGAAATCGTTCTTGAAGCTTCTACTGCCGTAACTCAAAATGATAGTGCTCAAAATATAGATATAGCAGCACTTCCAGATGTTGTTGCTTCTTTAAGGAATGCTGAATCTGATGAATTCGACTCTAAAAACAGCAGTGACACAAACACTAAAGCTTTTTCTGACACCGGACACTCTCGTCCTCCAACAAGGAAATTACAAAGGAGTAACACTGCTATCCGGAAAACCCAAGAAAAACGGGTTAATTTCACAGAAAGAAGTGCTTCTCAGGACACAGATATTTCGCATTCCACATCTACTAGTAGTGAAATTAGGCTTCCTCCTATTTTGTTACCAATAATCTCGTCTTTAGAAAACGTTAAACTTGCTGACAATGTGGAACCAGTATTGAAAAGATGGGAAAGCATTTCAAGCGTTGAACCAATAGTTGATTCATCATTCAGTTCACTGCCGTCATCTACTAGTGATAGTGACGAAGAAGCAAATAAAAGACAATTTCGTCGTGTTCCCACTACCATGCGACGCAGATCTAATTTTAGCGCAATGCGTTCTCAATCAGTTTGTGATCCAGAAAGCAGGAGATTCAAAGCAAACACAAAAAACTCTGATAATAGTGAAAACGCTAGTAATATTTCTAGTAGCACTAACGTAGGATCCGTTATATCATCAACATCTGGAAGTGATCATAATAACAAAATTCTAAGAAGAGAAGGATCAGTCAATAGTAGACTAAGTAACAGAAACATTCGAAGTGCAACAATCACACGTAGAAGTGAAAGGGCTGCATCTGCTAATCGAGCATCTACAGCGAGAGCGAAGTCTGGAAAAAGTTTATCCTATCTTAAATCCTCCGAACCTGTTCCAAAACCTATGCCCATTTCGAAGGATAGAGAACAAGGCTTGTATCATGTGTATTTGTATAAGTATTGTTAAACCTCACTTAGATAAATATAATTTAATCAGAATTTTCATTAACAGGGGTAGACTACTTAGTGGAAGTAAGTGACGGAGTAGTAAGCGCATGGGGAGCTGGGGCAGTGCGAAGATTAGCAAGAGATTGGGAATGGGATCGAGCAAGAACAGTTACTAAAGCAGCATTTCACTATGTACACTTCAATGCAGTTGCTCAGTCATTGCCTGATTTAAAAGCCAAGTATGAAGTGACTTTGATTCTGGATGTTGTTGATACAGTACCTAGTCTCCTTAACCAAAATTAACTAGAGAAATTTAATATTTTCAGATTTCCTAACGTATGTCAACTGTCAGTTAGAGCAACAGGTTTACAATGGCTTGGACAGCTACATGCTCTAGCAGAGTTACGTGGGATAACAAGCCTTACAATAGTTCCTGAAGGAAATCCGATCCACACAAAAACATGGAGAGAATATGCTATTTATAGACTCGCACATTGGGGTCTAAAGGTGATCAATGACGAACCTGTAAGTGTACCTGTGTTCTAAGGATAAATGTAAAATTTCACTTACTCTTATTAAAGAAGCGACGTTAATTATTCAGGTAACAGATGAAGAACTAAAATTTGCAAATCAAACTTTCCAAGGTTTGAGTGATATTGTCTTGAGAGCTTTGCCAGACGCACCCCTCCAACCACTTCTGTCCAGACTTGGCAAGAATGGCAGTAGTTCTGCTAGCGCCAAATCTTGGCTAAAAGCTGCGGACCCAGCACTCAGAGATGTCATAGCTAAAGAAGCTCTTCAATATAAAAAAGGAAGTGTTTCCCAGGTACGTTAGGCTTCGTTAAATAAAATCCATGTCATATCCATACTTTTACTATTAATTTGAAAGTAACCCTATATATTTTATCTTTCACGATCAAACGGAAAAGATTTCTCTTGGTGGGTTGAAGGACAAAGCTAAGTTTTGTTTTCGAAAAAGAGCGAAATCTATTATATGTGGATGAAATTGCGACCAACCAAGAGCTAGGATAGGATAGGATTTAATTTTTTTTTCTTCATTTTATAGGAAGACATGAGTTGGCGAGTACGGGGTCGCGGTCAGCTATCACACGCCATCGATTTAGCTTGTGGAGCGGCTCAACGGCTGAGAGTTCTTGAACTTCAATGGCAGAACATTCTAGTAGAAATGATTGAGGACGCTTTAAGGGACTTTTCCAATATGGAAGTGCATGTTAAAGAACAACTGCAGCTCCTAATGGAGACTATGTAATTTTTAATACGTAGGACCAATAACTTTGGCCGTTATGTGGGTATAATGTTGATATAATTACTTTGTTAGTATCCATAATATTTACTTTTGTATTTATGTCATTACAGAGACAAGTAACGAATTAGATTGTTTGTGTAATCTATGACAGAAGATACAGCTATGACAGATTTTAACAAACATAAACAATGTTAGGTATGTAGGTACACATATATGCTCTTACGAAGCAAAATCTGATACTACAAACTAGTTAAATCAGGCTAAAATATCAACTCTCACAAAAAATGGGAAAGGTCTAGACTACGAATGCGGATGAGGGCCTCTAAATCTAAGTCTTATCAAACAAAAAAGTAAGTTTAATATTAAATAAGAAGACACACAAGATAAAATTTATATTCATCGCTATTTACTTTATATCTCAAGAATTATCATTTATTAGTATTAACTGTAGATATAGATGATCATGAAGAGTGAAGTTATTATTTGAATAAAATAAAAAGTAGTTACTTTAAGATTAAATACGTAGGCAAGTCATTCGATACGCACAGTACTGGGAGTTTTACATAATCAATGACCAATTGATTTAAATAACACACTGGTAAAAATATAGTATTTTTTTAAATAGACATTGAGTATTAAACCGATTATTCTAAAGGCAATGTTAAAACTAACAAAAATTCATTGTTTTGTACTGCAAAGCAAACCTAGATCAAGTAAGATAAACTTTTAAAATATGAACTGAACTACGTAGTTAATACCTACATATTAAGAAATTGCTCAAACACTTTTCTAAAATGCTAAATTGGTAGGATTGTAATTTTATATGTGTTTAGTGCCTATAATAAAGAATAAATGTAGTTACACTTTTATAATAAATAACCAAATCTCATTACTCTTTTATTAATTGTTATTTTTGGGTTTCTCAGGTACCCAAATCTTGCTTATGGTAGCAGGTTTGACTAACAATTGGCCATCTGCAGTTTTTTTTGCTTTACTATTTACTTTTTTGAAGCCAGCTCTACGTCTACGAGGTTATAATGCTAAAATTCATATCACACCCCTCTCCACATATTCCGACTCCGGAGTGGTATGAAGCAGGTGCTTATAACAATGCACACTTCGTATGATCTCTATATAATAGCCATTACCAGAGGGTAATAGGAGAGCCTATACATCAAATTTATCGCAAAAATTTTAGGTACTCAGTTGTAGGTACTATGATACTTAGGACGGTCAGCCACTAGCTGTCGTTAGCAGCCGCGCGTAACTTCTCGAAACTAAGTGTCCAGGCTTCTCATGACAGTTCTAAACTCGTGTTTGTAGTGAAAATCATGGAATTTGAAGAGCTGCTGCCTGCAGGAACTCCCAAGCATGCCAGCAGCACCGCGGGCAAGACAGCTGAAAACACGCGCGTGGCCGCCTGGCTGCTCGCGGCGAGTTTCAAGCGATACTGACAATCAATTTAGAACCTTTCAAGCAGTACTAATTAAAGTTAAACTATGTTTAAGTATCTAGATAAGATTTTATTTTCTATGATACTAAAAGTTCTGACCGCACCGCTGCCAGCCGCAGCCATTCCGGTCAGAATCACAGACAAATGACAGTACTTAAGTCAAAATATTAATTCCGCAAGGAATGCCAATAAAAATAAAAATTTCAAAAACTAAAACTCAACTGCTTAGTTTTTATTTACTTTATTCTAAATATTGGAGTTGTAGTAATGTTAAAAAAGAGAATTATCTTCTAAAAGAGTCAATCTTCTAAAGTAGGTAGGGAATTTACGAAAAGGTCTCAAATGTGCCTACAAATATGATGGGCCTCACACTTATAGGCAAAAGCATCAAATACCGGAGCAAATACCGGATTATCTTTTGTAGGCTCGGATAAAAAAGTGTTTTCTCATTTGAGAAGTTATTTTATACAAACTATTCCTAAATATTACTTGCACACATAGCCGCGAACAAGAACTAACCTTTGTTCTGGATGCTAGTTACTATCGATTGAAAATAGTTACTAAAAATTTACTTATCCAATTTACTTAATTTGATTCCATCAATTCAATAAATTCTTATTCTGAGGAATCAATTCACGTCACTTGAATTTGATTGATTGACTCAAGTTGCTTGATTGACAGTTACACAGGTACTTACTTTGTGCGGAAGCGTGATCTATATTGATTACTTTACTCACAAAACTATTGATAACTACGTTGTTTTATTAACCATATTGATTTCAAAGTACCTTAAACTATAACAATACAGACAGGATTGCAGTTATCAAGCAATTCGAGGTAGCTATTACCAGCTTACCTATCGGTGTTGAGTATTTTGTTACTAGGCATAATTGTTGTTGCATTAGTGGGTAAGTGATCAATAATGGAATAAAACGTTTTTTATGAACAATATGGACGATACAGAAAGTACAACTTCGGCTGATGAAAACACTGGAAACTTGTGCGACAACCCAACGAGGGATACACTTGCAGAGGGCCTGTTGGGCCTCTTAAAACCTACTGTTGACCAACTCGACGATAGGGTACGAGCTACCAGGTAAATATTATGTTTTATAGATAAAAACAAACTTATTTGTAGTATCTCTGTTCCGGGGCTTGAGGCATTTAGTGATGTAGGCATATTTGTTAGTTCAAAAACTAAGTAATATAGCTAGTTCCCTACACAAATTGCTATAACTGTAGCTATGTTACTCTTGATGTTACTAAGACTAACCAATAGTTTTGGAACAAAATGTATATTATCAAAAATATGGACTAATATCCTAATTCTACAAACTTGATGTATTTAGTTAGTTTTAGTCAGTACTAGAACCATACAATATCAGTTCAGTATAAGTACTTAGCAGATATGTAACCTAATCATTGACCATGTTTGTAAAATCATTAAATTTTTCAGGATATCACAGTTAGAGCTAAAACAGCAGATAGACTCATTAAACGAAGAGCTGCTGAGGGTAAGGGAAGCTCTGAACAAGCACCCTGATCTAGATCCGTACGTCAAGAAACTGATAGCCTGTAAACACAAGGTTACGGTTATACTGAATGTATTGCAAGCTTCACAGGTAAACTATTTTACAAATATGACCTTGATGGTGCTGTGGTGTAAACAGCCGACTGCTACGCTAGAGGTTCCGGGTTCGAATCCCGGCGGAGGCGGGAGTGTGTGTTATTTGCAAGATTCATTGTTTCGCTTGCCGGTCTTGGATGTTGTATTCATATTTATTTAGTATATACCATATCGTTGATTAGCACCTGCGATACAAGTTCTTACAATACTTAGTGTAGGGCTGAGTCAATGTGTGTGTCGTGTTGTGGTTATTTATTTAACTGCTGTTATAAATTATGCTGTCAAATATAGGATATTTGACTATTCAAAAATGAATAAACTTTTGACTTGGTTAGCAAAACAAAGACAAAACATTTATTTTGAGGCTACAATTTATTAAAAAAAAAAAATGTTTTGAGCAGACAAGTAGTAAGTTTAAGCCACAAAATTTGGTGAATATCTATATTGTAGCCTATGGATTTGTGGTATTCAGTTTTGGCTTTCTGTTTTTAAGTTTTAAGTTTCATGTGTTATGATTGCCTGTTTTAGGATCGACTGAATGAAATAAGAAGATTGATAAGCAAAGAGAAAGGGGTGATTCCAGCTGAAGTTTTACAAATTCAGCAGGAACCAGAACAAAGTACTAGTGGTGTTGCAGTGAACCAAGGAACCATCAACTAATCATGGATACTCCATACCTAACACATATTGAAAAACTCACCTTCAACTTCATCTATGAACCATGTGAAGACAGTTTCCTATTAATTGATGCTCTTGAAAAGGACCTGGACTTACTGATAGCCAAAAAGCCCACTTTTTGCTTAGAAGTTGGCTCTGGAAGCGGTGTTGTCATAACTGCAATTGCTAAAGCAATACCAAACACATTCTGTATGAGTACAGACATAAACCAACTGGCAAGTCTTATAACTAAATCAACAGCTGAATACAACACAGTAATGGTAGATCAGATTGGCATGGATTTGGCAAGTGCATTTGTTGACAATAAGTTCGATATTATTGTTTGTAATCCACCTTATGTTGAAACAGAGTCAGAAGAATGTGGTAGTCGAGGCATTGCAGCTGCTTGGGCAGGAGGATTTAAAGGCAGAGAAGTGATTGACAGGTTATTGGAAATGGTACCAAAGAAGCTCGCTCCCAACGGAATATTCTACCTTTTGCTTGTAGAAGATAACATTCCAGAAGAAGTGATAAACATTATGGCAAAACATGGATTCAAGTCTGAAACAGTGTTGAAAAGGAGTGCAAGAAATGAGGAACAATTGGTGTTAAAGTTTTTTACTTGATAAAATTTATGAATGTTAGATAACCATAATAAATGATTTAATTAATCAATAAATAAATTCTATGTCTTAAGGTTTTTCTTTACTGCTTCCCCGAATGCCTTGGCACCTTCCTGGTTTTCTTTATAACCTGGTAAAGTTGAACATTGCTGGACCCATCTTTGAATATTAGGGAAACTTGTTATATCCCAACCAACTGCCTAAAAATAAGTAAATTAAAGGTAATGTCAATGTTAAAAGTGAAAAGTATATTTGTTCTGATTTTACATACAATGATGCTGGATATTGATGCATAAATTGATGTATCTGCAATAGTTGGAGTATCACCAGCCACCCATTTACTGTCCTTGAGAAAACCTTCCAGAAACCCCAGGGTTGTGTTCAGATCATCTTTTAATGGCTTCTTGATTTCAGTTTCACCAAGAAATAGTATCGGAAACTGGAAATTACTAGTTTTTATCAAAACTTATCCATCATAATAATAACAAAAACTTTTTTACTTTATAATAACTTACGCAAATGGCTCTAATTTTGACGTAAATAGACGAGCTATCGAAATATAAACGCTGGTCGATCATCGCACGTTTTTTCAAATCTTTTGGGTACCATGAATCGTCTTTACCGTACTTGTCAGCCAAGTAACATGCTATGGCCCGGCTTTCCCATACGACAAACCCATCATCATCTAAAGTAGGCACACAATGCTGCGGGTTTATCTTAATAAAACTTTCCTTCAGTTGCTCTTTTTTAAATAAATCTACGATCTCAACTTCAATCGGAACCCCGACACACCTTGCTGCCAACAAAGCACCTCTAGATGGGCCACTTATAGGAAAATGATATAATTTTGCAGGCATTATAATTAAATTTTAAATTTGTATGTCCCTACAACTTTGGTACAACCACTTTCTCCAACAAAAGTTTTGTATTGTGTGTCAAAAGTTTAGCTCGAGTTTAAGTGGTTTTTATACAAACAAAATTTATTTTCTACTAGAGCTGTCCAGACGGATTAGCGATTGAAAATGCTTTTGTCAATCGTTTTATCAGACAATTGACATGATAATATGCATTTTGACTAGACATTTGTCTGACTTGACACGCGATTTATATAGATCAAGTTTTTATTTACATTGATTTTTTAATATGAATAAGAAAAAATGCAGGGTGTGTTTAAAAAAAGGAAAGTTCGAAAGTATATTTTGTAAACAAGGAATGGAATCAATTGCCGATAAAATTATGTCATTAATAGACATTTCTGTAAGTTATATTACTGAAAATCAGTCAATATTAAATTAATGGTAAATTTTGAAAAATCCATGCATTACTTATAAATTTTATTTTATTTTCAGATATATCCTGATGATGGACTCCCTTCTAGAATTTGCAATAAATGTTTATGTAACTTAAACATTTCTATTGAGTTTGTTAAATTGTTTAAACAATCAACTTTGAAACTTAGAGCTGGAAGTAACAAAATTGGTGTAAAACCAAGATGTGCAAATGAAAATAATTCCAATGGAAGTATTAGTAATAGTAGTCCAGATGACATAGAAAATGCTTCAAAAATTAAGGATCTAGAAAAAATACCAACAAACTTAAAAATAGAAACAAACACACAAGACATAAAAGTCTTAGGTTTTGAAGTCAAAACTGTCTCTAAGCCACAATGTTTTGTTTGTGGAAGGATAATGTCCTCTAAGTATGTTTTTGTATAATTAAAATTTAAAAATTCAAAAAACTTTTCCTAAACTAACATAATTTATAAAACATTTAAAGTAAAGTTTCAGGTTGAAGTATCACTTGAGAACTCATACTGGGGAAAGATCTTTTACATGTGAAATATGCAGTAAACAGTTTGTTCTGAAACAAAGTCTTCAGTTTCATATGAGGACACACACAGTTAGTATTTTTTGGGAGGAAAACTTAAACATTATTTTTTACATTTACCTTATACCTATTATACCTGGTTTTTTGCAGGGAGAAAAGCCATTTGTTTGCTCAACCTGTGGTGCAAAGTTTTCTCACCCTACAAGTTTATTAGTTCACAACAGAATACACACGGGACAGTGTCCTTACAAGTGTAAGCTATGTCCTAGGGAGTTTTACTCTGTAGGTGCTTTGCAATATCATACTAAGTGAGTTAACATTTTATTTAATTGCCATGTTGCTAATTAAGCTTGGTTGAAAAAAGCCTTCATTTTAAAAATTTTAGGAAACATACTGGAGAAAAAGACAATGAATGTGAAACATGTAAAAAAAGGTTTACAGGGCGAAGCGACTTAAATAAACATCTTAAAATCCATACTGGTGAGCGGCCTCATGTTTGTAGTACTTGTAAAGCTGGATTTAAACGAGCGGCACACTTGAAAGAACACGAAAAACGTCTTCATAATCATAATGAATCAAATCAGGCAGTTCAAGTGGAAAACAAGAAATGAAACAATTTGAAATAAAAAACATTTAGCTATTCTTAATAAACTGGTTATTGATTGTAGTATTATTGTTTAACTTTTCTGTGAATAATTTTCTAAGAAGGTAAAATTATAATTAAAACCAATGAGGTTTATCATGGATATATTAAATGATTACTTATTATTTACTTTACCAGAATCTCATGGCAAATAGGGAAATCAAAATTTGGAAAGGGTATTGCTAGGGAAATTACTATAAACAATCTTAATACTATTTATTTTTACTTATCTTTATGTATCTTTTAAAATATAATTTAAACATTAACTTTTAAATTAATTTTAACTTAATTTTAATTTATTAATGCAAACGTTTTAATTTATTCCGTCTTGCTTGGTGAAATTGTTTTCGATTTAATTTTTCATTTCACAACATCTTTGCCTCTCCTGTACCAATTTAAGAGAAATTTCGTTCACTTTATTTTCTGTTTGCCTATTCTTCTCTTCTTACTAGGTGCAAAAAAGTGGTTTATTCGATATTTTCATGAAAACATTTTTACAAACTGAAAATTCAGTAATAGTTAATAGATTTTCGAAATCAAAATATTTATCTTAAGCATTATCCTTAAAACTGCAAGTTGCACGTTATTATCGTAATTACTACGCTTATTTATTTGCCATGATTATTTTATTCGTGTTTGTTTCATCACTACAATGACGCAAAATGTTTTTCTGAATAAATATATGACAAAATCGAAAACATCCGGAAATTAACGATTCAATTCTCTACTTATTTTTAGTAGCAATTCTAAATCTGAAGCTAGCTTCACGTTATTTAAAACTCGAAATTTGAAACGTTAACGTTTCTAGAAGATTTTGTGTGTGTAGTGATTCGGATTATAATACAATTTCTTAGGCAAAAGTTTAGAATTTTGAAGTTATCTAGTGTTGCTTTTGTCTGAATATACACAAGTGATTATACAGTAATTCTGGAAGAGTTATCCCTGGAATTTCTTTTAAAGTGCCGGTCACTATGTCTGCTAGAGATATTTATTATTCGGAGAAATATTACGATGAAGAACATGAATATAGGTAACCCATATCAATTGTTTTTTCTTCTATGATATTTGTTCAAGAAAATAAATTATGCCTTTGTCACTTAACCTAACTTATTGTTGGGGGTCTTTGTGTACATAATTCTTGTTTTTTTCATTAAATAAATACTATCATAAAACTGATTGCTGCTTTGAAATTATTGTTGTTTTGCATAAATTCTATTAAGAAAGTAAAACTTTTCAAGATCTAAAGTAAAATAAAAGCTTGTACAACATTGTTTTCTTTTGTCATGTCATGTCAAGGCACGTTGTTCTTCCGAAAGAAATGGCTAAATTGGTACCAAAGAACCACCTGATGACGGAGCAAGAGTGGAGAGGCATTGGAGTCCAACAGAGCCAAGGTTGGATCCACTACATGACCCATCAGCCAGGTATGAGAATACACAAACATTTCAAAGGTATAACTTAAGACTTCTCCTTCAGTCAAAAGATATGGTGAAAGCAACTCTATTTATAATATTTATATCCTATAAACTTTTATATTACATCAAACTATTTTACGGTTCATATCAGAAAATTAATTTAATTGAACCATGAAAGTCATTTTTGAATTGTCTTGTCATGCTTGTGTGATTTATTTCAGAGCCTCACATTCTACTGTTTCGAAGAAAGAAATCACCAGAAACTAAGTGATATTTTGAGGAAGCAACTGTACAGCTCATCTATGAGATTAGATTTATGTTAGTTCTAACATGCTCATAACAAATTATACTTTTAATAACAACAATAGACAAATAGATCAGAAATATTTATTGTTGTTTTTAAAATATTTTAATTGTGTCATAAAAAACTAGAGAATCTGCGGGCAGTTTTGTATTTTTTAAATAATAATGATGATTTAGGCATTATTTATGTTAAAGGTTTGTTATGAGTTTTTAAATCTCCATTCCATATTGTATAAGTTTTAACTAATTTAGTCTACCACCAAATAGCATGCAGGAAAAAGGATGTTATAGTCAATACATCTTACATTTTGTAGTCATCACATTACAGTAAAAAGCATGGGATGCCATTCTTTTACTATAAAATCAACATTGAAATTTAATAATGCATCTTAAAATAATCTTAACTAAAAATATTACCTACATATATACTTCTAAAAGTTGTATAATTATTTTTAAGGTTAATATAATCAGTGATTGCAGTAGGTGTTTTATCAGTTGAGACAAATTTTAAAATTAGGACAAGTGCCTTTTCTTGGATTTTTTTTAAATTCTGAAGTTAGATTCTGCTTTTTTTTACAAAATTTATGTTATATAAGTAAATCAAAAATATGTATGTAAAATATGTAGTTAACTGTAAAATATCCTGACTATTTACTTACCCAATTTAAAATGGAATTAACTGTATCTCTATATCTTGGTTGTATAGTATTTAATGTTATTTTCTAGTTTTTATTTGTCAGTATCTAAAAATCCTTGGCCATGACAACTTTATTATGTTTGATCACTGATTATAATGTGTATGTATATGTGTTTATCTGTTTTATAAGATTTTGTGAAGCACAAAGATGGTTTAGAAGCATTAGTAGAGGCATTTGTTTTAAAATCACTACATTGTAACATTCATCCAGTATATGTATAGTTAACTTGCCATAATAAAAAAAACTGTTGTAATAAAAAGAAAGTCCCAGTGCCTTGTATAAAGTCATTAATGTGATTTTAATTTTGTGATAGTAATAATACAACCTGCAAGTACATTGTAGAGGTCCAATGTAATTTGAATTATATGACAATAAAATATAATCCTAAGAATTTCATGTTTGTGTTTTTGAAACAGCAGTGTAATCAAATCTGTGTTTACTGCTTATTGGATTTAATAAAATATTTGGTGCTACATGTTTTTCCTTTTTCATCAAATAAAAGTATAAACCTTATAAAGGCCTTTTGAAATGTCTATGACAATTTGTATTGGACATTTTTATAATAATAATAATTTATTTATTTCAGTAAAAAATACAGTTTTTACATTTTCCTTTAATGGAGGCCTTCTTTTAAGTATAAAAATACCTGTGTCAGAAGGTCTCGCTCTTCTACACTCGCTCTCGCTAACTTACAGAAACAGATATTAAATTTATATCCATGAAATAGAAAATATAATTAACAATAGCATAGTCAGTGCTAGCTTGAGTGCTGTCTAGCTATAATTATTAGGCCTGAGGGGGAATTATGTTTAAATAGATGTAACATTTTCAAATGTGACTAGAATTGTTATTTAGGGTGTAACATGATTCCTTAAAGTAATATTTAAAATATTTAAATAATGTAAAAAGATATAAATTCAAAGTACTGCATTAAATAGATACTTTTATTTTCTTTTCTTTTTAGCACTAGGGGAAAGTGATGGTAATTTGGTGGTATCAGTTGCATACTCCATGGGCTCCACTTTGATATCATCAGTTGACACTGTGTCCAGCAGGTCAAGGTTCAGCTGTTCCTGCTCCAGGCTATGAAGCATCTGGAACCCTGGCTCCAGGGAGGGTGTGAATGCACCATCTAGTGCAGCAGGGAAGTGCAACTCCGGAACTTCTTCTAGTTTCAACTGTGGAGCAATGTCCCCAACGGCTAGAGCTTCACACTGAGCTCTTAGGTCCTCACAATTCTTCTTTATCTTAGAATGGTACTGAACTACCCTTGTGACATAGAAGTCATGCAAGTTCCCAACATTTAAGTCTGCAAAGACTTTAGATATGACATCAGGAAATCCTGACTTGAGACCTCCTGCTTCCTTGTCAACAACTGTGCGAAGAAGTTTGCAGAAGTTTGTCATGTAAAGGTCGAGAGCGTCAGTAACGGCGTTCATGACAGTCGTCGAGCAGGTCGCAATGCCAACATGCCCTAACGCTATCGCTGCACATTGCCGCAGGGCCCGCTGGTGGCTTTCCTGAGTAAAAGGGAGAATAACAGGGCCTTTCCCTAAAGAGAAATCACAGTATTCTTTCGGAAGAAAGTTTATGGGTGGGGTGATTTCATGTTCGTAGTTTAAAGGCGGCTCCGGCGGCATCGGCGGCAAGCTTAATGAATCAATGCGCGCACCTTCGAACACCGCGTTCTCAGTTTGATCTAGTATTGCCTGCAGCTGTCTGGAATAAGCATGCAGCTGTATCGTGTGTGTGATCAAATTTTGTTCCGGCAACTCTATAGGAGAAGACTTAACAGTGATGGGGATCTCGGGAATGTTTTGCATGCCAAGTTCTATGATTGGGTTGAAATTAACAGTCTGTATTACTGACTCATCTTCGGAATCCTGTTGGAATTCACCCCATAATTTTCTTGCAGCCATATCTATTTAAAATAAACTTTTAGATTAATTAGGAAATTGATTAATAATCCATTTAGAAGTTTATAAACCTCAACTCCAAATCACAACACAACAACGTCCAATTGTCAATGTCACTGATTTTTCTGACTTCTGTCAGTTCAGTAATTTTTTTAGACAGAAAGACAAGGCAGAAACGTTATGTCCATTGTAGCTTAAATGTTTTAATTCGAAGGGCTTAATTTTTTTTTATTATACAGTTTCTTAAATGAAAAATTCAATTAGTTTTTCCTTCATAGTATTTACTATTTTACATTTAAATTCAGTTGCTCACCTTTTGGCAAGTCACCAGTCACCGCGAGCAATCGTTTTCGATTTCACATCGTAAGTTTTTGGTCAACCGTCAACCTTTTTTTTGAATCTACAGACTTTTAGGGGTCGCCCTAACGTTTTGTGGCCTTATGTTATACACCGAATAGCTAGAGTATTTAAGTATAGGAACGGGCACCCTTCCGGCTGAGGGCCTAGTGCCTTTTGCCGTCATGCCACCCTATAGTTATGCCACTGGTTTAAGTAGACACCTTCAGGAAAACCCGGTTCATTATCATAAACCCTAAACTAGTAGGTATATCCGTAGGTAGGTAGGTACATCCTCGGTAGCGCACTTGTGTAAACAAACTGCTACCGCTACGCTAAATGTTCCGGGTTCGAATCCTGGTGGGGGCGATCCTTTGTGTTATTTGCAAGACGCATTGTTTCGCTTTCTTGACTTGGATGTTGTGTTTTTATCTATGCAGTATTGTTGCTTATCTTGTAACGCAGGCATTTGATCTTAGTGCAGGGCTGTGGTTATTTATTATTATGATCTAGTATCAAGTTTTTTAGTTGCATAACCTGCCTAGTACCTAATAAATAACACAATAAATATAAAACAAAAACGTATCGGATGTACCAATAATTGCAGTTGCATTCCTGGTAAGGTCGCGAACGTAAATTGTTGTAATTGATATCAATAGAGTTGCATCTAAACAGGACACTATTTGCTACGATCGCGTATCAAATAACGATGTCATACAATTGGCACACTCGCTAGCTTTCCTACTCTTATTAGATCATGCATATAAATATATTTTCATAAATATAATGTACATAATGATGGTTATTCGTCTCTTATTTTACCATATATCTAATTGCGTAAAAATCCGACTTTGAAAGAAAATTGAAACTTGCTAAGAAAAATTTGGTACTTCTAATGAAATTTTCATTTTTTATTCCTTCTGATAAATCCTCTTGTTGTAGATCAAAGTTTAAGAAACTCGGCCTATAACAACTACCACACCTACTATATATATATGAGGTTTGTAATTTTGTTAGAAAACCTGAAATCAATCTTGTGTAATCGAATATTCTAATCCCTTGTAATTTCAAGGACTCAACGCTATCTATAAATAAGTTAATGAAAACAATTTTTTTTTTCTTAATTTCCAATAGAGCTGAAAATTTCGTCTGTGACGGTGCGATTTTAACTAACAATAGACAATAACGCGGGACTACAAAATTAATAAATTTTACAAAAAACTAATTAACTAACGATTCTCATCTAATGTATAGTGATTTTTCGCGTAATTGCGATATCACCGATGAATTTTAACATTTACAAAAAATCTATGACCTCAAAATATTTTTTATACGATCAGACTATTATAGAATTGTAATATGTTTAATAAAATTTTATTGTAGAAGCAATTATTATTATTTGACATACAATATAAGTTGGCCTATTTTTATTAAAAATTAACTCTGCAAAAATTTGTAAAACAGAATTAATAATACCTTTACTTATGGTTATTCATACATTTTCTATTTTATTAATTCATTTATTTTAATAGTTTATTGAATAGTGTGAAATTTAATTCTTATTATAACTGTAATAAATAGAATGTTAATCAAATAAACGAATATAAAATATTTATATATTTTAATACTAAAAATGGCGTAACAGTACTTGACAAGTAATGACAGGTTTAAATTTGCCACTCTTCATATTTCAACTGTCTGCGCGTAGATGAGAAATATGATTTGTGACTTCCACGACATTTTCCATAATATCATAGTTATTTAAATCATGAAAACTAACGTTGCATGTAAAAGTTTAGTTACAAATACGTACTAATAATAATAGTACTAAAATCAAAAACCATCCTAACCACTACGAGGGCGACTACGAGTTAAAATCCGTAGTACCCCACGCCTACGGAATTTCCTAATACGAAATCCGTGGGCATTTTAAGTGGAACTTTTGTCTTTCATTCACATATTAAGTATAATAAGAGTAGGATCTGTATATATACTCGTATTGCGTTGTAATGCCTTCGTATATACATACGTTCATGACTATGTACGTATGTTCATGACTACGAGTAGTACGTACATTAGAAGGCGCGGTCGCACGTCCTATGTCAGCTTTCATTCAGCGGCAGGAGCGTCACAGGAAGCTGAGCCACAGATCAATCGCGTCCCTCCCCCCTCTCCCTACCCCCCTCTACAGGATCCAAGGAACTCCAGACTGCGAGGCCGGTCCCGCCATCAGTCAGGTCCCAGCTCTTACCGCGCTCGGTCGCGTCTCGCGCCCCCGCTCTCAACCGACGCCAACGATCTCAGATATGCGGTGTTTATCACAGAAAACGAATTGAGTGCTCCGAGTTGACCGTACCAGATAATCGACTTGACCACGGTACGTGTTTGCATGAGGGTTTTGGTTCACTAAGCATGATCTAGCCCTGGGAAAAGGTGCTGCGCAGTATAGGAACAAAAGTACCCCACGGAATCACCACTTGTTGAATTTTCTTAAAATCTTGAATGGAGGCGATGTCAACGAAATTGTTTTAAAATATCGAAATTCAAATGTTTTGTTAGTTAATTGGGTCCTCAGCCAACTTCCTTTGTAATTAACTTCGTTTTATGACAAATTAGCAAATCTCAGAGTTCGAAAGATTAGTATGAATAAGCCGATTGGACCATATCTATTTATAGTGTTGTTTTACATCTTAGAGATTAAATAAGTAAAAGGCGGAATTGTCTATTTGTAGACAAATGCTTACAGCTTTGTAGATAATTACTATGTTTATTAACAACGTTTGTAAAAAATTTAACATGATTTTGTTAAGAGTACGACACATGCAAGTAACTACCATACATTAAATAGCGCAAGATTGTTTACACTAATTTAATTTTAATGCCAGCATTATATGTCGACAGTTGCACAGACTTATCATTTTAAAATATTTTTGGCATTCGTAATAGCTACCTCGCTTTCAATGTAATTATGTACATTGCAGTCGCTTAAAACCAAACGGATTTGATGTACCTTCTAAAAACGTTAGCACCTGCCAACTTTTATTTCTCTACAGAAATATTCTCTACAGAAAAATAAAAGTACAGTTACCATTGGGCTGTTAAAGGCAAAAATATAGTTCCAAGAGTATGTCCATACAATTCTTTCGTTCACTTTTCCTTGGCTGATGGCCGGAAGCGCCTGTTATCGCAAATTGTGTTAGGCAAAGTTCGTTACGCGTAATGCGTTTAGTTCCTACTTTTAGAAAATCTAACCTTAAAATTGAGACATAAAAATCAAGAAATCGCTGCAGATGACACAACAAATATCCAGTATTTTTCCGATTAAGATATGCTTTCTATTAAACATATAAATAAAATTAAATATTTGCATAATTCACGAAAAACAGGATGACTTTTTCCTGCCACGTGAGAAGCATGTGTTGATGATTCTTAAACCTTAATCTCTGAGGTAATTGCTATTTGAAAATAAAATCGGTCAAGTGCGAGGCGGTCTCGCGCACCGAGGCTTCCAAACAAACTTGTAGGTTTTACATAAGTAGACAGTAATTTCATCACGAGAATCGAATGGTGTTTTTTTCCGTTTCTTCCGTATTCGGATTTTATCCTTTTCTAGTAGTCTCTGACAAGGCTTTTTACAAAATTGTATGATTCTAGGTCAACGGGAAGTTCACTGTAGGTTTTGATTCCCTTTGCGAATGTTTGGGAAATACAACATAAACGGTCATACTAGTATATTTTGAATGCGTAGACTTAGAGAAAAGGGGTTTGACCGGCCGACAGACGGATGGACAATGAAGTAATTTATAACAAGTTACGGAACCCTAAAAAAAGAACCAGCATTCGGAAATCTGAGACTCTAAGACTTCAAGTATATTACAAAAAAGGGCAAGAGAGGGAAAAGTTAATCACTAAGAGGATGTTTCCCTTTCCTTGCAAAATTTTGTGTATAAAATTGAGGTAAATAATTTCAAGTCGACAAAGCTCGAGCTTAATATGTTAAGTGGGACATTAAAGGCGTTTGATGTCGAATTGAGTGTGAAAATGGCGGTTTTTGTCCTCAAACTTGAGAAATAAAGAAACATTTCTCGTACAAAAAGAAAATCAGCAGAAAAGGTTAGAGAATTTTTTGTCACTGTTTATATATGTTATCTTTGTATTCATTTTTTTAGAGGACACATATGGTAACAATTTGTAATATTATAAGCTGTGACTTATTCGGAAACATTATTATGAAAAATAATTTTGGCACTTTACATAGTTACAAAAGGTTAAGATTTACGATACAAAACATTAAAATCAATACAGTCCAAGTAAATAAAAGTTAATACCGAGATTTCAAACCCATCACTTTCTTCAGATTTTGAAATAATTTTCTTAAAACCAAATTTAAACTATTTTCAACGTCTGTTAAGGTATGCTTTGGCATTAGCGAAGAAATAATTTCGTTTGTGTTGAATTTTTTATATGTTTGACAGGTAGGTTAACTCCCTTAGATTATTTGAAATCGCTATTTAATTATAAACTAATTATAAACGCTAAAGTTTGTAAGGATGTATGGATTTTTGTTACTCTTTCACGGAAAAATCACTCACTGGATTTTAATGAAACTTTACAATAATATAGCTGAAACATCAGAATAACACATACGCATATATATGTAATTTGTCCAGAATATAACGATAAATGTCAAGAAAATAAAAATCCTATCGAACCATTTACGACTTCTACGCGGACGAAGTCTCGGGCAAAAGCTCTTTAATAATGTAAAGAGATCAATTTAATGAAACCCGCGTTTTATTATATTTTAATAGTCCTTTTAAAGTTTTAAAAAGCTTTTATTCTGGTATAAATTGGTTACGGAAGCCGTCGCTGATTGAAAGCTCCCACCTCATTCCATTAAACATTTTCAGCTTTGTTTACAAGAACATCAGTATTTAAATTACCTACATTTTGTTTCAATACAAGTTGTTTTGTCACACATATTATTCAATTTTCCAAACCCTATGAACAGATATCAACAAAATTACGATAGAATTAATAGCTTAGGCAAAGCATGACATTTTAGAGTTTTAATGGTAGGTACCTCATTTGTAGTATAGTAGGTACACATTCATAAATTATGTGAATCAGTCTCGTTCTAAGCATTTTATATAGCTAGTAACTAGCACTATACATATGTTTAAAATAATCATGAACCATTTGGTCTACATACTTATACGTGTATTTTTTTTCATATCATAAAATAAGAAAAGAGAAAAATAAATATCTATTGTGTTTACGAGGAAAGACGTCATAATAAAGTAATTGGACTACTTGCACAATAACAGATTTCATTTCCAGTTGCAGTGAGGTAAAAAAGTTTGAAATTGGCTATTTGCACCGAACTTTAGTGGAGGGTGGAGTTGAAGTAGCGAGGGAGGGATACTCAACAAGTGTTCTTGAATACTAAACTTTACAGCTAGCGTTCAACGCCTAGACATAGTCTAGAAAATAAAATAGATTCTCTTTCTCTTTGAATCTGGTTTTATTTGCCATTTTTATTGAAATCATTTGTGTTTAAGACTGCCGGTAGTATATTCGGGCACGTAGCCTGTCCTTCATTGCGCAGCTTGGCTTTCAAGACATGGGTAATATGTTCCGATACGTAGCCTGTACCTGCGCACCTGCATTTTTCTTTTCAAAAAGACAGCACTGTCGAGTCTGTTGATCTTGGTTAACTGGAGTTAGAGTAGAGGGATAGAATGTGACTGTCGGTTTCTTAAAAATACTTAAATTAGAATTCAGAGTTGCACCAAATCATTGTTTATTTATCTCTTGTTATAGCTGCTTGTGTCTTATCTTATCTCTTGTACATAATAGTGCAATCCAGTTAGTATAGATTCGGCAAACACTCCGCACGCGTGCAACTCGCAAGCTCTGCGCAATTGTTTCTCTTTAAATGCTTTTTAGGGTTCGCAACCCAAAGGGTAAAAACGCTATCTAAACTAAACTTTTTTATTTCTGTTGCCGATGAATCAAAAAATACTAAATTAATAAAGAAATTACTAGTAAAAGGGGGCTCCCATACAAGAAACGTGATTTTATAGAAAATGTTTGCTTGCTCCAATAAGTTTTATCAAAGTATCCAACTGAAAAATATATTGAATTTATATGATGGTGTCATGTACGAGTCCGGCTCACACTTGACCGGTTTTATTGTATTCTACAGAAATCACTAGATATCAAGATCTAGCTTAGGGACTGCTTTCCAACGACTAGAGCTTAATTTTGCCGCTATACATTTTTTCCATCAATAAAACAGTTGTAGAGTATTCGTTTAACACCAAATAGATGGTAGGCTTGTTTGGATCTATTAAAAATGCATTTTTAAAAACATATTAGTTATCAACTACAAAAAGGCAAAATGTAGTCAAGTAAAATAAACGGCTGCGATTCAAACAGTAACTAAAAATTTGGTTGGATTTTCTTTGTTATAGTTGGTCGTTTGTTAGAGTTTTAAGAATACTTCACCTACATATGTATTCAAAATAAGAATGTAATTTACGAGGTGAAGTCGAAGAATAGGAAAATATAATTTTTGGAACACATACTCACTTTTTTCGAAATTTTAAGTAAGTTGACCATAAATAAGCGTTTGCCTAACTTGCGCAGTAACAAGGGCATGTGTTTTTCGAGGCTGTGGCGGACGAGAGTTTCGAAGTTACGCAAGGAAGACTTGTTGGTACAGCCACAGGTACATGGAAGTTTACTGTTTGTTGTTGTTTTCATGCTACTTAACAACAGAGATTACTTTTCTAAGAAACTTGAACGGGAACTGATAGGACTCATGGAAATATGTAGTATGTTTTTAATAGCGTTAGAAAATGAAGAAGAAAAACATACGATTTTAAACATAATTTAGTTACTAGTCTCTTACATTACCTGAAATAATCAAATTATTAATTTGTTTTATTATTTTAATCCAATCAGAAGATTTTGGTATCGTGGTATTTCGTACGCACAAATAGAAATGTTATTTCTATTCACATTAACAACAAAATAACTTGGTACAAGTAATAAACAGGCACAAAATTATTGAAGTAAATACATTTTTATTATTTATTTACGCATGGCACACTGGTACATAGTACATACTTACAGGATATAATAATACGTATATAATAATTCGGGAAGCAGAGTACACCTACCACTCTCTTAAACAGGATCATCATTGGTGTAATTCTGTTTATTTCTTAAGCTAAATAAATAAATGTTTCTTTCTCTTCTATCATTTTCTCCACTTCCAGAATTTTTCGTCTAAAATTATTTAAATAGAGACTTTACAATACTATTAACTAATAGACGTTAGTAAATGGAACGACCTCTGTTAAATGAGAATACAGTTTATGTGCTTAGATAGGGTTTTGGTGTAGTCTCAAGGGAATGAAAGGGTAAGACTTTTAGACTGAAATCCAATTACAGGGGTCGTGTAGATTTTAAGAGAGGACGCAACAGAATCGTGCCGTTAACGTAACAGTGTCTTGTTATAATCAAAGAAACTATATCAATGTTCAATATCATGTTTAAGATTTATTAGTTGGGAAATTATGAAGCAATTTGTTTTAGATGTTTTCAGTGGTTCGTAATGAACAAAAACACTTGCCATTACCGTTTTACTTGGACTAAAAAAGAACAAAGGTTTTCAAACGTACCCAAAAATGTCAATGTCATTACAAACGGCAGTTTCCCGCTAAAAATATGCATTTTCTACTGGAACTGAATTTGAAATCCGAAATTAATCGAGTGTCTACTCTGAAACAACGAAAATGGAAGTGTGTATTTCCTACTACGCATTTGCATCAAATTCTTACTCTGAAGACACCTACATATTCCTTTCGAAAGCAGTGTTACCATTGATTTTATCTTCGGTCGGTTTATCTGTCAGTCCGAAGTTACAGAGGAGAGACCCTGGACTTATAAGTTCTGGTCTCAGATTAATGATTGGTCTTCCTATGAGCGGCGTGTCTAATTATATATCTATGATCTTGCTTTAGTCTACGTCTTACTATAAGTCGGCTATAGTTTCGCTATGTCTATACTGCCCATCATATCTTGTGGGAGTGAAGTCTCTGGCATGACGAACGGTTAATCATGTTGAATTCGATTCAAGTATCTGCGTGTAGTCCTATTTGTTACCTAGATCTTGTGAAAACGAAGGGAAACTTCCGTGCCTTTAAAAGTTTTGTCACCAATATTACTAGTGTAAGATTTAGGTTAGTCTCTAATTTATCCCCTGTTCGTTAGTGGCATACCATGGTGTTTAGACGGTCAGGCGTCTCCTGACTGTCTCCCCTTTAGATTTTTGGGCCTCTGGGCCATTTCAATTGCTGTCTCCGCTTTGCTGGGAGGGAAGTCTGAAACCGCTTTCTTACTACCTCCTATTTCTTCTGATTAAGTTCGTTGCGGGTCCCAAGACAGCCGGTAGGGTGTCCGGGCACAGCCTGTGCATCACTGCACAGCTGCATTATTCGTTGATTATTCAATCAAAGGACGCCACTGTTGATCCTGATAAACAGGAGTTGCAGTGGTGGGACAGAGTGGCGGGTGTGCCCCGAAAAATATCTATCAGTTAGCGGTTCAACTCGGATTTTGGTGTTAGGCAAATACTTACAAAGCTGTAATTTGACTTTTTTTAATTCGCCTTGCCAACTAAGATTGCACTTGAGCAAAGCAATTAAAATATAAAACCTATTTTTTATTTATTTTTTAGCTATAAAACAATTGAAAATAAAAATAAAATAATATGTGAAGAACACTTCTGGATTTACCCCTTTGTGATACTTCAAGCTTCAAATTATTTTTTGTTTCACCGATACTATTGATAAAAGACACAATTGGTGGTCCTCATTCTAGGCCAGTATCATGGGTGTCTGGGCTTCCTAAATAGTGTCATAACTAATATTATATTTAATTATACACAGCAACAGATATGGTAATTTTTATTTACCAAGTCCACCTGTCGTTTATTTGCATATCGTGGAAATAGTATATAAATGGAACTGGTACAGTTTGAGTTGGACTCACACATGATGGATTCCGAAGCACTTATAAGATTAAACATTAAGTTTTTACATATCAGTTCCGTCCCGTTTTTTACACTTTGGTTACGGAATTCTAAGAACTATTTGATTTAGGCATGTATATTTTGATGGGCAATTACGTAACCCTGCATTTAGCGTGGCTCGAGAGGCTTCTGATCAGTTTGTTCAATATAAATTCTTTCGGTATAATTGCCAATTTTGATCATGTAAGAATAAAAAGTTTAAAGTATTAAGGCTGACTGTTTTAAATTACTTTACACATAATATTTGAACTCTGTTGTTTTTAAGATTTATAACATATATATATTCTTCTTTCTAGTTTTTGACAAAAGAGCGCTAATAAATTGACAAATTTATTATATTTTCATACAAATCAAAGTCACCAGTCAGAAATTAGCAACCTGCAACTGTGTCTGGTTGTCTCTACAGGACATAATTTTCAATTAGTTTTCTTTTATTTACAAAAAGTTAGATCTAGTTATCCAACTATTAAATTAATAGTAATTTTGAACGTGAAATTGACGTTTCAAAAATGAAATTTAAATTTCGCGACACACGTTGCACAGCGTCCAAAACTTAAACCAACGAAGCTTACAAATTAGCGTACGGCAACTTTGTATGTCGACTTAACAAACCTTAGAGGAACAGAAATCATTACTTCTTTAACCTTTCATAGCCGGTTGTAACAAAAAATACCCTAGAAAAATACACAACGATATCAATAACCAAAATGAAATAAAACAACAATACCGTGACTAGGAGTGCTCGTTCAGTTGCAATATTGCTCTCATCTCGTATTTCAGATATCGTTTAAAGGAATTCTTAGGCAATAAATAATATGAATATAGGTCAATCCGGGTGCGGAGTAACTTTTTGTATATTGCGAATAAAGCGCGAAAAGTAGGGTAAGTGGGGATGATCTGAGATCGCGGTGTTCGCGGTATTAATATCGCAACGGCAGAACCAGAATATTATTACTAAAGTCTCTTGTTGGGTGTACTTCGATTGAAGAGCTCATATGCCTTGTGGGTAGGCCCTTTTAATAACTTGTGGCAAAAGCTTCAGAGGCCTTGTTTAATTAACGTGATGCATGTTGTACATATTTTATATAAAGATGAATAAAAATTTCACTCCATGTACTAGATATTAAATTTCGGGAGCTATCGATACGTATTATAATCTATGCACATTATAAAACAAAGTCTGCCGCCGCGTATGTTTGTATCTGGATGTATGTTGCCGATAATCTCAACACGGATTTCTTCTATCAACATAGGATTCCTGAGTACATTTCCATTTGAATTTGGTTTTAAAGTAAAATTTGTTAAGGTTTTGTGTCAATTGAAATATGACAAGTTTTCATCGTCACTAATTTACCTAACCGCTAACCTAGAAATCGCCAACACGGAATATGAAAACAAGTTCATAATTGTGAGTATTACAATAAAAATTACAAGCAAAGACAGAGCAACGATCTAGTTTAATTAAGTTTAAGTATCGTGCTTCTGCATATCAATTCTAGATTGATATAATTATGCAAAATCATGCAACGGTGGGTGCTCTGATAAATACACTAGTACTCTCTTGTATGACTATTTATTAAAGTTGTTTAATTAGAATTAAAATTATAATTTTGCGTGATCATCCGAAACTTTTACGTATATGTAATGTTTCTGATGGTGGTTATTATATTTAAAACTAACAGAATGTTATTATTCAATGTTTGTTGGTTTGGAACTTTAAAATTATATCTTACGAAAATTCATTAAAAAGTTTATGAGTTATCATTATTTATAAATTGTCTGGAAAGTTGAATGTCATGTCATGAAAGTTGAATGTCATGTCATGAGGGAAATAAGAAGAAAGCATTTAACGAACTAAATTAACACGAAGCAAAAAGATGATGGTATTATATATATTTTATCATATTACTAGTTAGCCACGAGAACTTTGTAACACGTGACCCGTTCCTTTGGGGATATTTTCGATTTTTTTACCTTCAAACCTTCAACAAGCAAAGTTAAAAAGAATCGTTGAAATCGATCCAGCCGTCTTTTAATTTTAGCAAGACTATTTAACTGGCGAGCTTCTAATTTTCTATCTGATATGCAAAAATTATCAGTAACTTTATATATTTGTAATGCAATATTTGTTCTTATTTAAAATAATAATACATATATGTATATGTGAAAATAAACTGCATTGTTGATCATTTTCATCATTCGAACCTAGAATATTATAATGTATAGTTAAAGTTATCGTATATCTATTAAACCTATCCCTCAACAATAATTAATTGTTTGTTAGTAAAACTACTACGATGACTACGACGTTGCTGTCGTAGTACCGTAGTCAACATAACCTTGAAACTAATTTATTCTTATAACATACTTAATGTTAATTGAAATGATTTATCATAGTAATAAATTAATGTATTCTTCACGTTACAATTTATCGTTCATAATGTTGTTGAGACCTTATGATGATACATTACTAATTGGGTACTTTCATGATTTTTTTGTAATACGCATCGATTTGTTTATAGTATATACAAGTAAAGTGTGCCTTATTAATTATACTTTTATTAAAAGGTAATTTTTGTTAATATGCATATAGGAAGTAATATTCGAAACTACTTGTCTGATAAAAAACCTTTACCAACGATGTTATTTATTACTGAGTGACATAGACTAGACTGACATAAAATCATTAATACTTCAAAGTTTCCTTTTGTTAAGCTTCACCTCTTCTTCTATGATGGTGAATTTATCAGTCTGTTAGTCGGGTTCGAGCGGGAACATTCGCCTTTCACAATGATAAGTCCTTTCTAATTTCTATATCGGTATTTACCGGCAGTGACAAGTTTCGTTACAGGTGGCGTGCGTGCTCATATCATAGTATTTATCGTGCGTGTGACAGAGGGGGGACGCGGATTGATAGCGATACTGAGCCTCTAAATAAAGATTTCCGCAGTAACATCCGCGCGGGGGCCGAGCGCCCCGCTCTCCCATGATCACGTCGCATCAACTGCTATTCGTTTCAACACAAATCGAACTACTGAAATCAGGTCACTAATGATGATGTCGTGAATGTTTTAGCTTGGGACCTTAATTTTAGCCGTTTATAGCATTTTAATACCAACTTACAAGTACGCCATCTCATACTACGAGTATGATGACAGCTTACAGCGAAAAATGTGGTCGGTAATAATGACAATCTTTGAAATTATGTACGAAAAAATAGGTATTTTAGCTTGGGACCGTCCTTCTTTAACCAAATTACTGCTTTGCCACCTTTTGGTATAAACCCTGTTATAAGCGGCACAGGATTGCTCTAGAACTATTTAGGGGAGACCTTTGTTTAGCAGTGGACGTCTTCACGCTGAGGTGATGATAGCGATGAAACCATTTTTCTTAATTGGATTTTATAGCACTTTGTCCGGTTTTGTTTATATGCTTTTCCTACTATGTTGTAGGAAAAGTTTTTATGTATCGTATCTTAAACTGAAATTTAACCATGTTCCAGAGAATTAGAAATAAGATAGCGTGATAAAAAGACCAAAGCATTTGTTTTTCATATGTTTGTTGTCGGTTTACTTTGATTGAAGTTCAACATTTAATTATAAAATTTATAAATTTTGGGTTATATATTGGCAGATTTGGAAACATATGAAATATTTGAAAATACTTAACAGCGTCTGTTTAAACCTCGTTCAAATTTCCAATGTTTTTATAGCAATTGTTCAACGATTTCACCTGATAGTCCACACGGCCATGGATCAACCTAACCTGTTTGGACTTTATAACATTTTTAAATTGAGCAGCATGCAGATTGATATTGCACTTGTTATGTGAAGCTTTTATATTTTGCCGTCTGTACAAATGTTCTGACATACCTTCGGCTTAAAGAATCAAAGTTGTATATTGTAATGCTTGGGGAAAAAATCCGATAGAAGAGTGGTACGTGGAATATCCTTAACTGAAGTTTGACGTATTGGGGGCACGCTTAGGGGATGCTCTTGGTGTTTCACGATATCAGGAGCATCGTCGTGTTAATAGGTCGCGGTGTCACTTTCCATCGGGTGATTCGTTTGCTTGTTTGCCCGTGAACTGTATAACATCACTGTAACTGCTATTCACTAGGATCCAGGTCCATTGATTGAATAATCAACGAAACGTAACTATGTTTGACGTATGCTTTGACAGCTTAACTGTATACTTAAGCTTGGTCCGGAAACCTTGCTAGCAAAAAAATGCGCAAATTACGAAGTGTCGTAAAATTCAACCTGACGAATACAAGTCTATGACTACATACCTACACTTAGGTACTGTGATGCATTAATTAAAGTAAGTAAATCAATACAATTACGCCTTTATATCAATATGAAGGTCTCATCCCACGTTTAAAGTACTTGACAGACGTAATTATTAGTGTTACATTGATCGATGATAAACGATGGAAGTAATTTGTTTTTAAATGTAATGGTGGAATCAATTTAATATATAATATTCAAGCTTCGTGCATTTATTCGATCCATAACAAATATTTATCCCTCCCTGTATACAAACAAACAAATGGTATTCCTATATGCCTGTTACCGTTTAATATTAAACATTACATTAAATGCATTCTTCTTGGAATATTACAATCCTCTCAATCGTCAGAAGTTAAGATAGACAGTCGGAATGATATTTTAATAAGTATTGGAGGGTTAATTTGTAGGACCTTTTATCACACCAACTAATAAATATTAAAATAAAACTATAAGAATATTGTATCCAACCTACGCATAACGCATGAGATCATAAATAAATCTAGACAATAAACAGAAACCTAAATAATTATACGACAGATTTGCATTAGCGCTAACGATGCAACTGCCAAGTGCCACACTAATTTAAACTGCATCTCATAACTAAATCACAAACGAATAAAGCCCTTATGGGCATTAAAATTGAGTCCAATGCGTAGCAAGTTTATCTTCGTCCTACTTTCTCCCGCCATTTCTTTTTGTTTTCGTTTATCACTTCTGGCTGAATACCCCACTGAACTATTGCTCGAGATATTATAAGAAAGCAAAGGTTACAAGTCAGGGTCCTTGGACGATATTAATATTAATGATATTACTTCTTACACAAAAGGTCAGGAGAAAGCGTTTTAGAATCTGTCGATTTCCGATAAAACCTGAGAAAAAAACTAGAAAATAAATGAAAACAGATGTTTGAGAACTTTTAAATAATAGCTAGCTAAATCTGAGCATATTAATCCACACTTTGATTAAAAAGTAAGATAACACAATACAATTGAATGTAGAATACTTACAATTTATGTATGTTTATTGGTACGATACCAGTATCCATAATCTAGCAAATAACAAATGAAATTCTACAAATGGTGATTTTAGCTACCTTAAATTAGCTACCAGTAGGTGCAACCATGAACACGTGCTTTCATGCATAGATACACGATGTTTTTCTTTTTTTTCTAGAGCCGTCGGGTGGTCAGCCAAGATGCCGCTGCGGTGCAGGCGGGAGGGCTGTATGGCCTTCCTCCGGGAGAACCTGCTGACATTCCTCACCGTGATCGGGGTGGTGGCCGGCACGACGCTGGGATGGGGTCTCCGGGCCTCTGGCATCGAGTGGACGCGTCGGGATGTCATGTACTTCCAGTTCCCAGGAGAGCTGTTCCTCAGGATGCTCAAGTGTCTGATCGTGCCGTTGCTCGTCTCTTCTATTGTGTCGGCCATAGCCTCACTCGATCTCAGTCTTTCTGGAAGGTAAGACCTTGGAACAGTTCTGAGGTATGAGAAAAATACAATTTTCCTTTAACATTTGTAAATACTAATAGACATTTACAATTAAACGACTTTTACTTGCTCTCAAATCTTTGTGAATATTTTGACTCAAGAGGCAAATATGACTATGACAAATACCTTTGTTCTCGCTTGTTAATATTGCCTATAAAAGTGGGCATAATCACAAGACTTGTGACCCGATCTACATGCCACACAATGATAACAAACACTCACACAGATTTACTTGTTTATTTCGATTTAATATATGCATATGGATATGGTATTGGGCTACCAACCCTTTATCCATATAGTATCCTCATATTCTAGATTTCTATGATAAAACGATTGCCCCTAAATTTGAAGCATCCAAGTAACAAGCCAATTAAACTAAGTGTGACTCCTTATGACTTGGGGTGTTTGTGATGAACATTAACTTTGTAAGTGACGTAGAACTTGAATCTATCATTTTTTGCATATGATTTGTAGAGGTTCCTTTTTATTTTGTTTGTATAGGGTTGGTCTCCGGGCGATAGTGTACTACATGACGACGACGGTGTGCGCGGTGATGCTAGGTATCGCGCTGGTCACCACCATCAAGCCAGGAAACGACCCGAAGGCGGCACAGCCTATGAACGCCACCAAAGTGGTCACCAAGGACACGCTCACCTCTGACACGTTGCTGGATTTATTGAGGTCAGTATTTTTTCTAAGTGCTCAATCATTATCGGCCGGAAGAAGGCCACAGCTAGGAAAAGGTCTTTAGTAAATTTTGACCCCAGGCGTCTACTCCGAAACGAAGTATAGGCCGATTGTTTGGTCGTTTCCTACTACCACCTTTCGGTCGGGTCAGTCTGGGTCGCAGATACTTTGTTTGACATATAATATAGCATCAAAAACCTGAACACACCGATAGATTGTTTTCGAAAGGAGTGTTATTGTTGATTTTATGTTCGATCGGTTTATCGGTCTCGGTGGTGGTCGAAGTCTCGGTGGCGGGATTTTTGAGAAGGCCCTGGACTGCTTGTGTTTGTATAGTTGTCTTCAAATATAAATGTAATGGAAATAAATGTAACATGTGTGTGTGTCTAGGATTGATTAATACCTATTTGTTTGGTTTTCTTTCCCTTGTTTTTTTGTGTACCAAAGATTGATTAAATTCTGAAAAAAGATACTTTTGTAAATTAACCACGTGAGAAGTTATGATTAGAAATTACACTTTCTCATTTTGCTAGTAGTGTGTTTTTGTTCAGGGGACCGTTGACAATGTACATGGAATTGAATAGAGATGAATCATGATTATGAACGAGACGCAATCAAAAATATTGGATTTAGGTATCCATTATTTTTCATTTTATTTATATGGAATATTAATCTAAAATTATTAATTTGTTCTAATAGTAATTTTTTTGAGTACATTGATATTTTTGACTTAAACAATACTGTCTCTCACTCAGTCAACATTAATTTATAAATTCAATTAATTTTATATTGACAAATATTATACACAATATAATACACAGGCTTTTCAGTTATATGGGATGTAGATACTTGTAACTGATATAGTTGTTAATTAATTGTAAGATGTTTACTTGTGATACATTATACTCGTGGAAATTAGGACGTGTGCGGAAATGACTTCATGGAGTGTAGATGTTGCTACGATAATAAAAGCATTGCGATTAAGCGATAGACTTAAAATAAAATAAAAATTGTAAATATTAATTTTTATTGTTTTATATTTAATAATTGGAAAATAAGAATTGTTACGTTTGAAAAATTATTTATGTATTTTGAATATGGAAAGTCAACTACGGAGGTTTCTTGCCGGTTTTTTCCCCGTAAATAGAATTTCGTACTGGTGGTAGTAAAAAATATGACGATTTGAAGTCCATTCGAATAAAAAATTTAGACTTTAACTTGACTTTGAATTTAGGTAGTTTTTTTTTTAATGAAGTACAAATACAGCAAAGCATTACAAATTCTCTACTTTAAGGTTATTATTTTAAAATATTGTTGTTAATAAATACTACATTAAACCAAGTTATTAATTTATCTTTAAAAGTTAGTGTTTACGCGGCCGTGCATCAACCTAACCTGTTTAGACTTTCTTAAGTTGTACAGCATGAGGATTGATTTTTAACTTTTTGTTTATTTACTTTATGTGGGGGTCTGTATCTATCGTGATTTCATGTACATGTACAATTAAACGAAATTAGTAATTATAAGTGAACTGTATGTACAGTTAGACTAAATTATTTGAACACCGTTTAGCTTCAGTGATTTTCGTATAACGATAAGTTTTATTTTCAATTCTTCATCGTCGTGTTTTGAGCGGGAAATTTCCGATTCCTCCACTTCATTGAACAATGTTGTTATTCAATAAAGCGACGTGTTGTACATATATAAACATTTCAGTTGGAGCTATTTTTCAATTCACTTACTGTTATCTAGACCGGCACCCTCTGTTGTTAGGTCTAATATTAGTCAGTTACTAGACTACTGTCACTATTATAGTTCTAGACTCAATGTTTAGTATTATATCTACCTACGTGTCAGTTTGTTGGTTCCAAGATGTAAAGATTTAAACGTTTTCATTATGATTTTAGAGTTGCTTATTAAGATCTAGCGAATCATCATCATCGTCAGAATATGGACCTGAATCAATTAAATATTAAAAAAGATGAGTACTTTTTTGAAAACTGTTTCAGACTACTTACGTGATAAGCCTCACCAATTATAACCACATCATGACACACATATGGACTCAGCCCTGCACTAAGATATATATAATCTGGTGGCGCAGGTAATATGTAACGATATGGTGTAAACTCCATAGATAAGAATACTACATCAAATACCAGAAAGCGAAACAATACGTCTTGCAAGTAACAATAAAATCCCCAGGGAAATTGAATTGACGGTGTCGTTTGAACCTGTAATTAACATAGAAAATTTAAACTACGGACCTATTTATGAGGGGTCAGAAACCAAAATTAGATAACAACATTAATTCGTCGTGACCCGATGGAATTTGTCACGCGATGGTCATTCAAATTATTACTGAAATGTCTTGGTAAAGTTATTCGTAAATTGTATACATTTCAGCTTTTCTTAACAGTGTAGGTAAAACTTTATTTAATTTAAATTTATATGCCTACCAACCACTACATTAATTTCGCATTTAACTTTGAGTCAAAATTTGTATTGCAGAGTTATACGAGTATATACGAGATTATGAAATTATTCTGAATCGACCATTTTAGTAACATTGCAAAAGCCAAAAAAAAATTGCCTCGTCATCGGTGTTAATATTATCTAAAACCGCGATGGAAAAAAATAACTGAAAATCATGTAGCGATTTTGCGTGGAGGTGTTGTTATGGGTAATTTCGACTTTTTGTGTTTAGGATTACGGTTCTGTTTTGTTTGTTGGGTGTGAAGTTGTGTTGATAATGCATTCGTTAGGTGTTTGGTTCTGACAGCTTCAAAGGTCGTCACTCTTCATCAGAGGCCTATTTATGCCGTGTCCTAGTGATTAGGTGCTAGGGTTACCACATTGTTTATTAATTATGTGTATTATATTATTGTTGAGCTTCTAATACAGGCTAGCTAATAAGCTTAAAAGGAGGTTTCGGACACAGTGAGATTTATTAAATTATTTTTGCTAAGAAAATTTATTTAAATCTCTGAAGTCATGGCTAGGTATTGATGCTAAGTGAAATATATAAATGGGATATATCCCATAATTTCTTATAAGAAATGATTAAAGTTGCTGAAATCGGAGATCGATGAGTGAAGTTCTTTTTCATCAGCTCGCAGTCTACAAGTCTTTTTTCAACAGATGAGTTAGCTGTGCTAAAAGTGACCTTGAGATGCAGAAAGGCAACATTGACGACCTCTGTGGCGCAATGGATTTAACAGCTGGCTGCTACACTAGTTTTCGGGTTCGAATCCCGGCGGGGGCGGAACATTGTGTTATTTGCAAGACGCATAGTTATCTATGTATTTTATACCAAATCGTTGCTTAGCACCTGCGACACAAAATTGTTTAATCTTACCGTAGGGCGTAAATGTGTGTGTCGTGATTATTAAGCGCTAGCGATAGTGTATCGTAATTTTATCATATTATTCGGGTCGTATTTGTTAAAGCTATATGCTAAGAATATGATATAGCTGTCCCTTGCCATCCGGAGACGGCCATGCGATGCTTGTATAAGTCCTAGTGGGTTAGTCGGATGGCCCATCGTATGGTGCCGCTTTTAGGTATCTACATCAAATTATATAAAGGTGTTTCATCGGTAACCCTAATTGCAATAAATCGTTTTAGACAATGACAGTAGGTTACACTTGGTGCGAGTGCGATGTGATTACGTTGAGGCTCAGGACCCCCCTAGTAAGTATATTAATTTTCAACATTCCCACATACATCCAGTTCAGTATCGAGTGATGCGATCTGTGAGATCTCGTTAACATCCCACTCTAAAAGGAATGTAGGCGTAATTTTGAACTCACTGGTGTGGAATTTGATGTAAAATTGAACCGAAAATGTCGAGCCGCGAGCGTAAAAGTCAATGATGCGGCTTGAAAATTAAATGTTAACATACATTAGAATGTTAGTGAAGCTGTGTGTAAAGGTTAAATGTTTTGGAAGTAACACGAGTAAATCAAACCCTGAATGAAATTAAGGGTGGCGATGTTTTTGCGATCGCAAGGGATGACCCAAATGAAAGGTCAAACGACCTTTTACTTTGACACCTTAACTCACGCTTCTGTAGCTACAAACTTACTAAGCAATTTCGTGAAAGTAATTGCAATCTTTTTTTTTTTTTCATGACCAGGCAGGCATTTGACCCCAAGCCCGCCTGATTTTAAACGGCGATGAGGTCTAAGGTGGATCATGCCTGCCTAGGAGAAACCTATTCACTTTTGCCTTAAAGAGGTCCAAGTTATATTGGTCAGGGAACACATCGGCAGGCAAAGAATTCCACACCCTTGCAGTACGCATTATGAAGGAGCTATCGAAGCATTTAGTCCGGATGGTCGGAATATCTACCACAAAAGGATGCAACTTCAGCCTACGTCTTGTATTCCGATTATAAAAGGGGGCCGGTGGAATTGTGCAATTCCTGCGCACACTCTCCGAAATGTATCGTATAAAAACTAACTAACTGTAATCTAACAACTTACTTTCACGAGTAGGTTTTAACCTTAACATATTTACATAAATGCTGCTACAATAAGGATATCAGGTGGTATTGAATCTGATGTAGTTGTGAAATTTACTAATTATAAATTGACATGTATGTGTTTTTGCCAATTACAAATTGTGGTTGTACACGATTCTTGTTATTTAGACAGTGGACAGTTTTTATTGTTTTTTATTTTAAGTTTGAAACCCTGACACTCAGTCTAGGATCGGTTTTTAAATGTGAATTTTAATGAAATTTCAATATAATTCATACAATTTTTAGTCAGATATCAGATACGTCTTTTATTTTACTTTGCCATTCGAACTAAATAATGGTGAACTTAAATCCAATGAACGTAATTCCATTTGAATAGAAAACTAACGACCTCGCGTTTTATCAACCGTTTCAATAAATCCTACACAAATATTATCTCAAGTAAAGGTTTATACGTTCTTGGAGATTTCAAACTGTGAGACGCCTTCAGCGCTTCGTATAAATAATATTCTTATGTATGTATTCATTTTTATTTTACTTTATTTGGAAAACAAACAGTTATTATAATTAATTAAAATCAATTCAAAAATTAAAACATAAACCAATCAAGTTTCCGCTGAAAATTTACAAACAAATTATATTGAATTTAAAACAAAGAAATTTAAATTAACATAAAACAAAATCAATAATAACTAAACAACAAATTAATAAATAGAAAAAAACTAATTTACTAGCACATAATCTAATTTGATTGGATTAGTAAAATAATACCTATACCTAACATTCTTCTATTTTTTAATAATAAGTCAGTTCTTTGTCACTATTTAATTTTGAAATCTCGTTAATAATTTCTGGGTTCCGAATCCCGACTGAGGGCGGTTTCCCACCAAAGCGGAGATAAGACAAGATGTGCGGAGATGAGCAAGCGGCATAGAGGGCATGATATTTTCACGAAAGCGGAGTGGAGTTGTGCGGAACTGAGTGTCGTAACGTGTAAAGCGAAGGTGAGACACCAGTGGAGATGTGAGCGAAGTGCTGACTTCGAGTTTTGTATGAAAGCTGACAGTTTAGCGGAGTCGGTTCTTCGCGAGGCTCATCACGACGCCGTATTCCTCTTATGCGCTAAACTTAACCGTATCCATTGAAAGCTTAGCGAAGACGAGTTGTTTGAATAACGAAATGGTATTGGTTTTTATAACACATCTCCTCTCTTCTCGTCTTCGTTTTGGTAGAAAGCTACCCTAGGCAGTTATTTGTGTATATCTCATATCTTCTCTATCTCATAGTATAAAAATTGTTTATGTTTCAGGAACGTATTCCCAGAAAACATAGCGCAGGCCACGATAGCGTCTTACAGGACTCGACTCACTTACGACCCCAAAGATGGTAGATCTGTCAAAGGTAATCATCAAACAAATCCATCATTTTAAAGTTAATCTAATAATTCATGCTCTATTCGTGTTGCAGCCTGCACTGCACATTCAAAAACAATCTTGACCAAGAAAATCATTAGTCAAAACAAATACTAAGCAATTTGTTTGCTACCTAAATCGATATATAAAGAAAAAAAGAGGAGACCTGACTCACTGACTCAACAACACTCAGTCTAAACCCTTGGACCAAAGAAGCTTCCATGAAACGAAATGTACCAACTGTTTGTGAAAAAATTAAAATAAACGGAGCAGATTTTTTTCAGGTGTTGTTATTAAGACGTAGACTAGGAATGAGAAAGATTTTTTTTGAAATGGATCGTAAAAAGTAGATGTTATCCTAAACGTAACGGGAGCGAAGTCGCAGATAAAAGCTAGTTAAATTTATTTGTCTAAATTCCAGGTCACATCGAAACTTACAAGATCGAGGGTGATTACCAGAGCGGCAGCAACGTTCTTGGCTTGGTGTTCTTCAGCATCGTATTGGGTATGACCCTTGGGAAGATGGGGGACGCCAGCAAACCGTTGCGGAACTTCTTTCACACCCTCTCCGAAGCTATGATGATTATCACCGGCTGGGTTATTTGGTAATGATGCTGATCAATGTGAAGTTCTTCCTAAAATAACGATGTTTCCCCTGAAACCACCTGAAAAATAATTATATTCCAATCGAGTCTTAGAATCAAAATTTGGGTGTTGATAAGGCAAACTAAATGCAATAAGGCATTCAAATTCCATGATTCCATGATTTGTGTGTATTTCTATTATACCTACAGAATCTCTGACAAAGATAAATGTGCATCATTAAATATTCTTTAAATCCAGGATGTCACCACTCGGGGTATTCTTCTTGGTGACTGCAAAGATTATGGAGATTGACTCTTTCTCGGACCTGGTGGGCAGACTAGGCATGTACTTCATGACGGTGCTGCTCGGTCTCTTCCTTCACGGCTTCGGTACCCTCAGCGTGCTGTTCATTTTGGCCACCAAGAAGCTGCCGTGTCGGTACATCGCCAAAATGGGACAAGTTATGGCCACAGCTTTTGGAACCGCCTCTAGGTATAGTTTTTTTTTCTGATAAGTACGGTTTTATATGAATATGAAGGTTTTATAGATTTTGTCTTATCCGTGAAGACGTGGTAGCTCAGTTTGTTACGTGCCTGGGTTAACCGAAAGATCGAGGATTTGAGTCTCGGGTTGCCGTATGTTGTAGCTGCCATGTTTCTCAATGTGCCCGGATAGTGGCGACACATTCGCAACCTGTCACACTGGGACTCAACATAAACATGCGAAATGCGGTGTTTAACACTTCTGCCAACCCGATTCGATTTATGTTATGTTTATGTTCGATTTATGTTGGTCTTATCCTAACATTAGAAAGATGGCATTTTAAAGTTTATTACCAAATCAATGTGTTTTGAAAAATAAATTGCCTTTTTAGTAGCGATGCCACATTTTAACACAGAATTTATTACCAAATAAAGTGTTTTCAGGCAAATTTTATTTCTCCCCTTTAAATTTTAGTTCAGCAACGATGCCGATAACGATAGGGTGTTGTGACGATATGGGCCTGGACCCTCGCATCACGAGGTTCGTGATCCCCATCGGCGCGACCATCAACATGGACGGTACCGCTTTGTACGAGGCTGTGGCAGCCATCTTCATCGCCCAGCTCAGGAAGGTCGAGATGTCTTTCGGGAAGATCGTCGCTGTCAGGTTAGGAGAAAATAATGGGCATTTAACAAATTCACCAGGATTGTCTTTTGAGGGGGAGCTCTTTCAAAACAGACCTTGGGACTGGCGGAGGGACCAAAGCTCCTTTATTGAGCCCCTTACGCCACCCTCTCTGGATCCGCCAATGTATAAGTGTCTCACCCTAAACACTCTGACAACTTTAACAAAAAGTTGATAAATCAGATTCCTTGAAATTTCAGTTAGTTATTGGTGCAATATTTATTTTGCATACACCATGTACTAAATTGAGCATTATTTGGACATTCAGTCATTTTAAATTTATTTGACGGCCATGGTGTAGGCAGGCATATCTGAGTTACAATTTAAAATACATTTTAGTAATTCACCTTCAGTGTTGCCAAGTACAACCGGAGTTATTTTCCAATTCAATCGATAATAACTTTCAGATTAAAATAACGCAAATATATTTGACTAATGCTGGCGATCTTGACAATCCTATCAACCTCATTGCATGTGTGTTGTTTAGCGTGACAGCCACGGCTGCCAGTATAGGCGCTGCAGGCATCCCGCAGGCGGGGCTGGTTACCATGGTGATGGTGCTGGACACGGTTAACCTGCCCGCTGAGGATGTGTCCATCATCCTCGCTGTCGACTGGCTGCTGTGAGTATTATAATTTATTTTAGAAGGTACACTAATATTTGTAAAAACGATGTGACATCAATATATTGATATTTTTCTGTAGTTCTGTAAGTACAAACTTCAACTTTATTAAAAAAAAAGAATAATCCTTGTTCTTCGTGGTCCATTATAGGACAAATTAGTAGCCAAGAGAGGAAAGCCAGAATCAGATAAAATGAGTGCTTTGATTTTCAGCGACCGTTTCCGCACGACGATCAACGTGATGTGCGACGCTCTCGGCGCGATCATAGTGTCGTCTCTCTCTCAGAGCGACATCGAGAAATCCCGCGCTCTTCAGAACGACCGCGAGTTGGCGCCAGCGCACGAACTCACGGAACTAGAGAAAGGCGACCATTGAACCGTTATTAATACCACTATCCAATAACGAGTGTTCAACACGATAACGTTATCCTACCGTGCGAGGACAATAACGTTCCGGTATATCGTAAGATTCGTGTCACTTTTGGTTTAGTTGGGTTCGAGGATCAACATTCAACTGTTAATCAGGTTTTGGAATCGTAGTATGACTGAACAATCGACGTGGAAATCTCTCGATCAAAATCGATGTATTTATTATTTTTGAATGAAAAAAAAATTACCTTTGGAAAAGTATTTACCAGTGAATCACTATTTTGAAATGTTGGTGTACAAAAAAATCAGTTTCGAAAAGATATATTAGTAAAACTAAACTGTACAGTATTCGTTAGGTGGAGCTTTTAAGATATTGGTGTGTTCTCAATGTGCCATTATATTATGTAGTAAAGTGCATTTGGCGAGCTCATGCAGGGAATAATTCTTCTGTACTTAAGAGCTTAATATACGATTACTCAAAGCGTAAAGACATCACGCGAGTTATATCGCACTCTGTCAAATTGCTGCTGTTTAAACTAGATAAAGTGTACGTGTGTTGTACCTTCAATGTACTCAAAATTATATTTATAGAGAATCTACTTTCTTAGTTAATATACAGTCTCTTTGAAGTGTTTACCGATGTCAGTAGTGTACGTTTTAACTATTTTTGTATAAATGTTGGTAGATAATGTTATAAATGTATTCTGTTAGCGTCAGTAACTACGTTATAATATGACATTAAAGTAAGTTATTTTTGTTAATTTATTTTCTAAGTAATGTACAATAATATGATCCACCCAGTGCATTCCAGATCACCTACTTATATACATTTGAAGTTTGGTTCTTATTTTATTAATATCTCTAATTAAACTTGTTTCGATCATTTCAAATGATTTAAAAGTTATTGTTATCGTAAATTGTTATTTATAAATCAATATTATACAATTATTTTGTCGCATAGCGATGTCGATGGGATCGTTTTAGGAACACGGTGGTGTATCCAGTTACGAAATTAGCAATTAATTGGCAAAGCAGTATTATGCGATTCATTATCCCATGTTATTTGTTGTACCTAGTTATTTTATAATCTGCCCAAAAATCTAGGTTTAAGTAAATGTTAGGCCTAATATTTAAATAGTATTCTCATGTTAAGAGATTAATATAATCATGTTTATGTAGGATTTACGTTTATATTGATAGGTCTAGTCTACAAAACTTGATATTTATTGTATTTTTCTTTTAAAGAAGCAAGCTGTTATTATATGTCATTATATAAAGTTTTAATACGTAACGCATCTACCTATGTTGTTATTAAAATTATTTAAATTGGATTCCAAATAACAAATCGTATTGATTTTCTCCGCTTGCAATGAATCAGTTTTTTTTTTTTTAATTATAAATGAATTTATTGTAAACATTTTAAGGAAATAAACATTATCATAAAGAAAATGGATGAATGTTATACTTCAATAAACCATTATTGTGAATGTTATTTGTTTCTTTTAAATCAATGTGTTCAGAATCTAAAATAAATGGGAACGATTTAATTTTATTATTTATTTGATAAAAATAATCTTTTACAACTTATAATTTGAGTATAACATTAATTTTCAAAGTTTGAAAAGACTCATCACCTCACAGCCTAAAGCGTCTACTTAGTAAAATAACAAGAACAAAATCCTTCTAGATACAGTGTTCATATTGTACTAACGATTGTCTGTCAGTCAGTCTTATAAATATCAAATAATAAATTAAGCGTGTCATGGAATGTATAAATTAAAATCAGATTTTGAAGGAGTATTATGCGGTCTCTTCATTAAGCAAAGTTAAATTATATCTATCTAGTCATTAAGGAATGTTACGATATTAAGTCTTAACAAAGTAACAATTAACATTAATTAAGTTTACTCACAAGGCATGGCACGGACCCCACTCATTATGTTGTTACGTTATTCGCGAATCTTCGATATGTTTCAAGACTGCCATTTAAAGCTTTCATTAATATACATACATTCATTTAACAATCGATTCACAATAACAGTCATAATGTTACACACATTTCACCACAACACTCGATCGTTATTTACAAGTAATTATAACAGTTGTTAACCGTTATCGTTGCCGCAGTTATCGTTATTTGGTGTTTGTTCAGACGAGGCCGTTGGAAAGGTGGTTGTTGTTGTTGATGTTGTTTTTCTGGGTGCCGTTGATAGTGACGAAGGCGGAGTCCCGCCGGCCGTTCCTGTCGCTGTGGCAGCTCCTCGCGCGGGCCAGGGTGGCTGCTGATATCTCCATGGACTCGCCATATGGTAGGCGAGAACCTCTTCTTAATGTACTTCGACGTCGCGCGTGCTGGAATTAAGATAGCACCGAATAAATTTAAATTGAGATAATGACATATTTATTCACCAGAGAACGCCTTGACTTTAATCGGCATACTTGGCATTTTTAGGGTTCTGTAACCAAAGGATGAAAAAGGGGACCGTATTACTAAGCCTCCAAACGTCTTTTTCTTGTTGTTTGGTATGGTTTACGCGCGAAGGTTTGAAGATCTGGCTGGAGTCCAAATGTTTTAATAGTGATGTAATAGAAAAATTTTGATCTGCAAGTTAATTCATTTTCTGCTTTAAAATTAGAGAGTATAGCTGTGTAAGTAAAAAATGAGTGTTATTTTATGTGTAAGAGTATGTCATAACTAGACATCATCGTCATAGATTATATGCACTATCAAAATGCCAAAATATGCACTATCAATAATAATAAAAAATGAGTTTATTTTCACAATATTTGTAATATTTTTGTATACAATCAAATATTTTTGTGGAGTAATTTTGTGACATTTGTCAATTAATTGAACGAGCAAGCGAAGTTCTTCGAGTGTTATGGTAAAATGCGGCGTTTGTATGTTTGTGTTATGGTAAAATGCGGCGTTTGTATGTTTTTATTAATGTTTGTTACACAATAACTCGAGTATCGTTCACTGGATAACCAGTAACCGTAACCCGGAACCGTCGTGTTTGTATGAGGATGTGCATTTATATGTTGGAAGTGAGAGATGTATGTAAGGATCGTTACGTATGGCGAACCATAGTCTCTGCCTACCCCTTTGGGATGAATGCGTGAATGTGTGTGTGTGTTATTGGATCATCTTGAAATTTGTTAGGCGAGTTAATGAGGGTAAATTATTTTTTATTCGAAGATGAGCCAACTCGTTTTTAGAGAAGAGGGTTTATATTTACAGGGTGTGAGCGCCACGACCACCGGTTCCTGTTGAAGATACCGTAGACGATGGGGTTTGCGCAGGAGTTGGTGCACGAGAACAGCCACATGGCCTTCTGGAACGCCGGGTCCAACTGCTGCACGTACGCCTTGTCGATCCAATACCTGGGAACAAGAGTGACAATTGATGATTGCTTAGTACCTAATATGCAAATGTTTAACAATCTTAATGCAGTGCTAAATCAATGTGTGTGTTTGGGGTTATTATGTATTCAACACAATTTTATTGATATGGTGCTTTTATAACTTACACCTTACTGTATATTTATGAAAATATATATACATTGGCATGAATAAAGAAAGAAATTAAGTCTCTCATAGCCCGTAACCAATCTATCAGTTAGCACCTATAAGCATGATGGCCATGAGTGTCTAACTAACCTAATCGCCTATACACACTACCAGTTGAACTGGGGTGGTTTGACATTTTTGTACGCAACCGCCTCATGAGTAGGGTTACATTTTTTAGTAGTTGCATATAAATATGTCAAACCGCCTTGCGATTCAACTGCTAGTTGGTATATGCGATCGATGACCACGACCAGTACCGAGGAGTAAATAATTAAGAAAAATGTAACTAAGAATCTCTAATGTAGTACATACCCATTGGATTAAGGTTATGACTAGATAATTAATTAATAATTAATTTTTGTTTGGTAATCACCATTCTTGAATCGAATTTCGGGGACTTGTGGTAGCGTCTTTCTGATTGTTCGTTCTCATTGATATAATTACTATGGGTAGAGATTATATAGATTTACCATAAGCAGTAGCAGTAGTATGGTGACCAGCACGTGAAGAATACGATGACGATGGTGACCGTCATTTTAAGGGTCCTCGCTCTGGCTCGCCCTAGGATTCCGACACCACTGCGCCGCATCTTGTCTACAATTTTACAATTACACTTTTAAGTAAGCTAATCTATTGAAACATTATCGAAGGATTCGTTTGAAATCGTATGTACATATGCTTCTATAATATAGCCTGAGATTTTACGACTTTAGGGTCAAAATCTTACCCTTATATGAATTACTAGGTAGTAGCTAAGTCTCCATATATTATGTTGAAAATAATTTAATAATATTTCAGAAATACATTTTCGTATTTTAGTGTGTAATTGTTTTTCTCCAAAGGTTGTTTCTCCAAAAAACATATAAAAATACACACATACAAAACCATGCAAAACAAACAATCATTGCGCAAAGGTTCCATAGGATAACGTGGTTAATCTTGTTATTGACGGTTGATTTAGAATTTCTCAATCCTGCCGTGTTGACATTCGAAAGTTTGCACTGGCCGGACAGAGCGCGTCGACTTTTAGTGAATTTATCGATGGACGCTTACCATTGGCGGTGTTGGCCCGTCGTATAATTTCGAGGAGAGCAGCAGAGGAGCAATAGAGCGTCGACACGAGAGGAGCTATGTACATCAGAGTCATGTTCACCAGGAAATAAGCGAATTCGTGTCGCTCCGTTGGCAGTGAACCGTATGATACACATTGATAGTACCTGGAAATGCCAAAGGAATTGATTATACACATGTAAGAGTCTTCGCGTTTTAATATTTTTATTACCTACAACATCTAACGGAGTTCGCAAAATAAACATATTTGTTTTGTACAAGTCAATTAGTAACATGTTTAGGTCACATTGTAACCTGAGTTATTAATTTACTCTGTAAGTTTTGTTGACGAAACCGAGATGGTTTGAAAATCTTTAATTATGATACTATTAAAACATAATGTAACTTTTAAGATTTATCTACAAATATTAAAATAATAATCTATATCGACAGTAATTTAATTTAATTTTATAAGACAAATAAATTTCAAAGGTCTAAGGGCTGAAATGCTCAATTAATAATATAATTTAAGTTTTTAATATAAAGGCAAAGTACTCAGTTTTTCCAGCAATAATTTTTTTTGAATGAATGATCAAATTAAATGCTGATTGATGGTTTGAAAAGTAATATTTTACTCTAGCCAGCGTGGCAAAACACCATCTTGTCTTATAATCAAGATAGGGGTCTCATAGGGCTCCCTAATATTTATCTATACTTTAAAACATTGAGGTGAAATTTGTAAATCTTCTAATTCGAAGAATTGACATTTAAAATGCGATGACGGGGTCGCGGACAAAAGCTTGCGCGGACTTTGTTTTTTTTTATTATTCAAGATCAGGCAGGCATTTGATCCCAAGCCCGCCTGATGTTAAGCGGCGATGAGGTCTAAGGTGGATCATGCCTGCCTAGGAGAAACCTATTTACTCTTGCCTTGAAGAGGCCCAAGTTATATTGGTCAGGGAACACATCAGCAGGCAAAGAATCCCTCACCCTTGCAGTACGCATTATGAAGGAGCTATCGAAGCGTTTATTCCGGATGTTCGGAATATTTACCACAAAAGGATGCAACTTCAGCCTACGTCTAGTATTCCGATTATAAAAGAGGGCTGGTGGAATTAAATTGTGCAATTCCTGCGCACTCTCTCCGAAATGTATCCTATAAAATACCGATAGACACGCAAATTCGTCCGGCGGTGGCTGAGGTCATGAAAGTTAGCAATATCACACACGAACACACACACGAAATTATAATTTGAGGTAATAACTGAGAACACCAACAGCTTTTAAATTCAGCAAACGCTTTTTTAGCGTTTAGGTATCATTTATGAATTGATTAAAACTGTATTTCTATTCTAAGATCTGGTCTGAGTTTCTACTATTAAAACCATTTATTTTCTTCTGCAGGAGGAAGGCTTAGATACGATTACATTAACCTTCAAATTAAGTGGTCTGGTTCATGAATTAGTTTCAGGAGAAAAGGAAATTGAATCTCCATTTTACGAGATTGAATTCGGTGTTGAATTCTTTGACAAAAAGGAAACCTTGTCTTCGGATTTTACCACATTATCATTTCTATGACTTGCTGAGGTTTTGGATCAATTGATATTTTTTTAAGTGTGAATATGTTCAAAATACTGCAGTTATATTTAAACTGTTATCTTTCAAATTTCAAAAGTACTGTGTTAGCTAAGTTGAGGACATTGTAAAAATCAATTGCCACTGTCACCGAAAAAGGTTTGAGTAAAACTCACTTTTCGCCTAAACAAAATTGATCTTCTGACTTAAAAGTTTTCGTAAATATTTTATGAAATGTGCGGTTTAGACACATAACGTTTTTCATTTCACGATTTTTTTAAATATTTTAATTAAAACATTAAACAAACTTGCAACTTATCTGACGTAAAAAAAACGTTGGCGTTTCACAATCTTCTAATAAGCTTAACTTATTAATAAGCTTAACGTAAGTAAAGTGCCAATTATAATTTAGTTTTCATCATCTGCCAATCAAGGCCGTTACTCGGTGGGTAAGCTACTTGACATGTTGTCTTATTCGTTGACATGGAGAATTGTTGTCAAAGTAACAGTATTACAAATGGTTTTTTTTTGTGAAAATATTAAAAATGAATTTATTTAATGCCTTTGACACGAATTAGTTGAAATGCTTTTCTCAAGTTTTTGTGACTTTATATGAGAAAAATATAAAAACAAAACCAGATCTTACGACATTTTCTCTTTTAATTTTGCGTTTTACGTTTCATTCTAATAAAAATAGTCCATTTATTAAAAATAATTTTATGCTTTGACTTGTTCCGTAAAATGAACGAATCGTCGAAAACGTAACGTCAAAATACGATGGCACCAACTCTTACTTGAAAGTAACGAACTTACACATGAGCTTAATGGTTAAACGTTTGTGAAACGCAAACTATTTTAGGAAGAAGTTTTATATGGAGGTTAATAATTTTTAAATTAGTAATCCTATACTTTACTCAGACGTTGTGAACAAAATCCTTAGAAAAGTTTCATACGTATTTAAAAATAAAAGATCGATTTCATGAACTCATTATAATTTACAATAAATTGTTTCAACGGGATTCGTATTAACTTTACCATTGTTTAAATTTGGTAATATCTTGTCGATCAACAGTGTCAGTTATGTATCTAAAAAGCAATATTGGATAAGTCTATAGATAAATGGAAGACAGATATTTTATTAAGATTTTTTTTTCAATTTTAATTTTTAATTTTCTTTTGTTATTAAAGTATAATATAAACCACGAAACCACATCACGACACACATTGACTCAGCCCTGCAGTAAGAGTCGCAAGAACTTGTGGCACAGGAACTCAGCAACGATAAATAGAATACTCTATCCAAGACCGGTGAACGAAACAATGCTTCTGCAAATATCACAAGGTTCCCCGCCGGGATTCGTACCCAGAACCTCTAGCGTAGCGATTTAGACCACAGAGCCAAGGTCGAAGTAAATGTCTTAATAATTGAAAACTCGGGTGCAGGTCGTTTAATAATTAGATATAATTTATTTGAGCATAGAGTACCTACATGTAACAATTATGTTGGTGATTAATTTATTATGTTAATTATTAGCAGTAGAGACAGATATATAGATGGAAAGGGTTCTCTTTAGTTTTCTGATTACACTCGACACGTTACACAATATAAATTGAGTCAAGCAACAGTATTTATGTTGTGACTATTCAAAATTAAACTTTAAACCCTTAGCTATATGGTCTTAATTTTGTAGATTTGTTTCATCGCAATTTCCTAAGTATTTAGTTTGAATGTGTCCAAATCCAGTTTGAATACGCCTTTGTGGTGGAATCCGGGAAAACCTGATACTTTAGCTATTTAAAACATGTATTTACTTTCAAAAGATTTTATCATATTAAAATAAGATTTATAAACATATTAAAAATCGGATTCAACTATGGCATGTCAATAGGATCTCAATGCTCATCTAAATACTAATTAATCCAGAGGTTAATGATTGGTCCTCAACGGAGACCGGACTATCATTCGTTAATCTATAAATATTATTCAACAATTCTATTATAAATCTGTCAAATATGCCCATTTGTTTTTTGTTGAGAATAAATGTATCAAAAACTAGGCTCCTGAATTCAATTCGAATTGGGTGAAATTGAATGGGAAAACGCGCATTCACAATGAACTAGTTTAATTGATCAAATCCACGTTCAGTAAAGCTCGGTACAGATTCAGAGAAATTCATAATCTTTGAGCGGTATTGTATACACTTAGGTAGTTACAGACGCAGTACATGTCTAACCATACTAAATGTCTGAAACCAATTTGATTCTGATACAACACTTCAAGACTATCTTTTGTTTGAGCAAAGTGAAAGAATTGAGAGAACATGAAGTGACAGTTAATGTTTTAAATTGGATTTCTTAAATATATTGTTTTCTCTGTCAAACTACCGCAACTCCTGTTCACCAGGATCAACAGAGGTGTCCTTTGATCGAATCTTGAACGAATAATGCAGCCGTGCAAAAACACAGAGGCTATGCCCGGTCGGCCTACCGGCTGGCTTGGGACCTACAACGAACTTAATCAGAAGAAATAGGAGGAAGTAAGAAAACGGTATCAGACTTCCCTCCCAGCAAAAGCGTAGACAGCAATTGAAACGGCCCAGAGGCCAAAAACTAAAGGGTACATTGTGACTTTGAAAAGACCACAGAATGCTTATGACAACGGGATTCTAACACATACACTAGAAGTGTTGGTGGCAAAACTTTTCGATCCGAAGTTTCCTGTCGATTTTTCAAATATGAAAAAAAAAGTATTTTAATAATAATAAAATAAAAAGAATAAAGTTGCAACAGAATGCGGCGTTCACGGAAGAGTCTTAGTTCAGATCTTAGCGCAGATCTGTATCCACCCGCAGGAACGGCGTTTCCCTTTAATTGTGTTTCTGATCAAGCCCTTTATATACCTAAGACAAGTTTATCCCTTCAGCGGCCTTTCATGTAGCCCTTTCAAGGAGCGCTGTAAGAGTCTTGTTTCCATTTGCGGTTCTTTGCTTCATGACCATTAACTTGCAAATTTCAGAGTGATTTCAGAGTTGAATTAATGGCACTGTTTGAATTTAAAGATGTTTCGAGAGAATTGGAATGAAATTTAAAAGTATCTATAGCAATAATTTAAATAAATGACTTTCACATTAGCATGAATAAATAAAAGAACCAGCTGATAGATCACGTAAATCTTTTATAAAACAACGTTTAGTATTAAAATTTATAATTGATTTTTTTCTTTTCAAAATCAAATATTTTTTACTCAAATGGACTTAAAATAAGTTCTTTTAAATCGTCAAAGTTCTTTTTAACTACCACCGGTTCTAAATGCTATATCTACGGGGAAGAATCCAGCAAGAAAACTCCGTAGTTGCTCTTTTCAATATCATAATAATCTTTCTACAATCTTAGTTATAGTGTGCACATTATGTTACAAAAAAATGTTATGTAATTTCAATTCAAAAATCCATTAAAGTTTTCTGCTCTTTAAAAAGAACGCTTTGTTGTATTATTTTATTTATTTATGTTATACATTTCGTGTTATTAACCCCTTTCTTGCTATTGTATGGATTTTCTTTTCTTTAAAGAAAAGTAAAGTTTATTTGATTTCTAGAAATTTTTCAAAATTAAAGTTTCTTACCATAGATAACGATTTTCCATTTGCATCGAATATCAAAATAATAATAATAAATAATTTATCCTCAGAAACAAGAGTACAATTTAGGTCTTATACATATTATGTTGATCTATACATGTTTTGTCAGATATTGTTTTGACGTGTAAATATTAAGTAAAAAAATAATGTTAATAATGAACAATGTCGATACATCAATAACGTAAAACTAACCAAAAATTCATTGACGGAAGCAATTCGACTTCCTATAACAACGTGAGGGTTTGTATGGAATGTGATCACGTGTGGCTTCTGTGCTATGGAATTACCAATTCTCCGGGAATTCCCGATTTAGAATTGCGACTATTCTAATTAATACCTGGAACTGTCTAGTTGAATAGAAATGAGGCATTTGTGGACTTTACCCAGGGCTGACCAATTAGCCTAGTGTAGGAATCACAGTGACTGTTGATTTGTTTTCTATTTTTAAGAGAAATTTATGATGGCTAAATTTTATTTCACGGAGAAATATTTAGAATTTTTATTTTCAGTCCAAATTTTTTTTGGTTCCTTCGCGGTAATAACCATATAATTAATTAATAATAATAATAATTAAAAATATATTTATTTACTTAAAAACATTTAACATGAAATATTTTACCGTGGACCCTGCACTAGGCGAGCCTGTATCGCAGGCGTCCAATTTAATACGCTATGAATTAGTTTAATTTAAACAGTACACAAAACAATACAATATACAATAACAGAATAAATCTAGATGGATAAATTAAATAGATATTATGATAATGTATCCAAAACCCAAAAACATAGCTTCTAGAAATAAGTTATTAGTTTTAAAACTATAGATACATTATTTCTATTAAAAAAGAAAATTAATAAAGAATGCCTAACCTTTTATCATGTTATTAAATTCCATGTAAGAAAGATTTAAGAAAAATAATATGTTTTATGTTAGGTGGGCGTTAAATACTTATACCTTACATTAATAATTAGAAAGAGAAATCATGTAAAAACAAAGATATGAAAAGTAACAAAATAGCAAAGAAATATGTGATCCTTTGGCATAGAATGTAAGTAGACTGAGATTTAAAATGTATATAACATTATAGATGGTAAACATGGTGAAAGTTTTAATGAGAAAAATTCTAACAAACGAATTGACTGCAACTGTTAGTGAAAGTTTATTTAGAAGACGATACTTTAGAAAGTTGATTTTACTTTAATGTAAGTGACATCGAATTAATAATTACCTACTAGTTCAGTAGGTTTTTGTTAAACTTATTACGAAGAGAAAATAAAGTTTTAAGAGTCAGTATTTGGTCGAGACAACGTTTTTGTACCTTAAAATAAAGCTTTAAAACTAACAATGTACAATAGAAATAAATGTACAATATTTAAATATTATTATCAAATTCAACAGACGAAATAATCTAATTACACCGCTTCTGTGATTTAAACCATGAAAACCAAACTGGCAATCGTTGGCGGGTTACGAGGGGAGGTTGACTCGTTTCTATTGGCCAGCTTAATAAAGGACACATTGAAATTGAAGTTGAGCGGTCGTTGAGACTTTAAAGAAAAAGAGTTGAGAGAAAGAAACGTTTCAGTACTTTTTTACTATAATGAATACTCTACAATTAGAGTTAAACTTTTTATCAACCATATCAAAACATATACCATTTGGATTATCTTTTCTCCAAACAGCAGAATATTAAAACATCGTAATATTTTACGAAAAAAAATATATTGAGTAAACCAAATTGCACATTACTAGGCGGAAACAATTCTCAGTGAAATTACGAGAACAAATACATCTGTTTTTTCAGGAAACAAATCATCTCGATTTGTAGCGTCAATCCATTTTTTACATTACATTTTTTTTTTCAAAAGTAAAAAAATAAAAATAGAATAAAGTGTCTATTTTTTTTCATAGCTATCATATGTATCGTATAAAGCATATTTTAAACTATGATAAAATAAACGTTAAAACACATACATATACTGTTCTTTAATTTGACTGTCAGAAAATTACATGTGGTAAATTTTGTTTATATTGCTTCCCAATACTTAAGACTTGTCAATTACCGAGCGAGACAACTTTATATGAATTTACGTAAGAGAGAAAGAGACGGACTACTCGATATTATCATGTTTTACTGTTTTATTACAACTTATTGGAGAAATGTAATGTCACCTTTCGACGGACAAGAAGTTGTAGTACACTTTCGGAGTTTTTACCACTGAAATAAGTTATTTCTGGTTGGGATGTCGGCGCATAACAGTGCCTGGCGTATAGTCCCCGCAAAGCGTGGTAGATTATTTCGTCTGTGTCATATTCGAATGGTTTTTAGTACTAGTACGATATCATAACAGTCTGAATAAATACGGTAAGGGTTTAATTAAAATGAAAAAAATAACAGTACAGCACTACACACACAGTGCTATTGAATTTTGATTCAATACTGTTAACGTTGTCTTTATGGATTCAAAACATTTGTTCCTCCCGATAGCGCTGTTTCCATGCAATAGCAGATATTTTTAAAATAGCATGCACAAAAAAGTCTCTTCCAAGCAGGTTTTTATGTGAAGCCTCCTACACTACTCGCGAAGTTAACCCAAGACGAAAGTGTAGGAGGCATTTTACTTCTCTTCGTCAAAAAAAGTTATTGCCATAAGAAAAAAAAACTTCCCTTCGTTTCAAAGGGCGCAAAGCATGGAAGCTCCTAGTGACTGAGTGTGTCACGTTTTTCAATAAAATTCGCGACTGGGAGTTTAAAACTTTTCTTCAATAAATGTTAAAACCGGTCAAGTGTGAGATTCACACATGATGGGTTCGGTACCAACTTATAAGCTTAAAAATATATACTTTTTAGACAATTTCGCTTAAGGAAAAAAAATAAGTTTCTTGTGTTTGAGCCCCCTTTAATTGTTAATTTCTTTATGTTTTAGTACTTGTTGTTATTGCGGCAACAGAAATAGACATTCTCTGACTTTTTAATGAGGACATTGTTCATGAGATACAGCCTGCTGACAGACAGATAGACGGACAGCGGAGGATTAGTAATATGGTCCCGTTTTTACCCTTTGGGTACGGAACGTCAAAAATGGAAAGGTACTAACCCCGCGACATCCGGGTGCTCTTCGAGATGGAAGATGAAGCTCTGTGGCAGGCTGGCGAGCCCGGCGCAAGCCCACGCCACCGAAAGTGCCCGCCGAGCGCGCGACTCCCACGTCACGTTCAACGGCTTCAGTATGGCGTAGTATCTGTTAATAACGAACAACGTATGGTCCTTTTCAATGCGTATTATTACTGCATTATACATTGAAAGAAAAATTTAACCGTTACATTGATATTTTATTAGCAACTCAATCTGGAATTACACCAATTTGTACGAGTTGCTCGATTTATAAATTAAGCAGAAATGATAGATTATGAATTCTAGATACACTTATCAAATTAAAAACTAAAGATTTGTTCATTGATTAACAGCAAAACAAAAAATATAACTTTAACATAAACGCCGTACCTGTGTGGATTATATTTTAACAATGTGTTTTATAAAAACGTCATGGGTAGGTAAAACAGTAGGCTCTTTACTATGTTCATTATAACGAAATTAACTCGAAACACAATGCACATTAATTCCCTTTGTACTTTATAATGCAATAATAATATTCCGCTGATATAATCTAACAGACTTCTATATAATAAATGAGATGTATACGATGCGATATTAATTATTTTGTTCATGCGTAGAAAAAAAATGTATACATTTTCATTTCAGTGTCATTGTCAATTATCTTTCATTACCTTGACTAATGACTTAAATTACAAAGACGGAGAATAATTACAGAGAAAACAAAATTAGCTTTCGCATCTTTGAAATTTTCTAATATGTATATACTTACCGATCCTTTTGAAACTCCATTTTAATACATGCCTGTCATATTTTTATGTTACCTCGCTAATTGCACTCATTGTCTCTTTTTATCACTTTTATTAATGTAAATCTTAGTTTACTAGTTTAGGTTAGGAGAACGTGGTAGCCCAGTTTGTTACGTGCCTTGGTCAACCGTCCCGACATGACCCGGCCCGACATGTCGAGGGTTCGAATCTCGGTTTGTCGTGAGTTTTAGCTGCCAAGTTTCTCATTGTGCCCGGATAGTGGCGACAGATTCGCAACCTGTCGGATTTTATTTGTGTAAATCCTTGTTATGACTAATATTAGTTTCCATTCGTGGCACGAACTCGTCTGCCTGTAACATCTTTCACGTACAGTAGGGAGATAAATAATTTAAACTGTGTGCAAGGTTCATGCTAACTTTTATAAGATAACTTTGTTAGGCTCAACAATTCACCTTACGAGCAACAAGTGTCAAAAAGTGCAGTGCCAACCAATGTACCGTTATCGCACCCATTTTTAGGAGCTCACAATGTGTGCTAGGAATCGATATTCTGTTTACAATCTCTGTAAAAATGTCAGTTTTCTACGAAGAAAGCGTACTAGAATGTGGAATTTACACATTTATTTTCACCTCAGAGTTGAGACTTGAATTTGAATTTGAGATCCATTAATAGGTCCCCAAATACTTTCTATTTCGTTTGCTAGTTTTGGTGATTTCTTTATAGATGGAAGCATAGGTGGTATGCATAAAATAGGACTAAAGAAATACAAAAAAGTTGAAATAGATTTGCAAACGCGTATGTAGAATTTAATATAGGTACAAGAAATGTCTCCGCGCTTGAGGTAGGGAAAAAGAGAACTCTTTCATTCTTTTCTTTTGTTTTAATATTTCGCATACATGCGGTAGGAACGAAGTGCTTTTAATTCTGCTGGTTTGTTAAAGCTGTGTGCTGTGTGCTGGGCTAAAGTAGTGCGAAATGTAAGTAATAAGTACAAACAAGAAATCAACCATTCGATGTTTGGATTTTTGACATCATACTGTGTACCCCGTAAAAGGGACAATTTCAGTAGGTCACGCAGATATAATATTTTATGTTAACGAATACTAGCGACCCGCCCCGGCTTCGCACGGATATGCAAGTATTATACACTTTTAACCCTTCCTATTGAATCACTCCATCTATTAAAAAAACCGCATTAAAATCCGTTGCGAAGTTTTAAAGATCTAAGCATACATAGAGACAGACAGCGGGCAGCGACTTTGTTTTATACTTTGTAGTGACATTACATATCAAAATATATGAGTCAATTTATTTCACACTCTTTTGTTCACCATAAATTATAAAGGATATTTCCAATAAATTTTAATGTTCGCGTCATTAAAAGAAACAGGTGAGTTTTTTATCAAAAATATCGGCGACCCTATAAGCAAAAGCCAGTAAAAACACGACGAAAAAACAGAAATCATAACTCTCGTGCCACTTGCTTGCACAACAGCTCTCTTTCTCAAACTAGAATTTCGTATGACTGCAAATATCCTTAAAGCAATGAGTAAGTTACAGTAATTGTTTCTGTGTTAATTACTTCTGCTACTTAGTATGTGTTAGGAAGCTTGAATAAATTTACGTAAATTCTCACTTGTTAGGCCTAAGACTTAATTCAATTAGGAAACCAACTAAAAACTTAATTTAATTTAAATTTAGTTTACGTATTCACATGTTGTTAGTTATTTATACAAGACATAAAAATTTGAAAGTTGCAGGGGTGGAAATCTGCGAAACGAAGAGAGAAATTCTTTCACCAATATTGAAAAATGGCGTTAATTGTTTGTAATGGGACCAATAATAAATATACTAAAAATAAACACCATTGATTATAAGGAATATGCATGGGTCGGTCTAGATATGAAAATGCGTGATTTTCTCAAAACAAAACGGCTGATTTGACTGTTTTTTATGTTTGTAAGCAAGGTCTGTTTACATGAAAGATTATTGATTTGATTTAATTTATTACTGGAGGAGGGCGATAACATTAGCGACTCAGTTTTAAAATATCAATCAATGTATGCTGTATTTATAATTGGAAATAAAATATTATATCAGTAAATACCTGTCGACTGCGATGCAAATGAGCACGAAGCTGGAGAGGTACAGCCCGAAGGTCCTGGCGAACATCATGACGCGGCACATGAGGTCACCCGCCAGCCACTGCACCGTCCCTGCCCACGCGATCTCCAGCGGCATCATCAGGAACGTCACCTGGTCATCACACATCACATTAGGTTGGGCACGCAGTCAGTAGAAACGAGCGAAACATGAGCAAGGAGTCCACGAGCTAGGAAGGTTGCTCGGTTCGAGTTCTCCGCCCATTGTCAAATTTTGACGGATCCAAAGGATCCACGAGTTTTAGCAAACGGCGTAACGTAACATGCTCGCTGCAAATGATACATCACACCTCTTAACATCGACGATTAGTACCCTCTTATACGTAAAATAAAAAACAGTCTCTTACAATTTGTCTTAGTACCAATTTTACAGGTGGTAGATCTACGTGCGGAATTGTTTGCGCTGGTACCACTCTCTTTTCTATCTCTGCCGTGATGCAGCATAATAGGCAACGGTATCACTGTCCATCAGGTGAAGTCTGCTTGTTTGCCCCTAACGTTGTATAAAAATAAGCCAACAAGACTTGTGCCATGTGTACTAAGAAATAATAAACATGCATATATAAATAGATACTTCAATTGTCGACAGATCAAATTGTCGTCCTCATCACACAAATGCTGGCCTGAGTCTGGATTTAAACCCGGGACCTCTGACGGTTTAAGCCACTGCGCATCGTAAACCATGCACGAATTAGTAAAAAACTATACCTAATATGCTAAAACATTAAAAAATAATATGAACAAGAAAGCAACTCTATACGTTAATTTTTCATCCATAAACTGCTGAAAGAAATTTTAAATTTGTAAAATAATTTGTTTTCAAGGAAGAAAATAAGCTACGTTTTTACTTTATAAAGTCATTTACGTATGCCTTTTACATTAAGCTCTGAATTCAAAGAATTATGATAAACCATAATAAAGGTTAGGATGCCCGGAGTAATTATGGCTGGAGACGATTAGTTCGTTTTCTTCGACTAGTTTGTTACCTGTGTTTTTCTTTATGTATCATATTAATTTCTTAGTACGATAATAACAAGAGACGACAAATACAAAAATCTTTTTATGAATTTGGCTAGTAGGTAAAATTAATCTTAATAATTCCTCACCAATATATAAGAAACAGCCCAATATGAATGCTATATCGACTGTTTTACGGTCATTGTTCTTCCTGATAGTAGTTTATAAACATAACAAAATTATTCATATTTCTGGATTATAATTATCTGACCTCTAAGATGTGTACTTCGAAAACTGAACAGTAGTGCGAGTACTAAAATTGATGATTACATTCAATTCAAACAATCCAAAGAAATAATAAGTTTTTATTTATTTACCAAAGCTGAGACTTTTTTATTTCAACCATATAATCATAAAAGCTAGGATTAAAACTAAAGGAAAGACGTTTAGTGACAAATATTCTTTTAAAATAAATTATATCACATAATTTAATCCTAAATTGAAATTGCTAGCACACGGCTAGCATATTGTTCTATTTCTTCGTCTTTACTGAACGAACTCGATGTTACACACACTGAAACAATTTTACTGTACAACCTGTTTAAAGTGACCTCTTTGAGTGAACTTTCCATAAATATTTCATATATTTATAATAAGCAAATGTAAAGACAATTTATTGTCAAATCATATTCAAACATCTTTAAGATTATATTTTCAATACTAGATTACTTCTACATCGCGATATCAATGTTTTCCAACCGAGATAACCTTTGCAAATTGCAAATTTCAAAAAGTTTTTAATTAGTGTGCGTGTATCATTCGTGAGAGTAAATACACACCTTACGAAACTAACATTATTCAAACGGTCTTACGGTGGAATTTCATTCAAGTTAACAAAAATACTATATTGCTGAGTCAGCTAGATTTTATTGCATAGAAGCAACCTTAGCACTCGACTAGTTTCGTATTTTTCGGCTAAAGAGGCATCGAGCATCAAGGCCCGAGTTTACCATTTTCAAGTTTTTCGGTGCCCTTGCTCGTATTCTTGAGCACCCTTCGCTAACTGCTTCCTTTTCTGAACGTTAGGGATATAACAAATGAAGCTGAGGCATTTTAATTTTTGCGCTCCTCAACATTAGGGCCTCGGTCCCGGTCTCATAGAAGCCAATAGCTTTTAAGAATTACCGAAGTGGAAGCTTTGAACGACATAAAACTTTGAATGCTAAAAGAAATTGCTGCATTTTGGATTACCTCCATGCGAGCACAGAGTATGCGAGAAAAGGTTTAATATTAGATTTTGAAAATTCCGTAGTAAATTAAAACAAGCTTTTCAAAACTAATTTTGTAACAATTATTAATTTACTTTTACCCGTCTACTACGGTTTGTAATTTTATATTTATTATTTAATCATTTTATTTTATGTTTTCTTAACACTTGACATGACATGAGATACAAACGACTTTCTAAAACAAAGAGATCGGTAGTAAGCCGTATTCGTTCCCATTTGAGAGTTAATTATGAAAAGGAGCCAAGAAGATATTAATTAACGAAGGTTACTTGTATTACCTATGTTTGAAGTAATTAAGACTCATTTATGGCTACTATCCAACGGGCGGTTTTCAAACGGTCGCCTTTAACCGATGGCAGCTCAGCGTCAACTTGACGTTAACTACTTCTTTTTTTCATGGTTTAATTCTTTCCTTTTGTCGGGAAAGGCAAAGAGCTTTAGCCCATACAGCACAAGCCTTCCGTGTTATGTTTTTCTTCTTCTACAGTAACATGCTAGTATTGTTACTGTAGGCTTTTTTGGGTTACTTGTGAGATGACGAAATAACCCAGTCATCTTAGAAAAATAAGGTAAGAATCGCGGAAATCGAGCAACCTTACTGTATGCTTGTATCGACTTTTATTTTGATATCCTTAAACTTGTCTCAAAACCTACATATTGTAAGGTCAAAAGTCACAAAAATCGACATTTTTTGCAAATATCTCGTTTCCTTTGGCGTTATCGCTATTTGTAATTAAGATAAATATTATAGAAGATAAATTTTTTACAAATTTTGTTTTATAAGTTTTTTATACGTTGAAACGTTTTCAAAATAGAGGGCACTGAGCGCGCAGTGTTTAACTATGTAGAGTATCATTTAAGGTCAACCGGTAGTCCCGATCAAAAACACGCCTTATTAAGTTTATAAATGATTAAGAAATATATAATTATTAATGTATATATTTTTTTGATATTACATTATAATTAATATCTTTGTTCATTATTTAACAAACTATCTGTTAAATAACACTTTCACTTTCTTCACACTTGTATAGCACTACAGATGTTTACTGGTTAAAACACTAGCATTTTCCCACGTTTTTATACACTCACTTTCTTGTTTGTTTGTTTGTCGTTCCGGTTGGATTTTTGCAACTCAATTTTGAGGCACTTCCCGATAAGCTAGCAGGCTGAAATTTTCAGGGTAGCTTTAAACCCGATGACAATGCAATTTACAACTATAAAAACATGATCATTTCTCATGAATGAATGATCATGAATTTGATCAAATTTATCTTTGCAAGTTACACCCACGATCTATACACGTCATGTAAATATAACCCATTAATAATCCTTTAAATAATATACGTCCCAACGTATTGAGTGGCCCCACTTTCAGCCCCGTATGGTTTTTTCTTAGCTTTAGGACATTTAAAAACGTGGGTTTTTAGATTTTTTTAATCTATTACACATTGAACTCTGCTGATACACAAGAAAAGACAACAAAATAAATTTCAACGACCACTCCCCGTTCCCGCCAAGTAACTCCTTGACTTTAACGTCGCATAACCGCTGACCGCAATTAGAAACAATTGACTGCCTTCAATGTAGGTATAGTTTTTAAGAGTTGGTACCTGATAATAAAATTGTTACAACAATTTTACCTTATTTTTTGCAGGAAAAGGTTTTTTAGTGTAACGAATGTGGTTTGTAAGCTTCTTTGCGTCAAATATCAGTTTGTTAATATTTAGTAAAACCTGATTTACAGTTAAGGGTGTTTTAAAGATCGAGAGTTATTAGGTTTAATAAGTGTTGGTTGGTTGCGTATGCGTTACGAGTATCATGACCTCATTCCTCGTTTTATAAATGGTTAAAAGTCTTGAAAATTTATAATAAGAATAAATAATAATAAGAAGAATAAACAACGATTTATAAAATAGTTATTATTGTTTGTTTATTTCTATTTGAATTGTTTGTCCTATTCAACTTCCTCCTACCTACTCAGTTTTGGATTTTTATTTATAAGGCTTTTATATTTCTGAAATTACGAGAAGTTTTGTTTGTAACTTTGGGTTGATTCGATGTGGGAAAAACTGTCTTTTTATTGCGAATTATCCCCAATAACGTGAAGGTATTTTATCTATCAAAGGGAAGCGAGTGTGGTCGGATTTAAATCCCTTATAAACAGCTCAACTTCTGACCCTAATCCAAATGGCTTTCTATCCGTATGGACGCTGGTAGAATTAATAAAATTAATTGGAATGACATTTAATTGCTCTCGAGTTATGTCACTATTCTGCCAGTCACACTATGACACCCTATTTATTTCAATTGGTTTAGCTGTTTAGGCGTTACGGTGGAACATACATAGACTGACAGAAACATTACCCTTACTTTTGCATTCGCCATAGTCGGGTAAAAACATGGCTTCTTCATTATTATGTAATGAACAGATCAGATTAGCTTCTATAAAAAGCCTTATAACTCGAAAAGTTTTAATGTCATCATATTTTATCAGAAAAAAAGTTGTAAGAATTTTTTGTATTTTTAAACTGACTTCAAAAAAGGAGGAGGTTGTCAATTGCCCGCTTAATTAGTGTTACCCTAATTTTTTACGGATTGTAGGATGCAATCTCTGATGAAAAAATCAGATAAAAAATATGAGCGGTAACACGAGACAGTAATGTCAAAAACGTCTCAGTTTTTAAGGTTGATGGAAAGATTTGAGCTATTTTTTAAAACCTGTTTTATTAAAGTAATATTTAAAGCTGTTCATTCCTTTTGATCCCAAGTACCTATTGATCCTTCATGCCTCAAATATCGTCTCTGTTTCATTTAATATATCTACTCATAATCCATATATCGTCCCACTTCGTTGATCATTCAATTTCTACCGAACATTCTTTCACATCATGTATTCCATCTCTAGAGTAAATAATAGAGGAAAATCGTTCATGCACATAATCATGCAAAACAAATTCAAAGCTATCGTTTTGAGATTCAAAAGAACGTGTTTTGGCTTATTCTCAATTACATTTGTGGACTAACCTTTCTTGAGTTTAATTAGCTATATACCTACTGCGATTCCGATATAAAATACATAAATTGCACCCACTTATCAAATTTTAATTTCTTTATTTCGTGCTCAATAATTTAGTTACATACTGTTGTGGCAAGATAAGTGAAGTATGTGCAGCCAATAAGCATGCGAAAGTCAGTTCATGAAAACAAAATGCAATCAAAATATTAAATAAAAACAAGTAGCAATAAAACTAGAAAACAATAGTAAAAAAGTATAAATTAAATGTCAAAAATTCAAATAAACACAAATCAAAAGTCAATGTCAAGTAATAGAAATAACTAGGTACGTATCCAAATTCGTAATGGGTCGCATACAAACAAACATTTATTTGATTGATGCGGGTTTTATTTAATGTAATTTGTTTAACAATTTTGGTACATCTTGTTTTCTTACCATTTAGATAACATAGGACATAAAAGACTTTCCAAGCTACAGAGATCGATAGTAAGTAAATTCATACCAGTTTGAGAATTAATTATGAATAGAGCCAAGGAGATATAAACTAATGAAAGTTACTTGTATTACTTATGTGTGCCTTTGTTTGTTAAGAGCATATATTTAAAGCTCTGATTTTATTTTAAATAATCTTAAAATTTTTAAGTCTAAAATTTTTGCAAAAAAAAAATGCTATTGTACATTTTATAATATTTTTTGATTTTAATACATTTTTAAAGGCTTTATGTGAACGCATAATTCAACTCTGTTATTATTTTAGCAGATTTGACTCCCATGTTGTAAGTACTAACGCTCAGATAAATTAACTTGACATTGAGTTTTCTTATTTATTCATTAAGTTTCGAAGTAGCAAGGATTTAAAAATTGTTGACCTTAAAGTTTGACTATTGACTTTAGTACAGTTCAGTGTGTCTACAATCTTAATTCGTTATTAATCCATTAGAGGCGGTTTTTTTAAAGATTCGTAACTCCAGTCACAAGCAGCAATCAAAGCTTAACATTTATGGAAGACACACCGTAATGAAAAGAAATTTTTTCGTAAAATCACAAGAATTAAAACATACTGTGTACGTTCAGAAATTAACTGTATTTTTTGTGAAAGGTTTTTCTTACCATGCGGTTTTTGTGTCATTTATATATTGTTCTTGTTTCTTCATGTTTATCAAATTCAGACCTATACTAAGACAATATATAAGTTTCCGGGGTAAACTATTTGAAAGAAAGTATTTTTAATTGGATGGAAATTATATACAACATGTTCATGTATTGGTTCTTTTGTTATGTATTAGTAATAGTCTAACGTTATATAATGATAAGTCTTGATATCTATTGTAAACATTACTTGTATAAATAAGCAGCGATTTTAATACAATACCTATTGTTTTGTTTGTCCTTTTTATTGAAACGGACTCTTTCACAATGCTTACACAGTTATGGATTTTTGTTTTATTTGGGAAGGTTTCTTATAGATGAAATCGCAAGAGGATGCTTCGTTTGTATATTTGGGTTTATTCCATGTCTTCCCAAATAAGATCTATGGATTTTACAAAGTAAAGGGAAGCCTTCGAGACTGGTAAATTAGATTCATATTTAACTGATCGCGTGTCGAAAAAAGTCTTTATCCCTTTTAAACCACCCTCTGAACCAAATAGTTACAATTTTCAATTTAATTCTTTTGTAATGGTGGCAATCGTATCAGACGACAACTAGGCTAATACGGAATGAGAAGATTTACTCTGAAATGTCACCACCGAAACTTCGGGCTGATCGTTAATCCGCAAGTATTTTCTATATTGATCTTACTCTGAACATTGTTCGGATTTTACATTACCGGTCTTGATCATAGACAATGTTCAGAAGAAGGAATGACGAGTACTAGTGAAGTACTACTTTCTCAATCTTCGAACGAGAAACTTTCGGAGTAGGAAACGCACGTTTTTTTTTATAATAAAAGCAAATAATAACAATTTTAAACAACAAAGAAATTATCTTAACATAAGCCATAAAAGGTTTTGATTATATTGAATATTACAAAAGAGAGGACAAAGGGGTGCGTATATGTGTGAGTGCGTGTGTTTTATGAGTGAGTTTGTACGTGTGATTGTATGCGAAAAAGGTGTGATAAAAGGACGATTCAAAAATACAAGAATAACGAATCTTCGTTTTTCGGCGATTCGTAGCAGATGTGTTTCAAAATGAAAACAATGATGTCCAGATAAGTGATCAGTTGCCTTTTACATTACAAACGAATGACATTGTTGAATTTTCAAAACTTAAATGCGTTTTTTATAAAGTAACCTTTTTGACAAAGCCTATTTGTTGTTGAGATGATCACCGTGAACTGAAAGTTCAGATCTATTTGGACCTATACTTGTGTAAGGTAACCCTTTGAGACTTAGATTAGTCTCACGTTTTAATGAGTTGCTTGATATATTTTTCTTATCGAATCTATAACGAAGCAACTAGAACATTAAAACATGTTTGTAAAAATGTATTTAACATTGGAATACCTACACGCAAAACAAAAAAAAAAGGCATAACTGTATAATGTTTTTTTTTGCAGTCCGTAAGAAGTTCAATAACATCAGTATTATTTCAATTTAATTTACGGTGAAACATATATATATGTCAAAATTTTCCAAATATCAAAAGACTTAAACCTACAGATAAAAACACATTAACTCACGCCGTAATCAATCCCTCGAGAAGGGTAGGCAGAGGTGTTCCACACCGCATTTCGCATGTGTATGTTGAATCTCAGTGTGACAGGTTGCGAGTCTATCGCCACTATCCGGGCACAATGAGGAACACGGCAGCTACAATGTACGGCAACCTGATACTCGAACTTTTGGCCTGTCGGGTCGGGTCGGTCGGTTAACCAAGGCACGTAACAAACTTACCACGTACTACGTACTTAAACCTACGTTGTTGAAATATAATTTACCGAAAGAATCGTTAAATAAAATTAATACTTACGAGATAACTTTCAAATCAGAAAGAATAAGAAGAATCTATTATTCAATCAATTTTCGCATTTGCACCTAATACCCACACATTCATGTATACATTACTAAGAATGAATGAAATGAATTATTTCATTGATTGCTTTTGGAGAAGAAAACCTGTTGACATATCAATGCAAAACTTTGATAGTTCTGAATAATAAAGTTTTCAGACAGATAATTCAACGCAAACAAATAAAAGCATTTGTATACATTTTTAAGTCGTATGTCCCATGTATGTTCATACCGTTCAAAAGTAAAATGTAAAAATATTAAAATTAATTGCCTTTGAATCTAAAAACCCAAAGTAACAAACCCCGTTTTTTGCTATAAAATTCATAGTCTGAAATTTAATTCTAATATCCACCTCCGATTTTAGGTAGGTTTTACTAACGGATGAAAGGTACCTGAAAATATGTTTTTATCAAAATTACTACTTAAAACCATTTTCAACTATACATATATGTTTTTTGAACCATGGATATTAATATTCAACCTATATAGGTAACATTATCTCTGAAAAGGCTCACAGTTTGTCATTTTATTTTCAGTATCTAGGTTATACCCCAATCCTTTTATAAAATTAGAATGTACTTGAAACTGCCTCTAGTAAAAAACAACAGGTGTGCAGGTGACAATTCTACAAGTAACCAGATTTAGCTTAGGCCGAGCAATTTGTGAACACATCCAATCCGTTTGTGTTACCCACCGTCCACACGGAGTGAACACGTAAGTTCAAGTGAGAATGAAATTACCAACAAAATAAACGGATATCCAGCGTAGCTTGAACGACGTACGAAAACCGAATACGTTTTCACTAGGATCTTATTTTGATGGTTCATCGTGTTTCTTTTGGAATACCATTATAAATTGAGCTCTGAAAACGTGCCATACAATGCCGTGTGAACGAGGGCTTACGGTGGCAGATGAAACTATTTGAATGACGACACACCAACGCCACACGTACGCGACACCGCTCCACCGCAAACGGACTGCATTGGCAACCTTGGGTGACTCATAATTTGTGTCTCTCCTTGCCTTAATAAGAGTTGGAACGCTTTCTACTTGGAAACTTCAAATGTCCCCACATAGTCCCCGGCTCACTGGTCACTACGTCAGACTCTATGATATGGTATGGCGGTTACTTATGCTTTTCATAATATTGTTGTCTTTTATTAAGACAGACGGCAGCCACGGTAAAGCTGCTAAGGCCTTGGGGCAGTAGTCTTTGAGGATTTAAATGCATTTGTGGTGTTGTCTTATATGCGGTATACTTAAATTGAAGTGAGCCAACGCACACGTACTGCAACCGTATTTGTTGTGTCCCCGACATTAGTTATCAACTACAGAACTACCTATGTTCATACTATATATTTATATTTTTTATTAATTTGTGTAAACATTCATTCAAGAATAAACGGTTTGAATGAAACCTTAATTTCACCTTCAGACTCTAAAGTCAATATAAGAACAGAAATGGCATTATTATTTTTGAACTGGCAATTTAATAAACAAAAACATGGCCTTTTTATAATTATTTTAATGATCAGATCAGTTTTAAGCTGAACATGTAATTACAAGTTTCGTTTATGTGAAGTTATTTTGTACGAAATATGATAACTTGAAAATGTTTTTATGTTTTATCTGAAAATAACTTCTTTGATTTTTTGTATTTTAGTAAAAGCTTTCTGTGAACAGCAAATAGCTATTTTTTTTTACACTTTCAATCTACTTTTCGATAAGGAAACTGACATTTCTTTTAATTATCCTTATTAGGAATCTACTTTTTTGAGATAATGTGCTTGAGAAGGCATATCCACATTTATAAATAAAATTGCAATAAATAACTTGTTATACATCGCTTAGCTACCCAATTAAGGTGAAAAATTCAAAAAAAACTATTTACTAATTACTTGTTACTATTTATTTGTTAAATCTATTTATTCTTTTTGTTCCCAAGTACCTACTGAACCATCCTACATCAAAGATCGTCTCTATTTCGTTCAATGTACTTACTCATAATCCATATCATCCCACTTCGTTGATTTTTATTATTCTATTCCTACCAAACATACTTTTATATTAAGTTTCTCATCTCTATAGTAACATGAGAGGAAAGAATACAGTTAATAACAATAACCACATCACGACTGACACATTTATTTAGCCCAACATTAAGATTGTAAACACTAGTGTCGCAGGTGCTAAGCAACGATACGGTATATATCTCTATAGCACACATTCACACACAATCATTTAAAACAAATGCAATGCTGTACATAAAGATGTATTATGAATTAGTATATTAAGCATTCGTTATCTTATTAAAACTAAAGTTTGGGATTAGAAAGAGCATGAATTTCTTTGTTTTGCAACGATTTTTACGCTCCCCTCTACCCCCTTTCTTTTCCTGTCTTTTTATACATAAGTGGATAAGCCTTGAAAAACAACAGATCTCTGGTTTTCTGGTATAATTCAAAATCTTACGAAAATCATAACCAAAGCAAGTAAGAATTATTTTAATTATCTTACTAGTGTATTAGTACAAAAAAAAACAGTATTGAGGGTGAATATCATATTAATAATGTTATTGTTGTTGATAATTATTCTACGTTCGTGGTAAGTCTGAGGATTTTCTATTTCCCCAGATAATCCGGTGTTTAATTAGTTTCATGCTACACACAACGCGTAGTGAAGTGCTCATTTATAGAAAAACACTGTAGAAGATATTCGTTTACCGTGTTCGTACGTTGTTGGATAAATTATTGCTTGTTCGTTTCGAATTAGTTATCGTAATTAACGAGTTAGGTATGGTATTTATTTTGAAAGGAAGATTTTTTTTCCGGTATTTCCGCATTTTTTTGTAGCCTACATAACATAATATATACACAACGCTCACTCACGCTGTAATCCCTCGAGGTGTACGCAGAGGTGTTAAGCACAGCATTTCGCATGTTTAAGTTGAGAATCAGTCGCCATTACCCGGGCACAATGAGGAACATGGCTACAATGTACGGCAACCCGAGACTCGAACCCTCGACCTGTCTGGTCGGGTCCGTAGGTTAACCAAGGAACGTAACAAACTGAGCTACTACGTCCTCTACCCTAAATTTGTATCCTAAATGATCGGAATTCCTTTCGTATTAAGAGCACACTACCTCGCAACAGCAAAACTTGTTACTAAACTGCGGTCTTATGAAGGGTAAATTTCTATTGCTCCAAAGAAGTCACTATATTATGAAATTGTATATAATATACACTGATGATAATTGTAGATAATTTTTCATACGTTCAACAGTTTCTGGATAGAGTGCGGTAAACGCGCAGCCCTCAGCCATAAGGACATAGATTTTTGGTGGCTTTTAACAACACAATATCGCTCTGACAAATGAGGAATCAGCCTAAAATCTACTTTCAATCAAAAAGGATAAGTAACTGTGTACCTAGGTTGAACGAAAAAATAACTGGCCTATCATTTCAAAAATGTTTAGTCACAGCATTATAATGGAATTTCCTTTCAATATTATTTCTGTTCAATGATTTTTTCAATAGAGAAGTTTCCGCGTCGCGTAATGGACCTCTGTTATAATTAATAAAAACCATAGATTAATTATTGGTAGGTTTGAGCGCAACGGAGACCAATCATTAATCTACACATACAGTCTCTTTTACACTTACATATGGACGTTTCACACGATATATAAACGTAATTTCAAAATGAGTCTTTTATTCTTATTTCAAATTAAATTCAAACTAAACGCAGTAACTAAAACTTTTCATGAACCACAATAGAAAGCGTTAGAACATAAAGTTTAATGGATTAATCAATAAGTATTGAGTTAATTGAACACATTGTTCAATTGTTGTCCTAATAAGAACCCTTTAGTTTTGTTACAAGATATCATATGTACTGTAACAATACTAATCAAAGATCAGAATTCCATTTACAACAATGTATTGACAAGTGTATTACATGTATCGAATTGCATTACTAATTTAGACCTTTAATTAAAGATGTATATGAATTCTGCAAACAATACAACAGTGTTGTCTTAGTAAAATCTTTGTTCAAAATAACAATGTAAATCCTTATGTTTAATTCTGTAATTTCGTATGAGTAATGTTAATTTATATAACACTACCAATAAATATATATTGTATATGTTTGATACCTTAAATCCAAGGAATATAGATTTTTACTCTAGCTTTAATAGAACAATGAAATTTTAAGAAAATTGCATCACACGAAACCTTTAAGTGCTCTCAAACATTACATTTACCTTTATATAACTAACAGTTGAAAGCTTTTATATTTAAAGATTTTATGTCTAAGGCACTCGATATATAAAAAGTAAAAAAATTAGGATCTACTTGTGTTTAAGTACCTAACTAAAGTACTAGGAAATTTTAATTTAAAATGTTAATTTTACACGTAAAAATTTTGATAGTTCTTTTATTTTACTTCAAAATAGTGCTAATACAGAAACCAGCTAAAAGGGTGCATTTTGTCCCAAAAAAAAGTGCGACAATTACGGGCAGTGAAAACAGATGTCGCCGACTAAAGCCTATAAAAGTTCTTGACACTATAATAATAATAAAGCCTTTATTTACATTCCTTTAATAAGTTTGTAAGCTAAGTTTATACATTTTATATTTATAAAGTTTTTCACTATTTTATTACATAATTTTTTATGTCCTCGTGAGTAACACAGAGTCATGAACACCCTCGATTAAAAAGTTGACATACAATTTCTACAACAAGCTTAATATAAATTGAATGAAAAAATGCATATTAAATCTCGCGTAGCCAGAGATTAAGTCATATAGCACCTTTGTTTGAGTGTGAACATGAGATGGGAATTAACAAGAGATGTGTGTGTGTGATGGGAATTAACAAGGTAGCCTTGAATAGGGATCGATGTCAACATAAGGGATTAGCTATCGTATCGTATGTGACAAGTCCGGATGCCTCAGTACAAATTACCATAGTTAAAGCTCCCAATACAAAGGTATAAGTCATTCCATCCCACGAAGTCCATTCGGCAATGGTTGTGTAGACGTGTAAAAGCACATTGTCGTAGTGCGTGTAACTTTTTAACTGAGCGAACTCGAACACTGAAATAACGTGCACGCTTAAGAAAAGTTACACAAGCTTATTGAAACGGTCGTCGTGAAATGGAATGAGAGAACAAGGAAAGGAAAAATACGTGAAATAACTATAATGAACTTCGTGCTTCGAAAAACGAATGGGACGTGTCGTTACTTGTCTAAGGGGATTTCGTTGGTGTTTACTTCTTTCTATCTACATACCATTGATCTATTGTTATAGATACGCAATCCCATATAAAAGTTCATCTAAAAAGTGGTATCGTTTTTTTATAAAGAGACAGAGAGATAGATTTATAAGAAATAAACACACGTTCAAGGAAATTCAACCTTAAGAACAATACTGAAAGGTGTGTAAACTGATCTTACTAAAAAAACTGACAAATATAATTACGTATTTATGTCATTACGTACAAGAAGTCTATTCAAATGTTTGATGGTTTAGGAGGACATTTTCTCTCATTTTATTGGGTATATATCAAATATTAGATCTACACTACATACTCGTAAATATCTGTCCATTAAAATAAATAAAAAATAAATAACCACATCACGACACACACATTGACTCAGCCCTGCACTAAGTATCGTAAGAACTTGTCTCGCAGGTGCTAAGCAACGATATGGTATATACTAAATAAATAAGAATACAACATCCAAGACCGGAGATCCATTTGTTCGTCAGTTTTTGTCATAACAAGAATTTGTGCCAGACTGAAGCAAGAAATCTTTAATTCAAATAAAAATTAACCTTTTATCTCACAAATAAAATATTTTAATGTTTCTGATAAATATTCAAGTGAATATTGAAGTGAGTGATATTTAACAAAGACGGTAACTTGATATACTTAACTGAGTGAAACTCAATTTATTCAGTAAATATTGAAAGTAGCATTTAAATTTAATTTAATACATAAATTTACCATAGTATTGATAGAGCGATGAAAAGAAAATTAAGACAGTTGTTAAAATTTACTTATGGGTAGTTTTTAGTTTGTATTTACTGATAACATTGATGTAATCAATCAGAGATTACCGAGCAACTAATAAATAACAAAAGTTTTATTGTCAAAGAATTTCTAAGATCAAGCATCTCTTAAAAAAGGTTGAATCAGCAATTTTTATCAATTCGATTTATGAAAAATCCTCACGAAAAGTGAAACCATTTCAGATAATAATATTCACAAAATAAAACTGAAAAACAATTTATATCTATAGCACAAGTCTAGCTCGAATTGGATCTAAGACAACATATGTAAAGCTGGCTAAGATTAGGATTTGAGGCTTAGTAAATCCCACCTGTGATGGAGAAGAGATATACATATATGCTCACCATAAGATCGGCAACCGCTAAATGCATGAGCAAGACATCCAAGCGGCTCGCTCGCCCGGCCCTGCGCCGTCGCACGAGCTGTGACAACACTGTTAGATTGCCGCAAGCTGACACTACCATCAGCACACTGTACACAGTTATGGACACCATGTGCCCATGGTTGAACCGCATCTCCAACGGTAACTCATCACTAATGTTCAAATGTGTCCAGTTCCTTTGGGAGGCACCGCCCGGCCCTGATACTTTTTCCTCCATTTTCACAGTTTCACACTTTTCACATGACTTGATTAGATTTTTGGTCACTTCCACATTTGATCATTCGTATTACCTGTGAGAAACAAAGAGATTTTAATTTTATTTATATGAATCTAAGAAATATATTCTATAAATTGGTGTTTTAATATTTTAGGGCACTATTCTATACAATGTGAATGACAAATTTTCACATCGATTTTTCGTTTTTAGCTTTATCGAGATGTAGGTCTTAACAACTTAGGCTTTATTAATGGTTTATCTACTTGTCTTTCGGTGAACAAAGGCAATAAGATCCGTCACACAGTATGTCCACACAGTCGAGAATTGGAGGAGATCTCATTAACAAGGTGTTGTGTGACCACTGACATTAACGAACTCACTAGAAAACATACTTACTTAACTAAATTAACATCACTCAGAATGAAATGTATCCTTCATTAATCAATTAAGGTTTAGTAAATTGATACAAAAAGAGTCATGTTTTTCCTTAGGCTTATAGGTTATGATAGGGTAGGGTTTTAATAACATATCTATAGTTAGTTATTGTATTAATATTATTAAAATTCTTTTAACAACATCTCGATACACTCAGCCCTTAAAAATTTAAGAATCTTGTGTCGCAGGTGCTAAGCAACGATATGGTATAAATTTATAGATAAGAAAACTTCATGACCGATAAGCGAAACAATGCGTCGTTCAAATTTCAACACAAACTTCCGCTCCCGCCGGAACTTCTTGCACAATGGCCGCCTTGGAATCAATTATTGAATTGTATGTAGTTTAAAAATGTTTTTTTTTTTCAAAAGTCAAAAGTATATGACACGCCTGACGTTGCGTAAACCCCAGGTCAAGTCTACCGCTAAACTAACTGAATTATAGCTTTGAATAAATCAAGTCCGTAAAACATTACTTAAATTCCCGGAATTCTAGAGTTGTTGAATGTCGAATCCAGGGATAAGGGATTTTAATTAGAAAGGACAACAACAGGGTCGGCCTGTTTCATTCTGTTTAATTTCAAGTAAAACTACGTCAGTCTTAAGCACCATTCCAATTTTGGTTTTTCAGTCCATAGATTTTCAGTTATATCAACGAAATCTGTTATCAGATTTTAACAATTCGTGGCTTCTTAAAGGTGAGTGTTCTGTGTTGAAAGTTAATGCGTGATTTAAAACCACATCAAATAAATAAATCAAATATAATAATGAATCTTGTAAAGGCTAACGTATTGTTAAATTCGTTTTATGTAATGACAAAGCGGTGAAATTCAAATGCTTGATTTTGATTTAAATGTTGGCCTTAATCAGAAATTTGTTGCCCATATGGATCGCGTTAGCTGTAGTCACGTAGTCCGTAGCCACAATCCGTAGTAATCGTAGCCCGTAGTCACACCAGTCTGTGATCAATTATTTCACCAAACATATTGTAAAAAGACAACATAAACGTATGTGACATAATCACAATTGTCAAGGTCTTCAATCTTAACATTTTTCTTTTATAACAATAAATTAATTTATTTAAGATATAATAGTTTAGGTACATTTTTAGTAAAGTACTAATTTAACTTTTATTGTTTATAAAAAAAAACATAGAACAATACTTATTATTTAAGTAATATAACGAAAAACACAAAAGTATCGCAGTTTTATTATCAGCAAAAGTTTCCACTTGTAGTCGGCCATCTAATATTGACAATGGCGAGCGCAAATCGTAATATCTTTGGAAACTTCTAGAATGATCGATTTTAACCAAATTCCATATTCAGTTCAGGTTTTCCGATCTCCAAAATTCATACACAGCCTGGGGCAGAGACTTGTTAGCTTTGACTAAAGGGACGCAACTTATTTACCTACCTCTGGGCAGAAAATGTTTATTGCCAAAGAAATAAACTTGGACAAATACGAAAAGGAGCATCTGTTGCTTTGGGAAGGATTTCATCCACAGATATTAGATTGAATTGTATATCTTACATTGCTATAGGTTGCTCTGAAAATTTTATTTCATCAATCATGTTTTATAGTTTTTTGCTGTAATTAGTCAAAGTGAACACAATCACATGCAATCAATGACTCTCATTCATTCTTTTTCATACATTCATAGCAAATCTTATAATACATCAGGAACTTATAATAACATATTTAAAACAACAACAATGTACGCTTTAAATTTGAATTTCGTAAAAAGATCATATAACTAATTTATCATCATGTATTGTAATATAAAAGTATTATATAAAATTAAGAAGCAAATCGTAGCAGTTATGAATTTCCTAAAAAAAAACAACTTATTGCTTTAAAAAGTCCTGTATAAAGTTATACTGAAATTGGTTTTAGTATAAAATGTACTAATAATGCTGCTGCATGCAATATATTAACGTTTTATGTGTCGGAAACCGTGATCTAATGAACTTGATTATGGTTTCGACAGATACGGGGACGATTACGATATTGTCCTGATAAATAATCGAAATTAAATCCCACGAGTAGATCGGGCGGTGCTTTATCAACCATAAGTAGCAATTGTATCGAAATCTCTAACCAATTCAGATTAGATTATATCTGATTATTGGACGAATACGGCGAAGCAGAACTAACAGAAGACCAGTATTATATAATGAGTGTTTCAAGTTAACAGAAATAAGACATATACAATCTACATACATTTATGATATGTAGGATATTTGTAGAGTAAATAGATATCAGTTTTTTTCGGAAAACATTTCACAGTGGAACTGCTTATTTTTATTGATTTATTCAACTTCACGGGCAGACGAGCAAACGGTTCAGCTAATGGAAAGTTATACCGCCGCCTATTAACACGACGATGCCCCCGATGTCGTGAAACACCAAGAGCATCTCCTAAACGTGCCATGTAGAAGTTTATATGTTATACCTCTCGTGCCGGTTATTAAACTAGCTCTCCAATCCTTCGAACCGAAACACAGCGATCTGCAGAAATAGAAAGGAGGGTGGTACTAACCCAAAGAACCTCGCATGAAGATCTACTGAATAAAAAGTGAACTTAATAAACTTCGGTTTCAGAAGATAGATAGATATCTCATGTAATTTTTATTGCCATTTAATCTCACGAACACCGTTTAACTAAGGTTGTTGTTAGCTTCGTCACACATGTACATCGTTTCAGTGTGTGTAACATCGTGTTTGCTCAGTAAAATGAGTGCTGTGATTTCGCTCTTTGCCTACTAGCCACTAACTTTCATTATTTTCATTTTATACTCAGAATAAAAGATAATAAACAATAAATTAGTTTAAAACAAGTTCCGAACAGTTGGCGGTTCATGCATACTGCTCATATAATTACTTGTTCTATGTGAGTAGCATGTATGTAACGGGTCACTACAAGAGGTAATTTATAAATAACTCCATTTTAATTCATATTGTGACATGAGCTTTATCGCAGTCTCTCACTCTAGACTGTAAGATGTATTATTGGCTGTAAGTACAATATAAAAACATGTTCATGTAACAAAATACAGAATCTGGGGTTTCTTGCCGGTATCTTTCGCGACATAAATTTTCCGAACCGACGGTTGAGTCATTTTTAAGAAAAAATTAAATTCATTTGACCATTCTTTTAAGTTTATGGAATAAAGTTATTTTGATTTTGAGTAAAGATGATACAAACGATAGAACAATGTGCAAATACACGTCTTATCACAACTATTGCCGAACAGTTTTCGTGAGATAAAATGACTACGTGCTTATTAACTAACACTGAGTAGATGTTTCTTTCAACGTATTTGCTAATGTTCTATTACTCGTGCTCTTTCAATTATTTAAATTATAATAAGAGATACGTTCATACACGAATCTCCCCTCATCTTATCTTATCTCTTATTTTGATTGTGAAAGCGTTTATACGTTAGACAAAACATATTAAAATACATTGCAAGTTGATTGTCTGGCTAAAACTTCATAGGTAAAAAATAAGAAATATAAAAATAGTTTTTTACGTTATTCATTATTCACATTAATTAGGTTGAAAAAATACGGCACAAAGATTATAAACACATTGGTTGCTCACCGATATTCCAAGAAATTTAAGCACAAATTTTAATTAAGAAGGCTTACTATGTAGAGGATAAAGATATATGGAAGTAATTTAATTAGCTGCATAGGTTTATCTTATTGACAGTTGGGAGTGTATCTAGAATTATTATGTTGAAAAGTAAGTTGTAGTAGAAACTATTGTATTTGAATATTGAAAAAAGCAACTACGGGGGTTCCTTGCCAGATTCTTCCCCGTAGAAATATCATTCTGAACTGGTGGTAGTAAAAAAATTACGATTTGAAAGTACTTTTTTAAGTCTATTCGAATAAAAAATCTTTTGACTTTGGCTTGACGTAGCAACGGGTTATCTCAATCGTCTACCTTCATATGTTATTTGCATATTTATTTTAATGAAAGGTTATTTCATTCCCTATTCAACGATATTGGATTGCTTATTCAAAAGTTTGCCTATCTCGGGGTTGGTTTTACGTTTACGTAGGTTGGTAGAAGTTTTAGTTATCCTGAAAGAACGGTAAGCATACAATATTTTACTAACTTTGTGTGGTATTATTGCTACCTAAAACCAAATTACAGATGAGGGGAGATCTCTGTTTGATCGTATTTCCTATTATTGACTCTGCGGGATACTATATTTATATATAACGAACAAAATATGAACAAGTAAATAAAATTCAAATGAAGAACCTTTTTAACAGCTTGTTTTTTAGATGTCAGCAAATTACTTCCTAGTCATTAGTATCGATGGTTATAAAGTGTCCTCCATAACACCGCTTAGGGCATTTATATGGTGATGTGATGAAGATTATTCGACGAGACGCCGCAACAATAATAATTGGTAGAATGCGTTTTAATTGCGATGTCTGACGTTTACCGCTGTTGAAATCGAAAATAGTACGATATCAATTCGGAGAGAATTGCCCACCCATGGCGACGACTACGGATAGTGACGTCTGATGAAGATTGAATGCAGTAACACTGCAACGCAATCCGTCTTCAAAGCACAAAATATCTGTAACTTATTTTCATTTTCATACATCATGGCAAATAATCAGACGATTCACCTGATGGAAAGTGATACCGCCTATTGACGTATCGATGCTCATGGTGTCAGAACTCTAAAAGCAACGCCAATGCGATGCTCATGTATAGGTATAGATGTAATACCTGTCATCCCGGTGATTACACAGCGAATTGGTTAACGACAGAATTAGAAAGGAGGGTGGTACCAACCCAGACGGTCTCGCACGTAGATCTACCATCTGTCAATAAGTTGTTAATGTTCTTAAATTCTAGGATAATTATTAAACATTTTGATGCATACAATTCAATATAATTCTTTTAGAGCTATTAGTCATTATAAAGCCAATAGCGCTAAAACCTGATATAATTATTTAATTCTAAACATGTACCTAGACTTGAAGATGCTGTAAAGTTCATTGATCTGTTTCTCTGATGTCTGTGTGTGATCAAGAATGTTTCCAAAGGAGGTCATTTAGTGTTAAGGAAAATATAAACTACACCGGACGTAAGTTCTTTGAACCAATTAATAATATAAAAATCATTTAATATAAAGAGAAAGAAAACCTAACCGCCCGCAATACAGGCTACTTTAAATTCAGGGTGCACCAGAAATGGTTTAATAACAAACAAAAAATTACAATCTCCACATTACACACAACAATAACACACACATACAACAACAGACTACAACAACAATAACAAACAGATTACAGTGCCTTGATGTTGCTCTTAAAAATAGTTTTTATTTAATTGTTTAGGTTAAATAATTTTCTTCAGACATTTTTGTAGGAGTTGTAATTAGTAGGTAGTTATTAAAAAATTAAATTAATGATTTTTTATTCAGCAAGAATAACCTTAAAACTGATTAATCAAAATATCTTGTTTTTATGAGTTTTGATTTGTTTTTTCACCGAGTAAACAACCTTATTAAAAGGTAATTGACCGACGATTTATTTTTACATAAACCCAACAAGGACTTTTCGATGGGTTCTGTATCATAAACAGAACCCTTATGGTGATAATTTGGTGTTTAGGTTCTATGTCTCATAGCTTTAGCCAGCCACTTTGTCGACGTAGAATTCATATTTATGCTTGTTTTTAAAATGAAGCCTATTTCCACCCTAAAAGTTTATATTGAACATTAATAAAATAATTTTTAAAAGCATATTAGAAGTTATGCCCCATATACAAATTTACAGACATAGAAGTCACGAAAATTTATCAACCACTACAAATACAATACGATTTTGACACACAAAAACTCTATATAAGTTTGGTTGTTTTGAAACCGGAAGAAATAAAATAAAAAACCGAGTGATACAGGGACAGGGCGTTGTAGGAATTCTTAGTTACGGATACATAAAAGAAATTTGTTTCGCTTCATAAAATTGGAGCGATTCTTGTTGAATTCCGTTCAGACGTGCTGGCTCCAAGGTTTTGGAATAACGGAAATAGTAACAAAGCCTCATTATTCCTATTGATGTGGAACTACCGAGCCCACACTACCTACATCTATTGTTATTGTTTGATGAGGGGAAAACAGAGCAGAAAAGATCCTTTTGTATGCTTCAGACTTCAGGTCACGTTGAGAGACTCTCTTTCCATATATAAGTACTACGGTTTTGTTCAAAAATACTATAAAACTATGAAAAAGACTCAAGGAAATCATAATAGTTTAACAATTTGACTACGACAAATATACTTCACAAGGAATGAAACAATTTGACTCGTTTACGTATAATTTTCCAGTCATTTACCCTTTGAGATTGTAAAATTTTCGACCTTGCATAAAGTGCTTCAAAGTGAAAATACGAAAGTTTAAACACGCATTGATTAGTTTAACAGCCCGATACTTGGAATTCTAAATTTACCCCCTAAGTACTAAAATTAATTACACGAGGACATTCTTTTGTCCTAAGCAAACATGAGAGGCTTTTAATATATGAATTTACAAAAAGTTTATAAAAACATCCACGCACATAGGTAACATACCAAATTGAATTAGAGTACAGATTCTAATATAAACTAAATTTTTGTTAAACCTTAACGTCATATTACCATAGTTCAGCAATGTGAATCGATGGTAACATGACTATTCAATAAAAATATTGTATTGAGATTAATTGGATCATCCCTCTCTACTTTATTTCACGTGAGATTTTTCAAAATACTTATTTGTAGTGTAAACATGTAAATCTGCATAACTCTTCATAACTTTACTGATACATTTGTAAAACAGAAATCATTCTAAGTCAGTCCACGGGGACTGTGTGGTTTCAACAGTGACTACTCGAGCCAAAATTTTCATGTAACATCCAGTAAAACAATCTAAGAATATTGAGAGAATAAAAATAACTTTTTGTTTAACAATTGCCGAAACCCAACTCTCCCCCACGTGAGGTTTGGTGAGATTCGGCTTGACCCTCAGCCCACCCTAAATGGTCACTGATTAATGGACGCCCTCTTATAAACAAACTTCTTTATTAGAATCCAAACATTATTGTCTGCACTGCACAGGACGCTAATTAAATGCAATGCAACCCGCAAAACGATACCCCTCCCTTTTATATCAAAGGAAAAAGAAAGAGACAGTCTATATCGATGTTGGGTGATGCTTCTTTGTGTGGTAGCCCTGCTGGTCATGTTGAACTCGACACTCGCTGTCGAAGCCTAACGTAACACAATAAGCTCTAAGAAGATGATCAAATATAGACCTGACAAGAATAACAAATAAACGATACCTTGTACCTTTACTTTATACTTGTACCTTGTTAGAAAACTAAATTTTAAACTTTAAAGTAGATATTCATGAAATCAAACAAAATTCAATCTAAGATCTACGTGCGAGATCGTCTGGGTTAGTGCAGTGTAAATCAGTTCGCTGTATTTCGGTTTAAAGGGTTGGAGAGTGAGTGTAATTACCGGCATGAAAGGCTTTACATCTTTGCCTTTGCATTGGCGGAGCTCTTAGCGTTCGGGATCAAAGGCATTAAAGTGTTATAGCTGGAGCTGATCACTTTCCATCAGATGAACTGTCTGCTTGTTTGCCCATGAAGTTGAATTTACAAATATCTTCTATTTTTAAAAACATGACGATAACCAAAATTCTTTACTCTTAATATCTTAAAACCATAGTTATTTGTAAAACCTCGACATAAAGTAATTTATGACCAAAAAAAAACAGATACTACCTAAAAATATTGATTGAATAAATAATATCCAAACTAAACCCCTTATTAAAATCACGAAAACCTCCCTCCACTTAAAGTATTTGATAGTAGATATTAAAACGTTTCTTAGAATTCTTATTTCAAACATTTAAATGTCAAAATACATGAATTTCTAGTATAAAGTTTTACTAAATACTCGTACCTGTGAGTGTGTTGTCAGTTTTTTCCAATAAGCTCCTTAAAGGAATGCTTGTCAAATTTTCTAAATTAATAATAATTTCAAATTTTCTGTTATTTTTTTATGAGCCTGAGTATCATTTTTAACGATCAATGCAAAAAGAGGGGTGTTATAAGTTTGACATGTTTGTCTGTGTCTGTCTGCGGCATCATAACTCTCGAACGAATGAAGAGATTTTGATATACAACTAATTATATTTTCTTCATATAGTAACAATTCGTCGAATTTTCTGTATAGGTAGCGAAAACATTTGTTGTGCCTAACACGTAATGAGTATTTTTCATTTCAATATGAAATATTTTATTTAAAAATAATTATTTCTAAACATTAATATACCTGTGAGCACACAGTGACACACACACACAGAATACCTCGCCTGAGATTTGAACCCCTGGCACCTACTGTCGCAAACAAGAACACACACAAAGGACAATTGTGATCCATGACAGTGTAAACGTGTATATTTTTGAGTCATTTAAAAATAATAAAATGTTTATTTTCGGACAACTGAAAGATTAACAATCTGTTAGTAGACTCATACAAACCTAGTTGTATTAGTACTTAATTCTACAATTGATCGTGTTCAATTGATTAAATTGCCTAGAAAAGGACAGTCATTTAAGTGTAAAACGTAAACAAAATTGTCGTCTGGCCTAGTGATTCCTTGACATTTTAAATAAAATCATGTGAATAGTGATTCATGTGACTTTTTGACATTCTATATCAAAGTAAATAACGTTATTTACGTTGAAAAACAAGCAAAACAGTGACTTTTGTTCTAGGAGAGGAAAGTCTTGTAAACAATATGTCAGACTCCTTCACGCTTTGACCTTCGTTAGTATTAAATTACCTTTGATAATGTCGAGATGTAATGTTTGTTTTGTATAAATAATAATAATAATAACCACTTCACGACACACACATTGACTCAGCCCTGCGCTAAGAAATAATCTTGTATCGCAGGAACTTAGCAACGAAATGGTATACTACATAGATAACAATTCTTCCGTTTTCAATTTCAATTTTCTTCAATATTTTGCAATCAAGTCTTGCACGTGATTTAAAGTAATGGTCATATGAAGAGCAACCTTGTTTACTAAATCTCTGAGTGCCTTTGGACGTGCGTCCAGTTTTCAGCCGGTCAAAGTAATGTATAAGTTACTTTGTACATGGCGCGGTCTTCGGACCGTGTGATAGTTTTCATACATTACCACTTTACGGCGGCTTGACACAAAACCGGACGCATGTCAAAAGTCACTTACTTGTTCTTGACTTGAAAAGGTCCAGGTAGAAATACTGAGAACATATTCGCTGGGAAATTTGACTGAAAGTTCCATATCTTAACCAGATTTGGAATATCAAGTATTCATTCAGAACGGCTATAATAGGGAATATTCATGATTTTTCGATACCAAATATACATAAAAGATTTTCTCAAATATCTGACTTAATAGCCAAGTTATAAAGCTTCAAAGGCGTGTGTTGGACAGACAGATCCAATATGTACAATGACGTCAAAGTACACGAGCTCCATACGACTTCCACAGGAAAGTTTGTTCTGATGAGCCAGATAGATATATTTACTTATAATGGTTACATCTCCCTTGTTTATCGTACAACTCTAATTCTGTTTTCACTGTAAAAATACTATTTCCGTATACTTTAATTATACAATAAATTGATTGAATAATCATATAAAATTTCATGCGTATTCCCTATTCTTGACACATAATAAATATCTGCTTACAATTTCCAAACTTAAAACCAACAAGCAAAGACCGCCATTTATCTTTTTTGCAACTTTTCCTTTGTAAATTGTAATACGAGCATGGCTCAAATAACTCGAGCTCTTGCTATAAAGTTTTGGGTAAGTATTATCAAAGATTAAATTAAAGGAACCGTTCCATGGAACAGCTATAAGTTATGCTGTCATTTGCGAGGGCGCTTTGAAATGAACGGTTTAATTTATTGAACTAATTTTTGGGACATGACCAAAATATAAGGACAAGTTTGATTGGGCTTTGTTGAGAAGTTGGACAGCAATTTGCTAATAATAAACGAATATTTCAAGCCTATAAACAAATTCCAAGAATGACGGCTTTACTAGGTAAAACTTTTTTTTTTGTTGAATCAGGTCAATGACATTGAGTATTTTGACAGTGTTAAGTAATATTTATTATCAAGTTTTGATGAGGGATGAAATGATGATGAGATGAATAATGATAGATGGAATGATGAATCTGCCTGCAGTAACATGCTAGTACTGTTACTGTAGGCTTTATTGAGTTATTTGGAAGATGACGAAAAGAGTAGCCAAATCGTCGTATTTAACGTTCCACACTTGTAAAGCACTACAGATATTTACTGGTTAAAATACCTGCATTTTAATACATACAATTCTGCTGATATATATGAAAAAACAATCAAATAAAAATATTTTAACCGCCACATCCCGTTCTCGCCAAGTATGTCTAGTACAACTTTTTAGAATATAACAATTGACGTGTTAAATTACCATCCAGCTGAGTCCAATTAATGAAATGTGAAAATATAAATGGGAATAGGGAAAAAGAATTATATTTTATGGCAACAGTGAATCCTTTTGTAAAACTTTGACCCACACGAAGGTAATGACAATCATATAAAATATCCAAGTAGGTATACTAAAAGAATTAGAAGAAGCAGTCGTAATATTTAATCCTTTTGTTTATTCAAAGAATTTTCTAATAAAACGGGTTGATTACTTTAACTTAAGAAACACTTTGATCGTATTACCGGATCGAGTTCGGTCTTTCGTGACTTAATAAATCGCTTGTAGTATCGCTTCAGAAGTGAGCGTCAACTTTTAATTAACTTCACAGGAAGATACCTGTTCGGGAAATGACGTAGATCTTTGTTAACAAAACCCTTTGTCACATTGAAAGGGAAAAATTATCACATACCTATTTTTAAAATTGGACATAGCGTAAAAATTAATAGATTTTATCCGCGTAAAACTTGTATTTTCTTTTTTTATATAAATTGCAACCTGCAATTCCATCATACATGTTATTTTTTCTTGCCATTCTAAGGTATCTGTCCCACCACTGCAACTCCTGTTTACCAGGATCAACAGTGGCGTCCTTTGATCGAATAGTCAACTAATAATGCAGCTGTGCAATGACGCACAGGCTGTGCCCGGACACCCTACTGGCTGTCTTAGGACCCGCAACGAACTTAATCAGAAGAAATATGAGGTAGTAAGAAACCGATTTCAGACTTCACTCCCAGCAAAACGGAGACAGCAATCGAAATGGCCTAGAGGCCAAAAACTAAAGGGGGAGACAGTCAGGAGACGCCTGAATGTCAAAAAAAAAAAGTTAAATCATATATGTTAGTCAAAGCATTTTCGAAAATTAGTTTCGGTACTAAGCTTACCTACAAACATTAAAACTTAAACTACGAGTATTAATTCTTCTACAAGTTTACGATTAGACGATACACAATGCGCATACATTAAACCAAAACTACTATTATATTTGATAAAACAATTAAGTAACGCTAACCTTCAACAATATGTTCGAAACGTTTTCTAATTTCTACATTATTTAATTAGTTCTTTGTTGGTATAAATGAGATAATTAAATTAACATTCATGAATATTAATTAATTATCTTGAAACAAGCTGATCCATCTTTACATTATTACAGCAGGATCATAACAAGTTTGCAGATTTTCTCAGTTCAGGGGTCAATATTTTTATTGAGATACTGACATCAATCGGTCAATAAAATGAAACGACTCCTGAAGGTCAAGTTACAATGGTGTATTATAAAATATATAGAAAGCAGAAAACGTTAAACCACGACAGAAATCAAGTCGAGGTTTGAGGGAAATAATTCTTAATATCCTTCTGAAAACTTGTATAACCCAAAGGATTTCTCTACTAAGTTAATATACTTCTACTTAAACTTTTTCTTCCCTCCGAAAAATCTCTTCTAAAAAGCTAAATAATAGAATATGTATTAACACAACAACGGATTCAATAGAAATAACAGGGAATCTGAACAATGAGGAAAAATTAACGAAACAAAGAATTATCCAGTTTTTTTCTTCTTATTTCATTATATTAGTGTCTTTTTTTCCTAAACCTAAGTGTCGAAGGATATTTTCTAATAGGATTTATTATGTTCTCTCAGCAACAAGTACATCGATAATTTGTATGTTACAAAACTGTGTCGCTGTAAAATCTATGAATCAAGATAAGTTTTCTAACACAATTATTTAATCTCTTCAATAATAATAAAAATAAAAACATGACAACACACTAAGCAACGATATGGTACAAACTACATAGATAAGAATACAACATACGAGAACGGTAAGCAAAACAATCCGTCTTGCAAATAACACAAAGTTCCGCCCCCGCCGGGATTCGAACCGAGAACCTCGTCGTCGTTCATTTCAATACAATACATAAATAAAACAACACAGTTACCAACAGTCATTAAAATAAAATATTCCGAGCATTTACGAACTGCGTTATTTGAAGACTTGTTTGTACGTGTGTGTGCCTATGGAATGTAGACACTACACACACAAATAAGTAATAAAACACCTTTTAACAGGGTTAAAAATGTTTTCGAAGACAAGTCGAGACTTCTTTGGAAATGTTTATTGGTATCACGTGTTTTGTGCTGACAATCTCGTAGATCGCTGATAGCGCGCTAACGATGCGTCCGAGCTGACAATCAGTACTGACACGCGACCTTGGCGACCTCTGGTGACTTCAACCTTTAGGGGTCGGCTTGACGCGGTCCACGTTTTACCTTACTACACGAGACTAGTAAGACACACGGGAACACATTGAGGTCCACAATGGTGCATTTTTTTACGGTAGACGCCTAAGCTTTTTAACCCACTTATTTTTGAAGTTCTTAGTACTGTTGTCCGATTTTTAATTCTTAACGTTTATCATTATAGCCTCAAGGAACAGTCGTTGCAATTTATGCTTCAATTGCAAGATAAAAACACTTACACAAACAAAATTATTAGACGGGAATAAACAAAACAGAAAGGTCAAAGGCTGAAGTTAACTATCATCAGATATCGCGTGTTTTTGTTGTTTAGCATTCCATTTTATAGTCGTCTTGTGGTTTTATATCTAATGTTTTATTTTAATTGGTTGGTCAGCAAACTCACGCTCAACGTATGTTGAATCTACGTGAATTAAAACGAAAAAACGGGGTACACACACCCGCCCACCCACACCACCATTGTTCCCAAACTTCTGTTAACAAGGATCAAAAGCCTTTGTAATGATAATTCAGTGGCAAAGACAGGCAGGCTACGTGACCGGATTAGAAACTGCTAACTAATAAAAAAATTCAGCTGTGAAACAGTTCACTTTGTTTTTGGCCACTGGGCCGTTTCCATTGCTGTCTCCGCTCTGCTCTGCTGGGAGGGAAGCCTGAAACCACTTGCTTACTATCTCTTATTTCTTCTGATTAAGTTCGTTGCGGGTCCCAAGACAGCCGGTAGGTTGTCCGGGCACAGCCTGTGCGTCATTGCACAGCCGCACTATTCGTTCAAAGGACGCAACTGTTGATCCTGGTCAATAGGAATTGAAGTGGTGGGACAGAGTGGCGGGTGTGACACGAAAAAAAAATTGCTTTGTTTCAATTCGAAGGATTTGAGAGTCAGCGAGAGGTTGAGCATCTTTTTTTCTTCATGGAAAATGCATTAGCGGTGTTCTTGGTACTCGTATTATAAGGTATCAAGAGCTCCGTCATTTCGATATTTTAAACAAACCTTTTCTTAGCAAATATTTAGAGAATTGACATGCCAATTTAATAGTAAGCTTTTGTTAGGAATTTGAATAAACAATATACATAAAAGTACAAACCAAATAATTATACATTTTTACAATTTGAGATATTTTATATCAAACTAGCGGCAGTAAGTTTCCGACTTTTTCCTTGGATTTTCTGACATGTTTCTTTCGTCAAACCTTGTACTGACCAGCCAAAAAGGTCAAGCCGTCCTCAAATAGTTTGTCACACAGGCGGCAACTGTTTTGATTTTATACGAACATAGCAGGTTTGAATAATAATACAAGAGAAGCGTTTGCTTTATTATTATTTTTATTTATTTATTGAAATTGGCACATCAACAGCGTGTACATAAATTTATACAATATTTTATTCTATAATTTAATATAATATTTAGGGTGCATAGTCTAGTGTACACGCCAATTACAGATGCACACAACATTTATGGTGCAGGCGTAACAAGACAATATAATAAATACATTTACAAATTACTAATTAATATAAAATTAAATTTAAAATGAATATTTAAACTGAAAATAAAAACAAAAATAGAATCTTAAAAAATAATGGCAAATAATATTAATATTAATAAAAATATCCAGGATTAAAACAATTTTGATAAGTGTTATCAGAGTCAGGATTTTTAATTAAAAGCCGCCTTATCTGATGCTCAGTGTTGTGGAAGATGTCAATGTCGTCGTTCAAAGACACGCTCATATTATAGCTCATCATCATCCTATTAAGAGGAGCGTGTTGTCCAAGGTTTGTTTTGGAGAAAGACGTAGCGAGGAGATTGGTGATTTTGTGCCTTGGGATCCTGTTGGGAACTGACATTTTTATTTTGTCTAATAGGGCAGGTGAAACCATATTCCCGTGGATGATCTTATGCAAAGACACAACCTCATAAATCTCGCGTCGCCTCTCGAGGGAGAGCATGTTGAAGTGGGCCAACCTAGTCTTATAGTCTGCTCGGTAGGGACAGTTTCGGTCTTTATACGCAAGGAACTTTGTGAAGTTTTTATGCACACGTTCGAATCTTGCTTTGTGAGTGAGATACGAAGGATTCCAAACTATCGAAGCATACTCGAGAGTACTGCGCACGAAAGCATTATAGAGAGTAATTAGTGTACTCGTTTTACGGAAGTGTCTAGAAATGCGTTTTATAAAACCTAGCGTTTTCCAAGCTTTGAATAAAACACTATCGAATTGATTATGAAAATTAAGTTTGGAATCGATTTCTACACCAAGGTCTCTTGTAGTTCCGGACTCATCCAAGACTTCATCGCCAATAGTGTACTTAGTCAGAATTGTACTTTTTTTCCGAGTAAATTTTATATGAGTACATTTTTTGGCATTGAGTTCCATCGCGTTATCTGTGCACTATTTATAAATAGAGTCAAGATCCAATTGAAGCAGATGAGCATCTTTATTACAATATATCGATCTATAAATTTTAAGATCGTCAGCAAAAATGGAACAGTTGCTGTGTTTTAGGACTTCCGTTGTCGTTGATGAATACCAAGAACAGGATTGGTCCGAGATGCGAGCCTTGGGGGACGCCTGATGATGGTAATATTTGAAAGATAAGACTCGAACCACCCCAACAAAGTTCCGTGAATGCCAAAGGACGATCATTTAGAAAGAAGTATTTTGTGGTTTACTTTGTCAAATGCACTTGTAAAATCCGTATAAATTGCATCTATTTGAGCCCTGTCATCCATGCCCTCAGCTAAATCGGAGACATAAGATAGCAAATTACTCGCCGTTGATCTATTCTTCCTGAAACCGTGCTGAGAATTAGTCAAAAAATTATCTATATGCTTCGTTACGGCAGGACAAACAGTTTTTTCAAATATTTTTGAAAACATGCTTAAGATAGAGATGGGCCTGTAATTTTTTATGCTTTTTGGCTCGCTTCCATACAGAAAGAAAAGTTTTTTTGTTCAGAGATTTTTGGAATAAGATTTTTAGAGGAAGTGCTTATATATTTTTAATAAAATAAGGTGGGATGCCACGAGATATATATGTAATTACGAGATATATGTCTAGATAACTTTAAATGTGAATGCTCAAAAAAACACAAAAAAGAGCTCTGTCAACTTTCATTATTATGGTGGTATTCATCTTTTATCACTTAAAAAACCTACCGAAATTCTGTTTCAATATAACTTTTATCTTTTCCACATAGTAACAAAATTGGCGACACACATGTACGTAATGCCAACGCAGGATTACCGCACACATATTAAACAAGGATTCCTCTATTTGTGCGTATTGTGAAATAATCCTCATCGTGTACATACGGCAACACATAAAACTTCACATAACAAGTGCAATATCAATCCTTATGCTGTACAACAAAAGAACGGTACAAAGTCCAACAGGACAGAATGATCAATAGCCGCGTGTACAAACCTTATTTTGCCTACTGTACAATTGATTTGATGTGGTGGAGGAAGATGGACTACTCCGTACTTTAAATATTAAAATTATTTTCAATTATTATCACACAAATTTCCTTAGACCCCATACTAAGCCACAGGCTTGTACAAGGATAAACATAGATACACATACCATACTCAGCCATACATTCACCCTAGTGGTCATACACATACAAGCATACGCTACGTCAGGGAAAACTCAACTTAGAAGTAAGTTAAAGTAGTTCTGAAGAAAGACAAACTTTGACAATATGGTAACTCTCACAATTCAATGACAATAAAACATATATGATAAAAACTTACCTAACAGAAAAACGCCATGTTTTGATTTACTTTATTAATATGAAGAAAGATGATAATCTAAGTACGCTGTTTGTGCCAAAGTTGTTGAAGATATTTTCACTTGATAGTATTTTAACTCATTTTCAATTGAATTCCCGCTGGTCAAGAACTTTGTGTGAATTAACAAGTTTTACAAATTCACAATATTGTTTTATGAGCGTTATAAAATACACCGATCATGAGTCCTAGCCCCTGGCGACAGCATTAACATTGGCACCGTAGCTCAGAGGACGTGGTAGCTCAGTTTGTTACGTGCTTTGGTTTACCGACCGACCCGACCCGAAAGGTCGAGGGTTTGAGTCTCGACTGTCAGTTGTGGTTGCCATGTTCCTCATTGTGCCCGGATTGTGGTGACAGATTCGGAATCTGTCACACATGGACTCAGCATAAACATGCTAACTGTGGAACCACCTTTGCCTACCCCTCTCGAGCGTGAGTTTATATATCAAATACGTTATGTAATCCCTTGGAGCATTGAAAAAATCAAACATCTAAGTCAACGCAATCAAAAGTTCCGTTCCGTTTATGTCCCCTTTGTGCTGGAAATTTTGATATTTTCAAGGGAATCAAACAAAACTGATAGGGAATTTCCCGTTGACCTTGAACCTTAAAATTTGTCAAGAAGTATAAAGCACAAACAATAGTTACGTCACAAAGAAGGGGGAGTTTACAATACAATCCAAAAATAGGAAAAAAAATCCACACTCGATTTCTAAGAACATCAATGAACAAACTGTTTACATACCAACAAGTTTGTCTTACTCACACATGCCCGGTTTTTTCGTTTAATTTTAAATTATTTCAATACATTTTATAAATTTCAACTATCTCTAGATACAGGCCGCTGGCATATAGGTGGACTGACAGACGGGCTTAAGGCTTAGCAAAAGGGTCCTTTTAGTAGCCATTGTGTACGAAACCATAAAAAATGAGACGAGAATATTTTTAAGCCGACGTACTTCCCTATCTAGGCGGCGTATTTTAAAAATAAAACTCACTTTGCTCTTTTCTCTTGACTTGGTTTCTTTATTATCTCTTAAGTACCTGTTACTGGGAATCTACTTACCGGTAATGCGACAAATTGCTTATAGATTAAATCGTAAAGTGCTCAAGTTAAAAAAATTAAAAAAAGCAATATAAACCTTATTCTTTAGTTTTATCGTAATTTTGGACTGCTAAAAATTATATGTTTATACAAATGCATTACAGATTAATTGAATTAATACAAAAGACAATACACACCCTAACAACCATGCGTTAGACACACACAGATGTATAAATATTAGATTTCCACACTCCATCTCCAAATCCGAACCGGTGGTAGTTTAAAAATATTTTTTACGATTTAAAAGTATTTATTTTAAGTATATTTGAATAAAAAATTCATTGATTTTGATTTTGAAATAAAGTTTAACCGTCTAAAATTTCATACTTTAATTACGTTCGCGTAATTTTCGTAAAAACGGTACAAAGTTTATGCTTCGCGTATTATTTTTATGATGATAAGATGGATATTAAACCAACGTTTCAGACTGTGTTTTACGAGTCCTCGTCTAAATTTAGACCACTTTTCATTATGTTTATCAAAGTTAGCCTAAACCAATAAACCGAGTTGATGGATGGTCAGAATCTTCAATACATATTGGCTTATGATCAATTTAGCTTCAAACACAATTTCTACATTGATCAGAGGAAATCATCATTTTATAAAGAATTCCTAAATAAAAGATCCAGTAGTGGGTTTGCTAAAACTTCAAATATATAGTGTTCTTGTGAATCGACATTTATGAATTGAATATAAATTCATAGGTTTTCCATTATATATTTTACACGTGAGATAGTAAATTGATAAATAATTTATGGATTTTTAAATAAATGTTACCACACCGTGATTTGGTACTTCCCGCAATAATAATCATTAAAGTACATAAAAATCCTTTCACATGAAATATCTTAGGTTATTATTGGCTCCATAAGTTTTTCCCGTCTTCCTTTGTTGAGTAAATTTACTATAAACCAACCTAAGAACCTATAGAATGCACTTAAGCGATAAATAATATCATTTTATTTTAACATTAAAAGTTTATCTCAGTTGTTCGAACTTGCCATCTGCTTGAATTCCCAACGACTCGTCTTTTAATACATACAATTACAATTTCAATAAACTTAACTGCTGAATAAACGTGTTTGAAGTAGTCAATGAAAATAAAAACTATGTTTGCTAAATTTGCTAACAGTAACAAATATCTTAGATGATATTATTTAAAATTATGTTTGCTATCAGTTAAGACTCAAAGAAATTGGAGCTTATTTAAAAATTGAAGTTGTTAAATCTAATGAAAGTTTTTCGAAATGGACAAGACGAAAGATTTTATTACGCTCTAGTACTACGATTTACTACGATGTTACTACAGCGGAAGCAATTTGACTACGATCGTAGGCGTGTACACAGATGGTGTAGAAATGAGGCTCGACTTTTTCTACTTTTACAACAACTACTTGTAATTTGTAAATTATGATATATTTTTAACTAACGCTAAACTTACCCGTTACAACCGATAAAAAGGCTGTTTTGATGTAAAACAAGCAAAAGCAATTGATATAAAAAATATCTTAGAATAATATCAATTGTAGACTCAAATGAAAGTTTATTGAAAATTGAAAATTTGACGGTAAGTTTCCCATCAACCGCCTGCCTTGCAAAACGTCTCTAAAATTGGAATTAAATTGAAAGTACCCATGCAGACCATTTAACAATTTCTTCAGGTTATACGTGACGGAACACTGACTGAACCGGAAAACCGAAAATGCAAGATCTTACACTATTTTTCTACGTTTATATTGCGGTCTCCAAGAACAAGCTTACAGTCTAGAAGTTATAACTTTCACCAAGTTAATTAAATACCTTCTAGCTACTCTCACTTTTGACATTTCGACTGGATTAATAAACGAAATCTAAGCTCTTAAGGGGGGAGCCTGATTTAGAAGCTTCGAAAAATCGATTTTTTGAAGGATTTTTTTGGGAAGGAAAAAAATATACGATTGGAATGAAACTTTCAGGTTTTATTGTTGTATATTTCAACAGTCTTCTCAAATTTTTTCATGAAGATTTAAGCAATATTATGCCCGGGACAAGAATTTCGCCGAGGCGTCTCGCGAGCGCTTTTGTTGTGCGGCGGGAATGATGCAGGTCGCAATTTTCATCTGAAACAAAAAACCCAAAAATATTTTTATTCCTGAATAGTATAGCTTCTAGTTAAACCAAGAAAATTGATGAAAACGTTCAAATTTCAATAATTTTTAGTGAATTGAAAAAAAAGTTCATTAAAAAAAAAAAAAAAATTGACTTTAGATTGTTTAAAAAATATGTTAATCTTAACTTTTTCAAGGTTTTTTAGGTTCAACTAGAAGAGAATTTCATCCCGAATAAAATGCATTTTGTTTTATTTCGATAGGACGTTTAGTTTTTTCCCTATCTTTCCCGCCAATTAGGAAAAATCGTAAAAATGAAAACTCGAGAAAACGTGCGTCAAAGTTTTCGTATATGAAAAATCGTAATTTTCTTAAACTTACCGCGTTATTATGCTAATCAGCGATTCCTGGTCCATAAAGTAAACCTTCACACTCTTCAAAAACCTGGTTTGTGCCCTGTTGTTCGAGTCTGCGGGCTGTTCTGGCCTCTTTACTACACAATGAATCGCGCCTGTTTTGTCGGGTGACGCGCTCCTCGTCGGCTCTCTTGGCGAAATTGTTACATTGCTGTCCAATTTTTAAATCCATCAACTGCATGGTTTTCAATGCTGCACTGTAGCCTTCGTTGAACATTCCTCCAGCGATGTAAGCAGCAATTTCGATGATTTTAATGCCTGAGTGAAGGTGTTTAGGTGTCATGCACCACACAGTGGAATTGAACGACTCGTTCGCATTTTGTGTGTGTCCACCCAAACACCTCGTAAGCAGCTCGTCCTTGGATAAGTCCTCGTACACAGGACGAATGTGCTGCTCGACATGTTCGTCAATTAGACGTGGTGGATGTTTAAAAGCCGCCATTATGAAACTGATTGCCGTGGAATTTACGTTTCCGTGGCTTTCCACTGCGTTCACTTGAAGATTTGCTCACTTTTGGATAGCTCTGCATGATTTGAAGACGTTCACGTGCCGAAAGACAAATCGAAACTGAACCCAAATGCTAAATGTAGCTTTGCTCGAACCGACGCTGCCAGGTCACATATACCGTTATAATACATACTTTTATCCCTACATAGCTCTACAATGACCTTCTGCGAACAGTCAACAGTCCCTCGAAGGACCGTTATTCTGTTTGGATCATAACACGAACAATAGATCGAGGGGCGGAGCGCGCGCGCTCCGAGCGATCCGGCCGCTCGTATATACCTGCTCGACGCTTGCCGACTCTTTCTTCTATAACTCCGAAAATATTGCGAATTTCCGTCTGAAATTTTGAGGACACATTCTTAGATAGTTTAGGAAGACATTTATGCAAAAAAAAAAAAATCGATTTTTTGAAGCTTCTAAATCAGGCTCCCCCCTTAAATTGAGACGACGAAATCTATTTCCCTAATTCGAAATCATTTCCGAGGCTCAGCCTTCATGAATGTGAAACAGTGTCGGAGCTCCCATGTGGGGATTAGGCAAAGGACATAAATCTATATATCTATTGACTGTAGATTGAACTCATTGAAATATTCCTTACAGCTTGGAAAAGAAGTGTGTGAGGTGGTGACAGGTGGAACTACATATTTCTTACCTGCTAAGTTTTCTGTAAAACTCAGCCCTGTCTTTGACTGATTACTACTCAGTGTTGCCATAAGGACCCTTGCTTTTTTTATATAGATACGTTTTTGTGAAGCTAAACATTGGGAGGTACGTTAGCAAGTTCTTTGGAATACAAGGCCAGAAGATTTTGAAATCCGGTTGACCCCGCGTTTCCACATGTTTGTGCCTTTGAGATTGACCATTTTTTTGTTTATAAATAATCCCTGCATTAGAGTGAACCAAATAGAAAAGGATAATGTAAACCGATCAAGCCGTTTTTAAGTTTTAGCGAGACTAACGAATTGCAATTGACTTGTATATATAAAAAGATCAGATAAGAATTTGAAATATGTCTTCCAGTAATTTTTGACTCTGAACTATAATTGCATATAGTGTGTAAGTAAAAGAATAAGAAAACATATTTTAATATTTAATATCCCTAAGACACTTACAATTCATTCGGGTAATTATTAATTGTATTTAATATCCCTACAATCCCTTACAGTCAAATCGACCTTGAAAGTTAATTATTTCTGAGATTAACATAGTTGTCGGCAGATTTGCCAGTAGATAACAATTTGCCAATTTCATAACTACAAAGTTAGAGGGTTTGCCTTTCAGTGATAGCTGTGCCAATGTAAAACGAGTATAATATGAACAAACGATATTTAAATACAAAATGTTTTTATTAAAATAGACTTAAAAAGTACTTACAAATCGTCTTTTTATCTACCACCATTGCGGAATGCTATCTACGGGGAAGAAGCAGCAATAAACCTCCGTAGTTGCTTTTTAAAAAATTAACAAAAGTTTTTAATTATATTTTGGAAAATTTAAGTTTTCTAATTATTTTATACAATTTGAAGATGTTGTGACTACCTTTGTATATATCAAATTACAATATGTAGTTTGTTTAGTAATTACTTAACTTTACAAAGAGGTAACTTTTAAAACAGCTCATCCCAATGAAAGTAATTTAACAATATGAAAACAACAAAACAAAATTGGAAACAGGCTACTTAAAAAGAAGCGAATTCTTCACGGTACTTGGGCGCAAGCAATTAAAAACATCGTAAAAATAAATCTACATCTAAAAATATAAACGTTAATATACCGCTGGCTGCTTTTAAGTATGTAGATTTTTCTTATTATTTGAGATTACTGACACTATTTTACGAGCTATAACAAACTGCATTAAGTATAGTAACACTTATAGGTTTAATGGCTTGATCGCCGTCTTATGTTTTGGTCGCCGGCAAGTCGACTGTGCGTGTAGAAAATGATTGTTTTTTTTTTTCTTTAAAAATAGGAATAATAGTAGTTGCTTAATGAGATAGAAAATACAACACTAACATTATGTTTTACTTTTGTAAAACAACTTGCCTACAAACCTCTTACAGCGGATATTTGAGGTTTAATTAAATCAAAAATAACAGAATAACGTATGAAATGTTTTCACAGTGGAAACCCTTTCCGGAATGATTTTATAGAAGGCTAAACTAATCCGTGGGATCCGAGGTCAACTGGACGGAATCACAAATTCAATGGAAAATTCACGGCTTTATCTAACAATGTATAGAATAAAACCCGATTGTATGACTTTCGAACTCGCACATGAAGATTTTCGTACCATTGTGACAAGTCTATACAAATTGTAGCTTTTAAATACTTCTGTAAAAGAAACATGAGTAAGCAAGAAGTGATTATATTTTCATGTCTTAATATTTGTTGTTATAGCGGCAACAAAAAATCGCGTGATTTCACACAGCCCTCTGACAGACGGACGGAGAGATGGATGGACAGGCGGATAGCGGAGGCTTCATGATTATTTTCCGATTTGACTCTTTGGATTCGGAAGCCTAAAAAGTACATCCACTTTTTAACTTTGTATATTTTTTTGGTCAAGTTTTTTTAGTTTGTAAAGGTTGTTCGCTAATGTTAGTTATCACTAGTCTGCTTGGCTCGGTTATTCACCTAGCTTTAATGTTCTCAGAAAGAGGGTGTCACGAAAATCTCTCACGAAAGTCCGGATGTATTGATTTACTAAATACAATATAATATTAACATGTATATTCCTTATATTATAATTTGACAATTACTCTAAACGCTATATGTTGGCGCGTGTACAAAATACCGGGTGCGGAGAACGACTGACTATCGTTCGCCGAACCAACTCCAAGGCGCTGCGTAAGCGCTATATTGTAGGTGTATATTACCCCTACATTACACCCCTCCGAAAATTTGGTACATTTTATTGAAAAAATATGAGTAGAGTTATATAAACCAAATTTTGATAATATATATAAAACTTAATACAATGTAGTTACTTGATTTTGATAACTAATGCCAATTCAGCACATTACATTCAATATAAACATTGACACAGTAGTGAAAGTATACAGTAAACAATACGATTAGGCTTCTAAATTATAAAGTATTTGATTACAAAAGTAACAGTTAATTTTTTGTGTATACGTACTCAAAAAGAAAAAAAAATCTCTCAAAACTATAGGCGAGGCCTGTGAAAAATAAACTGTTTTTAACCTAAACTTAAATTGACTTATAATCTATGAAAATATTACCTTAGTAGGTACAGGCTGTGGTTCGGTGTGAATGGTAGACAGCTGCTGGTGTTGTTGAGGGATTTAATTCTCGTTCAAAAGATTTGCTCCAACATGGATACTACAAACGGGGTCGCAGCATTAAATAACTGTTGTAATAACCATTGTCCTACTTGTTCCAGCTTTAATATTCTTATAAACTCATGAAGTTAAGATGAGAAAAATTTCCCTAGGAAATTCCTACAAACTTATGCTGGTTAGTTTTTTAGAATGATAAAGAATCTGAACAGAAATAAAAAATTTATAAACTTAGTTAAAAGGAACTATAAAGAAAAAAGTCGTTTTATTTTGAACTGGAGAACTTACCTAAGATCGTGTAAATTTAAATAAGAGCTTTTTAATTAAAATGCACAGAAAATGATGAATATGTCGTAAATAAAAACGTTAAAAATGCTTACATATGATGTTGTTTTGCTCCGTGAAGACAATGCGTCACAACAAAGTGTTTCTCGAAATAGTCAAGTGCGTAGTTTTGATGCGAACTACATAATATTAATATCGACAAAAACGCGTCATGGATTTTACTCGGAGTGAAAATGAAAATATTCTTCTGCCTGAACAAATTCAAATTATTTTTAATATATTTGTTTTAGACGCCACCGCCGCCGTGCAGTGACGTGAAAACGGACAAAGTAAATAACGTTTTTAGTTTTAATTAAAAACTGAAATCCATTAGCAAAGACTATGCTTCAGTTCTTGGTATTTTAATCTACATTCTCTCTTTGTAATAAAATTACATAAAACACACAAATTCGCTCCGTAATCCTTCGAGAGCGGTCGTTAGAGGTGTTACACACAGCATAAAATACACAGTCAGGTCATAAATTCTGTCACATGTTTAATATAAAATAATTGAAACAAGTTATTCATTATGTAACCATTTATATACCAAAATTAACTTAACAAAACATAGATTCTTATGACACTAAAGTTTATTCAAAATGACCTCCGTGATTTTTAATACAGGCCTTCAATCTGCGCGGCCAGTCGTCTATCGCAGCACGAATGAGGTCCATGTCGATATCGGCGGCTGCCTTAATCAAGGATGTCTTGAGTGACTCCAAATTGGGATGAGGCTTTGAGCACGCATTTTCCTCCAAGTTTTGCCATATCTTGTAATCTAACGGATTCAAATCTGGACTGGAGGAGGGCCAGTCTTCGTGCCGGATGAAGTCGATTTCACGCGCCGCCAGCCAGTCTTGTGTGCTCTTCGCTCTATGAGCTGGCGCCGAATCTTGCTGGAATACCCAGTGCCTGTTATTGAACATGGTATGAGAAACAGGTTCCACAAGGTTCGTCAGGACAGTATTTTGATACACAACTGCATTCGTTTTTACACCTTTCTCACAAAGATGTACGTTTCACCGTGGTTCTGCTTAACCCCATCTGAAGGGCCAACAGATTCTGCTTACGTTTGGGATTTCTTTGAATTCGCGCTTTCACTGCTGGAGTCCTAACAGACTGAGGGCGACCACTTCTTGACCTGTCATCTACACTAGAGTCTTCATTGTATCGTTTGATGGAACGATAAACGAATCTTTTGGTGATATTCTAATTTTTCAGTATGTCAAAAATTTGAATTGGCGCGTAACCGCAGCGATGCAACGCAATAACTGCAACACGGTCTTCTTTAAGCGTCCACTCCATATTTAAAAATGAGACTAGGTATTAAGAAAACGTTTTTAATATTTTTTTCATATTTTGTATTTACTCATTTAGGATTTCGGGTTTTCCGGCTAAATCCTATTTGAACTGAGTGTACAAAGAGCATCAAACGACATCGACCCACACTCCGTACAAACGAAGTATTTAAACAGACAGCCTCTGTGGCGCAGTGGTTTAAACAGCCGGCTGCTACGCTAGAGACGTTACTAGAGGGGTTCCAATCCCGACGGGGGCGGGACTTTGTGTTATTTTCAAGACGCAAAGTACTGGGTTTGAATTTAAAATTCTTATCTTTGTAGTTTATAGGATATCGTCGCTTAGCACCTGCATCACCAGATTCTTTAATCTTACTGTACTGAGTCAATGTGTGTGTTGTTATTGTGGTTATATTATTATTTATATTACTATCTAGGACACAAAGGGAGGCAAATGGGAGCATTTACCAACTATTATAATTACTTCTTAGTTTTAATATTCTATCCTATGACTTTTACTGCAAGGTACTTACTGCATTTAAAGATTGGATCTACTTCTACAAGATCCAATAAGTGGCTTTTCCTTTTGAAATTAATAGATCCAACCATAACTCTAACATCAACAGCCATCAGATGTAGATCATATTGCTGAATATTTGTTCTTTAATCTGCTTAAAAATATACAATAAGATTTAAAATTGGTAAGCCAATATACAGAAAATCTTAAAAAAAAACTAAGAAAAATCCATACTTGAGATTATAATTTAAATTTTAAAATGGATACATTTTAATTTTTATTAAATCAAACCTCAAACCGCTCAGAGATGAAAGTAAATTATACTTCTTAATATGTGTTACCAAATAAATAATTATTTCCAGTATATTTCAAATAAACAGTAAATCTTTTACAAAACCACTACCTTTTACCATTCTTAATATACATTTCTAATCCATACAAATAGGCAAAATATATAAGGTGAAATCGCGGATATTGATTAGGCAACAGGTTGAAAAATCCGAACCCAATTAAAGTATCACTATAATCCGTTGGAAAATACCCTTTATAAAATAATTAATTGAATCGAAACTAAAAACAAAATAGATAAGAAAGTGACAGAGTCCGGGTGCAAGTGCAGGTCACCTCGAAAGATATCAAACCGTATTATTATAAATTAATTAGCTCTCACATAGCTTAGTTACATACAGAAATACCTATATTTTTATCATATTATGAAAAGAAATTGTAATGAAATGACATCATTCCTCCATTTACAATTTATAGGTGGTACTTGAACAAAGTTAAATCCATTATTTAATGTTTCCGAGTTATGGGGCTTTTATTAACACGACGAAGTCAAAATTAAGCTAAATAGGAACATACAAAATGGATTTCATTGCAAAACTACTCTTTGGCCTTTATACTTATGTTCCTTCAAAAAATCATAATTTTACTACCGCTATCACCCCTATTATCTTTAGTATCACTTTCTATCGGGTCAGCGGTCTTCTTGTTTTTACCGTGATTTATAAAAACATATTGTTTAAAGGTACCTAAGGTATCTTACCTTACTATTTTTTTAATTTCTGGCAGTAGGTTGTCTTACATGTTGAATTTATCTAGCTTAGTAAAAAGGTATTTTGTTAGATTTTAAAACTTACAAGAATCTTTCAGAGTACTCGAATAACGTTCATTGGTGACCCCGTGGAAAGACTTTGTAACTGACACCGGGTTACCTAGACAGCTTTAATTAGAACAACAAATGAATTTTCTTAACGAACTATCGCATTGCGATGTTTTCGAACCAACTGGGTCATTCGAGTCGTTGTGAGGTGAAAGATTTGATTACTTTACATCGATATAAATATGTAAACAACGCAGGCTGCGGCTACATACATAGCTATATGTTAAACTTAATTTAAAGCTAAAGCAATTTTTTTCTACTACCAAGGCGTTCTTAGGGCGTTACAAGGTTTTATAGGGTCGGCAACGCATGGGTATGGGAAAAATAACCCTGTGTGCCTACCAAGAGTTCTACCTTCGATTGCGACTGCAGTTAAAAATTTGTATGAATCTTTGTAAAGTGCCTCTAACGGATTGATGAGGAATTAAGATTGCTCATACGAAATCACTGTAGTGATCTATGTTACCTGACTAGTAGAATTCTATATGAACTCTTGGTGGACACACTGGTATTACAAGCGTCCACAGGTTATGGTAATTGCATACCATCAGTGTTTCTACCATACATTTTACCTTAGATTGTTGCTTGCCACTGTAGTTATCATTTTTTATTATTACAAAGCGCCTCTAATGGATTGATGAGGAATTAAGATTCTTAATACAAAATAACTGTAGCAAACTATGAAATTTGACGTGTCGAAAATTTATCCGAACCCATAATAGAAAAAGAGAACCGTAATTTTATTTACTAAGTAAAGTTTACCTCAAGACCCTTACGTTAAGTCAAAAGAGTAACAAGTTCAATCCCAACCTTTTAAGAAATTGAGTAAAACAAAAGAATTACTGGTTCAGGTGACGTAAATACTAAACTTTTGTTTCAACCCTGTACTACGATATAATCTTGTATCGCAGGCAAAGATATGGTATAAACATTCAACTACAACATTCAAGACCGGTAAGCGAAATATTTTCTTCCAACTCGGAACCTCTAGCGAAGCAGTCGGCTGTTTATCACTACGCCACTGAGGTCGTCATCTACCTTAATTTAATATCTAAAACTTCTGGGTAAAAGTACCCATATTAATTTCCAAGACGCAGAATGAATTTTATGTGAAACATTTTGAAGAGGTAGTGATCCGTTGACGCGTGAAACTGGGACTTCCACATTTATGTGGAAAATTAGCAGCGAAGAAAACATGGAGTTTGTGTCGCATTATTCTTGGGAGCGTTCGCGTGCGCCGACGACTGGCTTACGTGTTGGTGAAAGGCATTGTTGCAAACTTGACGTTAACGACAAAAATGTAATTTGTTTTACTACGATATAAAATTTAAGCAACAATTTTTAAATTGTTTGATCCATCACGAACTACGGAGGATTCTTATTATATTTTTACAAACTTCCACTAGTCTTACCACGAATTTACGCTAATTTGCTTTAATTTCTTAAAATCTAATTTTCTTAACCTTATTTATTGTTGTATTAAATTAAAAGCATTCAGTTTAAAAACAATTATGCATTGTGTACCTAAAATTTTAATTTAATATAGACCTTAAAAAATTATATAATTACAATGTCAAATATAATTTGTGACTCATGATGTCGGCAATAAATATCTTTGATTGGAACTATTTGGAACGGAAAGTATATCTATCATTGAAGCAATTGTAACAAACCATTGCATGTCGAGTGTGTAATAAACGACATATTTGGTTGTCCTTGCTCGTAGGTCGATCATAAAGCAAGTTTCTAATAAGCGTAAAAATAATGGCGTTTACTATCGTATGCGGTACGCATTTAGTTTATCAACTTAAGAACGGAAATCCTATCTCTTGCCTTCACTGAGCTTCAAACCTTACAATAACCTTGAAACCCATAGAGATGAGATCTATTTATCAATGATTAATTCAGAGTAGCTACGTATATTTAGTCCGAGGAGGTAAAGATCCCCTAAGGGACATTTTTAAGCAGTTTTGTACACATTATTCCTCTTTATATCAAATCTCCGCTTTTTATTATCTATAAATATGGATTTTTTTGTGGAAACATCCGTCCAAACAAAAACAAACATTTTCTATCAAAAAAAAAAAAAAAAATTGGTAATAAAGTTCGTAATTTCAAACTCTTTAACCGTTACTTAATTAATGAAATACTATTTTAAAACGAAAATTATATGATTATGTTGAAATAATTTACAACTTGAAAAAATTATGGGGATATTTGCGGACTTGTAACAAAAAAGATAGCAGGTGATCTTTCCAGGGGTCTTAGTGGACATCGCCGTTATTATTGGAAGTGAATGTAAGTGAAATAGCTATATAACAATCCCAAAAAAAAACTTGAGAGACGATCAAAGTAGGTACCAACCAATGTATGTTTCTTTAGACATTCATCAACATATTTTGTATCTTTATTTTATGAAAACAAAACCAAATAAAGTCTTATCCAACAAAATAACTCGCACAAGATCCCTTCTAACTAACCCAAATTTTTAATTAGATGATAACTTTACATAAGATCATGTTCCTATTATATTGATATAATCTGTTGTACTCTTAAAAGGTAATTATTTTATACTAATTAAAACAAGCTAAGAATATTTTATAATAATTTTGAAACAGTAAACGAGGATTACGCAATATGTTATACTATTTAAAAACAACCTTACCCAAAACCACACACAGAAGATTTATGATTGCATCAGCAAAAGTGGGCTTTCCCTGTTTTATTCACAATTTTATCCGCATTTCATTTAAATATTTACAATTTCACCCGCTACGTTTCTACGAATATCACAATGAAGTGACAGAAAATCATAAAAACATTAAACTTTTAATTTTAAGAATATAGTAGTAAGTGCATTTTAATTAAATGATAGATACTTTGATCGGATTAAAGTAGGCAGTGAATCAATGAAATGGTTGTCAGCTCATCAATTTAGACGGAAACCCTGCAGACAGTTAATTAAAACTTCAATAAGGGCTCGCCGTAAATTGTAAAACATGTTAACACATAGTACAATGTGCACACACCTTTGAATTAAACGAATCCTTTGGGTGATCTGATACAACTGGAAAACTTGAAATAAAAATCTAGTCAAGTATATGCTCCTCGAGAGGTATGTTTTTTTACCCGTTGTAATTATTTCATAGGTTGTCTATCTGTAAAAATAAAATCAATATTAAAAACAAAATCAACGTTATGTATGTTACAATTTATTAAAATATTACTTAAAAAATGTTTATAAAATTAATATTTTATTGTAAACTTTGTTTTTATTTTTCATTGTAAGCATATGATTGTATTTTTTCCAATAACAGTAGGGTAGCTTCTAACAATGTTTTTTTATCTGTTTAATTTATGTTGTGCAGAAAACAGTGTTAGTTAAAAACATTATCTTAATATAGAACCCTGTTTTATGAAGAAGTTATTAAAGAGTAAATGGTAGAAATTATGCGCTTCGTCCCTTTCTGATCGGTATTAATTAATGTAAGAACAAAAGGGATTTCCTTTCGCTTGTTCCAATATTTCAGCTTTATAGGTATCCGTTTTATGCTACCGCAAGAAAATTCTTTTTAACAAGTTACATTTTGTTCTGTTTCCTCCCGATCAATTTACATGGAAAATGATAAATTAATATTCTTTGTTTGAATTTGAGGTTAATGTTAATATTGAGATTTTTTTACTACGTTTACCACAGAATAACTAATAGTAAAAGCTTTTACTACAGACAGCATTTTTTTAGTTTAACTGGTTTTTATAGTGTTAGTAAAAAACTTCTCTTTTGTCTTATATTTACTTTTATTAGAAATTTAATCCAATCAAGTAATTAATTTCAATAGCATAGTTAACAAGTTCCACTATCAGGGTCCAACAGAAGTCATCTATTTAATCAAAGAACAGAGCTAGACTTTGGATATCTTATTGTTTCGATAACACGATTTTCCACGGTCAAATTAATCAGAGATTTTAAATCTTATTGCTATAGTGATAAGGTCTAACAATGAGAAGTTTTTTGGTCTACTCCGTTCGGAGAGGATGCTTCAGTTATTCTAGAACTGAAAACTTACAGTGAAATAAATTTAAGATTCTGTAATTACTTAAACAGTTTTCTTGTAAAGTAATACTGGAATGACTGACTGATAAACTTGATTTATTATAGAACTAGATTTTACTAGAGGTGTTAGAGTCTTTTGTCGTTTTTTTTCCAGTATTTAACAAGAATTTACACTTTGAATGCACACAAGAATGCAAACTTGTATAAATCTTTGTACGCTTTACCTAGGAACTAAGATCGTTACAAATAACTATAGTAATCTATCAAATAGCATTATGATAGGTAGATACCTAACCCGAACTCGCACTTTTGTCCTAAATGAAATATGTGAGGTCCTAAATGATGCCCTAAATCAAATATCTTAGGTCAAGCGTAAAAAATGTAAAATTTTACACAATCGAAACCACAACCTATTCCAACTCTTCGCAGCAAATCAAACCATTTATTACACAAATAACAATAATAAACCACACCACGACACACACACATCGACTGAGACCTGCACTAAGATTGAAGAATCTCTTGTTGCAGGCACTAAGCAACGATTGGTATAAACTACAAAAATAAGAATTCTACATCCAAGCCGGTAAACGAAACAATGCGTCTTGCAAATAACACAAAGTTCCGCCCCCTCCGGGATTCGAGCCTAGAACCTCTAGCGTAGCAGTCGGTAGTTAACATCACTGCGTCACAGGTCGTAAAATGCTTTTATTTTAATAAATTACGTCGTTCATTGACCTTGTAGGCCGAAGCCGCTTTATTTAACGGAACGTTGACATATCGCCTTTTGCCTCGTCGTCAACCCGAATATTTAAAGTACTCGTACGTTACTATGCTGATAAGTATCCGTTGTTTGATACAAAGTTATAGGCAAAAAAATTGTTCACCTGATATGTACCTGGAATATGTTGCCGCCTACTGACACGACGATGCCCCTGCGATGCAGTATGGATTTTTATGCAAAGAATACCGAACGACTCGATTTGTTGCGGTGTTGTATATTTAGTTGGTAGGTGTGCTATAACCTTAATACAGTTATAACTTACTATAAGTCTAATTATATCATAATAACTTTATTATTAATCTGAAACAACTTTAGAAAATTTGATTTTATTAAGTCCAAATTGTAAAAGACCAAAAATAGATCTGATTTCAAATCCGTGCTCATAAAACGTTGGCATTTTCCTCCGGGAGCGGAATGGTGTTTGATAAAACAAACCGGAGGGGATTTTTTTTTCGGATTTTCTCAATTTTCCCTCGTCATTGCTATGAATACCGTTGTCAATTGATCCCCAATCTCGTTACGAGATTAAACCAGCAGTCTGCTTCATAGGCGGGTAAAATACGTTAATAGGTACCATAGAGCTATCAATACTAATACAACCTATTGTCTGTCTGTTGCCTTCTCATACCTAAACTGCTGAACAGATTGCTATAAAGTTTGTCACGGCGATAAAAAATCTCGTAAAAAACAATAGAACTGGGCGCAAAAACTAATTTTCCAACTTCACTGAAAAAAGAGGTTTAGGTATCTCTTACAAAAGATTATCATTTTTTTAACATTCGACCCGTTTTTTAAATAAAAATTAGAACTAAGCTTTCAAGAAAATTGTTACAAGTAGTTGACTGCCCAGGGTTCCATGATTTCCTCTTTTTTGTTAAAACAGGTAATTGTATTAAAAAGTAATTTCGGTACAAAACCTAAACAAGGAGAAAGCGCCCGAGCCATAAAAACAAGACACGACATGCTTTTATTTAACTTTGTTTTTAACGATCGGACGTTTCTCGAATTTTATGGAAAAGTAAATAACCAACCGACCGGATTTGAACCCACAAATGAAAATATTGAAAACTAAAAACCATCCATTTTAATGTGTAGATAGATAGATATGTAGTACTTTTTCCCCATATCAGCTTATTTTATTAATGTATTATTTCAAAGCAAGCAAGCAAGTGCATTGTTTAGACCACTTACTAATGGACTACTAACTCATGTTATTGGAAATTGTTTTGCTGTCAATTTAACTCAAAGAGGGACCGACGCTGGCCTTTATCCGTTGTTCCTTACAACAAATATCAAAGGTTAGCAGATATTTATGTATATCAGATTATTCGTATTTTACAAAATCACTAACTGACACATTCACCTGCCCGATTGTTGTTATGTATTAATAACAACATTTGGCATCAGACGTCTCTGTGTTACGCCAAAATAATGTTGCAAACAATTATAAGCTTTCAGACATATATACACGACACTAATTATTTCTCATTCCGAATTGTAGTATGGAAATGTGTACTTTGTTAAATTATATTGCTTTTCCTTCCTACCTACACATTTATGTGAAAATGATATTTATATCGACTCCGGTTAAAGGCTGATTTATGTTAAAGGAAAGCTTTCTTGGAAGGAAACGCTTGTAGTAAACGTTATTGTCAATTTGATCTTGATATACGATACGTATGAAACTAATAAAATTATATAATATAAAAATGCAACTAAAAGCATCTCACTTGATTTATTTCATAATACGTGACTATCGGACTGCTTAAGGGATTTTCTACTCCATTTATACTCTTCGCTTTTATGCAAAATGTTAGGTTTATGCTACGGAAAATGACTAATCATTTCAACTACGAGTATAGCACAACCAGCGGTTATAGACAGACGTAGTCCATATATCAGTCAATGTTTTAAACCAAAACCAAAGTAATTAAAAATTGATTATTGTCGTTGTATTTCCGAAAGTAACTGTTTTCTTTAATTGTTATTACTATAACTTTACCAGATGACAATTGCTGTAAACATATGTAATTGACGTATTTATATGAACTCTGTACACTTTATCATATTCAAAAGATTGTAAGTTTATACAGTGTTGATGTTTTTTTTTTAAATAAAAAATCTCAGCAAAACCGAAACTTCTAAAACAAGTTTTATAAAACCCCTGATAAAACATTGCATTGAAGTAAAAAATCTGAATCATCATCCTTAACAATCAGTAAATGTATGAAGAAAAATAAATGTAGGGTCAAGTTTGATTGATCAGATCGAGAGCGCTCTTTGCAAACCACTTAATGTGGAGTGCCACAAATTGGGGTTATGAGATTTGCTCCCGCGTGTATAAAAATTGGCTACCCCTGAAACTTTGGTACACTTCCAATTTTCGAACCAATTCGAAACGTTGTGTTATCATCTACCGGGTATCACTATAACATGAAACTACCAAACACGAGTATTATATATTTCCAAGCGAAATACCATTCACTAAATACCAGGCATGCCTTTTAAGTTCTACCGTTTCCATATTTCCTGGCAATTTTAAATGATATTTGGAACTGTTCTAAATTCGAATGTGTTTAAATTTTGAATCTCAAAACAGTTGAAAATATTAGGATTAATGCTATTGTTTAGTCACAGCGTCGATTGGAATCTGTCAGGTTACGTACGAAAATGAATCTTTCAAAGGAAAATGTTCGTGCAGTAATTTTCTACAACTTTAGAAGAGGTCTGATACTGTGTTCAGTGATGAAGCCCCATGTCTGCGAACTGTCGAACGCTGGTATTTAGAATTCCAGCGTGGACATACTAGTGTTAGTGACAAATATCGCGAAGGACGCCTAAAATCCGCATTCACTGAAGATAACATCATTGCTGTGAGACAACTAATGCTCGAAGATCGTCATGTGACGTATCGAGAGATAGAGGCTCTATTAGGCATCTCAGGGACAACCATTCAGAAGATTTTGCATGAAGGGCTTGTAGTGAGTTTGGCGTTGGATATCGCAGCTGCTTTCCGACGATCACATGGCGGCCCGCGTCAGATGCTGTAAGAATACTCTACAAAGGTTCAACCGAGGAAAGTCAAATCACGTCTACGACAACATCAGTGGTGACGAATTTTGGATCTGTGCGTACGATCCTGATTCCAAACAACAATTTACAATCTGGGTCTTTCAAGACGTGCCAAAGCCGTCTAAAGTTGTTCGTTCTCGAAGCACTTCAAAGAAGATGGTGGCCACGTTCGTTGGAAAAACCGGCCGTGTCGTGACTATTGCAATTGAAGATCGTAAACGGTTAATGCAAAACGGTATACCACAGTTTGATTACCACAAGTCATCGCCGAACTTCGAAAATCTAACTCAAAGCGACGCATCATCAAAACGACAACGCAAGCTCAGATAGCGATTATCAAACGATTGAGTATTTGAAGCAGGAAAAAGTTGAAATTCATGACCATCCTCCATGCAGTCCTGATCTAAGCCCTAACAATTTCTTTACATTTCCTAAAATCAAGAAAAGTCTTCGTGATCAAAGGTTCGAGTCCGGTGAAGAAGCAGTCGACGCTTACAAGTCAGCCATTTTGAACACCCCACACTTTAGAGTGGAATAACTGGTTTGAGCGAATGGAAAAGTGTATTGAGAAAAGTACTATAAGGTTCTAGTTGTGTGTTTTTCTTCAAACGGCAAAACTTAAAAGGCATGCCTCGTAATACCGAAATTATGTATACAGGTAAAATGATTAAATAGTAAATTTGCTACGAAAGAATTTTTTGAACCCCCGGTTCGTGAGAATATGAAGAGTGCTCAAGCGAAGCTGTTCATAAATAAATAAACGGCACACAAATATAGTTTTCTTTCGGATGCGATGTCATTTACAAAAGACGGTCACGTAACAACCGATTATCTTGCGATCGAATAATTTGAGGTAAAAATTCATACAATGTTAGCAGGAAAAGGCCTCCATTGCCCTGAACTAGTCGTAAAAAATAAGTATACTTGCTTTAGGTTTAGGTCTAAAGATATTTATTTCCCATAAGGACTTATTTATACAATATGTATAAGGCGGTTTACTTACTTAAACTAATTCAATTATATAATTTTATTCTTTTTGGCGCAGCGCAGCTTCCAAATGCTTCCGATTAGGCAATATAATAAATACCTTCCACTTGCAAAAAGAACGCTCATTTTGTAAAAGTTTCCTGACTCACCGTTAGAATGCTTTAGAAGGCAATATCTACAAATCCTGGCTACTACGTACTAGTACTATAATATACCATTACAAGCAAAATCTGCTTCTTACAGAGTTAAGGGGTTTAAGTGATTAAGTAGGTTGTGAAATGAATGCTTTCCTGATATGGATATGTAATTGAATTATCTTGATTAAAATGTTAAAGTGCCGGACAAAAGCTAGATTTTCCTCTTGGTACCCGACATAAATTTGTATAAATTTAATATGGGACTAAGGAAATATATAGATACTTATATAAAATGAATTGTTTTTATTTTTTTAACTATCGAATTTGTTAATTATCATTAACATGATCGCTAGTAATATAGGATAGAATTTAATTACTTGGATCTTTTAATTTTGAAATTTTAATAATTATTGTACCATTTCTTGTATTAATAAAAACAGGAAAAGCGTTATCCATTTGAAAAGCATTTATTGGAACAGCCATGAAATTGTTTTCTCGACGAAAGTGACGACGATACATCTTCGACGTCAATGTAAACACAACGACGATTGACGATTTAATATCCTCCTCGCATCATACGCAAATTTTGTGAAACATCATGTCGTGCCAACCGAAATTATACTTTGAACTGTACACAAAAGAATTCAGATTGACAAAACGTTTCCTTGGTGCCTTTTCGGTATGGAAATAATTGAGGAGCTCTCGATATTTGCTTGTCGAATGTCGTCCAGTTTAATATCGTTATTCATTTTTACGTGATTTATTTTGCATATTTCATCAGATACTGTTGCTTCTACTGCGGTTTTAGCTACTGCTTACAAGACCTTAGAAAATATGTCAGTCACTGACGCGTGAGTCGACTTATTTATTTATTTATAGTTGAAAATTTCATATACTATTCAGAGAGCATTCAAATATCATCAGACTAGGAACATGCTATAACATTTTACTGCTGCTCAAAAATAGTTACTATAAAATTAATAAATCTTGAAAAAAGAATTTTATTGTTACTGGCAATATGTATGTCACTACATTTTTCTATTGACATATAAAAAACTCTGTATACGTCCATATTATTGTTTCATTCATGAAAAAATAAATACCAATTATTAATCTAACGTGCTAATTTGAACCAGCAGCGTAAAACAATAAAAGCCATTAAAATCCCTATTTTTCCTTTTAATTTTCTTAAGTTTTATGGAGTTTTGATGTCATTAGTTTGAAAGCTTCAGGATCGAACAATTAAAAATATTATTATTTTAAAGTATTATTTTCAAACAAGTCCACATCTGTTCGGTTCGTTTGGTTTACATATTATTTTGATAATATATTCGTTCAGCTTCAATCACCGTGTGAATTTATCATACTCGATTCAGTGTTAACTTTAATTAAAATTCCAATCAAAATATAAAAGGTAAAATTTTACGAACTTGAGCTTCGGATTAAACATTTTAATTGTATATCTGACAGTATTATTTTTGTACATATTTTAATTAATTTAAATAATTTATCTTCGTGGGTATTATTTATTTAATTAATTAACCATACATCACAAACTTATTTTATTTTTAATATCAAGTAGATATGTATATCATTGATAAGTCAATATCCATTGAACGAACCAACAAATTGGGTAGCAAAGAAATGTAGTAAAATGACCCAAGAAATGAATTATTACTAAGTTTTGCCTATGATCTAATTTCACACTTGAAATACAATTTCTACTGTGAATTTTATATTAATTTAAGGCTCCTTAACACAGGAGTAATAATAATAACCACATCAAGACACACACATTGATTAAAACCTGCTCTAAAATATAATTTTATATCTCAGGCACTAAGCAACGATATATCATAAACTAAAAATTATGATATAATATAAGGTACAAACAATATAATACCTAATACATAAATCTTTCTCATATACTCGTATTTAATATACTTTAACCAGACATTGTACATGGAAAACAACGAAATACATAATTCGCTTTAAAAGGACTGTAAAATCAGTTTACTTTAATTAAACCATATTTTTAAATAGTAATATATTATATGGGCTTTTAAGTAAACTTAGTATTCTTGTAAATTAATGGGTAAATTTTTGAACGATAATTTTGTTAAACCTAGGCATTTGTCTGAGGTTCAAATTATGTTAACTTCAACACAATGGTCGTACTACGCGAAATGTTTTAAAAATACCATTACTTTCTTTTAATTACCGGCATAAGAGGTATAACATCTTTACCTCTACATAGGCAACGCATTAGTAGTGATGTTGGCGTTCTAGAGATCAAGGGCAACGTCATGTCAACAGGCGACGGTATCACTTTCCATAAGGTGAACCGGTTGCTTGCTTGCCAATGATGTGTACAAAAAACTAAACTAAATACACTACACATAACACTACACATAACACTTTACATAACAGCATAACAATGTTATAATAAACCATAGGTATTATTTAACATAGAACCTCTTTCCTATTTTCAAAGTATTTAAACAACAACAAAAGTTCAACATAACTTGTTTTTCAATTTGAATATATATTATTACTAACCTTCATGTGTTTTGGCTCATCTTGACCATCGTATTTCGTTAAAACTGTAAAAAGAAAATCCGTTAGAGAAACTTTTTCCCAACAACAGACCTTTTTAAATTGAGTTTAAAGTTTCTTTATTTATTTTTTGAGATATTATTACTTGATTTTTTTGATAGTATAACGTGGATACCAAGTACTGGCCACCCCAGCCAGTAAAATCTTTTCTTGGGCAACATTTACCAAAAGTTGGCATCTCGGAACCGTTAGGTAAATAAAACCGTAATATGACCCAAACTCAAGGGCCATTTTTGATTTATTACTTTTTCGCTGAAAAAGTTAAGGGTAGGTAACGAGCAAGAAATAACCGCAAAGAAATTGTTGGGGAAACTTTTCCATTTGCTAACTTTTGAAAGATGAAATTGATTGAGCGTTTAGCAAACGAAAAATGTTTTTATGCCTGTTTGTTAAGTGTTACCCGACCCAGATTGTGGGGTAAATTTTAATTTTTTGATTAAACTTTTTCATTTGAAAAATAAAAACAAACTTTCACTTCAAATCTGTTTTAGAAATTATTATTTATCGATTACTTTTCGATTTTTGATATCTCTCAAATAATTGCTATTTTGAGCGCTTGGAGATGAATTTAATGTTGTTTTTTAATGCTGAATATTAAAATGTACTAGTAATTAATACGACAGCGGCTTAAACTCTCAATTCCCATTGTTCAAATAACAGAATTAATCTTAAAAACCACCACCAACTCATACCCATGCCTATAATAATAATTATAATAACCACATCACGTCACGAACATTGACACAGCCCTACACTAAGGCATATTTTATATCGCAGGCACTAAGCAACGATATTGTATATACTACGTAGATAAGAATACAACATCCAAGACCAGTAAGCGAAACAGTAAGTCTTGCAAATAACAAAGTTCCGCCCCCGCCCGGATTCGAACCCGGAATCTCTAGCGTAGCTATCGGCTGTTTACACCATGGCGCCACCAAGGTCGTCTTTAAGCATGATGCTTATGCTTATGCCTAGGCAATTAGTTTATTCGTTATCTGTAGCCGCATCCGTCAAGGTAAACGATCGGTCTGCTCAGTGAAAATAGAGCACCTGTACCATAGGATAAATGTCCGCCATTAACGACGTAATGTAAACTTATTAATATACATTTGTTTCACCTTGTGACCTTGTTTGCGGATTCTCCTTAGTAAATGTAAAACATTTTTAATATAATACCGAAATTCAAAGCGACTTTGATACTTCCAGAGGAATTAGATACAAAGGATCAATATAAATTTGAGATACCTATGTGTTAAAATAATATCAAATGATTATTTGTTACTGTTTTCTATCGAAATTTTAAGCAATCGTCATCAAAAGATACACATAAACAAAAAGAGTTCATCAAAGAGAATTGTATTCATATTTATTAACAGTGAATGATTTAATTTTTAGATTTCTATTTTTCAGACTGGCTGAAAAACAAGTGGTTTCTCATGGCTTTAGCATAAGAAATATAATTAAGAAGTAGTTTTCTATGGCCTAAGATATGCAAACTGAAATTTGCAGACATACAATATTCTAACTCGTTTTCATAATACCATACTATGCTAAGATTTTATGTTATGCTGTTAGTGTGTAAATAAACATTGTCTGTTCATATTATATTTATATTTTTGTAAGTATAGAAAAGATGTAGTGAGGTCACACTTTTGTTTTTTTACTTGGACCAAAACAGATTTCTGCTCTCTTAAACGGTATTAGAAATTCAATTCAATTTAACCGAATACAAACTCTTTTGTTTCCATAAAAACAGAATAGTTTAACCAAATACAAATCAACTCATCTGCATTAAGATAACAATCGGAACCTTCCACCAAATACAAATAACCAAATCAAAAACAAATAACTATACCGCATTTTAAGAAATTACTTAATTCCCGCCTTCTGTCACCTGTCATTTCTGTCAAACCGGGCGCGTTAAAAAAACAAGCACAGTTCGTAATTGCGAAATTCTGAATACCAGCAAGTTATAATGTCAAACGGCGGTAATCTGGATCCTAGATAAATCGATCATCATTTCAACTATTGAGTAAGTAGGTACATAAATAACGAAGGAATGGAAAATCTTTCTAATCTAAACTTCAATATTGATTCGACAAACCCTTATTCTAGCTTTATTTCTTTTATCTCTCGGATACTTTAAATATTGATTTTTGATATAAGATTAAAGTTTATTGGTATGATAAAAACGACTACTTAGATAAGTAGGTATATGAAGTTAAAAGGTTGAAGGTAGTAAAGGAGAATGCCCGTTTTGGCCCAAAAACCTATTGGTTCATCAAAAAAATCTTCAATCTTAACTAACTTTAATTCATTTAAAATTCGCTAGGATTAATAAAATAAATATTAAAAGTTTTAGTTTTACTGATGTAACGAATTTTATTTTTTACTTGACACTGGCAAAGGATTAAAACCAAGTGTCGCTATCTACCGGAGAGCCAGGATACAAATTGTTCCTTAAATTATATTTTTTCAACTACGCATAGGTATACAATACAATGATATTATATGAAGTAGAAACGTTTAGGTACTTTTGCTACATGAAATCATTCCTTTAGTTTTTAATCATTTCAATTTCAGTCTACACATTAAGCATTTGAATTATGTTTAAATTTTTTGGGGTAACATTCCTTCGTAACATCTGTATTAAAATAGCCGCTTGCTCTATCTTGTTCATGGACTTTTACTTCTTAGCAAAGTAATGTAGAAATTGAAACTCGTCATTCAACTTTTGTTCTATTTTACCATATCATAGTTTACTGGGGACGATTCGAATGTTTTAAAAACGAAAGATTTTTATCATTTTGTTGTAAACATAACCTTACTTTACTAGCAAATGATTAAATATAAATATAACTAACTATACACGATCGAATGTAGAGATAACGTCTAGTAAATCATGAAAGGTGCTTACAGGTCTAAAGTAAGCTTTCAGAGGTCGAAACATAAGGCGTAAAAAACCATAATGTAATACTGTAGTGCTAATGGCAATGTCCAAGAGCAAACTGAGGAGGGCATGTTCAAGCAATGCCTACAGCGTAAATCTCTTGTCAATTTGGACTAAAATTATAAATCTGACTGAAAGTGAAAAGGTCTTTTCCCTAGGGCTACCTAGGATTAACATTAACTCTAATATGAAGATTTAAAGGTAAATCATTATTTCTCAGACTTTCAAAGAAATATTCTAACTATTTTCAAGGGGTTTTAACAAGATTTAGAATTTTATTTGTCAAGTTTTGCTTCTACTCTTCTTGGTGTTATAAAAGATTAAAACAAATCTCAAAACTTAAATATTAAAACAGAGTTAACTTGCAAATTATTATGTAAAAAGTTTCACTCATACTTGATATCGATAAGTTTTTATACTCTTTTTTTTTTCTTTTACGTTTTATTGTCTTGGATTATTTCTTCAAATACCTGTAATCCTACATCTTTGTCTTGCAAAAACTTATTTTATAATCCCCGACGCAAAAAGGCGCGCTTAAAAGTTTGACTTGTCTGTCTATGGCATCATAACTCTCGAATAAAAGCGATTTTTTTGTTTTGTTTGAAAGGTGACTTAATCGAACGTGTTCATAGAATCCATTCAAAAGTTATGAAAGTGGGGATCAACAATAATATCAAATGAATGGGCTCGACACGTACATTCCAAAACTGTACGTTTCATGAAAAAACGATTAAACTTTTTAAAATTTATGGGGGATGTGTGAATAATCGAATATACGCAGATATGTCCAATCGGTATTTTAATTTTTACAACTCAAGCATGCATATTTGTAGTTAAGTAAATATATCGCTGTTCTAACTGCAAAGAAAAGTTGCTGAAACCATATAATGTATTTATTTACCGTTTATCAAAACACCCATAAATAAAAATGCTTGACCTCTCCAAAGGCTCTTAGAATATTAACTGAAGTGTATACTATAAGCTCTTTTTATAAAGTCAATGTAGCATTATCATATATAAAAAATCGGTTTTTTCTTTATATTGTTTATTCCCTTAGCTTTTTATGTTCCATGTCAATACACTTCGAATAGATTTTTTGAAACGTTCCATCTCCATGAAAATAAATCCTATCCTAAAATTATTATTTTTCGTTTATGTTTAGACACTGTACACCATCATGGGAAACAGTAGATGCCGGGTGCAGTCGCCGGTTGTTACTTTCGATGACTGGTGACTGATATTTATGAAAATATTTTATTCACTGGTAGCTTGTATCCGACACAGGACACACGGTTTCAATGCGCCTTGAGTTTTTTCATTTATTTTTCCACCCATTTCTTCAAAAAATTTGTGTGTCAAACTAACACATGTTAGAATTTATCTATAGACGCTTGAGGTTATACGCAAGCGACCACTAGAATTAGCCCCATTCGAATGTAAACCAATGAGGTTTAGAATAGTTTAGATTTAGACGAATATGAAAATTCTACCTTCATATGAAGTGACAAAACTTGGTAAGCTCTTTTTTGGTCAATTAGGCTTAAGGGGCTTTGAGAACATGCTCAGCCAAATCCTACTTGGGCTTACGAGACTAGCCTTTTACCCTTCATTGAGATATCGGCTTATATAATGACGATACCATTCTCGAGAATATTGTAGAAAAGGACAAAAATACAATTTTTTCATGGCCTCCTATTTTACAATTACTCTTCAATTTAGTTTGCGCAACTAAACGTTGTTTGTATTTACCTATTTTTATTATTTACTAGCATGACGTTGTCTCAGAATCTACATATTTTAATAATGGTAAAGTTTATATGTTATTCCAAACGCATAATAACCACATTACCACATTGACTCAGCCCTGCACTCAGATATAATTTTGTAACGCTGGCATAAAACAATTATATGATATATGCTACATAAGAATAATAAAAATAAGAATACGACATCCAAGACCAGAAAGAGAATCGATAAGATTTTTTTTATTCCCATGAAATTATCGTAAGCTTTGAAATGTAAATGAACTCGTTTTTTCAGCAATATACCTACCATTGCTTGTACTCGTAAACGGTGAAAAGTTTAATCGGAGCTGCCATTAAAGCCCGTTCTTGGAATCTTACGCAAATTCAGTGTTCATACCTTCACAATAACATACATAACATATACATACTCTCGAACATTTTAAAATTGATGCATTGGTGTGTAATTTACCTTCACGCACATACACAATTTTCCGTCATTTTACAAATTGACGATATCCACAATCACAGGGTGACATCTTTTACCTCAACATGGGCAAAGCATTAGCTTGGCGATGTAGGTAATTGTTGTTCCATGGCCATCAAGAGCATCGTCGTGTCAATTGGCGGCGTTATCACTTTCCATGATGTAAACTGTCTGCTGGTCTGCCCATGAAGATAATTGACTTTAGAATTCTCTTACGGATTCTGGAAAATTTTACCTCTAAGAAAATTCGTATGGACATTATTTAATTAGTCACATAATATTAAAATAGCAACGATACAATAGTAAAATCTTGTGTGAAATGACCTTCAATAGTTGTATAACTAGTAGTGGTGTAATCGATACGCATCTTTTGTCTGTGCCTTATATATCTAATTAACCATTACCTACCACTACCCTATTAATCTTCAACAATAAGTCAGAAACACAAATTGATTAACAACAAAATTCAAAGTAGATTAACTAATAATCAAGATTTCAATATTATTTTAATGTGTATCGTTAGTGCCCGAATATGTATACTTTGGAACCTAATAAATGATATCAAATTCTAAAAATTACCTGAGCGAGTTGGACTTGGTTTTTCAGTTGATTTTTTTAATGCTCACATCTAATCTGTCTTACAACCACTAATTTCAACTGATTAAAGCCTGTAGCACACCTATGCCGCGAAGTCGAAGCAGCGAAACCACCACAAAAAATATTAGATACTGTAGGCATTAACTTTAAAACGACTGCTGATAATCTAGGTGCAAGAGTAAAGTCTGGATGACTTAACAAATACAATATAGTTCTTTTTCGGATCTGAATTATTTTTTCCGTAAAATTTAAATCCATTGTAGTGAAAAAGAGATAATAATCATAATCAAATATATGTATAAGAACAGATAGTTTGGCTTGTCATACAACTGACAAATCATGGCGAACCTAGTGAGTTTTCTGCTCTGAATAAAGTAAATACCTGTGTCTGTTACATTTACAAATATTAATTAATAGTTTGTATTTAAGTAACATTAATTAACTTCTATCTGTACGGTACGTTTTAAATAGAATTTATAATTATATGAGGTTTTGGTTTACTATTTTGAAGAGGGTTATCATATGTATTAACATTGTAAGCAAAATATGATATTATACCTTTGACTAAGACTATAGTTTTCACATTTTCATTTGTTCTTAATTCTAATTGTTGCAAAACTAAATTAAACACTTAATTTTAGGTATCAGAAATGAAAAAAAGAAAATCGTACCAACGCCTTTGAAATTTAAATGATATTCGAAGTGTTGTCGTAATTGGTATATGTTTGAAAGAAATCAAGAAATTAAAAGCTTTCTCTGAGACATAAGTTTTATTATTGGCACTTCTAATGACGTGAACGCTATAACCGAAACATGTTCAAGTCGAGAAAGTAAGTAAAAAATTTCTAGTCTACAGAGATATAATAGTAAACTTGTGTAGTCTAGTCAACAAGTTCAAAAACGTGAAAAATAGAGATAAAGGTCCTAAAAATATGAGCGATGGCTCATTCGATTCAGAATCACCTCTAGAAAAATGTTTTTGAAGGATTTTGGTGCAGGTTAAAAATTACAATTGTTATTAACAAAATAAGATGAAAAAAAAATGATATTTCGTTTTTTGTTAATAACTCGAAAAACATTAACATTTAAGCAATTTTGAAAAAAGCTCGTTAAAGAGGAGGAAATTTCCAATACAAAAGTCTTACTCCCGGAATTCTATCTCCATTATTTATAATTTTAATTAGACGTTGAAAATAGGGCTCCGCGCGGCAGTTACGGCATGCGCGCGCCGCCGCTGAAGAGAGTTCAGCAATAAAAATACTTTTTTATAACATAAAATGTGATTTTAAAAATTGGAAAAAATTCTAGTATCTTCTTAACACTTGAAAGAATCGAGCCCTGAAAAAAAAAAGTTTAATCACCATTTTTCAAAAAGTTATTCAATTGTTAACTAACTAATTTTTTCTCAATCTCCATGGGCATAAACAATGGGATGAAAGGTATAAATAATTGGCCTATAAATTTTAAACTTCGTGGAGCCCTTTTGATATATGTACTTTATAAGATCCTGCGGTTTATTTTCATTAAAGTTTATTAATTTGTTAATTATGATTTTTTATAACTATTGAAAAATTAAAAATCTAAAAAATGTTGATAATGTTTTTTTTACAATTAATATTTAGCTATGCCTGTTTTCACATTGAACAATGGCAGTAATTAACATTGGTTATGAATTTTTTACGTAATTTGTTTATAAATTGTTATAAACAAATAGAGAAATTCAATATTTAAAAAAAAAATTTTGTTCATTTCACTGGAGTTCCGTTGAATATTTATGTATTCTATATTATCATGTAAAAAATCAAATTTTCTTTTTGTTTATATTATTTCAAATGGTTTCCGTTATATACTAAACAGTTTAAAAGACTTTTCGTCAAGATTCTACTTATTTTTTTAAATTTTCATTCCAAATTTCTTGTTTTTATTTTATACTATTTTATTAATCTATTCGAAATTTGCTAAACTATTTAAAAGTGTAAATTATGATTTTTAAAAGTTTTTTTTTTCTTATCTCATTATTTAAACAATCGAAATATTAAAAAATCGTTTTTAAACAATTAAAAATTAAAATTAAGATTTTTTTTTTTAAATCATAATTTTTTGTCAACAACACAATAGCAAAATTTTTTTTTTTTAAATATTGAATTTCTCTATTTGTTTATAACAATTCTATAAACAAATTATGTAAAAAATTCATAACCAATGTTAATTACTGCCATTGTTCAATGTGAAAACAGGCATAGCTAAATATTAATTGTAAAAAAAAAATTATCAACATTTTTTAGATTTTTAATTTTTCAATAGTTATAAAAAATCATAATTAACAAATTAATAATCTTTAATGAAAATAAACCGCAGGATCTTATAAAGTACATATATCAAAAGGGCTCCACGAAGTTTAAAATTTATAGGCCAATTATTTATACCTTTCATCCCATTGTTTATGCCCATGGAGATTGAGAAAAAATTGGTTAGTTAACAATTGAATAACTTTTTGAAAAATTGTGATTAAACTTTTTTTTTCAGGGCTCGATTCTTTTAAGTGTTAAGAAGATACTAGAATTTTTTCCAATTTTTAGAATCACATTTTATGTTATAAAAAAGTATTTTTATTGCTGAACTCTCTTCAGCGGCGGCGCGCGCATGCCGTAACTGCCGCGCGGAGCCCTATTTTCAACGTCTAATTAAAATTATAAATAATGGAGATAGAATTCCGGGAGTAAGACTTTTGTATTGGAAATTTCCTCCTCTTTAACGAGCTTTTTTCAAAATTGCTTAAATGTTAATATTTTTCGAGTTATTAACAAAAAACGAAATATCATTTTTTTTTCATCTTATTTTGTTAACAACAATTGCAATTTTTAACCTGCACCAAAAACATTCAAAAACATTTTTCTAGAGGTGATTCCGAATCGAATGATCCATCGCTCATATTTTTAGGACCTTTATCTCTATTTTTCACGTTTTTGAACTTGTTGACTAGACTAGTGGCCAAATGCTATAATATGTAGGTATTGTCTAACATAGAAACATCAATTATTTAAAAATGCTTTTTTAATAGCTATTATAGTTGCATGAAGCCGTACAATTTCAAACTAATATAATAATTTCCTCTTACAGGAATTCCAAGAATTACAACTTAGTGTTAGTACATGAGAAACAGTGTATGGCTGTGTGTGTAAAGGCATATAATAGTTTCCAAGGACATGGAAGCTAATAGTGTAAGCAATTCATCAAGAAAAGCCAATAAACTTTCAATAGTGGCCTCCTACTTGCAAAGGTGACGAAGGACCAATAACTGTCAACTCTCGACGGTAGGGCTAAGGCCTTATTAATCGTACGTTAAAGGCCCTCCAAGGCTATCGAGGGCAAGAACTTTTGTAATATGTGGCGTACTGGTTTCAACACCCTTTATCTAAAGCCTGGATGCGATACTTTTAAAGGTCAATCGAAATCGGTTTGCTGAATATTAAATTCTTAAAATGCTAACTTAATTTTTTTTAATTAAATTTAATATATGTCAGTTAAATTAAACAACAAAGGACGCCCAAAATTTTAGGCAGCCATATCTAATCAAAAAATCGTATTTAATTAATTCGTCATTAACTACCAAATAACCAAAGATCAGTTATCACTTAGCTCATATGGCGACGATAAAAGTTTTTCAAAAATAAATTGATAGTTCATCACTTTGAGAGAACTGTGAAATCCTCTATATACTTATTAACAATGTGTATTTCCAAACATTCACCCAAAACTACAAGCTGTGTATCGGTTTTAGTTAAAGCCACTGAGTGGAATAAGATTTACGATATATTCCACATGAGATGATTACACAATCTATGCATAATTACCCATCCATAGTTATCTTAACTTCTTGACGCATGACCAAACTGATATAGGCGTCTATTAATAAGCAAAATAATAATAATGTGATGTAATATGATGGGTATAGGCCAGGTATATTTCACGATCAAATTGAAGCTGCACGAATGGGTAATTTTTTTTTTTTTGTACAAAATAAGTTTAGTAGAGAAGAAGAAAAAGATATGTTTCTTGAAGTATCTAAGGTCGCCAGTCACTTTAAGGATTACGTGATGGCGATATTACCTACCACTTTACCTGTGTAAAAGATACGAAACGAAGATCTTATTGATCCACAGTAAGCTTTTAGCTCATATAGTTATAAGTATGTATTTACCTACTCAAAAACTGAAGATTAAGATTCATATTTTCAGCCCAGTTACTAAGATACGCACTGTCTTCCAGTCGCCGGCGACTTTCTATGGGTTTTTCGAAGCTATACTCACTAAGTCGCCGGCGACCGACCGGTACGAACATGGAGTCTTATGGAAGCGTACGCACTTCGGGCGACTGTCGACGCGACCGGACGTCGGGCACAAAAGCATGCTCAATCAGGCGTTCGATAATAATAACAATAACCACATCACGACACACACATTGACTCAGCCCTGCACTAAGATAATGTTGTATCTAAACTACATAGATAAGAATACAACGTTAAAATTCAAATTCATTTATTTCGTGCACAATACTTTGGATACATACAGCAGATATTGTGGCAAGATAAAAGAGACCATCCAAGACCGCTAAGCGAAGCAACGCATCTTGCAAATAACAAAGATCCGCCCTCGCAGGGATTCGAACCCGGAACCTCTAGCGTAGCTGTCAGCTGTTTATACAACTGCGCCACCGAGATCGATATTTGATTAATTGGAAATAGAATTATAATAGAAAAAGGATATACTTCACTTAATAATTTAATTAGTAACGCTACCGTCGCCACTTCTTTGACGTCATTACTGGACGAATGTACAAATTAAAAAGCTCCGCTGGCTCTCCCGGCGACTGGTCGACAGTGCGCATAAGCTCTAAATGTTTCCAAGATAAATACTAAACCTCAGTTAAAATTTACAGTTTACAAGTAATGCGTATAAAAATGCTATAAATCTATAAATAAAAATGTAATACTGTTTTCTTGTTATAGCATCACTTGAGAAAACATGGATATATTCAACGAATTCTTTAATATTTCTGTTCGAGTGCAAATTCAGTACTCGCTGGAGACTGTTAAGTCTGCTAACGAAACGGGTAGATGCTATTTTGTTACTTTTGTTTCGTCATTATTTTAATGACATAAAGAATGAAAACACATTCACTCTAAGCTAGGTAATTCAATTTGCTAATACATTTATTAATCTTTTAAGCTTTTATATGATCCGATTTTAATTACTTACATTTCTACTTTGTATAGAAAAACCAATATTAAAGTGGGTGAGTTTGCATCCTGTGTGTGTCATATAATATTTATAAATAATGATATATATAATCCTTATAAGTTTGTACTTAAATTATCTAATAAGTATTATTATAAGTCCCGCATTATTTTGACAATCCTATACTAGTAATAGACTGAGCTAGTTTTAACACGTATGTTAAACGAGCGCCTCTCCTGTCCTGTCCTTTTAAGATGTATTTTAAGATTTATTTCTAAAACCACTAGCTTTTACCTGCGACTTCGTATGCGTAGATTTCGTTTTATTATTTATCCTCAGGAACCAAATTTTAAGTAGACAGTAAGTTTCCTGTGAGTTAGTTAGTCAAGATGAGAAACTAACCAACTACCATCTTCATCCAAATCCAGTTTAGCGTGATTGAGTAAGAAACATCCAAACAGCAAAAAATAGAATATCGTAACTCTCTCAGTCATAATTTATTTATTAATTAAAATTTGCACATCAACGGTACATAAATGTACATAAATCCTTACACTATTGTATTAAAAGGATAAAAATAATATCCCAAATACTTAAATCTAGCTCTAATCCAATGGACCTGCGTCATCAGAGTATTTCCAATATGGGCTTTCACACATGTAATGTTCGGTTTATTAAATTCTTCTGAAAGTAACACTCTGTTACGCCGCCAAACCCGGGGCAAATGGTTTTGACTCGCTTTATTGGAAAGCTAAATTTTGTTACTTAAAAATGTACCCTGGACATATATCTTTTTAGAATCCCGTGGGCAAGAGACCAAAAATCACCAACAACTTTGATATGTTTTTCAGTCAGTCCTTCCATCAAACACATGCAAGCGCAATCAAACGATTTGCATAGGATTTATCTTCTTTGATCTACATTGCTAGATTGAAATTACAACGTTTATGAATATTATGATAGTAAAAGCGAGAACTGGAATGTATGAGCGAAAGACCAGGCTTCGACCATGTTGTGGGCAGTTTGAGATTTTTTTTACGACAGTTATAAGTTTCTATTTTAACCAATATAAAAGTTTAAATTTAAATATTCAATTACGGAACAGGAACCTGTAAACATTAATAACTTATTGGCAGGTGGTAAATCTACATGCGATCGAGATTATCTAGGTTAGTACCACCCTCCTTTCTCTGACGTGAAGCTTTCGCTGTGTTTCGGTTCGAAGGATTGGAGATTCAGTGTTAATACCGGCACTAGAGGTATAATATCTTTACCTCTACATAGACAACGCATAAGGGTCATCTTTTGCTTGTTTGCCCTCATTTTATTTGTCTCTTTATAAACTCTTATGGATACTCTCTACAGTTTTCTCACCCGGTTGCGGATGAGTTGATAAAAATGAAGTTGTTTTTAAAACAATAGGGGCAAAGACAAAAATCTTCAATAAGATTATGATTCACATGGTAAAGTTATTTGGTACAAAACCAAAAAAAAATAAAGTTGATATTTAAGTCTGTATTTGACCATTTGACCGCTGGTAGTTCTACAAGATGAACAAAGTTTTTAATAGGTGAAGAAACGTACCTAGACTTACCATATTATTAAGATAAAACATATTATTTTTGTACATAATATATCGACGTTATCTTACGACGTTGTGAGGAATTAGTGGCAAAGGTCATACTTGCAAGCCTTAATCGCACTTATTTCCAAACAAATTACTCACAACTAACTACGCCTTAACTTTAATTTAACCTATTAATTTAAATATACTTTTTGCTAATCATTAACTTTTGGAAAAAGTCATGAATTCAAATTCTTACTAACAAAAAATTAATTTACCAGCTTTGAGAACTTTGAAAACATTTTTTTATTTTGTTTTTTTAGTTGAGGTAAAATGTTACAAAACATGTGATCAAAAATTGTATATACTCACGTAAAAATAGAATTATAGCGGCATAAAAATTGTGTATTTAACATTATTTTCACCGACACCGTCACCGCAAAAATAGTATTTAAGTAGTTGTAGTTTATAACTAAAAATAAAACTTACACGAAAAAACTCGCCAGAGAAAATCCTTGTTCCACTCAAAGAACACATGAACCACACTTGCACAAAACTTCACTGTTACTTGGTAAGTTGAGTTGAGTGGAGTGAGTACGGGTGACGCGTCAAGAGGTAACGCGCGCGTTGTTGTTACTGACTGGTATTCACTGTACCAAGTAGTAACGCGCCCGCCGCCCGCCCAGATCTTATCTCTACCATTTTACCAACACTTTCAAGTCTAAAGCATTGGCGGGCTTTGTAAATGAACCAAATATTATCTACAGCTGTATGGGATAAATATGTAAAGCAATAGGGAATATGCATGAAATTTAATTTGATTATTCAATCAATTTATCGTAAAGTGTGTGGAAATAGTATATTTACATTGTAAACAGAATAAGAATTGAAAGGTAAACTAGGGAGATATAACAATTCAAAGTAAATATATCTAAATCGCTCATCAGAAGAACCTTTTATATGGAAGTTGTATGGCTCCCGTGTACTTTGACGTCATTGTACAAATCGGATCTCTCAGTCTAACCAACGACTTTAAAGCTTTACTGGGTAAAAAAGTCATGCACATTCCCTATTGGATTCGTTAATAAAATAGAAAGCTATCTTATTTTCTGACAATCAAAACAAGGCTTTTTAAACAGGATTAGTATTAGTAAGTACTTAAAAAGAAGTTTGTACAATTATTGCGTTCCTTTGTCACGTAATACCTACTTAACTTTGGTGTTACAATTGTTTTAAGCTTCAATAACAATAACTTCACCATTGCCACTTCAATTAATAAAACGAGAAATTCTTTAAAACGTTCTTAATTTATTTAACAAAACCGAAATAATGCACACATACATTGTATCTACCATGAGTTTGTATAGTTTTTCTACACGTCGGGTAACTTAGATTACTACAGTGTTTTTGTATGAGCATTCTTATAAATTCGTTAGAGGCGCTATTTAAAGATTCATACAAATTTGTAAATGCAGTCGCAAGCGGCAATCGAAGTAAAAGTCATGGTAGGCACACAGTACATAAACCTATAAAGTACCTAGACTAAGATATCTGGGGGCCAGACGTAATCGGAATCTTAGTCTATAGTTAATATGTTAATATTTAGGCAGATAAAACAATAATAATCGCTTTATTCTCGTGACTTTAAATACGTCGTGTCCCATGCCATCCTCAGAAGTGAGTTGTTGACAATTGCTTGCGTCCTCAGACCTAACGATGGGACAGTTAAAGGTGTTTAGTTCACTAGCCACTACCTACACTTAACTACAATATAGTTGTTTACAACTATTCCCTTTTTCCACTTGATGTCAAACAACAAAGTCGAACGAGTGACCTCCAACAAGATACTCCGAAAGACATGCCAATAAGATACCTATAACTCACATCGAGGTTGTTCTAAATAACTAAAACTTTTGCAGACACACACGTCAAGAGTTAGAGATAGCCACAGCATAGGTTATAAAGTTAATCATTCTATCTTCCTTGACGGAAACTAGCTTAAAAATCGGTAATCCATATCGGTTTTATTCCTCCTAATCTGGGAGATTTGATTTTGGACGCCGCCCTCAAATAAGTCAAGTCAAGGATTGACCGAAGATCATCTTTGCAGTCTACGTAGAAGTAATGCGCCGTCAACGATATCTAAAAATCCCATAGAGCGTCTCTTGTAGGGCAATCTGCGTTGTGTACACATTAGCGAGATTGTCCTAGCTAGGGCATCACTGCAGTCTACGTAGACAAATATCTGCATGGACGCAGGAATTAGATAACAGATTTAGACTTCTCTTCGAGTTGTCTAGCTCTATTATTGTTTCGTAAATAAAAAGAAGATAATAGTTCTGAAAAGCCATTAAAATGGTGTAGAATTTCTAAAGACAGGTAGGTAGCTAACTTTACTCACAGTTAAGTTGTCACACAAAAGCTCCAGTTCGATTAGCATCTAGTGTTGCCTAAAAGTAATCTCAATGTATACTAACTCCGCCGGTGATTTATGAAATTTACCTTTTTGGTTTTTAGACAATAAAATAAATAAAACATGTGATGGATTTATTTGACACCACTCATGACTTTTTACGGTTGTTGCGCCTCGATAAATATGAATGTATAAAAGCATGGAACTTGTGAATAATCATATAACACCACCCTAAGTATTTAGCTTATTTTCGCGTTTGCACATTTTATATACCTATCTGCGTAGGTAAGATAACGATGTACCTATGACTAATATTCGATTTTCCCCGACAGGAAAAAAGTTTCAAGGCAGTCCATGAATGCTTTTTCTTAGTTCAAGTATCTACTTAAACAACTTGGTACATATCTATGTCCCTACATAATAAATCTTTACTTGTTTTAGGTAGGTATCTACAATTTGACACACTTAGGTAAACTAACTTCAATGTTTTTAATTTTTAAGCTCAGATAATGATTCGGATTCTCATTCTAATTAGATGTTGTGATGAAATTTAAAAACGTATCTTTTTATTAGCTGATAGTTGTACATAGATTTGTTGTTTGCGTTGTGTTGATAGCCTCAGTCAGGCAGGTCATTGAAACTGATAACTTTGTGATGTTGCAGCTAAACTCATCACACTCATCTAATACTTAGTCAAACAGACGGTTTTTGGATTAAGAATTTGAGTTGTGAAACTAGATAATAATAATAATAACCACATCACGACACACACATTGACTTAGCCCTGCAGTAAGTATCGTAAGAACTTGTATCGCGGTGCTAAACAACGATATGGTATAAACTAAATAAATAAGAATACAACATCCAAGACCGGTAAGCGAAACAATGCGTCTTGCAAATAACACAAAGCCCCGCCCCCGCCGGGATTCGAATCCGGAACCTCTAGCGTAGCAGTCGGCTGTTTACACCACTGCGCCGCCGAGGCATCTGCCCGTCCGTCAGTCAGTTTGTTTCGAGTAATCTTAGAGACTACTCAACCGATTTTGGCAGCTACAAAACTGAATAATAACCTGATTCTAGTAAAAAATACTAAAAGTGAAAGTTTTTATAAGGTGCATTCGGTCTACATGTTGCCTAAACATTCGTGAAAGGAAGCTTCTCTGAAAGCAAGCAGTACTCGATTAATTTGACAGTTAGGAGTAAGGATGATTTCAGTAATGTTGACGATAGGTGCGATAATAAAAAGCATCTCAAATAAACAACGGGCAACTCAGGTAGATTTGGTGGGCATAATTGACAAAAGTTGCTTTCAGCAGCTTTGGCGAGTGACCAGAAGACACCGCTCCCAGAGGAATAAGCATCAAGACCCTTGATAATTCTGCCAATGAAGTCAAACTTTGCTTTTGCAATGACTTTTTTACTGAAAGCGGGTATAATGACAACAAGTTCCAGGATTTTTAGATTTTAAGCCTAAGTATCGCGAAGGTTTTTACGGAGTTTTGAGTTGGTATATCTTTTACTACCTACTTTGTTTATTGTTTATATCAAAACGTGAAGAGACACATGCCTTTTATAGAACCCCCCCCCCCCCACCATCGGTACGCCCATTTATGTTAGATGCATTTTATACTATACCCATAGATAGATATTAAATATAGTGGGTACCTACTAGAAAATTAAGATTAAATCCCTCGTATTAGATTAACTTATTTATTTAAAGGTTTAGCTATAAAAGCTGTAACTTTATCACACATCAGAATTGTACAGCCAACCGCGACACGTTCCGCGAATACCTCACGGGGAGCAGGCGTGTTTGTCACCCGCGCGCCCGCCCGCCCGTCATCCTTACATAATTTGACTTTAATCCCGGAAGTACCTACTGTCTTGTTTTTATTTCAGTTTTCATAACTCTTTCCTCAATGTTTCGTATCAAAAATTATCACTAATTCCTAGGTAGGTAACTTATTTATTAGGTACCTATCTAGGAATCAGTGGTAGGCAAATTATCATGTACTTACATAAGAGAAATTCGATTCTACCTACGAGTATTTTTATTCGGGGCACACCTGCCAATCAGTCCCACCACTGCAACTCCTGTTTATCAGGATCAGCAGTGGCGTCATATGATCGAATAATGCAGCTGTGAAATAACGTATAGGCTGTCCCTAGACACCCTACCGGCTGACTTGGGAACCACAACTAACTAAATCAGAAGAAATTGGGAGTAGTAAGAAAACGATTTCAGACTTGCCTCCCAGCAAAGTGGAGACAGCAATAAGACAACAAAAAAAACGGAGACCGTCAAAACCAGTAACACCACGCCTTTAACTAACAGGGGATAAATTAAATAAATCTTACACCAGTAATATTGGTGGCAAAATTGATTAAAAGTACGGAAGTTTTCCTTCGTTTTCACAAGATCACGGTAAAATATTACTATAGGCAGACACTAGAATCGAATTTAACATGATTGACCGTTCGTCATGCCACAGACTACAATCCCACAAGATATGATGGGCAGTTTGTATAAATTCTTGATCTGACGTTGAACATTTTCAAAGGAGATGGTACCAAGTTAAATGAATTAACTTGCCCTTAAAGTTACCGTCTTTTAGTCGGAGTATTTAGTTTGCCATTCTTCAATAAGTTTTTTCTGAACGTTTTCGTTACTATCAAATATTATTAGTCCTATCCTTCGGATTAAGAAAATCTAAACTCATACCATTCCGCGAGTTATAATACATTGCCGAACGCCGTCGTATTTCTAAATCTACCGGTAAAATGCCCCTATGAATATATTCCGAAGTTAGAAGACACAGGTATAGCACTGCTAACTGTGGGCGTCACGACCGAATGTGTAAACGTCTACAAATAAAGTGTTTGTGGACCTTTACACATTGGAACTCAGTATTAGACTTTTGATTGTACCATACATTTTACAATCTTCCAAAAGACTCAAACTACAAATATAGAGCTTCATTTGTTATTGACTGTATTTCAACCATATTTCAACTCCCCCTCCCCCGACTAGGCCATAGTTTGGTGATGCTCATGCTGTTATCGAAGGGTACTAATTTAAATTACAATTTTAGAAGCTTGTACATTATAAATTATATGTAGAAATGAAATAAAATTTAAAAAACCGGCATTGCAAAACGCGCCTATTGTATCTATAACCTTTGATTACAGTTTACGATCAAGGGCCGTATGCTTGTTTGCCAGCTCATTTGTTTACATATAACTTGTTACCCAACTCAGTTACATCATATCACAATATACAATGAAAATAAATTTAAAATAGATATATTCTCAAAATCAGCTATAATTAATGATAAAGGAACAAAAAAAAAAACTATTGTTAGTTACACTATTTAATATCTTAGCATTTTCATGAATATATTACTTTATCATCTTAAAGCCATTGTCTAAATTAGCATTTAAGCCTACATTATTTTGTTCAAACATCTTCCCAAAGAGTGAACTGTACAATTCATTTGTACTCTCATCGGTCCAAGTAGTACTCCTCTCTGAGGCCACGTAATTAACTAGCTTATTATGAATAACATATTTAATTTTCCTTCCTTTTGTTGCTTTGGTATCAACTTTCCTTTTCATTTTACTTCTCATTTGCTGTAAAGCTATCCACTGCCGACTCAACTGCACAGGGTCAGAAATATCAGCTGACTTACACTCAATCAACTCCCTCAGCAATTGATGGTAAAAGTCACTGTCATCAAATATGTCAGGTATATACTCATCATTGTCCTTTCTATCATTGGAAATAGAATTCAATTGCACACCATTTTGCTCTGTGTTTTTCAGTTCTTCAGATTTGCTTACGTAACCTACAATGTCATACTCTGATCTTTTTAATTGTGTCCGTTTGACAAGCTTCTGCCTGTCAGACAGAATGTATGAGATTTGCTGTAAGACTGAGTTTGTGGGTGTGCTTTTAATATTGGTAGCTGTTGCTAGTCTAGTTTTGTCATTCCACTTCTGTATGGTTGAATCTCTGAAGGTTTTTAAAGCTTTGTGGGAGACTGCAATTTCCTTCTCATATTCTTCTAGTTTACGTTTCCTTGATGGATTGGGTTTGGCTGCATTTTCCCTAGGTTTTGCAGGTGCCTCATTTTCACTATTTTCTGGTTCAGTGTCAGAAGGTATTTCCTCATCTTCAGTGTCACTTGGAATTTCTTCATCACTCTCAGCTTTACCCTCTATACTTGGTTTCAGTTCTTGCTTGCTTGTTGACAAAGATTTTGTTTCTGGATTGTTTTTCAGCAATAGATTTTGTAGAACTAAAAATCTGAAAATCATTTTATAATTTATTTTATTTAAAATAATTACATTTAAATTTTTAATAAAATATGAACAGTACTCACTTATCTAATACATTGGTAATATTTAGTTTAGTGTTGTTACACTCCTCAGCAAAAGTATTATTTTGTTTTAATTCAGTGAACGTGTCAGGTAGTGGCATCTGATTGGCTGTGTTCATACATCTCTGCAAGTGTATCCTCATCTCCAACAGCCCTTCCCATATTAACAGCTGGTTCCTAACACAATTTCCTTTCTTCACATCTTCAGAAACATTCTGCTTCTTGACATGTTCAAAGCTTTCTTTGACTGGTTCTTGCATTTCACTGATATCATAACCTCCTTCTTCGTCACCATCACCATCATCGTCTTCGTCTTCTTCATCGTCTTCGCTAACATTCTTCCTTTGAAATTTTGTTATACTATAATCATCACTCTCTCCACCATCAGAATCTGAACCTCCTGACTCCAATACCTGTTCTTTACGAATGCTTTCTATTTTTTTTCGCATGTCCGCTGAGGAACCTTCAGAACCATCAGAATCATTTGTATTGTCAGAAATATTTGAAATAAATTGGGAAGTGTCATTTTGTTCTTCGGACAGGCTTTCGCCTTCCTCATCAAGATCTGTACGTGATACGACCGTTCCTTCGTATTTTTTACTGATATCGCTTAGTAAATTAACATTTCTCTTCCTAAAATCACTGATTGCGGCCTCATCTTCGCTATCTGAACTTAAGTCTTTGCGTGAAACAGTCTGGGGCTTAGTCCCGAACACTTGATCGTCTTCGATGTCCGCACGGGGCTTTAATGTCAAGGCGTCGGCAATTTTGTCCGATAAGCTTAGTTTTCCACCTTTTTTTAGTTTGGGTTTCATTTTAAATCTGAGTAAAAGCACGTTTTATGTTTTGCACAAAAGCAACGTGTTTTTGACAGCAGGTAAAACGTCAATGTCAAAAGCTTTTTTATGTATTTCTTTTACGGCATTGGGTTTAGTACCATACTGCCTAATCAAAAGTAATTATAATTTCTTCACTCTTGAAGATGATAAATGAGATGAAGATGATATGATGAACAATGACAATGATTAATCTGCCTACAGTAACATGCTAGTACGGTTACTTTAGGCTCTAAGAAGAAAATTTGGAGATGGCGATAAGCGAAGCCAAATCGTCGTATTTCACATTCTCCACACTTGTACAGCACTACAGAAATTTACACTATCATTTTACACATTAATTTCTGCTGACATATAAGAAAAGACAGTAAAATCAGAAAATTCTAACTGACACCTTCCCGTTTCCGACAAGTAAGTCTCTGTCAATAGCTTTTTTCGGTCTTCCCTTTTGTCGGAAATGGCAAAGTAAGAAAAGGCAAACTTATGCTGTATGGGCCGAATATTGGGTTACTTGGCGGGAAAAGGTAGTGTCAGTTAGAATTTTCTTATTTTAATGTCTTTTCTTATATGTCAGCAGAATTTAATGTGTAAAATGCTAGTGTTTTAACAAGTAAATATCTGTAGTGCTCTACAAGTGTGGATAAAGTGAAATACGACGATTTGGGTGCGCTTTTCGCCATCTCCCAAGTATCTCCTTAGAGCCTACAGTAACCGTACTAGCATGTTACTATAGTTAGATTCATCATTTTCATTGTTCATCTTATCATCTTCATCTCATTTATCATCAACAAGAATGAATTATAACGACAAGGCTCAAAAAGACTCGTATCCAGAGCCGTAAAAACATTTCCAAAAATATGGGCTAAATATTTTTTCCTTAATCATTCAATATGATAGATGATGATAACATCAACAATTCGTTTTATTTTTCCTCGCAGTTATATCATGGAACACTCAGATGCAACCGAATTTCTATTTTAAACATCAACGACAAAAGTGGGACAATGTTACAGTTTATGTTAGTGAATCAAAACTATTTTTAAATAAGTTGAGCACTTACGATATTTTAATTAGTTATGACATAATTATATTAGATATATAAATTATGGTCCAGTTAGTCTTTTACAGTTTTCAAAGAAGCAGACTTGGCTGCAAATGTGAAAGCAAAAGTTACTTTTTACTTACTTACTTTTAAAAAAAATCTTCACGTGAAAACGCGCGAAACTTGACAATTGACATTGATAGACACAAACATAACCGAACAAATATCTATTTTTAATTTTAAAAGTACTCTAATTACAATGCCGAGGTCCAGAAGAGTTGTTCCGAAGGCTGTAAATTGGATAGGAGAGCCTGTTGCAGATACACAAACCTCATTCAACTTCTTAAGCTACGAGTACGTATTTAGGCATAGCATCTTAAGTCAGCTGTTTTTGTTTTCATAACCTAACCTAATGACTAATGTATTTCAGGAAGTTTCAATTTAATAATATTACTGCTGGTGTTGGAGACTTTGTTCTTGTGTCGAATGCTGATGCTGCGGAACCAGATACGGAAGAAGGTTGTGATGCTGCAAAGATTCTATCACTGTACGAGGATAGATCGAATAAGAATGACCCTTTCAGAGCAAAAGTGCAATGGTACTCCAAACCTGAAGACCTACCCGCCTGGTGCTTTAAGGACGACGAACGCATCAGTTTCTTAGATAAGGAAGTTAGGATGTTTGTAATTTTATTTAAAAATAAACAAAATTATGTTAGGTACTCAACAACAAATAGCTTGTGTTAAATAAATTAAATCAATAGTTGCAGCTTAGTCTTGTATGTTTTTGATATAGACTGCTTAAACTAAACAATAAGCTAATAATTATCTTGTAAAATCATAATAGTATAATTATTTTCAGCTAGTAGAAGACCATCGCCCTTTTGATACAGATGTCTCAATAGAAACATTCTTCAGAAAATGCACAATAACACTAACATTTACAAAAGACACAAAAGACTTTACGATGGATGGGCCCTACCATTACATATGTAGATATAGACTTACAGCTTTAACCAAGAGGAAAGTACAAATAGAACCTGTGATGGAAGAAGAAAGGAAAGCTATGTTACTTCTCTGTACACCAAGTAAAAGCACCCCAAAGTCCAGGACACCAAAAACACCTGGTAGCATTACAAAGAGGATGAGCAGGGTCTCCCTCTCAGAGAAAAATAATTGGAGTATCAGCAAAAACGATGGCACAAAACTATTACTCAAGAGAGCCATACTTACTGATGCAGAGAAAAACTCACCAAAGAAACTAACTGCTAAGGACACACCAAAATCAGTAGTTACAGACACCCCTAGATGTTCAAAGAAGTTAAATAAAAAGAACATTGAAGAAATACTAACAATGGAACTGAAAGAGAACTCTGATGATGAGCTTCCCACCCTCATTATAAAACAAACACCTGCTACACCAAAACGGAAACAATCAATAACAAAGATTGACATCACACCTAAAAAAATTTTGTTCAAAGAAGACCAAAAAGAATCTTATTCAACTAGATCTGGTAGAGTTACAAAAAACCCTAAGAATTATTGTGAAGATGATTTGTCACCTGTTAAAAGGACTCCAAGAAAGTACTCAAGGATTGTAGATGAAAATGATGAAGATTTTGCAGTCGCCAGAACTCCCAAAACATCTAGAACCCCTAGAACTCCCAAAGCAACCCCCACACGAACTCCTAGAAGTGTGTCCAGGAAAATCTTGAGTCAATTAACACCTTCACTGCATTCAAGAGCTCATTCTGTTGACAATGTTGATGGTTAATCTATGTTTTTATACCATAGTATTCATCTATAGTAAATGTGACATTGTTAACTTACAAATAAATTAGATTTTATATCAAACTTCGCAACAAAGAAAAATGAATGAATTCATTGCAGATGTTCTTTGAACCATAAAAGTCATATTAAATTTACATTCAAATATTTAATAACTTAATCAGTATATACTAAGAATTGTAATTTCATATTTAGATTTCATAAAGGAGAACAAATCACTACCGGGCAGGGAGAGTCAGATGGATGAAATACTCTCATTTGTGAAATGTAAGCTGTTAGATGGAACCAGTGGGTAGGTAACCTACCATTGTTTATTGAAAGACTTAACTGATTTAAGTTTGGAGATACACCTAGACTATAGAGTTGTACATATCCCCTAAAGATCTATTTTAAATAAAAATACAACTTTATTAAAAGACAAGGACTAAAAAACCCCTCAGAACATTGTCTACATTAAATCAACTTTTTCCTAGATGTATGTACATATCAGGAGTACCGGGTACGGGTAAAACAGCCACAGTCTGCACCGCATTGAAGTTCCTAAAGGAAGACCAGGAGTTGCCGGACTTCCAGCTGGTTGAGGTGAATGGGATGAAGATAGCAGAGCCTCGTCAGGCCTATGTACACATATACAAACAACTCACTGGTGAATATATAAAGTATTTTATAATTAAAGAATCCTATCAAACATTGCATCAAGTGTGTAAAATGCTGTACAGAAAACTCTGAATCTAAAAAGCAATAGCAGAAATGGAAATACTAATTATAATTATTATAACATTTTTATTTTCCACTTAACAATACTTACTTTTTTTTTGTTGCTTTGTTAAGGTTTAAAGGACCCTTTTCCACCTTTCATTATCCTTAACTAGTTATCAACCTTTTTGATATTGTAATATGAGTGTTATATATTGTTTGTGGCAAATAGTGATTATTGGGTACTTATCCAAAATCAATATCTGTTCAGGTAAATCTGTAGTATGGGAGCAAGCTTGTTCACTTCTTGATAAGAGATTCACCAATCCTGGCCCGAGAAGAATACCAACAGTATTATTAGTTGATGAGGTGAGGATCTTCTAATTAAAAAATATGTATAGATAGATGCTAATATGTAAATTGTAGAAATTATTACTACATACATAAAAGATAAGGTAGAAAAATAAAAAATAATAATAATTTTCTACCAATGTGGATAAGTATCACAGAATTTATCCCATCAAAATATTCTCTATTATAAAAAGATAGATTTTAATGTTGAAACTACATCAAAGATTTCCGAGATGTAAGGGATCGCGATCTGCGCGAGTCTCGTCTCCGTACTGTCAACCCCTACACACGCTACTGACTACACATCCAATTAAAAAAATCTTTTCACCAATACTTAGAACAGAGTATCAGGCTGGACGTAATAAAAAACATAATAAATTTCCCTAAGAAGAGATCCTAAGCAAAAGCTATGGCATAGATTTGATTTGGCAAAAAGCTAATGACTAAAGTATTGCCTCTGCAGTTAGACGCGCTTTGCACTCGTCGCCAGGACGTGGTATACAGTATAATGGAGTGGACATCCCACGCGTGCGCGCAACTGACCGTCCTAGCGGTCGCCAACACTATGGACCTGCCCGAGCGAGCGCTGGCGGCGCGGGTCGCGTCGCGGCTCGGACTCACGAGGCTTACCTTCCCGCCTTATACGCACCACCAGCTTCAGCACATAGTGGCAGCTAGGCTGGCAAATGCTAATGTCACGCCAGACGCCATACAGCTCATCGCAAGGTTGGTAGATACTTTGGTGTTTTTGAATAATAATTATTCGCCTTGTCCCTTTAACTTGGATCAGCGCCACGCTCCTTTTTCTTCCATAAATCTCAGTTACAACATCTCGTCTACTACACAGTCCATTCTAATGTCTACTTCTTTTTACAATCTCCGACATTCATACTTAATTCTCTGTTTTATTTGTTTAAATAAAGTGTACAAGTTACGGAATCTCATATGTAACTTTGTGAAATATATTTTCATATATAAAATCACTACTTTATCAATAACTCCATAGTAACTTATTATTATAGGAAAGTAGCAGCAGTATCGGGCGACGCTCGGCGTGCTCTGGCTCTTTGCTCGCGCGCGCTGGCACTGGGAGGCTCGGGCGGTGCGGGGCTCGCCGAGGTGTCGCGCGCGCTCGCCGAGACCACTGCCGCCGCTGCCGTGCGAGCCATACAAGCATGCTCGCCCGCTGAAATACTCATGCTCAAAGCTACTGCCGCTGAGGTATATATTTTTTATTGAACTTCACAGGCAAACAAGTAGACTGCATCTAAGTATTGGAAAAACGTCGCCTATAGCATGATGTTGCCCTTGATTTGAAATCTAAGAACTCCTAGAGCACCGCAGCGCTGCCCATAAGGAATTTTAAATTTTATTTCTATGGTACCAATAAACTGCTTCACAGTTCAAAATACACATCGGATGTAGATCCACCACCTGTATATTTACCTGTTAATTGTATGTTTTATTCACTAACTTATTATTAAGTAGCATTTTTTTATTGAACTCAAACGTTTTATTTGTCAGGTGGAGCGCACCGGATCGGACGAGACAACAGTATCCCGAGCCTTGCTAACGGCAAGTGCCATAGTGTCACTGGAGGGCCGTCCGTACCGCTCAGCTGCTGGTATAAGACCGCCCGCTCCTGCACAGGCGCATGTGGCGTGTTCACGACTTGCCGCTGCTCGCTTACTGCTGCTGGAGCCAAGACCTGATGAACCTCGCTTGTTACTCAACTGCGACCCAGACGACGTACATTACGCTACTAAACAAATCACCATTTGACAACAAATTATAATAGATGGTCTGACAGCAAATGGATAGAGAAATACAAAATATCTGAATAAAATATTGTCACATGTGCCTTTTATATTAGAGGCTGAATAAGTAGAAAAGCCTTTTGATCTTACTAGTGGATGATGCAGCAGTTTGCGACAAATTAATAAAAAATAAATATGTTTAGGTTTAACTACTTTATTTTCTGGTATGTGAAATGTATACAATAATTGTTGTGTTATTATAAATTTAATGACTGATTTCACAAATTAAATTTGTATTTTAAAAACTGGTTTATTAAGAGTCACCAACTTGAAGGATCTTAGTTAGAGCCTCAACATTATTACTACGAACAGCTTCTCTGCTTGCTGCTATGACTGCTTTACTGTGCTTTCCAACTGTAAAATAAAAGTACTGTAAGTTCATTCAATCTTCACTTTTAAATTTCAATTTGATTATGATTCAGGAATTAAATTTTAGAGGGGTGCTGGACGGTTCACAAAATCGCGACCTTTTTTTAGAAATGCTTTTTGAGGTATTAATATTGGGTTGGGTTAACTAAGTAAGAACTAAAAATCCGAAGAACTCGGATTCTCAGGGGGTCTTGAGCCCCTACCCCTCCCCACTGAATCTGCTAGTGGTTAGAATATAGAAATATATCCAATTAAAACTATTTCACCTCGTAATCTCGCCGCCTGTTGTAAAGTTGTATGAAGACTTTTCAAAGATATAACGGCTTGGTCTTGGGTGGCACGACGAATGTGGCATCCAGTTAAAAGTTCATCATTCAGCATCATTGCATCTTTATAGCGATTTAACATTTCCTTCCTACGAAAAATTAACCGTTAGTTAATCTATTGATATAAACCACTATTTACATGGTTGAAACTGCGAAATTTAAATTAACGCCTTACATGTCGTGAGCTGCGGCATCTTGAGCGGCAGGTAATAACGCAGTAATAAGTTGTACTCTTTCTGCAGTTTCAGCGGCTAAACGAGATCTCGTCTCTCCGAGTTGTGATAGTACATGATCCATTTTTTTTTTTTCTATTCTTATGGCAACAACTTTGAGTTTTTTGCCAGTGTCAAGTAAAAACGGGGAAACTTATTTAATTTCAACAATAGTACAAAAACGGAATCTAGAAAAGGTCAGGAAAATTATTACACATGTACAAATATTACACAATAAACAGCGAATATATAGAAATCATAGTTTGATATTGTTTTCAATAATAAATAAAGATAAAAGGTGAAACATATTTCTTTTTCATATAAGTAAAGTTTGAATAAAGGTTGGGAAAGGAACAGAGCAGTTTAATAAATTGGAATAAAATGAGGAAGTATCAAAGTTAGGGCAGGACAAAAAAATATGATTTAAATCGGCATATTCCGCACCACACTCACAAACCGGACTATTTAACATTTTGAATCTTGCCAAATGCGCTGGAGCACATGTATGTCCTAAGCGCATTCGAATCAAAATGGTTGTAACTCTTTTACAGAGTTTAATTTTAAAAAAACCAAGGCTTCTGAGGTATCGATCTTTTTCGATCGATTCTTTGTATTTTAAAATATTGGTTACCTTTGCACATTGCACTCTTTTCCCAGTATTCACCCCAGGACCCGCAAGTAACTACAGTATAGAGATATCAAGTCATGAAAGTAATTATAGAAAGGAACAATATCTCCAGAATTTATAGCTTCTTTCGCTAACATGTCAGCTTTTTCATTTCCAAGTATACCGCTGTGACTAGGAACCCAAGCAAATACCACAGAAATCCCACGATTTTTGCAGCTCAATAGCAGTTTGCGAAAATCAACAATTATGGGAAAATATAATTTATTTTTAAATGGATATGCTTCTAACGCTTGCAAAGAACTCATCGAATCAGAAAATATAACAGCTTTAGACAATTTTGAAATAAGAACATACTCAAGAGCCTTAAATAGGTCTAAACATTCGCCAGTAAAATCTGATGACTCAACAGGTTTTACTTTTTGAACTATTTTATACTGAGAGTGATATACTCCAACACCTACTCAACCATTTGGAGTAAGCTTGGAAGCATCTGTGTATATGCAATGGCTATTGGGCCACAAATTCTTAAATAAACTTAAAAAACTTAAACTTTGCTTTTCTTTATTCCTAAATTATATGTTACATCCGGCCATAACATTAAGGCTTCATAAGGCATAGAAAATAGCGGCAATAATTTAGATCTGTATGTAGGCGATTGTAAAGAAACGAACTTCTCATAACTTTTTTTGAGACAGGGGAGTGTTTTACGATTCCAGTATTTATTAGAGATTCCAGAATGTAGTTTAGCAATTTTTAACACCAGCGGATGGTCAGAAAGTTGAATACAGCGGAAAAAGAATCGATCAGACAAAAATTATCGTCTTAATTTTAACGGCGGATCGCAACATTCGACTTGAAGAGCATTTATAGGACTAGTTTTCATAGCACCTGCAATTATTCTCAATGCTTTAGGTTAAATCAAATCCAATTTTTTCATTCCTTCAACACTACCTGGTTCCATAATAAAGGTCGCGTAGTCTAATAAACTAATAATTGCATTATAAAGTAATTTCAAAGAAAAAGGGTGCGAGCCCCACCATACACCAGACAAACAACGAAGGATATTTAAACGCTTTTCACATTTATTAGTTATATAATTACAATGAGGGAGGCATGTCAGTTTGGAGTCTAAAATATAACCTAAAAAATTTACTTGACTTTTTACTGGTAATGAAACACTATCAAACAACATTTAATGAAGGAGAATAGCGCCTTCTACTAAAGAATAGAACTGAACTTTTTGGAATCGAGAGATCAAAACCATTTCGATCCAACCACTTTTTGAGATGAATCAGAGCAGTATTTAAAGAACTGCTGGCGTTTTCTACTGACTTGTTTGCAACATATAAGACAAGATCATCTGCATACTACAAAATATTTGCTGAATCAAATAATGAAGACTGAAGATCATGAACGTTCACGTTAAATAACAAGGGACTTAATACTGAATCATGTGGCAATCCTCGCCATGCTAATCTTGAAATATGATCATTTTTGCATGAATTGAACAGCTCAATTTTTCGACCTGACATTAAGTTTATAATAAAATTAGTCAAAAGTGAAGGTACATTAATTTGGTCCAATTTCTGCTTTAAAATTAAAAGCTATACGGTGTCATAGGCAGCATTAATATCCAGAAAAGCAGCTATTAATGCTTCATTATCAGCAAAGGCCAGGCGAATATCTGTTATAAAGATACCGATGTTATCCATAGTGCTTTTTCCTTTCCTAAATCCATACTGGCTATTTCCTACAATTCCCTTACTCTCCACAAACTATTCTAATCTATTTTTAACTAAATGTTCCGCAACTTTACAGAGAACAGAAGATAACACAATTGGACGATAAGAAGTGACATCTGAAGATGGCTTGTTAGGTTTTAATAATGGTAGCACATATTGAGATTTCCATGATGCAGGTACAAGACCTGTAACCATTATTTTATTGACAATATTTAAATAGTAATATAGAGAAATGTCATTTAGATTTACCAAAAATGAGTATTGAATGCCGTCTTTACCTGGGCTAGAATCTTTTAGGTTTTTAAGTACTCCTCTTAGTTCACGAATATTAAAAGGAGAACTAATATCCTCATGACCAAATGAAAAATGTGACTGACTAGAAAAAAATTGTTCAGGCACTGAAGGCGGAGCTAACCGGTCAAGAAATCTATTTGAGAGTTCAGATGGCAAACAGAAGAAAGTAGAATCATCCTGAAAACGTCTAAAACGTCTTATATTTTTCCATACAATTGTTGCTGGGGTAGAGGGGACCGAGTAGTACAAAAACGTTTCCATCCTTCAGATTTCTTGGATTTTAAAAGTGTACTGTTCATAACAGCCATTAAATGTTCAAAATTATCAGGTAACATATTACGCTTATAAACTCGTTCAGCTGTTTTTCTACTGTTAACTGCTTTTGCACATTCATTGTCCCACCAAGGAGTTTTACATGGGAAAATTCTATCAGCTGTAGAACTTATACATTCCGCAAAGGAAGTTGAGCAATTTAAAACATTAGTTTCTGTAGTAAATGGAAGTTGTTTGATCTGTTCATCTACAGAGCTACTGTAAATACCCCAGTCAACGTTATCAAGCTTATATTGATGTAAAGGAATACGTTTTTGTTTGACAGGAATATTGATGGCTTGAAATGAAATTATTATTGGGAAATGATCACTACCATAAGAAGAATACAAAGTTTCCCAGGTCAATGAGCATGCGAGAGGCGGTGAGCAGATTGAGAGATCTACTGCACTTATGTTCTCGCTAGGATCTGTTCGGCGGGTAGGCATGCCATTATTTAAGATACACAAATTAAATTCATCAATAAGATTTAAAACTTCGATCCCATGCTCATTTGATTGTGAACATCCCCATGATTGATGATGTGAATTTAAATCACCCAAAATGAGATATGGCTTTGGTAGGATGTATAAAATATTTTTGATTTCTTTGAATATTACACAAGAAGGACGAGGAACGTAAATAGATACAAAATACGTATTATTAATTTTCACAGCAACTACAGAAAAATCATTATGATGTGATGGCATTGATATTTCTGAAAAAGTGAGGTGATTTTTGACGAGTATGGAAACACCTCCATATCCGTCAAAACGATCCTCTCTGACGGCTACATAACCTGGAATTTTTAAAACAATATTTGATTATAACCAAGTCTCTGATAGAGCTATTACAAAAGGATCGTATACATTGATAAGATGAAATAGGGAATGTGTATATATCAAAGGTATTGCATTATAGCATATAAAAATCCGTTTGGGTGGAATCTGTCCATCAAAAGTAAGAACAACCGATTGTGAGTGCTTTCAAAAAGGTTTACCCTCAACAGTTACTTTATAATTAAGACGCCTTGCTTTGATGACAGGACCGCAACCTATTGGTCCAGATACCTGTTCCATTATTTCTTCTGGGGATAAATCAGTGGGAATTCCGCGTGCTAGCCCTAGTCTTGACATTGAATGTTGGAACAAAAGCTTTTAATTGTTTAGAAGCTAGGCTACTGTGGCTGACGAATGACTTTGCATCTTGGAATTTAGAGAATGAAAGTGTTATTCGATTCCTTGCAATCTGCTTCACACTTTCATTTATAATACTAGTGTCATTAAAATTGTTTTTTAAGAACTTTCTGAATGTTATAGAATGTAGTATAGTAAGTACCATCTTTGGGAGTTGATTGCTCTTTTTGTACATGAACATGGTTGTAGGTCAGAACTTTCATAGTACAGATGACCAAATTGTGACAGTGGTGTTTTATTTACTGAGCCGATATTATGACTTGTACTTTCAGATTTTTGTTCCTGGATGGCAGGACTGACCTGGCCCTGACACTCGCAACCATCCCTGCTTAATCCAGACTCACCATTTTGATGCCTCCTCTTTTTTATAACAATTTTTGCATATATGAATTCTTTGGCGTTTTCTTTTATTCTGATTAATTACTGATGACCCATCAGTATCCATACTAGTATCCTGCATAGAAATGGTCTCATATTTGCTAGGATCAGGGACGAAACCCCCTGGATCAGGGGGATCGTTCATTATAGTTGAATATAATACAAAAAACTTACCAAATAGATATACTAAACTACTAAGATGTTTTATGATAAACTTATTTACAAATTAAACTTAACTGACGCTTTTAAATACTTAATTTAAAAATTAATCACAAAAGTTTCAAAAAACACTCCCGCTCTTTTAGAAGGTTTCCCGCGCTTTTTTTCATCCATTTCTTTCTTTAGTTTTTCTTCAATATCAGGAAAATGTGCGGATGACTGCAATTTTAAATTTCGCGTTTTTTTTGACATGCTGGTAGTCTATGATTACAGAGATTTATTTCAACGGAAAAAAGCGGTTTACAACGAGATTTACATCCCTACCGAAATAGCATCACTTTGAGAATGTGACCAGCCAATAACCCTTTATCCATTTTATTTGGGTTTTCTATTCCTAAAATTAAATTTTAAAGAAATCTTTGGTCGATGAGACAAACGAAAAAATATTTTGCGATGAAGTATAGATTAATATCAGAAACTTAGGACTATTTGAAATGTTAGTAAAATTTTGCCAAAACTTTAGTAGAATCGTGTGAAATTGCTGGGCACACTGTCGGCGAGCCGGTCAAACCTAGCCGAACTGTAAAAATCAATAGAGTTTCTGATTGCTGTGCTGACAAATTTACAGATAATTTCAAAATTTTGCTGTGAAAATGGTCGAAAACAACGAATTTGAATTATCAGAAGCCGAAGCTGAACAGTACGACCGTCAAATTCGTTTGTGGGGTTTGGAATCCCAAAAAAGACTAAGAACATCCAAAGTTTTAATAATTGGCATGTCAGGTCTTGGAGCCGAAGTCGCCAAGAAAATTATTTTATCTGGAGTCAAAAGTGTGTGCTTGTTAGATAATGAAAAGCTTAAAGAAGTAGATATATACTCTCAATTTTTGGCTCCAGTTGACAAGATGGGTGAAAATAGAGCGGAAGCATCTCTGCAACGAGCGAGAGCGTTGAACCCCATGGTTGACATTACATCTGAAACCAAAGGCGTAGACGAACTACCAGATAGCTATTTTTCCACATTTGACATCGTCTGTGCTACTGGACTTAAGCAGGAGCAACTGGAACGCATCAACAACATTTGCCGCGACAACAATAAAAAGTTTTTATGCGGTGACGTATGGGGTATGTTTGGGTACATGTTTGCCGACCTCGTTGACCACGAGTACTCCGAGGAGATAGTCCAGCACAAAGCAGTTAAACGAGGCACCGACGATAGCGAGAAAAGTGCGCGGGAAACTGTCTCCATTACAGTTAAAAGACGTGCTATTTACGTGCCCTTACAAAACGCTCTTTCAGCCGACTGGAGCAAACCAGAGCTGCGATCGAGACTGCGCCGCGGAGACCCGTCCTACTTCGTCATGAAAATACTGTCCAGGTTCAGAGATGAGTACAACAGAAACCCAAACCCAGCCAATAGAAAAGCTGACATTGAAATACTGTTGAAAATGAGAGATGAGCTGGTAAAGGAACTGACCCTGCCAGTTGGATTTGTGAGTGATGCTCTTCTGACTGATGTGTTTGGAGTGGTGTCAGAAGCAGCATCTGTGGTTGGTGGAGTAATGGGTCAGGAGGTAGTGAAGGCTGTGAGCCAGCGGGAGCCACCACACAATAACATGTTCTTCTTCAACCCTTTAAAGTGTGATGGCTTTGTGGAATTGTATGGCCAATAAAATTTCTCTCAATATTGTTACTACATTATAAGTCTAATAAATCTTAAGTACACTATATTCTATTTCATTTCATACCTGTAAGTCTGTGACATTAAGATAAACAGCCAAACTTTGTATCAAGTCTCCTGCTAATCTCATGTTAGGTGTAGATATTTTGACCTGTCCGCCTGCCTTAAAGTCCATCTCTAATGGGCTTCCGTCCCGGAGACTTAAAAGATGAAGATGGAGTTCTTTAGTATCCTCAGATTCTAATTCAATTTCTTGCTCCAGCAGAAAGTTCTGATTTATCCAGATACATATTCTTTGAACTCTCTCTGTTATTTGGAAAGTCACATAGCTGTCATTTTTGTATCTATCAATGGATGGTGGTGCAAGAGTGTACATGGCGAACCTTGGCAATTGCTTGGTTAGTTCAAAGATATGAAATTGTTCACTATCTGGATATCCAACTAAAGCCTAAAGGGAGGATTTGTGAATATTCATTAGTAGGTATAATATCGAGTGCTTTCATTTTAAAATTCCTAAAAATACTCTTCAGCATATTTTTTGCTGTAAAGAAAACAAGTGTAGCCAGATTAAAGATGCTCCTATTGGGTAACACGCATAAGATACCAAAGGCGTTCCAAATTTTCTAATTCAGTAAATACTTATTCTAAAACACTTTTTAATTACCTTGTAGTTACCAAGGTATAGGTTTAAAATTCTCTTCACTAGGCGATTACGTATAGCAAGGCTAGAAGTGAAACCGAGATCGCATTAAGCTGCGAGTACCTTTATATGAACGTCTACAGGCACATCACGTGGAGGCTGCAGAGGTACGTGGAGCGTTGGGCGCAATTTGCTAGTTGGAGGATGTCTGGCAAGAGTCTCACCGCTTTCAAATATACCTTCAGCCAGTACAAGCGCAACTCGCACTATCGTTTCATTGTTCGTCGATATGGCTAAAGCCAAAGCTGCCTGTAGTAATAAACATAAACCCTGTTACAACTATGAAGAAACCACTGAGGCTATTGTACTACTACTCGTGGATGCAGATCCTGCTTGCCTAAACACTTTAAAACACACACAGTTCAATGCTACGGTCCATCTTTTCTAGATATTACTAAGTTTGATACACATTTAAGTACTTAGTCACTACCTACTTATTGTTAATCTATTGGGTTAAAACTAAAGCCGTTATTTTATCTCGAGCTACAAGCCTAACCTCATCAGTAACTGGAGTAAATGCCACTTGTAGGCGAGTGTTTGAAGGCATTGCTGTCGTAGGTCGGTCAGTATCGTCCAGGCTTTGATTTCCACTTGCAGCGTTAGCCTCATAGTGCTGTAGCTCCACCATAAGCGCTTGCTTCTTATTAAACAACTCAGTTATAGCTTGGCGATCTTCCTCTGAGTGTAGTTTTTTAGAAGGGTTAAAAGCAGCATTCTCTTGATATGGGGGAAATCCTAAAACTGCAAGACAAAACCAAAAAAAAATGTATGGTCCTTCGGGCTCAGTGAGTCGTTCATAGAAAAGATCGCTAACTTTACCTTCTCCTTTATCAGATACACAAACAAGATCAGGAGCACCCACTGATCGATAGTCAGCTAAAATTATCGCAGCAGCATTTGAACGCATCTGTATTCTCCTTAAAACGCGTCCGGATGTACCATCCCGCCAGTCGACGCGCCTGTTACTCCAACAGCAAGCAAGTGTAGGAGATACGCTTGTTTAAATAAAGTGTACAAGTTACGGAATCTCATATGTAACTTTGTGAAATATATTTTCATATATAAAAACACTACTTTATCAATAACTCCATAGTAACTTATTATTATAGGAAAGTAGCAGCAGTATCGGGCGACGCTCGGCGTGCTCTGGCTCTTTGCTCGCGCGCGCTGGCACTGGGAGGCTCGGGCGGTGCGGGGCTCGCCGAGGTGTCGCGCGCGCTCGCCGAGACCATTGCCGCCGCTGCCGTGCGAGCCATACAAGCATGCCCGCCCGCTGAAATACTCATGCTCAAAGCTACTGCCGCTGAGGTATATATTTTTTATTGAACTTCACAGGCAAACAAGTAGACTGCATCTAAGTATTGGAAAAACGTCGCCTATAGCATGATGTTGCCCTTGATTTGAAATCTAAGAACTCCTAGAGCACCGCAGCGCTGCCCATAAGGAATTTTAAATTTTATTTCTATGGTGCCAATAAACTGCTTCACAGTTCTAAATACACATCGGATGTAGATCCACCACCTGTATATTTACCTGTTAATTGTATGTTTTATTCACTAACTTATTATTAAGTAGCATTTTTTTATTGCACTCAAACGTTTTATTTGTCAGGTGGAGCGCACCGGATCGGACGAGACAACAGTATCCCGAGCCTTGCTAACGGCAAATGCCATAGTGTCACTGGAGGGCCGTCCGTACCGCTCAGCTGCTGGTATAAGACCGCCCGCTCCTGCACAGGCGCATGTGGCGTGTTCACGACTTGCCGCTGCTCGCTTACTGCTGCTGGAGCCAAGACCTGATGAACCTCGCTTGTTACTCAACTGCGACCCAGACGACGTACATTACGCTACTAAACAAATCACCATTTGATAACAAATTATAATAGATGGTCTGACAGCAAATGGATAGAGAAATACAAAATATCTGAATAAAATATTGTCACATGTGCCTTTTATATTAGAGGCTGAATAAGTAGATACATTAGAAAAGCCTTTTGATCTTACTAGTGGATGATGCAGCAGTTTGCGACAAATTAATAAAAAATAAATATGTTTAGGTTTAACTACTTTATTTTCTGGTATGTGAAATGTATACAATAATTGTTGTGTTATTATAAATTTAATGACTGATTTCACAAATTAAATTTGTATTTTAAAAACTGGTTTTATTAAGAGTCACCAACTTGAAGGATCTTAGTTAGAGCCTCGACATTATTACTACGAACAGCTTCTCTGCTTGCTGCTATGACTGCTTTACTGTGCTTTCCGACTGTAAAATAAAAGTACTATAAGTTCATTCAATCTTCACTTTTAAATTTCAATATTATTATGATTCAGGAATTAAATTTTAGAGGGGGGCTGGACGGTTCACAAAATCGCGACCTTTTTTTAGAAATGCTTTTTGAGGTATTAATATTGGGTTGGGTTAACTAAGTAAGAACTAAAAATCCGAAGAACTCGGATTCTCAGGGGGTCTTGAGCCCCTACCCCTCCCCACTGAATCTGCTAGTGGTTAGAATATAGAAATATATCCAATTAAAACTATTTCACCTCGTAATCTCGCCGCCTGTTGTAAAGTTGTATGAAGACTTTTCAAAGATATAACGGCTTGGTCTTGGGTGGCACGACGAATATGGCATCCAGTTAAAAGTTCATCATTCAGCATCATTACATCTTTATAACGATTTAACATTTCCTTCCTATGGAAAATGAACCGTTAATTAATCTATTGATATTAACCACTATTTACATGGTTGAAACTGCGAAATTTAAATTAACACCTTACATGTCGTGAGCTGCGGCATCTTGAGCGGCAGGTAATAACGCAGTAATAAGTTGTGCTCTTTCTGCAGTTTCAGCGGCTAAACGAGATCTTGTCTCTCCGAGTTGTGATACATGATCCATTTCTTTCTTTAGTTTTTCTTCAATATCAGGAAAATGTGCGAAAGACTGCAATTTTAAATTTCGCGGTTTTTTTGACATGCTGGTAGTCTATGATTACAGAGATTTATTTCAACGGAAAAAAGCGGTTTACAACTTGCTCGACTTAAATGTTATAATCGAGATTTACATCTCTACCGAAATAGCATCACTTTGAGAATGTGACCAGCCAATAACCCTTTATCCATTTTATTTGGGTTTTCTATTCCTAAAATTAAATTTTAAAGAAATCTTTGGTCGATGAGACAAACGAAAAAATATTTTGCGATGAAGTATAGATTAATATCAGAAACTTAGGACTATTTGAAATGTTAGTAAAATTTTGCCAAAATTTTAGTAGAATCGTGTGAAATTGCTGGGCACACTGTCGGCGAGCCGGTCAAACCTAGCCGAACTTAACAATAGAGTTTGTGATTACTGTGCTGACAAATTTACAGATAATTTCAAAATTTTGCTGTGAAAATGGTCGAAAACAACGAATTTGAATTATCAGAAGCCGAAGCTGAACAGTACGACCGTCAAATTCGATTGTGGGGTTTGGAATCCCAAAAGAGACTAAGAACATCCAAAGTTTTAATAATTGGCATGTCAGGTCTTGGAGCCGAAGTCGCCAAGAACATTATTTTATCTGGAGTCAAAAGTGTGTGCTTGTTAGATAATGAAAAGCTTAAAGAAGTAGATATATACTCTCAATTTTTGGCTCCAGTTGACAAGATGGGTGAAAATAGAGCGGAAGCATCTCTGCAACGAGCGAGAGCGTTGAACCCTATGGTTGACATTACATCTGAAACCAAAGGCGTAGACGAACTACCAGATAGCTATTTTTCCACATTTGACATCGTCTGTGCTACTGGACTTAAGCAGGAGCAACTGGAACGCATCAACAACATTTGCCGCGACAACAATAAAAAGTTTTTATGCGGTGACGTATGGGGTATGTTTGGGTACATGTTTGCCGACCTCGTTGACCACGAGTACTCCGAGGAGATAGTCCAGCACAAAGCAGTTAAACGAGGCCCCGACGATAGCGAGAAATGTGCGCGGGAAACTGTCTCCATTACAGTTAAAAGACGTGCTATTTACGTGCCCTTACAAAACGCTCTTTCAGCCGACTGGAGCAAACCAGAGCTGCGATCGAGACTGCGCCGCGGAGACCCGTCCTACTTCGTCATGAAAATACTGTCCAGGTTCAGAGATGAGTACAACAGAAACCCAAACCCAGCCAATAGAAAAGCTGACATTGAAATACTGTTGAAAATGAGAGATGAGCTGGTAAAGGAACTGACCCTGCCAGTTGGATTTGTGAGTGATGCTCTTCTGACTGATGTGTTTGGAGTGGTTTCAGGAGCAGCAGCTGTGGTTGGTGGAGTAATGGGTCAGGAGGTAGTGAAGGCTGTGAGCCAGCGGGAGCCACCACACAACAACATGTTCTTCTTCAACCCTATAAAGTGTGTTGGCTTTGTGGAATTGTATGGCCAATAAAATTTCTCTCAATATTGTTACTACATTATAAGTCTAATAAATCTTAAGTACACTATATTCTATTTCATTTCATACCTGTAAGTCTGTGACATTAAGATAAACAGCCAAACTTTGTATCAAGTCTCCTGCTAATCTCATGTTAGGTGTAGATATTTTGACCTGTCCGCCTGCCTCAAAGTCCATCTCTAATGGGCTTCCGTCCCGGAGACTTAAAAGATGAAGATGGAGTTCTTTAGTATCCTCAGATTCTAATTCAATTTCTTGCTCCAGCAGAAAGTTCTGGTTTATCCAGATACATATTCTTTGAACTCTCTCTGTTATTTGGAAAGTCACATAGCTGTTATTTTTGTATCTATCAATGGATGGTGGTGCAAGAGTGTACATGGCGAACCTTGGCAATTGCTTGGTTAGTTCAAAGATATGAAATTGTTCACTATCTGGATATCCAACTAAAGCCTAAAGGGAGGATTTGTGAATATTCATTAGTAGGTATAATATCGAGTGCATTCATTTTAAAATTTCTAAAAATACTCTTCAGCATATTTTTTGCTGTAAAGAAAACAAGTGTAGCCAGATTAAAGATGCTCCTATTGGGTAACACGCATAAGATACCAAAGGCGTTCCAAATTTTCTAATTCAGTAAATACTTATTCTAAAACACTTTTTAATTACCTTGTAGTTACCAAGGTATAGGTTTAAAATTCTCTTCACTAGGCGATTACGTATAGCAAGGCTAGAAGTGAAACCGAGATCGCATTAAGCTGCGAGTACCTTTATATGAACGTCTACAGGCACATCACGTGGAGGCTGCAGAGGTACGTGGAGCGTTGGGCGCAATTTGCTAGTTGGAGGATGTCTGGCAAGAGTCTCACCGCTTTCAAATATACCTTCAGCCAGTACAAGCGCAACTCGCACTATCGTTTCATTGTTCGTCGATATGGCTAAAGCCAAAGCTGCCTGTAGTAATAAACATAAACCCTGTTACAACTATGAAGAAACCACTGAGGCTATTGTACTACTACTCGTGGATGCAGATCCTGCTTGCCTAAACACTTTAAAACACACACAGTTCAATGCTACGGTCCATCTTTTCTAGATATTACTAAGTTTGATACACATTTAAGTACTTAGTCACTACCTACTTATTGTTAATCTATTGGGTTAAAACTAAAGCCGTTATTTTATCTCGAGCTACAAGCCTAACCTCATCAGTAACTGGAGTAACTGCCACTTGTAGGCGTGTGTTTGAAGGCATTGCTGTCGTAGGTCGGTCAGTATCGTCCAGGCTTTGATTTCCACTTGCAGCGTTAGCCTCATAGTGCTGTAGCTCCACCATAAGCGCTTGCTTCTTATTAAACAACTCAGTTATAGCTTGGCGATCTTCCTCTGAGTGTAGTTTTTTAGAAGGGTTAAAAGCAGCATTCTCTTGATATGGGGGAAATCCTAAAACTGCAAGACAAAAACCAAAAAAAATTGTATGGTCCTTCGGGCTCAGTAAGTCGTTCATAGAAAAGATCGCTAACTTTACCTTCTCCTTTATCACATACACAAACAAGATCAGGAGCACCCACTGATCGATAGTCAGCTAAAATCATCGCAGCAGCATTTGAACGCATCTGTATTCTCCTTAAAACGCGTCCGGATGTACCATCCCGCCAGTCGACGCGCCCGTTACTCCAACAGCAAGCAAGTGTATCTCCTGACCATTGCAGTGAGATAACGTTTTGCTTTGACTAAACCAAATTTATACAGCAAATCATTAAGAGTGTAACTTATACAGGAAAATCATTAAGAGTGTAACTTATACAGGAAAATCATTAAGAGTGTAAAATAACTAATACAAATGAAATAACGATTAATCACATTTAAGTATTTTACCTTAACTCGCCATAGCCGTATGTTTTCTTCATATATCCCAATAGTGCCATTTCCCAAGCCATAGGCAAACCTAACTTCGGAGATAGCTGACAGACACAAAACAGGTCCAGTTTCAGCGATTTCTGCTACAAACTGATTATTTTTCAGTACCCTGATATAAGAGTCTTCGCAACCAATCAGGAGCTTTAATAAATAATTTACAATTAAGTTTACCTATCCTGCTGCCTAACTAATCTAAGTGATCACGTGTTAATTTATGTGTCTACCTCGTTTTCACCATCTTTGTCAAAGTCAAACGTAATCAAGGATAAGACCTTTCCACTGACGACATTCCAAAATTCCTCGATTCCTTCCCAATTTAATCCCTGAACGGAACTATTACCGCCCACTATTGCCAGGATATGATTGTGTTTACCAAAAGTTCCAGTTATAATGACGTTGACGCCATCGGGAGCGTCTTTGTAAAATAAGTCAGCATTCTCGTGCACGTCGTATGCTATGGAAAAGATCTTTGGTATAAATCTAAGCTAAGCGACATATCTACCTACCCAAGAATTTTTACATAAACGCATGTAGAGCAGCTTAAATAGATAGGCATCTGCCGCAGCTGACTGAATTACTGACTAGCAACAACGCATTGCTTGAACTTCTCGACTTTTCTATTTCTAGGTAGGTACTAAAGAAATGTATTACATAAATAACTATTTGTAATCATAATTTATAACTATTTATGTATGTAAGTATTTACCAATTTTACGAAAAAAATTGCTGTGACCAGTCTAGCTTAACTTAGTGAGTATACCTTGCTATACTATTAAATAAATATTGGTATTTGGTATTGGTGAGTCTATTATAATGATCTACCTTACCTAAGAATGTTGCCTCCTTAAATAATAGTACCTAGAATCTGTGATGGTGAGCCAATAAGTAGAACGTCTCTGGAACTATCCGGGTGCAGAGTACCAGCAGCGAGTGCAACTACTGCTTGGCTCAAGTTTAGTTCAGACACTTCACCATGGGCTTGCGATCTCGTAGCGCGACCAGCTACTAACCCGCCATGAGGATGATGAATTATTATCTTAAAACAGTTGTAAACTTAGAATCCTATTCATGACATCTCTATTTAATATTATTTGTGACAAAGGTTTCCAGCGCTGCTAAATGAGTTGGGCCAGAAGTACCTGCTTGTTTTTAACGTCGACGTGGATGAAACTAACAGCTCACCATAATTTATAAAGTAGCCAGCAATGCGTCGAAAATTACTTTAGTCGATGTGAATATTAATCCTATTGATATCTTGATATCTGTTATTCAATCACGAAAAACCGCAAAGCAGATTTAGATGAAATATGGTACATAGACAGATTATGCCTTGCATTTTATCGTTGATGACAACTTTATCTTGTTATCTTTATTTCTGCTGGTTTATTAAAAATGTTTCCATCATATTTTAAACTGAAAAAATGTAAGTAGGTAGCTAAGCCTCAGCCCTTATAAAATCTTATGACTTGCTTAAATAAGATGATTAAGTTGATAGTAACTTATTATGGAAGGAAAGGAAGTATAGATGAGTTATAACTTATCACATAAATGAATTTACTTTGTCATATCCAGCAGAAGCAGTCAGACAAGAATGTGTTCCATTAAATTTTGCCAATGTAACTACATTTGGCGTAACTTTGTGATTTAACTCCAGTTTAAAAACTGGTTGAATATTAGACATTTGCATTTCGAACAGAAATTGACTTTAAAATATAATTTAAACAAATGAAAGCTAATTCTTAAATTGGATAAGTTTATTTCCATGGTAACCAAGTATCAAACAAAATGAATTACCAGTTTATAAAATTACAATCAATCAATTTTATCGTATTAGACTATACCTAAGCATAAAAAAACTAGTAAATTTGATGTATTCCTAATATAAAATTATACAATTCATTCAAACAATTCAATACATATTATATTTTAAGCTGTGGATTTAAACTTGATTTTATTTTTACTCAATAGCCTGTATACATAGCTCTTTTGCCGTTTCTGTGGTAAAAGTCACACATACTTATGACTGACATTGACAGTGACATTGGTTCACTTAACATGACATTGACTGCGACATTTGTTAAATTCCAAAATTCCGCATTCCGCAAGATTCTGCAGTTGTTTTAGGTTTTGAACATTACTATTCCCTTTATAAGTAATTAATTTAACTCTCCATAGCTAGTTGCGACGTGATATGTGTCTAGTGTTTTCAATTCAGTGGCCAAATGGGTAGTAAACTAGAGCTTGACACTATTCAATCCAGGTAATTTTGTCGTGGTCATAGTTTATTTATTTCCGTAACATTCACGATATAGTTAATTTAATATCATTGCGCAATCGTACACTCTAAATAGTATCGACATATTTTTTAGTACACTTAGTTGTTATAATTATAAAATAATTAAAAATTACCATCTTTTTGTCATTTTGTAGGTCAGCCACAATCATCATATAATCAGCTTCATTTCGTTTGTTATGGCTAGAGTTCGATCGTCATGTTTTAATGTCTGGACTCTGCTTGTAGTGCCATTCATTTACCATGTCATTACCAGTTTTTTAAGGTAACTGAACAACTTGATTTATACACCAATGGTACTTTTTGGTAAATAAATTCAGCATTAATTTGGTGTTGCTTTTCAGATAGTTAAAATATTGTTATCTGACATTGGAGAGTTAGCATATCAATGGGATATATCAAGCAAGTTTTTTTTGGCTTGTTTTTTTCTGCCTTTTTCTAATTGCATGTGTTTCATTTTGCCTCCTTTATCTATTATTGCATTAATTGTCTTATGTCACAGTAGGATACCCTATTCAAGTTGTAAGTAGGATATAGAAATATGGCAAGCAGCCAAATAGAACTGGATAAGTTGTTTATTCCCTTTATAATGAACAGGAAAATGTAAATTCATTTTTAAAATCTTTTTGCTGAAATAACTAACCAATTTTATAATAAGTACTAAAATTCAAATGTCTGTCTCTCTGATCTTATTGAGTTAATTTTTTATTTTATTTCAAGAAAATAACTTAAAAGTTACAAAATAATTGTCCTTTCTTAACAAAAAAATTTCTAAACAAAAATTGTTGTTATCAAAGTTTTTGAATTGTGATGGTAAATTGGTAATTTTCATATTTTTGTGAGCAATGTAATATGTCCAAAATTAATTTAAATATGTACTTCCCGACACAGGGAACTTTTGGCTTTTGGGAACTTACCTTCAGGCTGTATGCTTGTTTACTTTCTTAGATAGAAAAAAATAAAGGCATGCTCTAACAGTACTTGATTTCTTGGGTTTCAGTTCTCTTAGCAGGACTTGGATTGGAAATGTCTTGTACAATATATGGAAGTAAGAGTTGCTTTCAAGTCAAACTATTTAACTTTTTATTTGCTACAATAATGTTATTTTTATGTGCAAACTCTATATGTTTGTTATAATTTTGCATCAGGGAGAAAATACAAAAATGGTTACCAAAACTTTTGTGTTTCTTGCCTTTTATTTGTATATGTAGTAGTAGATTTATTTAATTATGAAATTATAAGTGTGTATATTGTGTTGTGAATTTGGTTTTATGGTGTTTTTTGCTTGTTATTATATTTTTTACAGCAACACTAATATTATTTGTAGAATGTGTGTTACTATAACTGTTTCCCTTTTTTTTGTACAAACACTCTAGTACAGAAATGTGTGTGTTTGAATACAATGTAAGTATTTATGTTACAGTTGGACTGGAGGTTGGTTCAGCTGGACCGGGCAGTCGGATTCAATGTTACGGAATGTGGAGAAGAAAATACTATCATGTGAGCTTTGATTTTATTGTTAATTTTGTTTTTGTTTAAAAATAAATCTTTTTACACTTCAATACAGCATAACTTGATAAATGTTAAAACTTCTAAAACCTATGCTAAGGGTTTCTTCTATATCAATAAATCTAAACTTAATTTAAATATTATTATTGCATAAACTACTGAGATGCATACTAGTTGAAAAATCGTAATTTTAAAAAGTTAGTATACAATTCAATTTTATTCCAACTACAATAGATTTCATTTTGCAATGTCAGCATGAGATGGATGATTAATGATTTGTTCTTCCGTCTCGTGGTATGGCACGCGATGATTTGCGAGTTCCCCTCTTTGCTGGTTACATATTGTTCCTGACAGTCTGCTGATGTATTTATATCTTACTTGTTTTTATTTTTGGCTGAAACTAATTCTGTTTAAAGCTACAAAAAAACAGCAAAAGTGTATGTTTGACATTTCCAAGGGATATAATATATATTGATATTCCTTGTATTTCGGTTCCATATTTTTTTTGTCTTGTAAACGTTATCACTTTCCCGTTTTTATGTTCTATTTTATAGAAACCTAAAAAGCTTATTTATTCAACCTTCTATAGTAGATAACTAATTTACTTCTGTCTTTTTTTCTATTATGTTTGACCTTGTCGGATATAAAACTATAATTATTATAGTTCAAATTATGAATCAATTCTGAGTGACTCATCAATTTGATTGTATAGGTAGGTATCAAGGAGCAAAGTGTAGTAGCGTAATCTAAAAAGACGTCATAAAATAATAATAATAACCACATCACGACAAACACATTGACTTAGCCCTGGACTAAGATATAATCTTGTATCGTAGGCACAAATCAAGGATATGGTATAGACTACATAGATAAGAATACAACATGCAAGAACGGTTTGCAAAACAGTGCGTCTTCGAAATAACACTAAGTTTCGCCCCCGAATTTGAACCTCTAGCGTAGCAGTCGGCTGATTACACCACCGCGCCATCAAGGTTGTCAAAAAAAAAAGGCATTTGAGTATTTTGGTCGTAAAAGAAATATTTTAGCTGGGAGTCATTAAATTTTTACCACTAGTGTGCCAAACAATCATACTACAACCTAGCCTGCCTGTCGGTAAGCAGTTACCGTAGCATTTGCAACGTTTACAATTTGTACCAGGGGTATCACGCACGCGTTGCTGATCTTGCAAATTATGTTGTTATTCCCAGTGTGATCAAATTAGCAGTATACAAATGTTAATCATTGTTGTAAATAAGATTTGTTTAGATAACATTCGTCCTTGAAATAACGCGGAAGTAATTTTCCTTCGATTCGAGTATTAGATCGTTTTAAATAAAAATAATATACATTTTAGGTATCTTTAGAAAATTGATAAAAACACGATAGGTACATTCATTGCTGCAGCGACCTTTATGTTTAATGTTATCGCAAGGAAATTATATTATCTTTTTTTTGCAAATGTAATTGACCTGATGGTCACGATTGTACGAAGTTTTACTTCAATTTGGTTACCGAAAGGTTGAAATTACTTGTCATAAAATTTTTAAACATGGATTCCCAGGAATTTTCGCACAGGTTTAGCCCTTTGTCTGTATAAATTCCCATCTTTGTATCTTAAACTTAATACGCGTCAATCACAGGTACGGTATCTAATAAATTTAGCTGTAAATAGTACCTATGTCTTTAAGTGCATTTCCAAAATAAAAGTCTGAAGTACGTCTTAACAAGGTTTATATGTAGGTAGCTCAAAGAGTCTAGTATCGGCCACTTATTTAGATCCCTTCTATCCTACAATAAGGCGTATTATTTATTCATGTTTCACGATAATATGTGATAGTTCTGAGATCATAGATCACTCGAAAACATGCTAGCCTAAGAGATCAGATTGCTTGAAGATCTACCGATCCAAATATATTAGTAGATTCGAAAAGCCGATTCGATTTCGATTTTTTTATTTTGTTCAATATTATAAATACATACATAAAGCTAATATTATGCGTATTTTATCCACAGCTTGTAAATGTTGACAAAGGGTTTCGATGATTACAGGCCTAAAGACCGCGTACAAGCGCTTCTACGTGGACATAGGGTCGGTGGTTGGGGAGAGTGATAAGATATGGACGATCTCCCTCAACGACGAGAGCCCCAAGACCCCGCTCGTGATGCTGCATGGCATGGGCGCTGGTGTCGCGCTGTGGTGTCCCAACCTCGACGCGTTGGCTGCTACCAGACCTGTCTACGCTATAGATCTACTTGGTAACGTTTTTTTAACTCCCGACTGTAAGAGAAGTTTAAGTTTCTCAATAGCTTTTGAGACCCTCTAAATTTAACGGTAGATCCAATTTTTATTATTTTTCGTTATTGGTATGACAGAGAATATAGGTTTCTTTCAAACATAAATTGTTAGTGTGTGTTGTTAATTTTAAACTCAACAAAATTTTAATATTTTGAACAAAGTAAATAAATCATGGTTCCATTGGAATGGTCATTTAATTTGCTTTTCTAACCCATCAGACATTAAGATCATCAGACCCTATTAAAACTAAATGTCCATTTTCCTGTAAGTAATTTATCTAGTCATAATATACAGGTTTCGGCCGCAGTTCCCGTCCTACATTTGCATCTGATGCTGAGAAGGTGGAAGGTCAGTGGGTGGAGTCAGTTGAGGAGTGGCGCAGGGAGATGAACCTCGGGCAGTTCATACTGTTGGGTCACAGCCTTGGAGGTTACATAGCGACTGCTTATGCTATGAAGTATCCAGAGAGGTGAGCTTGCTTGTTGTTCTTTTAGGGTGGCATATTTTGTTGTTGATAAATCTATTTTTTTCAATATTTTATTACAAAAGTATAGGGTGCAATAGCACCAAACCAGACATAACATAAATAAACCACCAATTCCTGCTCTTTGACGTCAAAAAATTGCATTTAATGTTTTGGTGTGCCAATGTCATCAAATTTTATTTACTACATTTGCACGCCTTTATAGATTTCTTAGTGATTAATAAATCGAAAGTCTAACAAATAATTAATTGTGAATATGTGAGATTAATAACCACATTTTAGTGCAAATAAAGAGTTTGAGTTTTAAATTTGATAACAGACACTCATTTACAATACACAATTACATGTACCTAGTCAGGTCATAAATTCTGTCACATGTTTAATATAAAATAATTGAAACAAGTTTATTCATTATGTAACCATTTATATACCAAAATGAACTTAACAAAACATAGATTCTTATGACACTAAAGTTTCTTCAAAATGACCTCCGTGATTTTGAATACAGGCCTTCAATCTGCGAGGCCAGTCGTCTATCGCAGCACGAACGAGGTCCATGTCAATATCGGCGGCTGCCTTAATCAAGGATGTCTTGAGTGACTCCAAATTGGGATGAGGCTTTGAGCACGCCTTTTCCTCCAAGTGTTGCCATATCTTGTAATCTAACGGATTCAAATCTGGACTGGAGGAGGGCCAGTCTTCGTGCCGGATGAAGTCGATTTCACGCGCCGCCAGCCAGTCTTGGGTGCTCTTCGCTCTATGAGCTGGCGCCGAATCTTGTTGGAATACCCAGTGCCTGTTATTGAACATGGTATGAGAAACAGGTTCCACAAGGTTCGTCAGGACAGTATTTTGATACACAACTGCATTCGTTTTTACACCTTTCTCACAAAAATGTACCTCTGTTAAGCCCCAATAAGAAACTATCAGCCATACCATGAGCGAGGATGGAAAATGACCTCGTTGGACACGCGGAATATCGTTGCTCGCTTCTTCACTACTGTGTGCGTACACCTTATCATTTTGTTTTTGAAAAAAGAATTTCCCGATATTTTTTTCCCGCGTACCGCTTCAACAAAGCGCGGCATCTTTTCAGTCTCAGTTCCATTAGACGAGCATTCAAACGATGTCCTGTTTTTCTTTGATATGCCCGAAGCCCTAAAAGTCTTCATTTAACACCCTTTTCACCGTGGTTCAGCTTAACCCCACCTGAAGGGCCAACAGTTTCTGCTTACGTCTGGGATTTCTTTGAATTCGCGCCTTCACAGCTTTCATCACTGCTGGAGTCCTAACAGACCGAGGGCGACCACTTCTTGACCTGTCATCTACACTAGAGTCTTCATTGTAGCGTTTGATGGTACGATAAACGAATCTTTTGGTTGTATTCAAATTTTTCAGTTTGTCAAAAATTTGAATTGGCGCAACGATGCAACGCAATAACTGCAACACTGTCTTCTTTAAGCGTCCACTCCATATTTAAAAATGAGTAAAATTCTAAAAAGTATCCATTTTTATTTTCATGGACAATTCAAAATTCGAATTCAATAAACTTTTTTGTGGCCAGCATTCTAAAAGAAAAGTTTTTACTGTGTGATAATACTTATGACCTGACTGTATATTTATAATGTCAAGAATACAGAGATGCGTTTATTTTTAAACGGTAAAAAAGATTTTAATCAAGATAAATTGTTATAACGTACATAATTACAAGAAAAAAAAGGAACAAAAGATTGTTTACAGCAAGAAAAAAACAAAACAAATAGGCTATTTTAAATACATTACTATAAAAATAAAAAAATCCAGTAAAAGATAAAACTAGTATACAATTACAGACGACTTGTTATTTTAAATTGCAAAAAAAAACCTGTTATTTTGTTGGTTAAACACAACAACTAAACAAATGAACTATAGCAAGAAAGCGAACATCGATTTTATTATTTCATTTACTTTTAGTAATATATTTTAAAGTAAAAAATCGAAACAATAACTTTTTACCAATAGAGTCCGTCACATAATCCTGGCCGATCCTTGGGGCTTTCCTGAGAAGCCTGCCAACGTTGGCGAGAAGTACAACCTCCCACTATGGGTGCGTGCAGTCGCAACGGTAGTGCAACCGCTGAACCCGCTTTGGGCTGTCCGCGCCGCCGGTCCCGCGGGCCGCTGGTTGGTCGGCAAGACTAGACCGGACTTGGCGCGCAAGTACGTCAACTACGTGCAAGACGCGGAAACTGTCATACCCGAGTACATACATCAGTGCAACTCGCAGACGCCTAGGTAACTTGTATTAATATCATCATTGACATAAAATGTAGGTACACAATGTCGTCAGTTAAAATGGATTCCGATAAAATTTGTAATGAAAAATCACATCCTAAAAGATGTAGAACACATTTTGTATTAAAAAAAGAACAAAAATCGATTTCTACGCAATCAAAATGGCAAATAAATGTAATTTCATAATATTGTTATTTATACAGCGGCGAAAGCGCCTTCCACGCCCTAATGCACGGCTTCGGCTGGGCCAAGAACCCTATGGTGCATAGAGTAGGCGGCCTCCCCGCCGCGCTGCCCGCCACCGTACTGTACGGCGCGCGCTCCTGGGTCGACAACTCCACCGCGCAGGTGCTGCAGGAACAGAGGCAGTCCGCAGATAACACACACGTACAGGTAACATAACACAAGAACCCTGTGGTGCATAGAGTTGCACATCGATAGAATTGATACGAATATTTGAGCTCAACTATCGATAGTAGTACGGATCGTACTTTATGTTAATAAGGTCCTGCGTAAACTAAAATCTCCCAGAATAAGGTAAAATGGTTAGTTTATTTGAGACCAACTGCTATATTATTTTAATGTTGCAGGTAATAAACGGGGCGGGTCACCACGTGTACCTAGACAAGCCGGACCTCTTCAACAAATACGTACTAGAAGCGTGCTCGCGCGCCGACGAGTACGACCCCCTGCCAGAGATAAGGAAACAGGCCGAGGCCGCCGCAGCTAAAAAACAAACAGTCGAGACCTCTTGATAGCTTCTCTATTGAATAGGCAATACATCCAATTTCTTAGTAACACTAGCATAACCTTTATACACTTACAAATAAGGATGAAATTCCAATGATAAGGTAAACCAATCATGAGTCGATGGTTTTAATTTTTTTTTTTTAATATTAATTTATATATTGAAACATTGCAAGTCCCGTAGTTGTAGCTTGTTTTAAATTTAATCGAATTTAAAACGAATAAATATGTAAAACCAATAAAAACAGGGATATAACTGACTGACATGAAATGAACTGTATGACTAGTTTTACTAAAGAAATCAAATGAGGTGTGTTTTGTTTTGAATAGAGATGCGTGTTTGCTTTTGAATCGGTCCAGTATTTTGGTTCAAAAATAATATTTCTTCGTGTGAATGTTTGGATGCAGTAAGAGCGTTGCGTTGCATAAAAAATTAACGAAGACAATACAGCAAAAAATATTGTGTTAGATGTTTAGAAATTAAATAAAAATCCTGTTATAACCACCAAGGATAAAAAAAGCGTTCAACATAGTAAGATACCAGATATTCGAAATGTGAGAATTACCCACCACTACATTTTTACAAACTATTATAATCAGCATTAAACAGCGTCGGGCGAAACCTCTCATTTAAATTTACTTCTTGAAAATTGTGTCATATAGAATATTGCAGTATTAAACTCTTAAGAAGCTGTCTTCTATCTACCTAAAGGTTTGACTATATGGGTCAAGTCTGAAATTATTATAACTTTAGTAAACGTATCTTGAAACTTGTTTTGCGGTTCTTACACTCAATGAAGTGCAAATAATTAGCTTCACATTATGCCGGTGTCACCTATGAGTAATAAGGGAGGCCCATAATAGAGTTGTTCATGGTATTAAACCCCCCTGATAAATTACAAAGATTTGCCAGGAGTCAAATAGACTAGTTTGTTCAAGTGTGGCGATTAAGGCTTTAAAAATGCAATTGTTCACATGTTTTGCACAAATATGAAATGCCGACTAAAGATATATGAAGAAAGATTAAGAGAAATATTTACACTGCTTAAAACAAAACTGTTTGATGTACGCACAGTCACATGCCAAGCTATAAATTAAAAGGGCAATATCTATCCTCATGTTGTACGAAGAACGGGATGAAGTTAACAGTTTAGGTTGACGTTGGGCCGTGTGTATGAAAACAGTAATTACAAATGCATGTTGTTTTTTATAATTTTACGAAATGTTATTTACTGTTTTAGTTTTGATATGGTTACGGGTAAAATGGATTTTATTGAATGTTATGACAACTAGCCTTGAAATAGATTCATGTTTGTTTTGCAAAGTGAGAATGTTCAAGCCAGGCGTTCCTGCAAATTCTTGAAGTTTAATACAAAAATTGTATTGATAAAAGTTGTAAACGAAACGAATGAATTGAAAAGTGAGACATTTAATTAATAAATTGGATATATTTCTTAATTGCACTAAACCTCGCAAAGATGTGCTGATTGCCATATTAAAATTACTATTATAAAAAAACGGTTTAGGCACAATGTCTCACTCGAGACACGAGTAAAAAGTAAGATTTGGCCTTTTTAGCACGCACACGTGTTTTGTAATGAGATTTGTTGATGAGCGTTAGGCTTTTTATACGCAAAAATGTAATAAAATAATGTAACATGTAAATAAACATAAGTTATCGAGATTTCGACTTTTATTAACACCTTTTCAATATTTTCTTACGACTTTCATGAAAACATTACTACGATAGAAAACAATAAAAGGAACCTGTGATATAAAAATATTTAATGATTCAAAGGAATACAAAAAATAAACTTAAATTTAATTAAAACTATAAAATTGTTTGTACTTTTTAACAATAAAAACACGACTTTAACGCACGAAACAACTTTCTCAAACTCTGAAAATTACCCAATTGAAGTCAGATAGTCTTTATCTTATTGAAACCGTTATAATTTTATAAAGCTGAATGTGTGTAATGTTGTCCATCAGTTAAAATCTCAGTTTAATTTTATCTCAAATATGTTCAGCTGTCAAAGATCGCCTGCGACCTTTTTTTATGGGTACTTGCGTCATTATTATTAAGGCGAAGGCGGTATTTCTTAATAGTACACGAGTATTAACACACTCTAAGGTGCGTGCTGCTAATGATGGTCACTTTCCCTTCGTCCTGTAAGTCCCGGAGCGCTTCGTCGAGTTGGTCACGTGTTACTGTCTGTAACAAATTAAATTTTATGTAGACAGAAAAATAAAATAACTCTGTCCGTTAGTTTTTCATGACCCTTGAATAGACTTTAAGAAAATTTCTCGTTATATAAATTAGACATGAAACGGATATGGTGACGGTCCCGGAAGCCCTGACGAGAATATATTTAACTGTTCCCCTTTCGATATCTATGTAGCTCACGGGGATATGTAGAGTAAGTCTAATCTAAATGTGCGCGCTCGACTACATATTTTGATTTCTAAGAATTTAAATAATGTAGATGTTTTTTCGTTTACATACTGTCTGTAATTCGAACTAGCCGGTGGCTAAATAAATATTGATGTTTTTACACATTTTATGCATGTGAGAGTAAACTTTTTGGGCGTGTACTTGTAGATAAGAAAATATTGAAAAAAAAGTTTTTATACAACTTTATGGTCAAATAAGCAAACGGTTCACCTGATGGAAAGTGATACCGCCGCCTATTAACACGACGATGGCCCTGATGTCGTGAAATACCAAGTGCACCCTCTAAGCGTTGCCCATGTAGTGGTAAAGATGTTATACCTCTCTTGTCGGTAATTATTTTGGCTCCCCAATCCTTCGAACCGAAACACAGTGAACTGCTTCACGGCAGAAATAGAATGGAGGGTGGTACCAACCCAGACGATCTCGCTCAATCTTTAACCAGTATTATTTTAAATATAAGTATAAGCTTACCAGTTGCGAGGCGGCGTTGACGTCGTGTAATAATTTGGAATGCGTGATCGTGCACGGTCGCGTTAGTGTTTGTACGTGCTGTAGTAACGCCTTCGCTAACTCTGCACGTCTTTTACGACCCGCGGCGCCCAATCCAGTGGTCAAGATACCTACATCTATACGTCCAGAAGCTGGGTCAGTTGCAGACTGTTTCAAAGCTTCACGGTGCAATCTGTAACACATTGAGTAAGTCAGGTTTGATAACTTGTAATGTGTGTCCTTGTAAATAATAAATATAAATATCTTCTGTACCTGGCAGCTTCATCGACGTCAATGACTTGTACGGTGGGTGACAGTCGGACGCGTGCATGCGCCTCCGCCAAACGTATGAGGGATTCCAGTTGCCTCGGGTATGCGGATATCTGGCCGCGACCGCTGCCTACGCGCCTGTCATTTTAACAATATTTTTAATTTTTAGTCATGTTGAAAAAAAATTTTCCTTACCTACGACTTTGTATCAACGAACGCGTAGTAGACTCTGTGGGGTAGAATGGTCAAAATGGACAGAATCAACGGTGGTGACACACATGACAGCATGGCAGTGAAATGAAGCAAAGGTTTCGTGTTCAAACATACTACCGGCGGTCTTTACTACCAGTAATTTGTGGTTTGGTGGTAATTAATAGAAAAAGAAAAAAGTCACAAAAACATGGCAAGAGAGGCAGAATCAGTAATTAAAACAGCTCAAAGGCCAAAACTAAAATCCTGTCAGAAAAAGCTTGGCTATCAGATTGAAATCGGTGATTTCAAGTTATTTATAATTACCTCATATCAACGTATGAGTCAATAAGGCGTTGCTGAGCCGCCTCACTCAGTACTGGCTGCACGTGTTCCTTTGCAAACGCAATGTAATCCCGCATTAAACTCATATCCTGAAACAAATATAGTACAGAGTACAGATATCATATCAGTGGCGGTACATACATCATACAAGCCCAAAAGCCCGGCTTGCCCTATCGAACGAAGGTAAGTTCGCGCTCTCGTTCATTCATTACTTTTCAAATCAAATAACAATATGCTTTGCATAGCATGGTTCAAAATTCGCGCTAATTCGAACGCGTAAGTATGAAGTGTAGATTTAAGAATAATGAGGTAATAAGATATTTATCGAAATGAATTATAAAAACTACAATAACGTATCTCTCGGCTTGCCCTATTCTAAAACTCTACGCACGCCACTGTACCATATATATATATATATATATATATATGAGTTTGTAATAACTTTTTTCGCTACATTTAAAGCAATCAGATGATGACAGCATGCATGCGAAAATTCGGTTTTACGCATTACGTTTCTCTACGTAAAACTACATACGTAATAAATTATATGGTCGGTTTGTTTCATCACTGTACACAAGATTAAGCTTTATTTATTAAATGATAAGTGTTAGCAAACAATTAACTAACCATTTGGTCCATATATAATATATATATTTATACCTGATTTTATAAACAGCAAACTTGTTCTAAAATTTGTGTTGTTAAAGGATCAATAGAGACTACTTACGACAGTGTCTTCATGCTCCTGCATGTCAGTGGGATCCTGGTAATAGAGAGAGACGAGATGTGTTGCTAGGCGACGGTCGAATACTTCATCTTGAGGGTCCAGAACTAAGAATATCAGGTCGAATCTGGAACGAGGCACTTTTTAAACGATATTCATAAAAAAATAATTGATTTTATTATGTTATTAGTCGAGAGATCGTTTTTGTTAATTCCTTCATCCTTTCTATTTTTGCCATGAAGCAGTTCTTTTTGTGTAGGCCGTGCAGGACCTCACCATTGAATCAGAATAAAATAACCGATGACGTTTTGACTGTAATAACAGGTTTCTTTTTTTACCTCTTCATGGGCAACGTTCTAAGACATCCAGAAACATCATCGCATTCGTCGTGTCAAACCCATAGCTACCATCAGACTTGATCATTCTACTTTATTATCTATGAAGTTAGATAAAATAACCCTTTCTGTCGGCTCTGCCAGACGTAGTCGAGTACAAAGGCTTTTGTACAGCAGCGTTCGTGGTGTGGCTTGTGATAATCAATATTGTTTTAGTAATGTATACCTGGACATGAGCGTGTGTGGTAGCTGTACGTTCTCGACGATGGTCTTGTTGTTGTTCCACTGTGACTCGGCGGGGTTGGCGGCCGCTAGTATGGACGTGCGAGCGTTTAGCTGGCAAATTATACCCGCCTTCGCTATTGATAGCGTTTGCTGCTCCATTACCTGTCAATTAAAAAGATTTATGAATATTAAACCTGCAATATCTTGAGTCTTGTGATAGTTCACATAAATTGTGTTCGTTACTGGCGTAGTAACTATCCATTAAACTATCACGTCGAAAGTAAAGATCTATACTACACAAAGACCGGTAGCTAGTCGAATAAAAATTTTATAATGACAAAAAAATAATTTTTAACGTAAAAAGATTAACAGTCACGTACCTCGTGTAGCACACTGCGCGTTGAGTCGTTCATTTTGTCGAATTCGTCGATGCAGCAAATGCCATTGTCAGCAAGAACCAACGCTCCCCTGCCGAATTACAATGACCAATTAATATGACGAAAAGCAAAGAATTATGCGGATAAACAAGTAATAGTTATAACAGGTGTAAACTTATAAAATTCTAGAATATGTTAATTATTTTATGATGCCAAGTGAGGTCGAGCAGACTCAGTCAGTGCGTCAGCAACCCGAGCACGCTACTATTGAGTGGAGTCAAGTAGATATGATTCAGTGTGTCAGCGACCTGAGCGTGCTTGATGTGTGTAGTCGAGCAGACCAGATTTAGTGTGTCAGCAACCCGAGAGAGCTTAATACCTATGATGTATGTCTGCACTCACGTCTGCAGCAGCAGCTGGCGCGTGTCGGGGTCCTTGGTGACGTAGGCGGTGAGTCCCACGGCCGACGAGCCGCGGCCCGACGCGTACTGCGCGCGCGGCACCAGCGCGTGCACCCAGCGCAGCAGCTGCGACTTGCTCGTGCCCGGCTCGCCGCACAGCAGGATGTTGATCTCTGACCTGACAACGAACACAAACACATTTCAGTTGGACCTCCCATACGACCCGTCCATCGTTCATGGATCGAGCTATTTTGTAGTAAGTTGATGACAAACAAACCTGAAATGGGTCCTCCCCGCAGCATTAAAATTCTTCTTGGTTCCCCCGAGTAGCTGTAGTAACACTCCTTTCTTAATGTCCAGGTTTTCGTAGATAGACGGAGCGATGGCACGCGCGAGTCGTTCGTAGCAGTCTGACTGTGATGACAGCGCCTTGAACATTTCCACGCGCTCGGGCGGGAAGCGATGCTCTTTGCTAAAGACAAAAGATTTAACTTAGACAAAAGACAGTTCACGCACAATGAACGCTACGCGCCTTGAAGCTGTAACTTCGTATATTTGATTTAATTGACAATATAGTCTGGTATATAAAAGCAAAAAAAATACCCTTCTTCAGTTTCAAGGAGTCGATCACTGTGAACCTTCTTGTAGTGAAGTGCGTCGATATGGGTCTTATGCAGCGCCTTGAGTGTGGCCTTGCGTGGATGCACCGTAGCGGGCGCCGCACGGAACACGCCCGTCACACATACGCGCTCCCCCGCGCCTGCCGCCTCCACCAGCGCGCCGTGCGCCAACAGCGACACTGTAGCCGGCGTGCGGCCCGCCGGCATGTCGTCTGTACAACAACATATACAACTACACACGCGCCCGTCACACACACGCGCTCCCCCGCGCCTGCCGCCTCCACCAGCGCGCCGTGCGCCAACAGCGACACTGTAGCCGGCGTGCGGCCCGCCGGCATGTCGTCTGTACAACAACATATACAACTACACACGCGCCCGTCACACACACGCGCTCCCCCGCGCCTGCCGCCTCCACCAGCGCGCCGTGCGCCAACAGCGACACTGTAGCCGGCGTGCGGCCCGCCGGCATGTCGTCTGTACAACAACATATACAACTACACACGCGCCCGTCACACACACGCGCTCCCCCGCGCCTGCCGCCTCCACCAGCGCGCCGTGCGCCAACAGCGACACTGTAGCCGGCGTGCGGCCCGCCGGCATGTCGTCTGTACAACAACATATACAACTACACACGCGCCCGTCACACACACGCGCTCCCCCGCGCCTGCCGCCTCCACCAGCGCGCCGTGCGCCAACAGCGACACTGTAGCCGGCGTGCGGCCCGCCGGCATGTCGTCTGTACAACAACATATACAACTACACACGCGCCCGTCACACACACGCGCTCCCCCGCGCCTGCCGCCTCCACCAGCGCGCCGTGCGCCAACAGCGACACTGTAGCCGGCGTGCGGCCCGCCGGCATGTCGTCTGTACAACAACATATACAACTACACACGCGCCCGTCACACACACGCGCTCCCCCGCGCCTGCCGCCTCCACCAGCGCGCCGTGCGCCAACAGCGACACTGTAGCCGGCGTGCGGCCCGCCGGCATGTCGTCTGTACAACAACATATACAACTACACACGCGCCCGTCACACACACGCGCTCCCCCGCGCCTGCCGCCTCCACCAGCGCGCCGTGCGCCAACAGCGACACTGTAGCCGGCGTGCGGCCCGCCGGCATGTCGTCTGTACAACAACATATACAACTACACACGCGCCCGTCACACACACGCGCTCCCCCGCGCCTGCCGCCTCCACCAGCGCGCCGTGCGCCAACAGCGACACTGTAGCCGGCGTGCGGCCCGCCGGCATGTCGTCTGTACAACAACATATACAACTACACACGCGCCCGTCACACACACGCGCTCCCCCGCGCCTGCCGCCTCCACCAGCGCGCCGTGCGCCAACAGCGACACTGTAGCCGGCGTGCGGCCCGCCGGCATGTCGTCTGTACAACAACATATACAACTACACACGCGCCCGTCACACACACGCGCTCCCCCGCGCCTGCCGCCTCCACCAGCGCGCCGTGCGCCAACAGCGACACTGTAGCCGGCGTGCGGCCCGCCGGCATGTCGTCTGTACAACAACATATACAACTACACACGCGCCCGTCACACACACGCGCTCCCCCGCGCCTGCCGCCTCCACCAGCGCGCCGTGCGCCAACAGCGACACTGTAGCCGGCGTGCGGCCCGCCGGCATGTCGTCTGTACAACAACATATACAACTACACACGCGCCCGTCACACACACGCGCTCCCCCGCGCCTGCCGCCTCCACCAGCGCGCCGTGCGCCAACAGCGACACTGTAGCCGGCGTGCGGCCCGCCGGCATGTCGTCTGTACAACAACATATACAACTACACACGCGCCCGTCACACACACGCGCTCCCCCGCGCCTGCCGCCTCCACCAGCGCGCCGTGCGCCAACAGCGACACTGTAGCCGGCGTGCGGCCCGCCGGCATGTCGTCTGTACAACAACATATACAACTACACACGCGCCCGTCACACACACGCGCTCCCCCGCGCCTGCCGCCTCCACCAGCGCGCCGTGCGCCAACAGCGACACTGTAGCCGGCGTGCGGCCCGCCGGCATGTCGTCTGTACAACAACATATACAACTACACACGCGCCCGTCACACACACGCGCTCCCCCGCGCCTGCCGCCTCCACCAGCGCGCCGTGCGCCAACAGCGACACTGTAGCCGGCGTGCGGCCCGCCGGCATGTCGTCTGTACAACAACATATACAACTACACACGCGCCCGTCACACACACGCGCTCCCCCGCGCCTGCCGCCTCCACCAGCGCGCCGTGCGCCAACAGCGACACTGTAGCCGGCGTGCGGCCCGCCGGCATGTCGTCTGTACAACAACATATACAACTACACACGCGCCCGTCACACACACGCGCTCCCCCGCGCCTGCCGCCTCCACCAGCGCGCCGTGCGCCAACAGCGACACTGTAGCCGGCGTGCGGCCCGCCGGCATGTCGTCTGTACAACAACATATACAACTACACACGCGCCCGTCACACACACGCGCTCCCCCGCGCCTGCCGCCTCCACCAGCGCGCCGTGCGCCAACAGCGACACTGTAGCCGGCGTGCGGCCCGCCGGCATGTCGTCTGTACAACAACATATACAACTACACACGCGCCCGTCACACACACGCGCTCCCCCGCGCCTGCCGCCTCCACCAGCGCGCCGTGCGCCAACAGCGACACTGTAGCCGGCGTGCGGCCCGCCGGCATGTCGTCTGTACAACAACATATACAACTACACACGCGCCCGTCACACACACGCGCTCCCCCGCGCCTGCCGCCTCCACCAGCGCGCCGTGCGCCAACAGCGACACTGTAGCCGGCGTGCGGCCCGCCGGCATGTCGTCTGTACAACAACATATACAACTACACACGCGCCCGTCACACACACGCGCTCCCCCGCGCCTGCCGCCTCCACCAGCGCGCCGTGCGCCAACAGCGACACTGTAGCCGGCGTGCGGCCCGCCGGCATGTCGTCTGTACAACAACATATACAACTACACACGCGCCCGTCACACACACGCGCTCCCCCGCGCCTGCCGCCTCCACCAGCGCGCCGTGCGCCAACAGCGACACTGTAGCCGGCGTGCGGCCCGCCGGCATGTCGTCTGTACAACAACATATACAACTACACACGCGCCCGTCACACACACGCGCTCCCCCGCGCCTGCCGCCTCCACCAGCGCGCCGTGCGCCGACCATAGTGCTATGCAACAGTTACCTGGGGACTCCTGCAGCTTGACGAGCTGCTTGTCGCTGAAATGCGAGCGGTTGTGCACGAGCTGGAAGCTGTGCGCCGTGCTGCAGTGGGAGCAGTGTGCGGGCTCGGGCACGCGGCCGCGCTCCAGCTCCGCCACGCTGGCCGCGCCGCACACCGCACACTTGAAGAACGCCTCGCGCATCTCCGGCACTATGGACGACGTGCGGATCACCATGCCCGATAGTGTCACCAGCTGATCAATATCTGTTGCGAATTAAATTTTATGTTAACTATGCTGAAGGTAGACTTGACAGTTTTGACTTGAAGTAGAGCTTACCTTCTGGATTGAGGTCCCTCATGTTTCTCTGTGGTGCGTTAAATGGTCGAACTTGTATCTGATGTTCCAAGACTGCAGCTGGGTAGCGCTCAAAGAATAACTCATTTACTGCTGCATCGAATGCTGGCACCACCTTTATAAAAACATACAATTAAATGAATATTGAAATAAATACAGAACAATGTCATATTGTTACGTGGACACTCTTGAGTCTGTATAACAGAGACACATTACTGTACCTCCTGTGGATATGAGATTAATTGCCGATGTAGCTTAGCATCGAACGCTTTGACGTGCTCGCAGTCTACATCCAGGAATGGTTCCTCCAAAGTGTGGATCTGTACAGAAAAAAATATGATTATAAAGAATGAAAAATAATTAAATTTAAAGTATTGTGATCTGAATTTGTATGTACATATCCTTATTTACTCGGTGATTGGTGGTCACCAAGATCATAATCATCATTATTCTGACATTTTCATATTTCAATTATGCAAGATTTCCTTATCCACTTGCATCCACGGGTTCCCTATAGCTCTTACAACATTGTCCGTCAACCGCGTGAGCCAACAACGTCGCCTTGTCGCCTCCTCAACTTTTCTTCGCCAACCTTTACGATAGCCTTTGGGCAAATCACCACACCCCTGAAAAGCCTGTTGGTCCAAAATTAGACTATTCATACCTCTTCAAGCTTCTGTTCATACAATGGCTCGTTAGTAATTGCGTCTGGTTCGACGTATCGCTGTATAAACTTGATGAACTTCTCTCTGCACTCAGCTATCGCGACATCTGTGCCCCAGACTACGAGCTGTGGCTCAGTTGATGGCTCCGATGGGCTTTCATCTACCTGTAATCAAATTATTTTTATGACATGTGACCAATTTAACGGTTTATCTTCATTTCATATTGTGATTGTTAAGTCTTCAAAGGGTTTACTGTTATGTACTATATTCTTAAATGTTATGTCTCATTATATATGTATTTGTATATATGTATTATATGGTAACCTTTTTTACTGATCAATTCACTACTTATATAAGCTATTTGTACCTGTATTTTCTGTCTTTAGAGCTAAAGTGATCATATATTTATTAACACTCATATTCTTTTTTTTAGCAAAAAAAATTAACTACAAACTACTTTAAGCTTAAGCTTTTCGAAATTACATCTATCCAGACATCTGTCACATTACAAATAAGTGCCAGCCACACAAAATGTACCAAAAAAAATTGCAAAATTAAAAAGTAAAAATGTCTGAATCCAAGAGTGAGTTGGGGTTTGTGACTGCTAAGAACAGCATGGCTGAATCCCAAGACAGCTTGATCAAGAGGAAATCTGGTAGCAGTTCGTGCAGAATATGTCTGTCTTCCATCACAAACCCAGCTCTGTTAACTTGTGGGCACAAGTTCTGTGAGAAATGCCTTGACAAGTACTGGCAACTTCGGGACAAACCTGAATACATAACATGCCCTCTTTGCAGAACTAGTACCTTTAACATTGACTTTGCTGAAGTAAGTTTTTATAGTAAATTCGCCTTTATTAATAGATTTAATGGAAGTAAGCTTCATAAAAAAAGTTCTTGGGTTGAATTTGTCATTGAGTTACAAATGGTATATAGCTAATTTGGAAGTCTTCATTGTTCTAAATTCATTTATGAAAGTTTGAAGCTCAGGAAAGACCTAACACAGACAAATTTCAGTGTGTCAGAGTAGAAACACTCAAAAATTTATTTGGTTTTCCAGAAAGATGAATCTTCATCCACAGAAGACTTTCGCAAAACATTTGAAGTTCCAACAGAGGAATCAAACAGTTCATTATTTGGGAATGCGGCCACTCTCTGTATAAGGCTAAGCATCATCATGCCTTTTGCTTACTTCATATTAGACTTACTTAAACCTTTGGCATCTAAACTCCTTTCGTACTTGTTTGTTAAATTTGAATAAGAGAAAACAGTAAAATAATTATATTTAATTGTTAACTATGATTAGTTTGAATAGAATAAAATTTGTCATGTTTTTAAGTTTTCTTACAAATAAAACTAAGTAAATAATTAAACTTTTTTACTGCTAACTAGTTCTGGGGATTCTCATTTGACTGTAATTTTTAAAGATGTTCAGTCATAACTTTTTTAACAGATTTTTTTTTTGTTGAAATGGGGAAACCTGAGGTGGTCTCATTGTAATTACAATTACAGTTTTTGAAGATTTTATCTTTGTTTAAAACAAATTAGGTCAAAATCCTTACCCTTCTAGTGGGGGTGGGTGCTGGTACATTGGGTGCTGGGTGGTGGCTCCTAAGGTCAGCACGCTGCCTGGCTGGCGTCATCACCCCCCTCATCAAAGATCTAGGGGTGCTTAGTGAACTTGGTGTGCCATAGTTCAAGGGAGAACTCATGTCTATGTCCGTACCTTAAATTAAGAAATATTGTGTATGAAGTAAATAAGATATTAAACAAACAATTATATTTTTATATTAATATGAATTATCTTTGTCCCTATCTACTTGTTCTGTACATATATTTTAAAAACACATGGTACAAAAGAACTAACAACTAAAGCCAGATGTTCTTCATGTGATAGAATATCAGTAAAAAATTACTAAAAAATTATAAAGTAAAGTTATCAAGGAAAAAGTCAAATTGTGTCAAGGCTTAAAATTTGATTTATGTATTTGTTTACTGCCTGTTGGAGCAGCTGGCTAATAAGATAAAGGTTTTAAGTTTGACTCCAAGTGGGGACAGAACATTGTGTTATTTGTAAGATGCCTTGTTCAGCTTCCTGGTCTTGAATGTAGTATATACATAATAAATTGCAATAATTAAGGTTAACAATGAAAAAATATCGACTTTCTGAGGTCTAAAAACTAACAAAACACTAGAAGTCATAAATAAACAAAGAAAACCTGTCTCAGGTGGACCTACCAATTGGACTGGAACCCAGGGCTCGAGCCGGTGACGTAGTAGGTAGATGAGCTGGTGTGCGGGGCGTCCCTCTATCTCTTGGAGTACCAGGTGTTCCATCTATCAACAACAACAATACACAATATTAAAAACAAGTACATTTTATTAACAAATACCTACTAAGTTTTTATTGTCTAATTCGGCATAATGGACATATTTTCCATATGGTTACGTATAAACAATATTAGTTCGGATTTTTTGAATTTTTACCTTTCGAAGGAGTGTCGCCGGACTGTTGTGGTGTTTCAGGAACTACGAGCTGTTGAGACGATCTCGTCCTCCTTGATGGGGTAGCAGATTCTGAAGAAGCCCTAGATGAAGGGCGCTTTGATGGTGTCGACATAATGATATTGTAAGGCACTAATATCACTTCAGATTCAAAAGTAAAGGATATTGTGTTGTTGCGTTTATCAACAAGGAATAGGTTATGTTTGGCGCGAAAATGATCTTGCTGTCTTTAATTGTCACTCACTGTGAGGCAAAGGTTTTTTAAAGGTTCTAAGATTTTCATAATGTCAAATTTATTTGATTTACTGCTCATTGATCAATTTATGTTCATTTTAGGTCTTTTTATTTTACAGTATTTTGAGTAAAAAATATAACTACGTATTTACGCAATCAAAATTTAAGCTAAGAACTATTTCGAATTGTAAAGGCGTACAATGTACGTTACAGTAAAAGACAATAATGCGTAGAATACTTAAATGAGGAGCTTATTTGTTTCCATTTATTTTTAAAATCATTCTAGATAAACTGATTGTTATAACCGGAATAAAATTTTTAATCGATCGATTTGAACATAATTCGCCAAACCTAGTAGTGTCAACTGTTGCCATAGACAAAATTGTTAATTGATTGATCGTTCATTCACCGATGTTTTCGTGGTGGTATTTTGATAGTAAATAAAATAAAAACATTTAAATCCGCGTAGTTGATGAGCAATAAATAATTGTAAACATTTCTTAACTTAGTGCAATAAATAATCTTAGACTGACTGTTACATATTCCTGTTCGTACTTTAAATAAATATCTTTGTGCGATCTACCTGCATCGACATAATATTTGAATAATTACTGTAAGGAGTCGAACAATTTATTATTTAATGAACTTTTGGGCAATAAATGAGGTGCTATGCGTATTTTATTCGCCGCCTCGTAAGACATCCACCAACAAAGGGATTCTCCAAATAAAAGTGGTGAGTATTTTATAGTTGTAGGTATGTAGATAATTACGTGTGATTTACTTTATCCGATTGATTTATTCGTGCTGTGAACTCGCGAAACAATAACCTGGCTCGGAGTATATACAAATTGCAGGAGACGATAAATAGTTGCAGACAGTGTTGTACTTTACAGTGGTTTTCATTGAGAAGGACAATGACCCCAAAGTTCAATGCCTAACACTTATCGAGGATAATCTTACTGAATCTTGACTTATTTTATATGAACTCAGCTTTCCTGAAAGCTCTTTAATCTTTTACCATTTATATAAATATTTGTTGTATTAGAATAATACTTGGTTATTAAAAGAAATATTTTATTTTAAAGATGAAATTCTTAACAGTTTTTGGTGAGTAATTTAAGTTTTGTTTGTTAAAATTGACACTGATGCATTTTTAAGTGGATTGCTTATTAATTAATTTATATTTTTCGCTTAAAAAAAACAAACTTACATTTTATAAGGTAAGGTATAATATAAATTATCTAATCAGCAGAATTTTATAACATTGTGAAATAATAAACATGAATAATGTTGTTTTTCTTAAAAATGGTAATGATCTATTAAATATTTTTTTCTATTGTAATTTAACAGTGCTTACTTTCTTAATGTATACACCTTATTGCAAAAGATCATGCTTCAAAGGTGGCTTGGGCTTTAAAGTAGTAAAACATATGAGTCAAGTTGTGTTTTGTCTTTTGTATTGGAATTCCTATAATTTTTATAATATTAATCATAATATTAGCTTTCATAAATATGAAAGTGGCAAGACTGAATAGAAGATTATCCATCAATGAATCATTTGATTTTGAAATCTTCCAATATTCACTTGAATAGACTTTCAGGGTTTACACTGTACATAGACTACATTCAGTGAAAATAATAATAAAAATATGAATTAAATTCAAACAAATTTGAGATCTAAAGGAATATAACTGCGGGTTGTGGTTTGTAAAAAGGTCCTAAATCTTCCTGCTAACCATAGGTGCATGATGTTTTTGCTGGACATAGCCAAAAACATTTTAAAAACGTCATTGAATTCACGAAAAATAGTGCATGTACTAAAATTTAAGATACTATATATCAATGAAAGAAGTAAAGTCTTTGTTTATTTGAAGTTATAATTCTGAAAAATATTTAAACAAAATAGTGCAGTTTTCTTGTGGAATGACGTTCAAGGTTTATTTGAACAATTTGGAAATTAAAAATAAATGTAGAGTTTAAATTATTTACAGTCAACCAATTAAAATAGGTTTGTCTGTCTAGAACAGCAGTCCTCAACCTTTTGGCTCGCCGGTTCACAAATATGTTTCAATCATAGTGTTGCGGGTTGCATATAGTAAGTAGTAGTAAAATTTGATACCCATAATAAATTGATATTTTTTGAGAACGCACATTTTGGCACGAAAAATCTACTGATTTGATTTAAAAGAGTACCTAATAATACTTGGACTATTAATAGCTTTTAATGGAGACCTATATCAATATAATAAGAAATATTTAATGTTTGGAAGACACAGTTTGGTTCTAGAACCCTGCCCGTCTTCGCATGGATATTATGCATATTAAAAAAAGACATCAAAATTTGTTTCGTAGTTTTAAAAATCTAAGCAAACATTGGGACAGATAGTGGAAAGCAACTTTGTTTTATACTATGTAGTGATACCTATCTATGGTAACTTGGTTTTGGAGACAAATCTAAGGATACCTAAACTATCGAAATTTATCCAGCTAGGAAGAAACGTGGTAACAACAAAATTTACAAACCTAAAAGATACTCATGAAAAACATAACCCAGACTGGCAGTTGGGTAAAAAGATGTAGATATGGCTCCATATATCTCCCAAACATCTATTTTTAAAGGTATTTTATGATAACTCAATTTGTTTGGTATAGCCTTATAAATTATATGCTACAAAAACTCTGGAAGAATTTTTTCAATGCTGTTACCAGACCTAAAGCGTGTTTTTGGACTATCTAACTAGTTGGTACCATTTTTATTTACACAACACGTCCAAAGATTCTGTAATTGGCACGTAATTTAAAGATGTCCATAATAAATTTGAAGCTCTTGGCGGGCCAGCCAAAGATGCTCGCCGGGTCGCATGCGGCCTGCGGGCCGTACGTTAGGATAGCTGGTTTAGAAAGTAGTATAATAATTAAATTTTATGTTTTGCTAGAAGAAAATTGCGTATAAGTTTTACACATTTATGCATTGCCAAAAGTCATCTGACACATTGTAGTAATATGTATTTTGATAAAATAAAAGCAATACTTTGTTTAAAATTTTTGAACCTTTGAAATTTGATATTACTAGTTTTAAGTTAAAATTTGAAACATTATTAATGTTGTTTATTATTTTATAGATTTATTTTTGCATGCTCAGGAATATTTAAAACAACCGTTGATTGAAACAAAAATAATGTCATGCTTTTAAAATATTATAATCAACACCCCATATAATTTAAGCAAAAAAAATAATGTGGCGTGGCCGGAGACGCCAGAAAAAAATTCAATCTGCTATTCATCATCATTGCCATTTTAATAACTATCATTTATGAACGTTTATTTAAACTAAAATTACAGAAATTGCATTTTTAACACATCATAATTAATTTTGTGTGCTATAGAAAGGTGGGTACTAAAATAAAGATTGCGGACTTTATGGCATCGAAAATTATTGTCAATTTAAACAGTAATTTAGGGTTGTTTTGTAACGTTGTCAACTTAAATTAAATTAACACATATTTCTTAGATTTTGGCAAAGTAGCGCGGCCTGGCATGGCTCGTGAATATAAATGCATGATTTTTAAATTAGAATCCAACCGCGAACCATAAAATACCCGGCCCAGACTTAGTATAAAAATTACAATAAACTCTAAATCTTATTGCCCTCACATGTACCCCAATAGAACTAATGTATATCGTTTTAGCTAGATCATAAAAAAAAACAATGAAAATGATTATGTTTTTATCATTTTATAAATGACTACGAATATTCGTCGTTTTCCACATTCATACAGAAACAATGCCCTATCAGTTTGTTTCAAAGCTAAAACCCCACGCGTACCAAAGAACCAAACCTTTCCAAAATTCCCAGCTATCGGTAATCCCGCGTAGGGTTTTATTTACCCCATCTGTGTAGGTTCGCATGCGCACTGCCCTCCGGAACCTTCCGACCCTCCTCAAATGCCATCGTAATTATCTTTACAACAGCAAATACACAAAAACCCTCACGGTTGTCCTTACTTTATGACAACCTGTCTTTACGTGGCGTCCTTGAATGTAATGCCTTTACCATTTCACTTGTTTCAAAAAAAACTTCTAAAAGGACACGAACCCAATTGCTTTTTACTAATTCTAACTTATCGATATCGTTTTCTGGTCGTTTGATTCATAACTCACTTGCATGCCTGAACATTTCCGCCGCTGCTCAGAGCGGGTCCTTTTGTTAGCAATTTCGTTTCTTTCTGTATTCTGGCGTTGAATAGGCATTGACCGATGGGTAACAATTGAACTCGTAAACAATGCAAAATGTAGGAACGAACCCGTTTTAAAGTAATTGTGAAAATGATTGCAGTGCAGGTAGAAATTTCATGGCCTAACATTATCCAAATAGCTTAATGATGGCACTTGTTTACTGCCTATCTAAAAGTTTGGAAAAAACAAAGACTGCTATGAGCGATGTCACAACAACTTTAAGCTACATATTATTAAGTAATCCAGTTTATAATAGCAATAAGAGGATTTTTGAAAACTCACCTTATTTTACCTTTATTAAAACTAGCAACGTTTTGCCAAAGACAGACAAAGGATACCTACATAACTAAGAGAGTGCAAATAAGCATGCAGATAAGGTCGTCATCTTGGGTTTCTAGGAGCGACGCCGGCGTGGTATTTGATCGGCGCCCCCGTGGTATCGTTAGAGCAACAAGGGATAGAATCGATTTTTGGCACCCTTCGGGTTTGGAAGGCGCGGCGGAGCGCGGGGGCGGCGGACCTGCCTCAAGCGCGCTCCGGACCCAAGGTCAGGGCGAAGGCACCACCATGCTCGATAAATAAAAACATTACCTCCGTCACTGTCTCGACCGACGCCGATCAGCATCTTTCGTCTCCGTCCCTTTTTATCCGTAATATTTTGAAATGCCACTTAGTAGTTTTCTCAACTACTTCGCTAGGGTTGGTACTTACGTGATTATGGACTTATTTATATTTCGCAGTTGCGGATTATATCTAAACGGTTATATTTTAACAGAAACAGTTAATAGTCTCTACTTTTTCAGTTATCAGTTCCAAAACAATGATTTTATATTGCACACAAATATTGATTAACAAAACAACAACAACATTTTTTTTCTCTCCTTACGTTAAATTATGCATTTACATATCAATTGATGTGCTAAAAAACAATTATTCTAGTTATAGAAATGTCTTATATTAAAAATGTTCAACCCTAATCATAGCAAACCTTTATCTAAATTATGGAAAAGTTTGGAATGCGACACAGTCCCCTATCTCTATCCCTCTGTAATCTATGTGGATATCTTCGTCTCGCTCTAGGCCGCTACCTAGAGTATTACGAGGGGTTGTGGTAGGGGCGCACAAGAGATTTTGGAATGGATTTTTTTCGCAAACTGCATCCACCATGATTAGAAATGGTATACTCAGTAGATGCACAAACTTCCACTAGTGCACACTTTTTTTTTAGAGCTTAAAATCTATTTTTGGAAATTGTATATTTATAAAAAGTGTTGTCCCCCGCCTGTTTCCGGAATACAGTGTTAGTTATGTTTGTTTGATTTTGTTATAAATATTTACTTTGCTACATAAACAAATTAAATAGGCGCCCATACAAAGTGTAAGTGCTACCTTTATTAAATATGAATGTTCAATGAATTAATGATCGTGATAATATTGTATTTCAATCGATATTTTAACTAAAGTTTTTTTTTTTTTTGAGTTTTAACAAACATAAAATATGTATCAATGAAGAAACTCCTTTTTTGGCAAGTTACAATAATACACAGTTTGGTAAATAAATATTGGAGTTTTTAAAAGTAAAATAATAGTATAAAAATACATTTTACTTCATACATAGGGAATTCTTTACCTACATCAAAATAAGACATTACATGCCCACACATATTGAACTTACATTTTTATAGGTCTTACCTACCTACTTCTGTCCATATTTTATTTTTTGTTATATTATAGTTACTTAATGTTGTATGTCCATTACATTAGTTTTTCTGCTTTGCATTTTTATGCTGCCAAGTGGCCAAGATAACTTTGAATTAATTTGTTTGTTAATTATTTGAGAAAAATGCATTATGTAACATCTTAACCACTCAATGGGTAGAAACAATATTTGTATTTCACTTGTGTACCACATCTATGATTGTCAGATAAACAGGTAACCAACTTGTTTTACTCTAACCGGAAATAAGATTTTTTGAAATTGGCTACAAGCTAAGTAAACTTAGGTCTAGCTTAACCTTTATGTTGACTATGAGAATACGATTGCCGTCTTTTTATGAGTTAACCGCGATTGTTTCAGATCTAATGAGGTGAAGTGTCTGCCCTGATGACGTCATTTGCGAATCTAACGCAGTCGCTGGCGTCGAGCCTGCCTGCGACGTCGACTGGGGGCGCTGGCAGCTCTGGTGGCGACCAAGGCGACCCGCTCGCTATGTCGCACATCATCTGCAACCTGCTTGAAAACATCAAAAAGCCGAGCCTACAGACAACGGTGTCCACCGCCACCTCTTCCTCATCGAGCATGCCTTACGACATCTGGGCTGTGCCATCATGCAGCTCCTTTCAGAACCCCGTGAGGCCTATCAGCCGTGAGTATTCCACGTCCAATCATAACCAGGGCACATCACATAAGGAGGACAACTCTAGTGGCTCGCCGGGCACGTCGTCCTCCGTGTCCATCACTTGCTGTCGTTGCGAAGACCGCGCGCCGAGCATGCGTTGCCTTGAGTGCAACGACATATACTGTCACGAGTGCTGCCACAGCATCACGTCTGACTGCCAGCTACGCGAGCACACGCTGCTCCCGATACACCAGATATCCCCAATCGGCGTCAGACCAAACTCTGTCAATAATGAAAAGGAATTAATGTACTGCGAGCTTCATGGCGACCCAGTTCGTTTCTACTGTGAAGCCTGTATAATATTTATCTGTCAGGAATGTACACTATGGGTTCATAAGGACCATGCTTTTTCACCTATTAAAGGAGCCCTTGATATGTGCCGCGTTGGGGTGTTTAGAGCAATTGAAGACACTAAAACTGGTACGAAAGCCATAAAAACTGCGATTGACCGTGCAGTTGCCATGTCAAAGGCTTATGAAAAAGAGACTGCTGAAGCGAATATGAAAATAAGAAAGTCTATGCGTTGTTTTGTACAAGCTTTAGAGGACAGAGAGAAATACCTTTTGGACAAAGTAGAAAAGATGCGTCAGTCTAAAATTAATGAATTGACAGATCACATGAACACTTTACGTGGTATACTGGCTGGTCTAGCACATACGAATGAGACTTTAGTTAGAAGTATGGACTCCGAAAGCATTGACCTGTTTATGGCTAAAGAGAAAGGTCGAGCACAAGTTGATTATTTTTCTCATATGTTTAAAAATATGTACGTGACCGAAGAAAAGATAATGTTCATACCCCCTAACTACGATTTAGTTGACCAGCTGAAAAGACAATGTGATGTCCAATCAGCGCCGGCTAGTACAATGCATTCTCTTTCATCCCTCCAATCTCGTTCATCTCTTATGCAGTCAGTGCAGTCATTGCAATCCTCACAGAATTTTCAAGGAATGTCCTACCACATGTCATCTTCTAGTAGTCTTCGATCTTTGCCAGATTACTCAAGTTCCCTTTCCAAGTCATCTAGTTACTTTGAACAAAATCTAGCTTCGAACATGATAATGGAATCGACTGCTCCTCGTGGAATCGGACAAGCGATCCCTGGATATTGGATGTCTGTAACAGTTAGACCTACTCGAAGCCCAGTACCTGGTGTTCCAATGTTTTCGTTTGGTCGCGAAGGACAAGATGAAGGACAAGTTTCAAGGCCTTGGGGCCTGTGTGTAGATAGGGACGGTAACATCATAGTTGCAGACCGAAGAAATAACCGCATACAAGTATTTAACAGCCGCGGAGAATTCAGAACTATGTTTGGATCTAAAGGCACAGGACCAGGGGAATTCGACCTACCTGCAGGTATTACCACTGACACTTACGGTCGTATCATTGTCATCGATAAGGACAACCACAGAGTTCAGATATTTACATCTTCTGGTAATTTCATTCACAAGTTTGGATCGTTTGGCAAAGAATGTGGTCAATTCCAATATCCGTGGGATGTAGCCGTCAACACATTAGGTAACATCGTCGTAACGGACACACGCAATCACCGTATTCAATTATTCACGAGCGATGGCACGTACATTACAAAGTTTGTGTTCGAAGGGGCGAACCCCGCGAAAATGCTCAAGGGACCGACCACTCCTCGAGGCGTATGTTTTACTACCTCGGGAAATATTATCGTGTCTGATTTTGAGAATCACCGACTACTTATGGTGGATTCTACGCTGACGAAGGTATTGAACTGCGTCGGTCGTGAGGGGTCCGGAATAGGGGAGCTGAACCGACCGTCCGGGATAGTGACCGACGATGACGGGCGCATCATCGTCGCCGACTCTAAGAACCACCGCGTGTTGGTTTTCACGTCAGAGCTGAGGATCCTGTGGGCGGTGGACTTAAAGAGCCCGGGTCTGGACGACAAGGACCGGCCCAGCGACGTGGCACTGACGCCGGAGGGCTACCTCGTGGTGCTGTTCGAGACGCTGCCGGACACCGCGCGCGATCTCTCCTCACACGGCAAGCAATACATTAAAATATATTAGTCCCCTACACGCATTAAGCACAACTTAGATGTAAGGACCTTAGGTTCAATTCATTTTCGTTTTTCGATTAAGTTGTGATTTTTTTAAATGTGCCAATTTTATTCTTACCTTGATCCGCATGGAGCTAAGCTCGTCGTAATTTTTTGTGCAAATTAATTTTCCTTAATTATTACTATTTTGTTACCATATTGTAATGGTTTCCGTGTTAGACTAGTCTTAAGGGCCAAACTTATACAGCACTTCAATTACATTTATTACTAAACAAATTAATCAATTATTAGCCGGTTAAAACAACAAAATCAACTAAATTCTGTCCGCCTGATTTATTATTACATTATTTTCGATTTATTTAAAAATCGTGAGAATGGTGATGAGAATATTAAAAATCACTTTGTGATGTAAAATATGTGAGATTTAAAAAAAACTTGTAAAGTATTTTTCCAAAATGTTACTTTTTGTGTTTTTATGACTTGGTTAATGAATTCAGACGTTGATAGTATATTTTCACATTTGATTTTAGTATATATGTTTTTATTAAAACGTTATATAGACAGCGTGGACTGTCGGTTAGGTAAACGTAGTATTTCTTTTGCTCAACTTTTGTTGAACATGTTTTTTTTTACGTCGATACAAGGATAGCTAATGGCGTAAAGGACAGAAATCAATGCAATATAATTTTAAGACTGACTTTAGAAGACTGTCTTAAATATGTTGGTGGCGGTAGGGGTGGGGGGATGGAGCGTGCGACCTCCGCAAAAATATGACGACGCTATCAGCAAACGAACATCCAGTGCGTATACTATGCACGGAATTATTTTACTTTACCAAAATTTTAGATGTCTATTCCATTTTTAGTTTCGTTTAGGGTAAGACTTTTTACGTAGTTATGTGTTTGGCAATATCACTTTCGTATGAAAAACATTAAAATGAACTGAATACTCCTATTTATACTATTAATAATTTATGATGACTTTGATTTTTTTGATATCAATGAATTAGTACACAAATTACACAATTGCCGATGTTACGTTTATACAATTTATTTAATACACATTAACATTTTATAGCAGTGTAAACTTTCTTGTTACCAAATTATATCATATAATATAAAATTGCCAAATGTGAAGATGATCAATTTTGGTTAAATGAAACTTCTTTATGATGATAAGCTTCGTGTGTGGTGTTTAATTTAAATAATAAGTTAACTTATAGTTGATGCAATTAGTTGTCAGAGTAGCTAATTTATATTTTATCTTGTTAGGTATTACCTATTGACGATGATCGTGGAAATTACGTATACAATCAAAATTGTTGTGTTAGTAAAAATATAGTAGTGAATTTTTCTTAATATTTATGCATAATGTATTTTATTACGCGTAATATGACGCTCGTATGAAATATATAAACGATACCCCGTGTGTTCAGTCACTATGTGTTCAACTTATACCATAAAAGTAAGTTAATTTGCATGCCGCACTTTTCTTGTGGGCAATTTGTCTTACGGTAGCATTATATATCATTTATATATGGCCTTATATAATTTATCTTGGGATTTACTATGTCCTCGATGCATATAATAATGTAGCCAATATTTGTATAAGTTAAGTGTAAAGATTTACGAAGGGTTTCAATAATTCTTCTGTCAATTTAGACATAATAATAATAAGCTTAGCATTAATTGACTTAATAAGTATTTATGATAAGCAATAATAATAAAAAAGTAGTTCTTTCTCAGTAGTAGATTTAAATTCACCGGGAACTTTTGAAACGTTTCATACTATGTATGATAGATATAATAACCGATAAAATACAGTTGAAATAGAATATTAAGATAATGACATTGCACTTAAACTTGTCGCTTATTTATCAAAGCCGCCCTGCGTAAGCATCACGTGTTATGAAATATACTTATATAATTCGTATATATATCTTTTAATCCCAGTCACCCGCCACTGTAACTCTTGTAACATTGCCGTTGATTTTACCATTATAATACAATAAAATTGTAATTTCATCATGATGTAATCGACAAATCGCTGGAGTTTCTGCCAATTGTTTTGAGATCCAAAGCATTTGAAGAATTAGAAAAAAATGTAATGTATTTTCTAACTTATTTATTGTTCATCTAAAAAGCTTATTCGGTGCAGGAATGATAAATACGCGACTCTCATAATTTGTTTCATGATTGTTAGTAAAGAATAGTAATTTCTGACTTGTGATATTTAACTACATTTCGCAGTGTGCCCTGCCAGTTGCAAATTTAAAAAGCCATTCTAAATCTGGTTGTTAAGACAAGTTATAAGATATGCAGTTTAAAATATCCTTAGAAAAGGCCACCTTATAGTGCACTTAGAGACAATTGTATCGTTTTTACATTGGTGACACCGAGTTCTAAACATTAAATATAAGTAGGTACGATAGAATAATTTAACTTGTACTTAGGATAAATATATGATCATACGCGGTTCTAAAGTGCACCGAATACCTATTAGAGAATATGTATATGGACTTAAACAAAGCTTCAAACAAGAATTTTCGCCTGATTTTTACACTTAGACATTTAAGGTACTGATTTTTAAATAAGAGACTGATAATTAGTCTGAAGTAAATTGTACTGAGTAAAGGAAAATGATTGTTTGAAGGCTTTCCGAGTGTTATAATAAGGAATGATTAATGTAAGGCTCAAAATTCATAATATTAAGGACATTTCGGATTAAGAAAGAAGCTTTGTCGCGTTAACGAACTAAAACAAGCGCGATTTTTTAATTGTGCATTTTTAGAGCGACAGCGTAACTTCTATTTAGAAAAGACAAATGTTTTGAGAACCTAAAAGGCCAATTTCTCTTTCACTAGATGTACATCTTATCTAGATGTGTAGAACAGCTGTTCGTTCTTAAAGTGCTACATTTTCAAACCATGGTAGATTTTTGGCATTACTGGACTAACAGTTTAGAAAAAATTGTTCAGACTTTTGGCATTGTCGGAAATCTAACGTCACGAGTTTCCAGATGTTTTTTGCCGCGTCTTAAAAGAAGTAGGACTTTTTTCCTCTGAACTTTAGTTTTACTTAAAATTTAGAAGAAAAAAGACACGCTGGTTCGCGAGTTGCGAATCATTAAACAAAACCATTACCTAAGTATAGTATATGTATTCATTTTTATAATTTTGATTTAACGTCAGCGAGTAATTGCGTTCGCTTTTGTTCAGTGCCATTATTGAAGTATTATGTTAATTTTTTTATCATTAGTAGCATTAAATGCATTTTATGAAATTTTCAAAATTATTTTAAGAGTCAAATATGTCTTATACTTAACTGACAACGAATCTCAAGGATACCTTAATGAATGGAAGGAATTGAATGTATGTCGGTTTCCATTAGCATGGTGGATTTTGCCAAGCAAGTCCGGGTAGCCTGTGTCGTCACTGTGGCGCGTCAGGCGCTTTACGATAATGTTTCAAACTCCGTCTACATCTGATACTGAAATATCCTATACCTTCCTTATGTTCTCTTGGGTTAGTACTAGTTTTGATTCGTTCGTTTTAAATTCATCCACAAACAGTTGCTCTTGTGTTGCTGGCGGTAAAATAGATATGGAAGCGAAATTTTCAGCGATCAAAACTTGTACTTAGCCCTCTGATTGATTTCGTCAAAGGAAATAAGAACATGTAAATCGATGTAATAAATAAGACTTATTTTATAATTCTGTAATTGCTTGTAAAGTTGAATCCTGTTGTAGATACTATTACATAAATATTGATCTTGGAAAGTTCGGCGACCAACCAGTTCGAAACTCAGAGGTCTTATAATACAATATTCTGTGAAACATCAAAGCTGTAAGCTGCTAAAGCATTATTTTAAATTCATTTTTATAATTTAGTTATGTTTTTAAAGTTTTTTGTTGCTCTTCTCGATTGTGGTAAGTTCAGAACTGCTCTCTGAAATATTTACAAATCATCTAATAAAATTAGCCATGACATGATGCATTCGGTTGATGTTTCACAACAAAAAATGTTTTAATATTAATAATAAAATTATATATTTGTTGTCTACCTTAGCATTCGTTCCATTTTTCAGCAATATTTTATAAAAATGTAAATTTTAATAGATGATTTGTAGATTGGTAAGCATACCTACACCTTGTCCACTATGAGTGGTGCAAAGATCTTATTGATTGCAGTTTTGTATATTGAGTCATCGAGATGTATTTTTTGATCGTAAAAACGATAATGTACTTTGTGAAAACTGCTAGGTGCTAGCAGTAAAATTGTGGTTTTGTGATAATTACAATAAAATTGAGAACTTATTGATAAAATAATTGAGCGTAATAGTAATTTTGTACGAGGTTTTATATTTAAAATAATCTGCAGAACAAGTCTTATTAATAATTCTGATCAATTTCCACAGTCATGAGTGTTTGTAGTTTTACTTAAAGTGTAAGGGTACAGTAAGTGACACGCAACATCGGTATTGCATTTAGTTGAATTATGGATTTTAGCAAGTTGTATTTAAGCCTCTTTGTGCTACTTTTGTAATGTCTACTTGGCGCTTGTGTTGTGTTAGTCTTAGTGTTAAATTGTATTCCTTTGTCTCACTTTTCTCGTTCGCGTTAGAACTGATTTTACGGATTACAACAGCCAATGAACCAGCGCGAAGTTAAAAATGAGACAAGAGGGATTTTCATAAGTAAGGTAATTTTAATGTAGTATTTTTGTATTTGCCTGTGTCGGCCGCGGCGGGCGCGGTCCGACCGCCCGTTGCGCCTGCGCAGGCGACTTGTGTTCAAGTATAACCGTATCTACCTCACTTGTAATGCATTGAAGACTGATTGGAATTAATGTAGCGGTGCTCTAATCACCGTAAAGAAGTCTGTTGTCTACTTCGACTATCTACTTAATATAACTTAAAGTATTAGCGTCTTTCTTCACTTGAAAATAGAATGTAAAGTCACTAAGAATGCTAAACGTTATCGACCAAGTCCCATGTATCCTATACTAATAGTAATGATATCCAGCTAGCAATAGTTTGACCAGAGTGGACAACAGCCTTTCTCTTTTCGTATGTTTAACTTAAATTAGATACATTTCTGTAATATTGTTAAACAAAGACTGAAACATATTTTATAAATGTTCCTAATTTTTTAGCATAATTTACTACCTACCATATTATAATTTTCACTAACTATTTTATTATTTCGGTAATAATTATGATTACTTTAATTACTTGTATTAATCTTATCAACGGTGTGACGCTATATAGTCATGCAATTTTTAAAATTTTGTAAGAACATTTAATAAAGTGATTGATAGAAATCGTCTTATTATTTTAGAATTCTTTTTAAATAGTCCCTTTGTAGCAAAAACAATAGTTAATAGTCAACATTAATAATTTGTCTTCTTACTTTGGAATGTGATAAGTCTTTCTAAAAGAATTATTTACTTAAAATGAACTGTTTTTATTGTTGATAACCTCCTTGGGCCAGCTTCAGATATTATAGCCGAAACCATGACCAAAGAGATTGATTTAGAATTGATGCCAAACTTCAATTGACAGATTTGCTTTAACTGATAAAACCAAAATTTAATTATAACTATCTTGTCATCTTATTTAATAAATACTTTAACAATGGGTCACCAAGCGAGCAATTTGTTTTCTGGTTCGGGAAGGTTCTTTGAATATCCCGTGAAAAGGAAACCCATTTGTTTCTATAGACAGGAAGACTTTACTGCCACAGGTATGTAAACGCATAATGTACATTATAATTACATACAAAGGGTATGAAGAGACGAGTACAATCTCAATTTCTAAAATGATCAACTTACTTTCTCACAGGAGCGCTGGCGACTATACTTGTAGATCATTGATAGTAGGTAATATTAACCTTATACGTAGTTTCCAGTCCTTGATGTAGTATTCTTATCTATGTGGTTTATACATATCATTGAGCACCTGCGGTACAAGATTCTTCAATCTTACTGCAGGGCTACTAAGTTAATGTGCGTGTTGTGATGTGGTTATAATTATTACTTAAGCTAGATCAATCTGGCTTACACGAATGAAGCACTTTAGTTTCATCTCTATTTTAGTTTATAAAAGATAAGCAATGGTTTCTGCCCACGACTTTAACCGCTGTCCAGGGAGAAAAGAAACATGATACAGCGTTTTCTAGCGGATTTATCTAACGGATGTGTTATGAAGTTTGGCAATCCGCTTAATCTTTTTGTGATCGATTAACAAAAAGCAGAACTGATATGTCTGTTAAGGAAAGGATAATTTAACTTTGTACCAAAGCTGGATTATATCACATACTTCAACAGTTAGTGTTTTGACTAGGTGAACCTCACAGAAAGACGTCGGACACAACCAAAGTCGCCATGACGGACTACGACAAACTTGTGGATTTGTTCTACAAGCGGCTTGCAGAGCAGCGCCAGTATAACCAAGTATGATGAATAACAGGTCTACGAGCTTAATTTAAAGTTACCTACAGAAGTAGGTACACGGCATTTGTCCGTAGTGAAAATAATCTATCATAGTTCTTGTTATATAAAATGAGTTCATCCCGCGTACTTCTTTGACCGTTTCCTTGGGTTTATTTACATAAACCATCCCAGCTAACAAAGTAAAAGAATCATAAGCCGTCTTGAGAATTTAGCAGATTATGAACAGCAATTTATTTTTAAATTTAAGAAGGAGAAAGATTTTTTACTCCGATACCTAGGGCAACTCTAGGAATGTTTAGGTATTGCCCATACAGGAAAGAACCACAGGACCAGACTAGGCCCAGGCTTCACCCAAGTATACAGTACTTTGGGCCAAGCTGGTAAGCCGGTCTTGGTCCAGTCTTAGTTAAACTCTGGAATGATAACACCGAGCCATGCTTGGTTACCAAGACTGGTCCGTGGTTCATCGCCGAGACTGGCCCACACTTAGTTACTAAGACTGGTCCGTGGTTCATCGGCGAGATTGGCCCACACTCGGTTACTAAGACTGGCCCGTGGTTCATCGCCAAAGCTTGTCCATGCTTGGTTGAAAAGACTGGCCCGCGTTTCATTTTCAAAGTAACAGTTGATAACAATTTGAACAATTTAACAAAGAAGTATTTGAATAATAATAATCATCATAATAACTATAATTATAAATTAACTAATTACATAAATAATTATGTCCATATATTAATGATATTAGATTCATTTATTATTCATACTGTTATGTAATCCTAATATCACATAAATCTTACATATTGAGATCGTTTTTTTTTTAATTGTATTAATTTTTATCGATTAAGTTTTAAAAGTAGGAAATGCAAACAAACAAGTGAATTAAATTGTGGTCACAGGATTAGATTTAATTAAAATAAAAAAGTAATTAAAGTATTTAGAAATTAATCAATCAGCTTGAACTTCTTTGAATCGCTGAGCTCTTCCGCCTTCTCTATCGATCGCACCAGAAAGTCTTCTGTATCCTTAAAACTTCTTTTCCCAATGCCCTTGGATTTCTTCCCACAACCACTATACTCTAATTGTACATTTTTTTTCATCACTTTTGACATTATTGCTGAGATGTCATCCTCGTATTTAGAGCAATATTATTAAAGTAATGATACTATCTAATTTTAGGACACAACAATTTGAGAGAAATGCTGAGATATAACACTGTACAAGAGATGAAATTTATGACGCTTAAGACCGAATGACTGACTTTAAGTGACTGCGCCGAATAAACAGTGACAAGTACAGACCTGTTACGTTTACCCATAACTTGGAATGAGAGAGAATTATGTCCCGGAAACTCAATAGATATTTAGCGCCACCGAAAAATTTGCGGATTAGCAGTCGAAACATTCAATTGTCTCACTATATATGTATATACTTATTGAGACAAGCCTGTGTTACCATTGATTGGCCACAGTTGCGTTCCCCAGTCTTGGACCAAGCCTGTGTTGCCATTGATTAGCCAAAGTTGCGTCCTCCGGTCGTGGACCAAGTCCGGGTCTCCATTGACTGGCCAAAATTAGGTTGACCCGTCTTGGGCCATGGTTAGGTAACAACAGGGCTGGCCAGGGCTGAGTAAACCAGTCGTGGTCCAAGGCTGGGTAACTATAGGAATGGCCAAGGCTGGGTTAACCAGTCTTGGCCCAAGCCTGGGTCACCATTGATTGGTTAACCAGGTCTTAGCCCAGGCAAGGCCCCGTTGTTAAACTCTGGGGAACCCTGTATGGGTGTCTGTATTAAGTTAACTCGCAAACGGGCATTGAACCAGGAAATCCGGGAAAAGAGGCGACACGGCTGTTGTCTTCATTATGTTTGTGACTACTTAATCCTTAGAAATAAATAAGCACACCACAAAAAAAAAACAAATAAATACAGAAATGGCTTCATTTCCTATTCCGACAACAATAACTTTAAGAACAGAAACAACTGAATACCTGCATGTTGTATGTAGGTTCTAGTATATCAACAATCTTATGGTGCCATGCTTTAACATATAAATTTAAAATGGTGAACCAGGAAATGAAAGATCAAGATCGGAGATGGAGTATGCAGAAGGTAGTGCTGAGGTTCCCCGGGTGGAACGAGGTGACCATAGCCAACCTACACAGTCTCTTCCTCTTGTTCGACAACCAATCCAACGGCATGCTCGGATTTGATGACTTGTTTGTATACCTAATACTTAGTAAAATATCTATTTGTGTGTACAAGTCCATATACTAACTGTCTACCTTGTCGTGTCGTCTGTGGCAACGTTAACTTCCGATACCGAAGCCTGCAGTATGGTTATTGTATGTCATTTAGCGCAAATTCAATTAAGATTGGCTCAATATATAATTAGGCTAATGCAATTACTATAATTTTTATTTGCATAGTACCCACCTTCCTACTTGTTCTTACATATTTCAATCATACCAGATTCTGTATATTCATACCTCTTAAGTAACCGTTGGTGAGTAGACCTTTGCTTCTTTCTCTGACTTGATTTAATATATAAAATATATTGATAGTGGTGCCGTGTTGGAGAGCTTGGGAGATGAGAGCACAATGGAAATGAGGAAGGAGAAGTTCCAGGAAGCCGACACCGACAATGATGGATGGATCACATACGACGAGTTCCTATCTGTAGGTGTCTACTTAATTTTAGAAGTTACTCCATCCTCTATTTATTTTATTACCGTCTTGGAACATTTCGCTAATAAGCCATTGTTACAGCAAATAATTATTCCCTCAATTAACCCGAGTCGGGTTTAATTATTTTTGCATTGTCCTACTAAATTCCATATGTATGTTATTCACACCTGATACCCAAAGCTATTTAATTTTAAAACCATCCTGGAACTGAGATACGATTTGTATGACTTATTTCACTAACATGAAATGAATATTACTAGTACTTATTAGGTATTATTTTAAAATTATTTTTGCAAGCACTTTGCTACAGCCTCGTAGTGCCAGTAACCCCAGTGGCCGACTAGGAAACATTAAACAAAGTTCGAAGTACATACATGACATGGCTATTGCGCCTCCTCCTAAAAAACCATCAAGATGGCAATTTATTACGACAATTACAATTTACACTAGCTCTTTGACGCGAGAACAATGCAGTATTACTTCTTAATCATATTAGGTTTATATTCTAGCTGGTGTACAACTTCAACCCTGCCGGCGATAATGGAGAGCTGACCGGACTAGCAGAGCTCTGCAACGATGTCGCCGACAACATACAATTTGTAAGCAATTTAACTGTTGGAGAACAGTTAGAATATGGCCTATTTTGATTGAAATAAAAGTATTTGTTTTATAATATTGCATTTATTTTACGACCTTGTAACCTGTACAACCTAAATTCTACTGAATTTAGTATTCTGTCATAAACTTATGACGTCATAGTCAAAACTTTAGCAGAAGCAGAAGGCAAAATGTACAACATTGCATTCAGTTTTCAGTGGGTTTTTAGGAAATTTTCCTCATTTGTTATAATAGTATGAGGTATGGTACGTTCTGATATCAGTTCGTTAAGAAGAATGATTTATCTGATGTTGTGTATCACTATCTGTCATTTGTATTATTGCTGGACTCGAACAATCTATGTCCTAAATTGTTATTTCCAATTGTCTTCATCAGTGAGTGAGTTGACGTCGCTGAGTTGCGCGAGGCTGGGGTCGCAGGCGATGCAGTGCGAGCCGACCTCCCGCCAGCACTCGGGACAGTACACGAAAGGACACTTAGGCAGCACGCACAGGTGCCACACTTCCTGTACATCTGACAAAACAACGGATCTATCTGAACTCAAGGCAATAAAAGAAGATGTCTTGCCTCTTGAGACAAAAACAATTTTTTACAAACCTAAAATACAAAAATGTATTAAAATAAAATTTACAATTTTAGTTGCAAATGCAAACGCGTTCCAGGCGTCTCTGTTAACGCAACCAGTATCCAGTATATCACAACGTAACCTCCGGTATTGCCAGTTTTGACCTATACTTATGTCGGGTCACCTTTAACTTCAGTTGTCTACTTAATCCATTAATTTTCATAGCACTCACTTTTACTTTTTCTATTAGGTTCAGTTTCACCGCAAATCAAACAGTTCATTCTGGCAGCTGGTAATATTTTAAGCCATCCCAGAACGTTAGGATATTTCATTCTGAAATTAAACATATACCGTTTTATACAGTTAGATTGTGAACAATATCTGATTGTAAAATATGGAAAATTGTGAACAGATTTAATGCGATAGTTTCGTATGTTAAGTAATTTGATCTCATATCATAAAAAAATACGGTTAAAGCAATAATATAACACGAATGATATCATCGTCTTGACACTTCCTTGGTTAGTGATTTTACCTCTTAAAAAGCAGAGTAATCATTACCTAAGACTAAGAAGATTTTCCCCGGTGAGGTAATGAGCTCGAACAGTCTGCACGGCTTTAGTACGTAACGTCTTTTCCATTTTCATTCTCTTTTTGAGAATATCGTTGTACAAATGTAGAATGCGACGTTTCTCGCGGGATGGGTAGAAGTGACTGCAAATAAGCCTAAAAAGTATTTAATTGTTAAAAAGTACTTGAAAATTCATAAAATGAATTTATTTAAAACGGGATGAAAACAAACGATCATGTAAGATTTGTTGAATTCCAGGTGAAATAATACAGATAAGTATAAAAATGCGTCAAAAATAATACAATTATTATATGTTCTCATTCTAAGTGAACCGTCTTATTCTTATACACATTGTATAATACACTTCTATTGGCCCACCTTGCATTTTCAGTTTCGTTTGGTCCTAGCTAAAAATGTATATTAGGTCGAGCAAAAAGTTTTTATGCAGTTTTGAACCTGGCACATTCATAATTTAATTCAATAGTCTTTTTGAATTTCGAACACAGAATTTAAAGAAACAAAAGACAATTGGGAGCCTGTTCGTTGATATCAAAAAATCGAATAAAAAGAAAACTCGATTTTATTGGTTTACTTGGATTTAATTCATGAAAGTGTGATTTTTCTCTTTGGTTTTGCAACAAACATCACTTATTCTTAACATTAAGGTGAGGTTCTATCAATAATCTATGGATACTACGCCTGAAGTCGCCACCCAAGCTGTGGCACTAATCCAGGCCGGACACAGCCATAGAAATGTGAGTGCTCAACTTAATTTAAATCGATCTGCGGTCCGAAATGTCTATAGGAGGTACCTAGAGACTGATGGCTTTGTTCGTCGCCAAGGAAGGCCACGATCTCGGGACACAACTGAAAGGCAGGATCGATTCATCGTGACGACCAGCTTGAGAAATCGTCACCTTACGTCCATTGAGATATAAAACCAACTTCGCGACTTCCACGGAGTATCTGTGAGCGCTCGAACTGTTCGGAGAAGGTTAAAAGAACGCGATATGGTACCACACAAGCCAGCTAATGGCCCATAACTAACGCGAGCCCACCGAACAGCGCGCCTTCATTTCGCGCGCACTCATTTAAATTGGACTCAGCAGCATTAGAGCCGTGTACTCTTTTCTGATGAGTCTAAAATTGCATTAAATGGCAATGATGGAAGGAAGAAGGTCTACCGACGAAAGCGAGAGCGGTGCACGGTGCTGTTTTGAAGAGAGGGTTGCTTATGGCGGTGGCTCATGGACTGTCTGGGGCGGTATATCCGTGACCGGCAAAACTCAACTTGAGGTTGTTACGGGACCACGGCTGCCAACATTAAATGCTGAAAGGTACATTCGTGAGTGCTTAGAACCCCACGTGATGCCATACGCCGACTATGTGGGCTCAAATTTCCTTTTTATGCATGATAATGCAAGAGCCCATACGGCCGGCATCGTCAGGAAATATCTTCGGGATGTGAACATTACAGTTATGGCTACTGGCCAGCCAGAAGCCCAAACATTAACCCGATTGAGTATATGTGGGACGAGCTAAAAAGATGTGTTAGGGCTCGTCAGCCAGTTGCCCAGACGATGCAGGAGCTGAAAACTGCCATAGAAGAGGAATGGGAGATGATCCCTCAAAATTTCATAGAGCGGTTGATAAACTCTATTAATCGTATGAGAGCTGTCGTAGATGCCCATGGAGGCAACACGCGTTATTAAATTAAACTTTTATTTGATAAAACATGTTTTTTATTCAAAAATCGACAGCCTTCATCAAGGCGCATACCCGACTTGTTAGGCGTAGCTCCATGTCGTGTGGTATTCTGAATTCAAATTTAAAACAATACGATCGAAAAAGATGGTAAAATGTATCAGGTTTAAAACTGCATCAATAGTTTTTGCTCAACCTAACAATCATATTTAGGTAGGGGCCATCGAAACCTAAACTCTTAGGTGGGTCAATAGATGTGTCCAGAAGTGTATCTGTTCTTATAAGAAAATAAAATATCTTAAAACCTAAAGATAATTAAACCAAACCTTCTTAATCGTATCGTGAAAGGGTTGACGATTAAGAGTATGAGTATCCAAAGGAAGCCACCGTATATTTTGTAGAAGAACAAGCTTGGCATCAGCCTTGCACTAGGAAGACACTTTCTGTCTGACATGTCATGTTTTACTGTCATGCGATTACTCAACCCTGTTAATATTGTACGCATCACGTTTGCAAGCAGACCGGTGCCTTCGACCTTGAAAAAAGTATATAATGTACTCCAACTCTTCAAATCCCTGTTTGTGGTCTCATAATAGCGGTACAGATTCGAAATTTGTCATGTATTAATTTCGTATGTTCATTAATATACCGATTGCTTTTGGCAAGTAACATTTGCCAAAGAGGAGGAATTAAAACCAGTGGACGAGTTTTCTACTTTGGTTTGCACATGTGACCGGCAAATCCTCTACCTAGAAGTAGTAAATGAGTCCTAAGATCCAGTTTATTTTCTTATAATGTGACCAACCTCAACATCAAACTCAAGCGGCTCAACATGCTCCTCTTCCTTGCCCGCGTACTGTTTTACAACGTCCAGGGCCTCGTAGAACAGTCTGTCCAACATCACGAACGTTGTTGCAGTCACCACGTCGAATGACAGCTTCAGTATTTGGTTTATCAGTTTTTGACGCACCTTGGACCCGTATTGGAATGACTGTACGTCTGTATATTTCGATCTTTCCATCTGTAAATATGTACATCCATGACTATAGTCATACAGTCCTAAGACAGTCAGTGGAATGTAACGGTGCCTCATTGCACAGCTGCATTATTCGTTTCAAACGATGCCACTGCCGATCCCCGTTAACAGGAGTTGCAATGGTGGGATGGAGTTGGAAGGTACCTTTGTCCTTAAATAAACCCTAAACCCCTTTAGGATTTAGATTAAGTTTTAGGGTAGGAGTTAAATAAATAGTAGGGACACATTTTATAGGTTACCTTTTTAAGAGGCAGCAAAGAGTATTTACACGAAGCCTTCCGCCTTCGATCGATTCTTTTAAAATATCCAGTGACATATAAGTTGTCGTAGTCAATTTCCGACAAATAAAGATCGTGGTAGGTGATCGCAGCGTTCACTATACGAAGGAACAGTAAGGCAACACACGTGTAAACTATCGTTATGACCGCGTAAACGATTTTAAGTTTCTCATTAAACGCTTCTTTCACTAGTCTGCCGGTTTCTTTTGCATCCTGTTACGTAAATTATTGTTATTCGTTGAGCTAAAGTATTTTCATGTTAAGACTGAGTTTTTAACGTGACTTACTTGATTATTTGGCAAGAAGTCATTAGATTTAGTACGGCGTTGTATATATACGACGCTAAAGTTATGCACAAATAGTTGTTTAGTTTTTATTAAACTCCAGTATCCTTCTCCGATTCCTGGATCCAGCTGTTTAAATGGCAATGTTAATTATTTAAAGGGTAGGTTACCTTATTAGGTTCGGTCGCCTATAGCGGCACACATTGTGTTATAGCGGCACACATTGTGTTATAGCGGCACACATTGTGTTTTAGCGGCACACATTGTGTTATAGCGGCGCACATTGTGTTATAGCGGCGCACATTGTGTTATAGCGGCGCACATTGTGTTATAGCGGCGCACATTGTGTTATAGCGGCGCACATTGTGTTATAGCGGCGCACATTGTGTTATAGCGGCGCACATTGTGTTATAGCGGCGCACATTGTGTTATAGCGGCGCACATTGTGTTATAGCGGCGCACATTGTGTTATAGCGGCGCACATTGTGTTATAGCGGCGCACATTGTGTTATAGCGGCGCACATTGTGTTATAGCGGCGCACATTGTGTTATAGCGGCGCACATTGTGTTATAGCGGCGCACATTGTGTTATAGCGGCGCACATTGTGTTATAGCGGCGCACATTGTGTTATAGCGGCGCACATTGTGTTATAGCGGCGCACATTGTGTTATAGCGGCGCACATTGTGTTATAGCGGCGCACATTGTGTTATAGCGGCGCACATTGTGTTATAGCGGCGCACATTGTGTTATAGCGGCGCACATTGTGTTATAGCGGCGCACATTGTGTATTCAACACAGGTTTGCTGAAGAGGTTTGTTAATAATATAAAGTAGTTACAGTTAAGGTTCATGTTGTTTATTTTTTAAATTATCAACAGTTTTTATTGCTATTAAGGATGTAGTGCAAGTAATAATCATTCCCAATTCTTACCATCTTTATAAAATTGCAAACATCACTTGAAAGACCATGTGAAACATTACAAAGATTCTTTGCGTCCACAGCCCAGCAAATGTATTTTGCGTACGTCCTAGGGCAGTGCGAGAGACATCTTTCGTAAGCGTTTGAGAAGACTTCAAGACAATTTAATACATCTTTCGATATATGCCCTCCACAACGATAAATAAGCTTTCTGACATAACCTTTTGTATAAATATCTGGGATAGAATCGTTTGTCGTTGTTCTGAAATTAAAATAAAATGTTCAGCTCTTTTCAGAACTTTTTAAAGTTACTTTTTCATAAACTTACTTTTAATGTTTAATGTTTTGTGGAAGAAAAATTTAACACAATACTCACTGAAAGAATGTATCAATGATTAGAGTTCGGTGCGAACGTCCAAACAAGTCATCTAGTAAGTTCATGAAAATACGTGGTTCATCCAATTCTTGTTCGCCTTCTATTTCACGTTCAATAGGTGATGTTATATCTAAAAATAGTCTAGACAAAACAATATTATGTGCACAATAATCAGCAGAATCATTTTTTGGTTTTGCCAAAATTTCACCTGGTAGCAGCTTGCAAATAAAAAAAAACAAAATAATATGTAAACCGGAGTTAAGTTCCTAATCATAGTTTTAAAAGCTTGCTGTTTTGACTGTTGCATACACTTACATATTAAACCGAATTCTACCCACCTGAAAGTATGATTGGCTCCATCTATATCTTTATTGACGCCGATAAACGCATTTCCAAGTGACATTCCGTCTGAGTTCGATCCCGTTTTAGTTAGATTGCTGTATAACTCAGTAGTACATGCATAGAGACGTACCACCTCTGTTGCATTGTATATCATATTTGATATTGGACCTGTATGACTAGCACTGATTAGAGAAAAGTTTAAAAATTGCCTATATTCGTTGAAAAGTCTATCTGTTCTTAAAAAAATAGAATAATATTTTTATTAGTTCTTATGATAAAAACAAAATTTTGAAAAACCAGTCAGAAGCTTGACGGACTCGCTCATTGAGGGTTTCGCACTCACTTGGGTATAACAAACTATGAAGGTAACATTTTTTATGTAATTAGTTTTGATGAATGGACAGAATGGACAAAAGAGTGATATTAGTGTCCCTTTTTAATATACCATAAAAACAGTTGCTTTAAAAACACAGATTAATTTAAATATAAACGAATGTCGACTCACCTGCAACAACGTAAGTGAGTATGATAGCTTTCAGCACACCCCGCCCCGGCTTCCCGCAGTATGACGGGATAGTTAACAAACTTATGCATCTTATTTGCACTGCTAACATGTTTAGTACCCCTGTAAAAGTCCTTTTAAGTTGTTCATTTAGAGTTGGGTACATATATTAAGTTTGAGCAGAAACGCAAAATAATCATGTTTCTTGTAATAAAGTCGGGTACCATTGGCACCCATTGGGTACGGAACCCTAAAATTATGGCAACATACTATTTACGGCAATTTTTTGTAAATATTTTTTCTAACCTTTCATAAAAATTCATATCTTACACAAAATTAATAAGTTTTAGAAGTAATTAAAATATACTTACCTAAAAATAAACTTAAAACTAACGATATATTGTGAACCAAATCATTGCGTAACGATATATCTTTTAACAAATAGTAATAATAAATTTGTCCAAGTAGGAAACCTAAGCCGAATGACATTATCTTGTTGCACATCATTCTAATAGTTTACTTGATGGACAATACATTTCCGATATTTCGTGACGAACTGTATAGTTGTTTATTAAATTTAAATAGACAAGACTGAAGTCAGATTGATAGAACGCAAGTCAACTTATTCATTCAAGTTTCAACCTTTGTTGTGCCATAGACAAGAAGTATTTTTATACGAAAATCAAAAAAGGGTGTTACCCTTCTTTGCGTCAGGGGTTGATAGTTATTGCCGTGGTATGTACTTAGTTACAAAAACTTAATCTAAAATAATGAAGTCCATATTTTTGATAATTATTTAGTATATTAGTCTTATAAAATTCAATACATCTCGTAAAAAGAACTAAAGACATTTTTGAGAATAGTTTAAAAATGAATTTAACATGGCATTTTAAATGCAATTTACATGAATAAATTAACAATTTTCAAGTCTCGATATTTTCCTTTTAAGAATATTACAAAACAGCCCCAACCAGTTGTGACTGAACTCAATAAATGCGACACTCAATGTAGGTATTTACAGAACACTGCTACGGATACTAAAAATTGTATACCCTGCCAAGTGTGATATTGTGCAAATTTTATGTAGTCTGGTATGGTTGGCGAGCATAGAGAAGAAGCGCGATATTCAGCCTTATGCGTACATAATAAGGTTGAGTTTACGCCTGCGCAGTGGGGGGGTCTTGCGGAGCGTCGTCCATGACCTCGGTCACCATGGGCTCGTCCTCTGTGGGCAGTTCCAGTATGCGGGGCCCGTATAGAAGCAAGTAGGCGCAGTGCCAGTCACCTGTTAAAAACAAAAATATTACTGTCGTTAACTGTCGTTTAAACTTAAATTGGGCTGTATGAGTTAAGGCCGTTTGAATTTTTCATAAAGTTTAAAAAGTAATATATAAAAACGGCTGCAAGATGACGCCACACCCACTTCATGTAGGCAGTCAATACACACTGCAGCCGGTAGTAGCCGCTGTGGTTGTATAGACAGTAATACCTCCGCCGCTGAGCTTGAGCACGTCGTCCTGGTCGACGGGCGCCACGGTGTCGTCGTCGCAGCGCAGCCAGCCGCCGCCGCGTCAGTACACACTGCAGCCGGTAGTAGCCGCTGTGGTTGTATAGACAGTAATACCTCCGCCGCTGAGCTTGAGCACGTCGTCCTGGTCGACGGGCGCCACGGTGTCGTCGTCGCAGCGCAGCCAGCCGCCGCCGCGTCAGTACACACTGCAGCCGGTAGTAGCCGCTGTGGTTGTATAGACAGTAATACCTCCGCCGCTGAGCTTGAGCACGTCGTCCTGGTCGACGGGCGCCACGGTGTCGTCGTCGCAGCGCAGCCAGCCGCCGCCGCGTCAGTACACACTGCAGCCGGTAGTAGCCGCTGTGGTTGTATAGACAGTAATACCTCCGCCGCTGAGCTTGAGCACGTCGTCCTGGTCGACGGGCGCCACGGTGTCGTCGTCGCAGCGCAGCCAGCCGCCGCCGCGTCAGTACACACTGCAGCCGGTAGTAGCCGCTGTGGTTGTATAGACAGTAATACCTCCGCCGCTGAGCTTGAGCACGTCGTCCTGGTCGACGGGCGCCACGGTGTCGTCGTCGCAGCGCAGCCAGCCCGCGCCGCGCCGCACCCACGCCACGTAGTGTCCGCACGATGAAGCTCGCCCGCGGTGCGTCAACACGGCTTGCAGCCGGTAGAAGCCGCTGTTGTTGCTACCAACGTCTGCCACAAACCGAGATACGTATTCACTAGGTTATATTACACTTATAAACAACAAAAAAGTGTAGTGTCTTTACTCCAATCGTGCAAAATCATGAACGCATATCGCCCACGTGTCTCGGCGAGCACGTGCACGCGACTGTTACACACCTATACCGCCGGCGCGGTGACCTAACAGCCGTATCCACATTATACAACTCACCGCACTTCTGACACGCGCGGCAGAGCACGATTTAAATGCATGCCAAAATCGCATCGTATTGTCCCGTTTGGATATAGCTAACTAGCTCTGGGACAAGCTGCCGACAACAACTCGCAAAGATTAGCTGGCGGCCCGGTGACAACCTTTGTAGGCATTACAATATCCGGCAAGTGCCAATTCCTTATGAAAGGAATGCAAATGACTCTGTTTATTAAACGATCTATATCTACAACACCGCCACTGTAAAAGATTTAGGTATATCTTTTGCTAATACTACATATGTAATATTTTTTCAAGAAATTGATATAAAAGACCTACGCCATCGCAGACTTTTTTCTAGATCTCTAAAAGTGAAAGAATTTTCACCATAATTACATTGTTTAGTTATAGATATCTCAAACGGATAAGGCAGCTCTTCCGATGAAAGATCCCAGACGGGTTGACTTTTACCGACCTCTTCAACTATCATCGTCATATCTCAACCAATTTACACAAAACCGTAACAAATTACACATCTAAACCTTCTCCAGAAATCCTATGTGGATAGATTAAAACCAGTTCAAAAACACGTGCAGTAGTTTTTGAGATCATCGCGAACAAACATCCAAACAGACAGACGCCTCGGGAGACTTTGTTTTATAATATGTATAGATATAGATACGACAGAAAATTTTAATGTCGGGTCTACACATCGCCAGATACACATACGTCTGCAGATGAATCAGCCAACATAAGCGCGGATAGACTTGCGATCTGTCCACACATTGGCAGACTCACTCAATCGCGCTGTAACCCTTTGATCCGTGTGCAAAAACCGCCAAGTATATATGTGGCAGAAGCATCGGCCGACAATATACGATACCTACCTCACACATGCAAAACCGCCCTCTAGATAACAGACTTAAGAAAGATAACATACCATTTTCAAACCAGTACGGCACAACCCTCTTATTCTTGCTATCCGTTTTACTGTCGCCGTGATTTTTGTTTTTTGATGTCAAGGAATTCTCCACGTTCGCATCGTCTATTTCCTGAAATCACAATTTATTGTTTAGTACATAATTAACAATATTTATTAGCAAAATCAATTAATGAAAAAAAGACAGCATCTACTAAAGTAAACTATAAACTAATCCTTCTTGAAAATTATACTTTGCCTAAGAATGTTGAAAAAGTGTGGTTGCCTTAAAAGATCACTTTGGCAAAATTTTATTAGCAACAATATGATGCAGATGTCATTGCAACTGTCAATGATCGATACTAATGAGGGGCAATCTTGCAATCTAAAAAAACTTGAGGAATTGTCTATGATCTGTCAATGAAATCACAATAGGAAAATCTTTTATAACAATAGCTTAAGCACTCATTTTAGGTCCCTTGTTTCCATAGGTATATAGTTTACCTTGAATTTGGCCCGCATTGGTGCGAGTCGCTCCTGCAGTTCCGGCGTGCACAGTTCAAACACGTCGAGATCGAGCGGGAACTTCACGTCCTTCAGGATCTTGGCGTTGATGGACTCCTTCTCCTTGAAGTAGAACCTCACGAACTGTACCGTCAGGTACGCTGGCAGACGGCTTATCTTACTCTAAAACCAATTACATTGATGACATTACATGCTAAAAAGATTGAAATCGGGTCATCCGCTCAGGAGCAACATCGTGACAGATACACATTAATTCAGTTGATCACAAAATCCTTTTGTGTGAGGAAGACAAGAAAAAAACTAGTTAAATACAAAGGTCAGTTTAAATGTAACTTACAGTTTTGTTGTAAATTGCGTCCCTCCCTAAAGTCTGCGATAATTTTGTAATTTGTTCTGTCATTTTCTGTAAAAAAAAGTTTAAAAATTAATCTAGGCTTTTTTATTATAGTTGACATATCGAGTATTATCTATGTCATGTATTTGGTACGTACAGATCTAAGCCCAGACTGCAGGTACTTGACGTCCTGTGAGATGAAGCAGGACAGCTGCAGGAAGGCCTCCTTGTTTTTGGTGGGAGGCTCCTCGGCTTCCGAGCACACCAACTCTACGTCCAGAGTGCCGCCGAAGTACTGGTCCACTATAGATGACCTGGTGGTAATCAAATAATGGTTGTTATCGCTGTGTCGTGGATAATATTTTCTTTTAAAATCGTTCGTCCAAGTGGGTAATCTAGGAAGCTGAAATTTGGCAGGAAGGCTGGTAATAGGAAGGAAACGTTAGCAAAGAATCAGAAAAAATTGGGGACAAGTACTGTAACTAACCTGTCGGCGGAGCTGGTGGCGGGCGCCGAGGGCAGGCGCTGCTGCAGCGCGCGCACGATCTCCGTCCAGCACTCGGAGGCGTCCTGCTGCGCCAGCGCGCCCTGCGGCCCGCGCGACGCGAACCGCGGCACGGCGGCGTGCAGCGCCCGCAGCAGCCGCGCCGCCGCCCCCGCGCATGCCCCCGCAGCTCCCCCGCCCTCCAGCGCCGCCACCGTGTCGCTCAGCGCGCCCGTCAGCTCGCCCAGCGTGCCGCCGCCGGACGCTGACACAATCAACCAACTGTTTTTACATTTAGATCATAACTAGCGACCCGCCCCAGTTTCTCACGGATAGTAGATAGAGCATATGAGCAACAGTCTGAGATAGCGACAATACAGCGGATAGCATTATAGGGAGCTCGGACAGTGGTGGCTACATTTAGAGTCCTGTCGTTGTTACGCTTTCGGGTAAGTGGAGACCCCTTGAATGTATTTTCTCACGCATAGTTTTTATTTACAAAAACTCATAAGATATTCATTTAAAGGCTATAATATTGTTTATGAAATGCATAAAGTAACTATTGTATTCAATTTGATCATCATGATTATACTGTATCTGTCTAAATAACTTTTGCATTTTTCATAACATGTATTAAATTTTTAGAAGAATAGGTTTAGGTAAGCTGTCATTAAGAGATAGCATATGCCTTTTAAAGAGAAACAATCCCCAATACATTGTTTTATTATATCTTAAAACTGATTAGATTTAGTTTTCAGTGAAAGCTCCCTGAAGGCTAGATTTTTTCTAATATCTTGAAAAATTATTTTCGTATTTAAATGAACACTAAGACAAATCAATATTAATCACAAATTTTGTACAGACTGAAACAATTTTTAATCCAAAACCATGCAAGCATTTGATCCCAATCCTGCCTGATGTTTTTCTAGCATCAAAGTCTAAAGTGGAATATGTACTACTAATTATACATACATTCACCCAGTTTATCAATTTAATACTTTCATAAAAGTTTCTAATCAAGCCTAATATGTTTTTATAAAACAGATTGATTACTTTTAAACTTACATTTATCATAATTTAACAGTGCATTCTTTAATTCTGGCACTGTTTTGAGACACTGCACCGTTGCATTCATATAACAAGTGTTGCCCAAGTTGATCAGACCCTCTGGAAGATCCATCTGCAACAACATTCATAGTCTGCATTCGAGAAATAACCCTATTGCTCATTTAAAATTGGTAAAATACTGTGTTGGTGAACCATACAATGCATACAGGCAAGACCAATGGAAATAATACTGATATATAGATATACTTCATTAAACATTAATATCTTTAACACTGTGTTTATAAAGCTCATAAAAACAGCATGTATTTAAAAAAAGGATAAGCCAGCAAAGAGATAACTTACAGCAGTAGCCAGCTCTGATTCATTCATATCTTCCACAAACCGTGTCTGTTCCACTGGTGCTGTAGGGACATCTTCCTCCTTGCTGCCCATCACCAAGACTAAGGCATTCTGAAACAATTACACAATGCTAAACTAAACTCTGTTTTATTGTTTTGTCTGATACGCAGACCCATTTTGCATGGAAAGGACCATGTCCAAACATTGCTCTAAAATATCTGTTTTTAAAATTTTGTTTTTTACTTAGTTTTGAATTTGTATTATGATAATTTTCATTAGCATGTAACTGCCGATAGAATCTTACTTCTCTAGCTGTTAGGGTACTCCACCAATATTTAGCTAACTATTAGAAAACTGACATACATTAGCCAGTTTAAAGTTGCCCCACACATCATCCCTCAAGGTGACTCCTTTGCAGACCACTTTCTGCCTCTCCGGCTGCACTCCGGTTAGTGCGAATATTTGCGCTTTGAAAAGCACTGGGTCATCATCTGTGTTCACCTCCACACCTGGATACATTTCCTTGCCCCATTTCACTTTCACTAAAACAAAGTTTTCTTTGTAGATGGATCCATAAGAATGGCGAAAACATAGTTCTTTAAAGGAATGCAAACGGCCGGCAAATATTAAAGAATGTTTGTCAAGGATAACATGACGAAGCAGTTTGTAAGATGTGTTAATGTATATACTTTAATAAACAGTTACTTTTACAATTTAGCTTAAATACAAGGTTCTTTGTAGGGACTTAATATCTTAAAGTTTGAAAATCTACTTTGTTTGCCTGCTACTGAATTCTACTCTAACCTCAAAGCAAAATATAAGTTTTTACTCGTAAAACACATAATTTTAATCTTACCCGAAAACTTTGGCATGATGATTTGATTTTAAAAAGTGTTTCTTTTCTGGAAATCAGATTTACAAATATAGTTCCGATAAGGCGATTAATTGAAAGTCACGACGAAATGCGAATCGCAAGCGAATCCGTTTATTTTGACAATTGTCTGACAACTGAATGACAAGCAACCATTGATTTTTTTATTCACTCCATTTGTCTTTGCATACAGCCAACTTAAACTTTTGTTTACAAACTTGAGAACATAAAACTTCTACTAACGTACCTACTATAAATGTAATAGAATCTCATGGCAAACAGGGAAATCAAAATTTGTATTCGTATACCGGGGAAATTACATTAAATAATCTTGATACTTTTTTTTCTTTAACGTTAAAAACCTATAAAATACGAGTAGATTTTTTTAAGAAAGCCGTTTAAACGTTAACTTTATTTTTATTTTCTACTAACATATCAAACATATCGTTTAATCGTACAAATCATAAAAAGAGAGGATAAGAAAAATAAAAATGTATTTAATCACTCTTTTAGTGTTTTAATGTTTATTTAGTCCTGCTTGGTGACATTGTTTTCGATTTTATTTTACATACTGACAACATATCTAGGGAAAGTTTCATCTATTTGATTTTATTTTTCCCTATTCTTCTCTTTTTACGCTCTCTCTCTCTTTCTCTTCTTTTTTTAAAAACGTAATTGCTTGATGCTCTCTCCTATCATTCACAGGGGAGTGATACTGAAAATACGATCAAAACAAATTATGTAAATTACCCTAAATAATAATTCAAAATAAAAATATCTAAAAAGATCATTCCATTTGACCTATCCATTATACAATGCACATTAAAATCAAATATTGAGATAAAAACACCCTTTTTTCACGTATTTTAATTAAAACAATATTTCTTGCTAGAAATCACAGTGGCTTCTATATTTTATCTAAAACACAAATTTACGAGTGGAAATCACCAAATTTCAGTAAAGGTTGATAAGTTTTTGTAGTTAATTAATTACCTAAACGTGAGGGAGGTTGCCAACATTAACTTACATTTTAGCAATTCACTAGGAAAAACAATCGCTGTACGTGTATATATCATTCATTACGAGTCTACAGGATAACTAAAAGCTATAAAAATGTGTCAGACAAAGGACTTCATTATGTTGTGCGTATTATAATTTCCATTTTCGCGAATTAGCATAGACCAAATTTCAGAATCTTAACAGCCACAACCTATTATACTCACTCTTACCTTTTCCTGAAACAATCGATGCTAAATCAAACCAAGATTGTTTTTGACAGCAAAGACGATGTTAAAATTCTAGGTAACATGGGCGGATCCCAGAGGGGGCAAAGGGGCTAAAGCGCAGCCGCCTCCGATAGCACAGAAGTTGGATAACTTCTTCGGGCTTTTAGACTTTACTTTGTGAAAACCCAACATTTGCGAAGACAAACCTACCAAAAGTGTCTTTTAAAAAATGCCCCCCCTTCTAAACGACTTCCTGGAACCCCCACTGCAAGGTAACTTATAGGTACCTATACTTTTGTTTTGTTTGTCGCGTGGAAATGTGACAGCCTATTAAAAAGAGTACTGAAACATAAACACTGAGCATTAAATAATTTAAAATAGTGTCACCCATCTTGACAAAGAAACAGGAAGTAAAATAATTACATTGTTTACACCCACCGCTCGATTTCAAATAAGCTTTCTCTCATGAACGCTTAGGTTCTGAAGTATCTCTATCGGTTAAAGTTTTCTGATGCGTATTCTGATGGAAAATTACAGCCATATCAATAAATTTTGGAAAAACATACCTATCTTTACAAATTAATTAATAACATATTTTTATAACCTTCTTATGAATGATCCTATGAGTTGCATTTGTTTTAAATTTTTTGCCTTAATTGAAGGCAACATCAATGATGTTAAAGAATATGCAGGAAAAGACGGGCTAGCATTAGGAATGGATAGGAAACTCTGGAAAGAGATGGAGCAGGCCTTCACCCGAAGAGGGATCATAGTAAAAATTATAATAATTTAAATTAAAAAACTTCTAAAAGTTGGTTATTACGGAAAAAAAGGCTTTTTTAATTTTTTTTTATTTACATCAACTGGGTGGTTAAAATAGGTAAATAAATCAATTTGTTTCAAATTAGTACGATTGGATATCAAGCATTTAAATTGGTACCTACCTACTTATCTCTAATTCATAAACTTCTTTAGCTTTATCTACTCCGTAGATTTAGCGTCGACGCCCACGGGCCACCGGCCACAACCACAAAACGCCGCCACCGGCATATTTCCTACAGTTTTCATACGTTTTAGTGTCACTGCACACAAACCACTCGTCATAGCCATGAGAAGCTAAAAGTGGCTACAGAGGTAGCTAAAGCGCGCGACAGCCACTTGCCGGTGGTCGACAATTGCGGTCGTTAGCTACTTTTTTAACCAATGCATGCAGTATCATAATGGACTCGGACGAAGAAGGTTTAATTGCGCTGCTTCTGATAAGAAAACGTCGTCGTAGAAGACAACACCGTAGTTATTGGATACATCCAATTTTAACAAATGTACATAAATGTAACGAGTATTTCGATAATCTTCTAAACCATCCAAAAAAGATTTTCAAGCATTTTCGTTTAAGTATATAGCTATAGCTACGTTTTGGGATCTAAATGTTCTATTATATGATGGATTAAAGCACCAAGACACCAAAACACGACATGCGTAAAAGCATCGCCCCTGCGGAAAGACTAGCTATCACATTAATGTAAGTAGAAATAATCACTAGCATAAAACTCCACAGATCACTAAAATAATCTATACTTAATTTATAATCACTACTTATAATTATAAATGCGTATTAAATTCTATGTCTGTTTGTCTGTTACGCTTAGGTGATTCACACACTGACCCGCATCACGCTGCATATTGCGTGGATGCGTGTTCTAACGTTCCTTGTTGAACTCGCGTGGATTCATTGTGTTGGACTGTGCGTGTTTTCTATACAAACGGAGGTACTTACAAGGAACGTTAGAACACTCATCCACGCAACATGCAGCGTGATGCGGGGCAGTGTGTGAATCGCCTTACACGCCTAAACCGCTGGCTTGTCTGATTTTAATAAAGGTTTTCTGATAGATAGTATACACCCATGGGGCACAATGAGGGCATTGTTTATTCTACTAGAGAATAGCTAGTTAACAAATAAAACACGTAGCTATTTGTATTTATTTATTCTGTGTTTATTATAATTTGGTATTAAATCAAAAATAATAATAAAATATATCATCACGGAACATGTCTTCGATAGCAAAAGGATTGTTAGAATTCGAGAGGTAGAATACTATGGATTAGGCTGAATTATAGGTGAAGACTGGGTAGATGTAAAAGCGTTTTGTGTAGAGTATGATATGTCAACCATAGACTTGTCGGAATAATATGAATGAGGTGGAGAGGAATGGGTAGATGTAGCAGCTTTTTGTGTAGAGTGTATGTTGGCATTTCTTGAAGAATAACCATACATTTTTGCCGAATAGGTTTAATAAATTTGAATACGTGTGTACTTTCTAATTAACTGTAATATTTCAGATTGAAAAACAAGTTTAATATTTTCGGCAATTTTTTTTACATGTGGAAGCAGCGACATCAGAAGTTGCATATCGGCTCTGAGAATTTCATTTTCTGATTTTTCAGCCCTTTTATATTAATGTTTCTGTTCATTTTCGGGCGAGGTGTTTCCGCATCATTAGTTTCACACTCGGACTCAACATCGCTAGGCGGTATCACTTCTTTTAAGCGATACAAGAAAGATAGTTGATTGAAATAAATGTATTGTTTACTGCTTGTTGCTGCCGAACCACTCGCGACGATCTTGTTTTTGTGTCTTTAAAACTGTCACGAAGACTCTTCTACTTCCTCTGTAATTTAGTAACAACAATAAAAATATTATATACTTCATTGTTTCAGATATTGTACAAGAAACATGTCAACTAATTTGGAACTACTTAAAAGCCGTTTGTTGCCAGCAGTTTAATTGCCAGCAGATTTCTTCAAAATACAAATTTTCCTACTTGTTTAGGCGCCATAAATGGCAAGCATATAATAATATTCATCCATTCGATACAGGCTCCTTGTATTTTTACTAATTTTTTTTTCAATAGTACTTCTAGCAACTTGCGACTTGAATTTACTTTTTACGTTCGTGGATGTTGGGGCATACGGCAAAGCATCCGGATCTACAATATTTAGAGAAAGTGAACTGTGTAATAAAATACACAGAAAGACATTAAATATCCCCTCACCACGACAGGTCAGAAATCGACAACCATTGAACTATACATTTGTTGGTGATGAAGCATATTGTCTCAGTGAAAATATGATAAGGCCTTATTCTGGAAAATATTTGGACTTATCCAAAAAAGATTTCAATTATAGGTTAAGCCGTGCCAGACGTTGCATTGAGTGTACTTTCGGCGTATTAGCAAACATTTGAATAATATTACATCGCCCATTAAACAGTTCATTTCTCAGAAGACATTGTGAAAGCATGCTGCATTTTGCATAACTTCATTCGCAAAAGGGATGGTTTCAATTTTCGTCACACTTTAAAAATAGTGGGACTCGAAAATATATAAAATACAGGCTGGCCAGTAACACGAGCTTCTACTGCAAGAGATACGTTAAAAGATTATTTCATGAACGAAGGAGCAATACCGTGGCAAGAAAATAGAATATAAATGTAAAATTTATTAAACTTACCTTCAATGTTCTTTTCTTTGGCAGTTTTTTCTCCGAAAAAATTTCTACAAACAAGTCACACATTTCTTCCCAGGCCTTCACTTTTTCTTCTAACTTTAACTAATTGAATCCCAAATCGCAGGACGGGATTGAATCTCTGATATAAATAATTATATATCCATATTTATTTAAATGAACAACAGACTACGTGCGTGCGTTGCCGTCGACTTTAACAGGTTTACTTAGGTAAGGGAGAGAGGGGTGGGAAATCGCGCGAGTGGCATGTGGCGCCGTTTTGTGTAGGCGTTTCGTGGCCGATGCGGGCCACAAGAAGCGAGCAGCGACGATTGTAGCGTGTGGCGGTCACCGGCGTCAACCGTGTTCGGCGAGTCCATATAAAATGTATGAAGTCTACAGGAAAAATGCCGGTGCCAGCGTTTTGTGGTTGTGGGCGGGAGCCCTAATAGTGTGAGGTTAAACTGTAAAATGTGAAGAATAAAATTCCCAACACAACATTTAGCTAAAACTAGTTGCAACTAGTCTCATTGCATAGTAAAATTTCTCCTTAGTTACTAGCCACCTGCTTAACAATGGTTGATAATGGATCAATAGGAGTCAGCTCTGTTCGAGTTGACGGGAGCACAGATGATGTTTTCTCGTGCGTCGATCACGCGGCGCACCTCTGCTCGACTCGAGCTCGTTCGATGAACTTTCCACTTGCGAAGCCTGCGCGCGCGCACTCGGCATCGTCTGCCTGTCAGTCTCCTCACAATACTCAACACAGGCTAACGCTTCACCTGTGTTCCGTAGGTTTTCATTCACAATCGCATCGTGAAGATTTTCTCACGTTACTCTTACCATTTCTAAACAGTGGGTGAATCAATCTTTTTTGTGAAATTAACGTTGTGTTTGACAAACGAGAACTTATTTGTATACATTCTGTGATATTTAAAGGCTTCGTTTATTGGAATGTTCGCCAATGTGCAAAGAACTTCGGCAGTCGGAGCTTCTGTAAGTTTTAACCTTTTATAGTTAAATATAGAATTCTAAATGGAAATAATATAGTCATTTTTAGTATCTCCATCTATACTAAGCAAGCACCTTTAGGGATCGTGTAAATTCATGAATGAATTGAAGTTGGAATCTTCGTGATCGGAGTGTATGATAAGATTGAAATGTATCTATATGACGACTTACATTTAAATTAAATAAGACATCTCGTGAGAAACTGTACCTACAATAGACTCTACCTATGAAACTACTGCCCTACCACAAAGACACAGACAATGCTAAATCACTTCGATACAAAAGTTATTTCCTAATAAATGTATTTAAATAAACAACAAAATATTGATAGTTCGAATTGGTATTTGCGTATGAATATTTATATCGATCGTATGATAAAGTTACAAATTAAGTTATAAACTTTCATAGACACTTCAATGTTAGGAAGATGAAGCAACACGATTTATCGATCCATGAACATCCACATACTTGAGTCGATCAAAGGTATAATGAATAGCACCTTGTGGGTGTAAAAGTACTTTTGAACTTACGTAGAATGTAAAAAGCTTCATTAGATGTGGTACTGTACATAGTGTAGTGTAGGTAGTACGTAGTGTTTGAAGGCCGGGGCCGGTGTTTTTGCGGCGCGGTGTGAGGAATTTATAATAGTAGAGCGAGGATCTATCTACCTGAGCCTGCGACGCTAATAGCCAACGTTCCCGCAACCACTCTAATGATAAACCTCCACCAGCTCGCATTATCGCTTATTTATGAAGAGAAACATTAAAACTGCTAACATTGTGGGAGATTGCACTAGATTGCACCTATCATAAAACACTGATAGAAACAAGCGCGCTCTTGCCGCGTACAAGAATGCCGGCTGCTATATGTGATTAAACTATCTGAAGATAAAGTAGGTAAGTATCTTGATTGCAACCGAACTATTATTACAAATTATTAAATTCAATCAAAAATAATCGACATAGGTATTTTTAACAGGAACAAATGTGAACAAGAAATCATGAATGCACCTGGCAATCAACATAATTACCTCAGTTCAGTTATTAAGGCGAGTTTCCTCAACTTACGAGTTTTTCGCAGAGTTTAAAAAACATTCATCATTGTAGAACAACCGATACTTTCTCACTCATTGACAAAAACTTTGCAAAATGTTCGTCACGTTTTTACTCTCTTCCATTCTTCTAGACATCAATCGAGTTAACGAAACAAAGTAGTTAAGAATGAATTGTTGGATGTATTATGCTGTTTTTGCATGCACTTCATTATCTATATCTGATTCTAGATGTAATTGTATCATCAATTCTACGCGGAAATGGTCGCGGGACAAAAAAGCTTGTCTAAATGATATTTTGGAAACCGAATATAGTATTACTACTTACTACTTACTTACATGCACTTTTATGATTAAGTGAAAAGTGTAATTTTTCATAAGAGAGAAATGAATTTCGTAACAGACTTACACTCGATGACATGGTGGTATTTTAATGATGCTTTGCTATGTCATTATAAAATAAGATGAAATAATACATATATACAATCCAAACACTAATAAAACAGTTGTACTAATAAATGAAGGCGTTGAATTTTATGGAATTTTTAAAGTATGAATATTATTAACTTTCAAGTCGTGTCGTAAAATTTGAACCACTTTGAAACGAGGTCGATTAAGATATCGAATATATTTTTATGACCGAATATTTGCCAAACAAGAATCTAGATTTTATTAAAATTAAGCAAATTAAATATTTCTTCGAAAGTGTTCTAGATTCTCTTATTTACAAATTATATTTAGACATATCACGGAAGCGGAAGGCATCTTTAAGAGTGTGAAAACACATTTAAAGAATCCACTGAATTACAGTAATACACTGAAAAGTATGTTTTGTTACAATCGTTTCAAGTTGTCTTATAAATAACGCTTCCTCGTAGAATATATGACGTGAGTATAAATTAAATAATATTTGGTAGCCGTGGGTCGACGTCCAAGCCGTTACGGTTCACGCTCCGGCGCAGACGCACCAACAACCAAAACTCACTTCTTTTCATATATCTTCATTATTCCCCCAAAAAGCTTTACAGTTATAAAACGATAAGACACAAAACAGACCACATAAAAGAAAACCTCAAACGTTTGGCGCAGTATTCTCTCGGAACGATAACGCTCAATATAAAAGACATCAACGAGTTAACGTGCACAACTTGATTTGAAATTTTTTAAATTTTGATGTGAAATAACTCTCGCAAAAAATTTATAAATATAAATTTAAATTAAATAATGGAATTTTATCAATTTATTGCAACAATACCTAATTAGAGTTCATATATTTCCTACTTTACAACCAATCTAAATTTATTTCAACTGTTAATCGTATACGGATTGTTCGTTTTTTAAGCTAATTAAATGCTTTACTCACCATTAATAAGTCCACACTCATGTTAACAAAATGAATTACTCACCTAACATTTTATGAGATTATTGTTCATATGAAATTGTAATACGAATTACAAGAATGGTGTCTCTAACATATTATAAGTCCCTTTATGTTTCTGTCAATAAAAAATACATTTTTCGGGGCACACCCGCCACTCTGTCCCACCACTTCAACTCCTGTTCACCAGGATCAACAGTGGCGTCCTTTGATCGAATAATCAACTAATAATGTAGCTGTGCAATGACGCACAGGCTGTGCCCGGACATCCTACCGGCTGTCTTGGGACCCGCAACGAACTTAATCAGAAGAAATAGGAGGTAGTAAGAAAGCGGTTTCAGACTTCCCTCCCAGCAAAGTGGAGACAGCAATCGAAATGGCCCAGAGGCCAAAAACTAAGAGGGGAGACAGTCAGGAGACGCCTGACCGTCTAAAACACAACGGAATGCCACTAACTAACTGGCGATTAATTAGATACTAACCTAAATCTAACACCAGTAATATTGGTGGCCAAACTTTTTAAAGGCACGGAAGTTTCCCTTCGTTTACACAAGATCTAGGTAACAAATAGGACTACATACAGAAACCTGAATCGAATTTAACATGATTGACCGTTTGTCATGCCAGAGGCTACACTCCCACAAGACGTGATGGGCAGTTTGTACAAATTCATGATCCGACGTTGAACATTCGCAGAGAGGTGACGGCACCAAGTTAAATGAATAAAGTTTGCCCTTAAAGTTACCATGCCCAGTCAGGAATTGAGGGACTCAATGATTGATATCGAGCCAAGCTTTATTTAACCTTTCACGCACTATAGGGAAAAATTTAAATAAATGCCGTCCTTAAGTCGAAGTATCCCATCTAGTTTGCCATTCGTCAATAAGTTTTTCGTGAACGTTTTCGTAACTATCAAATAATCTACTGGTTTTAGCTCTATCCTTCGGTTTAAGAAAATCTGAACTCATTCCATTCCGCGAATTATAATACATTGCCGCACGCCGTTGTATTTCTAAATCTACGGGTAGAACACCCGCAAGAATCGGAATAAATATACATCTAAATGTTTTTTTGATAAGTGTTTATATTTATAAATTTTGTTTTTGAATATATTTAAAACTAGCGGCCCGTCCGAGTTTCGCACGGGTAGATATAGGTATTTAACTTTTTTTTTAATATGCTATCGCCAATATTTATCAGGAATAACGTAGGATTATAAAAGAAAAGAATTTTTTAAATCGGTTCAGTAGTTTCTGAGCCTATTCAATTAAAAAAAAAACAAATCTTTCCTCTTCAAAATATTATATTATTATACATTATAGATGTATAAATATGAAGATAGGTGTATATATTTCGATTCCATTAGATTTTTCAAAAACGGTTACTATTTTGTATAGGGATAAAAAGATTTATTGATACTTTTTTACATATTAATCATGAAAGATTCATAAATTGGATAAAGCTATTTACTAGGTATCCAAAACGAACAATAAATACGAGGCATTCAATCTGACTGAATTCCATTAAAAAACAACTTAAAAATACAGTACAACGATACTCGAACCATTCTACACATCATGTCTGAAATTATTTAAATTAACAATTAGTACATAGATAATTACCTTAATTAATGCTGTTGGGAAAATGAATATGATCACATTAAAACCGGGCATTTAAACTGAATTTGAGCTGCTTATTAAACTGTCTGTGTTATATACCTACATATGAAAGAATGGGTGATTAATAAACCGTGTAATATGAGGTTAAACGCTTGCATAATATATTGTAGTCAAACTATTTCACGAGGACCGTTTGATTAAGGTTGTGTTAGTCACGTCAGGCGTGTACATACACATGTTTCAATGTGCGTAACCTCGAGTTCGCTCAGTAAAGGCGATACGCACACAAGAGAAATATACATTTATAGCTCTAATCACAACTATAGCCGAACTGTCTTCGTGAGATGAAATTTTCAACTGTTTGTTGGATGCCACTGACAGTTTTGTTGAGATTTTTGTAATAAATAGTTACATAAAGTTACGGAAACTGGTGTAAACGTAACGTCGATTATTGCCGAGGTCCGAGGTCGGGAAAGTGGATCGGGTCGACATAGAAGGTACTACTCATGTGAGAAGTCAACCTTCTTAATTATATAATGCTACTTCTAACAATAAGATGTTATTTGTACTTGAATAGGTACTTTGCGAGCAAAGCAACAGTAAGGTTTCACTTTAAGCCGAATTAGTATTTCCATTTAGACATTAAAAAGTTATGTTGATATTAAGTAGGTATACACAGTCAGGTCATAAGTATTGTCACACAGTAAAAACTTTTCTTTTAGAATGCTGGCCACAAAAAAGTTTATTGTATTCGAATTTCGAATTGTTCATGAAAATAAAAATGTATACTTTTTAGAATTTTACTCATTTTTAAATATGGAGTGGACGCTTAAAGAAGACCGTGTTCCAACCAAAAGATTCGTTTATCGTACCATCAAACGATACAATGAAGACTCTGGTGTAGATGACAGGTCAAGAAGTGGTCGCCCTCGGTCTGTTAGGACTCCAGCAGTGATAAAAGCTGTGAAGGCGCGAATTCAAAGAAATACCAAACGTAAGCAGAAACTGTTGGCCCTTCAGATGGGGTTAAGCAGAACCACGGTGAATAGGGTGTTAAATGAAGACTTAGGGCTTCGGGCATATCGAAGAAAAACAGGACATCGTTTGAATGCTCGTCTCATGGACCTGAGACTGAAGAGATGCCGCGCTTTGTTGAAGCGGTACGAAGGAAAAAAATATCGGGAAATTCTTTTTTCGGATGAAAATTTTTTTACCGTAGAAGAGAGCTACAACAAACTAAATACACAGTCAACACACAGTAGTGAAGAAGCGAGCAACCGTATTCTGCGTGTCCAACGAGGTCATTTTCCATCCTCGCTCATGGTATGGTTGGGAGTTTCTTATTGGGGCTTAACAGAGGTACATTTTTGTGAGAAAGGTGTAAAAACGAATGCAGTTGTGTATCAAAATACAGTCCTGACGAACCTTGTGGAACCTGTTTCTCATACCATGTTCAATAACAGGCACTGGGTATTCCAACAAGATTCGGCGCCAGCTCATAGAGCGAAGAGCACACAAGACTGGCTGGCGGCGCGTGAAATCTACTTCATCCGGCACGAAGACTGGCCCTCCTCCAGTCCAGATTTGAATCCGTTAGGTTACAAGATATGGCAACACTTGGAGGAAAAGGCGTGCTCAAAGCCTCATCACAATTTGGAGTCACTCAAGACATCCTTGATTAAGGCAGCCGCCGATATTGACATGGACCTCGTTCGTGCTACGATAGACGACTGGCCGCGCAGATTGAAGGCCTGTATTCAAAATCACGGAGGTCATTTTGAATAAACTTTAGTGTCATAAGAATCTATGTTTTGTTAAGTTCATTTTGGTATATAAATGGTTACATAATGAATAAACTTGTTTCAATTATTTTATATTAAACATGTGACAGAATTTATGACCTGACTAGGTATTTTAATGATTTTTGTTATTATTAAATATGAGCTTTATTCTTTTTATGGTTGTTAGGTTCTACCAAATTGACTAGAACACTTACATATCAAATTAAACTTGCAGAACCTTTGTGATTCGACCTGTAGGTTCAGTTAATATGAGATTTTCTTTATTACTCTAAATTTACTGAATATAAAACGTGCAAATGCAGCATAGAGCTGTGTTTAGCGCAAGACAGATGCACGCCGCCACCTGTCACCTGCTATATCTACTGTGCGTGGAAAGGAACGAGCAAATAAAACTAAAGAAAAAGGTTAAAGGAATAAAGGTTCCTACCTTGGCTTTAAATGCTTTCTGGTCTTGCTACTAAATGAATGTAAAAAGTCAAAAAGGATTCCACCTAAGGTAAAATCATGCAACCAAATGACGAGTTATGATGCTTTATATGAGTCAATCTCAGATAGGTATTATGACTTCGCAATCCTTTTTTTTAAGTAAAAATTTTTAAGCGAGTGAAACTAATTGGTAAGATCAATATTTTCTTCAGCAAGACCAAGTAATATAGAATTAATATTGAAGTTCAGTTTGTTTAAAGTGTAACGGTGGACCTAACTGTATTCTATTAGTGATGATATATATTTGTACAGAAATCAAAGTGCACCGTTTACAGACATTTCAAACTCAAACCACTAATTCTAAACCACACAAACTATTCCACTTAACAAGATTCTAACTGCGACTGCTAAATAACTTGAATTTCTAAGAACCTTTCAAGCAGTCGAAAGTAAAAAAACTATATAGATCTTTATGGGAATACTAAGGAATCTAAGCAAGTTTGTATGTAAGTTGGTTTGATATAGATTTTAATGTATATTGAATGCGGCATGGGCACGGGTGGGTGGCCGGCGCAAGGACGCACCATTCATAAAACTTGTTCCACTACGCAATTACCTTCTGTACTTGTCAACAGTCCCTAAACAACATCCTGCCTAGTCTAAAATAATTTTGAAGTGTGACAATCTTATCGAAACTTACTTTATGATTAGTATAAAAGTTGGTATGCATCTCGGAACATGAGATACATTTCTTTCGTGACATCGATATACTGACGATACGGGTGCATTCTGTGGAGATGAGTTAGCGGTATCCTCGGGTAGTGCCGGTTCACTTGTAGCCGTCCGTGGACCGGTAGAACAATGTCTCACTTGACAACAAGCCCGCAACAACGATCGATACCTATATCATACATACCGCAAATTTATATAGCCATACATATATGTGCTTCGTGTTCTCTAAAGATGATTTTTGATCCAAGACTTGTAGTAGAAAAGTAATAAGGGGTCAGGATTGTCTGTAGTTTTTCGAAAAATCCGATGGACGAAGTAAAAGGTATAATTACTAAAGTCCAGTACAAAAAGTCCAGAATATGACACAGGCTTTTGTTTTTAAGTATACATAATATGAAATAAGTGACTCATGAACATTGTTGAATTCCGTTCTTAAATATCCCTTGCTCTATTTAAAGTGATTTTCTATCGTACCTTCTTTAACATGAAATAATTATAGATAAATCTATTTTGAAGCGGTGCTTCGATATCAAACGTTTTATTAGTTTTTTCAGTATTTCCCATAGTGATTAAAGCATAGGTTAAATAATACTTAAAAACAAAAGGTTTCTCTACATTATCGAATTCATTATTTAATGTAATGCATTATTCTCATTTTGGGCACATTTTATTACCAATTAAGTTTAATAACATACATACTTCCAACAAATCCGCTAAGTCATTTAGGTTTCATTGAGATTCAATATTTCACAATTCCTTATTAAATGTTGTTCAACTAAATATCTACAGTCTATGTGCTATTTCACATCTACATTAAATAATTTATTAATGAACGGCTCAGCCGTTTTGTACCTAAGCCTTTATCCATAGCTCTAAGTGTCATTCCTTTCACATCTTCATTTGATATTGTAACACGAGAGTTGTAAGTGTGCTTACAATTGATAACTCTTCACGTTTCTACGAATGAAAGCCATCGTTACCAACATATAAGATAATTATGAAACGTTTTGTTTCTAAAGCTTGTAGGTTAACTCTTATATAAAGATTCAAAATTTTATTTAATAATTACTCAATGATAAAACTAAAACATGCGTACAATTTGATTTTGTGTGACTCTTTGGAAATAGAAGTAGGTAATAATTGTAAATAAACGAGAAATGATGAGAAAAAAGAGTCCTTTTCGGATTTGTTCACTATTGTGTACCGATCAATACCCAAACGTCGTGTGTTATGTAACGCGTTCGTTAACGTCCAATTCAATAAAAATAAACTACAACCGTTGCCGCCACGCTCATATTAATGAACTGATACAACCTTTGTTGTTCATTAAATTAAGCTGTCAATTCGTCAGAGTTATAAAATCGTTTTGATTTTATTTCCGGCCGAGGTTATTTAGTACCAACCTGACATTAAAATCTTTTTTACTTAACATTTCGCTGTACCGCTTACTCAAAGCAATCGAAAATGGTGTGAGAAAAAGACAGTAGTACCTTCGTAAGATAAACATTTGTGTGTAATGATGAGTTTCTTTGATATAATTCGACTTGTGAACCAGTGTTACGCAAAAGGTGTTAAGGTCAGTAAAAATGAGGTTGAATGCTCATCAAATTGTCGAACAATGAACAAAGACGAGAGTGAGACGCAGGAAGTAGGCGAGGACAAATTGTAGTATTGTCTTGTCGAGAATGTCGATCTGCTTGTAAACTTATCACGTTACACCACATAAACGATTACATACGCAAGTACGTACCTACGTTTCCTTGGTTACCTTACTACAATACCTATATTAAATCTTTGAGGAACATCAGTACGTCAACTTTAAGGTGCACATAAAATGCAATGTTCGAAGTTACGAACTCTCCATAAAACCTATTCTTAATTTAACCGCTCTCCTATACTCGTTAACGCAAAGTTACGTACAAAAATACCAAGTTAGCACAAGTGGGCGTATTAAAAAGGTAGTTTATTTGCTTCTGACATGGCAGTTGGTATTATAAGGTGGTAATGCGAGTAGGTAGGTACCGATGACTCCCACGCCTCGCACCGTCCCGGCCGGTCGTTACGCAAACACACAATGGACTAGCTATGCCTATTGCCTATGGGTTTCGATCGCCATAAAAATATAACGAACTAATACCTATAAAACTTACGAAGTACCTACCGCCGCCGTCAGCGACAAAAGTTAACCTTGGTCTTCTATCAGGTCAGCCGTAGTAGGTTACTTATCAGCAGCAAGCTCGTTTTCAATTGCGGGGTCGGCAACGCGCAAGTAACAACATTGCCGTTGCAGCCGTCTATTTAAAAACTGTGGTAGCAGTCTTTCATCTCGTCTAAATTATAAAAAAGACAAGACAACATTGCAAGACGCATTATTTCGTTTACCGGTCTTGGATGTAGTATTTTTCTTTGTAGTTTATACCAAATCGTTGCTTAGTTCCTGTGACACAAGTTCTTTCGATACTTACTGCAGGGCTAAGTCGATGAGTGTTTCGTGATGTGGTTTTTTATTATAAATATGTTCCTAAATTATTCACATTACATTCCTAAATTGACGAAGTAACACAGAAAAAGGCTATTAAATTTTAAAGAGTATTTACGCCCACTCTAGCTACCTACTTTAAACTTTAGAATATAAAAAGCTATTAGATAGGGTGATAACTTTCTAGTTTAATCTTACGATAAGCGAGATCGGTCGATGTTCCTTATTTCATGGTGAATTTATGAAGGTTAATGCAACGTTAAATTATTAGCCAATTAATAAAATTGAATAACTAGACGTAAACACTTGTATAAAGCGTAGGTGTGAGTTAGTTTGTAAAGTATTTATTATTTTCTCTAGAAATCCAACCGATCTACTCATATTTAAATATTATAAATTTAGTGTCAATATAATTGTTCCTGTTCGGCTTAACCACAAAAAATACTGGAAGCAATATTTCCTTTTATTTTCTTGAAAAAGACGAAAGTTAACCTCTTAATATGATTTCTGCGCATAAGCTTTTTATGCTGGTTACAATAATTCCTACTTTCTAAACCACATGATTCCTTAAAAGGAGCTGCTGTTTTCGGCGTTTTACGCTAAACTCATTAGTTTAAAAGTTTAAAACAATTACGATTATCTCAGTTGAAAGTTGAAGGGGAACTTTCTTGTCTCCATCCATGTTAGTAAAGTATGTGAAAGTTAGCCCGAGGCTGTCAAAACCGATGATGTTTCAACACTAGACTCGGCAATTACATGACAGACCGTTAGACATAAACTGAAGGTTATGGAAAATTTGCGCGCTGGGCTTTCTTATAATATATCACGTTCTCCGTGCGCCTTCCATACAAATTGCAAACTTTTATGTTAATGAAATTTTGATTTGAAATAAATGTTGATAATATAATTAAATAATATCTTGTCATGCCCCATTAAGAATAGTTAAAAGAAAACATAGTTTCGGAGTGTTTAATTGCGAAACGTCTCTAATATATTTATGGTAAGTACTTGGACAGTGCAATATACAAAGGTATGAAGTAGGAATATTATGATCAGTCAAACCTGTAGTGGTTTTGTAACCAGCTTTAAGTTTGAGAGTTACTGTACTGGCTGGCTACAGAGCGAAGTAGGTCACATGTGCCTCAGCTTTCCGCATAGGATATTGATGCAATGTCTCTGCAACGCACGCGACACTTCAATCGATATTCGTGCATGCAACAGCTAATCGAATTTAACACATCAGTAGGTAACCCCTATAGCAATCGGAATAAAGATTACATACCTGTAGCAAATTGACTGACTCCCTATACGTGTGAATTACTGATCGCTATCATAACGACGACCTACTTGCATTAATCCACGGGTTTCTAAATGACTACGTAAGCTTGAGAAATAGAGATTGAGATCTTCATTTTAAGTTAAAATCCCACCGACTCATGCTTGTATGTATACAATTTTATAATCATTGACGACAACCTATTAATTGAAAATTCTTCTTCTAATATTCCATAGTGGAAATATCGCATAAATAAATTTAGTTTTCATGTTTAATTTGTTGTGTTTGACATAATCGAAATACCAAACGTGTTAGTGAAGATTGTTCATCTGGTTGCATGACTGCGCGGAATTCTACGCCTGCGCCGGACTGTGCGGCGGCGGCGGGCGTGCGCGCAAGAGAAACGCGTTGAAAGTAAAATGATGACTGCCCGTAAATGAGATTCATCCTACCATCTATGTCTATGTAGAATAGGGTGAGCAGCAGCTCCAACTTATATAACTTTCAAAGTTTTCTTAAAGCACAATATAATTTCTACTTTTTTTTTTTTTTGTTTTCAGGACAGGAACATTTTGAAAATAAAAGAGAATCTAATCTAAACTCGAGAGCATTTTGAAAGCCAACTAATAAGATCCCTTTGATTTATATCTTAAATTATGAAAAACTATAAAAAAAACAAGATAAATTCAGAGCCGTGCAAGAATAGGTAACCCTAGCGAGGTAATTTGTCTACGTGAACCTAATGTTAGCTTATTGACCGTCCCATGATATTTATAAAGTGAATTCCCGTATAATATAAAATAACAAGATTCTAACGTATTTAAAAAAGCATCATGCAACTGAATTGAGACCTCCTTTTTGAAGTCGGCAATTTTTTTTTGAAAATAAGTTAAATTCCAAAGGTTCGTTACGAATAGGTTATATTTAAAATTAAAGTGAGTATTGTCACGTTCAAAATTAAAAATTCTATGATTTTACAATCTACAAAAGTTATGGAAAACAAGTTACAATTAAATACACGTGTACATTATCATGACTCTTTGAATTTTATTGAGAAAAGTCGCTTCATATTGTCGTTAAAAGATAACGAACACATTCACTTATAAAACAAAAAAGTTGACCCGCCTAATTTCATTTGAACACTGTCCATTCTTCCTCTATGTTTCGAAGTTTAAGATTTATGGATTAAATTTCAAAAAATACTTTCTTAGCTGTGAGCTGAAGTATCCTACCTACAAAATGCCTCATTTGATTTGAGCTTCTTAGATCAAGTTTAAAAAAATCGTGTTTAATAAAAGAATAAAGTCTCAAGACAACCGGTAGTATGTCCGGGCACGTAGCCTTTGCTTCATTGCACAGCTGCATTATTATTTTCAACAGACTGAAACAGTTGACCAGCGTTTGCAATGGTGGCATATATTGGCGGATTTACCTGCGAGAGGAGGACATATTTGGAACTAAATTGTTGGTTGTTTTGAATGAATTACTGTGTTAAATGAATATTTTAAAGAATACTTATAAGTTACACAGGTTTTTTAGGTTTAATTTACTAGATACAATCTCTCGCAAAAAAATAAATATATATAGACGCAAAAGTGGGATTTTAGAGTTTGTAGTTTCTGTTTTTTACAAAAGATTAAAAGTCGTGGAATTTATCTGACATCATAATTTTAATTTATGTTTAAAATTACATAGTTATAAGTTTTAACGACCTATTACAACTACACCACGTAATAACATGCTGCGTGTTTTAGTCGGATCCACATTAAATAATATTGAAAGAAGCTCAAAGAATTTTTTGATTCGTATCAATCTAGTTACCACAAGTAACGCCTCCCAATTACTCTGTACATTTGACCAATAAAAATCATCTGCTGAATTAACCTACACCTTTTATTAGACAAATAGGTATTCCGGAATCGAAGTGAGATAGTTTAGAAACTGGTTTTATATTTGCTCGGCGTCTTCATGAGCCAACGACCCGACAAATAATACTCCATCAAACTTGAAAGAAATTGGGCCTGACAAAACAACCAGCAGTGGCTGCCTTTCGAAAATTATTTTCGATAAATGCTTGTGAAAGTTACTGACCAAAAAACTTGTAATTGTGATTAATGCCTCAATTGTCCTTTCCTGCTTTCCTAATTTAAGTTTGTAGGTAGGCATTTAAGTTAGTAGGTGCTTAGTGTTTTTAAATCGAAAACACACAATTTATAGGTTCATAATTGATCTCTGATTTTATTAGTTTATGAAGGTATGTGAACTACGTGTTCGTAATAACACATTTTGTTCTTGTGTGAATAAATTAACTCAAATTAAAAGGACACTTAAAACTTAAAATATTAGAAAAATATTAAGGCAAACTGATAAAAATTGATTGAAAAGAGATTTTGGGCTTGAATAAAAGAAGTTCTATTTTATATCAACTAGTTTTGTGTGTTACTTAACTATTAACTTTGCAATTGGTATTATCTTAACAAACTTTCTATGAGCTTGAGATGTTAAGCATCAAAACATCATATATGGTCAGTTATCGAGACATCATAGATAATCAGTTCTGATTCTTATTTGTTCAATCAACATATCTTCAAATGTACCTACGTAGTTCATTTTAATTCGTTCTAAGTATACTATGGTATATAAGCATACTATTCTGCTAACGAGTTTATCAACGACCGGAACTGAGTATTTTTGAGTTGTTGCACGTTTATTATCATTTATTTCCTGTATTTAACATTCTGTGGTATAAAATAAAAGAATGTCCGGTTATAACAAAACATTCCTTTATTTCATTTTTTATTTTCTTTTTCTCTTTTATTAATTCAGGTTAAATAACTTATTTTTGACATTCATACACCAATTGATTGGTGAACATAATAGTCTAATTAATGCAACTCCATCTCCAAATGTATGTTTATGAATGAAGATGATTGGATTTGAAGTATTTGCACTTGGTTGCTTAACAACTTACAAAAAAGCCAGCTCAAAGTATGCCCGCGGCCAACCAAAACTGTTGTTGACATCTGTAAAACATTAACTAACAAGAACTTACCTTTGCGCTCTTCAGGTCCGAGTAGTTGCACCTGATGCTGTGTGAGGTGCAGCGTCAGATGCTCGGAGGATGCGTGAGGAGGAGTTGGAGGTGGCGCTGAAGGTGGTGATCGTCGGCGACGGCGGCGTCGGCAAGTCCTCCATGATCCAACGCTATTGCCGCGGGACCTTCACCAGAGACTATAAGAAGACTATCGGCGTTGACTTCCTTGAGAGGCAGATTGAGTGAGTGGTCAATATTATCACGTCACATGAGGCTGTGTTCCTGCTAAAAGGTATATATGACTAGATTGATTGACCTTGAAGAATGTCAGTTCAGACTGATGGTAAGATCATGAAGCCACGAATCTTTACCCATCTTTAGATACTCACTTTATAACCACATTCAAAAAAGGAATGTCACTTTTTTACGCTTTGACGTTGGTCCAAGACAGGTTGCAATGGTAAACAAGAGGAGCGGATGTATCGTTATTTTTCACGCATATTCCTCGATTCTAATGCATAGCTGTTTGGTTGCAGGATCGACGGCGAGGAGGTCCGGCTGATGCTGTGGGACACGGCGGGGCAGGAGGAGTTCGATGCCATCACCAAGGCGTACTACCGTGGCGCACACGCCTGCGTGCTCGCCTTCTCAACCACTGATAGAGACTCCTTCCTGGCGCTACACTCCTGGAAGCTCAAAGTACCTATCTACAATATTCTTTTTAATATTATTGTTAACTTGTAGTCCAGACCAAACCAATACGTTCAAGACTTTTTATTCATTTCGATTAGATCAGCTTCGCTAGAGGTAAAAATATCGAATAAAACTTTCTTTTTATTTTAACAGCTAACTAAGGAAAAACCATTTATAAGAACCTTCAATCTAGGTAGCTATAAACTTCAACCTCTTAGGTCAAAAGTAGTCGTTTGTTTATAAGTAGTACAGGTACATACATACTCTATTAGAAATGTAAATTATGGCATTATAGTTAAACTAGCACAACAAATATTTTATTAGAATAACTCATGCTATTGGCGATTAGTATAATAAAACCATTATTATTAAATACGGTTAATAAAGGCAAGAAGCCGGGTGTCTAACCATAAAAATACATATGTAAATCATATGGAAAGTATGTTGCTTTTATCTCAATTCAAATTAGATAAAGAAGGTCAAAATTTATCTTTTAGCTTGCCACCGGGCCATAATTAGTTATCTTCAATTCAACACGTCTAAATCCGTCACTCATCTTTTAGATAGCGTGTGCTCCAATTGTAATTGACATAATTAAATAATTATTTGTTATGTTTTCTAATAACAACACTGACATGTGTTTAAGAATCTTATACCGCTTCTACATTCTGCTTCTGTTAATACACAAAAATAACGTAGAAAGTTCTGGAAATGAAGACGAGTGCATCGATTACTATAAAACCGGTGAAAATTTCGATTTGAACGAACTAACTGGCGACCATTACGCCATTTATTCTTGGCCAGCGAGCCAGAGGAAACGGGAGAACTGCGACGTGATCAAGTTCAGGAAGCTTTCGGTTACTGAAGAAGAGGAATTGTGGGGTGGATGTGATCTAGCAACAGACCAGACTGTTGTGTTAGCTAACTATACCAATAGCGTAGGGAAGGCGACGGCGGTAGCTTATTTCGGGGATACAGAAGTAAAGCATTTGTATCGTTCGTGCGATCGCGTGTTCAAGTATTTAATGTTTCGCGTTGGCGCAGGATACGTGCTAGCCATCAACTGCTCAACCGGAGGCCGCGGGACGCTGTTTTCTAATAAACTGCCCACCTTGGTTGAACTAGAGAAAGTTGTAGAAGCTATAGAGCTAATGACAGGCCGAGAGGGCAGCCCCGACTGCAAATTAAACTGATATTCTATTAATAACGTCATTATTAATCACTTGCGCCGTAGTAAATTTGTATAAGTAGGTATTCTGCAAAACATTTTGGCGTTTTTGTTTGAATGAGTTCTCATTATGGTTTTTTTTCAGGTTGAGAATGAATGCGGAGAAATACCTACAATAATAGTTCAAAATAAAATAGATTTAATGGATCAATGCGTCGTCGGACCGTGAGTATCATTACAACTAATATTCCTAATATTCCTAAAGTAAGAAATGTTAAATACTTACCAAAACATAACAATATCCGTAAATTCATTACGCTTCCATAATAGATTGAAGTTTTATAATTTATGATATGAGTTCTTCACTATCTTCATTTTCTCTCGGGATCTACAGTAGACATCTTTGAACACTTCAAAACGGCAGATTCTATAACCTATGTTCGTGGTTCATTACCAAGTTAAGGGAATTCTATGTCCTGAAAAATTCTATATTGCATTACTGGCAGCTAAGCATGAGTATTTGGGTTCGAATCCTGGCAGTTGCGCAACGTTTACAGGATTCAAGGTTATATAATGCAGGGCTGAGTCATAGTATGCCTTTGAACTTCATATACCTTAGTGGAAGGGAACTCTGAAATCGGTTTCTTACTTCCTGTTATCTCTTCTGATCAAATTCGTTGCGGGTGCCAAGACAGGCGATAGGGTACAACCTGTTCTTTGTTGCTTGTACAGCATTATTCGTAGATTTTTGGATCAAAGAACGCCACTGTTAATGACGCCTGGTGAACAGTGGTGGGACCAGGTGGCGGCTGTAACCCGACCCGTGTGTGTACATTTGGTTTGTTGTTAGGGATGAGGCGGAGCTGGTGGCGCGCGCGCTGGGCTGCCGGCTGATGCGCGCGTCCGTGAAGGAGGACGTGAACGTCAGCGGCGTGTTCCGAGCGCTCGCCTCCCGCTGCCTCGCCGACCTGCGCCGCGACCTCGCCGCGCCCGACCCGCCCGCGCCCATGCCGCTCATAGGTACGACTACTCATGAGCTTTCAAATGTCCATCTGTTTGTCTGTTTATATCGACTAACCTCCAAAACGGCTAAACCGATTTTGAAGGGACTTTCAATGGCAAATAGCTGACGTTACAAAGAGTATGTCGAGGCTACATTTATCATAGAAAAATTATTAGGGTTCTTCTCAAAATGTTAAACCCATAAAAACGACAGCAAAATCCTGTCGAAGTAGGATAGTAATATCTGAAAACAGAACCCGTAAAGGACCACACTCGTGTCTATCCGTCAATGATATCTGGCCTGTACGTCCGTGTGTCATACCCAATGTGCTCTGAATACACTTGAAATATTAATTACGTTGCACATATTTCAGAGCAAATACAAATAGAGTCCGGAATCATCCAAATCAATCCAAAGCAGAGATTAATTTGCGACGACAAATTTTTATTTATATTGAAGCATAGTAAATGTATTACAGGTACGTTTACAAACCACAACAGCAATGGCACGATATTACTGCGGCCAGTCAAACACCGGCCGGGAGGAAAGAAGAAAAATGTACTCAAAAACGCATGCAGAATACTGTGATCGTCACATAGACTTCGTTAAAACTATTACTGGATGTGGAGTTGTTTTGGATTCTCAAGTGTCAAGTGTTAGGTCATAAAATAAATACTAAAAAGACGTTATTTACATAGTATATATACACAGTAAATAGTCATCACAAGTATCTCATGTGAAAGGGCGTCGCCAGCGTGGCCTAGGGAGGGCAGTTGACAAGCTTATGGCCTCAGGGGGTAGTTAGCACATGACTGATATAGTCAGAAGCAAATATGCAAAAAGATATTTGTAGTTCGAGTCTTTGATGGATGTTTGTAAGATGGTAGTACAATCTTTTTGCCACGCCCAACGTGTAAAGCTCCACAAACACTTTATTGTACTATTTTTATATCTAGGGGAGCAGTTTCCGCCCTCGGTGACGCCCATGTTCATGTGAGTCAATGTATACGAAAATTAAAATGAAATTTGTTTTGAGTTGTCGTTGGCAGTTGGATACATATTGTCATGATGTTAGTACATAATCATTTAGTACAAGTTAATGTCATTTGTAACTCTTGATAAATTCTCCTTTATTATAAGACTTAATTATGCATATTTGTACATATTGTAAAAACTGCAATGTGCGATGGAATTATAAATATTTGCTAGTTTTTAATCTCAAAAATAAGGCATTAGGACAATCCTTGTGACCATAGAATAGTTTAATCTAATTTTACTGTTACCCTGTAAGTAAAGGTCATTTTAGTCAAAATCAACTTTTGTAAATGATATACTTACATAATTATTTTGTAAAAATAAATTATTGCATCGTATCACTGTTGTTTTGCTTTCGTCAGAATTGTAGTGGGCCGAAGAAGTTCAAAATATACGAATAGAACAGAAGTTAGGATCCTCAATGTGAATTAAATAAAAAGACTTTCGTACAAAGCAGTAAGGTTCAAGTGGTAGAAAACCTTTCTCATATAAATCTCATTTTAAACTACAATCCTCTTCGTATTTTTGCATATGTAGGTACTACGAAAAGTTTTCAATGTCACCCGGACGGTTGAGATCTGTCTAATGATACCTCATTTATCGAAATCAGACTTGTAGTTTGGACGGTACGAGGGAACAATGCTACGAGTAAATTACATACATATGGTGCCAAAATCATAACCCTCGCCTTAGTCGGGGTAAAAAATTGGGCCCACCATACCTTCATAAAAACTGACCACGGTATACCAATTCACACAATGCCATAAAATGGTGCTAAACTTTAAACTGGTGAATATGCCTTTGGTAAGTATTCCAACATTCACATAAACAAACAACAACCAGGAACCAGGATTTGTTAAGAATCTACTAAGTGCCTACTCAACATATATATCTGAAATGTGACACTTAATAAAACAGTGGCTTTTTAGTTATGTGGTTTATTAAGTATTAATTTTAAAATAAAAGAGGTACATTACAGTATATCTAGTACAATAAAAGCCATAATGTTGGGCAGAGGTAATGTTTCATAGCTTCAAACTTGCATCATAACATTGTTGAACACAAACAATTTTCAGTGAGGCTGAAATATTTTCAAATTTATATGACAATATTGTTGTTATCTAATAACTCTTGTATCGAAACACCTCTCACGATTCTGTTCTCGACAAACAAACTTTTAATCCAGTGTACCGTGTCCTTCGCTGTGTCAATGAATGACCATTTCTACACAATATTAAAAATATATAAAAAAGTAATCTATTACATATCATTAAATCACATCATCAGGTTTTAAACCTCAAACTATCACACTTGTTACGATACATTTAATATTCCCATATAGCGAGATAGCGCTCTAAAAAGATGGAGGCTTTAGCTGCGTCTCCACTAGGGCCATGCAGACCTGTGAAAATGGTATAAGGACGTCTTGTAAGGGTCATGTCATATAGCCATGCAAAATGACGCCACATGGCCACAAGATACTTCTCTCCCTATCGTGAGAAAGAAAAAAAGAATCCTTTATGTCAAACCATGAGTCGCTTTCCTCCTTAGTGTTCCTTAGCCTTGCAGGCAATTGCCTTAAAAAAGGCGCAAGCTTAGTTGGAGCGGAGCTTAAATGCCATAAACAGCGCCAGTCTTGTCTACAGAACTTCAAACAATATGTTTACAAACTGACATGTAAAATCTATGTTTGGATTTTGTATAAAATTTTTGAAATCAAATTAGGAGAAATAACTTTAGTTATTTTAATATTAGCTTTGGATTATTCCTATCATTTCGATACATCCTCTCCGAAATATGTACTGTTAGAATAATAGACAAAACTCGGCGAACTCCTTCTTTTAACCCAATTATACAGACATACCTAAAATTATTTTTAAAAGTTATATCAAATAATTACCTACTAATTTGCAGGTGCTATGATTAATCATTCTGTGTATTAAAAAATCTTTTTTATTCATTACGTACGTATTTTAAAAACAAAAGCATAATCCATTCCAGAAACAAAAATAATAAATGAGGTAGAATTAACTGCTAGTTTTAGTAATCAAACTGATTGACATAATTAATGCAAATCTAAAATTAAACCATTTACATGTCCTTATGTTTTAATAAGATTATTATTTATTTAACATACGTTTTACAGAACTCAACTAAACTTTTCAGTTAGTACAAATTTCGATGCCCGTTATTATAAATTTGGACTTTATGTACAAAAATTTGCTCAATAATGGAATAGTTTTAATTAGATACTACTATAGACGTTAATTACTAGAGTTAGTAGCATTTACTACAGTTATCAAGTTAAATTAAGTAATTGTACTTTTTTAAGTACGGCTTGAGCGTTTCTGGGATACACAACTATGTAACATGAATGGGTATATAATTATATAGTCAGAATATATAATATAGACCTTATAACATTTTTATATGAAACATTTTGAATGTATAGAACTTTGCAAAACACATTTTGACGAATTAGGTGTTAAAAACCTTTTTCTATTATTTGATAATACATTTATTTAATCTAATAACTGTTATTACTGATATAGTAGTTAGTTGTAAGTACACATGAAATTTTAATCAATGATGTACATATTTGAAAGTGTAAAGGATATATCCAAGCATTGTCATTATTAAAAAATATCAAAATAAATATTTTTATGTATGAATGCACAGACAGATTGAAATGAGAAATGGTGTATCCACATTCCACTTACTATTCACTCCACATAATAGGACCAACAAATAGACAATTCCTCCACAAAAACTTTAGATTTTACCATGTACCTACTAAATGTAGATTTACTATACACTAAAGACCAGCAAATAAGCTTGTTCACATTTACTCAGTCATCACCCTTAATACTTATAGCGCCATTATTTTACCCAAATATGGAACTTAGTAATTATATAAAATTTGGTAACAGAAGAATATTAACATACATTCACTATGGAAGGTAAGTATGAATTTATCATCAAGTAGAATTACAGCTTGCAACATTTGCCAAAGCCTGAGACCAAAACGAAGTGGGAAGCTCCTGTATCGAGAAAGCCTAATTTTATAATTTCAAGTTTAACATCATTATAAATCTCAACTTTAGGTTGAAATAATAAAAAAAATCACAAATAAAATAGCCTCGTATTTATAAATCGATCTCAACTCTTGCAAGCTGTTAGAATTATTTTCGTTTATTGATAACTAGTAATTTTGACAACACCCAATTTTATATCAACTCGAGATTTCATTATCAATACGGCATAAAATCAGACTTCCGCAATGTAGGAGCTCAACCTGGCAGTAAATAAAGCTCAGTTTAGCGTGAGCTGTTGTATGATGTCCTCGACTCACGTGCACGTAGTGACGTTGAGCTTGGCGAAGTAGTCGAGGAGGCCCTGGAGGCGTTTCTTAACTCGTTTCTGGTCATCGAGCGTGCAGCCGAGGATGGCGGTCTCGAAGTTCTTGTCGGTGCCGGAGCTGGGGTCCGGCTGCGACGTGCACGCGTTCATGTACGTCTGGCAGCGAGCGTGCGCGGATACACCCTCGTCGTGAACAGACATCACCAGTTGGTCTATGTACATGTTCACCTGGAATATTTAAGTTTTCTTATTTAAACTTCATATTAATGTTAAAATGTTTTTATAATATATTTGTACAATTTGACTGTCGAGGAAGACGTCATTCGCATGCAAGCTATGTAATAAACTATGATTTAATAATACTTGGAATTGAATTAATATGACAAATAGATTCTGCAAGCAACTTTGTTCATATTGACTAGAGATAAATGAAACATGATTTAGTATCTTCTCTCCTATCTTTAGCTCCTATATCCTTATACTTTACCAGAATAAAAAGTATACCATACTTTATTAGGTTAATAAACTTTGTGACAAATTTTATCTAAATCTGTTCATCTTTTTTGCTTGATTGAGTAACAAACATCCACAAACTATCACATTTATACTTTTAGTAGGATACCTTTCTGATCTGTTTATTCCATTCTTAACCATTCAGTAAGAAATAACCATTTCTCACTCACCTGATGTAAAGCCTCCTCTTGTTGTGAGTCCCTATCAGTGCGAACGGCCACCTCCACTGTCATAGCGCGCGACAGAATGCGGTCTGCGTACCGAGTTATGTCGTCCCTATCACCTACACACAGAGTACTTTTTAAAATAACAGATTTTAACATTTGGCAAAAACATTGTAGATTATGATAAATGATAAGTGCTATGTATCATATTTGTAAGCTCATGATATGAATGACATATACATTATTGTAGATCCTTTCAAATAAATAAGATAATATACAAAATTATTAATAATTATTCTGTTGTGTTAATTGTTACAAAGCCAATGGCACAGACAAAAGAATTAAATTGTTTCACTTATAACTAGAGCTATAAGTCCAATACTATAATACTAGGTCCAATTATAAGATTACAATTTATCATAAATTAAATTAAATTAGTGCCACAATATTTATTTTCAGGTTTTGAAGTTAAATTTGTAGGTATATTGTTTAATTAATAAGGTCAAATGTAAAATTAAACCAAGTCTACATGCAATGATGATTGAATTGGAAATAGAAATGTAATTAACATTCTAATCATGTCTCTGATGCAAAGGCATCCATTGTTTGATGTTTTAAGAGGCATAAAATCATAATTAAAACTATTACTAGTGAATGTACATTAAAATTTTAGTAAGACTTTCAGTGTTTATAAAATGTTATTATTTTATGGTGTTTTTAAAGTATTAATAAAAATATTACAGTTTTGTCTTGTAAATTACAAGATATCAACAAATAAAAATATCAAACAATGTAAAACCAATTTAATGTGTGACTCAATGAAATTTAAGGAAAAAAATATGCATGTATAATTGTTAACAATATTGTTGATAACCAATCAGGCTGAAATTGAACAAGTCATGCAAAATGGCCAGAAACAAAAATATTTAAAGGTCAATATCATTCAATATATTTTTTAAATGTTAGTGAAAATAAAATACCATAAAGCATATATTCTGCTACATCAGGATAAATATTGGTCTCATATTCTCTTGGATGTTCCTAAAGGAATATTTGTCTTGGTTTATAAGGTTAGAGTAAGCATTGCATGCTTTAACTCAAAAGAAAAAAATAAACAAATACTTACAATCAGTGATATCAGTGAGGAGATCGGAATGCTTGACACTGTCCAGTGTGGACAGCAGAGAGTCTTTCTCCTCCTCTATCCTAACGGTGTCGCGGCGCAGTCTTTCCACCCTCATCTCCACCTGGTCCAGCACCGCTATCAACCTGCCAATATCCTCCATACTCAAAACAAACTCCTAATATTTTCGATACTAACTAAAATACAAAATTCCCACACTCGGTAGTCACTCTTTAACGTGTTACAATAAACTAAAAAAAACTGGTAAATTCGCGTGTCGTGACTGTGTGGGCGGCGACATAGGTAATCAACTTTTTTAACTGTGCCGCTCGTACGGCGACTACCATTTTTGGTTTCCAAACTGCGTAGAACAAAATACGTGTAATCCTGCGTAATGAATGTGATGTCTGTTCTAATGTAAATAACGTAGAAAGGTAAGTAACCTGTCTTTAGGCGCCTGCTGCCCCAACGCCGACGTCTCGTCTATGAGCGGCAATCTAGACGATCCCTCGCCCGAGTACGACCACTCTGTCGAGAACTGATCCACCTCCATCGTCTGGAACTCGTTCGCTTTCTGGAGAGCCAGGGTCGCACGAACAATTTATCTAGATTCGAATCACAGAAAGCGAGTTAAATTTTACAGCTTTCAATTTTCCTTAATGTCAAACAATTGTAAATGAAGTTTCTCGACAAATGTCATGTTGTCTTGCTTGTTTGTCAAATTTTCAATGTCAATTTTTCAAATCAAGTAAATAAATGGAAAAACTAAACGAAAATAGCGAAACGCTCTCAACTAGATTTTGTAACATCAAGATAGGCTTTGGGTTCATCGCTCATCAACGTGAACTACATCTAATAAATAAATTGAACAAATGTTAAATATTATGGATGGAATCTACTAAGCGTCCAAAACCCTTTCCTTACATTAAATTCTTAAATAGAAACTGCAGAGGGCAACATTCCTAATGGACTCAGGATTAACTTCTGTTACAATCCCACACATCCACACCAAAACAGATGCGTCCACACGTAAACAATTTGGTCTCAATCTAGTCCTCTGATATGTACTATATGGGTACTAGGCTATGGAAACATAGTTTATGAAAGGAATGGTTGAGAAGGGCGATGGCAGAAATCCACGTTATGCTCGTGATCGGGTGCTGTTTGTGTGGACTGGCTCACTTGGTCACAATATTTTATTATGATGATTTTCGATCGCATTGTTCTGTAGATTAAATTCGATGCATCCCCTATGTTTCATGCAATTAAATAAAATGTATTTAAAAATAGCCTAAGTAGACTTATCAGTAATTATTAAAAATATTACATATTGTAATTTGCTTTAGATAAAGGTATTCATAGTAGCTTTAAATTGTATGAAATAGAAAACTTAAATGTTCCAAATTGTAATAAAAACTTTAGCAATTTTTTTTAAAGCAACTACGGAGGTTCCTCGCCGGCTTCTTCCCCCTAGATGGCATTCCGAACCGGTGGTAGATAACAAAAAATGACGATTTGAAAGCACTTATTTTAAGTCTATTTAAATAAAAAAGATTTTGAATTTGACATGGATTTCAACTCGGGATATCATAAACTCATAGATAGTATACAGGGTGATCGATCCAAATGGGTCAGTATGGAGCCATAAGAAACTATGAGAAATTTGTTCGTAGGACTCATTACGTGGATTTTAGATTTAGTTCATGAAATTCATTCATTTATTTACTCTGATATATATCTGGGAATCGAACCCTGACAAAATCTTTGTAACCCCTGTTATAAATTCGTTTTAAATTATAAAGTTTATTCGTTTTTATTGTTGATGGTATGAATCATACGTCAAATGGTTTTTGTAATGGACAAATTGTTTAAATAATTGAAAGATAACTCAAAATAAGATAATAATTTTATTATAGTAAATGTTCAACATGGTAGCTATATTCCGAGATACAAATATGGATTCTCTTGGTTAATTAATGCAATATTACGTGTAGTATTTTTGTGGGGTGTATTTGTGTTAACATATTTTCTAAGGCTGATGTTAAATCTTTTACAGCGTCGTAATTTGATTTATTAATATCATCTTTGACATAACCCTATAAGAAATAATCAAGTGGCGTGATGTCAGGCGATCTCGAGGGCCATTTGAAGGAGCTGGCTGTAGCAATCCAGTATTGTTGAAAATGGTCAATATCTTATTTTTTAGATTTTCTTTTATTATTTAAATACGATTACAATAAAAAGGTGTTCCTTGTGACATGATTTACACCATCAACAATAACAATGAATGAAAAATGAAAATGAAAAAATATTTATTTGCACCAAAAACATGTTACATAAACAGCATTATGTCTTTTGGTCCCCTCACTAGGCAAGCCTGTATCGAGAGAACCTGTTACCAAGTTAAACAATATTATTCATACATTCCTTTCGGCAAACATTAATAATTTACATGATACATGATAGTAGTTTTGCAAAAAATAAATAATAATAATAAATATAATTAATTCCATGCTTCAGGCAAAAACATAAATAAAATAAAATTCATCAGGTCGATTCTAATTAGGTACTGTACATAGTTCTATGAGTAGATAGCTAAGAGATTCTCGGTTTTCATATAGGCTAAGGTAACTAGCCATTTGTAAATAATGGTTTTTACTTCGTGAAGGGGTTTATTTTTTAAATTGCAGTGTTTTGCTACTCTGTTGTGAATGTATAATTTTTATATGGTCCAATCCGCATAGCAAATTTTGTATTGACTTCGGGTGTTGGAAGATGGTATACTATTACTAATCTACGTTTACTTGCAGAATTTATAAAAGGTTTAAAGAGATTTAGTCCGGGTTCGATTCCCAGTATTGTATTAAATATAAAATGTGTATACCAATTTAATATAAACTAAAATCGGATTGATCACCCTGTACATTAAATAAGACACACTATTTTATTTCTGTACAATATTTTATTACATCATATATAATTAGACAAACAGTTTTTTTAACTGCTTTCTGTATTTTACATTTGCGTTAAATTAAGTAGCTTAAGTAACATTACTTTACTAATTAATGGAATGTGTAAATTATATAAGTGGCTGTTTAAAACCATGTCTGTGGGACGGATTTTTTCTAATTTGCACATTTTTTCATTCAATTCTATACAAAAATAAAAAAGCTCACATTAATATATGCAAGTTTAGAGGTATCTATTATCAGAAAAACGCTTAGATTTATAAAATTTAAAATAAATCATAGTAGTAATTCAGGTTCTAGTCAAATAAGTTTAATAAGATAATTTTAAATTTATTGAATTTTTATGAAACTAACTTTTTCCATATGTCATATTTCCGTAATATCACTACTCAACTGCAGATATAGCAGTTAATCTATGAGTGTTCAAATAGTTGTACAGTAGAATCAGCATCCTAACAATTTTTACGAGGTTTTAGAAATTTTTACGCAATCCTAAAATGTAGTCTAACTATAGTATATCTAACCATCAATCTATGGTACTTATTTTTGCATTTTCACTTCCATATAGAGCATGACATTAGCCTTATATAAAGCATTACATTAAATACTTATATAATAAAATGTTATTAATCATGATATCGACCAAAAAAAATATCAGAATTAAGTAATTTAAGAATTTATAATTATAATCTATCATGAAAATGAATTACATTTTAGGCCTCAGCAATGCGATTAATATTGTTTTAATTTCAATCATGAATCAACTTATACATAAAGTTCAATATATTATATTTCTATTACATTTTGAAGTATACAATGTTTAACATATTTATATTTGGAAGAAATACTTTATGGATCACAATGTCACAAAAGGGAATTTTCTAAGCAACACAATCTCCTTTGTGACAATAGTTTGGAAACTCAAAATAAATCAGCACGCAGCTAATTTATAATTATTCCTATTTAGCTATCAAAATCAAGACCACGTACCGTTTAACAATTACATTGTCAGTGATACAATAAAAACAAATATTAATCTTAAACTTATGTATCCGTCTATATGGGCCTGTCAATTAGATTCCATCTTAAATTAGGATACAATGTTATAAATTTTGACAGTAAATTTCGTAATAAAGATTTTAAACATTATACACACATGAGGAGACAAGAAATGAGCGACATGAAACTTAGTTTGTTACGCTCCGTTTTTGTCGCTACCAATTCTTTTTATCCGCTCTGCGGTTTGCGGTGTTAGAGTAAGTACGAAAAGATTTGGCGGGCAGCGTCTTGATACGTTTTCGATTGGCTCCTTGAGCCTCAATGTGAACTGACCCTTATCAATTTATAAATAACAAGAATCTTCTAGTGAAAATCAGAAATAATTCTGTGGACAACGTAAATTAAATATGATTTTGATATTGAGTATGAGAAAACTATTTGCAAATACGATAATCTCTAAGTTATATCTTTTTACATAATTTTATATTTATTTAGCCGCCAGTTAGGCTACCTCAAGCCACAAAAAAACTTGCTGCTGACATAATGTACCCACTATCATTTAAACAAAAATGTTGTAGCATTTTTGTTTAGTTCTGTATGAAGATTAATCAGAAATTATCTAGTTCTATTGTCGATAAACCTTTTTTTCTTCCTGTATTTTTAATAACTTGCTTTCAAAATAGCCGAACACAACAGGCTAGTTCAGACATTCTTCTTTCTCAAAGTCTTTTTGCTTATGGTTGTTTGCATACTGAAACAATGACTGCCTTACAAAAGTAACCACAACTTTAACCAGACTCACAGAAAGTAAAATCAAATATATTTTCAAATAAATTAAATATTGACCTGAGTATAAACCAGTAGTAAGGTTTAGTTGCATAAAGTATTGATATGGTGTTACTATATAATTATTTTCCATTCCATTCGCTGATCTTTCCATTTTCAAAAGCAAGGTTTTTCCTCGGCAAGGGAACGAGCGATCCTCTCTTTACAATGCCCATGTCTTCGCCTGGATAATACTAAAAAAAATGAGAATCATCTGTAATTAATTGAACAGATTTTAGCCTCTCCTATTGTTATTGTACTGCTATCAAGTTTAGTGGTATATGTATATGAAAATAAAATAATAGCTTCCTATTTATTTTCAAATTATACTTGGTTATAACTTAGATAATTCGTCAAATTTTATACATGTGCAATACATACATATATTACTTTTACGGCACTAACCTGGCACTGCGAAACAAACTTCAACAGCTCCGAACATAAATATTCATTATCCTCTTTGACTTTGTCTAATCTGTAACAAGACAACAACATAATTGTTAAACTTCTAACTTCAAATCACTTCTCAAATGACAGATAAATTAAAATTAGAACTTTATACTTACACTTCAGGTTTATGAATTCGTTCTACAATACATTTACATATATTTTCACATAGGGTTTCATCGAAGAGTGGTATGCCAAACTGCAAATCCAATATTGTCCATTTCTGAAAAAAATACTTATAATTTTATCATTTACTTTGTGTTGTGTTTTCATTAATTTATAAATCTTAAATAGTATCTAAGAGTTTGTATATGATAACAAGAGCCTATAATAAACGGTAAACAAGTATCATATCGATTTGTCTGTCTATTAATTCAGAATAAAGTTTAAAAGTAAGCAGGAAACCATAGCGCAACTCAACCTATATAACTTTTTATAACTCCAAATTAGTGCACATGAGAGCTTGTGTATTGTAGTTGTGCACGTACCTCAGGCCTGCAGGATTCGTCGTCGGACACGTTGTGCGCGGTGTCGACACCACTGTCACCCTCCGCCGTCGCCTCCGACAACTTATCCGCCAACTTGTCCGACAACTGACTGAACATGGAGATCGACTCGTCCGCCGGGCTCAACAGATCGTTCAACTGGTTCAACTTCTCTCTAAATAGATTCTCAACGCTCGACGTCGAGTTTATAGGTAGGAGCTCGTCTGAAAAGGACTCTTTGCTTCTGGAATGTTCTTCACTTTGCTTCAGGTCTTCTATGCTGGTCGAGGTGGACTGTATTGGGATCAATTCGTCGCTGTAGGCGATGGATTCTTTGCTTTGTTTGGTCTGGTTTGGATCATTAACATCTAGGTTGTCAAGCTCTTCGCACAGTAGTTTTCCTCCTTCGGCAGTCGTGAAGCCGTTTGCCGGAGAACTGGTCTTACTATCAGTGGTGGGGGTGACTGCGAAGTGTGACTCTATGGGGGATTGAAGCCGACTGATGGAGTTGTACTCCTCGATTTTTCCTGATGAATCGTTCGAAGACATGGAAACTTCGGTTAACGGTTTCGCTATGCCGCAGTGATCTTTCTTCTTTCTTTGTGGAACTGCATAAATAAAATTCATTATAAATCTATATTTCAAAAGCTGCATTTTTATTGAAGGTAAAGCTAAATACCTAGTTGTACGTTAGCTGGTGGTTTCGCAGTTCCCAAGTCTGGCACTCCGGTGTCAGCTAGAGTGATGTATCCCGCTGAGCGATGCAGACGCAACCCCTTTGCAAGTCGACGCAGGCCCGCGTGCCTTGACCATAGCGCTTGAGATTCTATAGAAAAAGATGTTTATGGTAAATTAGCTAGTTGGATTTTTTTTAATAATTTAAGAATTCGATTTTTTGCCATTACAGCCCGCAGTGCTGCACCCGGCGCCAGCATGCATAGTGTCGGTACCTGGCTCCGGGTCTCCTACGGGCGGGAACAGCAGGTGTCGCAGCTGCGGCGCGGCGCGTACGCCGAGCGCGTGCAGCAGCGCGGGCCCGCGGCGCAGCGCCACGTTGGCAGCCCGCAGTGCTGCACCCGGCGCCAGCATGCATAGTGTCGGTACCTGGCTCCGGGTCTCCTACGGGCGGGAACAGCAGGTGTCGCAGCTGCGGCGCGGCGCGTACGCCGAGCGCGTGCAGCAGCGCGGGCCCGCGGCGCAGCGCCACGTTGGCAGCCCGCAGTGCTGCACCCGGCGCCAGCATGCATAGTGTCGGTACCTGGCTCCGGGTCTCCTACGGGCGGGAACAGCAGGTGTCGCAGCTGCGGCGCGGCGCGTACGCCGAGCGCGTGCAGCAGCGCGGGCCCGCGGCGCAGCGCCACGTTGGCAGCCCGCAGTGCTGCACCCGGCGCCAGCATGCATAGTGTCGGTACCTGGCTCCGGGTCTCCTACGGGCGGGAACAGCAGGTGTCGCAGCTGCGGCGCGGCGCGTACGCCGAGCGCGTGCAGCAGCGCGGGCCCGCGGCGCAGCGCCACGTTGGCAGCCCGCAGTGCTGCACCCGGCGCCAGCATGCATAGTGTCGGTACCTGGCTCCGGGTCTCCTACGGGCGGGAACAGCAGGTGTCGCAGCTGCGGCGCGGCGCGTACGCCGAGCGCGTGCAGCAGCGCGGGCCCGCGGCGCAGCGCCACGTTGGCAGCCCGCAGTGCTGCACCCGGCGCCAGCATGCATAGTGTCGGTACCTGGCTCCGGGTCTCCTACGGGCGGGAACAGCAGGTGTCGCAGCTGCGGCGCGGCGCGTACGCCGAGCGCGTGCAGCAGCGCGGGCCCGCGGCGCAGCGCCACGTTGGCAGCCCGCAGTGCTGCACCCGGCGCCAGCATGCATAGTGTCGGTACCTGGCTCCGGGTCTCCTACGGGCGGGAACAGCAGGTGTCGCAGCTGCGGCGCGGCGCGTACGCCGAGCGCGTGCAGCAGCGCGGGCCCGCGGCGCAGCGCCACGTTGGCAGCCCGCAGTGCTGCACCCGGCGCCAGCATGCATAGTGTCGGTACCTGGCTCCGGGTCTCCTACGGGCGGGAACAGCAGGTGTCGCAGCTGCGGCGCGGCGCGTACGCCGAGCGCGTGCAGCAGCGCGGGCCCGCGGCGCAGCGCCACGTTGGCAGCCCGCAGTGCTGCACCCGGCGCCAGCATGCATAGTGTCGGTACCTGGCTCCGGGTCTCCTACGGGCGGGAACAGCAGGTGTCGCAGCTGCGGCGCGGCGCGTACGCCGAGCGCGTGCAGCAGCGCGGGCCCGCGGCGCAGCGCCACGTTGGCAGCCCGCAGTGCTGCACCCGGCGCCAGCATGCATAGTGTCGGTACCTGGCTCCGGGTCTCCTACGGGCGGGAACAGCAGGTGTCGCAGCTGCGGCGCGGCGCGTACGCCGAGCGCGTGCAGCAGCGCGGGCCCGCGGCGCAGCGCCACGTTGGCAGCCCGCAGTGCTGCACCCGGCGCCAGCATGCATAGTGTCGGTACCTGGCTCCGGGTCTCCTACGGGCGGGAACAGCAGGTGTCGCAGCTGCGGCGCGGCGCGTACGCCGAGCGCGTGCAGCAGCGCGGGCCCGCGGCGCAGCGCCACGTTGGCAGCCCGCAGTGCTGCACCCGGCGCCAGCACGCACACGGCGCCATCACCGGCCGAAGCCCACGGCGCTACGCACACGCGTCCGTAACCCAGCAGCAAACGCGGCACGGCGCGCAGCACCGTTCCTATAGGAAATGAAAATAGTCATACCAAAAGGTTTCGAATCAATAACACGCAATTCAAGTATAGTACATGAAATGAATATCATAGCTAACCTTTAGTAAGCAGCAGAGTGGGCGGGCCGTACCCCGCGACGTGGTACAGGTACAGACGCATCCAGGGCGACGCGGCCTCGGGCGGCGCGGGGCCGATGTGCGCCAGCGCCGCCGCCACCGAGCCCACGCGCGCCTCGCGACTCAGACCTGCTGTCGATATCGCCAGCCTAAGCAAGAAACAGATTTTACTCTAGCCAGCCTATTACAAATATGTTAATAGTATCTTTCCAACATATTTTACACCAAAATTTCACCCAATAACTTTAACATCACCTATACAATTCCGTCGCATCATATAGCCTGCGATCACAATACCTGTACTTAGAGGCCAGTAAGCGGCGGCAGACGGGCGCCCCTAGCGCATGCAGCGCTTCGCAGCGCAACAAGTCTAATGGACGCAGCGGACGCAGCAGCCTGAGGGCCGTGCGGAGACACGCTGCAGCAGCTAAGTACCGACGCGCCTCGCCCTCGATGTCAGCGCCGGCTACCTTGTCCAGCTCGCGCGCCAAGCTATCCAAGCTCTCGTCGCATAGCTTTCCTACTTCAAACAACGTCACCGCGTGGCTCTTTAGATCCTGCCAAAGCAACATATAACGGCTATGACAGGTGATATATATATATTGTTGGTAGGGTGTCCGGACACAGCCTGTGCTTCATTGCACAGCTGCATTATTTGCTGATTATTCGATCAAAGGACGCCACTGTTGATCCTGGTGAACAGGAGTTGCAGTGGTGGGACAGAGTGGGGTCATTTGGGTTAGTACCACCCTCCTTTCTACTTCTTTGCTGTTTCGGTTCAAAGGATTAAAGAATTACCGAATATGAATTAAGAAGTGTAACATCTTTTATCTGTGCATAGGCAACATCAATATATATTAGAAGGTTGTGAACGTAGTATTTCACAGGAACATATATTAAGAAAAGGTTGATCGTCAGGAAAAAGCTTATCTGAAAAATATATTTAAATTCAATTTAAAAACAAAGAAAACCATTGCAGTTATAAAATGAAAAATTAAGAACTCACTGGTGATAAATTCCCCATCATTAGATAGGCAGCTAACGTGGAATCAAAAAGGACAGCGACTCGCTTGCCACCGCCATTGCTGCCCGAAGATTCTTCTGTTGGCTCCAATTCTGGAGTCTAAAACAGTTACTTTATAAGGACAAGCAAACATAACAAACACAAGTCACATGTGCGTTAACTTTTGTTTAAGTCACTCTAAACTAGAAAATTCTAAGTTACATTACCTGTGGTTGCGTGAGAGACGTTTGTTTAATCAGTACGTCTTCCATTTGTAAGGCGTCCTCGTCCGATATGTGATCAAACGACGTAGGTGTCAGCGGAGCTATCTGCCGGTACCTAAGACAAAACCATTTTACATTCCTGATCTTCTCATAAGTTCTATATTACCGGGACACTGCCTACTTACAGGCTGGTGTTTGTATAAAATACATAGTATTAATCAGTGATCCTCAACCTGCGGTCCGTCGGACATTTTAGATTGGCCCATTTGGAATTACAAATATACTATTACAATTTTGCGGAAAGAGAAACTATTTAAATAATATACCGTTTCCTAAAAGTTTTTAAAATGAAAATTTGTAAAAATCTGTAATTTGCTTGCGGCCCACGACCACAAAAGGTTAAATACGACTGGCATAGATAGTCACGGTTGATGGTTGTGTGTGGTGGTCGCGTGTGTCCAGGAGGCGTGCTGCGGCGCCACGGGCGGCGGCTGCAAGTTGTGCGCGAACCCGAGCCGACAGTACAGGGACACTGCCTGCTTAACAGACTCCGCTTCCACCTATAACGATACATATTTCTTTACACTGTGGTCATATTTTTAAACTATAGTTAGTCAATTTAATTTTAGTTAATTTAGTTGAAATTACAATAGCGCTATATATTATCATGCGATTATTTTTAAACCTTTATTGAAAAATTCTAATACCTGTAAGACAGTGGCAAGATCCGCGACGGTGGTGTGTTCATCAATGGAGACGAATACTTTGTACAGCAACGTTTCAAAGTAGTCGCCCGCTATGCGATTCATGACGAACCCTTTGAGAGGCGGCACCGATACTTTGTCCGCCGACGTGATTGGCACGTCCAGGTATATAAGACCTCGCCTAAATACAAAAAGTATATAGATATGTAGTTTCTTTTCATTAATGTATTAGTAAGTTTCATGTGATTTCAATATATGGCATGGCCTGTAAGATGGGAAGTTACTGCAGAATTGAGATGCTTGAAATTGCAGCGAATTTGCAACCAATTTGAATTTGAATGTACATACCAGTAAAATAGCTTATTATAATTAATATTTCAGTTCTGTGTTTCTTTAAACACCAAAAGTACAAACTTCGTAGTATTGCACGTAATTTATACAAGAGTTTATATAAATATCTATAATTTAAATGTATCGTAAATGTTTATATACCTGTAAAGAGTCTTGACATCATTGTAGTCGAGAGTTCCAGCAGTTTGCGATCCACGATCGATGAGCAGATCAATTACTCCCTTCTCACTCTCACTCAAAGGCTAAACCAACACAAACACAAGACAAATAAAACATGCAGTTAGATTATATGAAGTCAATAAAGTCACTCAATTTAAAGCTAAGCACGGTTAAGAAACATATTAAAAATTTGCCTTTTATCGTTCACATTGGTTAGAATTGTAACTCTCTCGGTGGATATTTTTCCCACGTATTAAAGCTTAAGCTTCTTGACAAAGTGAGAATAAATAGGCCTTTTTGGGTCACATCTTTTGGCTTATCAACAGATGAAATTGCCATCAAATATCAGTATTCAATCATTGGACTGACGTATTTTTTTCTATGGACGTATAACTTACGTACATTTTCTGCACTGTGTACATGCACCTTACAAACGAAAATCACCTCTATGCTAATAAAAAAGATGACATACTTTAACGTCTTCTTCCAGTACGTATCCGAGTTCGACCCGCCACCAGGGCTGCATAGGCACGTTGAGGGGTACCCTCGGTAGGAGTGCGCGTATCGCCTTGGTACGTCCGCGACGCCCGAGCGATCGGGACTTCGCCACTAGCTCTAAGTATTCATTGCGACCAATACCTAACAGCCGGAGGCCTAGAAATGTACATTTTATTTATCTAGCCCTTCAATTGGTATCGCTGTAGTCAGGTAAAATTGATTGTAAGTATGTAAAAGAAAAACTAAAACCGAACCCTTTTTAAAATTAGTTCAACAATCATACTTTTGAGAACAGCTATTAAATATACGAATGATTATGTTATCTGCGGTTGTGCTTTATGAATAGTAATAAAAAGCTGTACTCAAGATTCAACACCATCGAGTTTGAAAAAGTCTGTAAAACATGTCGTGACAATGTCAAAATATAGTGTTATTAAATTCGAAGGTCAAACGTCTGGACATCGACCTTCCAAATGTGACTAAAGGTAGAGTCAATTTGGTTCAGCATGTTTACTAACAATGCTGTCTAAAAAGTACATGAGCTAAAATTAATTTAGGTCAACTGGTGTAGCAACTAATTCTTACGCTATTGATAAATCAATACCATTCATTTAATTTTTGTATTTGTATCAATTAAATTATGATATGCGAAGAAGTATAATTAATACATGAATGAATACATTAACATTTGAATATATTCTAGATTTTATAGATATACATTATGATAAGAACTTTGTATGCAAGTTTCAATTCAGTCATCCCACGCCTTATACCCAAGTTACATTACAGATACAAATCCAGTTTTATCTTTGAAAAAGAAACAAAATATTGTATGACACACCATTGCCATCCAGTTGTGTGTTTGAACTTAAAATTATTTTTGGTTTTCAAGGACAAACAAGGATATGTTTTGAGACCAGTTTTAGAACAAAGAACTGGCATATTATTTTATTACAATTTTTTTTTTCTTCATTATGTTTTTCTTCTGAGTTTAAATATGAAGGATTATTAATTATTGCAATACAAAAATAACTGATACTAGAAGTTATAAGCTTTCTCTACAGATAGATACTAATATCTATAATATAAAATTCTATAGAGAAAATGATTAAGCATATATTATAATAAAGTACTTACAGTCTGCGGCTGTGAAGTTAGGCATTGTGTCATAGCTCTTCTCAAGCTCTATCAGCATGGCCACCACTTCCACATAGTACACAAATGGTGTTATCCTTAAACCTAAAAATACATGAAGTATTTATTTCTAAAAGAAACAATGGCAGTAAATTAATTATTGAGTAAATTTCTAAATGTTTTATTTTGTTAACTTTTTCTTTCAGGCAACTTCCTTTTGTTGAATATCCATCTGAATGAAAAAAATAATTATCTATTTACACTAGAATATTTCAGGTTTCCTTCTAAATACCTTTAACAATCATATCAGCTAAGTGATATGGATACAACATGAGCCTCTGAATGCTATTCTGTACCAACACTTCATAGTACTTCCTCTCATCTTTCTTTACTGTCCTCACTGGAAATTTAATATTCAAAATATTAAATGGAATATTTATAAACAAAGAAAAATTTTCCAAAGATTTTTTTTTTTTGCAAAATTGTTTGAAAGGTAAAGTTTTATGTATGAAAAAAGTATGAAAAAAACTGTAACACATCATTAATGCAAACTATATTTTATAATAAAACATCCTTGGCTTATTGTTATCATACACTAAGTTTTTAAAGATTTACATTTAAGTAAAAAATTATTATGACATTATTTCTATGGCCTTTAGTATTATGGTTTCGTTAGGATAGAGGTAAATAAGCTAATCATACCAAGACTTCCTCGAAATCTCAACTGATTTTTAATACTGAAGGAATATATAAGTTTTTCATATTCTTTCGGGGCCTCCCCAAGTAACTGAAAAAGTAAATATTGTTCATTTATTATTGAAACAAAGGAGTATACATTTTTTATTATTAAAATAAAAAAGGTTTGTTTGTTTATAATAGAATTATATGTAGTTTTTACCTTAAACTATGTCTATGTAGGTATAATCTTTAAAGTAAATAAAATATCTTTATAAATAATAAAAGTGAATACAATCAATCAATTGAATTATTTAAATGCCTGATTTTTGCGTTGTAACGTTTCAATGTGTTTTTTACTATAAAACGGATCACAAAACAGAACTGAGGTGCAGTACAGAAGAATTCCTGACACTAAAAAACTATAGTAATTACCTTCTTTATATTTGCTGGCAATTGAGGCCACTGGATTTTCTTCTTTATACACTCCTCAATTTCATCCTCCATGGTTATGAAGAATAACTTGTGGTCTATTTTCCTACATTGGATTAAGTTGTCCTTCGATAAAATTTACAAAATATTTTGATAAGAATTGATGAACGTTCGAAAACTAAAACACAAATAATTTAAAGGCCATTAAAAACAATGAAAAATGTAATACGTACTTACATTTTAATACAATTTTAAAAATATTGAAACAATTTCAATATATTTTAAATCGAAATTTAAATAAACTTTGAAAGACCGACGCCAATGATATTAGAAAATCGTGTGAAAATTTAACAATAAATTTAAAGTTTTATGTTCAGAATATACTGATTACCAGTGACAGATTGACAGAATCTCGTTAGAATTGCCAGTTAATTAGATGGAAGTAAGGATTTGGGGAAAAATGAGAACATGGTCTATTGATAAAAATTTAGGAAATGGATTTCAGAAAAAGTTATGTTTTGTATTAATTTTAATTTAAAGGTTACATCGATTAATTTTACCTAAAGTGGGTAGGTAAATTATTTTTCATTTACAATTAAGAATGTCATTACTTTGTTATTTCATTAAATGCAGCATGAATTGTAGTAATCATATCTGATGCTGTCATACTTCGACCGTATAGAACAAAAGCTTTATGGTTACACAACCTTGTTAAATATGCTGCAGAATAGGAAGCGACACTTTGAGCGAGTAATAGTGAAGTTTGATTTCCACAAATCGTAGATTTAATAGCCCAATTATAAAATGTACCCAAAGAACCAGAAAGAATGTCTCCTTGACCCCCAGCTCTTCTTCCAGAACCACTATCTGATAGAGCCCAAGAATATGATGGGTTATTTGAATAAAAATTGTCTTCTTCACCTTTTATTAATACACTTACATTTTCTCCCCAAAAATTGTACCATTGCTGGATATTATCAGATATTGCATTTTTCAGAAATTTTGCCTCTCGTTGATTTGGAGTTATTATTACGCCAGGGCTAGGGTAATCGTTTAACAATGACAAATTCTTTGATAAAGCATATAACCCATCCGCATCTATTACAAGTGCCTTCTCCAATTCTTTACATCTTTCGACAATATAATTTAAAAGTTTTAGTGTTTCTTCTTCTCGACCTAACCCTGGTCCTATTATTACGACATCCATTTTCATCAATAACGATTTTACTTTTGACTTACTTTTTTCATTCAAAAATGGGTAAACAATAAGATCTGGGCTATAACTTTTAATTATTGGTGCAGCATTTTCAGTAGTTATAACATATACTAAATCAGCTCCAACCTGGAAATTTTAATATTTCTTGTTAAGCCCTTTAATACTTAAATAACAATGATAAAGCCTAAATATTCACTTTAATAACTATCACAAAGTCAAATACTTCCATTTCTAAAATTTTATAAAATAGTTTTTCTGTTACCTTTAATGCAGATATTGCAGAAAAATAAGGAGCTCCTGTATATTCAGTTGAACCTCCTATAATACCAATTTTCCCTGCTTCACCTTTCTGTTTACCATCCAAAGAAGGTATAATATTTGGTACAAGCTGCTTTATATTTTCTTGTTTAAAATCATTATTTAAACAATCATGATTCAAATCGGCTAGAATAGCATCATTTTGTAAAAGTAAGAGAATAAAACAATATTTAAATGTATTAAATAGAACCATCCTAACGAATTTGGTTATATTTTAGCTTATGTATAACTCAAGTCAAACATAACTAGCTAATGAAGGTCATTCTTAATTTCGATAAACTATTCGATTTGATTCATTATTATTCTTAGTTAAATCTTCGTAATTTTTTTGAAATTGAAAAATTTATTTACGAAAAATACTAAAATTATGTAAAATTATATTAAAAATATATAATATTACATAGTTTTTACTGCATCTTTGTATTAGAATAACATTAGCTTGAAATTTACTTTACAATCGCAATATCAAGATTAATTGGCAACATTTACTGACCTTGGTTAATGTCAATGTCATATGTTTTTCATAAAACGTCAGTGCCGAATAAATAAAACTAGCGCTTTTGGAAATACTTTGTGAAAATGACTGATAAACATGAAACAGTTCAACTATCTTATACCGTACATAAATACTCAAGTTATTCAGGAAACTATGTACCAGAGTATGTTTGAAATATTAAAAATATGATTATTGGTTATCCGGTATGGAGTATTTAATTCCAAAAATGTACAAACTTTGTTAGTAATAGAGTGATTCGTTTGGTTTTAGGAACATCTTATCAAATAGCCCTACAGATCAAATGTCAAGATGGTTTACAGACAGCACAACACCGCCCCAGTACATAATTTTAAAGCTAAATTCTCCTGCCATTGTGGATACAATAAAGTTTGGCAAGTTTATTAAACCCCATGTTAGTGATTTAAGAAAATTTCAAGTTTTCGGTGGAACTGACGAGAATAATCTTTCACTGTTGTTATCCGCGTAAGTATTGTACAATTTATACTTGATTTATATGTTTGTTAAAATAATACTGTTGATTTAAAATGCTTCAACTACCTAATGAAAAAATATATGCTTTAGCTGCCCTATTGGCCAAAAAGTTTTGCTTGGATATATTATTTATTCACTTTCTTTTACCTGGATTTAATGTTGTGTCAGACATCAACTGCGACTGCATTTATTGTGTTAATTTGTATTTGATTCAATGTAATGTATATAGAATGTGTGTGTTGTGTATGTGTAAAAAAATTATGTGTGATTAATTTGACATTTATCATCTTGATTGTCAATTTTTTTACTTTTTTGTTGAGATTTAGTTGAGTTATTATTATATTTTTAGAACAAAGTTTTGTGGGCCGCAAAGGTAGATATTAATATATTTAACTTAGCAATAATAATAACCGTACACGGATGAAATATCTGAGTGAAATTAATTAAATTTCAATTTGCACCTTAAGTATATTAGTGGGTAATAAATATGTTCAAATATTTTTATTAACAAAATAGACTATACCAACTTTCAAGTAAATAAATATTAAAAAATTAAACCAATTTTTTAAAGATGTGTGTAATTACAGTGGTTTAAAGAAAGACAACTCAGCAGAAACATTTAGGCTTCGTCAGCGAACATCAGAGGGTCTTCACTTACCAGTGCAGTACATCAAGATAGTACCCCTCCAGTCATGGGGGCCAGCATACAATTACACAATATGGTATGTGGAGCTTAGTGGGAAGAACAATGATGAACTCATAAAGTATGCACTGGAAACTATTAACTTGGTGAGAGTAGTTTATTTGCCTAACAATTTAAAATTTGAAAGACATTTTAAAAAGTAGTTGGATTGAAATGTAGTGTCATTACACACTACACTAAAGAAAAACATTAATTCTGAAAACTATCAGCTCTTCATTGTCAGAAGTTTTATATCTTTACACTTGACTTCTAGAACTACTTATAGTTTTATTTCTAAAAATTGCTGTAGATCTAACTTTAAAATTCAGGTATGGTAAAAAGTCAAATCTCAGATTCTACATATAACTTTCATAATATAATATGCATGCTCACAAAAAAAGTTTTAACCTACCAAATACCTATACCTGTACAGCGCAAAGAAGAAGAAGCGGTACGTTTGGTACTCAAACACTTACGGAGGCGTCGCTACACAGACGCATTCGAAGCACTGTCCCGTGAGACCGGCGTCACACTCGAAGGGCCCCTGCAGGCCAGGTTGTGGAATGCCCTTGTGGAAAATGGAGACTACAAGCTGGCTGAGGAAATTATGGATCAGGCAGTTTCAGGTATAATGTTCAATGCCTCCTCATTGATAAATAACATTCAAATTAATTTATATATTTGAAAATATATGTTTACATTAGATGTTCAGGTAATGATTAGTATCAAAAATATTGTATATATTGGACTTGCAAAAAAATACTAAAATATGTCATTAAAGTTACTTTTTTTCTCCTCACCCAAGACAAATTCCAGCGTCTGCGGGAAATTTGTCGAAAATAATTTGTAGAATTACAATTGGTTGAAAATAATTTGTTGAAAACAAAAATTGTTTTTGACAAATTGTGATTCAAAAATTGTTTTCGACGAGTTTGACGCCAATAATAATAATAATTTAGATTGCTGTTATTTCTTTGTAGAAGGTGAATTTGATTGGTACATGTCATGGCAGCCATATACCCCAGTTTGGAAGCTGAGAAGTCCATGTTCAGCAAAAGTCGAGGAGAAGCTGATGTCACATGGAGAGAGCACATGCGCAGCACACAATGGTTGCTCTGATGTATGTTTGCATACATATAAGAAATAAACTGAATATTAATGAATATAATTATTTATTATAGATACTAGCTACTACAGTCACAACATAGTTTAGTTTGGATATTTGAAAAGCGTCTCTACTATCTATCAGAAGTTATGTTTGCTAGTACAAATCATTAGTACTCAAATTCAAAATAATTTATTTGTAAGATTTTTGGTTGAAATAAGCGGTTTTAATAAATTTAGTTCCTAAAATCTATCCTTTGGAGTCTATTGCATCTGACGTGTAGAAAAGTGATTCGAAAACATAATAGACACAATTTACGTATGGTTAAATATGGTATATCTTTAATTTATTAATATTGTTTTTTGTAAGAAAATGAGTACGTGTTGATTTGCAGGTAATCCAAGAGGTTGTCGAGGACGAGGATAGCTCGTTGGATAATTACGTCGAAGCGTGCGGCGCCCGACCCGGACCTAGAGGTGGACACCAACTTGTAGTCGACTCTAACACTGGTATGCACGTCCGCATGGCTAATGAATCTAAAATAATTTATAAAAAAATTGTGATTACAGATTACATAAGAAAACCAAAAAAAAATGGATCATATACTGCTAGGTCGGTGGTAAACCGCCATGTATGCAACTAATTAAACATCATACTTCATATTCGACTTACAAGAATCAAAACAAACCAGGAACACTATACCTGTTCGGTGGGTTCAACGGCACGGAGGACCTGGACGACCTGTGGAGCTACGACACGCGCGCGGACCGCTGGCGGCTGCTGTGCGCCCACAGCGGGCGCGCGGGCGGGCCGCCGCCCTGCTCCTGCCACAAGATGGTGTACGACCCCGTCAGCCAGCGCCTCTACACGCTCGGCCGCTACCTCAACAACGCGCAGCGCCTGCCACACAATATGAACGTATGTTTGCACACACACATGTCATATGGCCACCGTCACAATGTTTTTTCCTTTATATTACTCGTGGTTCGCTTTGAACTGTAAACTCGCGTCCCAGTGCTAACTTAAAACATTTTTTGCCTCATTATTCCGCCTACTAAATTTCACGACAGTCCGATCAACGAAACTCGAGTTATTGTCGAACAAACGTATATACGTACATTTAAACGCGAAAGTTTGCTCCTCTACACGTTCTGCCGGTACCTCTATGACAACGAATACATGCAAATGTTTGTACATTTGTGCAGAGCGAGCTGTACAGCTACGACGTTAGCTCGGGCTCGTGGCGGCTGGAGTGCCCGGACACGGCGGCGGCGGGCGGGCCGCGCCTCGTGTTCGACCATCAGATATGCATCGACCCCGACACGCAGACTATCTACGTGTTCGGCGGCAGAGTGCTGCCCGCCAACACGTACGTCTATCTATATTAAAATTAATTATTTTTAATATAAATTACTTCAAAACCGTAATTTGTATAGAGTTTAACTTATAAATGGGAGTAAAGCTTTTTGGTCTTTGGCCAAGGCGGTCGAAACCAATTTTAGCCGTCCTTCCTTACCACCACTGTTAAAACCAGATGGCTCGCTGGCTAATACGAATTTAACTTATAATATTAACTTATAAGGTTTTCACAGCGGCTCGTCCTCCCACTAAAAGTGCACCTCACTAATATTCGAGGTTTGCACTCTAATCTCAACGCAGTCCATTTTCATCTTGAGGCTGAAAAACCGCAGCTGCTGTTCCTCACTGAGATGCAGATTAAATGTCCGGATGACGTAGCGTACCTCAGCTACCCTGGGTATACTCTGGAGCATAGATTCATCCCTCGCGCTGGAGTCTGTGTGTACGTTCGCGATGATATTTGTTCCAAGCGTCTCAAAAGCTTTGAGGAGCCCAGTTTCTCTGTCCTTTGGGTCTTGATAGATACTAGCTTGGAGCAACTAATATACGCCAGTGTATCTCACAGTGGCGACCAGGAGACAACCAGGTTGTTTGATTATCTCAGCCACTCTGCTGATTTAGCTCATGGTAGGTATCCTACTGCGCAGCTAGTCATTTTGGGGGACTTGAATGCACACCATAAGGAGTCGTTCCCGTACCAAATGACCTCTCGCAGCTTGTAAGTTGTGCTACAAGGATACCGGACGTTGACTCTCATACGGCCAACTGCTTGGACCTTCTGCTGACGTCTGATCCGGACAGATATCTGGTGTCTGTATCCTGCACCTTTAGGATCATCTGATCACTGTCTAGTGAAATCTGTATCCGTATATTCCCCACCCGAATGGTGCCCAGCTGGCATGAGGCGCGTGTGGCGATACAAGTCGGCAGATTGGGATGAGATGCGGCACTTTTTTGCATCTTATCCATGAAAGCGGGCTTGCTTTTCTTCAAGTGATCCGTCGAGATGTGCTGATGCTGTTACCGAGGTCATCCGTTGGGGAATGGAATATTACATTCCTTTCTCTGATGTTTCTACGGGCAGCAATGCTCGGCCCTGGTTTGGCGCAGACTGTTACCGTGCTGAAGCACTGAAACAGGAGGCCTATCGGGCCTGGGCTGATGCAAGATCGCGTGTATCTCCGGATACTCAAAATTTAAAGAAAGCCTTTAACCGTGCTTCCAAGTCCAGTAAGAAAACGTTGCGTAGGGCTCGTTTCGACCATATAAATCGCCCTGGCTCAAAATTAGCTTCGTATCCAATTGGGAGTAAAGCTTTTTGGTCTTTGGCCAAGGCGGTCGAAACCAATTTTAGCCGTCCTTCCTTACCACCACTGTTAAAACCAGATGGCTCGCTGGCTCACACCGCGGTAGAGAAAGCAAACTTGTTTGCTCTTTGCGGCAAACTCGCGTCTGGATTCTCCAGGAAATCTCCCAGCTTCACTACCTCGCTGCAATGTCTCCATGCGAGATGTTCTTATACACCAAAAAGTGGTACTTAAAATCCTGCAAAGTCTAGACGTGAACAAGGCTAGTGGTCCTGATGGAATCCTTGCAGTGGTGCTGCGCAACTGTGGGCCTGAGTTGTCTCCCATCCTAACACGCCTGTATCACCTCTCACTTGAGACTGGAGTTGTTCCCAAGTCGTGGAAGCTAGCTAACGTGCAGCCTGTGCCCAAAGAAGGAAGCCGTGCCGACCCAGCTAACTATAGACCCATTTCAGTAACTTCTGTACTCTGTAAGACTATGGAACGTGTACTGAATAATCGTCTCCTCGGCTACCTTGAAGACAATGATCTCCTCAGTGACCGTCAGTTCGGGTTCCGCCGAGGTCGGTCTACTGGGGATCTTCTTGTGTACGCCATCCACCTTTGGTGCGAGGCTCTAGAGAGATACGGTGAAGCCATCGCAGTTTCACTTGACGTCTCCAAGGCCTTTGATCGGGTTTGGCACGGTAGCCTATTAAGCAAGCTTCCCTCTTTTGGGATTCCCGTTGGTCTTTGCAATTGGATTTCAGACTTCCTATGGAACCGTTCGATTCAAGTGGTTTTGGATGGTTTCTTGTCCAAACAACAAGCAATCGACGCTGGTGTTCCCCAGGGGTCAGTTCTGTCCGCAACACTATTCCTGGTACACATTAATGATCTGTATTGTGTATTGTGTGTCTGTATTAATGATAGTTCCTGGAACATTTGGTTATGCAGATGACACCACTGTTACGGACAGATACTTCTCCAGTTCTCGGGCCAGTCGGAATGAAACTCAGTCTCGTCGAGAGTCTCTAGTTGAGCGCTTGAATCTGGCACTTCAGGCAGTCTCGCACTGAGCTGAAGCCAATCTTGTTGGATTCAATGCAGCCAAAACACAGGTGTGTGTTTTTTCCGCCAAACGGAGTCCCTTCCAGCTGACTCCGACTTTCCGGGGTGTATCAATACTGATAACTAATCATATGCAACTTCTTGGCCTGGAAATATCGTCGAACATGAATTTCGGCTCTTACATCGAGTCTATAGCCAAAACGGCGGCTAAAAAGCTTGGTGTTCTATCCCGGTTTAGGCGATACTTCACGCCCAAACAACGGCTTGTCCTGTATAAGGCGCAAATTTGGCCTTGTTTGGAATATTGCTGTCACCTTTGGGATAGTTCAGCCAAGTATCAGCTAGCAGCTTTAGAGTCTGTTGAAAAGCGAGCCCGAAGAATCATCGGGATTAACGATGATATTGCTAACTATCATTACCTCAGCCGCCGCCGTGAAGTTGCGTGTCTATCGGTATTTTATAGGATACATTTCGGAGAGTGTGCGCAGGAATTTAATTCCACCGCCCCCCTTTTATAATCGGAATACAAGACGTAGGCTGAAGTTGCATCCTTTTGTGGTAGATATTCCGACCATCCGGACTGAACGCTTCGATAGCTCCTTCATAATGCGTACTGCAAGGGTGTGGAATTCTTTGCCTGCCGATGTGTTCCCTGACCAATATAGCTTAGGCCTCTTTAAGGCAAGAGTGAATAGGTTTCCCCTAGGCAGGCATGATCCACCTTAGACGTCATCGCCGCTTAACATCAGGCGGGCTTGGGGTCAAATGCCTGCCTGTTCATGAATAAAAAAAATAAAAAAAACTCCCTTTGTACTGTTTAATAATATTTTAATGTAAATGTTTTATCTGTAGCGAGGAGTCAACGCAGCCGCAGTACTCGGGCTTATACGCGTACTACATCCAGAGCAACACTTGGCAGCAGCTGCTAGCAGACCAGCACGACCTTGACGCTCCGCAGCCCAGGGTCTCGCACTCCATGCTCTTCCATCCAGTATGTATAAAACTTAACACAATCGCACAAGCAATAATGAACACAATAATGTAAATCCGTTGTTGGCTTACGTATTTGTAATTAGAACTGTGGATTTTAATAGTAAAGAAAATAAAAAAGACGAAACAGAACGGAACCAGTTAAAGATACATCGTAACTTTGTTACTAACAAACATTAACTCTTAAGAAGTTACAACATTGTATTCAATAATTTAGTGAAACTTTTTAAACATAGCTTCAGTCTCGGCATGGTTCAGTGAGTGAATTAAGTAAACTATTTCTTTAGCCCTAAATGTAGTACAGTCTTTTAGGTTACAATGCTTTGTACTCCTGGAGTTAGGAGTTTGAACATACGTTTATTTACAAAAGTGTTGTAGCAGGTTATGGATTTGGAGTACTTATGCGGAAGTGGGCTAGTTTTATTGTAATAATAATTGGCGTACGGTTAGGAGACGTGTCTGCTTGTAAAGAGATTCGGTAGGGTATCGGAAAGGTTTTTAGTACTTCTCTTTTAACACCGAGCGCTGCTCTTTCGATTTCTAATATAGTAGTCTTTGCCGCGACAATGACATGTGCCCCAGACTGTATTGCAGTAACGGATCACAGACTGGCACAACGCAGTGTACATCGCAGTCAGTAAAAATACAGTTTTTCTGATTCTCGCGGATAGTTTATGCATGTGTTGAAGTTGAGTTTCTCATCAACATATAAACCTAGGTATTAATTTCATCAGTGCGTTGGATGGACTCAGTTACAGTCATTTGCGGTTAGGTCATCGCATTTATGAATTTTTAGAACGGGGTTTACGGGTTGACTAAGACGAATCGGTTTTGCTATGCTATCTATATATTGATGTATATTTATACAGGATAGTGACAATTTGCATGCTGTTGTAGGTGCAGCGGCGGCTGTACATGTTCGCGGGCCAGCGCAACAAGGAGCACCTGGTGGACCTGTGGTGGTGGCACGTGGACAGCGGCCGCTACGGCGCGCTGCAGCGCTGCAGCGGCTCGCGGGCGCCGCCTGCTGCCAGCTTTACGCAGCGCGCCACGCTGCTGCCTTGTAACGACGAGATGTTCGTGCTCTCGGTCTGTCTCCACATCTTGATTACTAACCGTCATCCTCATATACTCAGCCCTGCATTAAAAATCGTGTGACGCAGGTACTAAATCTTGTGTCGCAGAAACTAAGCAAAGATATTGTACATAATGCATCGATGAGTATATTACATCCAAGACCAGTGCGAATGAACGTTTTATGCAAACAACACAAAGTTTCGCTTTCGCCGGGATTAGGGCCCATAACTTGTATTAAGGAGTCAGGTGTTGCTGCGTTGCAGAGACCATCAGTAAGTTACAACAAGGCGTCCAGTTAACACTACTAATTCGAGAGGATTTTCATGTGTTTCATTTTTATTTTCAGGGTATGTCGAAGGAGAAGGACAAGCGCGTATGCAACACACTGTGGCTGTACTCGATAGAGCGCGACACGTGGAGCCTGGTGTGGAGCAACAGCAGTGTGAGCGGCAACGAGCCTCGACCGAGATATGCGCACCAGCTCGTGCTCGACACCAACACCAAGGTAAGGTTTTACCGTAGCTTATCAGTAAGAGTGTAAGTCTGCGTAATTAATAGACGATGATACCAAGGTAATAAAAAATATATATTAATAGTAAGCTATTAATGGAATAAAAATATGGTTTTAAACAAGCATACAGCCCGCCTGATGGTATGGTGATCGTAATGTATGGACGTTTAAAATGATTTATTTATTGTTGCATTTAAGCGGTTGCCTGTTAGCTTTGCGGGATTATAGTATCACCGATGTTTTCTAACATCGAACTATTGTGGACAACTAGACTACGTTTTCCAGACGCACTACTTGTTCGGCGGCAACCCCGGCAGTACGTGCCCGCGCGTCCGGCTCGACGACCTGTGGTCCCTCACGCTGCAGCGCGGCAGCGCGGCCGCCGCCGCCCGCAGCGCGCGCGCCCGCCTGCGCGAGCACGCGTACGCCGAGCTCGCGCGCCAGCATCACTCGCGCCCCGCCGCGCTGCGCTACCTGCAGCGGGACCTGCACGATGCGCTCGATCACAGCGACCCGCGACAGGTACACCGCACGCATACACAACTACCGTCATTATCTTCTTATATAAAAATTATGAGCTGTTTGTGAGTCTGAATCATTCTTTTCTTACCTTGCTTGTTTTATAATACAGGGCTCGATAAAAAAAAGTAAAAGCCCAGAGGAATGGTCGTTTGGTACGAAGTTCGCAAATTCAACAAGTGTACAATATAATGTTGAAGTGATCGTTTGCCGTCAGGTGTGTCGTTTCCACGCGCTGGCGACGGCGCTGTTCGCGCAGCCGCAGCCGGGCGCCGCGGCGTGCGGGCCGCTGAGCGCGCGCGGCGTGCGAGCGCTGGCCCGGCGCCGCGCGCGCGCCCGCTGCGGCTCCGGCGGACATGCGCTGCATGCTGTAACTATACTGCTGCTTACTGTTTTATTGCCATCAAATTAAAACAAACAATATCGAGTAAGAATATGTCGCAGGAGCATTACGAAAACCAGATTATCACGAACATCTCAGTGTTTTCGCGGAGCCATGTAACGCAAATTCCATTGATTTATTTCAAAACAAAACCAATATTACCAAAATCGCCTCACTCTCACAATGATCCTGCGATATATACATATTCCAATATAAATCTTTAATTAATTACTTTTTCTGCATATTGTAGGTATTCGGAGCAGACGACGTGATACCGGAGCCGGTGGAGCCGTTCGAGTCGATCCCAGAGCCCGTGCCGGACTCGTGGGACGTCGGACTGGAGGACGACACGGTCACATCACCTGAGGACGATACGAGGGCGACGCGGATACAACTCTTCGACTACCTGACGCAGTACTTCCGGCCCAGCACAGTCCCGCCCAAAGGTGACGTCACTGATCTTGTCACATTGTAAAACCACGGAAAAAGGCATTACGCCATAATGACAGTGACAAGCGGGACTTTTGTTGTGAATTGTGAGGAAGTTTTCACGTTACGTACTGCGGGTTTCATCGACTTATTTATATGCGTAAAAAGATTAAAACTTTCTTTCAATTTGAATCTATGTCATTCGCTCATCTGATAAGAAATTTAGCGATAAACGTTTCTTGAAGGTAGTAAGTATTTTTAGTGACGTACGATACAAATGTATGTAAGGGTAATTTGTGAAGTACGATTTTTGTCTATTCAACATTTCACATTGGTGGTTTTAAAAATTCTTTTTTTAATTGAGTGTTGATGCTTTTGTAAAAATAAAGATAAAATATAAAGGAATACTTTCGTACATATTTACGAGTGATTTAATTTGACTAGAACTGTTTAATTTCTCATTCTTACGTTTGAACATTTGTATAAGTGACAGGATTTATTTAATTCTCATAATTATGTCTGTCAAAAAGTAGAAATATATTTAACCAGTAACACTGTAAATAACACTTTAACGTTAATTTTTAAAAGGTTTGTGCATTTCTGTAAGAATTCGAATGTTTTTAAGTTTGAGGCTTTTATATCAGATCTTTCTTATTTAAAACTGTTGTCATAAGCCGACAAATTATGAGTAATAATACAATGTTGTTATGTATTTATTTGGTTAGGTTTATTTATTAAATTGTTTTAATTTAATAATTGTTGATGCGGTATTATATTTCGTGGAAGTTAGGTCATTACCAGTGCCTTATTAGGAGTGATTGGAGTAGGTGTTTGGCATTAGTTTATTTTCAGAAATTCCATTACAAAAATTATAAAACGAAACCTTAAACACATCTACCTGCTCCAATCACTGTTCATAGGGTACAAAATTTAATATCTGAACGAATTAAATGACAAAATGTCAGTGTTGTTAGAATACTCGATCTTATCCGCCGCCTCACACTCTAGTCAGTCTAAAAAGATACAAAGAATTCTTACAATAACTAAAATTGATTAACTATATTTGTATATCTCTATAGGAAATGTCTTTTCGGTCTTGGAAAGAGTTACTCTTTCTGAATTACTCAACAAAAAGACAAACTGTTCAGAATACATAGAGATATTATCACATGCTAAAAATACTGACCTTATCAAAGATAATATTTAAATACATACTATTAATTATGTATTTAATCACCAATCAACAAGTCTTGGTAACATATGTGCTTCGTTATATCGATTTAATTATTTTTACTTAATTTGAGCATTAATGTAAAAATTTTAATAGAATTCCAGTGTTCCATGATTATAATCCATTACCATAAACCATATTTAATAATCAAAAGACTTATACCTTACGTCTTTTTATATTCATAATTTAATATTACGTTTCGAATGCGATCAAAAGTCAAGATTATTTTAAGTAATTTGTATGCTTGTAATTTTCTCTTGTTAACCAAAAAATTCAATAAATAAAACAAAATGTTTAAATATATCATTTATTTTATACATGATTCAAATCAGTCATTGCGACAACACGGTGTGCCAACAGTTTCAATATAACCATCTCGGACAGCTATGATATGTTCCCGGCATTTAAATATTACATTCATGAAATATATTGCCTTTAACAGTTGAACAAAAGCGCAATATATTACGTGAATTAGAGATTCCATTACGAAAAGACATGTAATCTGGCGTAATTGGAATTTTAAAAAGTAAATAGCAAGCCATCTTGTGTAAAAAAATATGAAAATACAAAACTCGCGATGATCCAATAATGATCAGTAATGATTTAGTAAGTCGGTTGAAGACGCGCTTGAGTCGTAAGTATACGTAACACAACGGGAACATTCATGCATCGAGTTATCCAACACTCCAACCATGTTGCATTACAATAATAAAGTAGCAGGCATTTAAATACTTTCAAATCTGTTAAAACAATACTCCTCTGTTATATAAAGAAAATAACTATGCCTATGCAAAATAAGTAATCTATAGTGTTATAAATAATATGTGAAAAAGTAATATTTGGTTAACGTGTCCAACACCACCACCGGTTAGTGGCAGCAGACATCGATCGATATCTATATATATATAACTTCAATCAAAATAAACATTCTTGATTTTATGTTTGTAATATGCAGTGGAGAAAAACATGTTCAAATTATATTTTATCCAACACTAAACATATAGTCAATCAACAAATTTTAATACAACAATAGAAATAATCGATTACATAATGTAAATCATTTTTAAAATTTAATAAAATGTCAGAACAAGAGTAAACAATGCACGAATAGTAAAAAGTTGTCAATAATATGTAAACACGTCGAAAGTGTTAATTTGTTGATCCACAGGTGACGGTGTACCGGCATGGCATCGAACCGGTGCTAACTATAACATACTCAAGTAACAGTGACTAGACATAAACAATACATAAACAATGTCTGCTGCTTAGCTACAAATGAAAATAATACTTAGAAAAGTATATTAATACTAATATCTGTAAGTCCATCTTTAAGTACAAGAAGAATCTATAATAATAAAAGCTAGATTTACCATAAAACTATGTTTAATAATAAATTAAAACAATAAATGCAAGGCTATGGTCCTCGATGCGGCCGCTTAGCCGAGCTGTAGCGCCGCATCTTTGAGCTATGCAAATAAATAATGCTAAAAGAGTTAATATTGCAAATCATTTCACTACACATCACTTTGAATAGATAACCTACGAAGTATACTTGAAGGTTAGTTAATTAACTAGTACTATATCTAATTCAGTATAAATATCTAGGTGGGCGAGTGCCCGACTACATGGAACGGTTCAACTAGCCTAACTCCAGTGAGACTACAAATTATAAACTACGTCTCCACGCGTGGTGAGCTGCCGCGGACAACAAACAACATCAACATCATAACGTTTTCATTTAATTTCGACTTAACAGTAGGAAGCTGGTCGAGCGCCGTGAGCAAGTATTGAGCAACTCAAGCGGGAAGCTGAAACGGAAAGTACGTGTCCATGAGCGCAACGTACGTTGGCGCATCGACCAGCGCTTGGACTATCGCGCGTTACACATCGCCCAGGACGGCAGACTGACGGCTGGCTCGGAGGTGACGTCATCACACAACACGGAAATAACTACAACAAGATGGACGAAAGTATTCGGCGAGGGGCCACAACAACACAACGAACACATCAACAACTATAGAACAGATTACATAGTCTTTTTGCGCACAAAATGGATGGACGATGATATTTATTTTCTTAGAAATTTTTTTGGACGTACACAACATTCGTACCGAGTACAAAGTAATAAGTTACGAGGGAATCGTGCGATTCTTAAAAATAGTCATAAAAATAACTCTCGCATTTAAATATTCCTGTTTTACCACCGAAATATATTTAATAACTCTTCACGGCGTAAGGTAGCGTTCGTTTAGATTCGATAAATTCATCTGCGTAGTATAAAATACACGATCGCTTAGAAAAATAGTGTCGCTCTCGGCACGTCCGGCGGCGGCTGGCGCGGATGCCTCGGCAGCCGCTAGCGCGCCCGCAGCAGCCGGCGCAGCGCGTCCTTGAGCGCGCCCAGCAGCCGCTAGAAGTCGCGCGCGCGGGCCCGCGTGGGCGCGCCCGGCTTGGGCGCGCGCCGGCTGCGCAGCTCGCGGTCCACCTGCGGACACACGCGTTACACTCGTGCTGGCCTTGTCTCCACTCAGCGGGCTGTGTGCATGTGTACCATACCTCTAGTTCCTCGAGGCGCTGCGTGAGCGCTAGTTTCTGTTGCACGGCGAGGCGCAGCAGCTGGTTGAGCGTTTTCTTCTCGTCCTCGGCGCCCGCCAGCGCCGCCGTCAGCTCGTCCACCTGCGTCACGTACTCCTCACAGCGAGCCGCGAACATCGCGCGTAGACCTACGGACGAAATTGATATTTAATATACCTAGTACCGACACAAACATAAAAATTAAAAACTTCACAGACAACATATTTCATATTTTCTTCGGACAATTCGCGATATTATATCAATATTTGGTCGATGAATTTTAGTCAAAAAGAATTTGATTGCGTCGTAATAAAAGTCAAGACTCCTAAAAGGTCTTTACAAACTCAATCGATTGTAATTGTCTGTTATCCGTAGGTGTCAAGATTCAACAGTGAAGACTTACTTGAGAAGGTAGCGGCGTCTTCCTTGAGCAGTCTCAACTCGTTCCTGAGCTTGAGCATCGTCTCCGTGACTATAGTCTTCTCGGTTTCGTACTTAGACTTGAGGTTAGCTAACGCGACCTCGGCTGTGTTCTTGTTGGACTTGAGCACGGTGCGTAGTGTTGCGATCTGCTCGCGCTTGGTCGACAGCAACGACTTGAGTTTGATCACTTGTTCCTGGAGCTCAGCCAGCTCGGCGCCGTGGTCTTCCGTCTCCATCACTGTTATATAATTATAAGATTAGTGTATTAAAAGTGCGTTTAGGCTCGCGAATTCATCCGTGTATAAGCAGAAAATGTTGTTTTTATCAAAAAGTAGCCAAATATATAAAAAATATCATTTTCAGCAGTTCAGGGATGAAAAGATAACACTGAGAAAGATTACTTAAAGGTTACTTTTCAATGTATTGTAAGGTGTTATACAGGTTTTGCAAATGCGTTTCCTTCCTTGTTTTGTTTGTCTTTTCTACGAGTTTCTCAAACGTTCTCTGTTGCTAATATTCGGAACATAACTGCATTCACGAAATCTGTATTCGCAGCCAGTGGCGTATCCAGGATTGCCGTTTGGGAGGGGGGACTTTTAGAAAACACTTATGGGGGTGCTCGCTAATTTCGGCTTTTAACAACGAAATGGGTACATGTGTTAGGAATTTAAATAATTACTGTAGCACCCTAGTTCCTCCCCCCCTGGATCCGCTAGTGGTTCGCACATTTGGATTTATCTACAAAATTTCAATTAAGACCATTCTATGTAATGTATGTAAATACGCCACAATCACTACATACATATCAAGTAGGGGTTGTTCTTACTGTGTCATATCTTCACATGATGTATTGTAGCATTAGTAGACATGAAATAAAGCTTGATTTGACAGATTCTTTTATATTAGACAATAAGTTTTCTTTGTTGTCGAGTATAGATATACTTTTCTTAACAAGAGTTTTCTCGCTGATATAGGAATTGAGCAATACTGATTGACGACATTCGTCAAAAGAACGTTTACGATTCACTAAGTTGTTTGTCTTCTTTAATACATTCCTATAGGAAGTATTGGGTTTAGGTAAGTATGGGATGCTATTTATAGAGTTCATACACCTCAACGGTATCCTCGATTGCGAATTCATTGTACCACAAAGTTCGTGTTCTGCTTTTTCTGAATATGATTTTATGATTAATTTTTCAAAATAATCTGCGATTTCTTTAACACTTTTACTAGAACATACACGATCGTCATTTAGCACATGTGCAGAACTAAATTGATCTATTAAATTTAGCATTTTTTTCTTCGTGTTGGTAATCTTCTCTTTCGCATTGCTAAGTTCCTTGAAATTTTTATTGATTTTTGGGAAAGTTTTAGCTTCATGGGACATATAATTTAAGATTTCAAGTATATTTTGAGGATTCAATTCGTTCTGGGGATGGTTTAATTGCAAATCTAAATAATAGAAAACAAACAATTACAATTTGGTTAGTCAGGAACAGTCGCAGTGTATAGTGGTGTAAATTCGTACCGGGGTGGTGGCGCTGCCTCTGGTCCAGCGCGGCGTCCAGCGCGGTGCGCAGGTGCTGCAGCTGGTCCAGCAGCGTGTCGGCGTGTCGGCGCACTTGCGGCGCGGCGCGCAGCCCCGCCAGGTCGGCGGCCGCCAGCGCCAGCGCCGGGTCGTCCTCCGCGCCGCCGTGCTCCAGCAGCACGCGCGCCGGCGTGGTGCCCAGCACGGCGCACACGTGGTGGTACATGGAGGCCGCCGCGTCCGCCGCCGCCACGAGCGCCGCGGCCGCGGGCTCCAGCGCCGCCGCCGCCGCGCCGCCCAGCGCGCGCGCGTGCTCCAGCTCGGCCCGCAGCGCCGCGGCCTGCAGCTCGGCCGCCGCGCCGCGCTCGGCCAGCTCGCCCAGCGCCGCGCGCGCCGCCGCCTCGCTGCCCGCGCCGCCCGCGCCCGCCAGCTCCTCCAGCGCCGCGCACACGCCGCTGAGCTCGGCGCCCGACACGCGCCACCACGTCAGCCACTTGCCGGGGTCCTCCTCCGCCTTCTCGTCCTGCAAACGATGCACCGACACGTCACGTAAACCGATGGTATTCTCCTCCAGCTCGCAGGTCGGTTCTTCCTCCTACTTACCTTGGCCTGGTCCTTGTAGAGCGCGTTGAGTGCGACCACCCGTGATGTGATTCGCTGCAGTCCGGCGCGCAATACGTTGGCGAAGGAGCTTTCGCTTTCGGCCTGTGTCTGAGCGCTCCGTAACGACGTCGACAATTGGCTCTACGGTCAAAATTTTTGATGTTAAAATTTTAAATTATTTTCTTGCTAAACGAAATAAATAGAATTTTAATATTTAATTTTATATGCTTACATTTTCATTATGTGCCTGCTCCAGTTGTTTCTCAAGTCGTGATATTTCGTGTAGATGTACTTCTGAAAACAGGTCGGCGTGATGCTCCGCCATGGCGGTGGCTAGTTCCCCGGCCCCCGACCCACCCGCCTCACCCTCGTCCTCCGTGCCGTCTTCAGTCATACCTAAGTTATAAACGTCATTAAAATATAACATGAATGAATAAAATTAAAAACAATTGAAATGCAAATACTTTTGTGATTAACTCAATTACAAGTCAGGACAATAACCTCGTATACTGTATGCCAAGTTGCTGATGTTGTAGGCGGCTTCCCTACTGAGGTGTGCATCGAGTTCCTTCTTGGCGGCGAACTTGGCCTCGCGCTCGGCTTGCAGCGCTTCAAGCGCTTCAGTGAGCTGCCTCTCAGCGATGCGGCGCAGCGCTGCCGTCTCGTCGGCGGTCGCGCGCGCCATCTCGCACTCCTCGCGCAGCTGTCTGACCTCATGCTTCAGCCCTTCGAATTCAACCTACGAACGCAAAGCTCAAAAAGTTATTTATTAAACGGTGATAACTGACTACATTCTCAAGAAACGATGACGATTCCCATGGAAGGAGATAAAACTATAAGATTTTTTTGTCTGTATTCTTAATACCACGATGGTAAATGTGTTCGACTCGCCAGATGGTAAGGACCAAGTGTTTCAAGTGCAATAAAGTAAAGGCCAATTAAACCAATTTGTCATTTCAAAGAGGGTAAGTATGCTTCAGTTCACACTACTGCAACAACTCATTGCAATTTTAAGCAACATTAAAATTTAACGTATTGATCACCCAAAACGTTTAGAATAAACTTCTCTTATTCGAGGCTACTTCAAAACAAAATGTTAGTAGGTTTTTAATTAACCAGTAAATAAATTATTTACAAAATATCGACAGTCAGTAAGTTGAATACTGGCGACCCTAAATTAATCTTCTAGCCCTTAACAGTACTATACCTGTGAGGATCTGAGCGCGGAGACTTGTTTCTGCAGCGAGATGTTCTCGTCCTCGAGATCACCAATGTCCAATAGCAGCCTCTGCTCGCGCTGGCGAGTCTCGCGTAGCTCGGCGCGCAGTGCGGCGCGCTCGGACTCGCGCGACGCCTTGTCCACGCCGAGCTCTGTACTCTCTGCCAGGAGGCGGTCGCGCTCGCTCACCACGCGCTCTAACTCATGCCGTAGCTACAAAGAAAACATCGACTTATAATTATACTTTTTTTACAACGTCACGGGCAAACAAGCAGAGTTCATCTGATGCAAAGTGATACCGCGAAGCATATTGACTAATATGACGAAGATATATAGTTTGTACTAGCTGTTGCTGCGCGGCTTTGCACGCGTTTTTTCATGTTTTATAAAGATAATTCCAATTTTGATGTTTCGACATACAAAATTCGTTTTTGTCTCCTTTAAACCTGAAAATTCAAAATCCTTTTTTCTTCTAAAAAGAATCCATTTAAAAATCAAAGTATCCTTTAATATGGACTGAAATATATGCTATCCTTCAGTGAAGATCCCGTCATAATTGGTCTAGCCGTTTCAGAGATTACCCGGAACTAACAGAAAGACAGACAGATAAAAATGATTTGTCATTAGTAGCATGTACACTTTCATATGCATGGAGAGAAAAGCTGTTATTTCGACATTACGAACAGTCACTCCAGTTTTATTTATTTGTATAGATATATATAAGATGTAGGAAGAAGATTATTAAATTATTTAATCTAGTTTGAAAGGGCTTTCATAGTGCACGTAAGCTATATTAGTTCCTGCAAATACAAATACTAGTTCTACAAATACGAATAGTTTGGAAGCAATAAAAGTATAGAAATTTGTTTGACTAAATAACCATAGAAAACTATAAAAGACATTGTAGGTAACGATTAGTTTTTAAAACCTTTACACAATGATGTGGTTTTTATTATTGTTAGTACCTTCAAATGAAATTAGATATGATAATCCTTATGCGTAAAACTCAAATGTTCGTTTAAACCGCTATAAAACATATGAGAAACGAAATAATGCAAAATATGCTTTTGAATACGCGCGTTACGGGGAAATAAAGGAACGAGTGGCATTTGACCTTGGTCCTCACAAAACAACCCGTGGCATAACCGCGAGACAGGGTGCGGTTTCACGCAGGGGCCGGTAAACACTACTTTACTGCCGCCCAACCCTAATCTACTTTCACGAAATTAAACACGGAAAAACATAATACCTCTGTCAACTCCATTGTTCGTGAACAAACGCAGCTATGAGTTCTGCCTGATATTTACATCAACTTTGAACGTATTTACATAATTAATTTACAATGAAGGGACCTGAATTTCGGGAACAGCTATGTATTTTTTTCAAATTTAGAATTGACGTTCGGAATTCTTCGTTTTTTTTTAATTAGATCTCCCAAGGCATTGAAATAATTTTTGTAGTTCTTTAACTTTTTTTATTATAACATACCGCATTAACTTACGTTTAATATTTTTTATACACATCGTTACGGACAAACTAGCAGACGATTCACTTGATTTATGCAGGAATAAAATAATAGTCAACAATTCTTATTCCTTAGTTATCATGATAAATGACGATGATGATGATGATCCTTTAATCCTAAATAGCTGAATGAAAATAACAATTGACGAACTCTTCTCAAGACGATAAGTCCTCTTCCTTCGTTTCTTTTAACTTTATTTTTCTTACACTTAGTTTCTTACAGTTAGTTAAAATGTACATCAGTAGAATTGAAAGTGTAAAATGCTAGTGTTTTAACCAGTGGACAGTATCTGTAGGATTTATTTGTATTGCTGTACAAGTAAGGTGAAAGTGAAATACAACGATTTGCCTACTTTTTCGTCATCTCTCAAGTAACTCATTAGAGCATACAGTTACCGACTAGCATTTTAATGTTGGCAGATTCAGCATTCCGTCTATCATTTTCATTCTTAATCTTATCATCAGTTAAGTCCTCTTAAAATTTAAAATAATTTTTACTTGACACTGGCAAAATACTCAAAACTAAACTAAAACAAAACAAAATTGCAATCAAAATATATTTTTTTTTGTTTTAGATGAAAATACATTGTATGATTTAAACATAATTAAAAATAAACACAAGTTTTCGTAATAAAAATACATTCTCGTTATCTTTCTACCTTTACGTCACAGCGTAAGTTGATTATTCATAGTCACGGCTAACGAATCTTTGAAGCGGTGATAACAGAAATGAACTAATACATATTCATGCAGCCACTAAGCACTAGCGAAAATGTAAAAAGTCTAGTTAAAATATTCCCTTTACAAACCGACAAGTACCCACTCCTGCAGCGCATGCAGCTGTACAATATTCCGACATTCCTTTTTTAATGTTTGCAGTGGCCTCCAGTGATTGCAGTATTATTTTAATTCGTATGAATTCGTTTCATTCGAATTCCGGGGTGAATATTCGCCCTATTTTCGTTCTACTACTGAATACAGTCGCCTATAAAAGGTTTTGCAAACTAAAGTACTATGTAAAGTACCTTATTGAAAAAAAAAACAAATGAAACGCGTATATTTGTTACGCTTTTTGAAAGGAAATAAACCATCTGTGGATGAGATTTCGGGGAAACAAGTTACGAAATACATTTGTCGGAGACTGTACCTACTGAAAAAGTAGAAAGAACGGAACTGAACTGAAAATCAATTCACATTCTCCACAAGGCGGCGGCGGTGTCGGCGGATGGTGCGGCGAGGTATCTATCTACCATAAATGGAGTAGTTTAACAGTTTTGTTGGCACACGGCCAAAAAGCGAACAACTGTCAATAGACCTCCATTATCTACGTAAACATTACATGAAATATGAGATTTTACTATCTTTAACCAATGGATAAAATAATTTTATAATGTTTTGTAACTGTAACACAACAATACCTCTTCACCTGCTTTCATGATGATAAATCACAGTTAAAAACCTTCACTATGTCACTATATCATAACTGAACATTGGCATTCATATTTTAATAGTTTTAGTGCATTTAGGATGTAAAAGAGAGCACAGTGTACACGTTCCGCGTCGAGGCGGTGTGAATCAAGGGCGTGCAAATAAAACTTTATTTCTGGACCAGTGTTATGGGTTCCCGCTTACGCCATTCGCGGCATTACGTCACTCATTCAACTTTTATATCTTACGATTTAATTTCACAAATAAAAAAAAAAGAACTTGTTAAAAAGTATCGTCGCACGCGCAACAAGGGTATAACTGATGATTCAGAGCAATTGCTCCCATTTCGTTAAACTGAGCGTAGGCACAATTCGTCATTCGTGTCTGGGAAAATAAATTAGTTTATTGAGATGAGTATGGTCGAACTTCCACACTTTAACATCAACAATGATATATTTAAAAATTAAATGAAACGGTACCTATAAATATGAACAAATAAACAGTGTGTATCGCATGTTCATTTATTTAAGAGGTAAATAAAACAATTATTAAAAATATTCATTAAGATGTCACATTTTTGAAATTCGTTCCTATAATCAGTAAATAAAACAGTTGAATGGTCATTGTGTATGTGTTGTGGATGTTTTTATACAACTGTTCTATGGTTTAAGTGACATTAAATAAAGCTTATTGACTACACTGTTTACCATTCAGTAGAATTATCTATGCATTAACTACTTTTGATATACTCTTAAATGCGGAGAAGTTCGATCAAGATCAAGAATTCGATATGCACGTTCTAATTAAAGTTTTTAGTTTAATGTTCAAAAACTTGTGGACACGCCTTACATGACATAGGTATTATAGGATACTTTTTTTAAATCACAAACAAAGATTTTATCACACAGACAGTTTACGAGGTTTTCAGATTTTTAACTTTTTATGCTATTTAGTCTCGAAAAATATTATACTGAACACGATAAATTTTAATAAGGTTGTACGTTACTTAAATCAATTCTACGTTTCTTTCTGGATTTAATATAACATCAGCATGTGAGCCTGGATTTAAATTGTGGGCATGCCCACAACCTTGCCCCGCGCTTGCAAGTGGGTTTGCCAACCCCGAAGGGCGCAAATGGGCTTAAAGGTGACAAACTCAATTATCTAATGGATATGTTACTATAGGTCATATTATGCTTTTGCAATACTACTCTAATGTCACTAGAAAAATAAGCATATTGGCAAATTTTAAACGCGAGTTCTCATGTAGTAAAAATAAACAATATAAACAGACGTGTGGTATCGATTGTTGTTATTAAAAGCAAAGGCTTTGATCGTTTGTTTGACTTACCGTGAAGTATACATAATGTCAATGACAATGTAACTACTCAAGTAGGTAGGAGAATTATATAGAAGTTTTAAACATTACTTCACGTCCACCATATAAACTTATATACACTTACAAACTTCATCTCTTTATAATATTAATACAAATTGAGGTTGATTGTACATGATCTAGTTGGAAATTAAAGTCAGAAATTATATCAAATAAACTGACAGACCATTCTCGTTTAGGCGAAAGCTTATCAGATTAACTAGTAAGTTGTCAATTAGGATGGAAACCTTAATCGTGTTAATAATTGTAATTAATTTAAATCGAAACAAATCTAATGACGACGTTAAACTGATTTTAGTTTGTTCGTTTTTAGAGGTTACGTGAAAACATTCATATCTAAATAAATACCAAACATCACATTATTCTCTTCTATAAATAGGAATGGTAAAAAGTTATCGATATTTTAGGATGTTAATTTTACATAAGATGTGATTTAACTGTAGGCAATTAAATGATACGCATTCCTCGTGAGTGAGGAACGTGAACCAAAGCTATGTGATCGCAATAGAAACATTATTTAATCATTAAATACGATTATCATATTTTATAAAAATCGCATAGACATGGTCAAAAAGTTTAGATATTTTTCCAACTGACGTCTGCTACTATCTCAAAAATCAAACTTTGTTACTTTGAATTGAATGTGACAAAGTTTTTTTAGGCATACAAACAAATATATTTCACAGAAAACTACTGTAGTAAATTATGCAGTGGTTGTGTCTGACGTCGGCATTAAATTTTAGTTAGATCATTGGAGGTTTGTTTAATGTGGTTCAACATGGGTTGGCTAGTTTTGTGCAAACTGTTGCAAATTTTATGAGACAATTAACAGTAGTTGGGAACACAGAATTTGAAATTAACTGAAGAGTTTCAATGTTATTAAAATGTAAAACACATTCAAAGTTTATGCCAGTTATTGAGTACATTCATAGACAGTGGCAGAGAGCGGACAAAAGCTTTAGGTTTTTAAACCATTTTAATTATATGAAACTGAACATGTTTATTTGTTTCAAATGTCTATCTTATTTATTGCCAATTATTTTCAAAAAGAAAAATTTTTATATGGACAAGACTTGTATTTTTATCTTGTTTTCATGTTTATATATACAATCTTCCTGAAAATTTTATAGAAATATGTTTAGCAATGTAGTTGTTAAAAGGTAACACATTTTTTGCTTCCATCCAAATAAATAAAATTGTTTTAAAAGAAAATATACACCATTTAACTAAATCCATATGGTATAAAGGTATGGTTTTTACTACAAAAAAAATAAGAATTAAGTTCCAGCTAATTTCCAATTTTAGATAACTGATTTAATGGGTAGCCCCAATAATCATCCAGAAAAAAATTGGGTTCCATAAAAATTTTGTGTCATGAAATTTTAACAAAATGAGAAGTTGGGAAGTATAGATAATCAAAATATTTTTTTAATGAAGTTAGTTTAATTAATTAGATGATCTGATATTTTTCCTGCTACAGAATGCTGCTGGAATAGCATTTTGAATGGTAGGTCATAATAGATAGGTCCACTAGTTTAAAAATATTGATTAGTCAATAAACTATTTCATTACTTTAGGTTAAGGATGCCAAAAATAAATAAATGAATAAATCCTCACCTTTTGGAAACAACTAAGCAAGACATTTCTGAGCCAACTAGTTTTAAAAACAAATAAATTTGTATTGATCTTTTAACATTTATAACTCTTTTTTATTGTAGGTGCAACCAATGTGTGATGGAAGAATCATCCTAGCTTGTATATTACTGTCATTAAAAAATATATTTTAAATTAATTATCATGATATTTACCTGTTTTGTTTCTCCCTCTAATTCTAGTATTTGTAATGTGAGGGAACTCTCTATGGCTGCAGATTCATTTAGGAGAGCATTCTCTTGTTCAATACCACTTTGTGTTGTCACCTTCTGTGTCGAGTCTAGTTTCATAAGAGCCTGCAAGTAAACCACTCATTAGCAAATGCATGAGAATAATTAGCATTTACTCATGAAAGCATTACAATTATTACTCATAACTTTTAACAAATTTCTCTTTTAAGCAGTTAATTATGTAAAGTCTAGCTATTTTATAATAACCTGCAATGCATTTATGTTTAATTAACATAAAATTGTTAACAAGCAGTAGTCTTAAATTTTAACTCCAAAAATAGTTCAGATTACCAATGAAAATCTTTTTTAGATTTTCAGTACTTTTAATGTACACAATAATGAATGTGTAGAAGTGAAAATAGAGAATCAAAAGTATGTAGGCCACTAACCTCTTGTGTGATCTCCAGATCGTGCTTTGTGTTTTCGTAAAGGCTTTCTAGTTCGTCGCATCTTTGTTGAAGGGCACTTTTTTCTTCTAATAGGACGAGACCTAGCTGAGCTGATTGTATCTTCTCGCTGCTGGCCTGATCGAGCTCGCGGCTCAGCCTCTCGATCTCTGACTGAAGGTTCTCCACGGACATATTTGTTTGTGCCGTGGCTGCCATCGTGTGACAGTTAAACGGCTGTAGTCTTCTTCTTCATAAACAAAGTAAATAATCTCAGAAAAACAACTTTATAAAACGTGTAAAACTAAAAATTAATCTACATTCTCTTAGTTACGTCTTGACAGTTCAATGCACTACATTCTATGTTGCCATTTCTAATAAAGCAAAAAGAGTAAGACCTTCGTGTTGCAACTTTTTGTGGTTTTCGATTTTTTTATAAATGGCAAGTTTGAAATTAGTTCTGTTATTAAACAATAGATGACATTAATTTACAACATTATTGAAAAAGATTGGTATACTTAAACATGTAAATTTTTGATCTGTTCTCTTTTCAATACGTTTTTTAACAGGCAAGGTAATATGGCAAGGTATGCCTGAAAGAGCAAAAAAAGAAAATCTAATATACTTAGACTGCTAATATTGCTACTCATAATATATTTCTATTTCTTTTGGTTGTTAGTCTGCAACTATGATATCTTACATAAGAACTAACATTAAGAACAGCAATAATTTAAATGGAGTCACATCCATGATTGCTCTTTCCAACTTTCAGATTGCTAACAAGTTTGGAGAGTATAAATGTAGGCATATACTTTATTATTGGTAGTATACAAATAACTATACTTATGGTTTTGCTAAAAAGTAAATAAGACTTCATTATATCTTGCCGTTGGTATTTAAGGTTTTAGAGAAAAGTTAATGCTAAGTCCTGACAAAGTTTAAACAACAAATTAAACTTATTCAATTTTTATTTATTTCATTTGAAAATACAAATACTTAATAACATTATGAATATATAAACACCTTCATAAAAATATTACGATATACGCTCTAAAAATGGTTTCTTTACTAAAGAAAAAAAATAATTAAATAATTGAGTTGGTACTCATACATTTTATTTACCGCAACTAATTCACCCATCTGGCATGAAACCAATCATCCATACAATAATAAATATAATGTTTGTAAAGACCTAAATTGACCATAGTCCATTATTTATACTAATATTATTAAATGCCAAGAGGTAAAAGGAGTATTAGACAAGTAGGTATTATTTATTTGACGTTAACAACCCTTACATAAAGAAACTGACATTCTAACACGTAACTAGCAGTTTCAAACCCCACATTATATGAATACACTATATTTATTTATAATGGTTTTAAAAGGATTGTGGTCACAATCCTTTCACTTATTAACTCATTCCCAAAACCAAGTTACAGGGATTTTATGTCAGTAAGTATGTTTAGAACTTAGAACCAAATAAAATAATTTCTGATTTTACATGACATTTAATTGATTTCACAATAATAAAACAATAGATTAATTGTTTTAAATGAATCCATTATAAACATAATTGAGTTAGTTAATTAATTGACCACATTGGATGTATAGTCAGAGTTATAAATATGTATGATACCTTTTTCACATTGAAACGTCGGATATGAACAGACCTCGATTTTTCGGTATTATTTAATTTACTGTACAATGCTGTAAAGTCATTTATCATACATTTTATAACACTATCCATACAAATCTTATGACTAAAATTTAATACAAAGCGTGAAGTCTACATTATAGGGAATGTTCAAATAAATAGACTAATCATGTATACTAATGAATAAATGTGTATTAAAGTATGCCTTATGTTAAAGGTGTAAAATAAAATGATCAGAGTGAAAGTGATAAGAAATATTTACTTAACAGTATACATGATCTGGACTGAGATTTTTCATAACACTATCAAACGAGAAATATTTAATAAATAATTATTTTGTACTGCTAGGTCAATTAATAAATGATAAAAAGCATAAGATTTAACACATTAATAACATTGGCACCAAGATGGTGGGGAGTTATCGACAAAACTAAAAGTTAGTGGGCTATAATTGAATTGTATATTGAGCAAATTAAATTTAAAATATTTCCTTTAAAAATTGACCTTAAAACTATTTCCTAGTGTTTAATTTAATTAAAACTTTGTTATTGCTTTCGTATTGACAAAATATCCGATTTTTCACATTTCTATGGCTTTACAAATTATTCAGCTTGAAATTTAAAATAAACATAATAACTAACAATACCTACTAATTATCTTACAAAAAGTTTCACATATTGTGAACTTACATTTAAAATATTTTTATTACATATTTAAAGGCCTAATATGAACTATCCAACGAAATGAAATTTTAGTCCCTTATTTTATATGAGAATATTTTATGTAGGTTTAATTTCTTTATTTTTTTCTGATAGTTTACTTCTAATATACTTACTTATTTTTGGATTATTCAATAAGTAGTCATTCTGCTCTACAAAGTTTAGTCGATCAATAGTCATTCTAGAGATATTTTCTACTTTCAATATATTTATTTATTATAAACTAGCATTTCATTCACGCTTGTTTAATGTAGGTTCATACTTATTCATTGAAATTTAATTTGAATTTTTAAATTCGTATAAAATATCTATAATTTCCGAAAAACCGAAGGGTTCTAATGAAGTCATGTTGTTATTACAATAGGATTTTTAATATCCAAAATCAAATGGCAAATATATTACTGAATGTATTTTTCGAACTGCATAGGGACTAACGGTTACATTTAAATTGGCTACGAGGTTCGATGTAGACTACGGTCTACTGTATGGTATACCATAATACCATTCATTCATGCCGTTAATATTATCTTGCACGTGGAAGACCATAACGTAAATCTGTTCCTTTTTTTTAACGTAACACACAATATTAAAATATATATAAAATTATGCGAATATTTTTAACAAATTAAACTATATAAATAAATAAATAATATTTAAAAAATCTTACACAGAAATAATTAATGACTGAAAAGATTAACTGATTAAATTATTTTATAAATCTAAACCACTATAAAATGTTATCTGCTGAAATGACCGACAGTGTCACATTCAATTCACTTACTGCATGATTCTAATTATGTACCCAACAAACATTAGTATTAAGATTTACTTTATTCCAAAAACAATGACTGAAATAATAAAATTGGATTGTTTATAAATGTCTAAATTCGAGATTTAATTCATTCTATGTTACAACATCGCTAACTATCGTATTCTGAATTTATTTTGACTTTGTCTTAATAATTATTTCATTATGTTTTATTTTTATTTTTAAAGTTTTAATTTATTAATTTTAACGGACGTTTTTAAACAATTGGCACAGTTAATGCAAATGTATTTTTATTAAATGTTGTGTGATTCGAATTAAATACTATTTGCATTGTCCTCATGGACATAGAAAATTTTATCTAATGTTACTTATTTTTATTCAAAACTCACTTTAATTTAATGTTCAAAGTTATCTTCTATACATATGGACAAAGACTGTTACAATTAAATACATTCAGTGATCTTCATAACTTGATTTATCCAATCCACACGAGTCAAATTAACATTATTGTCATATTATTTATGAAAACGCAATACTCGACAGTACAGTTGTCGTGCCAAACGATTTTTATTTCATTGCTTTATTTCATTTACCACTGTCAAACAAATTTAAGACCAACATTTTACAAGCGACTGTACATCGTAACGGACTTATATTATTCAAATTCGATCCTATTCCCATAAAGATAAAACCTAATTTACATAAGTGAGCAACCTGACGACACGTCCTCTTTGACCAGTACAACTGGTGCTTGTATTGGGGTGGTGATCGTTGTGATGTCAGGGGCGGAGCTTGAAGATTCCTTTCTTACGCTGGTTTTCGAAGCTTCCTGAACCTTCTGCGGGGGGTTTTCTAGCGGTGTTTGTGATCTCGGCCTTTGGTCTTGATTCAATGACCCGGTGCTCGATGTACGGACCCTGTTCTTGACGAGGGACATCCGACGCTCTCTGGAGTTGATAATCGACGTGAGGAACGGGATCTGGTTGCTGATCGCAGTCATAAAAGGTTTGTAGCCAATGCTGGAAGAAATTTAGTTGATTTTGTAAAGTGTTCATGATGAAACTTAAGTTGCTTTCTTTTTATCTATAGTATTTCGTCCTATTAATTAATTTTATTAGTTCTTTAAAGCAGTTCGGCCTCATGTTGCTATAAGCGAGTGTACTGACCACTGTTCGTCAGTCCAGCGAGCGATGTCAGTGAGCACGGAGCGCGTGCGTCGCGCGGCGCTGAGCGTGACGTCATGCGCGCGCGCGGCGTTGGCGCTGCGCAGCACGGCCATGGCGTCGCGCAGCACGATGGCGATCAGCATCGACCACTCCAGGCACGACGCCTCCGTCATTAGCTGCAGGAAATACCTGCAAACGAAATGAATTAAACCTTATGGTGCAAAATATATTAGAACGCCTTGCAAGTAAAATCGACGTCCGCGCCGTAGTATGGATGCAGGCTACGTACCTGCGTGTGGTGCAGGCGCTCCATGCGTGCGGTGTAGTATGCAGGCTACGTACCTGCGCGTGGTGCAGGCGCTCCATGCGTGCGGTGTAGTATGCAGGCTACGTACCTGCGTGTGGTGCAGGCGCTCCATGCGTGCAGTGTAGTACGTAGGCTACGTACCTGCGTGTGGTGCAGGCGCTCCATGCGTGCAGTGTAGTACGTAGGCTACGTACCTGCGTGTGGTGCAGGCGCTCCATGCGTGCGGTGTAGTATGCAGGCTACGTACCTGCGTGTGGTGCAGGCGCTCCATGCGTGCGGTGTAGTATGCAGGCTACGTACCTGCGTGTGGTGCAGGCGCTCCATGCGTGCGGTGTAGTATGCAGGCTACGTACCTGCGTGTGGTGCAGGCGCTCCATGCGTGCGGTGTAGTATGCAGGCTACGTACCTGCGTGTGGTGCAGGTGCTCCATGCGTGCAGTGTAGTACGTAGGCTACGTACCTGCGTGTGGTGCAGGCGCTCCATGCGTGCGGTGTAGTATGCAGGCTACGTACCTGCGTGTGGTGCAGGCGCTCCATGCGTGCGGTGTAGTATGCAGGCTACGTACCTGCGTGTGGTGCAGGCGCTCCATGCGTGCGGTGTAGTATGCAGGCTACGTACCTGCGTGTGGTGCAGGCGCTCCATGCGTGCAGTGTAGTACGTAGGCTACGTACCTGAGCTGCACGTGCGCGGTGTGGTCCCCGCGCTCGGCCTGCGTGTGGTGCAGGCGCTCCATAAGAGCGGTGTACCGACGCTCATCTCCAGCTCCTTCCCCACTCCACGACACGCCACCTCCCTCCGCCACGCTACACTCGCCCACGGAACTAGGCAACAAAGGTCAAAATAAATTACGCGCTTCAAGGTTATTTATTTGTATATACATACTAGTCAAAAAAGAACTACGATTACAACTAGTCAAAGTACTCGTACCTAACAGGTCCCGGCGACACCGGTAGCGCGTTGCGTAGCGGCAGACTCATGTAGCCGCTGTCACCGCACAAACTGTCAGTCTCTAATGACGGTGTGTACGAACCTACAAACATTCTTTAATTCGGAATGTGAAATTTAAAGCTTATACCAAGTTATTTTTATGAGAATAAAATCAATGATTTAAATTCAAAATGTATCGAATCCATACGTAGAGTCGTTTATATACTTACTGTCGATATTATGCGCAGTTGCATGCCCTCCAGTAAGCTGCATATCATTAGGCGGCGCGGGATACGGCCAGTTAAAATCATGGTGCAACCTCTTAAGACATAACACTGCACGGTCCACTTTGGCAGCGCGTTCCCGTTCTGAAGCCAACCACGCCACTAACGGTAGTTCTAAAGCTGCAGCCAGTCGACCTAGGGCAAGTAACCGCCCTGAGACGAGTAGTAGTCGTGCGTGACGCTGGATCATCATATCGATGAAGAATTCTTCTGCAGTGCCAAGTGATTCCCTGTAGGAAGGAATTCTTAGTGTTGACTTATTGGGAGTACAAGTCGTAGTTCGATATAAAGGTAGGAACAATATGGTATCTGTTTGCTAGTATTAAATAGTTTCACTAAAAAAAATCAAAAACAACATATATCATCAAGGTCTACTCCATCTGCTCCATGAACACAGAGAACATTATTTAATAAGTTGTAATTTAGTCACAAACATACATATACATAAAAAGTTGACAATTTAATTTTTACACAGAAAATTCCACATCGTATCCACGTATATATGACAGCAATATGTGCCAGTGGCAGCGTACGGCTGGGTGGTACAATGTAAATGAGTATAGTTACTTGTCAGCGCGCGTGGGCACGGATTTCTTCCGTTTGACGGCGGCGGTGGCGCGCGGCGGCGGCGGCGCGGGCTCCTCGTCCGCGCGCGGCGACGCCGACGTACTGAAGCTGCGTCCGCGCCCGCCCGCCATCTACGTATACACGCTCACTTATCCACTCAATACTGATTACTTCAGCAAACGAACATGTCATTGTGTTCTCATTGAATTTAAAATTACATGACGGAAATCAACAAATCTTTAATAAACTGTTAAACATGCAGCATCATTGTATAATGGCAGTAATTGTATAAACAGAAGAAAACAAAGTTTTTTAAGATTTAGACACATCAAATATGACGTGAAAGGTACACAGGTTAAGTCAAAAAAATGTGTGTCAGCGACATATGTTTTACTTGCATTTCTTGACATCAACGATAACTTTGTCTTGTTTTATTTTGATAATGCCGACGAATTTCAGTATCCAAGGCTATTACAAACGTCAATGCGATGGTTTGTGTTGTTTGAAATAAAAAATTGGAATAGTCAGTCCGGTCTCAGTATTAGAAAAGACAGATACGTTATTTCTCTCTTCGCTGTTATAATCTTAGTAAAATAGTATAACTCATAATTTTCGGTAGCAAACTTATATCATAGTGTAGCTAATTAAAAGTGACATTAAGTGGTGTAAACTGTGTAAAATTTCATCCAGGCGTTTAAAAGATATCAACAAAAATAGTTTAAAAATCGAATTAACGGCTACTTGTCCATGACCTAGGACAACCCGTGGTAAGCGACAGTGCTGAATCACCCACAGCTCCCGGCACCAACACCGCCCGGCCGCGCGCTCCCCTCTCTCACCCCTCGTTCACTGCCGCGGTCGCCTGCCGCTGCTTACCACCGAGTCTGTTGTCTATTATATTCTATTAATTCCACGCAAAATGTCAACTACCTGCCGTGGATGCCTAAAACCGATCCTACACATCAATTTTATGGAGTGCCAAAAATGTAATGGCTTATACGACTTGGAATGTCTAAATATTGAAGTACGGGAATTCAAAAACTTTACTTCGGAGTACAAAAGTCTATGGAACTGTCCCGTGTATCAGTCAACAACCTAAGGGTGATAACACTAGCACTCCTCTTCGGATAGTAGGAAAAACTGCAGAGATGAATGTTACGTTCACACCCAATAGCAATGTTAATGTAGCGCGTGGTAGTCAGCATAAAAGCTCTGAAAACTGCGACATATAAACTCTTATTTCAGAAATCCGTGAACTGCGGTTTGAAGTACAGGACCTCAAGCAGTAGAATCTTGACATACTCCTCCTACGTCGTGAGATCCAGGACCTAAAAAACCTATTAAATACTACTTCGTCTGGGTTTTCCGCGAGACTCTCAGAATGTGAAGCACAAGTCAGTGGGCAAATCAAAGAAATAAATCAATTAAGAACTGAACTAGAAACTACGCAAAACCACTTTAACTTGCTTGGAAAAATAAATTTGCGTAAAGAACTAGAGATACTTGGAGTACCAGAAACAAAGGGAGAAAACTTACGCAAACTTGCTATAACAACAGCGATATAAATTGGAGTTAATTTGGATCCGCTTGACATTGAATGTACTACAAGAGCCAGATAAAAGCAACAAACTAACGTTAATTTCGAAGCATCTGAGGGTTCTAACTCACGACCAATAGTTTTAAAACTTGTTCGACAAACAATTAGAGACCAATCAGTCAAAGCCGCAAAAGCAAGGCAAAATCTCACAACCGAGGGCATTCTAAATCATCCCCCATCACGCATCTTTGTTAATGAGAGGCTTACAAAAAGTAATCGACTGTTATTTCGAGAGACAAGAGCCAGAGCTAAACAACTTAACTTAATATTTTGCTGGATTCGACTTGGTAATATTTATGTTCGCAAGACTGAAAATTCTCCGGCTATACTGGTTCGTACTTCCTGTGACATGGACAAGCACATTGGCCAAAAGATCCAGACGACGTGCTCGTAGTTTATTTTATACTTCAATAATTACTACAGACATTTTGTTTTGTTCATTGTTTTGAGATAATTTTGTATTTGATATATTTATTCCAGGTCATAATGTATATTACAAAAAAATCGCAATTTCATGTACTCATCACGACTTTCAACACCTTAATTCACACATACACACACCAAAAGCGTATAACAGATTTTACTGCTCGCATGTCTAAATACTTGTATTTTCTATCTCACTTACGTAAAACTGAGAAACCTCCAAATTGCTATCATCGATTTGTCTGCCTGATATTGTATAGTTTTAAAATCAAAAAATTGTATAGATTCCAATTTATAATAAATTATATAATTTTAAATAAATCCAATTTATAATAAATTATATAGTTTTGTCTTTTAATATACGAAGTATTCAACGAAATTTTTCCTCTTTTCTAGTAACTCTCCAACGTATCGGTGTTGTTTTTGATGTTATTATTCTGACTGAATGCTGGCTGTCTACTGGATCAATTGGGCAAATGCCAGGCTACAATTTTTTTCAACAATCAATAATGTAACTTCCGTGCCTTTAAAAAGTTTTGTCACCAATATTACTGGTGTAAGATTTAGGTTAGTATCTAATTTATCCCCTGTTAGTTAGTGGCATACCGTGGTGTTTAGACGGTCAGGCGTCTCCTGACTGTCTCCCCTTTAGATTTTTGGGCCTCTGGGCCATTTCAATTGCTGTCTCCGCTTTGCTGGGAGGGAAGTCTGAAACCGCTTTCTTACTACCTCCTATTTCTTCTGATTAAGTTCGTTGCGGGTCCCAAGACAGCCGGTAGGGTGTCCGGGCACAGCCTGTGCATCACTGCACAGCTGCATTATTCGTTGATTATTCGATCAAAGGACGCCACTGTTGATCCTGATAAACAGGAGTTGCAGTGGTGGGACAGAGTGGCGGGTGTGCCCCGAATCAATAATGTCAATAAAAATGGGGGCAGGGATGTTTGGACTCCAAACGTTACAGAACCAGATTTAGGGGAGTGCGAATGCTTGAGTATCGAACTTTCGAATTCATTTACAATTCTAGGGATGTACCGATCTCCATCTTTAAAAATAACTTTATAAACTTACTTCACTCAATATTTTCTACATTTAAAAATAAATCCAAAGATATACTTGCAGGTGATATAAACATAGATATTCTTAATGACAGCGATAGTTCTGAATGCCTGTGTTTATTTTCTGAGTTTGGTTTTTTACCGGCTATTTACCTCCCTACTAGGAATATGTCTTGTCTGGATCACATATTCGTGAAGTCTAATCAGATATTACTGATCACAAAATAGTAATGCTAGCACTCACTTCTTCCTAAAAAGAAAAACCTCTTAGTAGATTCACAAACAAAACTAATTTTAGAGATGTAGCTCATGAACTTAGAAATACAGTTTGGACCCCTCTAATGAACTTGCAAGATGTTAATGAGACAATTAAGTTATTTCAGTTAACTTTAACGAATTATTTTTATTATTAACGAAAAGCACACTACAATTAAAAGCGTCAGACTAAATAAGTATCTGATTAAACCGTGGATGACTCCTGGTTTGTTAAAGTGTTCTAAGCACCGTGACAGACTTCATATTGCCTGTAAAAGCACCCTCTTGACACTCAGAAGGAACTTGTTTACAAAAGATACCGAAGCTTCTACAAAATTGTGTTATATAACACCAAAACGAATTATTAAAGTAATGAACTTAAAGACAGTCAGAACAACTCTAAAAAACTTTGGCATTTAATAAGAGAGGCTAGTGACTCCACTAAAAAGACACAAACAGCCACCGAACTATTTAAACTAAAATATAGTACCACAGAGTCATTAAACTACTGTAATACCTATTTTTCAAATGTTGGCGCAGACTTAGCAAATGATCTAATGTCCAAACTAAATATAAACCAACGCCATACCCTAAATATCCATCCTGTACCGAATACACTCTTCATGCAGCCTACCGACTCTATTGAAGTTGACAAAATAATAAGTCATTTAAATTTAAAAAATAATAGTGCACCCAGTTTTGACCAATTTTCTTCTGCACTTATTGAAAATATTAAAGATGAAATAGTTATCCCATTAACCTATATTTTCAACCTTAGTATCTCCACAGGTATTTTCCCAACGGAATGGAAGAAAGCTACTGTGGTTCCTATCCATAAGGGAGATTCTAACAAAATTCCAGAAAATTATAGGCCTATCTCATTATTAAGTACTTTCGCAAAATTATCAACCATAGATTAACTAGTTATCTTGAAAAATTTAATTTACTGTGTTCGAAACAATATGGTTGGTATGGTGGGTATGGAGACAAGGATGCTCGACAGAGGATGCTGTGAACCATGTTAGTCGATCTGTGTCTAATTGTTTTGATAAAGGGTTAAGATCTATAGGGGTTTTTCTTGATATAGCCAAGGCTTTTGACACTGTATAAGTGTCAAACCTACTTGATAAACTCGAACTACTAGGTATTAGACGCAAATCACTGGAATGGTTTCGGAGCTACCTAACTGGAAGACGCCAATGTATTAAAATAGGTGACTTGCTCAGCGAAGATTGTTTGGTAAATTTTGGTGTGCCCCAGGGTTCTGTGTTGAGACCCTCTCTCTTTATAGTATATGTAAATGACATTTTTAATGCAGTTACCATTGACACAGCGGTCGTTTGCTACGCCGATGACACGGCTGTGCTTTTTCACGGGGACTCTTGGATTTCGGCACTTCAAAATGCTGAACGTGAAGTCTTTGAATTAAAGCAATGGTTTGATGCCAACCTCCTGACCCTTAACACATTGAAATCTAAATACATTGCAGTGAAGCAGTGAAATTTAAAATACATAGGCAGTGCAATAAAAGGATCTGTGACTGTCCAGAACTCCAAAGAGCACAATCAGTTAAATACTTGGGTGTAATTATTGACGAAAGATTATCCTTCAATGAGCATTTGACAGCCACTACAAAAAGAGCTCGAAAATTGATTCACATTATGAAATCATTGCGTGACTTTGCTGACATAGACACTCAAATTAGTTTACACTGCGCTATGCGAGTCAATCTTAGGGTACTGTATCACCGCATAGGGAGGTGCCGGAAAAACCTCAATGTTAATATTGTAAAGAGCCCAAAGATCAGTGCTCAAAGTAATGCTCCGAAAACCCTACAGATATTCCACATCCTCACTGTATGGAATGTGGAGTCCTAACAATACGACAGTTATACATTTATAAAATTTCTTTAGCCATAAACCGTACGGTTATAAATTCTCCCGAAAACCCTTCTTTCTTAGAAAAACGTGTTTTTAAAATTCCTCAAACATTTATTCAATCAACCTCCCCAAAATTACTACCAATATTCCTTTCCACTTTTATATATAACAGAATGGCTAAGTCATGTGACATCAAATACAATATCGTAAGACAGGCGAAAAATACAATTAAAAATTACCTTTCAACCCTTCCCTATATCGAGTCCGAGCAGTTTATGAAACCAATGAGCTAAAACTTATTTCCATACACACCCACACACATACTCCCAACCACCCACACTCATACATATAATTTCCCGTCCATTAATTCATATTTTCATGTTTTGTCATAATACCTATTTAATTTATCCATCTAGATTTATTCTGTTATTGTATATTGTATTGTTTTGTGTACTGTATATTATAATTCATAGCGTATTAAATTGGACGCCAGCGATACAGGCTCGCCTAGTGCAGGGTCCACGATAAAATATTTTATGTTAAATGTTTTTAAGTAAATAAAGATATTATTTTTAGTAACTGATAAACATAACGATGAAGGCAAATGTCGACTTTAAGACATCGCGTTGCAACCTTAAATAACGCTGACTGTGTAATAATCCAAATTAATTAACACATTATAGACATACCTGCATACTACCAAGTATAACGGAGAGGTCCTCCGCATTGGGCACGGCCGTAGACTGCACAATCTGCCCATACTTCGCTTGTACGTTCACTGAGTTCCGAGGCGAATCTACATCGTTCGGATCTGTCAAACAATAAGTGTCACTGTCATATAATTACATTTATTTTACAAGAACAACAAACAGCCTTTTTGTTTAATTATAGATTTCCTATTATAGTTTTTTTTTTTAAGTTAAGTACTCCTAATACTGATGTTTTGATTCCCTAAAAAGTTGTAGAGAAGAGGAGTAAAACTGAGTAACACGTGACCTGTTTTGCTTTTTGAAAAGTTAAGTATGAAAAGTGTACCTATAGCTCTAAGGAACCTGACGAGGTCCCTGGCGAGGTCCCAGCGCTCGTGCTGCAGCGCTGTATCCAGCAGCTGCGTTGCCAGCTGACGACTCACCACGCTGCTCTCCAGGTTCTATAGCAGGCATACAGTGAATTGTAACATTTGCATAACTTTCGAAATAGGTGCTATGGCAGTCGTGTATACTCCTATATGATCTTTACATAACCCTACTAAAACTTTATACAAGTCTCTATAACTTGGTCTGGAGATTTTTGAAATTTCAATATACAATTTTGGAAAAATGTAATACCTAAAACACAAAGAACTAAAAATAAATTCCACTAGCTTTTGCCCGTGACTTCGTCTACGTCCTACTCGTATATAGAATTTAATTAATAGAACTTAACTGACTGACATAAAACAAAATTAAAAATAAGAATTTTATACTAATTATAAAGTAAATTTTAATTACCCCACGAAGCTGAAAATTACAATTAATATTCATATAATATCTACTTCAAATTATTGTATATCATTTAATAGACTTGTCGATAGAAATTTTTGAACTATGTGGTAAATATTTTTACAGGTAAATACCTGTAAAATGATGAGATATGAAGCGGCTGTGTCTAACATTTTCCGCTGCAAGCATTCCTGGAACAGTTCTTTAGGTTTGCCCGCCACGGAGAATAAGTACGCCCATAGTGCTATCTCAGTCTTACGTGCGCATTGAACTACGGTCTGAAAAGGAAGGTATGATTTTTGTGACATTTAAACCCAAAACAAAACGATATATATTTGTTATTTACAAAATTTAACTGAGTTTCACATTGATTCGCTATGTTAGTTGTGTGTCGAGTAAAATACTATCTCGCATCGTTATTCGTCGTCGAAATGTTATTTTCGTGAAATCAAGAAACTTCTCAGGCCAATACAAACTATTTCAATATCATCATAAACAGCTAAAAAACGGTTCACTGTTTCTAGCTAAATGATCATGGAAAAATATTTACAACCAGATCGATGCTAAGCTGTTTCTATCCTAGACGGATGATCTCTGTCGACGGTCCATCTTGTAGGGAAGCGTTTAACACTAAGCCTTCCGGCCCTCGTTCGCTATTCTACAATCTTTCTTCCCCAACGTGTAGTTTGAAGAATCGAATACAGCGTTTTTATTCCCTTTTGGTGTTACTATGTTGAAATACCTGATGTATTTCCTGTTTCTTTGTATTGTATATTATTGCTTTAACAAATTAAATTCATGTTTTCGCTCTTACTTGTAGATAGACCGGGAACTCGTGAACGAACTCGATGACGCTGGGCAGCTGTGCGTCCGGGATGGGTTCCTTGCTCGTAGCCTCCTCCTCCAGTACTTCGTGCAGCAGCAGCTCCAGCGAGTGCGGGAAGTACGCCAGCTGCGAGCACGAGCGCGCGATCTCCCACGCGTGGTAGCCGAGGTTACGCCGGAGTAGCTGACGTAGGATCTGGTGTAGGTATACCTGGCTCTGAAAACAAGGTTCAGATTTAGCTTTGCGTTTTTAGAGTTGAGTTTCCCAAAAAGTTTAAAAGACATGAGGAATGTCGAGAAAATTGTATCACCACTTTATTTTAAATTAAATCAATGATGTATTTCGACACTATATTGTTAAGTTTCAGCTCTTTTGAATATTCGAATTTAACAACGATTCGCAAATATCGGGACGAAGAATCTGGTAAAATCATCCGTTTCATGAGTGTGTGTGTTTATTGATGAATTTTCTGTTCATAAATCATCAGTTTTTTTGTAAGCTGTGTCAATTTTTGGAAATATCAAAATAAATTTCAAATAAAACGCATTTTTTAAATAATAACAGTTACAAATAAAAAAGAATGCATGTGATTTTGTAAGCAAAGCGAATAATAAATGATGACTGTTCATGCATTAACAGTTTGAATAATTTATGAGTTCCATGAAATCATTATTTTATTGGCCAGATATGGCGATGCAATTACATTAAACATAGGTGTTCTTTTAGAGTATTTTTTGTAACAGCTGTACTTTTAATACCTATACAGCGACCAGACCGGATAACACAATTTGGTAACAAAATAACAATAGTTTGTTAAAAATAAACCGAAAAAAAGGACTGCGAAATATCCAGCCAATTATACTTTGTAAGTAACAATAACATAGACACAAAGCTAAAGGGAGCTCCTACATTTTCAATATTAGCGCGTGATACGTGGTATCGCGATCCAGTATCACATAAATACAGAACACCAGGCTACTTATTTTCCATGACAATCTATCATTAATGTTTTAGATAATAAAATGCAATTTTAAAAATAATTATATTCAGGCAATAGCTAGACAATAGCTTGTCTGTAGAATCGCAGTATAGATGAATTGTATCTTTCTTTGTTAACTAATGGTTTATTCCGAGCTGTCACCCTGCTCTGTCCCCCTAGGGTGACAGAGAGGGGGGAAAAGATCGGTCTGTCACCCTGTTTGCGTCAATGGGACAGTTCGAACTATTTTCACTCTTTCACGGTTTCGTCTGTCCCCTTATGACCAACAAAGGGGACTACCGTATTATGTATGACTGAATATAACTCACCGTTCGATTGACAACGCAGAAAGGCAATGAGAAAACTGAGTTGGAGTCGGACGCGTACAATGTCGTGTCATTTTCCACGCCGAGGAGAATGGCGTCGTCGAAAAGAATCGCTGAAAAAATATTTGAATGAATTGGTTTATATTACAATACCGAACCGCACCGGTTTCGCACGGATATAATGCATATATATTAAATACATAAAACCTTCCTCTTGAATCACTCATCTATCAAAAAAACCGCATCAAAATCCGTTCCATAGTTTTAAAGATCTAAGCAGACATAGGGACAGACAGCGACTAAATTATTAAATAAAAATGTTAACCACACATCACAGAAATTTAAAACAATACATCGCTCTATCTTCAGAAATAAAGCCTCTACCCGAAGCAACTTGACACAATGTTGCTTATTTAGAAATTTGACTTTGAACGTTCCGCTTTGAAGTTTTATGGACCTTACAATACTTACTCAAGGGATAAATATTAAGATGGAACGGCAGCATGATCCTTTTAGCCATGAAAGTGTGCCTAGAAGTGTCGGGATGCCTGGAAGCATCACGAGGCAACAGAGGCAGCCATACCCTAGCGCCGAGGGACCCACACCACAGCCACAGAGCCCTAGAAAGCTGGGTTTGGGACTCCCCACCGCTGGACCATACGCTCTCTACGCATGATGCAAGTACTGTCGCTGGGAGGCAGCTATACGCCTGGAAATGAGAAATATTATACCTAAATACCCATTCATTAAATAACTTGTAACTGTCACACACTATCTGCATAGACTAGTGCTACTTTTCATATTATACTACTACATACTATATTTGTTGCTTATTGTTTTTAGCTCCCGACTCAAAAAGAGGGGTATTATAAGTTTGACGTGCCTGTCTGTGGGATCATAACTGTCGAACGAATGAAGCAATTTTGATGTAGTTTTTTTGTTTGAAAGGTGATTTAATCGATCGTGTTCTTAGTTATGTTTGAAAGTGGGAATGAACTAGTAATAATGATAAGTTTTTTAAATCTTATGACTCATATTAAGTGAGCTACGAGACTTTTGATATAAAACAGCTATCGTCTACTAATGACGCAACAAACGCAACATGGTTTAAAAAGTTTTCTGGGTTGGGGACGAGGGCTTTCAATCTGCAAGAGTTATGGAAACTAGAGGTTCACATGCTTGTTCACTACCAAAGTTTAAGTCAATACAACATAAAGTATTGATAATGATAATAAATGACTCGGTCATTCATACGGACATAATGTGCATGTTAATAACTTGTTAAACGGTCACGCTATACATGCATACAATGCATATATATATTTTTGTTTATATACTAGTAATTAATAATTAGAGCAAAGAGTAAATATTGCGTCAAGGCGGACTCGCTTCAGATGATCTAGATTGGAATATCGGTTTTCAGTTAGAGTATCAATGTTAATGACCTTTTGATAAAACGATATAAAATAGTAAGTGCATAATTGAGACTGTTGTTCCTATATGAGGATCTAGAAGTAAAGAAAACCGTGCATACTGTTTGATCCTATAGAACACAGTGAAGTATAACAAATACGAATTAATAATACATTCATTAATTTATACGTATAAAATCAACGGTTGCATCCTGAACGTATGTTAATACTGACATCCTCAGACGGTTCTGACTTCATATATGCAGAGCGTTTTCACTGCTCGAAGGTTCTTCGAAAATGAGGAAACCTGATGCAACCCTTCAGCACGGAGTTACGAGCTTCAAGGTCTAAATACTAATGTATTGCCTATAAATAACACACAACTGGTTTTTTCAAATCAGTCCGTATTTGAAACGTAGTCAGGGCGTCTCCGTAGAACATGAAATTGTTTGTTGCGGTTCGTTAATCTAAACTTAATTTTAGAAGAATGTGATGATGTTTTAACTTCGAAGTGTAACGTATCGAATTTCTTTTAGATATCGTGCCTTTTGGCGTTATCAGCTGTAGCTAAAGCTGGTGCGCCCTTGGGCCTGGATGGATATGGTGTTAACGGCGGTCTAGGAGGCCTTAACGGACTCGAGGGCCTCGTGTACGCACCAGGTCACGCTTCAGCCGATTATTACGTATGTCTTACCCTTCATTTAAGGAAGAAACATATATGCAAGATGTTTACCGTAAAGTTGCTATAGTTTAGTAAATTGATTGCAGGCGTATCCAAGTTATGCCTTCGAATACGCTGTGAAGGATGCTCACACCGGAGACAACAAGGCTCAGTGGGAGAAAAGAGACGGAGATGTCGTTAAAGGTTTTTAAGATTTTGAAGTTTATTTAGGGATATAGATGTTAAAATGATATTTAACGGCTAATTTTATTTTTTTACAGGTGCATATTCCCTTGTGGAACCGGATGGCAGCCTACGTGTAGTAGAATACTGGGCTGATGACAAATCTGGTTTCAACGCAGTGGTTAAACGCGTGGGACCAAACATTCACCCTGCCACAGTAAAGGAAGCTCCAATTTACAAAGCGCCCATCCCGGTCCTCGGACAAGAACTCGGTTTGGGACCTATCTCAGTAGGATCAGTCGCTAAGTACGGAGGACTACTAGCTAACGCACCCCTTATCACTGGACCAATCAACGGTGGAGCCCTCTCTTCAGTTAATCTATACAAAGAAAACATACCGGTCGTTAAACCTGTTGCCCCCATCATACCTGCTCCCGTATTCAAAGCTTTGCCAGCCCCTATCTACAACGCTGGTCCGATTGTTGGGGCACCATTGCTAAAGGAACCTCTCGGTTACGGTGGCCCCATAGGATTAATCAAAGAACCTATTAGTTATGGAGGCCCTGTTGGTATTAAGGAACCAATCGGCTATGGAGGTCCTATTGGTATCAACAAGGAATCATTCGGTTACGGCAACATCGGTCTGATCAAGGAACCTATTGCATATGGGGGCATTAAAGAACCCATTACAAGCCTAGGACTTCTAAATGGATGGAAAGCGCCTTTGATTAAGGAACCTCTTCCCCTTATCAAAGAGCCCATTGCCCTGGGTTATGGTTTGGGCGAAGGTTTGCTTAAGGGTCCGGCCTATGATGGATATGGCTACGGAGGTCTTTTGGGCAAAGGCGATCTAGGAGGCTGGAACGGTTGGGGCGCCGGTGGTCTCGGGTACAAGCATTAAAAAAACTAAGACTTGTGATTTAGCTAATAAATATGCCGCTAGCCATAACTATAAAATAAGAACTTTTTAAGAGCCAGGTAACACCCACGTGTGTAATATACTGTACATATTTATTTTAACTAATATTTACTAACCTTAAGTTATAAAGAAAGGGATGTGCACAAAATAAAAGCATTCACCACTATGTGGTAATTTATTGGTGTTTCAGTTTTCCATCCTAGATATAAACCTACACTTAAAATAAATAGTAGTTTATTACTTTTAAAATGTTACTTCAATTAGTTACTTCATCAATATTAAGTTGATAGAAGCGAGTAAAACAATTTTTTTTTAAATATGCCAATCATTAAGTGCTAAGCCAAGAGTTATAGAGTGTTCAATTAAACTGGAATGTTCGACATTAATTCCAGTAAACGCGACTACAGAGGTCGCGTAACTGGTGCTGAAAAACCAGCTTCAAAATACGAGTTCCCTTCGTCATGAAGCGGTGGAAACTTACCGACATATAAAAGACATGCACACACTATCCGACTCATAATATTCAATAGCTCACAGGTATAGACAAAGAAAAAGATGAATCGAATTTTGGTAATAGATTTTAATGGTTTTTAAATAAAAATAATGGAATGTAAAAGTGACAGTGATGGTTTAATTCAACATTTTAGGTGTCATGTGTGATGCTGGCGGCGGCGACTGTCTCAAGTACCAAAATACCAGTTGCTCATGTAGCTCCAGTGGCTGCAGTCGTCGGAGCTCTAGTAAGTTTTCAACGCTTCAATTTATCAAATCACGTTGAAAATTTCAACCTTCAACCACAAAAGTGGCATATAGGCTGAAATCGACAGGGGCATCAAAAATACTCAATAAGTCTACTAAATTAATTCCGAATACCGCTTATTTTTTAATTGTTTACAGGATATCCCGCGCTACGCATTCGATTACGCCGTTAACGACCCGATCACGAAGGACAATAAAGCCCAGACCGAGATACGACATGGAGATGTTGTCAAGGGCGCTTATTCACTCGTAGAACCGGACGGAAGTCTGCGAGTCGTGGAGTATTCAGCTGACGACTTGAGAGGATTTAATGCTGTCGTCAAACGGATTGGTCCGAACGTACACCCATCCGTGTTACACACTAAGCAATCTATCCCATTGATACCTCCAATCGTATCAAAACCCGTGCATATAGCCCCAATTGCGCCAATCGCTCCAATAGCACCACTCGCTCCGATTGCCCCGATCGCTCCCATAATTCCTATCAACTACGGCTTCGGCGCCGCACCTCTGGCCATTGGACTGCCTAAGGTAACGAGCCTCGGTAAATGGAGCCTTCCATGGGATCCCCTGACTGGATCCTACGGTGGTTGGGTCCCACTCGGAGGACCACTACCTCCTCTCGGGCCTCACGCCACAATCTTCAGCAAGAAGTGGATAAATGGCAGGCTGCATAGGTGGGCCACTGGTCCAATCCCTCTTTACGGAAAAACTTTGATACTCAAAAAACATCATTAGTCTTTGTAAAATCTCTGTCAGAGATTTGTTTGTATTATAGAAACTTCTTGAGACCGTGTCTTAAAAAGTTTGTTAATTTAATGTATAATGTTTGTTAATTATTATAAGACTAATTACCTCTTTACCTGTGAGCGTATATTCTCTAGTCCTTTATTTGTAAAGCTGTTGTAAAAATCGAACTCGTTAGTACTTACAAACCGAATAAAGTTTAAACAATATTATTTGTATTTTAAAATCCTATACATATTACCAATACTGTAGAGTATGACAAAAAAAAATTTACCTCTTTCTAGCAAACGAAAAACCTAATAAGGTATATTTTTATGAAGGTTTGTTGAACAGCTAGAGGATTCTAAATATTTACCCACAAAAATTAAACTTTTTGTGATTAACACTTTTGTTCCTGATTGATTTAGATTAGACCCTCGATTTTGAATAAACATATTTTAATTTATTTATTGCGACCTCAAAGCTCAAATGGCGTTTAACTTAAATTTAAAAAAGACTGAATGCTTTTACGCGGATACCCGCATTTTACTATATATAACATATTATTACTTATTAAAAAAAAATCATTATCATTGGAAATATAGTGTCCTAAAGATACGAAAAATTGCCTTTTTAAAATAAAATAAAAAGTCGTAATCAACTTCAGGTATGTATAAGTTGTTTAGTACTTTGGTTTAGCCGTAAAAGAGTAGCACAAAAAATATCGAAAAATATTTATTAAATGAAATTAGTGATATGATTTAAAAAACAAAGATATCTAAAATGGCCCGAGTTAACGCGAACAATTATACGCCGATTAGTTGAGGATGGCCATGTGAATAATAAGATATTTTTCGGCCAGATCGGGATCCGAGCAAAAATAACAAAAAAAACCTATTTTCGGTGGAAATATGTTCTTTTTTATTTTTATTAAAAATTGTACATTTTTTTTGTTTTAGCATACTTAAACTGAAAATGATTGGTGTTTGGAATCTAATATTTTCTAAACTACATATGTACAATCTGTTTGTATTCAAATAAATAAATGGTTCTTTTTTTATTGAATTTGTGTCTATTATATATCTCTCTTCTGTCTGAAATCTACTGCAATTATGCATTTCAGAACCTTATTAATCATTTTAATTACTTACTCCGTTCTACTTAATCTTAAGCTAGTATCAATAAATCACTCGTAAAATAAGACATACGATTAGGAGTAAGATTCGTATTTTCGCATACTTTTATGTAAAAGAGTATATTTATGTGTCAGTTCCTTTATAAGTTTTCTACGGTTTAATTTTTGTCTTGAAGCTCTGCGTACATACAGGTCATATGTAGAAACGACACGAATTCTTGCTTCTTGTGAATTTGACGTGGGCACGCGCACTGAGGGGCGATTCTTTAAAAATATAGACGATTTACTTTTATTGCATTGGTTGAAATACATGAAACAAGAAATTATAATGAAATAAAATGCCAAAAACATTGGTTTTATTTCCAAGTCTTTACCTGACGGTCGTGTTTTTAGAATGAAATTCAATTATAATAGCATTTTTCATAATTAAGGTTTACATAATTAAGTTTTCTATGGCTGACACGGTATGCTACAATTTATAGTTCGATTGGGAATAAATCCATAAAATATATCTTTAATCACCTTGTTTAGAATTAATCATGGACATACAAGCTACTTTTTATGTTTTAAATTAAAGAACACCACAATATTTACCGGCAACTCGTAATTATTAACTTTACGTTGGATACGTTTTATAGTTAAAATATATTAACATCCTTTCAACGATCTATCTAAATAAATCTAATCTAATCTAATAAATAAATCTTTTATTTTAATACTCATAATATTAATGTATTTAATTTTTTTTTGGTCACGGTTGGTTTCAGCAAATATATTAGATTGAAGTTATGAACATCATTTTATGAGTTATTGCAATACGATATCACATAGAATAATGCAAATAGAGGTCTTAGTGATTAATTACTAGTCACGGAATACCAAACACTGGCTTATGTAAGCCCAAAAGCATCGGAATTTTTCGGATTTTTTTAAATTGTTAAAACCTAACGTTAGCGAGGTCAAGCACCCAAAAACTATTCTAAAAAGGTCGTCAGTTTTGAGGGTGTATACCTCCAAATGACAATCCTGGATCCGCCTCCGGCTGAAGATCACATAATCAATACTTGGTCTTAATCTCCCCACAAGCGGATTTATTTAATTATAATTTAATGAAACCTTAATACAAAATTAGGAAAAACCAATTAGTTTCATTGATAATTTTCCACGTACGAACAATCCGTGCGTAAGTGACACCAATTAATTATACGTAATCGCATCGGACATGATTTGTGCTAAAATATTAATTTGTGCAAATAACTGGGCTTATTGGACAGGTCCGTAATTTGAATAAAGAGGGTAAAGGAATTTTTGGCGAAAAAAACTTTTGAGTTGATCATCCGTGTCAACGGGATTGACAAAACCGGAGCGGCTTCGGGTCGAATAATTATTTGTTTGGTATAAATATGCAGCCGGAAAGTAGGATGGTACAGTGCACTTCTGTTGCTCATTGGAATACCTTGTCAGCATCATGAACTCCGTCGCGGTGGTAAATATCTATGGAGTTTTTATATTGTTATGGAAGAACATACGGATTTCTAAGAAATGCTGAAAAAAATAAATTTAAAGGGAAAAAAATAAATAATTTTGATAAAATTTTTAAAGGATATTTTTCATTGTCCAGGTATCTTGCTTATTTGCTTTGGCTGCAGTGGTGTCAGCTAACCCACCTCTAGCCTACAGCTACTTGGCACCACTTGCCGCCGTTGATAGCATTGTGAGTATAATATTAAGTTAAAATTCAAATGTTTAATTACATATTTTACGATTTGAATAAAACTTTAACCTTTGAAATCTTATAAAATTACTTTTTTACGTCGCTGTTAAGTTATTTTTCTGTTATAAAATAAATCTAAAAAACTATGACTTCCAAACTAACATTAACTTTATTTTTATTTTCCAGCCAAACCCGAACTACGGGTTCAACTACGCCGTAAACGATCCCCTGACCGGCGACAACAAAGGCCAGTGGGAAATCCGTGAAGGCGACGTAGTGAAAGGAGCGTACTCTCTCGTAGAGCCCGACGGTAACATTCGCGTGGTGGAATACAGAGCCGACCCGCTCACCGGGTTCAATGCAGTTGTCAAACGCACCGGCCCGAACGTGCACTCAGTGGCCCTACCCGCTCCCGCCCCTGTCATCGTGTCGAAGCCGATCGTAGCCCCGGCACCTATCATTGAAACGCCGATCATTGAGGCTCCGATCATCGAGCACGCACCGTTAATCGCCCCCGCACCGGTGATCGCTCCGATCGCAGCCATCGACTACCTGCCATACTTGCCCCTCCCCAACCCCGCCCCGTGGGTACATCTGCAAGGGTCATCATACGGCCCTAAAGGCAACATCGTCCGCCGCTGGGCCGCCGGACCCATCTCCCTCGATGGGAAACGCATCACCATCAGAACCAAACACTAAGGTGATGAAGGGTGAAGTGACTATACTGTCCTATGAACTTCTACGTGTATAAGTAACTACAGTTACTCACGGCGCTAGTGTCTTTTTGCATTTGTTTTGTCAAATAACGTGTAAAAATACACATAGGTCTTGTTAGAAGTTAAGTTATAATCTGCGGGTAATCCAAAGCAGCGAAGTGTATCTTATCGATTAATTACTTTGTAAATAAATTAACTATTTACCTATTGAACCAGTTTCATTTACTGTCGACAGCTGATATGTGATTTCGTAATTATATTTTTTGTGTCAGCTAGGTGAGACTTGTTATGCGTGTGGGTTGTTGCGTGAAGTTTGTATAATTAGTGGGTTACTCGTTGTTTTCGTGTTGAATGCACATTTATTTAGTGAATACTTACAGGATTGTTATCTTCATCGACGTCGTACTCTTCGCGTTGCACCATCATCAGTTTACCGCTCGCATTTATCACCTAAACGATACATGAAAAATTTCATCAACCAATTCCTAAGGATACCTGATTTTTTTTTTGCATTCCTATTGGATAGAAACCTTTTGACAAAATATTATATCCATACAAATGTATTGATTAACAAGTGGATTTACAAAGTCATGTAAACTTCAATTCCTATGGAATTTTGAGATATTGAAAACACATTTGAAACTAAGTCTGTAAGCAAGTATTATTTACTTAACATAGTAATTAATGCATAAACAAATATCGCAAACAAAACTTCTTCCGTACCTATTCACCATACCATACCATAGAATTATTAGGATTGCATCATCAAAATAGTTTTTTTTGTTGACAAATTACACAAGTCGCCATTTTGTTTGTAATTTTGCTTCTAAACTTCATTCAGGAGTTTTGTCACAGTACTATTTTTATTTCATTAAAAACTGACAACACAGTAAACGTCAGTTGACTTCGTCTAATTTAAAATACTACTAGGAGATCCCAATCACAGTAATAAAAAGGATTAAATAAAACATTATTCAATAAGATGTTAAAATGAGTTAATATGTTTCATATAACTGCGATACAAGATTCTATTATATGTTGCAAAGCTAAGTCAATACATGTCATAATGATGATATCATTAACGTTATTCGGACCACCTACAATGTCAATATTATCACGTGATATCACGGGTCAGTATCACGTAGATATTGATAGTATTCACAGTATCACGATACTCGGACCACGATACTGTACTGATAGTGTGACAGGCCCAATTAAAAGATAACTTACCAGCGAATCAGGTTGTCGTTGTACAACAGTAACTGTAGAGGAAGGTCTGTGTGGCGGGTCCCTCAGCCGACACAGTGAGCACGATACGACGCATGCCGGGTGCGAAAGAGCCGACACGTCTACCGCTTGCACGCAACGCAAGTCTATACCGCCGGCTATTGGGGAAAAAGTTTTTCAGTCAAAAATATAACCTACATTAAGAGAGCTTTATAATTATGTAAAAAATTATATTAATTTCGCGTTCTTAAGCCCATTTGTGAGTCTTGATTTCTTGTTAATCAATATAAAAAACAAAAAACCGTAAATTTCTAAGCAGAAACAAAAAACTGTCCTAGTGTGAGTCGAACTCTCACGTGAAGAGTTCCGTACTATTGCACAAGATAAAACAATATGTTCTTTCTAGACGATTTCGTAAGAGAAACAAGGAGGAGTATTTTATAGGAGCCCCCTTTATTTTTTAAATTATTTCTGTTTTTAGTATTTGTTATTAAAGCAGCATCAAAAATAGACATTCTCTGAAAACTTCATGAGTCTAGTTATTATTCATGACATACAGAGCGGCGGACAGCGGAGGCTTAGTAATAGGGTTCTGTTTTAGCCCTTTGGATACGGAACCCTAAAGAGAGTGACATATAATATAAAGTACACATATTATAAGAAACACGTACAAAGTGAAAATGTATTTAACATCCATTAATAAAACACCAAACATTTTCACCAAACACACAATTTTTTTAAATACGGCAATACCGACATTGTTCGAAAATCAACAACTTTGAAGTTCTCACCATTATCCAACTTGTTGATCTCGTATATGGTGACGAGGGCATCTGCCCCGAAGACGACGAGCTGGTCGTGCAGTATGTCCAGCACCAACACCTGTGACTGCGCGCGTACTATGCGAGCGAACCTGTTGTCCAGCTTGCACTCGCGCGGGTAGAAACGGATCTCGTCGTGCCCGTCCAGGATGCTGTAGCAACCTGCACATATTATTCATATGAATAGTTCTGCATTTCCTGGAAATTTAGAATTTAGTTTAGTTGAACAGACAAAAACGTAAGGTTTCAGTATGCTGTAGCAACCTGGCAGAATAGTGTATCAACTTTATAGTTCTGCGTAACGCGATTCTGTGTATTTTGTTGTAGAGTCAAGTTAGATAGAAAATATAAAGGTGGGTTTTAACTGAATAACGTTTAATTTGGTCCGTCGAGCCTTATGACCTATATATACTTAATCATGGATTCAGTCAACGTCAAAATTTGTATGAGATTTTGACTAGTTCTTTTAAAATCCGTTGTGGCTCTAGTCAAAATCTACAAATTTTAACGTTGACTTCAATATAGTGGTTCGTGTTACTAACCGGTAACGATGTAGTCCTTGTACCAAAGGACGCCGCCGCAAACGACGAAGTCCTTCTCCTGCGCTTCGTTGCCGAACAGCTTCCAGCGGCGCGCGCCGGCGCAGTAGTGCGCCAGCCCCGCGCGCCCCGCCACCGCCACGCGCGCGCCGCTCGCGTCCAGCGCGCTGTACTGCCGAGCGAATACTTTATATCAGACATCGCACAGACATTACTAACAGCTTCCAGCGGCGCGCGCCGGCGCAGTAGTGCGCCAGCCCCGCGCGCCCCGCCACCGCCACGCGCGCGCCGCTCGCGTCCAGCGCGCTGTACTGCCGAGCGAATACTTTATATCAGACATCGCACAGACATTACTAACAGCTTCCAGCGGCGCGCGCCGGCGCAGTAGTGCGCCAGCCCCGCGCGCCCCGCCACCGCCACGCGCGCGCCGCTCGCGTCCAGCGCGCTGTACTGCCGAGCGAATACTTTATATCAGACATCGCACAGACATTACTAACAGCTTCCAGCGGCGCGCGCCGGCGCAGTAGTGCGCCAGCCCCGCGCGCCCCGCCACCGCCACGCGCGCGCCGCTCGCGTCCAGCGCGCTGTACTGCCGAGCGAATACTTTATATCAGACATCGCACAGACATTACTAACAGCTTCCAGCGGCGCGCGCCGGCGCAGTAGTGCGCCAGCCCCGCGCGCCCCGCCACCGCCACGCGCGCGCCGCTCGCGTCCAGCGCGCTGTACTGCCGAGCGAATACTTTATATCAGACATCGCACAGACATTACTAACAGCTTCCAGCGGCGCGCGCCGGCGCAGTAGTGCGCCAGCCCCGCGCGCCCCGCCACCGCCACGCGCGCGCCGCTCGCGTCCAGCGCGCTGTACTGCCGAGCGAATACTTTATATCAGACATCGCACAGACATTACTAACAGCTTCCAGCGGCGCGCGCCGGCGCAGTAGTGCGCCAGCCCCGCGCGCCCCGCCACCGCCACGCGCGCGCCGCTCGCGTCCAGCGCGCTGTACTGCCGAGCGAATACTTTATATCAGACATCGCACAGACATTACTAACAGCTTCCAGCGGCGCGCGCCGGCGCAGTAGTGCGCCAGCCCCGCGCGCCCCGCCACCGCCACGCGCGCGCCGCTCGCGTCCAGCGCGCTGTACTGCCGAGCGAATACTTTATATCAGACATCGCACAGACATTACTAACAGCTTCCAGCGGCGCGCGCCGGCGCAGTAGTGCGCCAGCCCCGCGCGCCCCGCCACCGCCACGCGCGCGCCGCTCGCGTCCAGCGCGCTGTACTGCCGAGCGAATACTTTATATCAGACATCGCACAGACATTACTAACAGCTTCCAGCGGCGCGCGCCGGCGCAGTAGTGCGCCAGCCCCGCGCGCCCCGCCACCGCCACGCGCGCGCCGCTCGCGTCCAGCGCGCTGTACTGCCGAGCGAATACTTTATATCAGACATCGCACAGACATTACTAACAGCTTCCAGCGGCGCGCGCCGGCGCAGTAGTGCGCCAGCCCCGCGCGCCCCGCCACCGCCACGCGCGCGCCGCTCGCGTCCAGCGCGCTGTACTGCCGAGCGAATACTTTATATCAGACATCGCACAGACATTACTAACAGCTTCCAGCGGCGCGCGCCGGCGCAGTAGTGCGCCAGCCCCGCGCGCCCCGCCACCGCCACGCGCGCGCCGCTCGCGTCCAGCGCGCTGTACTGCCGAGCGAATACTTTATATCAGACATCGCACAGACATTACTAACAGCTTCCAGCGGCGCGCGCCGGCGCAGTAGTGCGCCAGCCCCGCGCGCCCCGCCACCGCCACGCGCGCGCCGCTCGCGTCCAGCGCGCTGTACTGCCGAGCGAATACTTTATATCAGACATCGCACAGACATTACTAACAGCTTCCAGCGGCGCGCGCCGGCGCAGTAGTGCGCCAGCCCCGCGCGCCCCGCCACCGCCACGCGCGCGCCGCTCGCGTCCAGCGCGCTGTACTGCCGAGCGAATACTTTATATCAGACATCGCACAGACATTACTAACAGCTTCCAGCGGCGCGCGCCGGCGCAGTAGTGCGCCAGCCCCGCGCGCCCCGCCACCGCCACGCGCGCGCCGCTCGCGTCCAGCGCGCTGTACTGCCGAGCGAATACTTTATATCAGACATCGCACAGACATTACTAACAGCTTCCAGCGGCGCGCGCCGGCGCAGTAGTGCGCCAGCCCCGCGCGCCCCGCCACCGCCACGCGCGCGCCGCTCGCGTCCAGCGCGCTGTACTGCCGAGCGAATACTTTATATCAGACATCGCACAGACATTACTAACAGCTTCCAGCGGCGCGCGCCGGCGCAGTAGTGCGCCAGCCCCGCGCGCCCCGCCACCGCCACGCGCGCGCCGCTCGCGTCCAGCGCGCTGTACTGCCGAGCGAATACTTTATATCAGACATCGCACAGACATTACTAACAGCTTCCAGCGGCGCGCGCCGGCGCAGTAGTGCGCCAGCCCCGCGCGCCCCGCCACCGCCACGCGCGCGCCGCTCGCGTCCAGCGCGCTGTACTGCCGAGCGAATACTTTATATCAGACATCGCACAGACATTACTAACAGCTTCCAGCGGCGCGCGCCGGCGCAGTAGTGCGCCAGCCCCGCGCGCCCCGCCACCGCCACGCGCGCGCCGCTCGCGTCCAGCGCGCTGTACTGCCGAGCGAATACTTTATATCAGACATCGCACAGACATTACTAACAGCTTCCAGCGGCGCGCGCCGGCGCAGTAGTGCGCCAGCCCCGCGCGCCCCGCCACCGCCACGCGCGCGCCGCTCGCGTCCAGCGCGCTGTACTGCCGAGCGAATACTTTATATCAGACATCGCACAGACATTACTAACAGCTTCCAGCGGCGCGCGCCGGCGCAGTAGTGCGCCAGCCCCGCGCGCCCCGCCACCGCCACGCGCGCGCCGCTCGCGTCCAGCGCGCTGTACTGCCGAGCGAATACTTTATATCAGACATCGCACAGACATTACTAACAGCTTCCAGCGGCGCGCGCCGGCGCAGTAGTGCGCCAGCCCCGCGCGCCCCGCCACCGCCACGCGCGCGCCGCTCGCGTCCAGCGCGCTGTACTGCCGAGCGAATACTTTATATCAGACATCGCACAGACATTACTAACAGCTTCCAGCGGCGCGCGCCGGCGCAGTAGTGCGCCAGCCCCGCGCGCCCCGCCACCGCCACGCGCGCGCCGCTCGCGTCCAGCGCGCTGTACTGCCGAGCGAATACTTTATATCAGACATCGCACAGACATTACTAACAGCTTCCAGCGGCGCGCGCCGGCGCAGTAGTGCGCCAGCCCCGCGCGCCCCGCCACCGCCACGCGCGCGCCGCTCGCGTCCAGCGCGCTGTACTGCCGAGCGAATACTTTATATCAGACATCGCACAGACATTACTAACAGCTTCCAGCGGCGCGCGCCGGCGCAGTAGTGCGCCAGCCCCGCGCGCCCCGCCACCGCCACGCGCGCGCCGCTCGCGTCCAGCGCGCTGTACTGCCGAGCGAATACTTTATATCAGACATCGCACAGACATTACTAACAGCTTCCAGCGGCGCGCGCCGGCGCAGTAGTGCGCCAGCCCCGCGCGCCCCGCCACCGCCACGCGCGCGCCGCTCGCGTCCAGCGCGCTGTACTGCCGAGCGAATACTTTATATCAGACATCGCACAGACATTACTAACAGCTTCCAGCGGCGCGCGCCGGCGCAGTAGTGCGCCAGCCCCGCGCGCCCCGCCACCGCCACGCGCGCGCCGCTCGCGTCCAGCGCGCTGTACTGCCGAGCGAATACTTTATATCAGACATCGCACAGACATTACTAACAGCTTCCAGCGGCGCGCGCCGGCGCAGTAGTGCGCCAGCCCCGCGCGCCCCGCCACCGCCACGCGCGCGCCGCTCGCGTCCAGCGCGCTGTACTGCCGAGCGAATACTTTATATCAGACATCGCACAGACATTACTAACAGCTTCCAGCGGCGCGCGCCGGCGCAGTAGTGCGCCAGCCCCGCGCGCCCCGCCACCGCCACGCGCGCGCCGCTCGCGTCCAGCGCGCTGTACTGCCGAGCGAATACTTTATATCAGACATCGCACAGACATTACTAACAGCTTCCAGCGGCGCGCGCCGGCGCAGTAGTGCGCCAGCTCCGCCACGGCCACTAGCTGAAAGTTTTTTTGCAAGTGTATTCTATACTAACCCTCAAAGGCCAGTTACTGGCAATATAGGTAGCCGGTAGCGGGAGGACCACCCACTGTTTCCTGCACTCGTTGTCATCTACAAACTCCTTGTATTTAGTACTGCTGTCCAAATCTGAGTTAGGCTGGTCAAGGCCGTTCTCCGCTTGGTACATCTCCCCAGACGAGTCTATTATAGACATCTTCGTTCGCTTTGTGAGGTTATCCTCAAGGTTCACGTATAGCTTGTCGTCCGCTTGAAGATAAAGATGCCTTTGGTTGCTCTGTAAACGAAAAATTTGTTTATTAGACTTCGAGGCTAAAATCTAACAACAAAAAACGAACGTGTTACACTAGAGTGATCCATTTTTAAAGACTTACCATGCAAGGATTTACAGTAAGAGGGCTCTTAACGAAGTCTAATTGTACTAAATTTGATGTGTTTTCTTCCTCCATTTTCACCATCCACAGTTGATAACCCTCTGTCGCCCATTCCTGTGACAAACATTGAAGTTATTACAGAAACATTGGGTTAATTTTTGTGCGAGGTCGTCGGGGATGGTTCAACTTCGTTTCTATTTCTGCCATGACGCTGTCCACTGTGTTTCGGTTCGAAGGGTTGAAGATTAAAAGTAAGGAGTTTACGAATAGTTGTTATTGTTGTGTGTCTCAAGTCAATAGGCACTGTCATCTATCACAGGTGAACAGTCTGCTTGTTTCCCTATAAGATTGATTTTAAAAAATATGATCAACTTATAGTCGCTTTACCCAAGGGCCTAAAGGACTAAGTGCCATGCTTGCTAAGTCCGTAGTGCCACGCCAGCGAGCACGTGAGCAGCGCTTGGTGTTTGGCTATCATTGATAGTAGCAGTGTGACGTGTTTATTGTGTGTAATAAGTACCATGCTGGTGACTTGCAGCGGGTCGGTGCCGTGCTTGCTGAGTCCGTAGTCCCACGCCAGCGAGCACATGAGCAGCGCGCCGAACGTGCTCCAAACAGACACGCCGCCTCGGCTCCAGCTCACGCATACCGCACGCCCGTCACCCGTCCATCTGACAATCGTCACATTACATTAATGTGCGGAGACAAGTGTCGTAGCCTATAAAGCAGAGATGTGCGGTGCGACGTATTTATTTTATTTTATTTATTTTATTAAAAAAGATCACCAACATAGTGTACACTCATTCATACAATAAAATAACAATTATATTTATATGGAGGCGCTGCATATCTCTTCTCCGCCCCGCTCAACCATTTCCACTTCGGTTTTTTCAGCTGAAGCTGAGCGAAGACGAGATGACTAAACAACGACATTTTATTCGTGGCTTATTAAACATTTCGTATGTCTCCGTTCCTCACGGCCCCGCGTTCTAGACTTGAAACTAAAAATCAAGCACTTTATGATAAAATTGTTTAAACTAGTGGTACACTCCGAGCTACGAATACGCGACGCCCTATAGTAAGAATAGGCCCAGTGCGAATTACAGATTCATAATTAAAGCATTCATTTGTCCATATAGAATCATCAAAAACTTTATTCCATAAAGAATTTATCATTTATGCATTTTGAAGCAATTTTATTCAAAAATGACTTCGCTTATTGTCTTGCTTTTATCTAAGCTGCGAATATTATGGTCTTTAGTTCAACTCGTGGAATAAAGAATGGTATCGATCTGGCCTATAGGCTTAATAAGACTTATATCTGCTGAATCAATTACCTAACACATTTGACAGGTCCTGGGTCTCCTGGGAAATCCTTGGAGCTAAGCACCATCGTGTGAGACAGCTCTAGCCCACCGGTAGCCTCGTCTATCGTGAAGACGTCCACTTGGGAACTGCAATATCATTAACACATGCTACAAATGTAGTGGCTGTCGGTCTGTTACACTTTCACGTTAAAACAGCTAAACTGGTTCCCAAGGAAGGATATAGGCTATGTTTTGTTTCAAAAATAAAGTTAAATATGAATGTTATGGTGGGAAACTTTGTCATTTATTAAAGCTGATAAGACATTTGAAGTTGGTGTTTGATGTAACCAATTTATTGATTTTATGTGCCTGTTACCATTTAAAAACTATAGAACCACAATTGATGAACCAGACCATTAGGAGGTGTTGTAATTTTTATCAATATGTTTTATATTTTCACCATAAATTATATTATAATTTATTTGATTAGTTATCATTTTTAATATAAAATAATAATAACCCTGCACTAAGATGTGATCTTATATTGCAAGTGCTAAGCAACGATATGGTATTAACTACATAGATAAGAATACAGCATCCAAGACCGGCAAGCGAAACAATGCGTCCGACAAATAACACAAAAATCCGCCCCCGCCGGGATTCCAACCCGAAAACTTTAGCTTAGCAGTCAGCTGTTTACACCACTGCGCGACCGAGGTCGTCAAAGTAGTGAGTAAGTAGGTATTATAAATGAATTCTTACTTTTTTCTTCCAATGGCAATGAGCCTGAACTTGTGATTGACTCGCACGCAGGTAGCGTCGTCAATACCCTGAGCCCAAATACCTTGAACGGCCTATAACATAATATTATCAAATACATATAACTTACAATAAAATGAACTCTAGCCTCAATACAGTGCCAAGCATAAACTTACAAGTTTAGTTTTATTTTTACAAAACTTTAAAATGCTTAGCCTACAAAACATGATAATGAGCATCCTACTCAAACTATGATTTGACAGTCATTTTTTACATCTAGCTCATTCTTAAACCCTTACCATCAAGTCTGTATCCAATAATATCTGTGGTAATATAATCAAACAACAAATTTTATTTTAATACAAATATTCCTTCTAATTTAAAATATAAAGTATTTCCAAAAACTATGTTTAAAAAACGAATAAAAATCTCACAAGAGTTTTAAACTGAAAACTGTTGCATGTGCACACCATTAGCTTGTGTCCATATTAAGGTGTCTTAGTAACAGACTAATTCGTAAATCTAAAATAACTTACATTAGGATCAAATTTAAGATTAGGTGCAGTGAGGTAGGCAGCTCTACCATCATTCAATGTGATGCCAAATCCGCAAACCAGAGGCGAGTATTCTATGTCGTTCACGTGAGTATTGTCTTCTATTATTGGCTCAGCTGAAACGAGAAAGAACTAATGATTATTATAGTTATAGTTATATTTAAGATTTATTTAAGGTACTAATGTAACATAGAAACTTTATTGCCACAACTTTTAGAAGAAGTAAAAAAGTTATTTATTACTTATGCATTTACCCATTACAAAAAACACCAGTAGTAAAATTATGCATATTTTGATGTATGCTATTGTGAAGCATACTCAAAATGATATTTACTAACCATACTTGTATGATCTGTTTTATGAAATAGAAATTTAAAAAAATACCTTTTGAAACTTGTTGGTTGATAGAGAAGGGTATCCTGCCTAAGTCGAGACAATAGTCCCTGTTTTGGGTCCCGTCCCATCTGTACCTGAGTAAATGCGCCCGAGTCGTACATACCAGTAACTCAGTACCAGATATACAACACATGCGGGTGATCTGGCCGTCCCATACTAACACCTCTTTGAACTGAAATATAAATGTGTTGGAAATTCAGAAAAGATTTGTGATTGTGAAAAGATATAGACCTAATAGAAAGAAAAAGTAGTAAAAAAATAGCTAGGCAAAAAAGTATTAGGTTAGATAGATATTTTGTCATAAATAACTATGAATTTACCAAAGATATTTTGAGTGAGGGTATGGCCTCTTTAACAAACAACTCTGCGGAGTCCCTCCGGAGGCTGGCTGTTGGTGGGTCATATTGTTGATAAGATGTTTGTTCATTCTGTCCTTCCACATTGTACAAGATAAGGTGCCCTTCCGCTGTCTGAAAATGACATTTAATTTAATAATCATCTTTGTAGTTTTATTCTCTCATAGGGATAGATATTCTCATAGTTATGGCAAAATTTTATGTAATTGTGCAACCAATAGCACCATATGGGTGGAGTGGCAGTCTGACCCAGGTACCAAGCACCAGAGGGGTGACAACAGCAATGACAAAAGGTTATTATAATTTAAACTGGTATTGTGCAACACCACATATCACTGTGTGCAACCTACTACATCATACTAACAGTATTTAGAAGATAAAATTAACAGTATGTTAGCTAGGTACACATTTTCCTTACTTCATTTAGTTTAAGGTTTGGTAATTTGTTACATTAAATAAATTAAACTCATAATGTAACATTTGTTACAATGTATTCTGTACAATGGTAACATTTGTTGCTAAATTAAGATCTGTGATTTAATCAAAATTATTCATAAGAGCTTTTAAATTTTGCACTTGATCTTTTCAAATAAATAAAGAACTTTCAAAAGACTTTTGTTATTTTTTTGTATTACATTTGAGGACCATTAAGTTAAATCAATTAATATGCCTTAAAGACTTAATTTCATGAGTTCACACCTTATATATTCTACTTAATAGGCTTATAGGTCTATTTGAACATGGTAATGTTTCAATTCTAATTATGTTTAAAAACAGAGGATAACTTTTTCGAAGTTAATTCTAAAGTTAAGTTGTTAAGTTAATTTTACGAGTGCCAACTCACACAGTGAAAATGTGGGTTATAAAATAGCAAACCAAAGAACTTGATTGAAATACTCACAGAAATACATATCATAGATGAATCAGGTTTCCACTCAACACCAACATTTACACCAAGCCTTTGCAGAGATTCAGCACTCCTCTTTTGAAACACTATAGGAACACTTGGCTAAAATAACACATATACATTCATTAAATAGAATTCTACCAGATGTTTACCATGATAATTAATATGTCAATTACATTTACCTTACAAAACCACACTATAAGGCAATCGTCAGTTAACGTTGCAAATAATATCTTGTCTCTATTAGAAACTATTTGTTTGATGATTTGATTTTCTGATACTATATTTTTGAGAACTTTTGGCCATCCAATGGGAAAATACATTTTGTTTCACAAACATTTGCAATTTGCTAAAAACTTGAGGTTTATTAACTTAATATCGTAAATAACTAATATCTTCTCTTTGTATTACGAGCGTTCGTACATTTCTTTTTAAAACAATTATACAAATTTTTATTGAATACAGTTCATTTTAATCTATGTCAACATCAGATTTAAGTAGTTTTGACTTGACTGACGGCTAGTTTTTTGCTTTTTTTGTTCCTTTTTTTTGGGAAAGGCAACGATAATTATCCCACAATTATCATGCGGTAGCACCAGTCTTCCGTTCCCGTAAACTAAAAACGAAAGAAGGATCACCTATAAAAGTACAATTTGTAAGTAGCAAAAAGCGATAAGAGACAAAGCTGAATCAATAAATTTATATAAATTAATATTGCCATTCTGTGTTTGAAGAAACGATAAATCTCGTTTTCGTCAGTATATCAATTAACTATAATATGATTTATATCCCTATAGTTTTGCAACAATTTGTTTAAAACTTGTAAAGCAATCAAAATTTAGTGCTACATGTCAATAGATGGCATGAAATTGTCATCCCTCACAGCTTTTATTAACTAGTCTGTGCGTGTAAAATTCTTCAAGAAACTACCGATGCATCAACAATTATTTATTAAAGGTTGTTATTGTCCTTTATTTTAAAAGAGTACTAGGATTTTATAACATTTAGTTGACTCCAATGTTGTAACATGTTGCAAATATCGTCTATAACCGAATAAATCCATCAAATATACGCCATGTCCAATCCCGAAGAAATTGCAAACAATCTCTGTATAACAGAGGAGGCATTTGAAGATTTTCAAAAGAACAAGATCTACGAAGAAAGTGAGTACATAACACTTTCCGACATTGTTCCCCAAGGGCAAGTTCAATGTGATCTTACAGCCACATTAGCCGATTTACCCTCAGACGAACTGGAAAGATCTTTCATAGATTTAAACCAGTCCCCATCGCAGACTGTTGAAATAGAGACTTCTGAAATACCTCAGCAAGAATTTGTGAACGATATCCTACAACCTGTCCAGGAATTTAAATGTCATGATGCTGTACCAGAAACATCAAATAATGGAATATTGGAAGTTTTGGGTTTTAGTGATGACATGACTCTTGTAGAGCCAAAATGCAATGGTTCTGATAAAACCAAGCCCAGCAAAACAAAGCGAGGTAGGAAAAAAGTTTTTGGAAACAACTTTGATGAATCATTTAATGAAAATTTAAATAAAATCTCTAGTAAATCGGAAGAAAAACCGTCTTCAACTGAAAATGTAAATGCTAAAAGAAAACAAACTACAAAGAAAAAAACTCTCAAAATACCAACACCTAGCCCAATTGAAAGTGATGTTAATAAGTCTCATGAAAATCCACCAAAAAAGAAAAGAGGTAGACCCCGAAAAATTTTAGGTAGTTCTTTAAGTGCTAAAGTTGAACAAGATCATAAAATTGATAGCTCAATGAATTGTGAAAACAAAACTTCTGATGATGATGGCGATGATGTGTGTTTGAGTCAATTTAAACAAACATTAAAAGAAAGAAATTCTCTTATTAATCAAAACACAGATGTCAGCACAACAGATATTGATGTCATAAAACCTAAAGCTGAATCTGACCCTGAAGATCAACCCAAAGAAAATAATGATAAAGTCACAAACAATAAAGAGACAGAATCATTACAAAGTTTAGTAAACAATGAAAACCTTACTAATGATAGTATTGAAACTAATTCCCTGTTAGTTGAAGATACTTCTAAGCGGCCAAAGAGGAGAAAATCTAGGAAACCCTTGCTTTATGAGGAGGAATCTGAAGAAGATCCCTTTGCCAATATTGAACTGTCTGATGATGAACCTAAAAGAAAAAAAAAGGGTAAGAAGTATTACTCTGATGATGAATATGTACCTGGAAAACAAGAGATTAAAGAATTACCAGACTCATCAGATAGTGATATTGATAGCCAAGAAGAAGAAACTAAAGTTAAATCTAAACGCAAGAGATCTAAAAAAGAGGGTAGTTTCAGTAAAAGTCCAAGCAAAAAAGAAAAGATTGACCAAAATTATCAGACTAAAGAGCCAAAGGTAACTACGGTTGTACCAGATGATAATCCTGAAATAGTAGATGATATTGAAGTTTGTTTACAATCATCAGTCATAAAAGCTAGTAATGGATCAAAGCCACCTTCAAAGGCATGGGGGGTTTCCAATGAATTTGAAAACTTCATTGCTCAAAAAATACAGGGCACAGATTTGAAAATCAAAAAAGTTTCATCAAGCTTAGATACTGTGGTGACACCTCTAGAGATTCCTTCTATTGATCCTAATGATGCTAAGAAAATTGCTCAGGTGTCTACTCAAACCAAAATAATAAAAACTGTATCAACAGGTGTACAGACAAGTGGCCCAAGAGCTGTAATTATAAAAGAAAACAAAACCTTATCATCAGAACAATCAATAAATGCATGTGAATTTTTAACTAGCATAGTGAAAACAACAGCTGAACTAGGTCAACTTCTCACTGATAAGTCACAAGAATTTATGAAGAAGAAGATAAACACTGAAAACATTAAAGATGCCCAGAAAATAGACTATTGTGTCAAAAAATCCTTTTTATTGTTCAAACTTGCAAAGTCAAATCTTTCACAGATGGAAGACGACTTGGAAAAACAATATGAAGACTTCTTAGATACTAATGGCTTGTCCTCGTGCAAGGAAGAAATTAAAACTGTTGTTTCTAAACCAAAACCAACAGTACAGGATGATGACAGTGACTGTGAAATTGTGGAAACTCCAGGTCCATCAAAGTCAATCAAGAAAAATGTGGAGAAATTTAATCCTAAAACAGTATTTTTAAACAAGGAGTTATCAATTAAGATTGCTAAAAAACCAACTCCATCTCCTACTCCAAAACCAAAAAGTAAATTCAATGCACAAGGAAGACATACTGTCTGGATAAATGAAAACATAATGGTAAAAAAAGTTAAACCTACTCAGTCTTTTTTAGCCCAGGACAGCCGAAATAAAAAACCTCCTGATTCTATTTTTGTAACAAAGAAGATGGTGAGTGATTTTTTTGATCTATACAATAAGCAAAAAGCTGTTTCGACATGCACACCATTTGTGTCTTCCAACTGGCTCCAAGTGAATTGTAAACCAATAATATGCAATTACTTTGCCATCCCATCAGAAGAGGTAGCAGCTGACCACCATAATGGGAAAAATAATTCTGTTTTAGATATAAAGAAGTATTGTGAAGCAGATTTTGGAACTAATACAACAATAAATCCAAAATCACTCTTATCTTTGTGTACTAAATCCTTACAGAAACATTTACATGATTCTGTTAAATCAACAACAAACAACATTGTGAACATTAAAAGTCCACCAACATTGATTGAAATTTGTGTTAATTATCTTGACACTAAATTAGGTTATCATTATGATTATAATACTAATAAGACAGAAAATTTACAAGATTCAGTTAAATCAAAAGACTTAATGAACATTAAAACTCCACCAACATTGATTGAAATTTGTGTTAAATATCTTAACACTAAATTAGGATTTCATGATGAATATGATACTTATAATACAGAAAATTTACAAGATAAGATTGACACTTATTTACTAGCTACAGTATCACCCTTGAAAACTCTTTGCCTTAAAAAACTTATGAAACTAATGGATAGCTCAACCTTTCAAAATAAACCTTGCATACTTGAAACTAAATATTCCAGTTCTGAGTTTTTAGATACTATTAATGAACAATTTTACTATAACACTGATAGTTCAGAGGATATGTGTTACTTGGATTATATGGAAGATGTGAACAAAAACATAATTATACCTAAAACACTGAAGTTGATTTCACTTAATTCAGTTAAAAATATATTGCAATTTAATGTGATAGAAAAAAGAACTAATGCTAAAGTAAGAAAATTATCTGATATCTGCTGTGAATTTGTATTGAAATATTTTTCTGATAATCCATCTGCATCGGATACAGAAATGCCAATTTTAACCATCAATACAGTAAATACGGTATCTGAAGAGGCTTATCAATATCTTGACTCTGCATACGATGAAAATGAACAATATTTTGAAAATCATAATTATGATGACAATTGTTTTGAAGATTTTGATGAGAACACTGAAAGTAATAATTGGGAATCTCATGTTCAAATGGAGGAATTTAGATCTTGTTTGATATCTGGAAAAGAGTCATTAGAAATGCCAAATATTTCAGAAAACATCTCTGTCGCAACACATATTAAAGCAGAACCTCTAGATGAAGTCTCAGAAACATTTGTAGATTGTTCTTTTATTAAAACAGAGCCAGGTCATCATCTTAATGAAATGACTATTGTGCCAGACTCCATCGTCACTAAATTGGAAAGTCATGAAGAAATATCTTCTCTAGCCAGACCAGTATTAGAACGTCAAAATAGTAGTAGTTTCGATGAACAAACATTTGAACAATTTGTTTGTAGAAATAAAATGATGCATGCCCTGAGCGAGGGATCTGATATGGACGAAATATTTAGCCAAAGTGCGTTAAGGATTCGTAGACAACATAGACCAGATTCTGATGATGAAAATGATTATAACATGGGCTTACTAGTGCCACAGGCATTCGAACCTTTAAGAATAGATAAAGCAAAAGGCAGTCTAATGGAAAGCTCAGATGAAGAAAGCATTGAAAAAAAACCCACAGGAAAGAAAAAGATCGACAAACGATTTAAGAATAAATCAAAAAATGTAGATGCCAAATCAACTAGTAAAGAACTTCTTAAAAGTTTACCACAAACTTCTGTCAAATCAAAACAACCAGAAAAAGTATTGCCTAGTAATGAAGTTGCTGTTCTCACGAGAAAAATGAGAGAGAAAATAAGACAAGAAGAGAAGAAAAATGAATCTTCAGATTCAGAAATTGAAAACATAAGTTTAAGCGTAAGAAAAGAAGTAGATAAAAAGAAAAATAAGAAAAAAGACAAGGCCAAAGAAAATGAAATACAATGCAGTAATGTAGACTCTACAGAAACAAATATAAACAGTCCCAATCATTTAGCTGATTTTACTGGTTTCACAGCTGTCGATCAAAACGAAATATCTAGTTATGAAAAATATGTTAAATTTGTTTATAACAAAATAATTCCCTCAGAGTCTGATAATTTAATGTTGCCTACCACTGAAAAAAAAGCTCAAGAAAAAGACAAAGAATTTGTCGAAGATGTAAATAATGGACAAAATTTTAAAATAAATGCAGATGAACCTGTTGAAGAACTAGAATGTGAACCTACATTACCCATATTTGACGATTCAGAGTGTAATACCAAAGTTAAAAGGAATAAAAAAGTAAAACTGATATCTCCAAAGAAAACAATTGAAACTACGCCAGATGTAGTGCGGTCATATAAAGATCAACATGGCTGGCATTGTTATCCGATCGACGGCAAAGACAGTAAGCTTTACCAAACGACCACTGTAACATTAGATAAACTTCCGGAATCCTTTGTTCAGACTTACTTTGAATATCAAGAGATGACAGATAAGGACAAGGAAGACGACGAAGTCGCAAGGTATGAAGTATATAAATCAAATACTCTCTGCATTTCAGAGTGTAGTCTGTAATGTAAACTCTTAATTATTTTAGGCTAACAAACCTGCAGTCCCTTGGTAGGTTCCAAAGTGTCAGGGATGGAAAACCAAAAGGTAAAAAGAGGACCAAGAATGGAAACGAAGCAAGATCAAATCAAACTTCGGAAACCAATTCCAGATCGGGAAGTCCACTCGACCATGAGAATTATGCTGAGCTTACCCCTTCAGAAGATGAGGGAGGCCGAGCTGAGGATGAAACTCCACCACCAATGGTAAATGTTTGCGCAAAGAGTCAGATTAGCGCTCACCTTTAATGTTTAGTATATAACTCTTCCTTCTCAGCAAATTCTAGAAATTTCAAAGTCATTGTAATAATCTTGCAATTTCCTTTTTAGCCATTGAGAGAATCTGAAAATAATATGGCAAAGGATCTCCTTATGGACGATAATGATAGCGACGGAGGTGCAGTAAAAACCGAACCAGGCTGTGAAACAAGCAAATACAAGATGAGTCTTAAAGGCAGCAAACAAATAAAGCAGGAGCATGACATAAGCAAACTAAAGATCAAAATCAAAATTGGACCAAAGTCGAAGTGCACGATAGAAAATTCGGATTCTCTTATGCTCACTGCTGATAAGATGATGAATAAGGAGTTAAACCTTCTACACGCGCCGGTCGTCTTAGATGCGAAGGTTCCAGAACTACCTGCTAAGAGCTCAAGTAGTCCTAAAAAACATGTAAGATAATTTTATTTTAACCTTGATTGTAATTAAAAATATTTTTTTCAAAATAAACATGATTTTTGTTGTTATTTAGCTGCCCTATAAAACTGTAAGTATCAGATTTTTTGGTAAACATTTTGTGTATGTATGAATTTCTTATTTTATTGATAACATTTCAGAGATCTGGAACATCTAATAATAGAACGCGTTTTAAATCTGATGATGATTATTCATCAGAGGAAGAGAAACAGTGGGTTACTACGAAAGAGAAGTTACTCAAACGCATGAACAAACAGGATACCGCTAGGCAAGTTAATTTTATAACTATTTAAAATGTATTTATTTATTGGCACTGCAACAGCGTAACTTTACAAAGGGGTAGTTTTTTCCTTCAAAATAATGCTATTAATTAATGTAAGTATAAAGATTTATTGTAAGCCATTTATAGGTTTGCACACCATTGACCTTTATTAGACAATAATAGTATGTTAAGAAAATTAAAGAGATATCTACCTAGCAGACAGTCCCGGCTTCACACCGGTGGTCATTTATTTTTTTCATTAACGTTTTAGGATAAACGTTATCTTTATGCACGTCATAACTATCTCGCTGTGACGCATGCGGCCGCACCGGGCACGATGCGGCGATTATTCAATTTTGTATAGACATTTTTAAATCCCTATTATCTTTTGAATGGAATGTTCGTTTTGAAAAATTCTAAAAGTTATCTACAGGTATTGAAACAGTCTTTTATTTGGAAAAGGATTAATACAAAGGTATTGATAAGATGGTCTGATTTTTTTCGGGATTTCTATCAACTTTTAAAATGTAAAATGTAGATATTACGTAATAACCACAATCGTTGGATATATTGGAGTTATGGACCATAATTCTCGCGATATACAGTGTAGTTCAACCATAACTTTTAGTAGAACACATATCGCGAGGTTTTTTTATAGATATTGAGATGTCCTTTAATATTGTAGATCATTTTTGTTGTATTATCAATAGTTTGTCACAGCGCAAAAGATGAAGACATTTTATCACCTTGGGTTACATTATTAAAGTTTAAGTAGATTTTTTTCTAGTAGGTAATAAATAAAGTCTATGAGTCTAATGTAGCTAATATTCTAATGGCTAAAGAATTTTTGAAATCGGTCTAGCAGTTTTTGAGTTTATTTATGCACAAACATATAAAAATACGGAAACCTTGTATTTTTGTATGTATTGAGGTTTCCCCTTAAATATATAAGTATAGATAGATGACAAAAAAGGGGAAATACACTCGTACTAGCTACTTTATGGAAATTTCCAGTGAAAGTCAAATTCAGAATTTAGTTAATCTCAATATAAGGTCTTCTGGATAATCAAAATATGATGACCTATGCTTAGGAATGCTCTGAAACCTCTGAACTTGCTTTATATTTTCAATAATTTTTTATGAAATTGTGAAATCGATTTAGGTTTTTATATTATTATAATTATTGTACACCATTTGAATGCAATAGTTGACTAGTGTTGCTGACTTATAATAAATCTGTTAAACTTTAATGTAATTGTGTGATTTTAGCTTGGATGACGCAAAGCGCGCGAAGTTAGTTTCTGAGTTTATAGAGCGGCGCGGCGAAGGCCCCACATCCAGGAAGCGGCCCGTCGGCGGCCGGAGACGCTCCAGGAAGCACATGCTGGAAAAACAAAAACAACTGCGGTCAGACAATTTACATAGATCAGTCTTTTGACGATTCACCTGATGGTTAATAATATCGCTATTGACACGGCTATGCCCTAGATGTCTTGAAGTCCATCTATGTGTCGTAGGAACACCTAGATACAAGAGAGCCCTATTGTAAGAGTCGTGCTTTTATTTTTTTATTATTAATAAATTGCACGAAGTTTTATCAATAGTCTTAATTTCATTGACATGAACATTGTAATTTTAATTAACAAAAGCAAAATGTTTTCGGGTACAAATAAGACTTGAACTTAAGTTTTTTTAATATACTACTCAAAACAAAATAAGGGCCACGAGGTATTTTTTCATTTTGGTGTAAATTATTAAACATTTACATATTGAAAGTAGTAAAATATTGAGTATACAAACTCTTTGATACCTAAACTTTTTAATATTGTAGTATTCATCTAATGCTGGCAACAATTTTAAATAAAATTTGATTTAAAATTACTTTTGAAAATTTTGATTCCATTTTCTTTGTCGTTTTGCTTTCCTTGGCTTCTTGGTTTATTAGAAATTATCAGAGTTCATTGATATCTCGAGTCAGAAACATCTTTTGCAATATGCCACAAGCACGCAGGCGTCATATGGACTCGCTGACAGCAACCAGAGCCGTAACAATGATTGAAGAAGGTCATTCGCAGCGATCTGTGGGTTTGAAATTGGGATTTTCTCGAAGAGCTATTCAAAATCTATGGAATTGTTTCCAAGAGACCGGCAGTGTTAGAAGAAGACCTGGTTCGGGCAGAGTTCGCATTACAACAGCTCAAGAGGATCGTTACATTCGATTAAGTGCGCGCCGAGATCGCACAACGACGGCCCGCAAGCTGCAAAATCGTTTACGGCTCACAACGGGTACTCGTGTCAGTGACCAAACTATTCGTAATCGATTGCATGAAGACCAGCAGGCATCAAGAAGGCGAGTTGTCTGTTTTCCATTAACCAGAAATCATCGTGCAAATCATTTAAGATTTACCCGTCAACATTTGGACTGGGACATAAACCAATGGGGCATGGTGCTCTTCACAGACGAATGCAAAGTTAATTTTTTTTACGACGATCGGCGTATTAGAGTATGGAGAAGACGCGGCGAGACATTTTCAGAAGCCTGCATCCATGAAGTCGATCGTTTTGGTGGTCCAAATGTAATGATTTGGGGCGGGATAAGCTTACACGGCAAAACTGAGCTCGCTATTTTAAATTAGGATACTGTTACTGCTCAGCGGTACATTGAGGAAGTTGTCAGACCACATGTGATCCCATTTGCCCAGCGAGCGGGTCCTGGATTCATCTTGATGTAAGACAATGCTCGTGCACACACGGCTCACGCGACTCGGTTTGTACTGGAAGTATCTCAAATTCAAGTCTTGCCGTGGCCGGCGAACAGTCCGGACTTAAATCCAATAGAGCACATGTGGGATCAGTTGAAACGAAGAGTTAGAGACGGTGATCAGGAAATCCACAACCAACAGTAACTCATCGACGCTGTTAAAAGGGCCTGGGAAGAGATTCCAATGGAAAATGTCAGGCATTTGATTGAGAGCATGCACTCCAGGCTTCAGGAGTGCGTAGCAAAACGAGGAGGGCATACTCTCCTATATACTCATATATATAGAATATTTTCTTTTGTTTTCAGTAACTTTACATTGTTTTTATTTTTAACCTTAAATGTGATTTTTTCTTTCAAAAGCAAATAAACTTTTTAATCATTATTATTGGAATAAGTTTATTGGTCTACACGGTGAAAACATCATTAGTTTTCGTTATGGAGACAAAAATAGATATATGGGTTTTATTATTTTCATGGTACAGACAAAATACCTCGTGGCCCTTATTTTGTGTTGAGTAGTATATATCAAAGATGTATAATAAGTTTCATAAGTTCATCTCCTACAGAGCTAAAATATTTGATAAACATGACTCATGAGTAGAGATCGGATTAAATGCCAAAATATGCAAGCAAATATGCAGTCACAACTGAAAAATAAAAAGGCAAAATATAGTTTAAATATGATCTATCAAAATAATATTTATCATTCGAATTCAATTCACGTTTATTTTCATAAAATTTATAATTATTGTCATATCAGATATTTTTCTATCGGAAACTGCATACGGTATTTGTCAATTAATTGAACGAGCCAGCGAGATTATCTGCATCTACATGAACCATCCGGCATTTTGATTCATGTTTATTCGATAATAACTCGAGTGTCGATCATCGTAAAATTTGTTAGGCGAGTAAATGAGACAAAAAATATATTCGAAGATGAACCAACTTGTTTAAGGGATTGCCAGGATAAAAAGTTGTTCATCGTAATTTCGCAATTCAGGGCAAACTGATACTACGCAGTAGGCTGAAAACGATCTCTAAATCACAGAAACTAGACTAAAATTTGATACCAGTTCTGCAGAAAATTCAGAGCGCTTGCTGTGTTCATGTGTCCTCATACGTGTGTCACTGGCTGCGTCTTGCTAGTTTCGGCATAATACAACACGCCTCACTCATTTAACTACTGAAATATGCACATTCAATGAAAAAGTATTCAAATATGCCAAAATGCCGAAAAAATTGCTTTTAGTGAATTTGAATATGCAAATGCATAATATCCGATATTTATTCATGAGAGTGATAATATTTGTGTTATTTTTAGTGTTCTTTCTAAAGAGCTTTTTGGCGAAAGTTCCGGTGGCGCTAGGAAAGCTAATTCGTCGTTTTTGACAGGACGGCGTAATATTAGAAAGGTATGATGTACTAAGACGTCTTTTAACCATTTTTATATGATAAATATAATTTTTTTTGTATTCTGTTTGTGTACCAAATAAATAAATAATAAATAAAGTAGTAGCACTGCCAATTTTTATGTATTATGACACGTTTTATTTTAAAATAAATATCAAACCCTTTTTAGTTTTACAGCTTGAGTAATGTTTTTTTTATCTCTGAACAGGTTATCGATAAAAAGTCCTTAGCGAGAAGTACAGTCATAGCAAACATGGAGGAGTTCGAAAGGAAAAGAAGAATCAATGCGAGACAAGCTAAACTGGTATGAATGTATGCCATAAATATGATGACTTTTATTTTTCTGTGTTGAACTCGAGTTTTGGCCTCGATAAATTGACACTGTTGTCAAGATCTAAGAATTTTGAATTTACTATTTTATTAATCATCCATCAAGGTCATAACATGGTACAAGTCACAAGTATTATGTTTTATAGCGGGAACTGCTGGGTTGCGAGGAAGGTGTGAACGTTCTGGTGATCAACGACGAGGTGTGCCTCGAGTACGACTTCCAGTTGTTCCAGCCCATCGTCACTGTTCACCCATTCTTTACCAAAGTCATGAAGGCACATCAGGTAATGGAGGCAAACAATTACCGTATACCGTTTTTTATTGATATGAATTGAATACTATGTCATCTGTATTAGTTAGATTAGCAGGCATTTCCGCATTTAGCCTCTTGTTATTGGGCTATTGTACGGATTATGGTTGTCCCTGAATCAGCCAGCCCAAACCATCCCACTCCTGGGGGAGTCCAGAAGTCTTTTTTCAGTTATCCGAACGCTTCTGGTAAGGATGGCGGTGATTTGAGGATCCTGACCCGTTATTCTGCCACACTTATTATTGCCGTTATTCTCCATGAGAACATGCGCTAGCATTTCTTCGCTGCGATCTTTCTACATGCAGCCTCTGCACAAAGGACTGTCTTTCATATCTAGAACGGACAGATGCTTGATAAGTTTACAGTGACCAGTTATCATGCAAATGATGGTACGAATTTTGTCCCTGCTTAGTCTTATGAGACTGCGGAGAAACCTTTTGGATGCTATTGTCAGCCTTGGTCTGGCTGTAGTCAGTCAGTTCAGCACCACCTGCTCATATTTATTCTTTGATTTGTTATCTATATTATTGTGACTTGTATAATGTAGACTAAAGGGTTATTTATTTATTTTGTAGTACGAAGGAGTAAAGTTCATGTGGGACGCGTGCTTCGAAAGCTTATCTCAGCTGGAGAGCGGCCACGGCGGAGGCGGATGCATCCTCGCACACTGCATGGGGCTCGGCAAGACGTTGCAGGTGCTGGCACTTCTGCACACTGTGAGTACCGATGTGTTCGTGGTATAGTGGCCAAGGCGGTGACGTCCACTGCTAGACATAGGCCTGCCCCAAGTGTTTCCAAGCAGGATGGTTCTGGGGTGCTTGCATCCACCGGCTGCCTGTAACCCCTATAAGATTATCCGTCTATCTTGTGGGGCGCCGTCCGATACTATGCTTTCTGGCCCGTGATCGCCACTTCAGAGTCTTCCATAATTTCTGCGAGCTAAAGGGCCAGCCTACTTAATTATCCATTACGTTATGTCGGACATTTTAGTATCTCCTTAGTATTAATGCAATCGCGCAGTGAAATCCGAGCATAGACCTCTTAACACGTTGCGAGCTACTACGTTGCGACATATTATATTATTTCTAATTTAAATTTACAGTTGTATCTATGTGCCTGCGGAGATCCAACGCACTATTCTCTAGCACGGAATAGATTCGAATTTCTGTATCATATTTCCTGTTATCCTAATAACAAACTAAAAGAAATAATAAGTTTGTGATTATTTCAATGTGTCTCCATTTTGTCCCAGGTGCTGACGAACCCGCGCGCCGGTATGAAGCGTGTGCTCGTGTGCTGCCCGCTATCCACCGTGCTTAACTGGGTCGATGAAATACACAAGTGGATAGGACCGGTCACCAAAGAAATTAAGGTAATAATAATAATAAACCGCATCACGACACACACATTGGCTCAGCCCTGCAGTAAGTATCGTAAGAACTTGTGTCGCAGGTTCTAAGCAACGACATGGTATAAACTACGTAGATAAGAATACTACATCCAAGACCGGTAAGCGAAACAATGCGTCTTGCAAATAACAAAGTTCCGCCCCCGCCGGGATTCGAACCCACAACCTCTAGCGTAGCAGTCTTTTTTTTTTTTCGGTGCACACCCGCCACTCTGTCCCACCACTGCAACTCCTGTTTATCAGGATCAACAGTGGCGTCCTTTGATCGAATAATCAACGAATAATGCAGCTGTGCAGTGATGCACAGGCTGTGCCCGGACACCCTACCGGCTGTCTTGGGACCCGCAACGAACTTAATCAGAAGAAATAGGAGGTAGTAAGAAAGCGGTTTCAGACTTAGCGTAGCAGTCGTGGTATCTTCATTTTGTCTGTGAAACATTTATTATTATTGATGTGATATAACAGATAATATTTCGATTTGTTTGTGCATCAAGGACCGAAAAATAAAAAGGAAACTCCAGGTATTATTTTCAAATTATAACTAAAATTGTTGTTTAGTATACCTATCTTATCTGTTAGCTTTTATACTTTACGAGAAGGATAATATTTATTTATTTTACTAAGGTATTTGAGTTGTCGAAATTGAAAAAGACATACGAGCGAGCGTTCCAACTGGAGGATTGGTACAATGGAGGCGGCATCTTTATTATCGGATACGAACTGTTCCGAAGTTTGTCGACCTTGGACCCCGAACTCGACGACATCCGACCGACGATCATAAACAAAATACGCACAGCCCTACTAGACCCCGGCCCAGATATCATAGTGTGCGACGAAGGACATCTACTGAAGAACGATTGCTCTGTATTAGCCGTCGCAATGAGCAGGGTTGTCACTAAACGAAGAATTGTACTGACAGGAACACCAATGCAAAATAACCTCAGAGAATATTACTGCATGGTTAACTTCGTAAAGCCTAATCTGCTCGGGACCTACTCTGAATATTCTAACAGGTATGTGCTTATTTGAATGAAATAAAAATATTGAATAGTAATTCAATAATAAATAATTTATCTTAATACTTGCCATATATATTTTATTCTAAATCATTAACCCTTTTATAACTCTAGAAGAGCATTGGGCATTGGGTTAACATGGTTTAAGAACAATACAATTCTTTAGTTGGCTTGTCATATTGAATAACCCCAGTTTAAAAAAAAAAAAAAAATTAACAATTTCTTCTCAAACGTTACATAAATGCACAATGTTTTATCAGATTCGAAAACCCTATAATGAACGGCCAGCACCGAGACTCAATTCAGGAAGACATAAAGCTTATGAAAGCCCGGACCCACATCCTACACAAGGTTCTAGAAGGATGCCTACAGAGGCAAGAGGCTTCAGTACTCTACCCTTACTTACCGAAGAAACACGAGTACACAGTGTTCGTGTCCATGACTAAATGCCAATGGGATTTATACAAACATTACATGGCGAACTATGGAAAAAGCAAACAAAATGTACTGAAAGATTTCCACGTCTTACAAAAGATATGGTCTCATCCTCAAGTGCTGCACAGCTTCCAAATGAAGTCGCGTAACCCTGAGAAAGTTAAAAGTAAGTTATATCAAATTTCTAAAAAATGACTTGTCTTGTGATGTTGTTACTTAATTATTTATCCATTACCTAATTTGCTTATTATAACACAGTAGTATTCATAGATTTCGAATTTAGTTAAGCGATGGCGCTACGTATAATGTTAGGGTGAGTCGATAATGAAGTTACATACTGTGAAAGCAATTTACATAAATTTTATTAAACTCTTATTTTTAATTTAATATCCATCTACTAAACAAAAACTTCTATCTAAAATTCCCGTTATCGATAAAACATTCATTTAAGGTTGTACATTTCTGCTAAAAGATTTTGCATTACTGTGAAATTATTTAACGTAATATGAAAGTGTTTTATTATTAAAAAGTTACGTTTTAAAGATTTTACAAAATTGTATTGTTATTGTTATCGTCAAAGGAATAAATATGTGGTGGGTTTAGGTTTCGTGCTATAAAGTAGTATACGATAGTTGTGACTCTAAGAGAAAGATTATTTCATAATTCAATAATCTGTCGCTTAGGTCATACTTATCTTAATGTATTATTTCGTTCAATGACCAACTAAAAATCTAATTTTGATTACTGGTAAAAACATTAAGACAAATTACACACATACAAATCAATGAACAATGGATTTCCCAAATCATATTAACGTGACTTTGTTATAGCGGAGAAGCTAGAAGACGACCTAGCCCGTGAGGACCTCGCTTACGAAGACATAAAGCCAGGTGATACTGACATCTGGTGGCTTCAGCACCTCGACGGAGGCAACATGCTCGACTGCCTCACCTCCTCCAACAAGTTCGACGTCATCTTCAGGATACTGAAGGAGTGCGTCGAAATCGGAGACAAAGTGTTAGTTGTAATGTTGGCGCTTTTTTGGTTATGATACGTTGATTAATTGGTTGTAATTCACAGATTTTTCCTGGAGTAAATGAATAGGAAGAACTACTAATATACTATTAAAAAATATGACATTCATGATACACGAATTAGTTAGATATATGTTATATATAGATGTATGTTATATTTTAACTAATGAGAGTAGGTGAAACGAAATTGACACTGGTTCTCGGATATTTTCCCTTAGAAAATAAAAATAATCAAGTATCATCTAGTAAGTGCAATATTTTTACAATAGAGTTATGTAACATAATTTTTACAGGTTAATATTTTCGACTTCGCTAATTACGATGGACTCGCTGGAGTATTTCCTCAAGAAGATCAACAAGTGGAGCTTGGGTCACGAGTACTACAGGCTGGACGGTTCAGTCCCGCCTGAGGTTCGCCAGAAGTGGTGCAGAGAATTCAATGCTGAGAACAATGTTAAAACCAAGTAAGTTACACATAGTTGTGCTATGACAGATAGATTCTTGGCAATGAGGACGATTTTATATTGAGCAACTTCCCCCACTATTTTTTCCCTTTTTTTTCATTGTCAAACTTAATGCCCTTGATAGTGGAAAGCCATCTCCTTTATACCGTCACCACTTTTATACACTTTCACAAAGTTGGGCAAGCTTCTTCAAGATTCTCAGTTATTTCACTTGAAGCTCGATGGAGATATTAAGCTATTGTTACCGAGCCAATAACGTAAAGTAAGACGCCTTTTAGTAGCATATCATACATTATCAGTAACGCTAAAATGGTGAACCCTGTGGTTTATAAAAATAGTCGAGTCATCTAATATTATCTTTGTACCACTTTTATTCAAGCAAATACAGTTTTCTTTAAAATCCGTAAGGTTATTTCTGATATCGACTCGCGCGGGCTGTCTTGGTTTGAACATGACAGCCGCCAACCGCGTCATCATACTGGACACGTCGTGGAACCCCGCACACGATATACAGAGCATCTTCAGAGTCTACCGTTTCGGACAGAAGAAGGATTGCTATATCTACAGGCTTGTCGCTTTGGTAATATATATTTATAATAATTATCACAATTACACAATCTAAATAATTAAATAGAGTATTATAAGTATTAAATAGAGAAAAGTGTTAACATTTAAAAATTCATTTTAAACGACTTTCTTTAATCTAGACTTTCACTATCAAGGGCATCTTCAATCATTAAACTATTTAATTATTTACAAGGGTACGATGGAGCAGAAGATTTACGAACGTTCAGTGACGAAGCAGGCTGTCGCGTGTCGAGTCGTCGACGAACAACAGATTGACAGGCATTACAATAGTGCTGACCTCACTGAGCTGTACAAGTAAGTTATATGTTTTATGACTTACATGTTTCTGGAATTTAAATTAAAATATTTAATTGCTTCGTATGCCTTAGAAAACCTCTCTTTGTATCAAATACTTAAATTTGATCAGAAGCATCAGAAAATAAAAAAGTCAGATAAATTGTGACTGGTTACTTTGATGAGAGTATGCTGCGTGTGTCAGGTTCGACGAAAGCGGAAAGTCTGTAGAGTGCGGTGTGGCGGGCGGCGTGAGGGACGTCGTACTGCTCCGTGTGGCGAGGCATCCCGCGCTGCACGCTGTACACGAACACGACTCCCTCCTGCGCGGGAGCGCCGCCGAGCAGGCGCTGCCGGAGCACGAGCGCAACGCCGTCTGGCACCAGTTCCAGCAGGAGCAGGCCAGGAAGCGTGAGTACACCCCGCACCGCACGCTGTACACGAACACGACTCCCTCCTGCGCGGGAGCGCCGCCGAGCAGGCGCTGCCGGAGCACGAGCGCAACGCCGTCTGGCACCAGTTCCAGCAGGAGCAGGCCAGGAAGCGTGAGTACACCCCGCACCGCACGCTGTACACGAACACGACTCCCTCCTGCGCGGGAGCGCCGCCGAGCAGGCGCTGCCGGAGCACGAGCGCAACGCCGTCTGGCACCAGTTCCAGCAGGAGCAGGCCAGGAAGCGTGAGTACACCCCGCACCGCACGCTGTACACGAACACGACTCCCTCCTGCGCGGGAGCGCCGCCGAGCAGGCGCTGCCGGAGCACGAGCGCAACGCCGTCTGGCACCAGTTCCAGCAGGAGCAGGCCAGGAAGCGTGAGTACACCCCGCACCGCACGCTGTACACGAACACGACTCCCTCCTGCGCGGGAGCGCCGCCGAGCAGGCGCTGCCGGAGCACGAGCGCAACGCCGTCTGGCACCAGTTCCAGCAGGAGCAGGCCAGGAAGCGTGAGTACACCCCGCACCGCACGCTGTACACGAACACGACTCCCTCCTGCGCGGGAGCGCCGCCGAGCAGGCGCTGCCGGAGCACGAGCGCAACGCCGTCTGGCACCAGTTCCAGCAGGAGCAGGCCAGGAAGCGTGAGTACACCCCGCACCGCACGCTGTACACGAACACGACTCCCTCCTGCGCGGGAGCGCCGCCGAGCAGGCGCTGCCGGAGCACGAGCGCAACGCCGTCTGGCACCAGTTCCAGCAGGAGCAGGCCAGGAAGCGTGAGTACACCCCGCACCGCACGCTGTACACGAACACGACTCCCTCCTGCGCGGGAGCGCCGCCGAGCAGGCGCTGCCGGAGCACGAGCGCAACGCCGTCTGGCACCAGTTCCAGCAGGAGCAGGCCAGGAAGCGTGAGTACACCCCGCACCGCACGCTGTACACGAACACGACTCCCTCCTGCGCGGGAGCGCCGCCGAGCAGGCGCTGCCGGAGCACGAGCGCAACGCCGTCTGGCACCAGTTCCAGCAGGAGCAGGCCAGGAAGCGTGAGTACACCCCGCACCGCACGCTGTACACGAACACGACTCCCTCCTGCGCGGGAGCGCCGCCGAGCAGGCGCTGCCGGAGCACGAGCGCAACGCCGTCTGGCACCAGTTCCAGCAGGAGCAGGCCAGGAAGCGTGAGTACACCCCGCACCGCACGCTGTACACGAACACGACTCCCTCCTGCGCGGGAGCGCCGCCGAGCAGGCGCTGCCGGAGCACGAGCGCAACGCCGTCTGGCACCAGTTCCAGCAGGAGCAGGCCAGGAAGCGTGAGTACACCCCGCACCGCACGCTGTACACGAACACGACTCCCTCCTGCGCGGGAGCGCCGCCGAGCAGGCGCTGCCGGAGCACGAGCGCAACGCCGTCTGGCACCAGTTCCAGCAGGAGCAGGCCAGGAAGCGTGAGTACACCCCGCACCGCACGCTGTACACGAACACGACTCCCTCCTGCGCGGGAGCGCCGCCGAGCAGGCGCTGCCGGAGCACGAGCGCAACGCCGTCTGGCACCAGTTCCAGCAGGAGCAGGCCAGGAAGCGTGAGTACACCCCGCACCGCACGCTGTACACGAACACGACTCCCTCCTGCGCGGGAGCGCCGCCGAGCAGGCGCTGCCGGAGCACGAGCGCAACGCCGTCTGGCACCAGTTCCAGCAGGAGCAGGCCAGGAAGCGTGAGTACACCCCGCACCGCACGCTGTACACGAACACGACTCCCTCCTGCGCGGGAGCGCCGCCGAGCAGGCGCTGCCGGAGCACGAGCGCAACGCCGTCTGGCACCAGTTCCAGCAGGAGCAGGCCAGGAAGCGTGAGTACACCCCGCACCGCACGCTGTACACGAACACGACTCCCTCCTGCGCGGGAGCGCCGCCGAGCAGGCGCTGCCGGAGCACGAGCGCAACGCCGTCTGGCACCAGTTCCAGCAGGAGCAGGCCAGGAAGCGTGAGTACACCCCGCACCGCACGCTGTACACGAACACGACTCCCTCCTGCGCGGGAGCGCCGCCGAGCAGGCGCTGCCGGAGCACGAGCGCAACGCCGTCTGGCACCAGTTCCAGCAGGAGCAGGCCAGGAAGCGTGAGTACACCCCGCACCGCACGCTGTACACGAACACGACTCCCTCCTGCGCGGGAGCGCCGCCGAGCAGGCGCTGCCGGAGCACGAGCGCAACGCCGTCTGGCACCAGTTCCAGCAGGAGCAGGCCAGGAAGCGTGAGTACACCCCGCACCGCACGCTGTACACGAACACGACTCCCTCCTGCGCGGGAGCGCCGCCGAGCAGGCGCTGCCGGAGCACGAGCGCAACGCCGTCTGGCACCAGTTCCAGCAGGAGCAGGCCAGGAAGCGTGAGTACACCCCGCACCGCACGCTGTACACGAACACGACTCCCTCCTGCGCGGGAGCGCCGCCGAGCAGGCGCTGCCGGAGCACGAGCGCAACGCCGTCTGGCACCAGTTCCAGCAGGAGCAGGCCAGGAAGCGTGAGTACACCCCGCACCGCACGCTGTACACGAACACGACTCCCTCCTGCGCGGGAGCGCCGCCGAGCAGGCGCTGCCGGAGCACGAGCGCAACGCCGTCTGGCACCAGTTCCAGCAGGAGCAGGCCAGGAAGCGTGAGTACACCCCGCACTGCGGGGGCAGGAACAGGCCAGGTACACGCGTGAGTTGTGTCACGTCACTCAAAACTATGCTTTGGCTTTGAAGTTGACTTCACTACTATCATGAATTGAAAATTAAATCTAGATCTTTTATTGTCATGTCTGTCATATAAGTTACATAATTAACGAAAACAGGAGGCATCCGTATTATGTATTTAATCAGACTTTTTCTTCTTTTTTTAGAGGAACAAAATGATCTTGCAACTATCAAGATACAGGACAAAAACATGAAAAGATTAAATTTACACGCACAGAATAAATTACCGCCTAAAATCGTGACTGTCAAGACAGAAAACGAACCGTCCAATATTCCACGGCGCCCAGTGATTCAGTATAAGCCGGGACCTAGGTCTAAAAAAGCAAGAAACGACGATGTGGTCACTAGTAATATACCGTTTCAGCATAGTGACCATAATTACTCCAAAGAGGATGAGGCTGTTAAAAAAATTACCGATATCCTTATCAGGCATAACTACCAGAATAGACAAGGGCCGAAGGAAATATCCGATTTAATCGCAAGGGTTCGAAAAATAATATCAACTGGAGAGATAAGTCAGTATTCGGAAAACAATGAAATGATTCAGAGCATCGCCAACGTGTTACTGGAACGGGAAGGAGTAACTATGACTATGCCTCCGCTAACAGATATAAGAGAACCGACGTCAATATTACCGACCACGGAGGATTTCAGCGAGATGTTGGATAATTGTAGCACCGCCCCTAAAGACATAGATACAAATAAGAGGGGTAGAGGCCGACCTAGGAAATATAGGAATGAAACAACCACCAATGTTCCAATAAAAACAAGTATTAATACGATAACCAGTGACACCATAGAAATAGACGATGATGACGAAGAAACTTTATGTGAAACTGAAAACGATCTTGCGGAGAGTCAGCTTAGGAAAGCATTAGAGACTGAAAACAACGTCGTGTCGGAACTTAAAAATACTGTTATAGAGAGTATATTGCTGAGCGACGACGACGTGCAATCAGATGCGCCGGCTAAAAGCGAACCTTCCACATCGGAAGATATTAATGTTCCTCTGCATCCTTCGTTGTTAACTAACCAGAATTTTATAAAAATTGTCGCTCATACTTATTTGCACGGGAACCCAATGCTAGATGAAGATGCCGCAACTCTCGCCGCACAGTACAGCACGCTACGAGCTCTAAAAGAAATCGAATCTACCGGGACAGAAATGCGCAGTGGACCTATTTATGATATAGCAGTAAACGTTAGTATTAGAAAGTAATATTTTTGTGCCAGAAGTAACTTTACGAAATGTTAATTTATTGAGCTTTGTAATTTTCAGGTTCTAGGGTTGTCAGTGTTGCGAAAACTTCATACTTCCGGGACAAAGCTTCAAAATGAAACTGCCGAGGGTGAAAGTGAAGCTAATGCATTATTGACATCCGGGAAACTTAAAAAACCAGTCCATTCTAGCAACAAAGTGCCAAGTTCATCAAAGAAGAAAGCTGGCCCTTTGAGATTTAAAGCAAAGTTAGCAGCTCAAAGCATGGAGCAAGTAAATACCATCGTGTCGGAATGTCAAGCCACCTCGCAGGCAGCTAGTGTAGTACCAGTCGGACTGTAAGTTACGTCGATTTCATTATCAACAGTAAAATTTTATGGGATATAAGGAATTTAATCTAAGAGACAAAATGTGTTACAACCAGATAGTGTATATAAGTTAATATAAAGAAAATTGGAAAAGACTTTTGCTGTTATTTTATGTTTTACTTATTCATCTAATTATTGTCATATTCTACTATAACAAGAATTTCATCCTTTCAAAAACTTTTTCGTAATAGTTTGTGACAGTCCTAGTAAATATTTGGCTATTTTCAGGTTTAAGATGTCTGTGAGCCCGCCGGCGGGCGCGGAGTGCATCCTGCCGGACGATGCTTCCGGCACCGCTCCTGGCTCCGCCCTTCGCATCGAGTCAGCGCCCGGCCCCGCCCCGGCGCCTGGCCCTGCCCCCTGCATCGCGCCTGCGCCCGGCCCCGCCCACCGTATCGCGCCGGCGCCCGGCCCCGCCCCCCGTATCACGCCGGCGCCCGGCCCCCCACCGCGCATCGTGTCGGCTCCCATCCCCGCCGCCTGCCTGGCGCCACCCAGCGACATTCAATCCATCAAGCTTCCGCACGTGGTGAGGACCACCAAGACCCCCTTCATCGTCCGTCGAGTCGCGGCCGGACCGAACGCACAAATCATCGACTCGGTCCTTCCTGCCGTCCCAGCTCAAGTTTCAGCACCCGAATCCATCCTCTCTACGATCTGCCTCGACAGTGACGAGGAAGAAACCCCGATATCTCCGCCCCCCGTTCCCGTACTGACGCCCATGTCACTGCCGAGCGGAGGATCCTTTTTCGTGATAAATAAATCCCAACTTTCGAATATATTCAAGCCAAATATGCTGGGATTGACAGTGCAAACTACGACCGCTGTTCCTGTGCAAGCGGCTCCAGCGGTGTTGTCGCTCAACTCGACACCGGTGATGTCGTCGGGTCCGTTTTCGCTCCCTCCGCTGACACCACGCCCCGCGCCGAATGTTTCAAAACCGACAGTTCAGAAGAAGGACGCGCCAAAGTCGGCTAACTCGACCAAGTGCAGGCCAGGCGACATCATTCGCATCGGGAAAGGGGGAAAGATAGAAATCCTAAATGGGCCTTCTGAATTGGAACAGACGTCAAATGAGTCGGCCGCGCTGAAGCCTATTGTGCCAAAACCAACGGCGCCTTCGTTAGCGCTAACGAAGGCAGCGACGCCAACGCCGCCGGCAGCGGGCGCGGGCTCGCGGCGGCGCGGGCGCTCGCCGTCGCCGGGCGAGGCGAGCCCCGACCCGCTGGACATCCTGCGCGACGTCGTGCACATCCAGGCACCAGACTTGCCCGCCGCTAACTACGTTCAAACTAAGCAGACCTCCAATAATCCTCCGGCACGGTCTCGAACCCAAACTACAAGAAAACAAAATGTAATACCGAACAAAAATTTGAGGCTTCAACCGGTTGTATCGAAGCCTCAACCAACCACTTCAAAGCCTCAACCGACGACTTCAAAGTCTCAACCGACGACTTCAAATACTCAACCGACTACTTCGAAACATCAAATTACTTTATCGGGTACTTCTAACAGTAAAAATAAAATAAATTCATCGGAAAAACAACCAACCAGTATGACTTTCACAAAAGCGCCAGCTGTTTTGACTAAGAAGTTGGAAACTTCAAAATCGAAATCTTTGATGGATTCGGTTGATCTCACTATTATCGATGATTGCAAAGTATCCATGAGTAAAAAAACTCCCACTAGCACAAAGCTAAATACGAATCACGACAAAAACAAAGTTACTCAGAAAGTTGCTGGATCTGCGAAAAATATACTTTTAATGGGCAGCAAAAACATGAAGGTTGAAACGTTAGTATATCGTTTTAATTTTTTAAAATTACAAGTTTATTATCTGTTTAAAACTCAATGTAGGTTCTCAATTATTCATTTACTTTTAGGATTCGACAAACGTCAGAGCCGTCAAAAAAAGTAGATACAAAGAAAAGAACTGTTACGACCGCGGCGCCGACCCCGCCTGTTAAAAAGAAAAAGACTGAAAGTGAGTACTATTTCGCCTTCTACATACCATTACTGATTCAAATCTCTCATAACTTCGGCATAGCCTATTAATTAACCTGACTATATATAATTAATCATATTTATGATAGGCCCCGAAAACAATCATGTTTGTTAGTCCCCTCGCGACGACAGCCTACCCTGACAATGAAAAAGGGCATCAGTTATGATTTTTAAACAACTTCATAAGCAAACTTGTAACTTTTAAGCAAGTAATAAAATTCTCAAAACACTCGCCGTCGCGTCGCATAAAAAACCAAGAATTTCGCTCACAATTTCAATGTACCCAAACATAAATTCTGCAGTGATATTTTAAACTAAAAATCGATCTTGCTACTTTTAATTGTATACAAGGCAAGCCTTCGGCCACGATCTCATTATGACGGCAGAAAGTAGAGTATGGTTGCGCAGAAAAAACATTTTGACTAGAAAGCTTCATTACATACAAGTATTTAGCAATGACAGGTGAAAATAAATAGTTTGAAAGCTTTTATATTAAATAGGTGACTTATTTTGTGACATTATTCTCGTATTCATATTAATTTTTCTACTTTCAGTGACTCTCAAAGATTTCGATATTGATGACATAAATGACATCATCGAATTGGAATAGATGATTACGTGAACATACATATTCGTACACTTATTATGGATACTGGACAATTTATATAAAAATAGTGATTGATCGTTTTGGTAAAATGTAATTTATAAGATAAATTCATATTTACAGAAACAATCGTTTCGAATACTATTGACAGAATTTTTAAATTAAAAAAACTTTCTGATGAGAGTTAAACGATATTGCGGACGTTAATTAATATTGGTTGTGCAGTGAAAAACTGCTAAAATTATGATTACTATATAAAACAAGACACACGAGATGCAAATATTTCACTATGTCTTAATGCATGTAAAATAATGGTAATTCATTAATACAATATGAGTACAGTATGTTTATTTTTATTACGATATCCTATTACTTATGTGATAATTAAAATATTTACGTTAATTATGTTTGTAAACTTCTCATTTTATTTAGTGATATTTCATTTGATTTTCATACATAGTATGTTTAGGGGGTGTTCCAGATTGCGTACTGCTTAAATAATCGTTGACAACAATAACGAAATAAATAACAAAACCGTAAACTAAATTTGTTTTGCATTTTCACAACTTAGAAAACCAAAGTAATATAAGATTCAAGTGATAAAAAAGATATGAGTCGATTTACTTTATGTACCCAGGAAATATTGGACAATTTATATTCAGTTTAAAATCTACCCTTTTGTATATCACAGAAAGAAATTACGTAATACGTGAACGCCCCCTAACATAGTTTTAAATATATAGGCATATAGATACATTCATGCCTTGTCCCTAAATTTTTATTGGGATTTGCTTTAAAATATTTTTTGTTTAATGTTCTGTAAATATACTTAAGTGATTTCTAGTTTCAGTCGTAGTAATTAAACTTAACGTTAACTAAAAATATGTGTATGACTTCTTGCTAATTGTTAACTTAACGATATTGTGAGATGTTTCATCTCTTAAATAATCCCTTTTTTGGCATCTTGAAGTACCTTTATGTTTGTGTAACTAGCTTGTAAGGTTAAAATAAAAGTTACTAGAACAATACTATGTTTTTTTTTAATAATTATTGGTATTTTGGATTGGGGCAAAGCATTCGGCTCGAATGGATTGTAAGCAGCTTATACAAATTTATTTGTAGCTAATTCTTTTAAAAAAAATTATAATTTTACTCAAAATTAAGGTAGTGGGCAGTAGGTATTTGTTAATGGAAATTTTAATCCAAAGAATTATATGGGGAAACTTAGCAGAATAAAAAACTAGTAATAAACAGATTTATATTATTTACATGATGTACAACAAAATAGTAATAATATTTTACGTTATATTCTTTAGCTTATATTTAAGTTTATTTTATAAATCTTTAACTTTCCAAATTCCTCAAGAAAAAAACACAAAAGTAACTGACCAGATGTTTCAATCACTTTTTTTCTAAATTAATAAGATATCTTAACAAGGGACCCAATAAACAAACCTTATGTATTTATTTTGTTCTACGGCTTATTCTTAAATCCGGGTTTTAAATATAGAAACGTGTATAAACTAGTAAAGACAGATATTTTCGATTTTTAAATGTCTTAAAAATAGATCTGCCGCCTTATTTTAAAATAACCTAATTTTCAATCAATCTCCGTTAATTTGTGAACTGTTGAGGTGTGGAGAAAATAATACAAACTGCTGCAAATTTAAAATAAAACATCACTAAAATTCATTTTGTATGAGATGCTCAATCACTATCAAAATATAACATTTTATACTTGTTTTACACCTACTTTATTACTAAAATGGATTTGTAAAATCTAGATTTACGTATCAGTTACCAGTTTCACGTAAAGGGGTATTTATATTACAGCTACTGGTTGTTTGTTCAGTCATATTAATAGGTAGCTTTGACTAGGCCGAGACTCCGCCACTTTTATTTGGTCCAATCTTGAGTTAGTTCACAACTATCGATAGTTGACCCCGAAAACTAGTAACAACATAATGATGTGGTCCGATAGTATATAATACAAGTTAACGTATTTATATCAGGAAATAGTATCGACTTTATTGACACTGATAGCTCAATATTATTGATTTTTATACTTCCAAGTTGGCAAAAAAGCATACTGACTAATGGAAAGCAGTTAGCGCAGCCTATGGACACAATCAAATAAAAACAAAACACAATCAAATCAATAGAATCGATAGTAAAGCGTTAGTCAAGTATCGATGTGCAACTCTAGTCAAATGGGAGACGTTAGTTTCACCGTGAGTTGACGCGAGTGAGTCTGGTTTTATCAAAGGCGCAGATCGCTCCGAGCAGCGCGGCGTGCGCGTCCGGCGCGGCCGGCGGGCTCGCGCTGTCCGTCACACTACTACTGCCATTCTGTTCAACCACATCTGAAATGTAACAAAATTAAGTTTATGCAACGATACTACCTAATACGTTGATTTCGACTTTTCAAAACTAAGTTTTACTGATAAGAATACTAATTTTACGACAGCAAAATCATTGACACTACCCTATACTAATCTTGCATCTGATTCTCTCTAGCTGAATCGAGCACTTAAATTTTACTTTCGTCAAACTTTCACACACGAAACAAATAAAAAGATGACAATTCCACTAAACTTTTGTTTTGTATTTATGTGTGTCTCAACTAAATTTAAAAGAGTATCAGACGAGGATAAATTGAAGTTTTTAATCGGACATGTTAATTAAGAAGGTTAAGGTTTAAAGATTAATGTAACTCACTCGTTTGCGGTGGAGTCGGTGAAGATGCCGTGCTAACGCTTTGCGAACGAACCGTCTCGGCCAATGACGATGTAGATTTCCATACGCTGTCACGCTTTTTCTGAGAAGGAATGCAAATTTCTTGTAACCTTTAACTATTTTTCTGTCGTATCAGTCCAATTGTGAAAAAGGAAAAAAAAACAATTGGAAATATGTATACCAAGCCGAATGAATACTAACCGTTCTTCTCCTCTGCTTTCTCATTTCTTCCTCTGAGTTGAGTATTTCTTGGATACGTACTTCCCTTTTCGATTTTCTTAACTGAAATGACGACTTTTTTATTACGTGTTTTCAATCCACTTTTCAAAATTGAGATTAGCGAGTTGAAAACATGATAATACCAACCATATTTTGTTCAGCTTTAAGTCTGTTTTCGATCGCCAGCAGTGATTCAGTGAGTTCTTGCTTTAGGGATAATGGGAACTTTAGATGCGCGTGCGTCTCGTCTCTCGGCGTCAGTCCATTTAGTAAGGAACGTGTGAAAAACGGTAACGACATCAAATTGTACAACGTTATACCGCCGTGCTTACATGCATCTCTCGATAAGCACATGCGTAGAATAGATTCTAGAAAAAAAAACTAATGTCAATTAGACAAACTCAGATTTCATCCCACCAATTCATTGTCTTTTGGTATAAACAAATAAAATGAATTAGGTATATACAAAACTTTTTATATGATCTTTGCAATTCAAATTTACCTAATTCGTCACTAATTCCTTCAGGGAATGTATCACAGTAGTAGTTATTCAAAGGAGCCGCGCACGCCATTTCATACAATGTCTGACCAAAGCAGTAGACATCCACCGCCTCAGCCCCGCTTGAGCGACGGAGCTCAAGTAAAAACGGTCTATACAGGCACGACACGCCCATCAACACGTTCTCTATGTCCATTAGGAGAATTCTTTGATTTTCTATAGCTATATTACCGGGATGCAAATGTCCTGTAAGTTAAAAGTTTTATAAACAGTTCATTTTATGGCATAATTTCATCAAAATTATTTCAAATGTTATTTATCCATTGTTTTCACTGTTGTTGGGCTTTGTATTATTATCAAATATTCTAGTTCGAGCTGGAAATCTAACTCAGGATCTTTAGAATCCTAGCTTAAGTAAGCCTTTAATGTTTTCTTTTAACTTTATTTAAAAATATTCTTGAGTTAAAAAAACTAACTTACCGTGTGGTATTCCTTTATCATGTAAAAATTTTAAAGCTTGTAATATTTGGTATCCATAATGAGCTATTTGGCCCAATGTAAAAGGCTTTCTAATTTTTGGATTGCCATACTTTTCTAAATAATCCTTTGCATAGTCTGTGCCATATAGCATATCCCTTATGCTTCCATTTTCATGAAGATGCCTTACTATAAATGCTCCTGTTTCTAAATTATGTATACTTAATATAGGATCTATGTAGGGATGCTGAAACATTCAAATACATTTATTTTATGCTCTAGTATACCATAGCTTGGCACTAGTATGCTTAAAAAACAGGGAATTTTACAATCCCACATTAACTGGGGGTAATTGTAGATATTCTTCTATTTTACACCATTTCTAAACCACCAATGTTTTATGATCTTTAGAGTAAGTAAATGAGCAAGTGTTTTATGAAGGTAAGGAAAGATTAGTAATGAATGTGTCATCGCTTTATCATTACAAGTGCCTTTTTTTAGATTATGCTTACCACTGCACTGAGTGAATCATACACTAATTTACTAACTATGTTGTATAAAAGAATACATTATCAAAATTTGTAACAATAACAACCATACATACAAGAAATATATCTAAAGATAGAATTTTACTTACAGAAAGATTTTGTATACTTTTGAAGGCCAGTTGTAAGTCTTTGTTACTTAAATGTTTATCAGCACCATATTTAAGCCATGATAGTAAACATTTTCTTTTGCTCTCCATGTCAGTCACCTAGAAAATGGTTTTGAAAATTCAACCCAACTTATAACCCAACAGTTTATTTTACATAAGTTTCATTAGGCAAATAGAGAATATTTACAAAAGCTTTGTTTGTATATTTTTTCATTTCAGGCTGTAGTTTTTTGGATATCAATGATTTATTTAGACATGCTAACAGTAAATACATTAAACAATTATTAAAAGTAATGTTATATGTAACCAAATTCTTATATATCTACTAACTATAGGCATGTACAGCATTCAATATAGAAGATCAGCGACAACAATAACAACAATCATATCTAATTCTATATATATTTCTAATACATGACTTCAAAACTTAAAATATAGAGCAGTAAACAACTTTTGGAACCAAGAAGTTTTTATTAAAATGTTACAATATTTACTCACTAAAAAATAACTTTTACATATCCTCCATCCAATGTCAGGTAGAGGTCCTTTGAGTTCATATCTGCCATCACCTCTTAAGGCTATTGACACTGACTGCAGGGCTTGCTCTGTAAACAAAATATACAAGAGATATTATAATTACTAGACTTTTATATAATATAAATAAACAAAGAGCATCATATATCCTGGCTTGAAATATAATATTCTGAAACAAAAAAAGTAAAAAGTTTCTATTTATTTTTTATTTTTAAATATTCAGCAAAATAAAAACAAACTTATTTGTAAAAAGTCACTAATCAACTTCTAAACAACTATAACATTTAATTATTCAATTAGCTCAGTATTAAAACTGAAAATAAAGTACAAGATACACCTGATTCTTCATATAAACACTAGAATTTGCTTAACATCTTAATGAACTAAAAGGAAATTAGTGGTTAACGCTTTTCTACTGGTACCTGATATTTTTAGTGAATAATTGTTTGGGTCCAAGAAACTCCTAACATGCAATGATAAAGCCAATATTGGTTGTTTCAATACTTCATTTATGTAGACCTGAAAAGTAAGAACATAGTTATTTTATCATATAGACAAAATATTGTTACATTTTACTTGATTTGTATGCAATTTGTAGGTAAGGAATAATGTAAATTGTTAGTCCTCAAATGATTTTCTAATAAGAATTCAAAACATTGCAGCACTAACATTTACTTAGCATACAGCACAGAAATATACTATCTTTAGTAATTACTCATTATAAGGAGAGATAACACCCCCTTTTGTAAATATACCTGCAAAGCTACTTGTCTTTCAGCAATGAATGATGGCTGCATATTGCCAATTAGTTTTTTAGGAGGTAATGGGAGGTCAATGTTCGCCGGATGCAAGCTCGCGTGTAGGGCAGCAAAGTCCCTGTACCTCCGCGAAACACACCATTTGTTTTCTTTTGAAGAACCCCTTTGCACTCGTAAAACATATTCCTATTTAAACAAAGAAAATAAATTGTAAACGTCGCTGCTGCCCTTGGACCCGTTGAAACACATAATAATAACGGTCAGAGGTAGGAAACAAGCTTACCAATTAGGGCCAAGTCATCTAGAAAATTGATTTAAGCTATGCGATATAAAAATACTTACAGTGTGTTTGTTGATATTCTGAGCACTTTCAACACTACAACTTAGCTTTTCAGTGTCGTCGAGTATTGATGAGTTCTGCAATGACTTCTCAAATATAGCCATATCTAAATACAAGCATTTAATTTATTATGATTACAGTACACACGATTACTACTTCTATGGAAACATTTAGAAATTTGCATTACATTATTGCAAGCAAAGCAAAACATCAAATATAACGACAGTGACATTGACATACAAGCCAAATGCCAATCAGCTGTGATTCTGATCCCATTCCATTCCATACAAATTTACAAAGACATTTTTTCTTTTAGTAGTGGTCTAAAATCAGTCTGGATTTTAATTCACACATTTTTTAAATTGATCTTTAATAAAACACCGTAATCATCCAAATTTTTACATCTGTTAAAACAAAATCGACTAGTTTATGTAAATGATTGGACTCCAAGACATGGACTGTATTTTTTATTTTGTTTATGGCTCCCCACATCCTCTTTCTCAAAATATTGAAAAGTGGATTTTGATTGTTCAGTGAAAATGAATTTTAAATCTAAAAATAACAAGGTTAATTTGACAAAATTTAATTATTTTATTTAAAATTTTCTAAATTAATTTGGATCGTTCAATCAAATTCCTCTGATTAACCAATTTAAATTTAGTTTTATAAACTAAAGGTTTGGTAATTTCAGGAATCTGAACGTGTTTCAAAAACCATAGACATTGATCGATTATGTCATTTCCGGTTCTACCATAACTTCGAACGAGCGGAGAACCACACGGCCCTTCTGTCCGCCACTGTGATACGAAATTGTTAAAAAATGTCGCTAATCTCCGCTCGTTTGGCCTCTTCCGTGGCCAGGCGTATCCCTAATGCCGCGACTCAGGTAAGGATTCTATAAATTTATTTTTTACCATCATTAATCTTCAAATTGGCCGGTTCGTGTCGATCTAATTCGAAGTCTTGTGTCTATTCATTGATTAACTTCAATTGTACATTGTAGGCCCTTCTGCTTGATGATACTTGAAATTATTACCTTTATCAGCTATCCAACAGCAACTATAACTTATTAAATATGATTTTGATGGAACTAATCGGTATCTTTTAGTGTTATGTAACAGAGGCCGATACTTCGGGAGGTCGAGTGCTTTTCCAGTGAATTGCTAGTGTGATTAAATAAGTGCATAATAAATGAGTGTATAGGAAGTTGGCAATGAATATTTAGGATGTTGAAGTGTTTTGGAATGATGTATGTAAGTGTTGGTTATGTGCGAAGGTATCGAAGGTCGCCGTGCCCGCCGTGAGCGTCGCGGCGCGCAAGCTCCATGTCTCCACCACGCAGAGGGCTGCCGAAATCTCTACCATCCTGGAGGAGAGAATCCTCGGTGCTGCACCCAAGGTACACACTGTTTTCACAGTCATTACATAAACACATAACTCCTTAAAATGTAACCCCAACCTTTGATGATGAAACTATTTTTAGAATAGTAATTCTTTTTAAATACCTACTTTTACCGAATAATGTTTTAATTCATTGAAAAAAAAAGTAAAGAAAACTCAACTTATAAAATATGAAAAAGGTAAATATGTCAAAATAAATTATTTTAGGCTGACTTGGAAGAGACCGGCAGGGTGTTGAGCATTGGTGACGGTATCGCCCGTGTGTATGGTCTGAAGAACATTCAAGCTGAGGAGATGGTGGAGTTCTCCTCTGGACTCAAGGTGTGTTATTTTTCATATTCAATTATATTTTCAAGGGATCTTGAAGTTATTTTTAGTGGTTGGTTTAAAAAATCCTTTCTTGTAATAGGCACTGGTATTTTTTATTACTTTAAATGATAGTTCTTGTCTTGTGTTCTTTGTAAAGGATAAACCATGATTTACTTTAAAATAATCAAAGTAGAGTTTGTCTAGTCTAACACTACTTCTTCCACTGAATTTGATAAGAAACTCAGTTATGTAGTTGCTTTTTCATTAAAATACTGTCTGTGCCAATCAGAGTGGCCAATTTGTGTACCATGTTTGTACACATTTTATGCACATGAGGGTAAACAAAGGAGGGGCGCATCATTTAATAAAACATTGACATGTAATTAACTTAGAACCTGGAAGTTAATTCCACATTAACTAACTTTATACCTTTAACAGTTATTAATTTTGTGTAAAAGAATAAAACTTATTAGCTTCTTCTGTTATTCTTTTTGAGTATCTTTAAAATATACTTAATTTAACATTTGGGAAATTTTAACAAATTTGCTTATTTCCATTCCAGGGAATGGCCTTGAACTTGGAGCCTGACAATGTGGGTGTGGTAGTATTCGGTAATGACAAGCTGATCAAGGAGGGTGACATTGTCAAGCGTACAGGTGCCATTGTAGATGTACCTGTGGGTGAGCAACTGCTTGGACGTGTCGTAGATGCCCTGGGTAACGCCATCGACGGCAAGGGACCAATCAACACTAAGTCCCGCATGCGTGTCGGTATCAAGGCCCCCGGTATCATCCCCCGTGTGTCTGTGCGCGAGCCTATGCAGACTGGTTAGTATTTTGCATAGCTATACATTATTTTATTTGGTTTTTGCAACTAGGTTGCAATCAAGCATAGTTTATGATCTGCCTGACAACTGCTTCTATTGGTAGGTGTATTGCCTTTTAGACCGTTCAAGGAAACATGCGTGAAAAGTAATTATTATGTTTGGCAGTAACCTCCTGTAAGGCAGAGGCACTACCCCAGTCAGGCTAATCTGATTACAGCAAGAAATATCAGTAACCCCTACTCTGTTGCAAATTATTCAGAAATGGAAAGAAAAAAGTATGAACCATAACTTTTAACACCAGGTATCAAGGCCGTGGACTCCCTCGTGCCTATTGGCCGTGGTCAGCGTGAGTTGATCATTGGAGATCGTCAAACTGGCAAGACTGCCCTCGCCATCGACACCATCATCAACCAGCAGCGTTTCAACAAGGGAGAGGATGAGAAGAAGAAGCTGTACTGCATCTACGTCGCCATCGGACAGAAGAGATCTACCGTCGCGCAGATCGTCAAGAGATTGACTGACGCTGGTAATTAACTGTTTTTTATGTTATGTAGAATGGGGAGCTGCAAACATGATGTAAGTCTTAATGTTCCATAATCCAACTATATCACCTAATTTTTCTATTTATTTTTGTATTTAATGGTGATGGTGAAAAATTATAATAAATAAAAACATACCAAATATAAAATGGGCATGCATTAAACTGGTGGTTTGTTATAAAAGGTGCTATCAACTACACCATCATCGTGTCCGCCACCGCCTCGGACGCCGCCCCGCTGCAGTACCTCGCCCCGTACTCCGGTTGCGCTATGGGAGAGTTCTTCCGTGACAACGGCAAGCACGCCCTCATCATCTACGACGATCTGTCCAAGCAGGCCGTAGCTTACCGACAGGTATACATGCTTTGCCTATAGGTTTTACCAGCTAAAAAGGTTCTTGGTTCTTCTAAAAAACATTGATATAATCTTTAAATGGCTCATGAATTATTATTATTTACGGTAACTTTTTCAATCTTAAACTGAATGTAAATAGGAGTTTTGCAGTTATTTCATGATATAATCCCCCTATGTTTCTTTCTTGTTAGTTAAGTTAAACAAATGATTTGGGATTATACAAGTGCATTAACATAGTCAGTTGTTTAACATTAGTTCTTTATGTTGCCAGATGTCCCTGTTGCTGCGTCGTCCTCCGGGTCGTGAGGCGTACCCCGGAGATGTGTTCTACCTCCACTCCCGTCTTCTTGAACGTGCCGCTAAGATGTATGTACTAACAATACCACAATAATGACAAGTAAACGACTGCTCTTTGACGATTTTAGGAGTTATAACTAAGCATAACAGTTGCAAACACAAATTTCTTTGGATAACTAGAATCCATCATCCATTTTTCAGCTGTAATCATCAAAATACATCCATTAAATACATAAAAGTAACTTCAATCTAAAGAGTGTGAATTATCATTTCACTGTTTGAAGGTCTGACAAAATGGGTGGTGGTTCCCTGACTGCCCTGCCCGTCATCGAGACCCAGGCTGGAGACGTGTCTGCCTACATTCCCACCAACGTCATCTCCATCACTGATGGACAGATCTTCTTGGAGACTGAGCTCTTCTACAAGGGTATCCGGCCCGCCATCAACGTCGGTCTGTCTGTGTCCCGTGTAGGATCCGCTGCCCAGACCAAGGCTATGAAACAGGTACATTTACCTTACACTTCAGTTAAATTTAGTTTTAGCTTGAACTTGATCCTAATATTATATTTGTATATAGGTGGCTGGTTCCATGAAGCTGGAGTTGGCCCAGTACCGTGAAGTCGCCGCCTTCGCCCAGTTCGGTTCCGACTTGGACGCCGCCACCCAGCAGCTGCTGAACCGTGGTATGAGGTTGACTGAGCTGCTGAAGCAGGGACAGTACGTGCCCATGGCCATCGAAGAGCAAGTCGCCATCATCTACTGTGGTGTCCGTGGACACCTCGACAAACTCGACCCCAGCAAGATCACAGCTTTTGAGAAGGAATTCACCCAACACATCAAGACCAGCCACCAGGCCCTGCTCGCCACCATCGCTAAGGACGGCCAGATCACCCCTGACTCTGACACCCAGCTGAAGAAGATCGTTACCGACTTCCTTGCCACCTTCTCGGCACAGTAATTTATTAGTATAATCGTTTTTGCCTCGACTCGACACTAACCGGCTTAGTTATTGGACGAAATCACCAACTGAACCGATTAGTACCGTGACGGGATATTCAAACTAAACGATCTTTGAAGCGTCAAACCGACTGGTCGATGTGATGCTTCCGCTATCGTTTTTTATGTAGATGTTTAACATTCTTATGGACTGTATTGAATGTGAATACGATCATTGAATGTACCTATTATTGTCTCACGAAAGTAAGGAGTATTGGTAATAATTATATAAATATAACATCATTAAAATATTAGAGTGAAGTTTCATTTTAAACATTTCTAGCATTTACCATTTAAAAAAACAAGATTTTACCTATCTTTATAAAAAGGATGACCATCTTTTCTATCTACCAACTATGGAAGTTAAATGATTTTATAATTTTAGAAGTATAAATGGCTCCAGTTTAAGAATGGACCAATGCAGCTGCTTTAATATTTTGTAATTATGTCTTCAGAAACAATAAATTCCTGAATAAATAGGTTACCATCCAACTAAGCATCTAGTAAATACTTTTTAAGCCACCGTCTATTGTAATTAAAGCTCTGGTAAATATTTGGCAGCAAAACTCTGTTGTCTTCGACTTCATAGGAATTTTAAGTATTTTTTTTATTTTCCGAATTTTAAGATATGTTTTATAATAAAGGTATTTTGGAAGAAGAGTTTTACTAGACCGAAAGGTAACACAGTTACAAAGTACAGAAACAAGACGTTGAACTGTCAGAATTACTGACATTGACAAAAAAAAACAGCTGTTTACCGCGTGAACGCGTGAATTGCAAAAGAAAAAATTAAATCAAGGAACGTAAGTAAATCAAGTAAGATAATTATACAAATTTAACTTAGTATTGAATCAATACAAATCTTTGTTGCCTTTCTGTAACCCTGGTCGTTATGAAACATGGAGTTTTTCGAAAAGGCGCATGTTGTGAAATGCAAAGAATCAATGAAGTCTAAGGAAAAAGTTAAGACGCAATTGAAGCAAATGCTTTACGGATACAAATACAATGATAACGAACTGGTCAGTAGATCTGCTGAAGCTCCAAACAATGTAGATGACTCTTCGTCAGTTAGTGGGTTTTCAGACTTAAATCTAACAGACTATAGTAGTGAGGAGGAAAATTTTAACGAGCGATCGCAAATCGCTGACCACAATCTGTCAGACTCAGTTGAGATGTCATTAAATGAAAATATAAACAACCAGCCACTTGTCCTGTCCAAAATAATTGAAGATTCACGAGAATTTGATGAAGAAAGCTTCAGTAACACATCACTATCTGATTTAAAAGATATTTCGTTGTCTGATGAGGTTGATTCACTTACTTCAGACACTTCATATGTTAGTAATATGTTGTCTCAAAGCAGTTATACAATCAGTACTGATAATGAAGGACAGGAATTTGATGCTGATGGTGTGTTAGCATCAAAGATTCTCTCTAATTTAAAATCAAAAGAGATACAAAATAGACCAAAAAAAGTCAAAAAAAGATCTTTAAATGAGAAAGATATTGAACCTAATAATGTAAGCGTTAAGAATAAAAAGCTAGCAAAGAAGTCTCAACCCAATACAAATCAGGATATGAATACAGTGCCACATAATAATGTAAACTTAGTAAATTATGAAACAGATGAATCCACTACACCTTTTGAATCAGTGTTAGCCTCTGAAGTTCCAGTCCAAAGCCTGGATGATTTGCTGGGAGACTATGTTCATCCAACTATAAGGAGTATTACAATAGAGAATAATGAAAGTCTGCCAAGCTTCATAGACAATTCTATACCTACCAACTCCATTGTTGATGAAATTGCCATTAATGGTGAAAATGAACTAGACATTAATTCAAGTCTAGATATTGATAATGAGGTAGCTGAAATTGAACAAGATTTGGTAAATGACTTCTATTCTAATGATTTGAATGAAAGTTCAACACAACTTACTGATGATGTTATAAATAATTATAATAATTCACTTTTAACTGAAACAATTCCAGAGAGAGAATCATCAACTGAATCCACAAATACCATATTTAACTCTATAAAAGTACTTTATGGCAAGAAATCTTGTATTATTGTTATGAAGCACCCAGCAGTAATATACTTACATGGTAAAGTAAAAATTGCTGCTTTAGGTGGCACAGTTGAGATACTCGGACATACACTCACAAATGAACCATGTGAAGTATTTGCACCAAATTATAATATTGCTCTATCTTTGAAGACAGTTGACAGTCAAAAAGATTACTATGGCCTTTTTGGGAAATTGACATCATTAGGTCTAACAGTACCTGAAACTGAAGACATAGTGACAACAATGGGTCCCAATGATGGGATACTAAGTTTAGAACCAATTAAATCTCATAAAATAGAATTTGTGAATAACACATTTACAGTGACTGATTTGTTCAAAGTTAATGCAAATGTTGATAATTGCTTCAAAAAGGCATCAGAAATACTTGGTTGCTCCTTATACTTGACTAGGCCATGGAAATGTTATGAAGAAAATATTCACTGGAAACAAGCAGTTAGATATGGTTCAGGTTGGTTCAGCATAAAACAAGTATTTCAAGCATTTATAATAATATTGCACCTACTGATTAATTTATTTTTTCTAACTTTCAGTAAAGTCCAGTAGAGGTATTGTCTGTGGTGCTAAGAATGTAGGCAAGTCTACATTTTTGCGTTACTATGTTAACAAAATGCTGGAAAACGGTCCAATACTTGTGGTTGACCTAGACCCAGGGCAGTGCGAGTTCACCGTAGCTGGGAATATATCTGCTACTGTTGTCAAAAAACCTCTACTGGGACCTAGTTATACACATCTATTAACACCAGAAAGGTATGATTTAGTTTTATTCATAAGATTTCGATAAAATAATTTGCTATTCTTTTGCAATGGAGTAAAGTTATCAGATGTTTGTAAATCGGTGGATAATTTACAGGTCTTATAAATTGCTACTTTGGGAACTAAGTCCTACTATTGTAGTATTTTTCCATAAAATAATAATTTCTAATATTTAGGTATAAACAAAATAACTCTTTCAAGTTGAGATTAGTCCTTAAACTTTTGTGCATTTGCAGGATGTTAAATATAGGAATGATAAGTACAATGGATAATACAAAACGTTACATGAATGCCATAGAAAGTCTGATTACATACTGTAATAACAATGCAGAATTACGCGAAATGCCGTGGATTGTAAACACGATGGGTATGTGCAATGAAATTGGACTCAAGTTCATGATATTCACAATACTTCATATAAATCCGACATTACTCATGCAAATAGAAGGCCAAAATATTAAGAAAAACTTTGAATGCCATCTCAGTTCAGATACTGTAAGAAAATTATATGATGAATATAGTCAAAAGGATCATGTGTTCCGTAGTATTGCTCCTCCAGATGACTTACAATTCCCCTTGATTGTTGTCGATCACACTGAGTCCTTCAAAAGAGGCTTCGCATTGGCTGCTAGAGATGAACGATATCTTAGCTTCCTGGCTTATTTTAGTAATCTCCTTAGTCAACGAGATCGAGGGTTGCTAGATATTGTCCCATATGAGTAAGTATCAACCTTATTTTTGTATAATAACACTTTTGCATAACTTGTAAATTGCATGGCATGTAGTTATTTGTGAAGACTCTTCTAAAAGTACTATCCATTCTTGGTTCGAATCCTAGCCTTGTCTCATTTGTATGTAATTAACAGAGAAAGAGAGCAAGGTAGGTAAATTATTCTTATGATTTACAAGAATACACAAATCAGAGTGCACTGTGTGCAATGGTTGTTCTATGCAGCGCGCAGGGATTACAAATGTTCATTTGCTTCCTCTTTATCTGCCAAGAGACTCATTGTATAATTGAAACAGAAATGTATTTGAAATAACAAACCTACATTTGTAAAGTAACACCTGTCTTTTAAACACTCTGTATAAGTGTGCTTCTGGAAAATAAGAAACAATTTGCCAATGACGTATAAAAAATATAACATTCTCCATTCTCTGAGAATCAAACCCTGGACCTTATTGATAACAGTTTGAAATTGACTCAATTATGTAATACAATGAAATAATTATGATAAAATAAAATAAGCATAAAATAATTAATAAAATTAGCATTAAATAAAATAATTTGTACTTAGCCATCTGAAGGATCATCTCGGGTTTGATTCTTTATTGTTACTCTAAGCCCATAAACTCAACTTTCTATTCCTTGACCAAAGAAAAATAGCTGTGCATATTTGAACTCCATATGGATGATTGTATTTTATCAAATTACGTGTGTAAGGTAACGTCATTTTAATAGTTATGAATGAGTAATAAGATAAATGTCGACCTCCCGGATTCTAATCATGAATCATCACAGCCCTATTAACAAAATGAGTTAATTAATAAAACCTTTATACTCGAAATACGGCCCTCCCAAAATAAAACATATACCCTTATTTAATTAATTGCAATGGTACCACTTTTATTCCTGTACATTTAATAGATTCCTGGTACAGTCATAGTTTCAAATTCTTCACTAACAAGTACATAATCCAAGTCATGCTACTGTTGAATTCAATTTGAAAATGAATTCGTTTCGCATCGACATAAAGTCGACTTTCCATTGTTTCAAAAACAGACTTCGTAAAGATTCCGTTCCCTCGCGTATGGCATGACCTATTCTATCATGAAGTGACATCATCACAACAAATAGATATTTAATTTTACCATACTTGAAAAACATTATTTTATATTTTATCCGTTATTGTTTTTAGGGTGAGTTTACGGTATCTGAATATAGCCGTGAATGTGAACATAGATCAGTACTCTATATCAAAGGTGATAAATGGAAAAATAGTATCTTTGTGTCAACATTACAATGGTGGAGATAACAACAGAGGCATTGTATTTAAACTGAAGGATAAAGCATTGCAATGTTATGGACATGGTAAATACCCTTGATTTAATTATTGTTTCTTAGCATCCTTGAAACCTTTTGTTTGTTTTTAAGCAATATTTTAAATTTGGATAAACCAACATAGTTCACTTCTGTTCTTCAAAGTTAAATTTAATCAGAATGTAATAAAGCATTGATTACAAAACTGATAAGAATTTATATTGCTCATTTATGACTTATGCATTTCAGGATTAGTTCGAGGTATTGATAGAGAAAAGGGATTGATATACATTATAACACCAGTGAATATAAACAGCCTGGGCCATGTAGACACACTGGTGTATGCAGACTGGGTGCCTGAGTTGAGAGGGTATGAACAAGACCTGGAGTCAGACTCCCCTGTCCCCTACAGAACTGCCAGCAGATACCATCAGAGGCAGCTCATGTTCCCACCTCGCAGGAGATTCAACCCACTACAACTACTCAAAATGAACAGGGCATCCTAGATTGAAAGCTGCAATTATTTGTTAATAAACTTGTATTGGAGTCAATCCAAAATTTCTTAAATAAATATAAATGGAAATCTAATAAATGTTAATTCATGTATATTTGAAAGATAATTTTGTACTTACAATACTAAAAACATAACATAGATGATTGGTTTTAACTTAAATATTTCCCCATCCTAAACACCTTGGATTTATAAATGCTGTATTAAATTTTTATAAAAGTCAAAAAGTCTAGAAAGATTTGTTAAAACATGGGGTTCCTTTATTACTAATAAATTATATTAGCATGCAATGTAATCATAATAATGGAAGTTAAAATTTCACACAAACAATAGATTACAATAAAACAACTGCCCTACACATTCAGCTGTGACATGACGGGTAGTTGGCAGGCACTTGTCAGTGGCACTCCATGTCAAATAAACATCCTACATAATTATACATCACTATTTTATTGAAAAATTAAAATACAAAATACCAAACTAAACAATTGAGTCTCGGTGAGAACACCATCGAGGAATAATGTTGAAGAAATGCTACTTGATTATATATAACATGATAGAATAGCACAAAACTGGAGTGGGCTCGCTAGAGCGAGGTCCACACTTGCCCTGACTAATTTTGTTAAGGCATTTACACTTAATGTTTATAGTTTATAGATATTCTATAAAATATACAAGTACCAATTGTGAAAGTGTAGGCACACAAATACTGAGTGTGTGTGCAGGCGACGCGGAGTCAGGTCTGCTGTCATCAGAGGGAAGCACTGTGTGGCCAACACTGCAGCCACTGCAGTCCAAGTCCTTTCAAACATAGGTGTTCAGGCAGTATGCGAACAATTCATAAATCAGAGTTCTCCCAACAACAGCACAATTACAGCAGAGAACACCTTGTCTTCTTCTTCTTTTTAACTTGTAACGCGGCACGGGTCGCCGTCTCGAACACCTCACGCACACCCTCCTTGCTTTTGGCAGAGCACTCGAGGTAAGCAAACGCATTTATTTTTTCCGCCATAGCGCGGCCTTCCTGTGGTTTAACTGGCTCCTGCTTCATTTTACGTAGCTCATTGATAGTAGCAGGATCATTGCGCAGATCCTTCTTGTTCCCGACGAGGATGATGGGTACGTTAGGGCAAAAGTGTTTCACCTCGGGCGTCCATTTCTCGGGGATGTTTTCTAGCGAGTCGGGTGAATCGACAGAGAAGCACATAAGGATGACGTCTGTGTCGGGGTACGACAGCGGCCGCAGCCGGTCGTAGTCCTCCTGCCCGGCTGTATCCCACAACGCCAGCTCCACTTGTTTGCCATCTACCTCGATGTCGGCGACGTAGTTTTCGAACACAGTCGGCACGTATACTTCCGGGAACTGATCCTTGCTAAACACGATTAGTAGGCAAGTTTTACCACACGCACCGTCACCGACGATAACTAATTTTTTGCGTATTGCAGCCATCGGTCCTGGAAAAGAATGAAACGCAAATAAAATACTATAGTCGAGCGTCAACGCCTTTCATGACTTATAAATTTAATATGGCCGCCGTAAAGGATTATGAGTAGGGAGTAGTCAGACAAGCCCTCAAATGTGAATAAGCACCTGAACTAGCGGAAGAAGAACAGCACCACCACATAGTACCCTCACATGCGAGGGTGGTTATTTATTATATTTTGTAGATACCTGAAGATTCTGGCTAATATCTGCGAAATAATGGCTTATCGACACTAAAAATCGTCTTTGCTCATCACAAGCACTTTCGTTTCGTTCGTATTTAGTGTTGCAACTGAATAAATTTCATTTCAGGTACATCCATGGTCCATCAAAAAAAAAAATATGTTGAAAAAGTTGGTGAATTTTCTCAATTTTTTTCAAAGCTTTCCTCTGTTTTTATTAAAGTCCGGCCACTTACGTTTTAAGTAAATTGAAGTTTTTCATCTTGTTTGAAATGTCCTGTGTTGCTGTATGAATGAATTTGGATGTCTGACATTTGTAACTCTTTTTAATTTAACCATAGTCAAAGTAGAATTTTATGGTGATAGTACATTCTCGACTTTTTGATTGAAATAAGTGAATGATACATTTTTTGGTTGCTAATAGATTAAGTTTACAAGTAATATTTCTAAAACAAAAAAGGCATGTGATAAGCTGTTACACTGAATAATAAAAATATATATGTGGAAGTTCTTAGTGGGCTTGTTCTAAATACTGTTATAAATATTACTTCATTCGATTTTTTTAATGTTAATGTTTTAAATATATTATCTGTATTGATCAATGAAAAGACTTACTTGTAACATCATTATCAGCCGGATTTTCCACTGATAAACATGGGGCTCCCCCAAATGTTTCCAAACAGGACGATCCAGGGCCACTCAACACATCAAGTGCCCCCTACACCCTTACAAAATCGTCCGTCTACCTAGTGGTAGTTCGTTCACCACTACTTCCCCATATTTGGCCCGAGGTCGCTACTCCAAAACCTTATTTTACTTCGTATATATACATAATTATTTTAAATACCTACATCATCCAAATCCTCTGACTAATAAAAACTAGATCGGAAAATTCGATAAATGACGGCATTTATTTCAATTTTTCCTTAGAGTGCGCGAACGGCTAAATAAAACGTGGCTATTATCTAATCGATCAATACGGCGTGAAATTTCTAACTGGGCATGGTAGCTTTAAGAGCAAACCTTTATTTATTGACTTAGGTGCAGTCGCAGGATCAAGAATTTGTACACACTGCCTATCATATCTTGTGGAAGTGTAGTGTTTGGCATGAAGAACGGTCAATCATGTTAAATTTGATTAAATCTCCGCGTGTGGTCCTATTTATTACCTAGATCTTGTGAAAACGAAGGGGAACTTTTAAAGGTTTTGTCACCAATATGGCTTTTTACTGGCTTTCTTACGTTACGCATTACGTTTTGGATTATTGCCCTGCAGTGGTGATTTTCGGCAGGCGTGTTCTGAACGTAGATCCCTTTAGCTTTTGGCCTCTGGGCCGTTCCCATTAAAGTCTCCACTTAGCTGAGAGCAAAGCCAGAAACTGCTATCTAACTACCTTATGTTCGTTGCGGGTCCCAAGACAGCCGGTAATGTTTCCAGGCACAGCCTGTGCGTCATTGCACGGCTGCATTATTCGATCAAAGGACGCACATCTTGATCCTGGTGAACAGGGGTTGCAGCGGTGGGATAGTGGTGGGTGTGCCCAGATATGTATAGATTTGGTGACACAGTAGTCCATAATGCGATACCTAAGAGTAAGGTCCATAAAATCTGGGGACGCATTGGTCTTGCGTCTCATTGCAGGATATGCCGAATTTGCATAAACGAATATGAATTTGTATACAGTTGCAATCTCCAATCCTATCAACATATAAGTAATTTAAACTTGTTGCTTACTTATCGAGGAAGGACTTTGGGTTTTTTTAAATGTTCGCAACACTTACCATTTACACTTCTACCATTTTTTATATTAGACAATTCTTAGCTTGTCTTTGATACTCGTACATACAATACAAATAAACAAGTTCAGTTTGGAGCTAGAGCATCAAATAATCGGCAAAAATATATCATAATGTAAAAAAGAAAATATAGTAGTTATTTTATACCATCACCATGAAGCTGGTGAATTATTCAAAACTTTTTTCTGATACTTTATACTGCACTAATAAAGGATTTAATTATAAAAATCGTTTGATAAGTAGGTACTTAAATTTAATAAAAAGAAACATAATAAATTTCGTTTAATTTTAATTCATATTTTGTTTAAATAAACCTTATTTACAATTTTCAATAGATAATTACATTAAACCTTAGGCACTTATCCGGGCGTTCATTGTTTTAAAGACATTAGAATTTAAATGATTTTTTATTTAGTTTCAGCCTCTAGCCTAGTCTAGAAACTCGTTTTTTTCCTTACGTTTCTGTTTACACGACTGCATATCAAAGTGAAAGTCACGGTTGCACAAAGAAAAATTGGTTATATTAAAAAAAATCAAAACTTATTCATAGATAATTGTTTATATCAAAACATTAACAAAAATTATATTGCTTAGGAATGTACTTAAAAACAAGATAGTCAACAAGTACGAACAATAAAATAAATGCATAATATTACTTAAAAGAGCATGGGCTATTTAAACTAGTAATTATAACTCATTTATATTTTTAAGATCTCAAAGATTAAATATCACATAAACATAATATATGATCAACATATTTACACACCAATGTTATGTACAAAATAAATTGAATTAAAATGTAATTGTAAATATAGTATATATCACATAAGTTATGTATATTTGTTGCAATAGGTATCATATCAGTCACAGCTTTTTACAAATCCTCTGAAGCGATCTGAAAGAAAAAAATAATAATAAAAAAATTGCATGTCACATGTTTCATTAATAAAAGCGAAAAATAATTTACAACTTTACTAATTTAACAAAACAATTTTACTTATATTTAGTATTATTAAAAATAATTGTCCACCCTTATGTCAATCATAAACAAATCTAATTAATTTGTTATGTTAAATTTAATTATACATGTTCGAGTTTATAACTAACTACTTAATTAATGATTATCATTAATTATTTAGTATTCTGAATGTATTTTTGTGTTGCTAGATCAAAAAACTTTTTTTTTATCTATGGCTGTTTTGATGGACAATGAAACAAGATATAAACTTTTAGGCATTTAATTTCTACTGTTCAACATTTAAATGTTTTTATACAATGCTCATATTACATTATAATTGATCGAAGCAACAAAAATATGTTCTAATATGTAATAACATAATAAGAAAACTATTATTACGGAAAACTTTGTGGGAAGATAATTCTATAAGTTTTAAGGAAAAAAAGTTTTCCGTAAATTTCAGTCACCTCACTAAACATTGACCCTAACGATAGAGACTATTTGAAACCAAACAACATGATTTGACATCGCAACTATAATTCCCTTGGTTTTATGCTGTTTATTGTGGCTTTCCTCAAATCTTTGTGCGCCTATCATAGAGTTTTATAACAATAATTTTATATTTACTATGGGGTCCATTAAATAATTTTAACTTAAATAATACATTGGTTACAAAAGACTGAGTTCTCGTGGTGGGTGATTGATCACTTCTTTACCTTGTTCCATGTGAATACGCCGTAAGACACGCCGGCACCCAACGCGAAAGCGAGCAAGTACTTAACAAATCCGAAAGATGGCAGCTGTCTCTTCTTCATCAAAGTCATGATCATCTTCAGTTTACCATCGGTGTAAGGCGGGTAGCGAGCTCTAGTATAAAATAAATAGAAATTCAATAAAACAATCAAGTGAATAGGTGAATATACATTTACAAAAAACGGGCGCCTTCAATGTTTTGCTTTAACGCGTACTACACATTCCAGAATAAATACCAATATTTTAAACCTTAAGGGTCTACATAGCTGAAGTCAGTGCCGTTAATATTTATGTCATAATTAAAAGAAAATGTATTCCTTTTTACAAAATTTATAAATATCTTACGAGGCGAGCTTTTCTCCTAGGCCGTTGAAATCTCTCGCCAGGCAGCTCTTCTTGTGCGTGAATGTATCGAAAGTACTCTTTCCGTGGTAAGCCCCCATGCCACTGTTACCAACGCCGCCGAAAGGCAGCGTGTCAACTGGAATGTACACCTTATTATTTAATAATTAAATTGCAAATTTGATAACGAAATTCATGTGAATGTGAAATTTAATAAGTAAACAGTAAAATAGGTATGTATTCTAAGTAGAAAAAGATAAAAGTAATAGTGAGCAGAGAAGCATTACACCTTTATTTAAATCTTCAGTATAGACAACATCATGATAAATAGTACATAAAACGAATAAATAGGTCAAAATTTTATTTGAATCTATATTTTGATACTTTTTACAACCTGTCCTGTCTGCAGTACTGTTAAGCGTTGTAGCGATCAACATTTGTAACATTATTAATAATTGAAATAAAGAGAGTCCAAACACCAACAGACAAGACCAGACTCAAATTTTGATTCTGTACCAATTTATGAAGTATAAAATGATGCTGTCTACACCTTTCATTATTCATGCAACAACAAAATCTACTGGTGTTTTAACCGATTTAATTAAACATTTTAAAAGTACAACCATCTATTTACTAGGTAATAATCTACACGAGTATTCGCTACTAGACCTGCGCGACAAAAAGATTCCATGTAAAACACTTATAGCCTAAGTCACAAGTTTGGCGTTCTATATTTGAGTATCTTCCATTTTTAATAACCATATAATGAAGGAACCTACTACAAAACTTTCGTAAGCCGGGATTCGAATCAGAACTTTTACACCCAAGAGTATGTTTACTAATTTTACTATTAACTTTTTATGATTACTTATGCTATTGCAGTATATTTGATTTGTTTATGTTCAAAGTTAAGTTTGAAGCCGTGTGACTTTAGTAGCAAAAAACGAACTAGAGTGCCCCATTCGAGATATGTAGTCCATATAGTATAGCAGTAGACTAGGTTACTGTACCATACCTTGTTTTTAGGGTTCCGTACCTAAAGCGTACAAACAGGACCCTATTACTAAGCTTCCGCTGTTCGTCCGTCCGTCCGTCTATTAACAGGCAGTATCCCATGAGCCATATTATAATAATAATAACAAATTTTACAAACAATCTTGTACGTTGGTACGGGTCCTTTTATTTTTCGATTGTTCGATTCACAATTGGCAATTTTTCTTTAATTTCATTTCGTTAGGATTAAATGCACGATTTTGAGGTTTGAAGTCGTTAACCATTACGGATGCGGTAGAGTCTAATAAGAATAAGAGAAATCTCCAAACCTGAGACTTGCATTAAGGTATCGTTTACACAGGCGCCCCCACTGCTGGTGTTAGTCAGAATGCTGTCCACAGTCGATCGGTCTTTGCTGAATATGTACAATGTAAGGGGCTTCTCTCTACACCAAGCAAAATAATCAGTTAGCCACCACCTAACTAACAAGCATCTACCAAATACCTCAAGTAGTATCTACAATTGTTTAGCTATAAAGAGGAAGGGTTTAACCTCTAATTCTCTATACATAGTAATATCTAATAAGTATAAGTTGAAAGAGAAACCTTCTATGTAAAAATTAAACATTAAAAATTCACTGCTGAAATGAATCAAATATTAGGTATGTGTTTTCAAGTGAACAGAGCAATTTAACATGACAATATTTATACACAAAATAGATAAATGGTTTCCCTTTCATAAAATTGAATTAAAAAGATAAAATAGAGTTTTTTCTTTGGTAAATTTTCATACTTACAATAAACCATAAAAACATCGAACATGCATACCAACCAAAACAGCTATCTAAACCATTACATTCAATAATATAAATCATGCAAAGTTCTGTTAGTACGAGAACAGGAAAATTAGCCTACTACGAGAAAACCACCGACATTTAAGTGAACTGCTTGCAAAACGAACAAAAAAATACGTATGCATGAAATCTTTTTAACGCTAATTATTTGAGGCCTTTTTCTTTCTTTCTTTTAGTATAAGGTGCTTAAGCACTCACATTTCTTAAGTTAGTTATCGAAACTATTTTTGTTACTTAGTAACACTTGAGCAAGTTTGGTAATACATGTGTGTATTGCTACTGACTATAATGTATAAGGTTTAATTAAGTATGTGTTTTTGAACGTTTTGCAAACAGCCGCACGTCTCGTTCGTGGCCTTACCGGCGTAAAACATGATAGTGTCGTTTATGTGAACACCGCCGGTTCGAGTCTGTTCAGTGAACAGCTTTTGTATTTTCTTTTGCGTCGAAAACACGTATATTACTAGCGGGTGCTCCCTGAAATGGTTTGTTAATCCAACGTTGTCATGTCACGGAATGATTTCATAAGAATATGCATGTTTAAATAAATAAATTAAACTCTAAAACACAATTATTTGCTCTAATGATGTTTGTGCTTTGTTCTCTGTGTGCTATTAAAGTGTCCATATATGATTGATGACAATCTTATAAAGTAATGTATTAAACATAGATTAAAGATTGGTAGTCGCAGCAGAGACCAATCATTAATCTGTATTAAGTTTAAGGTACCTACGCTACCAAATTGGTGTAAGGTTAATAATAAACGAATAATCATAAAAATATTTTAAACAGTGTCATTATATTTGATTAAGGTACATAGTAAATTAGATAAGTTTTTTAATCATCATGTTTTGTGATCACATCTTGTTTATGAAAATTCGAATTCTTCATTTTAATGACTAGTAGGCTATAGTGGGTAATTATAAAATGCAATTTTGCATGATTTTCCTTTCTAGAACTATGCATGTCATGTTGACAGTTTATCAAGATGTATAGAAAAATCGACACATGAAATTTTTCTGTCAAATCATCTCTGATTCAATATTGATTCTTAAATTGTATATTGACGATGATGATAAATTTAACATCACATGAAGTGTTTTGAATTACCTAATGTGAAGTGATTCAGTCAATTCTAACGGTTAAAATAAATGTAATGTAAACAACAACACACACGTTGATTAGCATCCCATTTAAAATTCAATTTCACGCATACAAATTCAAATCACACAATGACAAACAAAAGGTAAGCCCATCGTTTCAAAGTTATTCATGGAAATTATTCGATATAAATGTTTTAACCCAAATGTTTTATACAGTTAGAATTAAAATCCTAAATGATAAATCGATATTAATTAGTGTTCATAAAAAGAATCAAACATGACGTTATTGCGCAACAAAATAAACTGATACATGTCAAATAACACAAATACTTTTGCGCAATCAAAACAAAACCCAAACGACAAACACGAATGAGGACACATTCAAAGTATTCTCAATTTGATTAAAAGCAGAAAACAAAACTGAGAGTCAAAATCATTAAAAAATAACAGAATGTGGGTTTATTTACCTGGCGTTGATAAACTTGATCGCTTCATATGCGTTTTCAATAGGGACAATGGGTAGGATTGGCCCGAATATTTCGTCTTGCATTACTTTGTCGCTCGCCGACACATTCGTCATGATTGTAGGTTGGATGAATTTGTCCTTGGGATCGTAGTCGCCACCTAATACTACCTTATCCTTGTTAGCGTCGATCAGGGCTTGCAACCGACTGAAGTAAACAAATAAATAACCATTCAGACAATTTTTGTACCGTTAAATGTAAAATAAACATATATTTTTACAGTCAAATGTATTAAAGTTTATTTTTAATTTATTTTTAACCTTAGTTTGAGTGTTTTTAAATACCTTTCTTTTACATTTTTTATATATTTAACTATTATTTGCATAACAGTCAACTAATTGGACGTAAAATTTACTTCCCACAATCTTCTTTTATAACAATAGAATAATTATACTTTAGCAGAGTGATTGAAAAGTCGTATTATTTGTGACATGAATGTAGTTATTTTTTTTTAATAATTCACATTCTTTGGAACATAAATATATTGTTTAGACGCATTGTTTTTTACGGGTCTTGGTTGTAGTATATACCATATCGTTGCTTAGTTCCTGTGACGCAAGTTCTTGCGATACTTACTGCAGGGCTGAGTCAATGTGTGTGTCGTGATGTGGTTTTATTATTTTATTATTATTGCAAATGAGATCTTAACGTCCAAAGCTCAAATACCAGAAATCTAACAGTGTTTAAATCATAATCATTTGTTTAAATTGAACGCACGTTGAAAAAGCGTTCTTATGTAATGGGGCCTAAGAACATGTTTATGTTAATCTTTCATCAGTTGTTGTTAAAGTCAAACAGTTTTTGTTTAAAAATACTAAATTAAGTTCTTTTAATTCGTCATAATTCTTCTTTACCAGTTTCGTGGTTAAAACTAAATTAATATAAAAACTAACCTGAAATGTCTGCTGTTGACGATCCTGCACAGATCGGGTGACTTTTGCGCGTCGTCGCCGTACCATTCCTTGATGATGTTCTTAGCTATAGGGATGATCTTGTCTTGTATTTCCTTCGAGCATAGTATGTAGTCCGGTGCGATGCAAGTCTGTCCCATATTGATAAACTTGCCCCATAGAACACGCTTCACCGTCACGTAGATGTCAGCGGTATTGTCGATGTATACTGGACTGTCAGTCAAATAGGACCATTAATATTAACAGATGCATTTAAATAGGATTATGAATTTAAAGGAGAAATGAAACATTTTGTAGTATTATTGTCATTGTCTTGCAATAAACATTTTTTAAATAAGAAAACAAAGGTTGAATAAATCGTGTTTAGGTAAGTACAAACATTACCTTTTCCCTCCTAGTTCGAGAGTGACTGGTGTTAGATATTTGGATGCCGCTTGGTAGACGATCTTCCCGACCTGCGTGCCTCCCGTGTAGAATATGTAGTCGAACTTCTGCTTTAACAGCTCAGTAGTCTCCGCTGGACCGCCTTCTACTACTATTATGGCTTCCTACAGAACGTAAAGAAATGCTTTTGCATAAATGAAACCTTGAGACACAACAAATTTCATGTGTGTGTTAGGGATCGGTGGAAAAAAACAAAATAAATTACTTGTACTTTGTAAATACTCAATAATATAACTAAACCGTTTTAGTACTATTCTTGTGGATTGATTTTCCGGTAGTTGTTTGTAACTTACATTGTCGACGTATTTAGGCAACGTCTCGACGACAAACTTGGCGCACGCCTCTGACAGTTCGCTAGGCTTCACTATAACGGCGTTACCGGCGGCGATGGCCCCTGTCACTGGGAGCAGAAGAAGCTGCAGCGGGTAGTTCCACGCACCGATTACTAGCGCCACTCCAAACGGATCCTTGTGGATCACTACCTCGTCCAGCACGTTCACCAGACCCTTAGGTGGCTGTAAACGAGATCCATCATTGGGATATCAAAATATATTCAGATATTTTATTTTGCGATACTACGCAAATAGAATGGAACAAATGTGAAATATTTTTTAGCCTACTACATTACAATTAAAAATAAATTCCACCTCTATAAAAGATATGTTTAAAGAAGATACATCATTATGTAAACGGTTTTTTATTTGTTTATCATAGTAGGTATTTTCATAATATTAATGCTGCAACTAAACAAACATGTATGGAAATTAAAAACAAAGTCGGCAAAATAATAAATATAAAGTAGATACTTTTTGGTTGTAAAAATGCTAATGTTGTTTAATCACATGTTTAATAATTAAATGTGTTTCTTTTTTGTTAATTTGCATTTTTTTACTTCTACATACCAGCATTTCCGTCAAGTTTAACAGTTCTTCCATATATTTTTTAAAAATTTCTACACATCGATGTTTGATGTTATGTCCTTGTATTCAATAAATACTCATATCAACTGTTTACTTTGGTTGTGTACCAACAGAATGCAAAGTTCACTCACAAAGTTATCAATTTCAAATAACTTGTAATTTTAATGGATAAAATGTAAACATGTTCTAAAATAGGTGTAAAAAATACAGCAGAGCTTAATTAACAAATTTGTTTTTTTATAATAATATTAGTTACTTGAGTTACTTGTTGTAGTGAAGAACCTGTTTATATTATTTTGTATAGATGTGTAGTTTAGTTTGTAATTGCTCAGGTAACCAAGACTAAAATCGCTATCTACAATACAATACCTACTTATTAAACTTGCATCTTTACATTGTTTACAGGTGGTAGATCAACATGCGAGAACATCTAGGTTGGTACTACCCCCTTTTCTATTTCTGCTAAGCAGTTCGCTGTGTTTCAGTTCGAAGTATTGGACAGCCAGTGTAATTACCGCCACGAGAGGTATAACACCTCAACGTCTACATGGGCAACGCATTGGTGTTGCTCTTGGCGTTCATCGGGGCATCGCTGAGTCCATAGGCAGCGATATTACTTTCCATAAGGAGAACCATCTGCTAGTTTGTCCATGATGTTGAATAAAATAAATATCTATGTCTTGTTATTAAAAACTCAACTTACTAGTAAAATTGTAAACATTTACTCAATCTGTTTGATGTTTGTACTCATTTGACTATATTTTAAATGAGGTATAACAATAATATTATATGTAGTGTTACCATAAATTCCCAAAATAATTTTTGTCCTTGCTATGAACAGAAATATCGATCTGATTGGATGTTATCAATGATTATTGTGTTCTATGATACTGTAATCTGTTAAAGTTACAGCAGTTACATATTCCAGATAAAAAAGAACAATTATTTAGCTTGTTGCGTTACCTAAATCTTATATTTTGATTCATTCGATAAATTGCGTCGTCGTCGTCGTCGTCTGGGGTGAAACATAGCTTCTTGATAAGTGATCTCATTTTTTAAATAAAACTTTTTATTGAACAAAAGAGATTACTTTAGTGGAAGTAGGCTACTATCTACCGTAATGTTTTTTTGTAATCTGATTTTAAAATAAAAATTATATTCAACAAACTATAAAGTACTTTTCATCATCATGATATCTCATATGTAACATCTAATTTATATGAATTTCTATGAGAATGAACATAACACTAATGTCTTAAGCTTCTAGCTCGTAAGAAATGTGGTCTGGTTATGGCTTAATATGATTACACTAATGATTACACATCCGAAACAACTACTTACAAAGGCAGAGTTGCCTATTTTTATAAAAATTTCACTGCAAATTTGTTGTCATTCAAAGCTATATTATATTTTGTTCTATGTATATGTATTGTGTGTAGTTCAAAGATTTGCTTTAACTCTTAATTACATGTACATCATACAAATTGTGTCACACATTATCATATCAAAAGTATTTTTAAAACTGTGACTCAACCATTATGTAACAAAGAGAGGTCAGTGTACAATGTTTTGTAACCACAAATGGAAATTCACTTAGTTACACTGTTGATTCAAATTATGATATAAGAAAGTACATAATTTTTAAAGTCACACCCAGTGCAGTGCATTGGGTTGATATGTTGATGAAGTCCTAGCAAAATTACCCTGTTACTACTTTTACTATTAATTTTTAAGAATTAAATAAGACTGTTTGGACTTCTGACCATGATATTCAGGTTATACTTTAGAGTTTCAGGATTTTATATTATTTTAAACACCCAGTTGGCCGTCAAAAATAATAATTGTTAGTTTTATGTTATGTTTCTGTTGTATATTAATAAATAAGAAAAACTCTTACGTATTCAGGCTTGACATATTCATCTAGATTGCTTAGTAGTAGCTTGATATCATTGATGAGGTAGTCTATCTCAAGCAAGATAGCTTCAGTCTTGGATCTCCGGAGGTCTTTGTGGAGAGCATCCACCATTGCATTTGAATTCTCCTCATACATTCGCAGCATGTTCTTCAGCTGTTGTCTCCTCCATTCTATTGGTTTAGTCACCCCCCGGTTGAATGTGTCACGAGCTTTCTGTACTATCTGGTGGAGAAATTGTGGTTCATAAAAATCATTTTTTTACCATTCCATAACACATCATTTAAATTTAGACAAAAAAATATTAGTTTCTAAAACTGAATGAAATAATCATATTAATCCAGCCAAAATTGCATATTTGTAAATAATTATACAGTAAAATACCATTACAATTCTCAGAAATTAAATAATTAATAATTAATTAATAAAAAATATTTCTTTACACTTTTGCAAATTAATACTGATAAATGAATATTAATGTTTTACCTGTTCCATATTTAGTATTTTAGGCTTTGTAGTTTGAACTGTATCTGAAAATAAGTTACTGATCAATTTATTATTCTAGCACATGGTTAATTTAAAGCAAGTTTTGACCAAATATCACTTCAACTAAAATCAAAATATTTTTGTTCAATTTATGCTCTAAAATAGGAATACATAGGGTTTTAATAACATGCAAATTTTGTACATTTAAAATTGTTATAAATTTTTCTTGTAAACAACACCAAACAAAGTTATACACTATTGTAATTGATTTGATATGTAAACACTATTCAGAAATTAAATGTTTATATACCTGGCAGATACTGGAAAATAATAAAAATATAATCATATCCTTTAAGAAGTTTGAGAGTATTAGAGATGGTTTTGTTTATTCTATGCAATTAAAAATATCAAAAATGGTAACCACATAGCCTATGTTTTCTAATGACAAAAAAACAAGTTGATATTACTTAGTAATTATAGAAATAAAGAAGGTACATATTGAACCAAAATTATTAACCTATTAACAACAATAATTTGTAATGATATTATATAACTAGTTCAACTACCTTAAATAATAGATGATGCAGAAAGATTAGTGATAGAGATAAAGATTTGTTGCTATAACTTTTTGTAGGTAGGTACTTTTGACACCCTACACAAAAAAGTGAAAGATATTTAAACTTAAAATGTTTGAAATTTACGAATTCGATATGTTTGAAGGTACTTGAATATACTAACAAAATTGGAGAATCATTTACTTGATCAGTCTATGAAAGAAAAGTCATCTATTATAACAAAAAGTTTAATGTATTATTACAAATATGTCAACAACTGGTTTAAGTATTGTCAAATCATGTTCTACTAATAGAGAATACGCAATTTACAGAGTTAAACATCCATATACTGGAAAACTGGTTTTCAAATTACCTCATCAAATTAATGTGATGTACTTATTGGTTCAACTTTAATGCATAAGATTTTACAAACTATTAACAATCAAATCTTTATTATGTTTGGTCACGGTTAATGAAACATGTAAAAAAGTAATGATCAATTTCGATAACTAATAAAATAAATAAAACTTTGAAACTCACAACCGTTCGTACCAATCACAAACAACGAATTGTCAAGTATATAAGGTGAAGTGATTGACGGAAGTAACTGACTGATGTCATGATGACATGTACTTTGCTGGCATTTATAGCTGAAAGATGTCAACGTCAAAGTCGCAAATCTTCACTAATGTAATTACTGCCATCTATAGTTTGTTTCTACGTATATAAATATTGTCCAGCTAGCACTGAGCTATGTCTCTTATTCAGTTTCGAGATGTCGCTGACTACAACAAAATGCAAAGGCAATTTGTTCGTTATAATATACATATATATAAATGGAATAGCATTGACGTACATACCTCAAATAAATTACCTCGATATTTATAGTTGGTTTAAATATCCTCATCCCTAATAGACTACTGTAGCAAAGACACGTCGTCTAGTGCGAGTTTGGTTAGACAACACGATTCATTAGATAAGCATATATAATAAAAACCGCTTAATACGATTTCCCGCAAAATTCAACATTTTCTATCAACCCTTGCAACTTTTTAGTACATTTTTATCACGTTTAATACGCCATTTTTGGAAGAAGTTTTATTGAATATTCTTATCAAATTGTGATGACAGTTTTGATTCCCAAAAAGAAGCCCTGAGGCAACTCTGCAGTTTTAACTTTAAATTTTCTTTCAACTTTCAATGAAATCTTCTTTTTGGTACTGAAAAATAGTAAAATGAGCTTTCGTTAGTTCTGATTAAATTCTAAAACAGCTTGACCGATTTCAATGAGTTAATACTACTTACTTAATATTAATATTACAAATAGTTACTAAATACTACTTGCTTATTTAGTAAAAAATTAAAAGGGTACTACTTTAGTGAAGATTATGTTAATGATAATCAGGCCTGTTTACCTACCACAGGATAAAACCTGAACCTAAATAACAAGCAAGCTTGCGACTGCAGAATTTAGGTATTTACCAATATGCCCATTGCCTATGCCCTGCGTTTATGACTGCCTAATGCAAATAATGATAATATTTGCTGATAGTAAGTAGTTATGTAATTTAATAATATTAATACACTAATATAAAGCTTAGAGTAAAATAAAGAAGTAGAAGATATCTACATTTTTGAAGACAAAAGAATATATTAAACCTACCAACAATGTTGGGTTTCGTATTTCTATATTAAAGTTTTATAAACTGAACTGTATAGTGTAATAAGTACATTATTAATAAAATAAAAAACTCTTGTGCTTCCAAGAAAACTAAACCATGGTTTTTGCCATAAATATTTTTGCATTGTGAGAAGTTGCAGACGTTTAGAATTTTCTAGTGCACTAGTGAATATTTAATTACAGATCCACTTTCGTAAGGCAAGAACCAACAATGAAGGTAATTAACGCAAATAAATGGGTTAGGCATAATAGAAAAGAATTAAGTTACGAAAGTAAAAAATGTATTAGTAGATAACTAGGTGTCTCATTTTCAACGACTTCTAGTGGAGTGGAAGAGTGCCAAATAGCTTACAAATGATATTATTATAGAGCACAGCCTAATAAATGGATACCTAATAAAACTACAAATCGCTCATTGAGACAATAAGTATCGAATATCACGTATTGTGTCTGTCAGTATGGTCATTGATTGCTTAACACTTTTTTTCTGCGGCTTCATCATCGAAGTATATAGGCAGGTCCTTGACCTTGATGTGTTTTTGACTTTCCGCCCCCTGGTTATGTACCTTGCAGCTTGGGTTACCAGATTGAACTTTTGAAATACCTGACAAAATCCCTGATTTGCGAATAAAATTTCTAACACTTCGGGTCGACAATGGGGGAGGGGGGCTTCTTGCGCAGATTTAAAATAAAAAACAAACAGCAGGGGCTTTAGAGGATTATACGAGCATAAATATATAAAAATCGACCAATACAATTCCTGACATTTTCATTTTCCGACCGTATTCACGATATGTCTGGTCCGGTCGTGATTTTTTTTTTTCAAACGAAAAAATTGTACATGGAATTAATGTTTGACAACTGATATTTCTAAACAATTTGATATTCGTTTGTCAAGAATAATGGAATTAAAATCTAGGGTACTGCTTTGTAGCTTTTTCTAAAAAACACAATATAATTAAAACCATAGAGAAACGAAAGCGCCCAGAACAAATGCTCATTATGAAAATGTTGCCTGAGCTGGGATTCCAACCCAAACAGCCTGGCATCGTAGGTAAGCAACCACTACAATCCTTTTATGATAAACTTGGTTTTACCATTGGTTGACATTACTTTAACATATAGTCGATAGGTAATTAATTAAACAGAAGAATCAAAAATGTGTAAACAAAAACTTGCGCTTAGATGTTTAGAGCCGCACTATAATATTTACATTTCAATACACTTGTATAGTAGGTACTAGGCAAGTCATGGTCAAAAGGCTATATATTATTTAAATATTACATCACATCTACTGACCTTTACTGGCCTTGAAGGAATATTAAATAATGCACTTTATATTTCAACGAACATTTAGTTTAAGCTAAATTACGTTCTTGTAACTTCCTAGGGGTGATTTATTAAAGTATTAGTATCTAGTTAAGTACATGATGTCAGTAGGTGTAAAAAGGATAAAAAAATACTGAAAAGGTGACCTTAGTACATATAGTGGTGTACAAATTATTAAATACTCTTTCTAAGGAAATGCTTACAACACTTTAGATTTTGGGCCTGTCAACTTTTCTCTCTTTTTTTACTATAGTGCGAATCTCTTTGTTTATTCCGATTATTCAAGAGTTCTTTCATACCAAGTTAAAAAGTAGGAGGTTCTGAAATGGACTTTATATATTTTCGCTGAGTTGTTTTTCTAAAACTCAGTTACTTAGGTATGCTTTAGGTTTTATTAAACTTAATTTTTTGTCCATCACTGTATGTTTAAATTTAGTCTTCTAGGTCACTGATCTGAGAGAAGGTAATAATATCATACGAACTCGTTTCATACTTTAAATATGCGGCTGCCATAGTATGGATATTCCTTTATAGTAAATAAAAGTTTTCATATATGTATCCAATAACATAGTTTCAACGCTTTTGTTTCAAAGTAATTTTTAAAACAATAATTTTATTTAACAAATACGGTTTTTTGGAAAGTTAGTGAATCTCATGTTTTGATATTTTCTAGGATACGAAAGTAACTACTAAACATTTAAATGATTTAAGGTACGAGGGTCTCGAATGTGGTTAATTATATCATATACTATTGTTAAGGATTTAAATCAACGAAGTAATTTACAAACTTATAAAATAAATAACATAACCGCAAAAGTTGTATGGTTGTTAGAAAATAACAAGTATTGTTGTAGTTTGTGCCAATCGTCATGTACGTTCGATTTTATGTGAAAAGTTTAAAATGGTTACTTATTCTTACAATGTTTTTTTAAAGGATTTTAAAACTACTTTAGTAAAGTATTAATATTTTATATCAGTCAGATCACAACTCCCTATTTATTCCATAACTTTATTCGGGAATTACTATATACAGGGAAATTATTTACATGGGCGATTATTCACTGTTAAAGGCGTAATTTATTTACGGAAGATTTGAGGGACTTCCTACATTGCCGAAATTAATTTACATCTTTATAAGGCTCTGCCTAGATAATGTACCACAGTAAACTTGATTTTTGATAAAAACTAGCATAAGTTGTCGTACATTGACATTTCTTAGGTATTTAACTGTTTTTATCACAATATATGTTAATACGATATAGGTATGCTTATGTCTCTAACAATAGTGCTTAATATGGTTCATGTCTTTGTTGAACAACCTTTTTTAAAATCAATGACCTCAGTCTTAAATATTTTATCCAAACATGTTTGGTTGGAGACCAAATTTAGATGTAAGACTCTCGACTCTCGTTTGTTATGGTAATTAAAATTCAAGAATACGGTATTTTAATTTATTTATGTACGAATTTATAACTTGTTCCAGTTTCTTACTTAATATCATTGTTATTTAAGAAATTATAAAGAAAGTAAAAATAAATTCATGATTTCAGAGCATAATCACTTAATTGTTTATGAAATCATACAATTGTAATAAGACATTTAATTAATTCACAATAAGTAGGAAATTGTTTGTGAATAGTTTTAAATAAAATTGTAAATCTTGTATATTATTGTTTGTTAAATAACAAACGTACGTGAAATCACTTAAAAGTTTTGAGAGGTTTAAAAATGTATGGTCATGAATAGTACGATGATCGAATAACTTAAGCTGGCAATTATAATAACGTGCTTAGATTTGATTCTGATATGGGTTTGAATTTACGACATTAAATTAAGAATTTTAATTTGGATAAAAACAGAATAAAACCGAAACAAAATAATCAATTACTGGTTCATATAATAGTTAAAGGAAGAACATTTTGTGAACGTATATTTTGTGAAAGGACCTAACATTGAATTTAAGTACCCACCGATTTAAATAGTTAGTCAGAGCTAATATTATCTAGGTTCTTCACATTGATGTCTTTATTGTTGTGTTAAAAACATTGACTGTATGTGAGGCATATATAAATGATTATGGGTGATGTTCATATATGAATCGTACCTACCTTGGTATAGTTAAAACGTATAGTATACCGAAGTATAAATAAATTATTGATTATAATAGGTAAGTATTTACCTGTTTAAAATATTTAATTAAATTAAATTATTGAACCATTCACGGATGTAGTCGCATTTATTTAGCGTAATTATAATAAATGAATAAACAAACACATGCCGAGTATGTTATTGTTTTGAACCGATCGTCGATCTACAAATACCACGACGCTACACACGACAATGCAACGCGTGGCCTACCGGGTTATAATTTCCATGTCATATATTGAATACGAACACCTACTTCGTTATTATACTGTTCATTCAATGTTAATGAATTTTTTTCTCATATTTCTACAACTTTTTGCTGGAAAAATCATTTTGTGACTTTAATAAGAAATTCCCGCGGATTTCTAAATAATCAAAGGTAACTTCCTTCGCCTTTTCATATCAATCGTACGACGAAAACATATTTTGACCAACTGGAATCAAATATTAGATAAAAAAACTGTTATGATTAATTACTAGACCAGCTGAATAAATCCATTCGTATACGGCGGTTGGTAAAAAATAAGGTATTAAATTAATTTAACTATCAAGTTTATTTTAATGTCTATGTATTAAGCAAAGTCATTTTTTATCGAATTAATTTACAATAAAACCGGTTTTTAGTTATTAAAAAAATCTTCTAAGAATTTAGCATTTTTTTCACGTGAATCTAATACGGTAATTGCCTAAATTAGTTTTTTTTTACAATACCTACTCACTTACAGTATAGAAGATCTAATAAAACATACCAATCCACCCGCGTTCTTTGTCCAAAATTGATTAAGTAACACAAAAATTATAATAACAAAAGTTTGTTACAACCGGTAAATAGAAAGTGTACCTAATGTTTTCGACATTGACAACAAAAAAGTATATTGAGTAGGTGAGGTACGTTGAGATTTATAGTTCAACTCTAAATATGCACTAAGATTTGAAACCAAAAAAATAAATATAATTTGTAGTAATAAAAATTGGTACCGTCATGAAGTGTTTGGCTTTCAATAGTGTCGATATTAAGCACAACTGTGTCATTTTTGTTACGGATTGGGAGATGTACTGGTTCAACTGTGACGGTCACTTCGCGGTCCACCATTGCGTTAGCGATGTCTGCGTGCTGCACCGCCGGCGGGCTCATTGTTACTGTTCCTACTTATCACCGCATGCTACTCCACTACATCTTTCAACTGTAAGTCTTAACTCTTATTCCAACGCCCCAGAGACCATTATACAGTAACCACGATAACTTTCAGACACTACTGGTCAAAATCAAAGCTCTAATACAGTCTCGTAGATTGACATGACAGATACGTTTAGTGATTTTGATCGTTAAGTCGTAAGTGTTAAGTGTCGGATATAATAGTGTGATTCGGTTATGTACAATTGAAAAATGACTTAATGCTTTATGACTAGTCTATTACCTACTGGTTTCGCATCATTATAATGGATCCAGTCGGACAGCATTGCATTGTTACTGTTTGCCACGTACGTTAGGTAAATTATTTTGACAAAAAAGGTAGCTCTCGTAACATTATAGTATCCGAAACACAGTGGCGTAACTAGATCGTCCGGGGCCTGTATAATAACTGGGGACCCATTTTTTCAGGTCTTATTTCAAGTAAAAGCGCTACCGTACTAAGCCCATGACATTATAAAAATGGTGACCTTTTTTATTTCCGATTCCAAGAAGGCCTTTATACCACTTGCGTTGGGGGCCCTTTTGGGCTTGAGGCCTCTGGCATTATGCTGTCATGGTACCCCCTATTTAAATCACAGATGCTACGTTGACTAAATTTGAAAACTTGGCCAAAACAGCAACAAAGAAGCTTTCAAAGGTCAGCAGATTCTTTAGCTCTGAGTAGCTTTTCTAACTTAACCAAGTGGAGGTCGCTATTTACCTTTGGATGGATCTCCCAAATACCAAATTGCGTTTTCAGACTCCATAGATAGGCATATACATACAGTCCTCCCAAGGTAGTTTAGGCCCAAATAGGTAAGAGATAAGAAAAAAGGAAAGTTGAAGGGTCAACTGCTTATTGGGATGTTATGGTATACACATTGGCAAGTGTTGCGACGGAATTGCACGATTGGGTCCTGGCTGGGATTCCATTATTTTATGGTTAACAAACAGAAATTGGGCATGTTCTAGCCATGCTCCAGCTTTGGTCAAGAATCATCAGGCAAAATTTCAGGGAAATGCTTGGGTAGATTTTTTAAAATGAAGATATATCAATTATAGAAGGTTTCATTTAACTTGTATAAATAAGTCGTGTGTCGTTATTTTGCAACAGAGTAAACACGGGATATGGCGCTGATATTATTTATGCGAAAGTGAAAATTTGAATCGACCTTCTATCAAATGCTACGGAAATTGATTATTTGCTTATACTTTATTGTCTAACGTTCCGTTAACTGAACTACCTAGAAAAGAATAGAAGGCAAGGATGTGTTTGTCGACAAAAATGAATTTTTTCTTGTGAGATAGTTTGAATCTGGCGAAAATTTTGATTTAAAATTAGGTCTTTGATAAAGCATTCTATTCCTTTGGTTAAACAATTATTTCAAAGTATAGCTGTTTTAGTTACTTAACTGAAGCCAAACTTTAGCCAGTGATGATATTCTTTACAAATTAGAGCAAGTCTAATCCATAGATATGTGCTTTTGTAAGTCTGGTAGTTTAAAAGTTACCTAAACGTAGACAATTTTTGATAATTTTCGTACTTAGGTATGTTAAATTATATTGTTGTGACGTAATTTAGTACAATTGCATAACATTCCATTAATAAACAGTTACATAATACTAATAGTACAAACGATTAAATTAAAACAAAATAAATTAAAACGGAAAATCACCGAGTGTATTCAATCAGTAAATATAAACGGTGTAAGATTAATCAATATGATTGTCAATCACATTAACCAACTATTTATTCTAACAAAAACAATTTAATGGCAAATAAATGTTATAAAACGATAGAATAATTATTTAAATATAAACTTTGATAAATAATAGAAACCGCAAGATCGCAAGCGCGGATTGATTTTTTTACAAATAAGTTATATTCATTACCGTGTAAATAAACTGCTGAAATGATAAGATAAATAATTTCTATATACCTATTCATTTTCATAAAGACCCCGAGCTAATGGATAATGCTTTGTCAATTTAAACTTAAAAGTTATTATTAGTAAGTATAAATTTAATTTATTTATTAGTCTTATTAAAGAGGAATATTTAAAACGCCATTTAATTGTAAAAAGAATTTAATAGTATACTCGTACTTGACATTAAGGCAAATTGTTTCGAAGAAATGCCTATGCTTTTATCAATAAATTTAAGCAAATGCAAAATAATTCATCAAAATAATGATTTAAATGTTTATTCAGAGGTATATTGATAAAGATAAAAATATTAACCATCACATCAGTAGGTAATTGTTATGGCAAATATAAAAATAATTATTATAACCGCGTTTTTATATTCGCGACCGTGTAAAATTCATGATTTGATTTTGATTTTGGGTTTCAGTTCTGGACTGCGATTATAAGTTATTATTTAAATATCATATTTAGTCAGAACATAAATATCTAGGAGTTTTAATATACCTAAATATTAGAGGCACATACTTCATAATCTTATTTAAATAAAGGTTTTTGTATTACTGTTTGTTATAGCTTAGTTGAACCTATGAAAACAAATTGGTAATTGTATCCCTTAAAAGGATAAGTGCTATTTTTCAGTTGTATTTTTAATTGAAGGAATTAAATAACTTACCGTTACCTTCAGTTACGCTGTCCTTTGTCGATCTACACCCGTCGATCGGTAATTCGGACATTACACCTTTAATATCTTTATTGATATCTACGTCGCCGATATCAGGTTCAATGTCGATAACAAACACATCACTATCTCGCACAGGAACCGCGTGCTGTCCAGTCGGCAAGGGCATTTCAACTAATTCTAAATCGACATTTTATGTCACTTACTGACTGCTCTAAATACAAATAATATTAAATTATTTTAATTCTCCGATGACCTGAAAAGATAAACAGTTGAAATACATCGAAATAAATGTTTGTCAATCAAAAAGAACATTTGTTTTGAAGGTGCGTGTAATATGTTATTTTATTCTTCAAGCGACCCACCGTAGATTCACTGGCCTGTAAGAATTTTTTCTCTGTATTGTGATTTCCTCTGTGTGATTTCCTCATATAGTTCAAACCTCCTGTACCTGTACTTATAGAAGAAAGTATTGAAAAAGCGCTAGACATAATTCTGATGATAAGTGAAGATATAGTTAATTTTGGACTAAGTTTAAGCTGTAATAACCCGACCGACTATGCATCAAACTTTTCAATAAAGCTATCTCATTAAAATGGCCGCATTTGTGTTGAAACATATTAATTAATATATTGTACCTACAAGCGAAAAGTTTGTGGGAAAAAACGATATTGAAAACTCTGAAGTATCTCCTTAAGAGTTCATATTAATTTCTGAGATAACCCTAAAAACTTGTGAGAAATAAGATTCACATAGCTTTGAACCAAGGTTTTAGTACTTACGTTCCCTGTTATTACTACTTCTTGTTATATAGGTACTAGTTAGAAATAAACCATATAATCAGATATGTAGGTAATAAATTATATAACAAGTGGTATCTTATAAATTGTAGGAAGAAGGAAAACCAGCGTGACGAGCCGGTGACCGATCGCTCCGTTGCGTTCCATTCCAACTTATATAACTAACATGTTCATGACAAGGAACATACTAAGTACATTAAATATATATATACATACACATTCATACATACTAAGTACATTATATATTACATATACATTCTACGTACAATCTGTTTCCTACTTCTTCCTATTTTTTCTGGTACGTTGTGAGCAGTCTTGTAGCCAAGTTTTAGTATTGGGGGCGGTTAAGGATTATTTAAATTTAATGTATTTTATTTAAATATTCTTATTATGAGGGCGGGTCAATAAGTCCTTGACTTTTGGAATAAAACACAGATTTTTTGATACATAAATCATTTTATTTTTCAACGTAGTCTCCCTTGAGCTCTGTACACATTGTCCAACGCTTCTCCAATTTTTTATCCCTTCCAAAAAATATGATTTGTCGAGGTCCTCATAATAGGCCTTTGTTTGCGAGATGACTTCATCATTGGAGTCAAACCTTTTTCCACCAAGCCATTTCTTCAGGTTTGGGAACAAGAAGTAGTCACTCGGAGCCAAATCTGGAGAAAAGGGCAGATGAGGGAGCAATTCATAGCCCAATTCATGGATTTTTGCCATGGCAACTGTACATGTGTGCACCATTGCACACAGACAATGCAAGGTCTTGGTGGCAAAGAACTTTTTTTTTGGCAGATGAGGTCGGTTTTTTTTCAAATCGTCATTGAAGCGGTCTAATAAGTTGGCATAATATTCCCCATTGATTTTTCTTCCCTTTTGAAGGTAGTCAATTTGGATTATCCCACGTGCATCCCAAAAAACAGTCGCCATAACTTTATTGGCTGACAAACCCACCTTGGCCTTCTTTGGCGCCGATTCACCCTTAGAAACCCACTGTTTTGACTGTTGTTTGGTCTCTGGTGTTCTGGTCTGTGGTTGTGATGGATCCATGTTTCGTCCACGGTTACAAAACGGCGCAAAAACTCCTCCATATTGCGATTAAACAACGCCAAACCTTCCTGTGAAGTTGTTACACGATTGCGTTTGTGGTCGACTGTGAGCAAACGCGGCACCCATCTTGCGGAAAGCTTTCTTTGCCCAAGTGATCATTCAAAACTGAAACCACTGAGCCATGAGAGATCCTTACGGCTTCCACAATCTCTTGCACTTTCAATCTTCGGTCGGCCAACACAATATCGTGATTTTTTTCGATTGTTTTGGGGGTAGAACCCTCAACTGGGCGTCCAAGACGTTCGGCATCTTCAGTGCTTGTACGGCCACAACGAAATTCAGTAAATCACTTTTTTACCATTGAAATCGATGGTGCAGAGTCACCATAGTATTTATCAAGCTTAGCCTTGGTCTCGGTAATGGTAATTTTTTGCAGAAAATAATGCTTAATGAGCCCACGAAATTAACTTTTTTCCATTTTTTCATCATATTACTGGGTAGTCTGATAAAGATAGCTGTCAAACACAAACTAACTGACGCAGCAAGTTCAAATTTTGATAGGAGTCAACTGACAGATGCCTGTTGACAGGAGTAGTGTTGCTTTTTCAGTAAAGAGGTCAGAAATTCAAAAAGTCACGGATTATTGATCCACCCTCGTATGTACACTATTAATGCACCTTTATATTGAGGTTTTAAATTCCTTCATTTGAATGAACCTTAATATGTGATTGGGTCCCGCAACAGCTGGTATTATGTACCTACAGGTTCGTAGCCTGTGGTCCATTGGGCCGCTGTATTACGTTTGACAGGGTGTGGGAAGTGATTGAAGTCATTAGTTAAAAAAACACACAAGTCAAACACATAATACTCCTTTTTTGGCATCGTCGTGTTCAGGTTAAAATAACACTTTGATTAACCCTTTATTTCACGGTTGACCCACCTCACTTTAAATTAAAAACATCAAAAATATAGACTTTATCGATTTCCCTGAAAAAACCCACTCGCCTTGGCTTTGCTGTATTCAAGTTAATTACACATTAACGGACCATCATTTTTAAGGTTTAAAATTACCTATTATGCGTAAAAGTTTCATACTTAGTAAGTCAGATACTTAAATTTTAGAATACATAACTTTAACCTTTTTATGCATTCCAAAAAGGAAAATACCCTAGGTAGGTTAGGTACCCTTTCAACGCCAAAGTCTGACATAAAATAATTAAAAATATAGAAAGCATTTTATTCCACACAAGGTCACAGAACATACGACAAAATAACTTATTCGGGTTAAGCCCTGCAAAATTTCAGTAATGGGTATATACAAGTACCTTAGCTTCCAAAACATAAATTTAAAAAACCCTCCAATTTACGTAGATGTTGGTTGGAGTTTGTTTACTATTTTTCGAAATTAAAGCATAAAAAGTCAAGAATACGTAATTAGATATAAGGCTATTTCATACGTTGGTACGTTTATCTATTATATTTTACAACGTTTATCTTTGTTTGTTCTTACACGTGTTCTTAGATTTTTATGCAAAACAATGCAGTGTTTTTAGCTTCCCACCATCTTCCCACAATTATTTCATGTTTTTAGGGTTCCGCCCATTGAATTTAAAATACCTTTAGACATAATAAACTTTTAGTACATTCATCTTGTTTTATTGTTGATATAATCACGATTTTATTTCGAAGAAAGTTAAAAAATACATATATAATCAACTAAGGGTTGGGTAGGGGTCCTTTATGGATTGTTGGCAACAGACTGGTAAGTCTTTTGTGTTTTTATTTTGGAACCTTTAGCCCAAATGTGGTTTGATGTATGCTGATGACTTGCAGCTCTCCCGCCTCAACAGGAAATACGTGTGTGTGTGTTAGTGTGTATATTTGGGTATGTGGCGCCACGACAACCAAAAACAGAGTACTGTGAAATATTTATTTAACACTTTTAGAATGAAAATATTGTTAGAGTACTTTTTTGTAGTTTTTGGATTTTTTTGTAGTTTTGTGTAACGGTATCAAACCGTTAAATAAATATATTTTATAGGTTAGTGTTATGTTGATATATAATTCGTAAAACCAATAAAGCTACATTTAAACAGATAATTTTAGCGAAATAAAAATTACTCTCATAATTGATGGTAATACAGAACATAGCTATGTTAAATTCTTGTGTTTATATATGTACTTATATATTAAAATAGTCAAGTAACCTTGTGTATGGTTTTGGCGCTGTAAACCAGTTTATGTGTAGGTATAATTTTTTTTGAGAGTTAAGACAAGATTATTCTTTTCGTGTGACAGGGGTCACAAAACATTGTCTACAAGCGTTAACGCCAGAAAATAAAAATGTATTGAAATGACATTGACGTAACTTGAGCGCGAGTAAATGTCATTTCAATATATTTTTACTACTACTGGCGGGCGGTTATGGCAATAATGCCATAGGCATGAAAGTAACACGGGATAAACGTAAAAATTAGTTTGATTACAAATTATTTTGCCCGAAATGATAGGTATATCACCGATATGAATCCCCATCACCCCAGACATGGTCATTATGCTGAGCGCTCAGGTTTTGGACGTTGCGAATCGGTGCCCCAAAACCACCTCAAAAGTAAGTTTTGTTACTTTTTTCAGTTACATTTGAATTAAATAAGGGATATTCAAAGTAAAATGTCAAGTGGAAGCCAAATAGCATAACTATTGGTCTTTTAAAGAGGTTTTTAGGTTACGCGCTTGTGTTTATTGTTACGTTCGTCCCTGGTCTGCTCTACATGCGTCACAAATAGCAAACACGTTATTACACTAAAGTCCACTAATTCAAATAACAAAAAGCCATTCCTTTTTTTTCTTATATAATAGTTATTACGATATGTCGTGACGATCAGTAGCAGCGCATCGCGACGTCGGTTCCTTGAAAAATATCATAACAAGGATAACAAATTAGAAGGAAATTACAATTAATGATGCACCTGTCTAGTTATAACAATGTCGGACATTTGAATAACCAAAAAAAAGATGTCAAATCCTCTTTAAGATCATTGTATAAAGTCTCTTTAAGATCATTGTAGAATGTACTTATCATAGGGCAATAACATTAAAAAGCAATTTCTCAATGACGACCTATCAACTAATATTTAATTAAGTATTAATTGAAAAGCTACATTTAGGTAAAGTAGAAACGACATTAATGTCTTAGTTTCATAAAGTAAAGTTACACGTGAATATTTAATGGGCGAGACGTGGGGTGTGTTCTGTATTTCACACATGTTGTTGTGGTTTCATTTATTAATAGCAAACAACTAGCAAAGGTGTACTTTTGTATCTATGTTAAAGATGGTATTGGGCGTAAACTTTATGAAGTGCATAAAGTAGGTTGTTCCCAGAGAAACATTAGAATCTCATAATACTCGTATTAATCCCGAAATACTCAAAAAAACATAGATACAATCGAATATAGAATCAAGAAGTCGGAAGTCTTTTTTCTACCGATAAAAAAACGATTTAAAATGTTGTCCTATATTAATAATAATAATAACCACATCGTATCGTAAGATCTTGTATCGCAGGTGCTACGCAACGATATGGTATATACTAAATAAATAAGAATACAATATCCAAGACCGGTAAGCGAAACAGTGCGTCTTGCAAATAACACAAAGTTCGGCCCCCGCCGGGATTCGAACCCGGAACCTCTAGCGTCGCAGTCGGCGGTTCACACCACTGCGCCACCGAGGTTGTCAAAACTATTAAAAACTAAGTCTTGACTTGCGATGAACGGAACTCGTTTTTTTAGAATAACAAAGTAATCTATGTCATTTGTCTGCAATCCATGCTGCCCAAAATCAAAACAGATATTTATACTCCAGCAATTGCCTGTGACGTATGAGTAGGTACTTAAGTCTACAATAGTGCATATTGGCGAATACAATATTACTACAGTTTTCTCTTTTTTGCAGAAATGGTCTTAGTGTGTTTTATAGATATGATCTACAATTTTCATAAAACTATCTATTTCTCAAAATAAAACTTGAATAAATATTTTGAACACCCATGTGTTCCTATGATCAAAGGGGACTTTTACAATTTCATTACGAAGGTATCTCTCAAAATTGCAAATTGTTTGCACCGTCTGGTTCTCTCTAGAGATAAAAATTTGGGTGGGCGTGCAGTGCGGTACTGGAACCCATGGTATGAATGAAATACCATGGATTTACTTACAGAAAGCTACTTTCGTATATATAATATCAAAATGGATATGAATCAACAAATGTAAGGTCATGCATTATCGAGAGAGGATATGATGTCAAAATAAAAAAAAAATCAAAACAATCATGTTAACTTTCTTTTTTCTGCTCAGATTACCCTCATAATTTAAAAAATTTGGTAAACTACAATATTTGCCTTCGCCTGCATAAAAGTGCATAACCTAGAACCATGGATACCTAGGTCGTTTAGTTTAGTCAAGGTTCTCCAAACAAGTTTGTCTAGGTACAAATAATTTACGCACCTCCTATGGTTATTGCCTTAGAATTATATAAACCGGCTATCAGTACAAAGTTGCTAGTATTTATAACTTGTAGTTATTCATGTGGCTCTGTAGTTAAAGGCCACTTTTAACTATTCTTTAAATTTTGAATATACATCAACACTAGCAAGATCGCCATCTCTTATCATTTTCTTGAAACATTTGTAATTAAGTTTTCGTCAGGAAAATGTTAGGAAATTTCGATAGACAGCGCTTTATTAAATTCTTTTACAATTTGTTTTTTTGAAGAAAACTTGATTTTGAATTATTTTGGGTGCCTGTGGTTTGGGTTTATTAATTTATCGAAATTGTGAAAGTATCTTTACGGAAGATTTTACTAGATGGCGCTAGGAGAATCGTTTTACAGCAGTTGTCAACTCGATACAGTTATTTATTGTTACAGGTACAAAAAATTGAATATTTACAGTTCTTCATTAGCCTTACGATTTCTGACAACACCGTCAACGGCTAACTTTGAATACTTGTTGAGGAATTCTCTCCAGAATTCTGCTCTTTCTTGCAAGGGGTTCAATTTATTTCTCGGAGACTTGGTGATGTGTAAATATTTTATATCATTAGTGTTACTGTCGACTGGAAGCCATGTTATTTTCTTAAGGAGCTCGTCATCGGATGGTATCGGGTTTCTGAAAAACGTAGATATACCTACTTTTAAGTCATCATATGAACTATCCAATATTTGTTACTATATAAATATACTTCCCATATTTTAAATGACAAGTCTTAGTCATTTCACTGCTTAGCTATTGAATAAGTTTTGATTAGATTTGTAAACTTTCAAAGTAAAAGCGTCATAAGAAAGGACAATAAGCTAAAATCCTCTTTTCTAACGAACCGAAGCTGCGGGGGGTAAAAGGGGGTCGAACCTATTATCACAGTCTTATTGCTTCCAACATCCAAAGCAAGGTACAAAGACTTGTTAAACTTAACGTTCGTAATTAAGTAGGTATAGTCACGATCACTGAGCTGAATACTATACAGATTAGCTGTTTATGCTACTGCTCTTCTATTTGAGTAGTCTTTTTTGATAATTTACGTGTAAATTTTACCGTAAAATTGTAAACACCGTCACAATAAATATACAAAAAATTAAGCAAGTTCTTCAATCTCGTTTTGAGTTTTGAGTGTCACTAAAATGTTAAAAAGTGTCCTTACCCGAATTTGACAAAGTTACTCCACATCCGCACCATTTTCTTTAAAACCTTCATTTCCGGTTGTTCAGATATATGTTTACTGAATTGTTCATAAGCAAGTTTTATCCTAGAACAAACGACTAAGTAACAAAGCTCATCTACAACAGTTGCACCCCAGTGTTTAGTACTAAACCTTGCATGTTTTGAAATGTAGTTACTATTTTCATTTAAACTCCCTCTATAATCAAACATATAGTAAAATAAGGGAGATGTCAGTTTCGACGACAGCTGTTTGGCTGTCTCTTCTATGGCAATAGCATTTGTTTGGTCTTGCATGTAAACAGCATAGTCTAAGATGTTTTTAAAATTTAGATTATCAGCTTTTAAATAAAAGTCTCTTATTTCCTTTAGGGCCTTATCATAAATTGTGTCATTTTGATCAAATCTAAACTTAGGTCGTATTGGAAAGTGAATATACGAGGCTGTGTTCATGCTATCTAATAATCTTGGTTCTGATATTAAGTGGGATACTGAGTCAAGACCTTCTCTAGAATTGAATCCCATTAAAACTGGGACATCATTAACTATTTCACTATCTTCAGGAAGAGCAGTTATTATCGCATCGGGATTGTTTTGTTCTACAACTACTGCGAAAGACGAAACTTTCATTTGAATTGTGTTTAGTGTTTCATGATCTACAATTTTGCTTACATTTGTTATAAGAGTTTCTGCATCTAATTCCTGCAGTTTTTGTAATAAATTTTGACTTTCACTTGTTACAATTCCTAGCTCTTCGCCGATGGCGAATGCTTTATTTTTTGGTTTACTGTAAAAGTATGTCGGTTCAAATGCAGATCCGCTTTGCATTATAACTTTGTGAAAGAGACCTTTGGCTTTTTTTGAATATAAAAGAATGTTTGCAATGGAAGCTCCACCTCGGCTTCCCATTATTGTAACTTTTTTTGGGTCTCCACCAAATTTTTCAATATTTTCTTGAATCCAATGTAATCCGAGGACAAAATCCTTTAGTCCAGCGTTTGCAGGAATGACATCATCTTCTGTTGTAAGAAAACCAAACAGACCTAAACGATGGTTAATAGTCACGACTACAAACTCTTCTTCAATAAGGAAGTCTGGAGAGTATACCTCGGTTCCATTATAACTAGTCTGCATTTGATCGTTGTATTGAAATACAATTACCGGTAATGATTTTTCAGTGGAAGGTGTATATACATTAAGATACAAGCAGTCTTCGGATCCAGAAATACCAAACTTCACACCAAATCTCATGTTTATATTGTATTGAATGCATGATGGTTTGTTGTCGTAAGCTTCATAAATGCCCTCCCATCCTGGATGTTCTTTTGGTAACTGAAATAAGAAACATGAATTTTAGTTTCAACTATAAACTCAACTTCTAAAATAAATGTAAAATATTTTCTACTGGATTTTTTAATGAAACTCACTTTAAATCTCAATTCATTGATCGGTGGCAAAGCAAAAGGTATTCCATTGAAAGCATGGTATTTATGTTTGTTTAACAGAGTTTCTTTCTCTACACCTGACAAGAGTCCTTGTTTCAACTGTATTTGTACTGCGGCATCACAAATGTTGTATGTAAACACAGCAACGAACAATAAAACTAAGGTAGATTTAGAAAGCAGCATTTTACTTGAAATAAAAAGAATAACTACATCGTTTCAATTACTATCGGTAGTGTAATTATTAATTTACCTTCATGGTTTCAATGTTAATCTTTTTGATAAAGAGCCTATGTTTTAATCTTTTTATACACATAGATAAACCTAATGCAATGTACCTATGTATTGAGGAATTTTATTCCGGATTTTAACTTTTTACGTGATAAAAACTTTGAATCGTAATTATTAAGCTCAATAGGTAAATAAGTTTAGAAAAAAAAAGTGTTCCTTAAAAATGTTATTAAATTCCAATCATGGAAACGTTCAAATTTTAAAGATAAATCAATATTTTTTTACGTTTGTGTTTTTTTCTCAGATAGATTTAACGAAACCATAAGTACAAATCTAAATTTGCTTTTATTTATTTTAGGTAAGGCTAAAATGTATATTGGAAAGGCTAGTTTGAGTATTAATATTTTCAATTAAAAATACTTAACAAAAAAAAAAATCAGGACGCAGTTTTTTAGTGGGTACTGGGATATCCAAAAGGAAAAAAGTCAACTTTGCATATTAAAGTATTTTATTGAGTATTCAAAGTTCATCTTTATGGTCGGTAACAAGTCCGTTAACAGCTAATTTCTGATACTTGTCAATGAAGTCATCCCAGAACTTAAAAGTATCTTCATGAAGATTTTCCTTTATTTGCAACTCCTCACTTATAACCAGACATTCCTTTTTCTCAGATGTAGCTGGTGTCCAGGTGAACTCTTCTCCATCTGGAGTTGGGTTACTTGAAAAAGGAAAAATAAGCAATTGATTAAATAAAGTAGTATTATATTTATGACTTTTGCCTTTAAACTTTGAGACAATTGTTACTTTTGAGTCTTACCTATATTTAGCAAAATTACTCCACATCCGCACCATGTTCTTTAATACGGTGATTTCTTCCGTATCATCAGCAATGGCTTTTTTGTATGCCTGTCTTATTTTATTGCATACAAATAAATAACACAATTCGTCTCCTATCGTAGCACCCCAGGTACCTTCTATATCTAATGAATTTTCTAATATAATTTTTTTGGGATAGTTCAGATCACCACTGTAGTCAAACATATAGAAATATACTTTATTTTGAGTGTTGTTAGTGTAAATGTTTACAGCATAGGCTGTGGGATAGTAACGTAATATGTTTTCAAGATACGTTATGTATTCAGCTGGTTGTTTAATTTTTATGTAACCCTCTTCAAAGAAAAAATCTTTTATTTCTTGAATGGCTTCGTAAAAAACATGAGATTGAATGTCAAATTTAAAGTCGACTTTTCTAGGAAACAGTATAAGAAAATCTCTATCAGCAAAAGTGAGGTATTGAGGTTTTTCCAAATAACGTGCAGCTAAGTGAATGCCTTCTCTAGAATTGTACCCGATCATAATAGGAACGTCAATATTAAGATTATCCTCAGGTAGTTTAGTGATAACTGCCTCTGGATGATCATGTTCTAAGACAGGGCCAAATTGTACGACACCGTTTTGTTTAAGTCTTCCTTCATCTATGTCCATTGAATATAATTCCTTTTCAGTAATTTCATCTGGTGTGACTGATGACAAGCGGTCGAGTAAATGAGAAGTTAATGTTTCATCAAAGTCAAGCTCTTTAGTTAAAGACAAAGCTTTTTTGCGAGGGTCCTTAGATATATGGGCGTTATCCCAATAAGTTCCACTTTGTAGAATAGCGTTATTATATAGTCCTTTAGTGCTTGGTACATGTAATAATAAGTTGATAAGTGCTGCTCCACTTAAGCTACCCATCAGAGTTATTTTTTCAGGATTACCACCAAAATTTTCAATGTTTTGTTTAATCCACTTCAGAGCTAAAATAACATCTCTCAATCCATTATTTCCTGGGACTAAATCATCTTCAAACGATAAAAAACCAAGCGATCCAAGTCTGTGGTTTATTGTAACAATAATGACACCTTCGTTCATGAAAAAATCAGGGCTGTAGGTGCTCGTGACATTGTAGGAAACTCTAAATTGGTCATTCTGAAGAAATATAATGACTGGCATTTTATCCTTGGTTTCCGGTTTTGGAGAAAAAACGTTAAGATATAAACAATCTTCATCACCATAGTAACCGAAGTTTTTATTAGGTAAAAGAGATAATCGTTCATAGAATTGGGAACAATGTTTACTTTGTCTTGTAGCTTGGAGGATATTATCCCAGCCTTGGTGTGGTTTTGGTGCCTAAAACAATAACAAAACATGTTTTTCAAATAAAAACCAAATTTAATTTCGATTAGGTTTTGATTTTAATCACTTGAACATTACCTGAAATCTCAACTCCCCAACAGGTGGCTCTGCATATGGTATTCCCAAAAAAGCATGATAAATCTCATTTTCAATAATAGAATTCACTACCTTTCCAGAAATCTTACCCGAGTTCGTATTAACTATCACTTTATTAGCTAGGGTTAAACTTATTAAACTAATGAGGGAACACACGACTACGTTAAAATGACCACCAGCCATGTTGGTTAAAGTTGAGTGTTTGTTTATAATCAACTCATCACTTCGTGTAGTGATGAAGTAAAGGAACTAATTTGATATCTGACGTGGCGGTTAGCTAATCTGACACTGGATTTTTGCTTCGGTTTTATCATGATAAAATTTATTAGTAAGTTTAATATATTTAATCAGCTTTATCAATGTTATTTTAAGTAATAAGTAGTAGGTTTAAATACAAAAAATATTTGAAAGATATTTACACTTAAAGCGGGAAAATTTATTTTATCTATTACTAATGATTAAATTTATGACTTATGAATTTATTGAATTTTATGAATTTACTCTTTTAAACAATTGTTAGATTTATAAATTTTCATTATAATTCCTCGTGAGCTGTTTGACTTAACACAAGTAACTGTTCATATTTTTGTATAATTCGCTCCCAAAAATTTAGCCTGTCTTTGTATAAGTCACTTTTGATTTGTAAAGTTTTTCCAATGTGCAGGTATTGTTTTGTATCTAAATTATACGGTGGCCATTGCAAACCTTCCAGTATACTGTCATCTTCTTGGATTGGGTTTCTGAAAAATAAAAAAATAAATTTTGTATTACTTATTGTGAAAAGTTATAAATACAACCCATAAATAACAAATGATAATAAAATTAAACTAACTTATAAATATAACTAACAAAAATTTTCTAACATTGTACCTTAATTATATGTTTTCGGACTTTGTTTTATAAATGCTTATTTCATCATAGGTGTCACGTTCGAGTTGCTGATTCGACAGTATATAATAACTTTAAAGTCGAGAAAAAATAACCATAAAGAATGGTGCTAAGTGATATATTGACAAATGTGTTAAAATTGTTGACTTAACTTTGCAATGAACTTGACTGCCAACTCACCCGAATTTGATAAAGTTTGCCCACAGTCTGACTAATTTCCTTTGCATTATGATTTCGGGTGACGTCGAAGGGTCGTAATTTAAATATTTGTCCTTTAAACCGGGACATCTAAATAAATAGCAGAGTTCGTCTCCCGAAGCTGCTCCAATATATTTATCTTCTACCGTAGCGAGTTTCATTATATCCCTTTTGTTGTCATTCAAATCAGTTTCGTAGTCAAAATGGTAGTAGAAAACGTTATTTGACGAAATCTTCGAATAATGTCTTGCGAGTCGATCTATGTTGACCGCTTTCAAAACATCTGATAAGTAGGTTACATAGTTTGAAATAGTTTTGATACTAATTTGACCATTAAAATAGAATTCCGTTATGTTATTCACAACTTCAACGTAGTTTTCGTCGTAAGGTGCAAATTTGTAATCGACTCTAACAGGAAAATACAAAGCTAGATCTTTTTTGACGTAACTCATGTACCTTGGTTCTATTAAAAATTGTAACGTTGCTTCTAACCCTTCTAGAGAGTTAAATCCAATTAAAATAGGAATGTCTATATTCCCTTTAAAGTTCTCTGGAAGTTCCGTTAAAAGACCATTTGGATCCGTTTCAATAACAGGGCCGAATGGTATTATTCCCCTTTGATTTTCTTTAAAGTAATCTTTACCTACGGCTTGCATTGTTTTCGGAAGCATTTCTTCTATCGGTAAATCTTGTAAAGTACTTAACAAAAATTTCTTATTGCTGCATGGATTTTTAAGAACTTCAGCTAATGAAAATGCTCTTTCCACCGCTTCTCCTTGTAAAAACTTGGAATTAAGGGAAGAACCGCTTTGTAATATGACGGAGTTGAAAAGATCCCTTCGATTAGAATGCACTAAAAGATCAGCAGCTGTCGCACCGTCGTCAATACCCAGTAATGTGATTTTATTAGGGTCACCTCCAAAATGTTTTGCATTGTGTTTTACCCAATCTACTGCTATTACAATGTCCTTTAAACCTGCGTTTCCAGGTACGATTTCATCTTCCAATGATAGAAATCCAAGTATGGATAGTCTATGATTTATGTTTACAACAATTATGTCCTCTTCAATAAAGAAATCTGGGCCATACTCAGTTTTGTTATTGGCATTATTGAAGTTGTTGTTCTCTAGGACTATTATGATTGGTCGTTGTTTGTCGTCTATACCGGGAGTGAATATATTGAGGTAGAGACAATCTTCAGATCCGTAATTTCCAAGAGGCTGCAGTTTTTTAAAGTTGTAATTAAATTGAAGGCATGCTTGTTTTTCTTTCGTAGCTACTAATGTTTCATTCCAAGCATCTATCGGTTGTGGATCCTGAAATTTGTAACCATATACTATAAAAACTTATCATTGAATAAAAAGCTGTTTAAATAACAACACTGCAAGGTGAAACACGTAACACATCTGTCCTTAATTGAATTTATGACATAAATACAATGAAGTATTATTTAATTTAATAATAAATTAATTAAATGCATGCTGCTGTATCTGTTTACTCATTATTATATTAGTCATAATGGATTCAAATTATTACGAACCAAAAATTTTAGGTCACCGATCGGCGGCTTCGCAAATGGTATTCCTAAAAATGCTGCAAAATCATGTTGTTTCTGTAAAGTTTTGCGTAATTTTCCCAATATTGGTCCATTACTTGTAAACGCTGTTTTCGATTCACACTTGACTGGCACGAATAAAAACAAAATGGTATAAAAATTGATATTGACAAACATTGCTGTAACTATGACTACTTACTACAGATATACTTTTAAACTAATTTTTACCGTGTGTTATCAGAAATCCATTTTATCTTTATGACTTTTCAGCAGGTAATACAATCAAAGAGGTGTCGAAGTAAATTATTTTAGATTCAATAATGAATGGATAAATAAAAGAAGAGAAAATATCAGACATTTATAGAAATGCATAATAACACAACATTAATTACAGTAGCAAATGTTTTTAAAACATCTTCACGGGTTTTAATATTGCTTACATTGACGTGTTCTTAAGTTGATAGCATATTTTCATAATTTACTGTGAATATTTCAAATCCAGTAGTAACAGTAAGAACAGAATATAAATTTGTTTTCAAAATGCTAGTTGTTTATTTTAACTTCGTATCATCTGTCGTGTTATTTTCTCTGATAATAGAAACGAAAAGTGAAAAAGTGTTTGTTAAATTTCATGGGAGCACGTTTGCTGGTAGTAGAAAGTATTCAGTTTTTAGAAATAACCCTTTTGGTGCTTTTCAAAAGATACCGTACGCTGAACCACCGCTAGGAGAGCTAAGATTTCAGGTATCTTTAATGTTTATTTAGTACTAGTTTTTGACCAAAACCTCGTTAAGCTTGAGTTTAGAATTTGGTCCAGAGAGAAATTATAGACAATACAGCGCCACCTAGTTTGTGTGTGTGGGCACAGTAGTTGGTTTTTTGATAATCCCAAAGGACACATATTTTACATATTTCCGGATAAAAATATATATTTTCCACATACCATATTTCCCTTTGTGTTAAGGATCTAGAAATAAACTATCAAGATACAAAATTTCACTCAAATCCCTTCAATTGTTTTTGCTTGATTGTCAAACAAATATAAAACTTTTACATGTATAAAATGAAATTTAATACTTTGTCAATTTTTTTTTTCTTGTATTTCTACTTCATTGAAAACCCAAACTTTTAGCAATCAGAAATTTTTGTTGAGATATTAGATACTTACCTCCATAATTTACACCTTGGATAAATTTTAGGACACCAGTGCTAGCAATGTATGCTGTTTGTGTTTAGTTAATGTTTATATGTCGTAAGGATAATTTCTTTTAAAATTTTCAGGCGCCTCTGCCTTTACGTAATTGGTACTCCACAAACTGTTCGTATGACTTCAGTCACGATTATTCGGAAAACGACAATTTGAAATACAACGAGGACTGCTTATATCTCTCTGTTTTTAAACCACTTAGTGATAATGACTCACGAGAATATCCAGTACTTGTCTGGATTCATGAGGAGTCAAAATACCATGGCCCTGACTTCTTTATTGAGGAAGACATCGTCGTTGTAAAAGTCTCTTATAGAACTAGTATTCTAGGATTCCTAAACACTGAAGATGACTTTGCAAAAGGGAATATGGGAGCAAAAGATGTGTTAATGGCTCTTAAGTGGATAAGGGACAATATAAACACTTTTCATGGTGATCCCAGTAAAGTAACAGTTGCCGGTGCAGGCAGTTCAGCTAGTATAATTGGGTCTTTGCTATTGTCTCCAGCTGCAGAGGATCTCTTTATTAGAGTAATCATCCAGAGTGGAAGTGCACTATCTCCAGCTGAATACAGAAACCATAATTTTGAGATATTAAACAAACTGTTTTGGAATTTAAACGGACCCTTCGAAAAATTTCACCGCAAGCGACTTTACGAAATGTTGTTATCGGCAACAACTGAAAAATTGATACTGGCATCCCAGAATCTTTTTGATAGTACAGAAGTAAGAGATGAACAACGACTAATTAATTCTTTTGGACATACCATCGAGTTACCTACAAGGCAAGCCTTCATGACAAAAAATCCAGTTGAAGTGTACAAACGAAGAATGACAAAAAATAACGTCGATGTTTTGATAGGATACACGAGCTTGGAGTCCCTTTACAAGTTGAGAGGCTTAGCGAACAACAGAAAGCTTTTGAGATACCTTAATTTCAACTTCCAATATTTATTACCGTTTGAAGGTAAATCTGACGAGTACGATTCGAGGAGATACCGGCGGATAAAAAGGAAAATAAAGGAGTTTTACTTCGTTAATGGCACGATCGGCGAGCGGAGTCTGCGGCGATACGTGAAGTACGTGTCGGATCAGGTTATATATCCAGTGCTGCGTCAAGCGAGGCTCCACGCTCAGGTGTCGCTTGCCAACGTGTACTTGTATCGGTTCTCGTTCAGAGGGTCCTTAAACGTCGGCTGGAGCTCCTCTGTGCCGAAGCTTAATTGGACCGGAGCGACTTTCGGGGATGAAATCTGTTACCTATTCAGATGTAAATCAGTAAACGAGATGTACAATAAAGCCGAGACGAGGAACGAAAGGAACTTTTCTTCCGTGATAATGAGGCTATGGGCAAATTACGTTAAACTTGGGTAAGGTTAATGGCTATTGGTTTTAACAAGTAGCAGAATTAAGTATACCTATATTTACTTAAGTGAGATGATTTTGAAAGCTAAGAGATTATTTGTAGCCCTAAATGCTCTTGAGGATCATTTTTAAAACAGTAACTTACCATAATAACTGTGGTTAAAATATTTCAATATTTGAATTGTGAATAAGTTAATAAGATATCATAGTTATAATTTATATTATAATTAAGTTGATTTACATACAGAGAATCTCTGAAGCAAATAAATAATTACTTTCTCAAGAGCTAGCTACAAGGAGAAGCTTTCGCAGTTGAAATGCTTATTTGAAGCTGAACATTCGACTTAAAATAGATTCCAAGAAATATGTTTCAACGTAGCCGTGCTGCTCTTAATCTAACAATTTGTCTAGGACTTAGTAGTTATAAGATACATTAATTAACGAAGCTTTTGTTCTAGAAACCCGACTCCTTCAACAGAAGATGCAATATTACAAAAAATCCACTGGGATCCATTAAAGCACGACCAGTTAAATGGAATTAATTTAGGAAAAAAGATAAAGATGAGGAACTTACCAGAAGAAAAAAGGATGATTTTCTGGGATCAGTTGAGAAATGAGTACTTCCCAGATAATTCTATTGATCAAGAATTAAAGTTTTCATAGTTTTTTTCATTGCCAATGTTTTGTTATTTTATTTTTGGAAATGTTTTTGTAGATGTGAGATGAGAATACACCCTCCCAGAATAATATATTAATTTAAATTATGTTTCAATATCACTACATAGTTTAAAACTAAGTCACTTCCCGCTGTATAAATAAAAATACGCAACGGATTGATGCGGTTAATAGATTCAAGAGGAAAGTTTATATGATATAATACTTGCATAACATCCGTGCGAAGCCGTGGCAAGTCGCTAGTTAATTCATATCATTACAAATTGAAGATCTACGAACTAAAGCATAAGTACACAAAAAGCCTAGCGGATTCAACTAGAGGGCTCAAGCCACACCGAAAACATCTGAGTTCTTCAGACTTTGAGCCCTTACTTGGTTAAAACTAAAATTCAAAATTAGTAAGGTCAAACTGTTTTTCAATTGGTCAAAGTATTTTTAAAATTCGTGTTTTAGTATAGCGACGCTTTTTAATCCGACGTGCCGACTTGTAATAATGCGCGTTTTGGTATTTGGCTGCGACTTATACACTAAGAGCAAGCTTTGGTAATGCTTCCTAGTAGTATAGAGAAAGTTAATTGCTCTTCGTACATCGGTAATCAATCTTTCAGTCTTGAAATTGCCTCTTTGATTCATTACTCCCTGTGATTAGAGACTACCGACCACTTCTTACATAGGGACAGTTTAATTAATAACTTGTCCAAACTAAGTTTGTATGTACAGAATGAACAAATATTTATGAAAGCAAAAATTTTCTTTGTTGCTATGGCGTTTTAACATGTTTTCTATAAATAATTTTGTGTTGAGTTAATTTTTAAATTATTTTTGTTCGATCAGTTAAAGGATGAATTTCAAAGTTACTTTCCTAAAAAAATATCGGACTCGAAGTTTCTGGAACCGTTGACGTTTTAAGTATTAGATTGATCAGCATAGCGGGCGTGTTGATGTCAATTAGCTAATGGTGGTTTTATAGCGAGACTAAAAGGTTTCTCCATTTGTACAATTACGGTGCTATTATTGGTAACCGAGCCAATCACTCGAAAACCTTTTTGACTGCCTTACCGGTACCTACTTTTCTTTGTACAATTTTATGTATTCAATTTGTGGTAGGTATTTGTTGTTTTTATCTATTAAAAAATACTATTTACATGTTTTTACTCTAAAAACCTTGTCGCTATCTTTAACTAGGTGTTGGTAGTGCCGTTTGAGAACTTGATTAGTACGTAAGCTATAAACTTTTAACTTGATGTTCCAAATTGAATGAATGGTAGAAAAAGAACTTTAAATTTATAAAACGTTTTAATTATCTAATGTAATATGATCAAACACACAAATTAGCTACAGACAAAGCATTTTTTAGTGCACAAATATATTTGTTTTAAGTCAACACCGTCAATTCCTTATTAGTTAATTATGGTAAAATTGGAAACACATGTTTCACAGTACAGTGAACTGCAGATAAAATTCCTGGCTGGTAAAATATATTCTTCGAAACGTGAATGTGGTAGCAAACGGTATAACAGATCGAATGCTCAGATTTATCCCGTTTAAGAACGTGCTTCGGGTGAATGTTATTTTGATCAAGGAGGTTCTTTGTTTAGATACAAATAGGTACGGAATGTTACCGTTTCGATGGTAAAAATGATATTTCAAAACATATTATATTCTTGCATATCAATCCAAAACTGTGTTCCAAACATTGCGGCATGCTACATCGCCAAATGATATGAAAGGGATACCGCTGTCAAAACAGTATGAACAAGTATGAAAAAAGAAGAGGTAAGGCATATTGTAAAGTAAACAAACTTCACTAAAGACTAACAGTAACTTTTTCCCGAGCCTCCTGTTTATGTTATATTGATGGTAAATAATACATAGATCCATTAAAAATACTTTTCATCGTCAACATCTGAGCCACAATTCGTCTACTGTTGAGCAGATATGTATTTAATGATTTGGCGCCCCGGGCCATTTAGCTTTGCAGCTCCATTTATAGACATACCTAGTCAGGTCATAAATTCTGTCACATGTTTAATATAAAATAATTGAAAACAGTTTATTCATTATGTAACCATTTATATACTAAAATGAACTTAACAAAATATAGATTCTTATGACACTAAAGTTTATTCAAAATGACCTCCGTGATTTTTAATACAGGCCTTCAATCTGCGCGGCCAGTCGTCTATCGCAGCAAGAACGAAGTCCATGTCAATATCGGCGGCTGCCTTAATCAAGGATGTCTTGAGTGACTCCAAATTGGGATGAGGCTTTGTGCACGGCTTTTCCTCCAAGTGTTGCCATATCTTGTAATCTAACGGATTCAAATCTGGACTGGAGGAGGGCCAGTCTTCGTTCCGGATGAAGTCGATTTCACTCACTTTCAGCCAGTCTTGTGTGCTCTTCGCTTTATGAGCTGGCGCCGAATCTTGTTGGAATACCCAGTGCCTGTTATTGAACATGGTATGAGAAACAAGTTCCACAAGGTTCGTCAGGACTGTATTTTGATACATAACTGCATTCGTTTTTACACCTTTCTCACAAAAATGTACCTCTGTTAAGCCCCAATAAGAAACTCCCAACAATACCATGAGCGTGGATGGAAAATGACCTCGTTGGACACGCGGAATACAGTTGCTCGCTTCTTCACTACTGTGTGCGTACACCTTATCATTTTGTTTGTTGTAGCTCTCTTCTACGGTAAAAAAATGTTCATCCGAAAAAAGAATTTCCCGATATTTTTTTCCCGCGTACCGCTTCAACAAAGCGCGGCATCTCTTCAGTCTCAGGTCCATTAGACGAGCATTCAAACGATGTCCTGTTTTTCTTCGATCTTCATTTAACACCATTTTCACCGTGGTTCTGCTTAATCTCATCTGAAGGGCCAGTTTCTGCTTACGTTTGGGATTTCTTTGAATTCGCGCCTTCACAGCTTTTATCACTACTGGAGTCCTAACAGACCGAGGGCGACCACTTCTTGACCTGTCATCTACACTAGAGTCTTCATTGTAGCGTTTAATGGTACGATAAACGAATCTTTTGGTTATATTCAAATTTTTCAGTTTGTCAAAAATTTGAATTGGCGCGAAACCGCAACGATGCAACGCAATAACTGCAACACGGTCTTCTTTAAGCGTCCACTCCATATTAAAAAATGAGTAAAATTTTAAAAAGTATACAGTTTTATTTTCATGAATAATTCGAAATTCGAATTCAATAAACTTTTTTGTGGCCAGCATTCCAAAAGAACAGTTTTTCTGTGTGACAATACTTGTGACCTGACTGTATATAAGTAAAAGTATTTAATTTAAGGAAAAAACGTGCAAAGTTCCGCCCCTCTCAGCGACCACCCAGAGTCGTGGCCCCTTTGGCTCAGGGGTAAATATGGCCCTGCGGCAGAGCAAAGGTCGCCTATAGATAGTTGCAGTCAGAGGGATCCTGTGCCACTTACATTCAGCAGCTGAAACTTCCCTCGACGCAAAAAGGAGGGTGTTATAAGTTTGACGTATCAGTCTGTGTGTCTGTCTGTGGCAACATATCTCTCGAACGAATGAAACGTTTTTGATGTAGTTTTTTTTTGTTTGAAAGGTGACTTAATCAAATATTTATGCTATGCTTAATCGATACCGCTTCTCCTATTCAAAATTCATGTGGGGTAAAAGTGGGGATTTAACAATCGAATGTACGCAAATATGTCAATTCGGGTCTTTTTAAATTTGTAATTAAAGTTTTTTTAAAGTATAGATAGGTTTTATGAAACAGGTAAAAATAATAAAAATGTGCGATGGAAAGTTATAAAAAATAAGTAACTAGATACCTAAACCAAAATGTTCCCTTTCTGAAACTGTTTATTTCCTATCTTATTACCTTACCTTCTTTAAATTGGGCAATGAAGGATAAAAACTACGGGACCGATATTTCCTGAACATCCCCCAAAGTAAATTGGATCCTCAGGCTCTGGTGATTGATGGTCAGTTTTTTCCCTAAGACTTGGACATATTCAAGAGCTTCCATAACGTAAGCAAAAATTATAATAATAAACATTGAAATTTCGAAAGAATTACCACCACAAAAACCTGATGAAGTTTTTGTAAAACGAATGTATTACTTTAATAAGTGTAGTGTAATTTGAAACATTTTTATGTCTATCATTGACCTAGATAATCTCGATGATATTTACTTAGGTACCTACTTAAATAGGAAAATATAGTACAATAATCTTTCATCAAACTTTATGACCCGAAATTGTATTCCATCAAAGTACTTGAGTAGTAATTTGTTACGTCAAACGAACATAAAACACTAATAAAACATGATCGGAATGTTTGTCCAAATTAATTATGACGTCAAATGTAATATAAGGCTTTTCATTCTAGTTTTTAGTACAAAATAATACAGAAGAATTTAGGTCTAATCTAAATCGTACTGATTTAGAGATACAGTAAATGCAATTTTCGATTGAACTTCTTATTTTTAATTGAATTTACAGACACATGATTCCTGCGAATTTACATCATATTACGCAATAATCTGTTATTTCTAATTACTTACATTAATAAAACAACGACTTTGTCAAATTGAAAGATAAATGAAACGTTCTGGACACCCTAACCTCAAACTGCCTCTACCCCATAAAAAGTACTCAATGCTTCTTTGAGTATTGAATATTTCTCGCGACGTCCAACTTTGGGCTCTGTACATATTTTTCTGTGTTTTCTTAATGGACATCGTCATGACACTTAATTATTTTCAGGCCTCTTCTAATCAAAGGGACCCTTAGGTTTAATCCCGATAAGGGGCAAACAAGGGGAGATTGCTAGATAGCGTTATTTATTTGGCTTTGTATAAACTTCAGCTTTGATGTCTAGGGGCATCGAAAGACTGCTGGCTGGCTTAATTATTAACTAGCTTTAGTTTCATCTTTGAAGTTTTTAAGGGGCTTAGGTTATGAGCAACGAATATTTTACTTTTTCTTTAAATTCCGTAGATTTCTTACCTGCGATAACCAATTAAGTAGTTTTCGCAATGAAACTAGGATAAAAGGCTTACAACACTTTTCAAGGAACAAATAGGAGTATCAGAGCGATTGTGATTGTAGCCGTGAAAATGGAACACACTCAGAGAGAGACTTACTAATTCTGAAACTAGGATCAAGTGCATGCCCGTGAACAAGATGAAATCTTGTCCATATAGAGTTAAAGTTTCCTCAGATTCCACAGTTACAATTATCCCTCTTAATATCGAAAGTATATTATTCTCACTCACATTTCATTGAAAATCATTCAGTGGTTTTATCATTACCACTGTTAATTAAGCTTAAAGCTGTAAATTAAGCTTTCCGCTCTAATCTTGATATTATCTTAACCACCACGTTGCCCGAGGCAGTCCCTTTTAAGAAATAAATAAATGCTCAGACTTTATAAAGATAGCCTCAATGATGTTAATTAGTTCCTCTTAAAACCTTTGATAAATATTCCTTCAACATTTATATTTTAAACTGGAAAATGAAGGGTCATTTCTCGACGACTGCTTGTAAATAGAATGTAATTTCCTAGTTCATTGATTTGATGTTATTGAGTTATCCCGGGGCGAATTTGACGACGATTTAAAAGACTAACGCAAGTTTACATTAGTTTGCGTTCAACGGCGGTAACACGTAATCCAAAGTGTTTCTAAAATTAATCATCTCCAATAAAATTACAAATGCCAAAGTATCTGTCTGTTTTTCTGGTTGTACCCTTTCTGCTTGCTTTCTTGGCTCGATGCTAAGTAAATATCGAAGCCAGAAGCTTGTAGAGCTAGGCGAGCCAAGCGATTGTTTCCGATCCCAGAATCTTGAGACAGCTCTGCAGTAAATATGGTCTTCTGTAGTTAGATTTTATGCGATAATACACTTTACAATATATCGTTTACTTAGGTCATATGGGTAGAAATATTTTGTCAACGATTATTTAAATTAAGAGTTATGATGTTCCAAAATAAATTACATCTTGTCATATTTAACTTTACCAAGTAAATTAACTGAACGGATTTGGGATAATCAAATTAGGGTACCATTCCAAAGTTTACTGAGTGGAGGTTTCAGTATTTTAAAATTCATTTTATTATTTTGTCTGTTGACACAAATAATGCCACTAATAAGATACTTGATGAGACTAAGTCTCACTATAGGAATGGTAGTCAAAATACATTTTTTATTTGAATGACACACATAAAAGAATACAAAAAAAATGTAGCAGTCTAGACACGATGAGCGTTCATGAGAAAAGCTCATCAGTTACCTTTCTATGTATGTATGTAGTTCTTGTCTTGATTAGCCGTATGCTCGATAAATACAAAAAAGTACGTAGGTATTTTCAAAATTCGATACAATTTCATAAGATACCAAGCATATGTTGTTGTGACAGATCGGCTTTATTCCTAATTCAAACAGTAGCCGGCTTCGGCTGAAGTCTAGAGGATGCGATGACAGATGGAGTGACGTGACGTGAGCGGCCTCTGGCATGTGACCGCGCGAACGACCTCGCTGCCCCAAATCACAGGACCTCCGCCTTACCAAATGAATTATGAAGCTTGTCACATTAGTATTGTTTTTAAACTCACATTATGATGCGTTCGTTTTACTCGTGATAAGGTGTATATTAAATATTAAATCACGAAAGTACCTCAATACCTCAGTAATTAAGAATAATATTGTGTTGTTTTCTGATTTTAGAAAGGTACTTATGTTTTATTCTTTGACTTTAATGATTTACCTCAGTATATTACTATTACATTAAAAAGATAAGCGGAAATAGGTATTCAACTTTTTAACCGACTTCATTTTAAATTTTATATCGCCTATGATCATCAGGGATGAGGTAGGATTCTTATGAAAGATTTTTAAAATCGGTCCAGTAATTTCGGAACCTATTAAATCCCAACAAATAATCAAATCCTTCTTCTTTATAATTATTATACAGTAGAGATTTTGAAACTATAAAATCATAAAACTCAATGTCAGGTAATTTCAAAAATGACAAAACTGTAAACAGTTCGACGTGCAAATGGTTTTGCCTCGCTAAGGGAGCGCCGTGTCGTTTTACGAAGCCGACGGTAAAAGATTTCACCGGCACCTAGACGGGCAAGAACGGCTCAGATTTCAAAGGAAAGAGAAAAAGCTAATTTTCTCGACATAGAACAAACAAAATTTTATCTTCCCTGTCTTTGCACATTCTAAATTAAAAGGCTCGGATTTTTAAGTACCTTATAATTATGAAGAAACGACAGCTTAATTTGTTTCGTATTGGATTTTGAGATTATAAGTAGTTTATTTTACCCAGTAATATGAAGAAAATGGCCATATATAAAATAAGGGTGTTTATAGCAATCAAATAAAAATATGATATTAGAAGAAAATATGATATTAGATATTTCAATAAAAGTGGTTGGTCTTTTTAATCTAATATTTTCGCAATATTACAGACTAATTTTCTTAGTCGACCACACAGTGTAATATGAAAAGAAATTATCCTTTAATGTGTCCTATTTACACACACATCCATGGATTAGTATAGGGTAATGCGCAAGTGTTGGTGTAATAGTAATCTCATTAATGTGATCCATCATCCGGGGCAGACGAGACATAATCGATGCCAGAAGATTATTTGATAGCTCCCTTACAATATTATGATGAATGCCTATTTAATTTCATAATATATGAATTTGCTGTTGCTGAAAAGAAATATTTTACCTACCTTATGAGATTCATCCTCGATGTAAACATCAAATAGAAGAGTAACTTTATTTATTTATTTTATTATAATTTTATCTCTAGTTCTATTATCACTATTTAATTTGAATTGCGCTGTTTTATCTTATATAACCCTTTGATTATTAACCTGTCTAGATAGAGATTTCGAATGTAAAAACGTCAAAAAAATATAATGTAACTGTCATAGTACACGTTCTTTTCGTCTTATTTATAGCAAAACTGCTATTGAAGTATAAACACGTATTTTTTGGTACAATATAAGGACGAATTACGCTTTAAAACTGTGCAGGAATAATAGAAGACGATTGAAAACTACTGCAAAAATTACATGTCATCGGCATGTACACTATTTATAACTATATGATACAGAGTGAATTAGTTATATGAAGTGTAATGTTGTCCTAAAATCAGTCAAATTTTACCGGCATGTTTACAGTGTTGTCCTTCCTTTAATTTAAAATTTCCCCACTTGTGGGTTAGTTAATTCTGTTATAGGTATAAGGTAAGTACACATTTCTTTGAAAAAAGGAAGTAAATTTTGAACATAATAAATTTGCTGTCTACATTGATTAAAATCTGATCTCTGTTTTTGACACGAATGCCTTACAAATTGATATACGAGTATCCTCTTTGATATTAAACCAAACTTTTGATTATATAATTCTATTATTCTGTTTTTGTTTATGACAAATATATTTTAAGTGGGTTCACTACGACAGGCCGAATCATATTTAGCCTTATAAGTAGATAGTCAGGCAATCGTGCGTAAATCAGTCTGGAAAAAGCAACCGGATGAATCTTGATATTTGAGATTCTGAAGAAATTTGGAAACTGTTTTGTAAAGGACCTCATAACCTCAAAGTGGACTGATTCCGAGAAAAAAGGCGTGGGTGATAACGAGAAAAAAAAAATGCTTAGAAACCGAATGAAAAGGCGGTATACATACTTAATAATAGTTACAAAAATTGTCATCCGAATCGTACGGACGATTTGCGCGAACGGATTTTTTTAAGATCGTAAAAAAATCGTTTAGCAACTGGTAGCGCTTTCACTGGAAATTCTTGTTTGTTGGTGGAGATGCCATAAAACAATTGCCATCCGTTTTTGCTGAATGGGTTTTGAGTAATTAAAGGTCATAGCGGCGAAAATTTTCGATTTTTCACGCTTTCTTCAAAAATCGTAAAAAAGTTTTAAAATTATTAAAAACGGATGAAGTTCATTATACATGTTCTAGGGTCTAATTGTGACATGTATCGATGTCATCCATTTATATACCATTTAATCCCATTTTTTATCCCCCAAAGGGTTGATAATTTTGCGTGCCATCCGTAGGTTCACTATCAGAAATAGTTCTAATCTCAATTTTCTGATTAATATCGCACAAAAGTAGGGTAGTACTATCCGGATTATCATTTTGTACGTGTGTGAACGCATTGTGCCAATAGCAACATATATTTTCATTTAGAACCCTTGATTTTTGGGGGAAAATGTTGGGCAATGATATTCAAAAACTACAACAGAAGTGTATTACGATAATGTTTATTAAATCACATCTTCTGCCCAAACGGTCGCCTAGTAACCGTGTCAGACCTCTCACCGTCAAGTCAGCGGATGTCACGATAATTAAAGTTTACATAAACAAATGCATCTAACATTACTTACCCTATTTAAAAGATGACCTACTAGCCCGAAAAATTAATTCCTTTAAAAGTATTTTTTCCTCGTACCTACTCACTAGTATATAGGTATTTTCCCAATTTTTTTGTCCTTGTTATAAGTATTTCTACCATAAGCTTTGTACGTAGTTTTTATGTAACAAAATAAAATTGCTCTTTCATACATGTTGGATTTTGACACACATAGTATTATATAAGTAAACAGGAAAGCTTCACATTAAGCAGGTTTGTAAAATTTTCAAAGCTAAAAGTAACTAAAAGTAAATAGTAATTAAAAGTTTAGAAATATGTGTCTATGAACTAATATTGAGTTTAATGAGTATTAATAAATAATCTTCTAAGGTCGTTTTGATAAAATTAACTCAATAACAGCGTTATTAATAACGTGGTTTAGATAGTTAGGAGCCAAACGAATTACCTCATAATTTAATAGTTCTCGCCCACCATGCCAGTGAAGTCTGCCTTTATGTGCATGCATAAGGGTTGTATTCAATAACAGATTAGCTAAATCAAATATTTTTCATACTTAAGGTTTATTACAAGTTTTGATTTGCTATTCTTTTGTGGTTTCAACATTTAAAAACCTGCTCAGGTATCCACTAATGACAAAACCAAATTTTATCTAAACTGGTTTGAATTTGGTTTTTAAGCCTCATTTGCATTTCAGTTTGACAATTATTCAGTTTGGCTTTTTGAGGAGTTCAGACCTGCTTTTAACGTACCTTCTTCAAATAAAATTCTTCTTCTTCAAATAAAGTCTTCAAATAAATTTAAAGTAATAATGTGATTGTATTGTAAATTGTAAAAATAAATTGCATTCTATAAGTGGCGAGCTTCATTCTCTCAATTTTCAGTTTTTCCTCTTTCGTCTTAGATATTATCAAACGATTTAAAACTCTATCATGTGCATAAACTTGGCTGTAATAGCTGTGAAGACTGAAAGTAGGTTTCATACATATAAAAATCAGTAACGATTACTGCATAGATTAATGATTGGTAGTCGCGGTGATGCAGTAATCGTTTTAGATTGACACACTGGTAAATATTACCAAATAGGGGACGTACATAAGACAGCCACCATACAATGCGCGCTTAAGTAACGCGTACATAGACATCATCTTCGAGTCATTCACGGACACGAAATATTGGAAGGATTGGGTAGGAAGCAGGCACGATTGACACTCACCCTAAACACCTTATTCACTCCTTTTGTGCGACAAGTTTAAATGTTCTTATAATTGTATTTTTGTTGTTATTTGAATTTGACTTTAAATAGTTTAATTAATTTTTAAATTCTAAAGAAATTAAAATACAATGTTATATTTACATAAAATAAATTGCTGTGACTTTCAAACACACAGAAACCGTCAAAAGTTTTTTAGTAACAAATAACATAAAATAAATATTGAATCATAAACATTCAAATACGTGTTTTATCGCCACGGCAGTTTTTCTTGTGTTGCATGATTTTTGCTAAAGTTAAAATTGACGTCCCTGGCGCAAACGTCGAGCAAAGCTGTCAAAACTGAAGTCCGTACATGAGCTTTACTTACACTACTTTACACTATTTTGTGTACATTTTTTTTTCTTTTTTTTTCAAGACCAGGCATTTGACCCCAAATCCGCCTGATGTTAAGCGGCGATGAGGTCTAAGGTGGATCATGCCTGCTTAGAAACCTATTCACTCTTGCCTTAAAGAGGCCCAAGTTATATTGGTTGGTTGGTATTCGTAGACAGTTCTGATGCACGTAAGTAGATTGATTGGGGATTGACATCCTTTGTGGCAGAATACCGGAAGGGCTTTGTTTTTGTCTATGCTGGCTTTAACAATTGAGTTGTCAAAACTTTATATCTTTTTCACATACTGTGTATTTTTCAGTGTGTTGGTTATGGACCAACCTAGTTTGGACTTTGTACCGTTCTTAAGTAGTACAACATAAGGATTGATATTGCATTTGTTATGTGAAGCTTTTGGTGTGGCCGTCTCTACACGCAAATTTTCGAATACACCCAAACCGATTTCAATGTATAATGTTTGTTCTTCTTTGAAAAATTGTCAATAGGAACGCTGTTGCCGAAAACTAAAATTTCTCGAGCGAAGGTAGTTTACTAAAAGTGCAAAAGTACCAGTATGAAATCCTTTTTTGTGACGTTCTTGTTCTCATTTTGCCGAGTCGTGCAAGTTTCAATTTAGTCACGTGTCTATTCGTCCTTGTCAGTTAATAAATCTAGTTTGACTCTGGTACGAGTAACTTGGAGTGAAGTTTCGCTTCTAGTGCTAGCTGCACGTGAACTTTTGCTCATTGTTCAGTTATTACTAGGGTTTGGTACATCTCGGGTATTTCAAAGTCCCGAGACACGAAACGACTAAAGAGCAAAGTCCCGGGATTTCCGAGACATTGAGATTTCTTAGAATTAAATATGAAATGAACTCATTTAAGCTAGATGCATCAAAAAAAAAATTGTGTTTAAAATTACCATACCGGGAGACGCAATTAATATCACTAAGACTAAAGACTAAGAGGAAATAAATGTCGCCCTTTTGTTTAATTTTCTCCGCTACTTTGCCATTCGTCAACTAGTTTTTTATACTTTCTCTAAGCTATCAAATAATCTAGTCTAGTCTCGTCTAAGGATTTTAGGCTTATTTTTGTTTTAAGTAAATCTGACATTAGGTATATCCTTTCACGAGTTGTCATTAAAAGCTGCACGCCGTTGTATTTCTAAGAACACCACTAAAAATGCAACAAGATTAGGAAGGGCCTCAGTGCTGACGCTTCTATATGTTTTATAAAGGAAAATTAAAGCTAATGACTATAAAATTAATGTAAATGCAATCTAGCTCTAGCAAATAGCTCTATCCAACCCCAAAATATAGCAGTATTACTTTTACTGAATTACACGACAACACGCAGGTAGATATTTAACTAATTACATTTCATTGTATCCAATACAAGTTTGTGCAACGCCTAAGTTCAAACGTAGTAGTAACAAGATAAATACCGCTGTCAATAGGGAATGCGCATGGCTTTTTATTTATTATATTTTGATAGCACATATAAACACAAATCCATTAGATTTACTCAAATATCTGACATATTATCTGAGTTATAAAGCTTCAAAGTCGTTGGTTAGACAGAGAGATCCGATATGTACAATGACGTTAAAGTACACAGCACCCTTACAACTCCCATAGAAAAGGTTGTTTTAAGAGCGAGATAGATAAATTGATTTTTAAAGGTTATATCTCTCTGGTTTATCCTTCAATTTTAATTCTGTTTTCACTGTAAATATACAATTTCCACATACTTTACGATAAATTGATTAAATAATCAAATTAAATTTCATGGATATTCTCTATTCAAGTTTGTTGTAATCATTTATCAATATATTTTCCCGTTAAAAATAAATGCTCTGCAAAAGAACCATAAACATTGAAAAAGACATGTTATTGTGTTCCATAAATAAACATGGGGGAAAAATCCGCCAAAAGTGTTGGCTTAGACAACAAGCCTTGGGGATGTGACGACCTTCGCTAGCGACCATTTATCATTCGAGATTAGGGCACCGGTTCCTCGCCCTTTATCACCAAATGTCTACACACACCTTCTTCTACCTCACGAAGTCGCATTGCTTCTGGTTGTTGTTGGTTTTGCCAGACGTGTACGTGCACATTGTTTCAGTGTGCGTAACCTTGAGTTCGCTCAGTAAGGTGGTTACGCACACTTGAACAGTATGCATGTACGCACTTCACAACAATCACTGAAAAATGGACTTAGTGTGATAGAATATCTATGCGTATTCACTCACTATTCAATACTTTCTCGGGATTTTTCCATGATTTTCAACGTGTCAGTGTCTTGATTTAAATTTTTCCACAGAAACGAAAAAATGGATTTGTATGTTTTATATAATAGTATTTTTAATTAAACTTTCAGCCTGGTTTTCTCTACAGCGTACATTTTTCATTAAAGTTATGCAAATGCAGTTTCCTTGTCGAGGCAACATTAATGTAGTAATATATATTTTTACATACGTTATTTTTTTTTAGAAAGGAAATTCGCAGTCTAAAACAAATTAACTTATTGAACCCAATGTTTATCGCATTTCATATTTTTATTTATGAAATTTTAAGTTGTGTTATTAAAAATTTTATAATGTTATTTTGGTTTTATGTAGTAATTTTTGGTTTTTGTAATTATAAATTCGATACGAAAGAAATCCAGTTAGTAACTTAAATTTTCTAAAACATAAGCTTTTTTCAACAATAAATGAAACAATCATTATGTATATGTCTTGAATTTTATAAAATATATTTTTTCAACACTGAATTGAACAATGATTATTCTTATTCTTTAATCATACTTTTGAAAACAAACTTTCTTAATTTATTTTATGATACTGCGGTTTTATCTTCTCTATGCTAAGTGTTTTTAATTACTTATTTACAAAGTTATTTCACTTTGCCCATACATTCTCCTAAGGTAACTTTCCGTTTATTTTAATTAAAATTCCCGTGAAACTCTACTCGCATATTTTGTTGATTAAACCTTGTTTATTTAAAAACGTTCTCTTGAAATTATCGCTGTTTCCTAGTTTCGTTTATTCGTCTTTGAAAAGTAATGTATTATGTACATTTAAAAGTAAGTAGAATCAAGTTAAACAGTAAATCCAACTGAATAATTTCAATGAAATAGTAATTAAAAACATTAACGTATTTGTAGGTAATGAACAAAATTCAAATAAAATTTATATAGATTTTTATTCTCTATTATTTTTAACCAATATTGTAAAGGTTATTCGATTATATAAAGTGAAGCAAAACTTACAAGTGTTTTATTATTGAAGTGCTGGATGGTACAGAGATGGATTCGGGAGATATTACCCGCCCCTTCTTTGCTCGAATATTATGTATTATATCCACACAAACTCTCCTCTTGAATATCTCTATCTATGAAGAAAAAAAAACGATCAAAATCCGTTGCGTAGTTCTAAAGATCTAAGCATACAGACAGCGGGAAGCGACTTTGTTTTATACTATGTAGTGATATTTAACCTGTAGGGAACCTATAATATTTATTATTATTTATTTTACGAATTTATATTTAATTTATATTAATTAACGCAAAAATCGAATCAAAGCAAATTTGTAAGAGATCTTTAGTCGATACCTAACCGACGCGCGACGAACCATATTTTCTTGCTTTCTTTGTACTTTTAACCGCATGTATTGATTTCTAACCCTTCTTTGATTAATGGACTATTGTTATTGGTTTTGATTCAGATTACTGTGTAAGAACTCGTTTCAATGTGTATTGTGACTTGTGTGTGTGATTCAAATATACGTCAAACAACTCAGGATTTAAATAGTGAGTTTAATTTATCACTACCGCATATCCCAACTCACTAAAAACTTATCTATTTATAATGTGAATAATCGTTCCATGAAAGGCTCTAAGAGCATTATTTTAAGATTGTTTAAGGCCATTTAAATTACACACGTCTATCTTCTTATTATCTATCGTAATATCTTCTTAGACTTTGAATAAGATAAAGGCTCAATTTAATATTAAAAAAGGAGAAAAAATATACACACACATAATATACAAGGGTTGATTAAAGTTTTTTTAATCTTTCTGTTTATAATTATAAGTATGAAAAGTGACGTGTAATGAAACGGTATTAATAAATACATGAAACATTAATGAATAAACATTGCAAAAGTTGCATATTTTTATACCAACACTTGGATGGATAATATCTTTTTGTACGCGAATACGGGTCTGCACTGATTGGGAGTCTTCCACGAATTGGAAAGCCAATGTGAAACTGATGTTAAAAACTAGTTCGTTAGTGAAATCCTCATGAACCGAGAAACTTTGATTGCAAACGATAATCCCTTTTCAAATAAAGCTTTTACTAGTTCTCCTAATGCGTTGTGCTAATTGCAAATGCGTAATGCATTCACGCAAACATATTAAGTAGGTGCTTATTTATATGCTACATGCGTTCTGTTTGATTTATTGTATAGTAGGTACTAGCTTACTGTTATACCATAATGTCTTTCGATGCTTTGAATAGGGATTGAGGAATAGTGCATTAGGCATTGTTGAAGAAAATTCATTGTTTCCTTGAACATAAGGAATGAAAACTGTATCAAGTCGTGTACAACTGACTAGAACTTTAGAAAAAAATAGTAGTTATTCTGCTAAAGGTCATAATGTTTATTTTATTACCTGTTTACGGTAAAGTAAAGATTTATGGTCCAAATGCACTTTAAAAGATGAATTTATACTGGAAATAGAGTGCAAACACCATGCAACATGGTACTTAGCTATTAGCTCATTTCCAAACTTAAGCCTCTGAGAAAGTAAGCTGCGATATTGGAGCTTGCAGACGTACATCATACATACATACATGTAGGTATCCTATGAAAGGATGCGTTGACAGTATTATATTATTGTGCTATCATAACACAAATAATATATTCCACTATTCCAAAATTATAATTTAAAGTAGAATCGGCTTAAGAAATATATTATACCTACACTAATATAATAAGTTACATTGGTCTGTTCTCTCCTCTCGTTGCATTTAAACTGAATGACTTCTTCAACAACAAATTAAACTTTGAATTGCTAAAACAAATGAAATAAACCAAAAGCACCATAAACATTAGGAAAGGCAAAGATTTGTTTTACTTTTTATTGTGGCAATTAAAGGCGAGGTTTCTTAAAGCCACTGTCCAGGGTCGGAGTAGGGTGGCTAGTGGTAAATAAAACGGTGTAGAGACGGACGGGAGGGGGTGGTGAATGATGTCGCCATAACGGCGTGATTACACGAGCGTGATCATAATCCCGGCTGTAAACCCGGTTTATTGTCCCCTGTGTACCCTCCAGGGAGCCCATTCTGAAGTCGCAAGTCGCTTGACGACTAATTAAGGAAGTCGTTTTATTTTAAATCATTGTGACCAGTTTTTTAATTATGTCTAACAATACAATTAAGGTGGCAAAAGATACTACCTGCAAGGCGGTTTTGATTTCCTCCGTCTATTTGGCCCTCAGTATTATATTCTAACTTGTGTCACCAACTCAGCAACCGTAAAATTTTCATGAAGTTTAAAACTAAAAACTGTATGAGGAAAATTTGTTTTAAAACTTTTCCGCCACAGAATCTTTGCTACATATTCTCCGATCTAATTTTTAGAGAGAAACCGATATTTGGGGTCCAAAACTTTCGCTCGTAGCAGAGTTGTGACCGTACCTGAGATTTTTGTATGCAGCTTTCTGTCAGATGTAGATTTACGTTGGATAAGGACCAAACTATCAAACCTATCAATGAAAAGCATTCCCCATTGAAAATGCCCTGGATAAATCTCTGGTTGATAAATGGAAAACAAAGCAACCATTTTTTCTTGTCAAGTGAAATATTACGAGAGAGAGTGTCATCCCCAGGGGAATAATGAGTTGTGGCTCGTCATATGCGAATTTGTGTAAACTTTTATGAGCAATGTGAATCTTAATGGTATAAAACTTCTGGCTTGTATATGTAGTTACACTTTAAATAAAATGGGTACTTACCTATATACATTAAGGTTCAAGACATAACCTTGCTTTTAGGGTTTGTTACAGTCGAGTTAAATGGATAGATACTAATTTACCTAGTCAAATGACTGACTATATGTTGGATTCGATTGGTTTATTGTTTTTTATCATTTTAAAGCAGTGTATCGGTTTACCATTTTTCTTCAAGAGTCCAGGTTTGATTCATGCGTTAGTTTCAATGGTGGTGTTTATATTATAGTCATACCTATATCCAAACTCATGTATACAAAAGTTGCCCTTAAAGTATTCCTTGTTTAGTACGAGGCTTACTTAATAAAGGTTGTGTAAGTGTTAAACGTATGTAAAATATTTATTGAGACTCAGTTTATTTCCATAAATCGCTATTATACAGCTACAAGCTTTTTCTCGGTTTAAATTCTAGTAGAATACATCCCTGACCGTCTGGAACGTGATTTGAAATAGTTCGTATAACTTCATCCTGGTATTAACTTTGTTTACGGCAAGTTTCCCACAGTAGCCTACTTATTTGATACTTAAAGCTTTAATGAGTTTAGCATCATCACCTAAAACGGCTTCATTAAGAATTAACTATTTATAAATTTGAGAAAAGTTTTTGTCGTAAAACAGTGGTTAATGAATTTTCTTATGACCAATCAAAAGCTCCTTACATAATGTTGGTTGGTAATGTTGCCATATTCTACAAAATTTACTTGATTTCTAAATACAAATCCAATCCTTCTGACACGCAGTGGTTTTACTCTCCTTGTAGCTTATCGTCTCGAGCAACTAAGACAAACTACCACCGTAGTTGTGCTGAAGATCAGGACAACTACGCCTTATCTGAAAGAGAACCTAAGAATCAAGGGGGAAGAGAACCCATATTAATAAAAATCATCTAAGAACTATCAAGCCACAGGTAATGGAATAATTTTTAACTAAAATGCAGTTCAAAATATTTCAATATAGTTTGTTATTTCAATTCAGTGCTTATTTGCAAAGTTTTGGGATTCACATCAGATATAGCCGAAGGAAGTCTTCAAACAAAATTTTACGTGTAAAAGTTGAAATGTTCAAAGTTTGATTTCTTCACTTGTGAGATATTTACATACTTTTGGAAAGCTTCCTTATTCAAACATTCATAAACTTGTTTGTAAATAGTTAAAGCAAAAGTATATTACATTTTCGATCAAGTTACGTGAAACTTTTGTGTTTAGGCGAAACATTTTTAAAAGCAAAGTTTTAGTATGCGTGAAAAATAATAAAAACATGACAATAATCGGAAAAAGTTGCAATTCCCAACAGCTCTGCGCTGTGAGGCAATAAACTTCATTTAAAAGGGAAGTCCCTTTTTTCATTTTGGCCAGTGATAGTGTTATGCTGGAGTTGGACAGAACATTTTATATCCTCTGCCCCTTTTTGTCCTGTAATTGCATATTCTGGGTAACAGGGAACTTTTCAAACAAATGGCAGGTCAAGTTAGAGTGGCGTAGAGCATGTAGTGCTATGCATTGCATTTACTTTGACAATCCCATTTATGCGCGTACTTGAACCGAATTAGTTTTTCGTATAAAGAGCTCGGGTGTGTTTGCGTCCTATGAATATGTTATGCTGTACACATTCCTGCAATGTTTGTCTACGTTACCTAAATTTCTCGGAAAAGGTGTATAGGAGGTAAAATAACCTGTTTTCATATTCTAGATTTTAAATGTGAAATGATAATCGCAGATTATGGAACACGAAACAATGTTTCAGTAAAATAAATACCTAAATCAGTTAAATTTAGTCTTCGCATATCCATTGTTGTGAAAGTGATTGATGTAGAGCAGATCTTTAGAATTGTGATTTATTGTATGGTGTGAAAAGGGATTTTAGTGAAAATCTTAATAGATTGAAACAATAGCAACATTTGACCCGTAAAATTTATAGGTACCTAAACATAAATAGAAAGTTAGATTAGCTAATTTATATTGAATATGAGATATTAAGCTTTACATTTTGCGGTTATTTAGTTTAGTATTACGTATATGAAAGTTATTAAACCGTACGCGACCACAGCTCGCGGCTAGCCCGCTAATGTCGCTACTTTCGGCAACTGCATTAGCTTACTAAATATTCAACGTGCATGCAGCGTGCTTGCATATTTTGAATAGGTGCCTCATCTGCTAGCTTGTTACCTACTACGAACTAATATGTACCGGAACTACTTCATCAAATTTAACTGTTCCGAGTTTATATCAGTACTTTTTATCATTTATTGTGTTCAAAAGTTGATATTTTCTGAGTATAATACAAATTTTTTACAGTTATCGATGCATTATACTAAAACTGTTGGATTCATTGACAATTGGATACAAAACAAGAGGGTAAGATTTATTATGATTATTTATTTATTGATTTATTCGGTCTAAGCTAGATTATTTATGTGTTTATGCCCTGTCAACGTGTTTGCGTTTTTCTAGGTGAAATGAAAGGCCAGTTAGGTGGTCGCGTCCTAAAAACGTTTGTCGAGTTGTGGGGGGTGGTGGGGATTAACTGAGCTAGATAAACCCAGCCTACATAGTTATTGCATCAGGCTCTCCAGCTAAACCTTTTATTTCACACCTATACAATTCGTTTTTGCACATGTCTACATTCAAAGAGTAGTTTGTACTCGTATGTTGCTGCTACTCATACTACGATTTTCCTAAAATTATGACACTTTTATTTAAAACAGACTTTAGTGTTGGACGTTTGTTTTATTTTTTAGTTTTATAAAGGTTTGTATTCAATTTGTTATATGAATGATAAATTATAATATACCTTAATTCGACATTTTTATTAAACTGTGAACTTATAAAATATAAGATATTTGTTATTTCGTATGCCGAAAGAGTAGAATTAGCCACATTAACTATTGGCATTACAACTGCATTTGCTTTATGTTTATAAGTTTTTACATGTTCACGAAATAAAGATATTTTGATAACTTTATGGGTAAATCATCAAAAGATAAGTACAGTACCTAATGGTTTTTATATACGTGTTGTAGTAATACCGAGGTTTAAACCAAACGTTTAACTTATGAGTATTTTTCCATAAATCTGATGCATTAGAGCGGTTGAGCGAAAGAAATATACTAGCAGCTGCTAGTATAATCCCAAAAAGTTTTGTTCGTGCGGGGTGAAAATTTATATAATTAAATAAAAATGAGTTGGAAAAACTTCAGACCCTCTTTTGAAACAATAATAAAAAAATATAAATGGAAGGTTATTTTCTGTTTCAAATATGTGAAAATTATATTATTTGGAAGCAAACTATGAGCTTGTTAGACAGAATATTTAACAAAACGGTGGCAGCCTTAATTGTTTTTACTGTGTAGGTTAATTGTTTATAGCCATTTTATCAGAAAAATGCTTGTTGAACCTCGTGTATGAATATTTTCAGTTTATTGTTATGGAGTTTTTGCTCAATGGTAATTTAGAAGCATTGTTCAGGACTGCTTTGTCAGCATATCTGTGGTCAAAGGAACAAATAAGAATGAAAATCAAACGCTTTGTACAACAAATAAATATATTCTTCATTAAGTTCCATGTATAAATTTTAAAATTACTTTAAATAACATTTATGACAACAATATCTCAATAAGTTATTTTACAATATTTTTGGAAGTTGAAAAATTTGAAATCACAATGTTTCTATATAATTCACAGGTATATAATTTAATAGTATGTTATATATTCCATTTTATATAAATACCTAATCTACTTTATTACTAGGTATTTTGGAAATAATTCTCTGTATACCTAAAATATATTTATGTAGGTACCGTCTTAGTTCATACATACATAATACTATGAGCTTTACTTTATTTACATAAAAAGATGGTCGGTGCAATGAGACAATGTACCTATTTATCGTATTTCATACTTTACATTTTATAAATATAAAGAAAAATTCACATTGTGACTATACTAAGCAAACATTTAAAATGGTCCACATGAAATTTTTACTTACAATAAAGCATATACAACGTCTACATATACATACTTAAGTGAATATCTCAGTAAATAGAATATACCTACTTTAAGATTAATAGTATATGATACCATCTAACAATGGGAAAACGTTATTAATGTCCAAATTTAAAAAAAAACCCCTGGCTAAACAAACAATAAACAGTGTTTTTTGTCAGTAATTGTTTTTGGATTTCTTTTTGTCGACCTTACAGAACGCAATCGTTCACTTTTTTTGCCTGAATGAAATTGCTACTAATTGATAAAGTCGTGGTAATATAATTTTATGGTTTCTTATGTTGCACCTACTGATTTTCATTTATTTTGGGTTCTTTCATACATTTTGCGAACACTTTTGGAAATGATAGTATTGGTATAGGCGCTGTCAAGTATTTAAATCTATTAATATACAATGTTGTATATTCTGTACAAGTAATAACAGTAAAAGAGTATTTTGTGCCTTTTTAAATCGACGTCGTGTCGTGGCAAGAAGCAAGGAACATTTTAGGTTGTTTTGCAAATCGCCTATATTATTACAATTTCAGTGTTTTTAATTCCCGGTATTCTATTTACTGAATGTACAAATGTAGTTAACTAACTCTAGTTACTAATATTAATATTTGTAAAATAAATAAAGAACACACGATTTTCAATATTTTATAAGACGCTTTAAACCTGCCTGAATTGTTATTGAAATATACAATTTGATGGAAAAGTTTAAAACTTTCAAAATTTTACCTTATTTTGAGTAGAGTCGTTCTTTTATATGTATATATTATTAAGTAAAAATATGGTAGAAGAAATAACGGACTCGATATAAATTGGGTACAAAAACAAATATATATATGAATACCTTATGTATTGTGCGCATTAATCGTAATCAAAATAATCTTAAAGACATTCATTTGTAATTAAAAATTAAACCAAATAACTCGTTATTCTATTTTTAGTTTGGGCAGGTTAAGTTTTATAGGTAGAAAATAAAATTAATAACAGTGCAAAATGGACAAGAAAATAATATTATTCAACAAAAATATTCATATGTAAAACAATCCATAAAACTGCAATAATTTCATCAACAATAATAATAGCTTAAGACAATTTATAACATAATAAATTTGAGGTTATAATGTCATTGTACATAAGATTTGTATTGCCTTTCTTGCAATGGAGTAACCTAAAATTATTTCAACATAGATAACGTTAATTATACATCTCATTGGCACATTTTAAATAAATATACACTGCAAAATGCACCCTGCATTTTGAGATGCGAAATGACTTACAGCGCTCTCCGCGCAAGCATAATGTCTAATAATCTAATAATATACTAATACATAAAATAAGTATTAAAGTCCTATTCTAAAATAACCTAATCCTAGATATTTTATTATTAGCTGAGCTGACCTCTAGCAGTACCATTTTGTAGGATAAATTCAAAACCTTACCATTGTTATTTACCATTTTTTTTAAACCTTTGAATAAGAAATTCCAAATTATGTTTGTGACAACGTCTGCTTTATACCTATTGCGGGGAAAAAAAGTAAATTGTTATAATAATTGATTAATTATTTAAAATGTTGTCTAATAACAAGGAAAAGGAAAAATTTTACAGACACAAGTTTTTACCTGAGATTCCTCATGCTAAGCACGAGAATGACTGATTGATCAGAGTACAATTAACGACGGAAGTACATGCAAAACGCATTCGTAAAGCACTACTCTAGAACTGTTAAAAAGCAGTATTTAGTCGTATTACTAATTTGACATCTAAAAGGGAAAGCAATCTGAAGAAGAATCTTATATTCTAAAAATACATACAGATTTATTTAAAATTATCTAAAGGGTGACCCTGTGTCAGCCGTGGACTGCAACCGAGGTGCCCGCGGCAAGTCTCGGAATTTATTTCTATCTAAAATGATTTAGAATCTACGCTCCACGCAGTCACTTAGGCACTGCCTACGTAACGATATCGTTAATAATGACGATACGCACTAGACTAGACAAAGTTAATTTAGGTATACGAACTTTAGAAAATTGGCAGTTACGGTTCGGTAAATAGGCAAAGACTAAGGATTCGGCACGTTCATTTTTACAAAATTATTCTACCTAAGAAGAGCTCCTCCGATCCGCTTTATATTTTATATTGTAGCAGTCGGTGGAGAAGAAAGTGAGAAGACGAGCTTCCAGCTCGCAGGAGAGCAAGGGTAGGTGTAGAGAAAGGACGGCGGGAGATCAGCGCGGCGGCGGCGGCGCGGCGCAGGTGCAGGGAAGCCCGCCGCCGCGCGCAGTCAGAGCGGCACGCAGCGCGCCGAGCGCCGCGGCTCGCTGGCCCCGCGCCGCCGCCGCGGGCCGCCCTCAGGCGCCTCCAGGCGGGGGAGCGACGTGCGCGACGACCCTTTGGGCGTCTTTGGCGACATTTCTACATCATCGAGATCTATTCTGCCTAGTTTTAGTGCGAGTGCATATTCAGCACGCTCGATAACGCTTGGTAGCTCTTCTTCAACGACTGTTGAGTCAGCGATAGTCCAGTCAGCTACAGTAGATTCTGCGGCTGTTGAATCCGCAGTCGCTGAATCTGCACGAAGGGAATCAGCAGTTTCAGCTTCTTTTCTGGTATCGATCGATGAAGGCGATGTGACTTGTCGCCGTTCAGGTGTTGTAAAAACCGAGTCCGAGGCCCAGCTCCGTGACTCAGAACACTGACGTAATGTCTCGTCGGTGCTACGATGCGAGGTTCGACGACTGCCGCGAGGGCTTTCGTCATCGATCGCACGAAAGTCTAATGTGCTTAAATCTACTGGGCCACGTCGGCGTCGCGAGCTATCCCGTCGAAAGGACGGTCTCTGAGAAGAAAATGCTGCATCGTAAAGTTCACAAATACTTGTTCGATCCGAATGAGGCTCTTCGTAAAGCGTCAAGTTTCGAGTTTCAGTAGCGTCTGAGGGTGTTTCGTCTTGGTTCGATGCACTTGTATCATCTCGTAAGGAAGGTGCTTCACTATGTTCTGAAATATCGAATGTAAATCTTTGTTCAAATCGGTCATCTGGACTGAGAGGAGGAGCAGAACGCGAACAGTCATCATCGGCGTGATGTAAGGTCACATCAGTCGCAGCTAGCGGTGGAGGAATGTTGCGGTGCGGTGAGGGCTCTTCAGAGTCCGTGGATCGGTCCGAGCGAATTATACGGCCTGGGATGCGGCGGCCCAATATTGGTTGGCTGCCACATGGTTGCCTGCAACAGACTCGTTCTGCTCGAACGTCTGATCCACTGCTCCCTGTAGATTTTGAATGTGGTGGTCGTCGCTTACGTCTGTCTTCATTCCCATATAGTGAAGTAAAATCTTCAGAACAGAACTTTTCAAAAAGTTCTTGTGAACTAAGACGAGTTGAACCAGTCGCATTATAAAACGCCTCAGTAGGGGAGCGATCAGTTTTTTCATAAAGAGCACTTGAACTAGCACGCTTAGACTTATCCATCAAACCAAACTTATAGATACGTGGTAGACGACGCTCAAATACTCCCTGAGAGTGTGCCCTGGGCGGTGGTCTCGCCAGCGTTGGAGGGCGGCGAAGAATAACGGGTGGTGGGTCAGGGGGCGGTGAGGCGAGCTCCGGTGCATCGTCATCGAGGGAGCCGTCCGGCGTCGACAGGTCGCGGGAGGCACGTGCGCACTCACACTCGGGCTCGTGCTCGTCGCTTACGTCACCCTCGTCGAAGGAGGGCGCGCGCGGACCTTGGACGAACACGCGGCGGCGCTCCTCCACTCGCGCGGCGTCGTCGTCGAGGCGCAGCGAGCGGCGCAGTGGGGGCCGGGAGCGGCGCGGCGCGGCGGTGGAGGCGGCAGGCACGAGGCGGTCCAGCGAAAGCCCACGGCGGGGCCGCGGCGCGGTCTGGCGCGGCGGCGCCGGCGACATTTCCTCCGGCGTCGTCGGCAGCGCCGCGCCGCGACCGAACTCGATGAACCAGAGCTCGTCCTTCAGTTCACACTCTCACTTCTTTTCGTTCATGTCCTTATTTAAGTAGTGTAGCACGTAGTGGAGAACGAGATCATAGCAGTATTTGTATTCAGTCTGGAGAAAAGTAATAATGATTGACGGCCATCCTTCGACTTAATTAATAAATTTTAATTATAAATGTGCTCACCATATTTTCTACAAGCTGGGGTCGGTGGCGGCGCACAGTTTTAACTGCTTGGAATACGTCGACTTCACCATGTTGGATGACCTGCTCTATGCAAGCGTTGGCCGCACAGTACACCCCAGCCCGGCTGCGACCGTCTCTGTAAATAACTAAGAAGTAAAAAGGATGTTCGAAATGAACTGTCATTTTCTAAATAATTAAAAAGAGCTTACGGCGATACGACGCAAACTGGTCCATAATCCGTTCGCTGCCGCCAACGCTCTACCATGTTCATGAGCTCGACCAGCGAGTTTGTGGACGTTGGCACCTTATGTCCCATGGGCCAGCATGTCAGTTGGAACAATTGAACAGTCTTGGGAGGAGCTTTTACTCCCGCCATAAGTTCAGTTAGCGATACTATCTAAAAATTTAAGAAAATTAAATCGTTACCCGGACTATATCAAGCACCAAATCTTATGATTTTTAAGTTGAATTGATATTTTGTATCTTTTCTGTCTTACAATGGCACGTACCTTCTTGTTAATTCTAAAGATCCAAGTTTTAATATTGGTGTAGTGGTTGTGTGAGACATGGTCGATTGTGAACACTGGACCATATTTTTTTGAATGCCGACCTTCGGGCCAAAATGGTGGATATTGTTGCTGTAACAATTTTTTCAAAGTCAAAACACAGAAAAATACTCAAGTATATTATACCTATAGATTAATCTCTTTTCGATTCATTTCTTTTGCAAACTACTTTTCTAACCCTGAAACTAAGATGTCTACAATTTGTAAGTAAATAGGCATTTTTAGGTTGCGGCTACACAGACCACCGTCGCTTACCATTGGGTGATATTCTGGCCAAAATCTTTATTATAACATCATACAAAAATGTGACGCTGTAATAGTCGTATCCAGATTACTCACAGAGTTCTTTGGAGGGACGCACAGCACTACGACGGCAGCACATTCGTAATCATACACCAAAGACCAGAACTCTCCTTGCGTCATCACTAGGGGCCACTCCGTCACTATGTACTCTCGAGGTTTGGTGTATCCCTGGAAACGAAACCCGTTTAGGAATTGAGTTGTATTGGAACTTTGCACTTAAGTAACTTTTACGGCAACGTTTTTTCGGGGGAAATTTTGAATCAATAACCTCAATTTGATGGGTTTCAAAAGTTTGGAGAAAAGTCGAAGTAAAAGTGCTGAAAGCAACAATTTTATAAAGTTAAAAAGAATAATATGTTCAATGTACATGTATCTTTTTACTTACGTCAACAAAAACAGCATTGATGTAATCGGTGAAGCTATTTCCTTGAAAGGATGTTAAGTATGGTCGAAAGTTGTCAGCTGAAAAAAAATAAATAAATAATAATAAAAAATAATGTCTTCATCAGCTGTTGAGATTGTGGTCACATAACTATTATGCATATATAGAATGTCTATATAGAATTATAGACTTACGCGGCACGACAAGAACGTCTCTGTTCTTTTCCCTGTTGTCTCCCCTGTGTCCGCCGGCGCAGTCGCCTATCGTAAACCTGGGTGTTTGCTTGCAGATCTGCTGGTACTCCCGCTGGTATTCGTTCAGCTTCGTCATAGGATCCCTCTGTGACTTCTGCTTCAGTCTTTGAGATAGCTCTGATACAGGGAACCACGAGACACCGCATACCACATGCTCTTCTAAAGTGTCGTATACGAATTTGTATTGTTCCTACAGAAAAATATTTTGTGAGTAAAATGTGAATAAATTTAGAATAATTACATTTTCCTCTTTCCTTACCTCATTTTCTATAAGGCCTTTTCGTGATTGTCTAAGTTTTTTCAAATAGCCAAATACATCGAAGCAGTCTTCTTCTTCAGAAAGCTCTAAATTCGCGTCAACTGATAAATACACGCCGGACCTGCCGCCGCCATCACTAAAATTAATAAAAATACATAAATGATCAAAACAAATTAAACATGCAGAGAGATGTTCAGCCCATTCTTTATTTTGCTATGTTACAATTAAATATATGTCGAAGGAAATGTTTTACAAGCATAGGGTTTCTAGCATTATTGGATGCTGTACGTACTTGCAATGCACGACCATGGGCCCAGCAGCAGGGTTGGTGGCCAGTCGCCTTCCGACCACAGCCCTGACGCGGCGCCGGAACTCCAGCAGGGCGTTGCTGAACGGACAGGTGTGCGAGTGCCACTGCGTGTAGTGGAACTGCAGGATGAAGCGCTCCTCCACCACGATCTTCCAAAACATTTTATATTATAGAACGGGGAAACAAGCAGATTGTTCACCAGATAGAAACGCCTGGTGTTACGAAAAAGCCTTTAACGTCTTAGAACGTTAAGAGAATCACAGAAGTTAAGAGGATGGAGAAATGCAGGTCTTACTGGCCTTCATGGTAAATCAGTCTAAACTACGCTATATTAAATACTAACATTTTCAGAAATGGGTGTGATGTGCATGTTAGAACTTTACAATAAAAATCAAATAAGATAACTTAATAGTCATTGTTAATACCGAACTTGTTTGTATTCAATAACTACAACCATACTACAAAATAGCAAAGAAACTTCTCGACATTATGTTTCCTGTTTTGATTGTTTTTGTGTTCTATTTTCTTGCCGGTGACCGGAAATTGGATGAGGATGTTTATTTTTTTGTTGGCTCGGCTCATCAAATATTAAGGTTTTGTAAAAAGTTTTTTTAGATTACTTAGAGATTTCTCTAATGATCGACCACGCTACGGCATAAAATATCAAATCAGAGTATTGTGTAAAAAACGCACAGTATTATGTTTTTGTGATACGGAACCCTAACAGACTTTCAGGAAATGCCTTCCGACAAAACATCTAATAATTGCTTTATTATGATGGTAGTAAAAATGAACGAAATTTGGTATTCTGATGTAAGTGCGGTCTTTAATCATAGCCGAATAAAATATGTTTCTTCCTTTTTTATGCAAACGCGACATCAATGCGATGGGGCATAGTAATAGTCGTATCAAACAAGACTTACAACTATAAATAACCAGTAGTGTTACATAACGACAACATGCCCTTGAACTGAAAGCCAGAAACAATCCATCGTGAAAATACATGATCTCTATTCCTACACAGCTAAGTACTGACTTTCTTTAGCAATTGTGGTTGAAGGATAAAGTTGATATTATGGTGGAACTGCAAAAGACTATGCGACCATTTCTCCTAACCTGGTCGTAAAGTTATGTATTTCGCTATAAAACTGACAAGAAAATGTCGCGAGGTAATGCAGGTTTACGATGTGATATGTCTTATTACAGACTCATCATATTCGAAGTGAATGGATTCAAATACATTGCACTTTGTACATACATTTATATATTATTTTAGCAATTAAGTATAAACGTTTAGTTAGACCGTATCTAATGATTCAAATAAAATGTTGTGTTTTGTAGGATACCATTTTTATATGCCTTATAAATAAGCAATTAATAATCAATTTGACGGTTATAAAACGCAGATTATGACGTGATTTGGTTAGAGAAAAAACAGTTCAACCATGCTATTCTTGATAAAAACGATTACAATAAATATCGCAAAAATTTATCGTGTAGATGAATAAAGAAAATTATGGAAATGGCTACAAGATTCCCCAAAATATTTGTTTAAAATTGTATAAATATGTACACATACACGTATATCAATATAAAAATACTCACATCTTTCTGACTCTTGTAAAGTCTGAAGGTTCGTATGTGGAAATTGGCAAGTTCCTCTTCTTGGACGATCCCAACGCTAATGTCTCCATATGTTTCATCTTTTTCTTTATTCGGCGGCCAATATTGAACACACATCACCTGGTTCAAATATATATATACTTGTACTATACGATTAAATCTTAAAAAAGAATGAATGTCTTAAATGGGAGATATTAAACATATCAAACTTAATGAAGTTCCAGTGAAATCAGAAAAAGAAACGAACGAACGAAAAGAAAAGTCTCCTGCAGTCACCAGCCACAAAGTCAGGGGCAATGAAATAAAACCATTTTCGATTTGCAGTAACTTTTTCATTCGCATTTAAATTTCCACTGGTAGTGATCACTAGAGCGAATTCCAATAACCTATTCAAATACTTTGTAATGTTCAGATGTATGTTCACACATATATGTATCTGATATCTATAGACTGGGATTTGGGGTTAGGGATTGTCAACCTCAGTGGTTATACGCGGATAAACTTCAGGTGATCTTGAATTTTGTTTCCAGTCCAGAGCCCACTTTGTATTGGACAAACTGTCTATTTGTCCAATTCTGTCTAGAGCTGTTTCCGATTGTCCTATTGTATGTACTGGTTATTATGTCTACAATTATATATGTGTCACTAATTTAATGACATAATGCATAACCTTAACTGCTAGACCTAGGAGACGTGAATTTACTAATAAAAATTCAACGCCCGAGGGACTTGCACGCAAAACATGGTATGTACTTGTTTAAACAGAACAAGTTTTAAACTAATTTCGACTTAATTACTTCAGCATCCTTAATTCGACATTTGTTACAAAATACGAAATTATGTACGTTTCCGAGGCGTGGCAGGTATATTTCACTTAGTTATCAGAGGCCGGCAGCCTAAGAGTTTTTGAAATACAGCTCCTACTGGAACAGAACGAAATTTTAAAGTTTGTTTGAATAAGTGATTTATTGGACACTCGGGAACAGCGGAAACTGAAATACTAGAAAAGAAAGGAAAGATTTATGAACGTCGATTTATTTCTTGGACTTTGATATAGGCGTCATGATGATAATCGTATGGTTTCACGCATTCGCATTTTGAGGCCAGAAATCTTTTAAATTTCTTTTTGTGCAAAATGTACCCAATGACCGAGACCTACCGAAAGGCATAAATAACAATAAATACAGATTTTAGTTGTATTAAAGATTTAACTTTCCTTGCATTGATAAATATATGTAATAATAAGATAATGTAAAGCCTTAATTAAAACCGAGTGACTACAAATATTACTCTTATGTACATAACATGCCAGCTCATATAGAGCAGCACCGTTCTACAATCGTGATATGAACACAACAAGGATGCACGTAAATCCACAAGCCATCTCACGGAATATGATTTCGGGTTGAGAGCCGATATTTTATGTAGAAAATATACAGTGAATTTCCTTAGATGATACGAGCTGTAGACGCGATAAGGGCTTCACAAAGGTCACATGTCATGCAACAGAGAGTATCAAGGTAACCTCCTCAAGGTTGTCACAAAATGTCATAAAATAAAATGATAACTTCGGCGAAACGTTCTGTTTTAAGATTATTTCAGGGGTCGCATAAAACCTTACCTTCAGTTTTGTATCATACGATATTTTTTTCTTTCGACATCCTACAGTGTAAGTTCCTATTTAAAGAGGTTTGAAATACCTCTCTTGGTAATTATCGTCATGTTAGAGCTTTTTATAAATCTTCCATTTAACAATGCTAATTATACAAAAGGAAAGATGACAGTCAAAATCTTTACAATCGCGCGAAGAAAAAGACCGACAAAAAGATTGTAGATTCGTGAAACAATTAACCTTTTAATCCTTTAGTAATTGCAAGGCATTTCAAGAACATTGCGGCTTTCAGAAATCTGAAAGTGATGGTTTGGAATAATTTTGGACAGTTTTTTCTTCTGTTTTCATGCCACCTGAATAGGCAAACAGTTAAACATCTTTGACGTTAAATTTTATCACAATGACGCTTTGAATGATTTGTGTGCACTTGCCCGTACACGAATAATTAGGTCTAGAAGCGCCTCCATCGTTATTTAATATTACTGAACACAAAATACTTTAACACTTCCTTTCTTTATATTATACTCAAAGTAAAATTTTAATAGTTACAAAGCTGAGTATGGTTTTAAGTGTCTCGTTATATCGGTGTTCAATGCGCGCGGTTTTATTTATCAAGTGTGGTTATTTCCAAGGAATCATATGTTCCGTTGACAATGGCATCGGATCACACATGTGTCTATGCGATCGTATGATTCATTTGAAGCACTGCTATTTTTAGTTCCCACCCGATCGCGTGACGCGTTTTATCTGTTTAAGTGAGCCGCTTAAGTGAATAATGCTAGAGTAAAAGCTTACCTTGATAAAGTCGAAAGTCTTGGTGAGCATGACGATGGCGGCGGCTCGCTCCTGCCAGATCATCCGCCAGAAGTCTACCACCGTGTCTTCAGTTGGCCCCTGGGTTACTATGTACGCGTTCGGCTTTAATATACTCTGTAGACAACACATATTGATTACGTTTAAATGCATAAGACAAGAATATTTATTATTATATTCCTCTGAATGATTACAAAGGGATCTTGTGTAATCGGGTTATTGTTGTCAACCTTATTTTCAATGTTTTTTTGTAATAAAGAAAATTGTTATAATACTTTATAAAAGGGACTTCATTAAATTAATATATTTAGGACCTTTAAATAAATAGAGAAATTGAATCGTAAAGATGTAGATTCCTATAGATGATATCTAGGACCTAGATTCTAGGTGTAGATTTAGGTTAAGTTATCACTATAGACACATGACAATCATCTCATGACAACATAGGTCAATGTAATTAAACAATACGAATGTAATTTAAGCTGTAAGGATTTGTTTGATTTTACTGTTCAAAAACTCGTTTACCTACTATGTGATAACATAATACCAATGCTATCAATAAACACAATACGTTGTTATAATTTAAAGATTCAGGTAGGCAACTTATTTAATAATGTGGGGGTAAAAGTAAAAAATAATAATGTGGGGTTATTCAAAGGTTTTCTTCCTTGAGTATCGATTTAACAGTCGAAAAGCATTCTTTTGTTGATTCCTCTTATTCACCTTGGATTTGTCCGGACGAATCAAAAGAATCTGATGTCGTTTTTCCCAAATTGGTTCCGCTGGAGTAATATCTGAACCCTTTACAAAACTGGCCCTAATAAAGAGGAAAACGGGGTCAATTCGCGTCGAGTGGATAACGGTAGGTCCTAATAGTTGGATCGCCTCGGCTCCTTCCGCCTCGATTCGGCCCCTTTCGTCCAACAGTACTACCAACCGAACAATAAAGGAATCCATTCTTTTTTATTGTAAGTAAAGGCTTTTGCCTTATTTTATAAGTCTCTGTGTAAGTTCGCCTGGGTCAAGGATCAGTCATAAAGAAACCTTATTCCCAATCGCATATAAAACCTTGCAAGAACAAATTTAATAGCTTGTATTTTATTGTTCATATTTTGTTCTGACCGGAACGTGCCGGATATTTTTTCAAAGAAAATGATAATGAGACGGGAAAATAAATTGCAGCCGAACGTAAAACGTATTTATGCATGACAAAATGTTTTTCTCCCTCCAAAATAAATTTATGTTGAAAAATACTGATACAGCACCATTTACGTCCTTTTAACAATTCAAACTTTTTTCATAATTTACGATTTTTCATGAGAAAAGAAGAGAAATCCCTGACTCTCTCCAAGCATATTTAAATAAGAGCATAAGGTGTTGATTGAACACGAAAAGCTCATTAGTTTTTTATCTACTGCAATTCTGCTATTTCTTTTACTTGTCAGTTACTTCTTTACGCAGGCAAACAAATACTTTGTTAAGACAATACATATCTCGATTGTTAGAGTTTTGGAATTCTCGAATTCTGAAAATTACCAAAAAACGTTTATAAAAAGATAATTAACAACTAAGTTAAATCTCTCAAACTTCCTACGCGAGAACTCCGTTACTGTTATTGTATTATTTATTAGACTGTTCTCACTCTTTGAATAACACTCGCAAAGTCATTCCGCGTACGTGAACCGAGTCGCAATTTCATACCTCTATCAACTTACAGTATGAAACGAGGAACAAGACAAAAACACCCTTCTATCAATCGTATTAGAGTGGAATGTACGAGACATTCAAAGTTTTGTAGTGTAGTGCTCTACTCCACTCAAACATTCATTTAGGAACTACACAGGTGTGTTCGGATAAAGAGACTTCCATGGTAGTGCGTTGAATTATTAACTTAAATTTGCTCCGTTTCATTTTTAAGCCGCAGAATTTACTGCAACATTCCTGCAACTACGAGTAAGCCACTCGTGGCAAGGAATATTCTTACCAGGCAAATGTAAAATTTTATACTAAAAGTCAGCACAGGAGTTTCTCTAAAATACTCGTATATGGCTTCATGACATAAATTCATATTAAGCTGGTTATTATAATGACATGGTATTTATTCAGGCGCTGCCTAAATGTGTGTCGGATACCAGCCACTTTTTGTTGTCGACAATGCACGCACACCTTACGAAACTGTAGTATCAGTGGCCTGTGTTGGCAACCGGACAATGTCGCCGAGGCAATTTACGGTGCCTGCCAACTGATTTATATGAAAATATTATTGCGGCTGGTGTCCGACACTAAATAGATACAGGTTTGGCGCCTTTTGTTACAAATAAACTAATACTGAACCATAGATATCTGCAGACCACGGACATTTCTTTTGTTGTAGGAGTTCTTACTATGCCATAAATTCAAATTCAAATTTTAACTGTTGTTTATTTTAAAATACTCAAAAGAAGTGCAAGTCAAATCGTCATTTTTTATTTACCATTGGGTCGGAATGCTATCTACGGAGAAGAAGTTTGCTAAAAACCTCCGTAGATGCTTTTTATTAATATAACGCAAAATTCTTAGGAGGAATACGACAATAATTAATGTATACTTACATCTATGTAGGAAGCATTGATATAGTCGGAGTCCGGCTCTCGTTCTACTGGATCTAGCACCACACGATTGTAGTCATCTAGGGATGAAAATTACACTTTATTTATTATAATTATGAAACCGTTTTTCACATAAGGAAAGTAAGATTTTTTCTCTACAAAACAAGCCTGAAAACTGAACGTGAAGTGAATTTTATTAAAGGTTTATTTTTAAATGTATGTTTAAGTTCTGCATGAATATAATCATTTCACATTTGGGATTTTTAAAATTGTACTTTATTTTTAACAATGCGTTCTACCTCAGGTTATGAAGTTACGAGAGATAGAAAAATACGAATACTCGTAGAATTATTTAAAAAATATCCCAAAAAATAAAGAAACGATTTTTATTTAAAGTTGATCTTTACTTGTGTGTAATTAAGACGATATTATTCATGTTATTGTTTCTTAATGCCTCAAGTTTTGTTTGTTAGATATTAATTTAACCTTGTTATCGATAATCTCTTAAGAGTTTTCTGAAGAGGAGATTGTTTATTTATAATTTAATCGTCAGAAACAGAAGTAGCAACTCGCAAGTTATCCCTTTGTATAGTTAGTGCGAACCAATTGCAGACAAAGATTAACTAGACACAGACTAAATATGCTTTGCGGGACAGAGACTTAACAATAAGATTGACATTCGTAGTTATCTTTGTTTTTAAATTTACCCAAATACAACATATTTTTATTGTTATTGAACTCATGAAACTAAAAAAGTTGCTTTTCCCAGCAAGAAGTTATCAAGTAGTGAGTGGTTTTGGTTTTATGACAAACAGACAAGTAAAAATCCTGTATAAAATCTTTTGTAAATGTTCGTTTTATTTAAAATGAAATAAATCATCTAAAGGAAGGAAAATGATTTTAGTATCACAAAAATCTTTACAAAAACAACAAATAAATTGCGAACGTAAAATTGTTTATTTTTAAAAATTAAAATGCTAAAAGAATATACTTAGTCTTAAAAATTAAAAGCAAACTTTAAACTGTTAAACCTACTCGTACAAAAAGTGAAAATTTTAATGCAGAGTGAAGTGTCGCGTCTAGTAATGGCTTGGACTATGCGAGGTTGTCTAACAAGAGGAAAAGTGGAGTTTGCTTTACAAAGGAGGCTGCGACTGAAGTCAAGCGATCACACCGCTCTCAAAACAAACAATACCTCCCACCATCTCTCGCATATATCGCCAACTAACAAAAACTCACAATGCCTTTGAGATAGCAACTCAATTAGCTTATTGTGCCGGCTTGTAATTGTTAATTTATTATACTGAGTCGATTTTGAACAATTACCATGGCGTTATCGCAATGTGAGGTTCAGATTATTTTTGGAATTCTGCAATGGAGGACTGAATAAAAACATAAAAGTATGTAACATGTGATCAAAAACAATGCATACATTTTTTTATGATAATTCAACTTTATATTTTGTATAGTGATATCTATATTTATTTATGTAGAGAGTACAAAATATTATCACTCATACAACTGTATGTATTGTTGATACTTTTTAGACTAGGTCGAATTTTGACGGATGTTTGTATTGTTAGTTGTTCTACTATTACAAAGGAAATTCCTACATACTACGGACTACGAAAATTACTACGGCCGGTCGTAGTAACAAGAGTGTCGGTAAAATCGCATTCGTCTAAGCAATAAACACTTTCTTTATGATCTGAATATTCTGCTGACGAAAATGTTTACAGCATTAAAAGTTGTCATTGAAATTGATTTGTTTGTTCAAAGAAGTTAATCATTTCTAAAAAAATCTAAAACTTTTAGTATTTACAAAAACTCTGTAATTTTAGACTTTATTTTTTTAATCATTTATACTCTGATTCATCATTAAATCAATTGATATTTTGTGCTTATAAAAGAAAAAATAATTATTTTGATTTAATTTTGACTCCGCGCCTGTTAAGGTATGCAATTTTACTAATTTAAATAGCTTAAAGGAGAGATTACTTACATGGGATAACTTTTTGGTTCTGGTTTTTATGATGATTGGTCTTCTTTGTAGCGTGCCGACACGAGTGCGTTTCCACTTTTACAGCAGTCTGGAACAATTTTATTATGATGATAATGTATTAATTACACTTAATTAGATTTAATGTAAGATAAATACTAAGATGGCATTCATTCCTTAAAAGATAAAATTTAACGCAAAGTGATACGTAAAGTTGTATATTTTTTTAATGCAATACAACTTTATTCCAAAACTTTTCACTTTTTCAATCCAATACATAACTCTGCGCGCATCATTTTGCGATTTAAGTTACCCTATAATAAATGTATACTATACGGAACACAGTTTGTTCCGCCGAGCTTTAGGGCTCCATAAGTCCTCTGCTAGTCTGCCCTAAAAAATTTGTCTAAAAAGAAAATCTGAAAACTAAAAATTTTATGGTGCAGTAGTAGCTACTAGAATGATGATGCGAGTCGTTTCATTTATTGATTTCATCAATCCTACATACATCATTACAAACTACCACTCATCATTACATCATTACATCATCAATGAAACAAGTAGAAATTGGTGCACCGTAAATTATCCGTATTTTTGTGATTTTGAAAAGGTCCGTGACAAAAAGAAAGTTTGAGAACCACTGGCACAGTAAATACAAGTATTAAACAGATGTAGTCCGTACACACAAATAATACTTTTAACAGATTTAATATCCTAACGACTACTGTTATCTTTGGAACAACATTAAAACTGTAAAAGTTCCAACTCCAAGTCAACTTTTAAAACCTCTCGGACATCGTTCTATCGAAAAGTATTCGGAGAAACATAAAAATTAAACTTTAAACCTGGGAAAGCAATTTCCGAACGTAAGGTTTTCTCATAATGACCCACATATAACGATCTAAAGTTGGGAAATGTAATAAGAGAAGTTCTTGCAACGTTTACACTGTAGTAGTAGTATTCATAACTAGCCTATTTTAATTCTAATAAGGAAGTCATTTTAGTTTAAATAAAACTAATAAACATTTTACACCTAGCAGATCACTTAATAATGACAATAAAACTTTATTCTGTTACTTTTTAGCATCTAAAAAGACATTTGGATTTTCGCATTACATATTTTTCGTAATTCTTTAAGAAAGAATCTACTTTATAGATTAAATATAAAGATATGCTAATTTCTTACTTTCTATTCCTGCCATGAAGCAGTTCACTATGCTAAGGTTGAAAGGATTAGAGAGCCAGTGGAATTACCGGCAAGAGAGATATACTAGGGCAACTCTTTCGCGGTACTCTTGGTTTTCTAAGACATTAAGGGCATCGTCGTGTTAATAGGCAGCAGTATCACTTTCCATCAGGCAAACGATCGGCTTATTTGCTCAGGAAGTTGATGAAAAAGTACACAACATGTAAAATTGGTCAATAAATGGGAAAGGAGAACAATAAACCATTTTCCATTGACTAGATGAATGTGAACACGCCATAAAGCTTAGTTCACAAGACACGTGTTCATCCTGGACCGTTGTAGGAACATAAATATAGCAGTAAATCGCTCGCCGACGTGCCAGTGGAGCGTGGCTTTACTGGCTTAAAGACCTTCTGTTATAAAGTACCTTGTCGCCATATTCGTTGTTCTCACAAGAAACGGTCGTATTTAATATAACATATTTTATAAACCAACCATGCCCATTTGTTTTGAAAAAGGACAGTTAAAAGCATTTATTTCATAAGCAGAAGAATTTAAATATATATTATGCTTAGTGATATTTTGAAAGTAATCAAAGGTTAAATAATAAACATTTAAATTAAAATTTTGATTGAATCGTGCTTTAATTTATAAATTGCAAATTTATGAAAACAATTTGATCACAAATTAACCTACAACGTTAAAACGATAGGAATAACCCGAACGTAATTATTTTCTTGCGTTCTATAGCTGATAAAATTTACATAATTTCAATTTGAATTGCCAATAAAACTTTGGCGTCACAATATGGTTTTAATGAATTAAAATTTGTTGACAAACAATATTCTTAACGTTCAATTGAATACTTTAAATACCATCTTAGTGGGAGGAAACAAAGTATCCCATAGTCCATAACTCATTCAATTGTGAGCGTTAATTGACTAGGTACAGTAACTCTTTACTATCGAGCTGGTCTTATATGATACGTTAATTTTAAGTATTTATATCATAGTTACTGAACAATGATGCGATAAAACTAACTCACTTATATCCAAATACACCTAAGATACTAACACACTAACATCGCATAGAATAAAACTATGATAAATCCGATATATTATTTTAAAATCTAATCTAAATATTGACACTGCAAAATCTCTACCTGCCTTTTTAAATGTTAAATTTAATTAATTGCTTTTTTTGGACAGCGTAATAAAGATGCATGATATTCGTGCCAAGAAAAATGTCAACATATTTATTACTTGCTCTGGTTTATGCAAAAGCTCAATGGTAACTTCTCTTTACAGTTTTACTCGTTTTAAAAATGTTAAATGTTTATTCAAAATATTTTGGTGCATTGCCCTAACCCTCCAGCAAAATATTCATATTGTTTTATTTAGCTTCGAAGTAGACAAGCTGTCTATGTTGATTTCAATAGAAAGAAAGGCGCATTGTAATTTAAAATTTTTGGCAACCAACGCGATACGAGATAGTGCTTTATTTTTTAGTAATATATTTTCAATATCTATTGTACCCATTTTATCTAGTATTTTACGATACAACCAAGGTGTAGACCGTCTTTGAATAAATCCCTTATCCGATGAATCCCTGTATTGCTAGAGAAATTTAACATGCATATCTGACCCACACATAATCCTTCTGTCAACGTTATTCCTTCAAAGGATTATTTAACAATGGTTCATGTAACAGCTCTTGTGTATTCTATTGTCTGTCAATTACATGTACTAGTAAGTACCATAGAGCAGCTGTGGGCTGTGACAAGCACAAAGTGTAAACACTTTTATTTTCCACTTCTATTCTCAGAGGTCTAATTTGTTCGGAGACTCAGTGAGGTAAATAAAGTGCAGCTCTTTGCTCAGCACTAGAATTTATTACTGGGAAATAATTCATTTCTATTTGTTAAATGTTGTAATTTTGTGAAAATATAGCTGAAAAATATTACGATTTAGTCTGTTTTTTGTTAATGAGCCAAATACAAGCCAGGCCAAAATATGAATCTCATGGAATACGTTTTATAGATTCAAATATATGTCGGCAAATGTATTTTTACAAACTGTTGAATAAACAATAGGTAGCAGTAAATGGTTAGCGTAGTTTTTTTCAAATATTTTGTACATCGGTATATCCATCCATCAATCCACGTCGTTTCATTAGGTTCGCATCAACACGTTTTAGTTTACATTTAAATACTATGACGTTTTAACATTATCACGGATCATTGACTCTCATATACAGATAGCTTATTATGAGTTAATAATGGAATACAAATAGATCCGTTGAAATCGCAAAACTAACAATGACGGCGGGGGCGTCGGTCGAGGCCCAATGTGTACTTATAAAAGACAAACCATATAAATAAACGTTGGGAGCTAATTGGTCCGTCGCGATGTGTAATGTTTGAGGGGATTATTGAATAAGTGGGAGGGAGTGAAAGGGCAAGAGGGGGGGCGGGAGAGGGGGGTTACGTTGTGGGTAGCCGCTCTCAAGTGTTAATCGATATAATTATCACACTACGCAATGTACTATTTCCCATATCGCAGATAATTGCTGCTACTTAAGTTAGCTTGGTTCATTGATTAACCAATACTTTTATTTTATTTCTATTTACATTTATTCAAAAAATATAATATTATATATGAGTATGTAATATTTTCTACTCATTTTCTCCTTCTACTATTAACTATTTTAGGAGTAATATAAAGTCTAGCTTTATTAAAGTGCTCTATGAACTGCATATTTTCTGTAAAAGGCAAAAAAAGTAATATAAATTACCATATAATGTTTTATAAGCTTGTATTCATTTTTAATCAAAAGTATTTTGTTTAAAAAATGAATTTTATAATATTTAAAACGTTAATCAATTACAAATTTATTATTTCCTTAGAAAAAAAAAAAAAAAATTAAAATAATTTATAGTAGGTATAACAAACTTTTGTACATTATTAGAATACAATTTTTAAAAATAACGTTAAGCTTAGAATAAGTTTACAACTCCCCTGTGTCTTAGGTATAATATCCAAAACATAATTGAGTTATAATTGAACAATGGCCCAGAGGGAGGCCGTGCATGACTATGCAGTGGCTGGCACACAAACTGTTACGCTACCTACGGTCAGCTAATATACCCTTAATAGCTAATTTCAGCTTCATTCTATTGCGATGAGCAGAACTGATAGTTTTGTGTGCGAGAATTAGGTTCTTGTCAAATTTTGCTACAACATGGGCTACGCGGGTACTCCGCTATTACTACATGTACTACGGTTTTCGTAGTATTATGTAAAATTTAATGAAATTTCAAAGTTATACGTAAATCGCTCTTTTTACAAATATGAGAGAAAATTGTCTAAAATCAAGCCAGACATTGTAAACTTTTATAGTAAAATCTGTTTCAGGTTAAAACAAATTCGCTTTTCACTGCAACTGCTTGTTAAAATTCTGATGAATTTTAATAATTAAATCGTTTTATGTAACGCAGTTTGTAGCGAATACTTTCATTAAATCGTTTTATGTAACGCAGTTTGTAGCGAGTACTTTCATTAAATCGTTTTATGTAACGCAGTTTGTAGCGAGTACTTTCATTAAATCGTTTTATGTAACGCAGTTTGTAGCGAATACTTTCATTAAATCGTTTTATGTAACGCAGTTTGTAGCGAGTACTTTCATTAAATCGTTTTATGTAACGCAGTTTGTAGCGAATACTTTCATTAAATCGTTTTATGTAACGCAGTTTGTAGCGAGTACTTTCATTAAATCGTTTTATGTAACGCAGTTTGTAGCGAATACTTTCATTAAATCGTTTTATGTAACGCAGTTTGTAGCGAATACTTTCATTAAATCGTTTTATGTAACGCAGTTTGTAGCGAGTACTCTCATTAAATCGTTTTATGTAACGCAGTTTGTAGCGAATACTTTCATTAAATCGTTTTATGTAACGCAGTTTGTAGCGAGTACTTTCATTAAATCGTTTTATGTAACGCAGTTTGTAGCGAATACTTTCATTAAATCGTTTTATGTAACGCAGTTTGTAGCGAGTACTTTCATTAAATCGTTTTATGTAACGCAGTTTGTAGCGAGTACTTTCATTAAATCGTTTTATGTAACGCAGTTTGTAGCGAATACTTTCATTAAATCGTTTTATGTAACGCAGTTTGTAGCGAGTACTTTCATTAAATCGTTTTATGTAACGCAGTTTGTAGCGAATACTTTCATTAAATCGTTTTATGTAACGCAGTTTGTAGCGAGTACTTTCATTAAATCGTTTTATGTAACGCAGTTTGTAGCGAATACTTTCATTAAATCGTTTTATGTAACGCAGTTTGTAGCGAATACTTTCATTAAATCGTTTTATGTAACGCAGTTTGTAGCGAGTACTCTCATTTTAAACAGTTACGAATATAAAGAAATTCTAGCTAGATTGTTTCACTTGAAAAACAACATAATATTTGAAACTCTCTGCAGAAAATTAATATTTGGAAAAAGGCAAGTGACAAGTTATAGTGAACCTAAGGAATGGCGTTCACCGGAAAATGTGTACCGTGATTTATTAGTTCAGAGGTTGTGTTGGCAGAGAACCAACAAGCTTGCTTTCAATGGGTGGGTATCTGGGTTTTATATCTTTTTTGTAGCAGGCCTGCCTAAAGGGAGATGAATATGGAGATTTATTAAGTTTGTTCTTTGAAGTTGGGATAACAACATTTCGAAAAAGTTATGTATTCATTAACCCAATTTACTATATTTGGGGAAGGAAAATATAAACTGGTTTTGTCATTTGTATTCGTTTCAAGATACCTACTTTCTCAGCTTTGATGTCAATATTTCAACTTTAAAATATCGTTCAAATTATTCATAAATTTTCAGTTAAGATTATGTAATATATAAATCAGAAGCGTTGATAAAGTGTGGTTACAATTTTCCCAACAATATTATATAATTCCACTAAATAATTTTAATTAAAATTCCATGAAATTAATTTTAATTATTTAGAGATGGAGAGTTAAACTACAGGTTTATTTGTTGATAACTGGTAAATAAAGTACATGAACATTATTATAACATAAATTTTGTAATCCCTACTTTGGTTAAGCCTAAAACAAGTACTCAAAAGAGTTTAATGTCAAATACTTTTACACTATTTCAAAAAACAAATACAATTGTAAGTACATGACTCATTTTTACAATATTGCTGAACATACTCGTATTCTATTTTAAAATCACCAATAAGTTATCTTGATTTTTCCTATTTAAAATCGCTCAGTAAACGATCAAATCCTTTCAAAACAATTTTTAACTAGGCATGTCTTTGACTGAGCATAAGTAAAAAATAATTAAAAGTCCTAAACTCAGTATAACTGGAATAGAACTCCGCTATAGCATGTTAGGTAGATATTGGACACCCGACTGATTGCAAAACCACAGATTTGTAGTGTTCCATGATTGCTTCCGATATCTGGCTAGTTTTGTCTTTCACTCAAATAATTTTAATTAAAACTCGTTACTTTTTATATATCGAAAATAAGGTGAAGATCTGTAAGAAACTTAAATTTTGATCGTTTTACTTAATATCAAGTATGAACGTGAAAGGATAAAAAAATAAACCAGGTAAGCATTCGACCAACCCTGATGTTAAGCAGCGATCTAAGGTGGAACGTGCCTACCCAGGAAAAACCTATTCACTTATGCCTTTGAGCTCCAGATTATATTGATCAACTCTGATTGATCTTAGGCTGTAGGAAAAGATAGATCTATGAAAAAACAATGGACTGCGAGAGAGACAATATGAACAATATGAGAGATGGGAGTGACAACGTGACGGATGACAGAGAGGTGTAAAGGAAAAAGAGTTGCTGCGTCAATGGAAATAAATAAATTAAGGTATGTTGATGATGACGTTTATCCAACATTCAAAATAATGACCTTGATACCGACTGACTGATTGGTTCTTTGATAACCGAAGGAAACTTTTTAGTGGAAAGTTAAAATATGACAAATCGTCGGTGATAGAGCAATTCCCCGTAACTAATAATAGACAATACCGCGTAGATTCAAAATTAATTAAAGTTTCAACAAACTAATTAACTAACGATTCTTTTCTCATGAGTAGTGATTTCCCGATTAAATTTTTTAGTTCCGCAGCATCTGCCAATATTAGTAACGCGGGATTGCACTGTCACCGACGAAATGTTGAAATCCTCAAAGGAATAATTTGTAAAATGAACTTCTTTTGTGATGTAACTGTGTAATTGAATGATATAAACGGATTGTATCCCAGTTTGGCCACAAGCGGGTTGCCGTGACCATCATGGAATAATTTATCCAGCGGTCACAATACGGATTGTTGTTCCAGTTGTTTTAGCATCAGCATTAAAATACCTTTTGATGACTCTCTTGGGTTACTGTGGACTGAATCGGGAATTTCGGAGCTTAAATCACTTGTACTTAAATTCCCTTCCTAAAAAAATGCTAAAAAATTTAGTAATTTAATAACGCAACAAACTGGATTTTTTTATCAAGAGGCGTTGATATTTCAAAATATTTGAAATCTCGTTTTAATTAATTTCTTAGGTGACTAAGCAGATCTTTTAGGATTTACATACGAATGTAGTTTTAAACTTCTAATTAAGTCTTAAATTTCCTCGTTACACAATAATGTGGGGGTATTAGTTAAGAGTTTAGTTGCTTTTACAATGTTACAAAATAAAATTTGTCTTCAGTCTAAAATAAACCTTTTTGCTTAGTAAATAAAGTTTTATATTGGAGGAATAACTTAAAAGTTGCACTCGCTTCGTTTTGTGACCGCAATTTATATGTAAACAAGTATTGTGACAGAAACGGTCCGTGCATTCCTAGCTTTTAATACTAAGTAAAAATTCCTCCAAACACTTCGATGAGGCTACTTTCTTAGGCGAGATTATTTTTAAATTGAAACATATTTTTGTGATTTCCATTTAAGTAAATGAAACCTGTGTATCCATTCAAACATTTGTTCTTAAAAACTTTATTTGTTTGTACCTCTACACGGCCTTCTTAATAATCTAGGGCATCGCCGTGTCAATAGATAGCGGTATGATATCAGACAAAAAAAAAAGTTTAATTACCTGGAATTCAAGTTTGTAAAGGACGGGAAATTTCCTCCGCTGGTCGCACAGCTTCGGGAAGTTCTTTAACTCGACGGGTCGGTCCGGTATTGTCTCCGATATCGATCCGTTCTCGTCAGCTGTAAAGTAAAATGGCATTAATTATTCCGTCACCAATTGATCAGTCAAGGTTGCACCATGTAACTTTGATTTTAACCTTACGTTTGAGAATTAATGATAAGTTACGTGACTGATAGAATAACTTTCTGTTTGTAACCTTTTCATACGTTAACCGATGAACGGATTTGAATAAAGTTTCTCATATAGATAAATCCTCCTCCTACACTATTCAAACACACTATTCTATTTACATATTTTAACCCAAAGATAAAAGCTAGTCATTTAATAAATATGCCCATGTAGGATATTACTAAGAGGTAATGGCATAGGAATAAGTTTATATCAAAATAACATGGAGCACCGAGTACATAAAAATACAAACCAATTACACAGCTAGATGTGATAGGTTAAGAAACAGAGACATCTTGAAAATTAAGCCAAAATGAAATGACCAAATGTGTTGTGATGAATGTATTATTTTAATTAACTTTTAATTAACGCAGTATTATCGAACTTATCTTAATTATTTGAGTGTGTTTTATTATAATGTTTTTATTTAATGAAAATCAAGAGCTTTTATATGATAAATTATTCACGGGAACTTGATTTTGTGTTCTAAGATATTAAAAAAATTGTAGATGCTGTCTTTTGGCGATAAGCTTGAGAATTCTGATTTACTGATTTCTGATTTACCAGTACGGCTTGCAGTGAAATTAACTGAGAGTTTGGCAAAGTCTTGATATAAATATTTAGGTCTTCTTGGAACTACTTAAGGATTGGAAAATCATAAGAGCAAAATGATTTATCATTTATCATGGAATGGAATGGTTCCGTACTCTAAGGGTGAAAAATAGGCCCATATTACTAGGCCTCCACTCTCCGTACATTTGTCCGTCTGTCTGTTAGCGGGCTATATCTCAAGAAACCATAATAGCTCCCAAAAAAACTCTTGAAATTTTCGGAAATCTTCTGGTAATATAAAACAAATACTAAAAACATGAAGAAATTAAACACGAAGGGCTCCTTTACAGGAACCGCGATTCCTTTGACATGTTTTGCTTGTTCTTGTTTCTTTTACGAAATCATCTTGAAATAAAAATTGTTTAAACATGGACGGTGGTAGGAAGCCGTTTACATGCATGTGCGATTCACACTTTACCAATTTTTATTTTATTTCATTTATAATTCTGACCAAAAAAATACAAATCGATTTTAAGAAGAAGAAGAAAAGAGTTAAACAATTTTTAATAATCTACTATATTTAAATCCATATTACCTTTATGGGAAGGTGGTAAATTTCGTCGTCGTGGATAACGGACTGGATCGTTATTTGTATTTTACTATCTCTCAATTTAATTAGGTTTGTTCTACGTTGGCTTTACAACAATCCAATTGATCTCAAAATCCACGTCAAACCCCTCACCGTTTAATTTAGTACAGCCACAAACCGCTACATTTAAATATAAAGGATTTTCAATAAACCGTTGCTGGATTGTAACTTTATTACTGTGAACCGGTTCAATTGCAATACTTCTTTACCATTCATTCCTTAATTTAAAATTGTATGAAACATCACAAGAAACTTATTCTGTAAAAAAATGTATAAGCTAGCACAGCACTGTACAAGCATCATCATAAATCAATGGACTTATATGTAATTGATCTACGACACCCACGTTTGCCCCGAGCTATTATTTGTATAAGCTTGACAGATTGCTATACCTAGGCTATAGCCAATATACAGACAATTCGAGTATCTGCTGGTAAAGTCTAGAAATCAATTTCGTCGTTGATCTTTCTCAAGCTACGAATATTGATTATTACTGTAGTTCACAAGTCATATCTATTTTTATCTGTACAGTTAAGGAACTTATTTTGTTTAAACTCTTGTAGGATATTTTGGTAAAACTTTTTTCACGTTTATCTATTTATAAGTAGTCCTCTCCAATCAATATCATACTCGTGCAAGTCAAACGCAATGGATAGTATAGTATAGTAATACTCGCGGGCATATACTATTTTGATTTCCTTCACAAACTACTGACATTACAGTATTCTTTAGACATTTACCCAAAAGGGTAAAAAACGGGAACCTATTACTGAGACTTCGCTGTCCGTCCGTCCGTAAGTCCATCCGTTCGTCTGTCAGCGGGCTGTAACACATGAACAATAGATACTAAAAACATAAATAAATTTAAAAATTAAAGATGGCTGCATACAAGAAACGTGATTTTTTCGATATTTTTGGTTTGCTGAAATTATCTAAAAAGTATATAATGTTTACTCTTACAAGGTGGTACGGAACCCATCACGTGTGAGTCCGACTCACACTTGACAATTTTTTATATTATTTATTTAAAAGATCTGGCTACATATTAATAACAACTAAGTTGACTACAACGTATTTAAGAACAGACAATATAAATTATGTTTATTATTGGACGTCAAATTTACTTTCATCTAGTACAGTTGAACCCTTGTTCGACTTAAATATTTTATGAAAAGGAAAACCCTACAGTACAGTTAGTTGTAGTGCAGCCGGATGGCGTTCGGCCCGATTTCAAAGTCTGGCGTATGCAAAATTGCATTAAAGTGCAGTATATTTAATGTCAGTATCTTTTATTTGCGAGCTCGCCGACCAACCGCGCTTGTATTCATCTGGCAACCGACCAAAATGTTTGTGGCAATTAAATATTATTACCACTGTATGATTGGCATTCGCATCATACAAATTGACTGTTAACATTGAAACTTACAAGGTTTACTGTATGTGAATTGAAATATTTCCTCGCGTGCATACAAGCTGTGCCATAAGATGATTGAAGCATGCGTGGCAGTTTCATTACTTTTCTGTACAAATTGAGACGGTTATAATAACAGCATGTCATACGTACACTACCAATTATGGTTTCTAAATGATGTACTTAAGGATGTTTGTTACGATAGTAAAATATCACCTTCTAAACGTGCCGATTCATTCGCAAATACATACGTAAAAACATCTCACGTGATATTAATTCTAAATCAATTAAAATACGTAAAGACATTATTCTGTTTAAGAATCTTCAACTATGCTGAACTGCTATGCTGATATTATAGTAGTAGTTTCAGTGCAAGCAAATTTACTTTGTACTGAAAAAATAGTAAACAAAAAATCCCAAACAAAGGAGAGAAACAGCAATAAAAACGTAGATTCAGCACAAAAGCAAATGGTTCTCGAACTTTTCGACGATACAAATATTAGTTTAGCGGCGTCAAGGACCACGTGTATCAGATGAGAGGCCAATTAATATTCCGCTATTGTCTGGCGAGGAGATGTTGTGTCAACACGATGTGAAGCGGGCCTTAGGGGTGCGGTCCTCGTGATGTATAGTCTCTTCTATAGCTCAACTGATTTACAATTCCGGCTACGACTGTGGAATATTTTGAGGTAGAGCTGCCACATAATTTTGTTACTTTGGGGTTTGGGGTAATCTGACCACAACTTGTGGTGAGATTAATATTCAATTATTGGAAATCATAACCTATAAAATTATACTTTTTATATATTAATTTCTGAGTACCTGTCAGTAAGTATATTCAAGGAGAATATGAACTGAAACAACAAAGCTGGCTTAAGATTTCTACTTTTTAAACTGACAGATGAACCACAGCTATGAGTTCGTATTATTTTAGCGGGACAATGTTATTTAGCTTGCTCTGTGTTTTCGTCGTGAAAGAGACCGCAGCATTAAAGTTCTGCTTCGTGTGTACAAAGCTTAATTAACGAAGCGAGCCACAAGTGTTGCAACAAACTTAGCGCTTTCCTACGTCTTGGTACAGTTAAATGGAAACACGGTTTCATTTTATTGTATCTTAAGCGGTCCTTAGATTAGACCATTGGTTCTTCCAATCCTATGTTAAAGACACTTTGTTATTGTTTACACACACATTGTTTTTTTGTCACGTTGAAGACGAAATTTGGTAATAGGTATTTCCTATGAACCATAACAATGGAGCACTTCTAATTAACTGAACTTTTTTGTATTAAATTCTAATGTGGTACTATTCCCTCAAAAAATTTTTTGCAACTTTTCACTTGATAACTTTTTTACCCAATCATGTTTTTGTCACCTGAAAATGTATTCATTAGGTGTGTGTCGATTTCTTTATTATATCTATTATACTAAAATCAGAGCTTTATGCTGTCGACTGTTAGCTCAAGTACATCGTGATTATTGCGATACCTACCTTACACAAACACGTCTGCTCTGTTCACCAGTTAATAAGTTTGTTTTACTTATTCGACGTTCTGCAGGAAATTGAAATGGAAGTGTTCATTTAAGTTTGCTTTACACTATTTGATTTTGCTATAACAAATACATTTAATTACTATGGTGTACTGTTAATGTTTTACAGTTAGCTTATAAACGGCAAATTAATATTTACTAGATTGGATTGAATTTAAATTTAAAACATAGTCAATAACGAACAAATATCATATACGAAATACCAACAAATTACCAAGAAGGGGATGATATAATTTCAACCTAGATAATTTAAGTGACCTATAAATTAATAAACCAATCAATTAGGCTGTTAAGCCCTCAAAGTAAATCCCCACGTCCGGACTATATAAACTGGGAAGTAGGGCCCGAGTCACGTGTGGGTAGATGTCGCCAGTGTCGCACGGAGAAATGGCGGCAAACGTTGCGATTAACAAACATGGCGGTGACGCTGCATCCGACGTTACGTTACAGTTTGACAGCCGCTGGGGGATATTGCACGCTGAGAAGTGGGCCATTCCGCCCCTGGGGTATTACTAGATTGCGTTTGTTGATATCAGCTGTTTGTTTACTAAATTTGATTGCGGTTTACTTCTGAGATAGTGAGAGCTTGTTGTTTTGTTGCAGTATGGAAAGCTGTTTCTCAATAGAGAAGCAGTTTCAATGTTGATACTGATCTTATCTTTTATCCTGGTTATGTAACGTGAGGTTATGGGGTTAAATGAGACAGATAAAAAGTTAAGTTTAAATTAAGTTATTCGTATTGATGTTTCCAAGGAGGTTTCTCTGTAAACTTGTAGTAGCGTATTCAAGTAACAAATGAAGTCATCAGAGTTAGACAGTTTGAATCAAAGGTTGGCAACGCGCCAAATCCGAGCCAGTCAGGGACTTGTGCAAGGACGGGGCCGTCCCGGTTGACACCAACTTAGTTTGTTTGCCCCAATAATGACTTTGCCCGTTAATAACACCTATCAATGTCCTATACAATAAAAGATTAGCTAAATGAGATTTTTTGAAACCCGTAGATTCAATTTGCTTTATTTTAAATCTTGCTTTTGCATAAAAAACTATTTTTAATTGGTTTTGCATGGAATATATACAGGTAGGTAGGTAACTTACAACGTAGTTTTTGTATACTCGTAATTAGAATAACATTGTCACTCGGGTAGTTTGCTAAAACGCAGCAACTTTAAGCTGAACAAATCAAACGTACGATTAAAATAAAGAAGCCTTAATTTAGATATTATTAATTTCTAAAAAACCAAGCTTAAGGTTAATAGCTTAATTTTCTAAAGCGCTGATTGCAAATCCGAGCCAATCCTTGTCAAACTACAGCTTGGCCATGCCAAAATGTGCCGAACCTATTGTTTAAAAAGCAGATTTTAATTTAAAAATTACCAGATTGTAATGCTCAAGTGAAGGAAGCCAATTCTAGTTCACTTTGTATTTGTTAACTTCACCGACATTTTTCGGGATTATGCCAATACTCGGCATATTCGTTATTATGCCAATACTCGGCATATTCGTTATTATGCCAATACTCGGCATATTCGTTATTATGCCAATACTCGGCATATTCGTTATTATGCCAATACTCGGCATATTCGTTATTATGCCAATACTCGGCATATTCGTTATTATGCCAATACTCGGCATATTCGTTATTATGCCAATACTCGGCATATTCGTTATTATGCCAATACTCGGCATATTCGTTATTATGCCAATACTCGGCATATTCGTTAAAAATCAAGATTGTGATAGTGTTTTTCTTGTTGTTATTTGAAACACTATTGACGAGTATATTAAAACAGCTATTTCTCTAGTTTCTACGACAATACGTCAAGTGTTAAGTACATTTTGTCTAAAAATCTAAACGTACTCAAGCATTAGTTATTTCTACTGTTTAGCGAAGCTGCCAATTTCTAAACACAAAATTTTGTACCATAGTTTAACTTACTCTCTGGCTTAAACGTCACTCGTTCTGAAATAACAAAATTATGCTGTTAATTCTAGTAACATCTACTTCTAGGAACCCTTTCATACTTTTCATTTAAATTTAAAACTCAGAGCCTGTTTACACTGAAGAAATAATCACGAGCTTTGTAAGATTGTATCGGTGACTGTCGAAAACATGATAAGTATGTGATCGCAGCTCACCTACACGACTCGAAAACGGAACATTTGCCTCGCTGTCAAACCAAGGCGACATCTTCGATGCAGAATGGAATTTTATGCAAGAATTATCAAAAGGCTCGAGTTGTTGCGGTATTGATCCGTTTACGAGTTTATAGGTGTGCTACGACCTAAAGAGTTTTACTCTATTGTAAGTGAGGAGGACATGGGCGCCGCCAGGATTATTTTCAGGGAGGTGCATTTGCAACACATCTTCTCACCGATATTAAAATTATATTACCCTCCTATATGTATCGTTGAGTAAAGTATATATTATTTTTTGAAATGCACTTTCTTTTCTGATACCCCTTTGCACCCCCTCATGGCGTTCATGGACGAGGATGGTGATAATTATGATTTAACTCGTTTATTATCATTTGAATGATACATGCGGTACTTGCTTCAGTATAAAAGGCTCTAATAATTAATTTAAAATTTCTCTTTCTATCTAATCTAATTTAATTATTTGTTTTTACTTCCTTGGATAAATTTTCTAAAATGTCATGAACCTTTAACGTAAAACTATGATAAAAGAAAACTGTATTTATTCTAGAAGTGCATATTTAACTAATTATTTATTTCTACAAAACTTAATACATTCTAGATACTAGATAATATAAAATAGTTTTGCTAATAACTCATTCGTTATTTATGTCGTACCTAAATATGGATCTAATATGAAATTTCACAATATTGTTGTAACATTTACGAATTATAAAACAATTGATTACGTCTTGCTGTTTAGTAAATTTGTAAATGATTTTACTATTTGGTAAGGAAACAACTACTTTAAAATTGAAAATTGTAAATACCCAACTACACATTTCAATATATTGATTATTACAAAGCAAAGCTTTCACTTACCTATTTGTTGATCCAATGGAACAGCAACAATACATGGAAAAGAGAAAAAATATATCAAAACCAGAGGTAACGATACAAAAGTTATATACAAAAGTTAACTCCCATTAAAACAAGGTATTATTGACAAAATATTATTAATTGAGGTTCTTTCCGCTAAACAACGAAATGGAAAGAAAATGACTTGTAGCGCCAACCCAAGACAAGGTAATAAAGAAATAAAGGTAAGCGAATGATAATGTTTTTCAAAAACTTACGACCCTTATACCTTGATTCCGACTGATTCTGATTGATTGACTCGATAACCAAAGAAAACTTGTTACTAGAAATTTAAAAGATGGTCAATAGGCAAATCATCGGCAAAAGTGTATTTCCGCATAACCAACAATACAAAAAGTCGCTTAAAAAAAAATACAGGATTAACCTCATCTCATTAATACTATTTTATCTCATCTGATCTGATTTTTATCTCGTTAATAGTGATTTCCCACTAATATTTACTTTTTAGTTCCGCGAAAATGCACTAGTACCGGGAAATGTCCAACCTGAAAGTACATTCTAATTGAGTAAATGGGAAAATTTTAAATCACATGAGTACAAGAACAGATGTTTTATTCTCAAAAAAATATAAAAGAAGTCACTTTACTATGAAAACCATAAGCTCATTATTTTTATAAATGTCAATTATTACGGTCCTAATAATAATTTCCTTGAATCCTCCTAAAAGATATCAATCTTCGAACTCTTTAGACACTTAGTTAAAATCGTCGAGGTAAATCTTAAATACTTCATTCAATTAAACAAGTATGAAATTGACTCAATTTGTAACTTCGGAAGGCACTGATCAGAAATTATGGATGATTTTTCCATTTTTGATTTATAATGTCGGGAACCACAACGAATGTCATGTTTTTAATTAAAATTTAAAATCATGCGGCACACTTTTTAATTCATATTTGTTCATTTTATATGGAATGCCTCTATGGGTATCATCATTAGATTTCGTGTAATTCGATCTGGGGTGATATTTGGTGTCGCGTCTCACTGGCGCCATACTTACCTCCTCCCCCCTCAGACGGCCTCCCTCGGTGTGGCACGAGTCACAAGTTTACGCCTTAACCTATATGCTATTGCCTCTTAACAAAAATATATTACTAAGTCTACATTAATATTAAGAAGAGGTTTTGCTACAGATGCCGGTAGAGGCACCCTTGGTTGATAGTTATTGTGTGTTTTGCCTTCATCACAGTTGGAACCTCATCTGCGTGGAAACCCTGAATGTCCCTCGATAGTCCGGTTCCCGACCGGGTATGTACTAGGACAGGAACGATGGTGTGGCTGTTGTACCTGCTTTCCGTCTTGTGGTGTTGTCTTCATTAATACGATACAGCCTGATCGATTGTATTGGGAATGATAGGCCACGGTAAATTAAAGACATGGTAAAGGCCTCCGGGCCGCAGCACTCGTCGTTTAGGAAAAAAAGGCAAACGCAGGACAACCGGATGGGGACGTTTTGTATTAAAGAAAAGAAAATAATAACATGAGACAGACGGCCGACAACAAACTAAATGGAAAGACTTGCTATTTCTTAGAGATTCGAGGTCAAACTTAACGCGATCTCCTATAAATTATTTCATTATTTGGTTCAACGAAATCGACGCTGCGTGCATAGCCTTTTAGTTCAGTTACTTTTTTTCCCTCACATTCTTACGAGATAGTTTAGTATTGAAGAATTATTTTAAATAAGGTGCTTTCCTTTGCATGGAAAGTTTATGATTGCTCGGTCAAAATGTTGTTTTAATTTTATGGGTTAAGGAAAATAGGTAATAACCAATTGGATTCGAAAAACTGATAGGCATATATCATGAGTGAGTATCAAAATAATTTTTCATTAAAATTCGAAGGCTGCTTTTGTAAGAGAGTCGATTCTAATAAAAACGAGTAAGTTTTAATTAAAATATTGTTAGTTCAATAATCTACTGTTAGTGAATGTATGTCGGGAATGAGCGTTATTATAATTACATTTCTCCCTAAACGATATTTACAATAGTTGTAAATTTGTTCATTGTGTCGGACACTGTTATGTTTTAGGTAGGCCATGGTGTTAATTATAATGACTTTTTGATTATTACCTGTTGTATTCTTATGTAGGTATGAAGTTTAATACAGACTTACATGTAATGTTTAGGTCATGGATCATTAATCAAATGCTGTATTATGTTCGCTCTATTCTAACGCCTGGTGCAACTACTTGAATAAGTGAATTTTAATTCAATTGACTGTTGTTTTCTTTTCAATAAAAAAATCTTGAATTAAACAGTGTTCCATGTTCCTTTTTCCTATTAAGATAATGTTACAATTACAAATTTTAACATGTTTATAATTCACCGAAAATGCGTCAATAAGGAAATTTATTTTTACCAGCTTCATTTTATAATTTATTTGCCCCAAACAACAAACATTTAAATATTGCAATCACAAAATTTACGTCCAATCAAATAACACCAATTAAAAGTTTTTATCTGATCTGCCCTAACTTAGTTAATTAAACGAACTTCGTTATCAAGTTTTGACATATTGCCACCTATATACATATGTACCTGTTGTCATACCTGTATGTAGCATGTATATAGAGCTACCACTTAAGCTAGTTGTCTCGAAACTTTGCACTATAAGTGGTGTATGAGATATTCATTTTATTCCGTTACGTCAATTATTATTACAAGACAAATCGAGTATGTTGCGATCAGATTGATTTATATTCAGTTCTTTTATATTCATACCAATGGATTTTTCCTGTCATAATTAATTACAATGAACGATATACATGGCTTTTAAAGAACCTAGGTATCATTACAATCATGTTAATAATCAAATTGAAAGTAAATTTTCAGCTTAAAATTTATTTTTTGTACGTTAATTTTAATATAAGTTTAGCATGTGGTCACTTGTAATTAAATAAAACATCTTGTAGACGAATAGCATTATTGGAACAGTCGGGGATGGTCCGAGGGGTATAATCGACGATAAAATGTAAAGTCCCGAACAACACTTCAACAGTACATAAATAGCCTGAGACTTGAACTCCGCAATCTCGACTCGGTCCTTCCATTTACATAACGGCCTTTTCTTCACCACTACATTACTCCTTCCGATCCCACCAAGTATTATTGCCAAGAAAATCGAGTAGTGAACATCCTATCTGACCTGCTTAGTAATTGCAATTGCTATGTAATTATATAAATTCTTATTTTCATCTTCACATCTTCTTACTCAAAGAATAAATTTTTCGTTAAATTTGCCTACAATTTAAAAATTCGTAGAAATGTAAAATGCTGTAAATGCGTCAATAATTATCGTGTCATCAACAAAGAAAACGAAAATTAACTGATAACTGCTTTCTTAAACAACTTAACTTAGATTAAACAATAGTACCGAAAATTTGCATTTCTATATTTTTTTTGCGATACAAATACAATGAACATTAGAACTCCATTGAATACAACTACTTATTTAGACAAGGACAAACCCTGACTCGTAATACAATTCATAACGTCTTCTGCCACCGACTGTACTCAGCCACAATGATTTGCACCAGCCCATGTGTTTGTAGTTAACGAGCAGTGATTACAGGAATGGCTCTTTTACACCTTCATCGGGCAAGCAGGCTAATTAGATCTACACTGGAGGAGATAATTAACTGCCTATACCTATACCTACTGCGATTACTCCTTGACGTCCTTATCCTACTCAATTCAAGTCACCATTAAGAGAAAAGCCTGATGATAGCTTAGTAAGGTAATTAAATCGCATATATTTCAGATATAAGGCATGGATATTGTATATTTTATTAATAGACGCCACCAGCGAACATAGAAACACATAACAAAAAAAATTAAGTGTTATACAATACATGTTTGCTAATTACAGGCGTGTTCATCATTGTTAGAATATTTACTGTGAATTTATTTTTAATAGAGAAGAGAAACTTGTTCCAAAAGTCAAGATTTAGGTTTATCTTGATGCATATAAATTACTGTAGGTATTCGAACGTTTTCGAAGTAAGATGTGTTGTAATTTTTTAAATACTTTTTACCCGCCTACGGCTGGCAGAGCCCATAGGAAAAGTTATGATTTTGTATTTTGTGTGTTCCACCGTAGCTCCTAAGCTAATGAACCGATTTTGATGAATTAGATGACTATCGATTCATATCAATGGTCAATGACTCCTATCAAAATATACAAACGAAAAAGATGATCGTCTAATACTGAAGATGGGGTTTAACCACGTCTTTAATGTATATATAGTTAGTACATAACAATATCGGATTAGAATATTTTCTTGTTTCATACTTTTAGAGCAAAATTTATCAGTATTCGAGTTTTAGTTATTACATAACCTCTTTTAGGTTTTTATAATAACTTTTAACAAATCAATTGTAATGTAGTCTATTCAATTCATTCAATACCTAAATATGAAAACATTGGTGTCCTCGTCCTTTTACGCATAAAAAGTGAACGATGTTTTCATTAGGTTTCAAGGAAATTCAATTTTACCGAGGGCTTCCGACTCAGAGCGTGGAGATGCGCAGGCTCCGTTGCCTAGCAACAAGTGGCTCAATTTCACCATTGAAACTTACAACAAAGCCCTCCTCTCTGTACACAATACATTGCTGCAAAACTTCTCAACATAAACATTGAAGTGTACTCGTGAGCAGCGACGCATATTAAAGCATCTGTTTAGTTGTTGTTCCCATTTGACTGTAAAGAGGCTTAACAGAATCTATCTTATCTATCTTATCTTATTTATTTATAAACATTAAGAGGAATTAACTTTCCTATAACCAGTGCAAGCTGATTTCGTTTTCAAAGTTTCATACACTTGAGTGAAAACCATAAGTTCTTTATAATATAATATAATAATTTCACCTGCCTTGAATATAACAGGATTTAAATTTATACAAAGTCGATCGATGCTTCAAACTTAAACTGTATGGAGAAAATTACCGTGACTTTTTTGTGCCTAACAATTAACATAAGCATTGGACCCTTCAATTAGAAAGGTTTCAAAACTGTTACTTGATTGCGTAATGTTTCATTAGTTGATTAGGTTATCTTTAAAGTTAGATGGACTTGCGGATTTAAAAGGCTGACCGAAGCAATTCTATAAGCTTTCATTTTTGAATTCGTTAAAACAATTCCGCAAATTTTTGCAAGATGGCCGCTCATTAGTAGACATTGATTTCTGACAGTTCACAAGTAACAAGTGGCCATTTTATGCTTTGACACATGTGTCATGTTTAGATATACAGTTTTTAAGTCCGCAGTTCTATTATATATCGCCCACATCTGAAGTTTTATTAAGTTGATGACACACTTCTAGCTAGATGATTAGTATTTTATACACGTGCCAGCCAGGATCACATAGAAGTTGATCCAAATAATTATGGCGGGTCCCTAAGAGACTTTGTTAAGATTAACTTGGATTATGCTAATAGAAAATAAATTGGGTTAGTTATATAGGGACGGAGAACGTTCGTTTTCGGCGGATTCAACAGACCATAACTTCATTTACCTACTAATCTAACTTTAATAATGTTCGAAATGGCTCATCTAAGCTTTGCATGTTTATGATTTGTTAAACCTTAGTTTGAATATTAAAAATATCATTTTAACTGTTCTAACATTATATATATTTGTAGAAATATATGCAGGAGTACATGCTGGTTCGAATAATGTTTTGTTGGATTTTTTAGAGCATCAAAAATAAGTACGCGGACTTGAAAGAAGATTCTAGAAAATAAGTTATAAAATAATTTGAGCAGAGATATTCTAACGGTAGAAAATTCCCGCACTTAAGAGCTCAAACAAGGAGAGCCCACTTTGAATTTAAAATTAGTTGCACTGGAAGCAGTAGAATCAATTTAGCAGAGTGTGTTCGTGAGCACGCCGGCGACGCTACCGCCGTCTCCGGCGCCGCTTGACATCGGCTGAGGTAGTGCCAGAATGCTCGACCATCATGCACAAGAATAAGTTCACAAAATATTAAACAACGCGCTTTAAAAAAAAAGATGTGTCAATAGCATTTATTTGGAAACTTGAGTTAGTGAATGTATCACGAAGTTCAAACATTTCATTAGAAACAAACAATTAACTGAAACTGAACTAAACCTTATGGTGGGTAGGTCTTTTGCAAATTAATAAATATTGCAGTTGCTAGGGGCAATAGAAGCTAGACATGTATGTTGGTAGGTAGAGAAACTTGCCTTTAATCCTAGCCTGATTGAATTAGTATTTAGTTGAGCAATTAAAATTAAAACTAATCAAGTATTTAATAAAATCTAAAAAAAATATACTCATTTTTCAGTAGCAAACGTTGCAGGACCATTGTATGATATGGTAATAATCTGTTTATACAAATCCTGGATCCAGCGACATGTACAACAATGACAACGTACAGCATAAATATCACGTCGTAACTTGGATTCTGCTGAACAACCTTCAAACTTTGTTACCGAGCCAATCTGGGTTTCAGAAAGATGTGAAATTGTTTTTGAAACATAAAACCGACGAAGCAAAGAAAACAAAGCTCGTTTTCTGTTGAACTTTAAAGCAGTTTAAAAATGGAATGTTAAAACCGTTTTCCCCGTGAAAACTAAACGCGTTTTTCATTTTCTCTTGTAAACTACTGAGAGACAATCGCGATCCCTTTCAGTTACAAAAATGCGAAAATTCACTGAATACCTGCGTTTCAGAATACGAAAGTATTTAAAACTTTGCTTACCTGTAAAAAATAAGGAGCGGTTGTAAACAAGTTGGAAATTGTTTGAAAGAGTTTTCGAAATAGATTTTTTTACTTTATTGTTTGTTTTATGACACGCTGTGAACCCGAAAAGGGGTGGGAACCCAAATCAGCTCCAGTATATTTCATTGTTTATTCAAAGTGACGAGCAAACAAGCCGATGGTTCACTTAAAGGAAAGTGATCTCCACCGCCTGTTGACATGATGTTGCCCTTGATGTTTCAAAATTCCAAAGCCGCCAACGTATTACAGGTTAAAGCTCCCACTAAACATCGAACATCGAACATGGTTAACAAATGAAATCCCATTTAAAAACTGACATTGTTTTAATACTTAGTAAGTAGGCATGTATAATAGTTAAATAATTTATATCGAAATAATTCGAGTTCCAATTAAAACAAGACAAATGTCCTCATAAAGCAAATAGTTTTCCAGCACTAACCGGTGATTAACGTTTTCAACTGACTGCAATTGAAGTCCGTTATAAAATACTGCTATCTGTATTTATCGTGTTATAACGGCTAGTTTAATTTATGTAGTTACCATAACTACTGACGTTCGTAATTCAGTTCTGCTGCATCGCTTTTCACGTATAAAAGCTTAATTTAGCAAAGAGATCTCACGATTTCGATCGTGCATTATAAGACATTATTTTCTACTTCTATTTAATGTGCTTGTGTTGTTTATAGAGACTTAAACGAATAGGTTTTTTCATATCGTGCATTTTTACATAAGTGATTGTTTTGTTCTATTTAGTAGTAAATTGTTTATATGATGTCCGATTCCCAAATAATATTTTGCTTGGTAATAATTTGCTCGCAAAGTATTATTTGTGCCGCACAAGTGCTTACCAGAAAATATTTGTTAATTAGAGATAAATAAAATACCATCTTATTTTCAAAGACAATGGTTGCCAATAACACTCAGAATAATGATCGTTATCTCTAATCTACGAGTCACTTATGAAGAACAATAAAGGGAGAATTTTCCTGAAAATGTTCAAAGATCTAATCGTTGGGCTTTATACTGTGCAAATTGCTACGTAGCCGTCTTCGTGGAACCGTTTTCCTTAATAAAAGGGGGACAATGTAAGCACATGCTGCGGTAAGGTATTCCAATCCCGGATCGTACCGGAAAGCACCGGAGGTGAGTTCCGGCGGCTCACCGACGTGAACCGGCATCTGGCAATTACTGACTACCACAACCCCTGACCCTTATCGTGAAAGAATAAGATACAATTTACAACAGCAACCATCAAGCCGAGGTGACGAGTTAACGCTCCATTTTGCAGCGGGGACAGTTAATATGAATGGATGTTTCTTATTTATACGTAAACAGTTATAAGAAAAGTTCAACAAGCAGATGGGAGTTTGCGTAAAAAAAATCAATATGTCTTGATTTCCTGTGCTCGGCGAGAACAGAATCCGAGAATTATTATCTCTATATTTTAAGAAGGAAAAAAGTATCAAACTAATACGATATTCCTGCAAGTTAATTTTCAGGTGTCTCTCATTCAGTTTTTGTGAGATCAGAGGGAGGTAGACACACTATGTTAAAATTCTAGTGTTTGAAGCAACAGTGGCAGTTAATGTCTCATCAGATGTAAATCCTTGTCACCTTAATATAACCTTGTACAAATGTTAATAGTTTAGTTGCTTAAAAGAGATTAATTTGTAGGGCAGCCTACTCGTACCTTCGCTGATCGTATTACAAGCCTTTATTCATACGCTCACCCTATTTTATGCAAATTAACAAAGCCTCGGGCCTTTACTTTCTCCTAAAGATTTGTGCGTAGTTGTACTGTTACAGAATGTTGTATAATTAAATAACAACCCCTAAGTGAGCGTATAATTAGGGACATATTGTGTTAAGGTGGGCACAAGTACTTTACAACTACATCTATTCATTTATTTTTGATTGTATTGTTTGTTATGATTCGTTTAGTTACAAAACATTCATGTGATTTCACATTGCTTACTTGTATTACTGTTTGATATAATATTCTCATTCATTTATTTCTTGTTAAGGTTTATCTAAAGTTGCTGAAAATGATAAAAAATTGGACTCAGTACTTTCTTTGAGATCTGCAATGTAAATATGTCTGGAAGAGCCTTGAATTCGATTCGTTTTTTAAGGAGGAACTGTTCTTCAAGTACCAAAGATGGACTTTGGTTGAACATTATGTATACATTTACATTATTATTTACAAACGTGACTTATTCGTTCATTAGCGAAATAGTTGAACATACATTCCCAAACGATCTTCACTCACATGTGTGTAACAGCCACCAATCAAATCAGATTTGGGAAATTTGCCGTTCTATAAAGCCGCCCTCATACTTTGCACCCATACATCAAGATTTACTAAGAAACTAGTTTCTGTTGACTCTTTCTATCACGCTGACTTGTGTCTGTTATCCGAGACTCTCGCTTTGCCGAAGCCTAATAAATAGCTCTATTTACTGAGCTGAAGGGAAGCGATTTCTTCGCTGACCCGATTCGGAGTACGGTCTCCCATAGGGATGTGCTGTGCTTATTGGATAAACCTAAAGTATTTCGGATCGGTAAGGTTTTCGGTATTTTTTACTCACGAAATAAATGGCTTTCCGCAATCCGTTTTCTTGTTTCGAAACTTTGTTAAACTAAGATTTAATAATGTAGGCAATATTGGTACATGACTATGAAATTCGTTTATGAAAATGAAAACTAAAGTACCGAAGTGATTTAGCAGTAGGTAACCGTAATACCGGGAAGCGAGCATCACTAGGGTGATACTCAACGGCGTTGACGGTTATGGATTAGGTCAATTTATCAAGACTTTAGCGCGGCATCTCGAGTGACACTCGCCGACTGGGAGCGGCCACCTATTGAAGTCACGGATCGACCGCCGACCCCCCTCTCCCGACCTGCTCTTATAAATTATCGTTAGCGATGTCATTTTTTAAATGTCCCCAGCAACTTCAAAGGTTCCCGGTAGCTTAATCTTTGTAGTAGTACAAATTGTCACCACTACGGTGTCTGTTGCGATTTATCTTAAAGAATATACCCATTTTGTTCCAGTTAAGCAGTCAATTGGATAGTTTTCTTTCAGCAAAAGGTTTAGGTGGCGTTTATGTAACTGTTTTCCGATAAGCCGGGCATGGCTAACTACCGGCGGTAATACCGGCTTGTGGGATGATTCCAAGGAAACAGTGCAAATCGACACATTTGAATTTTAAATTTTGAGTTGGCAAAAGTAAGTTTCTTTGGTATGAGTAAAAATAAAAATACTTTACAAATACGCAGTTCTGTCTCAATAAAATTAAAAGTTCTTTTATATGGCTGGAATATTAAAAGTCAGTGGAAATTTAATGACAAATGTTACCGGTCAATTTATCAGGTGATCTGTCAGAAATGAACATGTATCAACTGTGGGGACACGAGCGCATTTGACACACCGACAAACGAATGTTATATTGGAATTGTTTCATTTTCGAAGGAGTCCCCCTACTGAAATGTACTACGTGACTGACACCTCCCGGCAAGCAATCTGAAATGTCATAATTGCTATTCCATTTTTGGCTATCGAGAGAATCGATTGTTCAGGTACGTCACCAAATTAGAATTAGATCTTATATCTATGGATATATACTCTCACTTGTCCGTTGGTTAATCCTTACACTTTAAGAAATAAAGCAATTTTGATAAGATGAAAGTTTCAAATAACGAACGAGAAAAAAAGTGATAAAGCAACGGGGAAGGATTAACTTTAGAATGTCCATGATTTGTCAGACGTAAAACATTTTTCAACTATCTTGGGATGTTAACTCCTCTTTATTGTGACATCAAAGAGCGAAACTTTTGACTCGATGAAGTGGAAAAACTTCGCAAACTAACCCCTTCGGTGTGTAATTTACTTTGAAGTTGTAGACCGCACTTACAAAAACCGGAAAAATCAAGAGGAAAAGTCCGAGTTGGATTTAAGTAATAAGTAGGTTTACATACTTGTATTGTTCACAAAATAAATTACTATTACATATTTTTATGATGATAAATTGTTTAATAACTTGAAAACAGATAGATAGATAAACAAACAGCACTAGCTTTTCATGCACTCTTGACTAAAAACCTTTGCTTCAGGTATGCTTTTAAACCGTTATTAATACAAAATTAGTATAACAGTAAAGTATAAAATGAGTTCGTACATGTCCTTCAAGCAACGATCTCTAAGGATATTTCTCTTATAGGATACAACCAAAAATGTTACATAAATTCCTCGTTGTTTGTAAGCAAATCCCCAAGGTAATATAATGAGGATCTCGCAAAGGCATCTTCGCGAATGGTGTGAAGGAAAGGTTTTCCTCCTAAGCGCCTTTTGTAAATATTTGTCCCGGGAAAATATTAATCAGTTTACGTAAACAAAAATTTATGAATCATGTCTCAGCATTTATTGTACAAACACTCTCTAGTAATATAACGCTTTTAGTGTCGAATAAATACATTAATCACTTAATTATTCTTCATCTTTGTCACTCTATAAATGTAATTAGAAAAGGACCCGCCTTAGCTTGACTCTCCATGCAATTTCCCATCCTTTTTTCTCCGATCAAAAGTATAAAACCGCTTTGGGGTTAAATAAAAAATTGCTACCTATCGACATAACAAAATTTTAGTTTGTGGTTTAAGATTTCCCTTTTGAATTGCATATACAAACACAAAAGTTTTAAGGGTTGTGTTCTGAAGTCGCTTTATTGAAGTTTTATTTATATAATTTTGGTGTAGATTAGGATTTGGGATGTCTCGGATATTTCAAAGTCCCGGGATTTCTCGGGACATCGAGACTTTTTAGAATAAAACAAGAATTCAACTAATTTTGTGTATTAATAAAATTAAAATGTAAACGCGTCTTGTATATTCGGAACAACTCGCATAATAAGGCACATAATAATGCGTTTTTTTTCCAGGGCATACCCGCAAATCCTGTTCACCAGGGTTAACTGTAGTGTCCTATGATACCGGGATCAACGAATAATGCTGTTGTGCAATGAATACCTAAATACCTTGTATTTACCATTCATCAACTAGTTAATGAAAGTGCGTGAAGCTAATATATTTATGAATTTGAGAAAAGAAAATTATTTCACACAATTTCACAAACAAAGTCTCGTCTCAAATCTCGAAGTGAAAATCCAGATCGGAGTCAAGACAGCTAAATTACCAAATAAAATAATGCCAAAATTCCCGGGACTTCGAGACACGAGACATCCCGAGACCCCAACCCTAGTGTAGATCTAACCGATGTTAGTTAGATTGGTAAAGTTATGAAATGATGGCGTGGATAAGATCGTTTCCTAAAATCGATTCCAGCTTTCACTATGAAATTGAGAAAGTTCCAAGTTTCACTATTAGTAGCTATAAAATGTAAACAAGTATTATTTACATTTATATATTTGCACAAACATCCTAAAAACATCAATCTATTTCCAAACAAATTCTTTAAATGTATAAATATGAAACCATTTATCTTGGTATTCTGTTGTTAGTAGCTAATAATCCGATTTATAACTCAATGGATTATATCTTCTATACTGATGTTAAGATTTCTATTTTGCATAGAAAACGAAAGCTTTATTTCAAAATGTTGTATGAACAAAAAAGTTTGTGATTGAAAAAAGGATATTATTTTTGGGAACCTTTGCTGAAAATATGTAGTAAAATTTCCTTTGCCTTTTTCAGAGAAGGGAAATCATTATTCAGTTTACGACCCGTGAAAACCGTTCGGCGTAATTTTAAATATTGAACACTGTAAATAGATAAAATACAAACATTTATTTACTTTACTTGCTCGATGGCGTCTTTCTAAAAGGAAGCACTTCGTTTGCGCTCCGGTGTTTACCTTGAATTTTATTACCGTCTGCAATCTGGACTCTGTTGGGTTTATTACAAAATTTGCAAAACTAAAAACGTCTTCATTAATTGTTTTAAAAGTTTATTGCTAAAATTATTCTCAATATTTGAACCTTTTATTAAGAATTTGATAAACTTCGTCTTGACTGATGGCCACAAAATATCGCGAATCAAATGTTTTTGAGCTTTTTTTAGGTACTTGATAATCATAATATTTTTATAACATGGTTAATTTAAAGTTTGAAATTATTCCATCATCATTAAAAAAAAATCCCGTGCATTTGTCTTGCTAAAACATAGCATGGCTCAACCGATTTGTTTGTTTGTTCGTAATTGCCAGGAAAAGGTATAAGAAAATTCAACGCGAAAAATAAAAAAAATTGATACACCTGTGTGACGTCAAGGCAAATCGCTTATCTCAAATATACACCAGATAAGACTATTTCGATTTTGTTACTTTTATGTTAGTGTTAGTAAAACATAACAAGATAAGAGTCCTTAATGAAAAGAGGATGAGAAGTAACCAATAATTGACATTTATTAGTTCGGTTCAGACAATGAAATATCTTCAACTATTCACGCGATATGCCCACCTAGTTGTACCCGACGACGACGATATGCCCACTTATCTATAATATGGGTTATGGCTGAGCTTTATTTTCCGTAACAGACTTCTGGGCGCCTGTTAAGACCCCTTGGAGTAAAAGTATAACATTAAAGCAGCCTTCTTAAATATGCAACAAAACTTTTCCAGTTGGTAAATAATTTTTGAACGAAACAACTTGGAATGTATTGTGAAACGTAAGAAATAAAATACTTACGTCTGCAGATAAGAATTCATGTTTGAATAGTTCACTAAAAGCCTTGGCGCAGTCGATACATTGTCTGCAAAAGAAACTGTTTTTCTATGCTCTTTTGTATACGTTCGTCTGTAAGGAATATATGCAAGCTTTTGTATACGTTCGTCTGTAAGGAATATATGCAAGCTTTTGTATACGTTCGTCTGTAAGGAATATATGCAAGCTTTTGTATACGTTCGTCTGTAAGGAATATATGCAAGCTTTTGTATACGTTCGTCTGTAAGGAATATATGCAAGCTTTTGTATACGTTCGTCTGTAAGGAATATATGCAAGCTTTTGTATACGTTCGTCTGTAAGGAATAGCAAGCTTTTGTATACGTTCGTCTGTAAGGAATATATGCAAGCTTTTGTATACGTTCGTCTGTAAGGAATATATGCAAGCTTTTGTATACGTTCGTCTGTAAGGAATATATGCAAGCTTTTGTATACGTTCGTCTGTAAGGAATATATGCAAGCTTTTCAATACTGCTCATTCATATAAAAATCTTTGAATTTTCATTTAAAGAAAATAAAAAAATGCACTGAACATTTTTACTTAAATTTTCAGTGCGTATATGGGTTTGGTCGACTTTTTAAAAACATTTGCTTTTGAAAATATGTACTAACCTCACTTACTATATTGTTTAAAAGTTTTGGTCAGCTGACATAAAATTGACGCAAAACTATCAAACCAGATAACAAGTTAGGACTTTTTGTAATGGGCTGTCGAAGAATTCAAAATATCAAAATAAAATAGAGCTCGTGCGAGTATGTCATTAAAATAACACGAATTTTAAAGACTGTTTAGTAAGAGTTCATTCAAACAAGTATACTTTTCTATTCCAAAAAGTAAGACATCTATACCAGAGACAAATAAAATAAAAAAAGTGACAATAATTATAAGTGACTAAAACAACAAACAAAGTGGTTTATACCCAGGCACAATAATCTCAGTATCAGAAACTTGAACCGGGAAAAGAAATTAAAAAGACGATTTCACTATTCTCTGTTCGTTTTTACTCTTACATGCCGCTTATAACAAAGTATCTGATTGTCACATTTATTTTAAATATGTATTTATATCATCGAAATACAGCCGAAGTCAGTGTTTGCGGAGTAAATTACAGCTTCCGTACCGCTCGACATCTGTTTTTATATGTTTTATGAACCAAGTAAATTCCCGTTTATATGAAAACAAAGCTGCCAGTGAGGGATGCCTCCGTTCATAATTTACAACCAACAACGCCATTATCCAAAATTGTTTTAATCTCATTGTTGCAAGACCCTAAAACATTAATCTCGATAATCCAGAGGAAGAATGAGAACGTAAATTCCCCACATAAATGAAATGTTCGGAATTGTTTCGTTAATAATAATCAAATATGACAACACGTAAGACTTAAATTCAACAATTAATTTGAGACCAGTAAATTTGAGAGAAGATTTTTAATGAAAACTTTAGATACTGATTTAAAATAAAACAAAAAAATGATTTATCTGCAACTTATTCAATAAATTCGTCTCGTAAATATAATTAAATTTTATTTATGCTGACCAAGTTGATGTGATGTTAAAATAGTTTAACACTTAAACACATCTGTTGTTGAAGTATACCTTGTTAACACTGTCTAAAAATGATATAACTCCACTCATTCCGACTTGGCTTTGTTCTTTAAGAGCGTGAGACCTCATCTTCAATCTTCAAGTCAGATGGAGGTCAAACGGGTAAAAAAAACAAACGTACCGAAAGATATGAGGCCACTGTTGAGCATGCTGAGCTTGATGGTGTTGGGGATGGAAACGAGGCTGGTGGTGCCGGAGCTCCTCATGTCCTTCTTCTTGGGTTTCTTCTCCAGGTCATACCTGGTGGTAGACCGGGAGCGGTGCTTGCGCTGGCTGGTGGCCACCGAGGTGCCGCGCTGGCCCGTACGGGACGACATCCTTACACGAACACACAAACTACACAACGACACACACTGACTCTAATTTTAATAGAAACACATCATTTTCTTAATAACAAACTACGAATTAAATTTTTATAACTATGCTTTAAATACCTCTTTGTTTATTACAGTGGAAAAAATAAATTATGTTTTTATTCTATCAAATTCACTTAACTTTTTGGACACGAAATTTTTCACTAAATTATAAACTTAAATCTAGGTTTCTGGTCGCAATATCATAAAAACCCGGACATATTTTGGAATCTGACTCTCGATAGCTCCTATTCACGATACCTGAAACAAACAAATATTGCATAATTAAAAAAACATATTGGATCTGTTTTATATTACAGCCGTATGAGTCCACAAAACATACTCTTTACAATCTTAATTTATAATGGAGTTGATTGTTTGGTACGCTTCTTGAAATAAATAATACACAAAAATTTGGCCAGTCTATGAAATATACACAAATATTTTATACAATCAACACTCAATTGAGTTCGATTAAATGAATATTCAAAAGTCTTCGTGTAGTAAACAAGTGAAATAATTGACTCCATCACCAACCAACTTGCATATCGATATTCATAAAACTCGCAGACAATAAGAAAATTTGGCAGAGCGGTGAGTGGGGCGTCTATAAATACAACGGAGCGGTGGGAAAATACCAATACGCGAGTACACAACATACATACATACTGATATACCTACTGGTGTTATACACATGCACACTCCAGCCAAGTTTGTGAATGAAATCACTGTTCATTCGAAGGGAAAATCACCACGCAATCGAAAGATGGGCGGGCAGTTTCTCGGAAAACACGTCAATGTGTTTGTGAATGGAAAATTCAAAGCATGCGAAATATTATAAAATTTACAAACAAAGGAACTTATTTTAAGTGAAAAAATATATCGTTGACACGAAATTATTATAAACTACTTGAATAAGTTTTATATTTTATTGCATCAAGCATTTTTTGCTCAGTTTTGAAGTGAACTTTTGTTTTAAACTAGCTTGATATTTAAATTACCGCGGATTTTTTACACAGTACAGGTTCTGAAGAGATCAGAGCTCTTTTATTGGAGATCCGAGACGGAAAAACTAAGTCTCAAAGCTAGAGTCACTCACCATTAAATTATAAAGGAAAAGCAGCTTTTGTTGTAAATTTATTTATAGTAGACGAACAAGTTCACCTGTCAACGCCTGCGACTGACCTCAAAACATTTGACGAAAGACACTTCCAATGTATTTAAACTATCAAATGTAAACAACATTTAGAATAAAATCCGAGATAATCACCGTTCACGACTATATTGCGTTAATTTATATAATTACGTAAAAAACAGTGAGTTGCACTTCTTTTTAGAAACAATTACTGATAAAAGCTGTTAATTTGTTCGTATTAGAGGAAACAGTGACCGGGCAAACGTCCGGGAATTCACTACGGATACGTTTGCCAAATAAAAACTTGCAATGACTGAATGACGTCAGTGTTTTGGAATCCATATAATATTTATATATGGCTTCTGGGTATTATATTGTTTATTTTCGTTTTTGTTTATCTTATTATATGTATTGACGTATAACAAATTAATGTCTTAAGGCCAGGTGTTGTTAGACTTTAGACGAGTAGGTACGGTTTGAAAATGATTTTCTTTTTAGTTTGGTTTGCTAAAATCTTCTTACATCTACAATGCTAAAGCCACATTTTGTTGTGACATTGAAGCAGTTGGTCATTACGCACTTACTCTTGAGGGATCATTTAGATAGAGGTATAAAGTGATAAAGGCAAATACGTTAAAAGCTAATGTTTAAAGTAAGTAATGCTCCGAGTTTATGCTCTGGGGAAATCCCTATTCGAAAGTAAGAAAGTACTGAGAAATCCCAGTCTATTTTATTGTCCCGATTTAGGTGCCTACCTGGAATCCCAAATTAAATCCCGGTTATTTTGGTACCTAAATCTCTGTATTATCCAATACGTCCATACTTTCTTGCTCTGCGTCGAACGCCATATTTCGATTCGGTTGCGATTTTATAATTAATTTTGTTTTGTCCGTCCAGATGTTCAATTTATCTAATTTCTATAATAATTTTCCCTTACATGAATATATCTTAGAATAGGGGTTACCTATATGTCGTTTGTGTCCTACCTTCAGGTTTAGTATTCAATGAATAGACCTGTTAAATAGAATCGTTTTATGTTTAGCACTTACCCATAACAAAATAAATATGGAACTATTTCCTATTCCTATTTTACTCCATAAAACAAAAGAAGTACTCTTTCGGGATTAAACGTATAGTTTTAACGTATAGGATTTTTATGTAAACCAGAAAATTTCAAATCCATTTTACCTTCCCGTGACTTGTGCGCAGTTAAAAATAAATCTTTAGGTTAACTTTTTTTTCAATAACTTTCCAACATAAAAGTTTTATTTGTTTTAAAATCAATTTTTCTTGAGCTTTTCGTTTATCTGTCTTGGTTTGGTGGATTTTGTTGTAGTTTAATGAAATTCGTAATGTAAAAGGACAGACTCAATGCCGGCTACACTTCAACTCAACTTACAGTACGCCATTGAAATATTTTGACATTTTATTTTAGTGTGTATTGACTGTTACCATCGATGCTTGTGTAGGTAAAGGGTAATGCTGTCAACTTTTAAAGTTTACTCGATTAGTGGGAAAACTATATTCTTTTAATAATATATTCGAAAGTTAGGGGAATATTGTGGTAAATGTGATATTTACCAATCAATCTATGTAATAGACATGTAAAAATTCAGTTTATTCGGCTCTAATTAATATTAAAATTAAAATTGAATTATTCTTAGTATTTTTTATGTTGTGGTTCAAATTAAATTCTATATGATGGCATTCCATTTCAATCCATAAATCACGGCACGTCACCTTCAGTAATTAGTTGCTAGGAGATAGAATCAGCTACGCCAAACTGGCGTAAAAGAAGTTGCTTCATTTTTCTTGTGCGCATGCTCCATCTAGTAATAATTAATCTATGGACGACACATTAACAACGAATGGATCGCGTGTAGTCAACATCTTTCCCTTCAATGTTCTAAACTACTTTAAACAATTCGACACAAAGCTCACATTTCAATGCCATACTGTGAGTTAAGTTGAAGTGGAGTTTGCGTTGAATCAGTATAATATGACCTTCAAGACAATTATTTTAACCGTGACAGATATATTACCCATAAATTAGTATCAATACAAAAAGTTGTATAGATATTTGTAAAATATTTTTAATTAGTTAAAAGGTTTTCCAAGTTGTAAATTCCACTTAAAACTAATTAAGAAAATGCACCTTTTAATTTTTAAAACGTTAACAAGCTTTTAGTACTAATTAGAATTTTAACTCTTGTATTTTCTTGTACAATTTTCTTCAAATCTTCTGGAAAGTTTTCTAGAAATTTATCGATGTATTTACCTAAAGCTGAGGTATTGCGGATTTGTTTTACATTATTTTTTAAGTTTCTTTGGCTTAGACCTGATGCTTAGCGTGGGTCACGGTGAAAATTGTAAAGCGTATTGTATGAAGGCTACACATTGTAGGAGGCTTTATATTTTTATTTCTGTTTAGTTATTCTCCGGTGTTTATCTTTCGACTTCGCAGATATTTATGTGATGAACAGAGAAGGTTGCTTTTGTGTCTTGGATCAACATCGTGAAGTAGCTCTGAAACCGCTTTCTTACTACCTCCTATTTCTTCTGATTAAGTTCGTTGCGGGTCCCAAGATAGCCGTTAGGGTGTCCGGGCACGACCTGTGCGTCATTGCACAGCTGCATTATTCGTTGATCAAAGGACGCCCCTGTTGATCCTGGTGAACAGGAGTTGCAGTGGTGGGACATAGTGGCGGGTGTGCACGAGATCATCAAGTAGCTCAATAGTGGCTAAAGTGTAAATTATACAAATCGAATATCAGGAATCAGTTCATCAACATAGCACACTAGCTCGGTACTCGTAGGGTTAGTAGATTTAAAAATATTACATTTTGATGTAAGAGTTATTAACCTTCTTTAAAGGAAGAATTTTAGTAACAAAAGTTTCGTATCCAATCACATTGTAAAGGTTGGCAGCGATTTTTCTAGCAGTGCAGTAGAATAAAAAGTTACAATCCTAGTTTCTGCCATACCAACCGTGTAGGTACTTAATAGCCTTTGTGCTATTTCTTAGAAATAAACTTCAGTTAACGTTATTACCTCATACTACGATTCAGTCTTATAAAATCTTCTGCAGTGATACAAAAAGTTGTAGTTTATACGGATGTCGGTGTAATCATGAATTCTTTCGTAATGTGGATATAGGAGAAAATATGTTAACGACGTTATTGGTTGTTTATTACGGTCTGATCACCGGAATTTGTCGATTGGTAATGCGTCAGCGGTCATGTACAATGAGATAAACAACGGAAGTTACAGATATTTCATCTCACGAAGCATGTTCGGCTGTGGTTGTGATCTGACGTGTACGTACACATCGTTCTAGGGTGTGTAACTCGAGGTAACGCACACTAAAACAATAGGAAATTTTTATTTATTGATTATAATTCGATACCTCATATATCCACTAATCTGTTAGATTTTTTAATATTTTACTGATTAGCTTCAAAGTCGTTGGTTAGACAGAGAGATCCGATATGTACAATGACGTCAAAGTACACCAGCGTCATACAACTTCTATAGAAAGGGTTGTTCTTATGAGATGAGAGACGAGATAGATATATTTACTTATAATGGTTTTATTTCCCTGGTTTATCGTTCAATTCTAATTCTGTTTTCATTGTAAATATGCAGTTTCTACATACTTTACAATTAATTTATTGAATAATCAAATTAAATTGTATGCATATTTTCTTTTGCATGTACACGCCTGTGAAAACTAACACAACGTATGTCGAATGTTCTTTACAACCAGATGAGATGGAATAACAATACCATCCTTTGACTAGATAGTCATATTATGATGGTGTTTATATATATGACTAGTAATATACCTCAACCTCACAAGGGTATTTTTTCCTTTGGACATGATTGAAAATGAACACACTTTTTAGACAGTGAAAATTTTACAGAGGCATATCTCAAACCCATAATGATTTTTGCTGGACAAAATCGTCGGTTTTCCTACCGATATTGGATAAAATTACGTAAACTGATCCATATGAAATTCCTAAAAACCTATTTCATATCCACCGGACATATTTGTAGAGTAAACACAATCCCTCTCGCCGGGAATTTTTCATGAATGTGCTCGTACAAATGATTCAGACATATTCTACGGTTTCAAGGTATTTTTAAATGAAACATTAGTTTGAATCTCCTCTGTTTTTCTAGTTTTGTTTAAATCTATTTAATGTAAGTATTTTTCTATTTTAACCTTAATTTTCATTGATTATTCATTTGCACGTGAAAAATCGTTTGTCCTGACTGACCATCAACACAGATAAAACTACTAAGTCTAGAAGCTGAAATTCTGCAGATATATTAGGATTGATTAGCATGAGACTTGAGTTAAGAAAGTTTTTTTTTAAATTCAACTCCAAAGCAAAAAATATATATGGCAGTTACATAAAATAGACTAAACAATATACGGAACGTTTGACTGTTTTAATTATTTTGATTTATATTATTTTTTGTGTTTTTTTTCCAGGTATTATTCGAGTAGAGATTTAAATGACCTATTTAAATCTAAAAAAAACACATTACGCATTACAATACATTCAAAGCCATATAATTATGAGATCTCCTTCAACAATATCTGGATTAAACGCTTAGAAAACTCTTTTAGAATGCGTACTACAAAGGAGTGGAATTCTTTACCTGCCGTTTTATTCCATGATTAATATAACCTAGGACTCTTTAATACAAGAGCAAATAGGTTTCTCCTGGGTAGGCAAGTTCCATCTAAGACTTCATCGTCGCTCAACGTCAGGGGGGATTGGGGTCAAATGCTTGTCTAGTTCTAAATAAAATGTGCTATATATTTTTTCTATGGTTTTAATAAGTACAAACAAGCATACAAACACCTGGTAATGTAAATTTTTGATGAACAACAAACCCTTATATCATGTGATTGTATATACCTTTCTGTACGTGATACTCATCCATAAAGAATTTATTTATTTAGGACTGCACGGGGGAATATGATAGGGCTCATATATCAAATGCTTGTACACAATTCACAAACTCGATCTCTATCAATAATACACGAGAATCAAATACGCGAATCCGAAAAAATATCTGCTTTTATTCCATAGATTTTTTTTGCGAAATATGCCTCATAATCATGAATTATCACTTTTATAGATGCATATACATTTAATAAACACACTTTACTTTCTTTTAGTATTAAATGATTAACATTTAAAATATAGTTGCTAGTTATTTTCTGACGAAAAATCAAGGTAACCTTTCCTCAGATTCCTTAAAAGCATTTTCTTTTGCAATTTTTGCTTACCCGTCTGCCTACGTAATTAGTTATCGATTAGTTTGAGTGAAACTGGAGTGCCTGAGGGAGATTTCAAAATGTTTACCTTTTTTAAAACCTTGTTTTTGCATGTCTTGTTAAAGTTAAGGGGTTGTTGTATAGGGGATCCGGAACTAAAACGCTGACTCAATCAAAAGTACAGTGTATTTGGTGAACTTATTTTCAACGAAAAATAGAGGTGTGCCGCCATACGTACAGAAAACAACAGCGTTTTTTCTACTCATCTAACTAGTGTTGTTTTACATTAATAGGGTTTTTCATAAATTATAAAGAGAAAACATGAGCCGTCGCTAACATTCTCGACTTATCTTCACACAATACAATGTTTTTAATTCCTGTTTGTTTCGAATAAAATTAGATAAATCTTTCCTTTTTACATTTTTATCAATCTATGTGTCTGATTGTTTGTCTGCCTTCTAGTGGAACTGATTTCATCAGAGTTCGATTTCTTCTGGTGTATAAGATAGTGGATAGTTTTTTAAAAGCATGAAGTAGAATAAATAACCTGAGCATAATAAAAGGAAAGCTTTAATAACATTACGAGGTTTCCAACATGCATTTTAGACTTTGATATTCTTTTTACGAGGGAAAACATGTTGAGAGGGATGTTTATAAATTTTATTAAAATACTCACAGACCTAAAATGTCTTACAAAAATGATCCCTATTTTCTTCCTAAGATAACAACTAAACACATTTTAAATTAACTTTAAAAACGAGTCAAACGAAACCAAACACACTGTCGTTATTTTTAACTGTTAAAGTGTTTTAACTGTTTCATCAAGTCAATTATAATCTGGCGGTTACGACTTTTTGATTAATTCAAGAACCGTACCATTCGAACAAGTTCAAACAAAATGTCATAATTGTTGACAGTTGAGGAATTCCTTTACATCAACTAATTTCGGAAGCCAACTACGGTCTTCATCATCAGTTCTACTTCACCAAATAGTTGTTTCTGAGATAGAATGCTCAAGTTTTTGTAAATCATGCTGAAATTGCTATATTTGCCTATAAAATTCGACAAGTCGCCTCAATTTTTTCAGATCTTGACCTGATAAAAATAGGATCAACTAAAAAGAACATGCTTTGAACCAAAAACAGCATTTTCTAAATCGCTTTTTAAATGACAAAGTTCCGAGGTAAAATAATAAAAAATAACATGCAACCGAATCGAGAACCTTCTGGTTTTGTTTTGTTGGCAGTCGAATGGTTTGTCGTATATATCGAAAAATGTTAAAAGTAGTTACACAGTTTGAATAGCTCCTTCTATTGATTTGGACGTGCTAACGATATTTTACAATCCCCACTAGTTGTCACTATACACAAAGTAGGTAACATAAATTCTTACTAGTTCTCAGTTCAATAGATACGACACCGCAAGCTAATGCATACTATAGTACCACCATAGTTCGAGAAGCTCACATGATATGAAATATGTTGTATAACTTTGTTACCGGCGTAATTCTATTCAGTACTGGTCAGGGCCGGACTCGAAGTTTGGAAACGTGAACCCTCCACGGCTTAACTTTAATAAGGATAATAGCTCTTATTGCTTCAGACACAGTGTCGAGTTTTATTTAAAAGTTCCTCACAGCTGTGTGAGTCAGCTTGCCTCGGACAGTTGACAAGAAAAGCTGTTTTATAATATTTTTTGGACGATGTGATGAAAGGTAAGGAAGAATTCTCTTTGAAATATTAAAATTAGCTGTAAAGAGAGCTTTTAGTTTTAATTATAGCGTTCCGGTAAGTGTTGACATGAACGCACTATAAAATATAAATGAAATTATAAAAATATGTATCGTCAAAATAAGAAGTAGGTATTTGTATATTGTGTGCCACTGCTTTCCATCTTTTAATATTAATAGCCAGTTCTTAGTTCTAGCAAAAATATGCATGTTTTTTTTAGTTTCAAAGAAAACTTGAAATTTAATATTTACATCTTAATTTAAGTCTTTTGCACGTAGCTGTACTTTCGAGTTTCGGCTTACAAGTTGCCTTCTCGGAGCTGAGCGCGGATCCATCAGCTTTTATTTTCATCACCAGCTGAAAACTTGTTCCGAACTGAGAAAACAAACTTAATAGTTAAGATTTTCGCCTTATAAACAATTATCTGTTTAAAGAACCTATTAAACATAGGAAAGAGATTTTTTTATTTTGTAATAAGCAAAAGTACATTGAAAAGAATCTCAATAGGATAGTGTCGAAATTATTCGTTTGAATTTAGATTTTTTTCCTACTTTGGTAAACATTTAAAAAGTGAGATAATAATAATTTTAAGATATTTATAAAATAGACATAAAGGTTTATTGCTAAACAAAAACTCGTAACATTTTTATGAACGGTGCGCAAAACCTCTAAATCACATATAAATCACTAGAATACCTCGAACGAGTACCGTTCCTTCCATAAAATTTCTCAATTCATGAGAAAATTGAAAATGTAGCGTCTAGCTCAGTGTACATTGAAGCGTTATTAATACTGCTTTACCTACGAAACCTTTACGACGTTTTCAAACGTAAAATTACAAAGACATTAAAGTAAAACTCTATGAATTCACCAGGTAAATCAATTTAAAAATGATTTGATGTACATATCCATCGGTGTTCATGACGTAGATTATTCATTTAATCTTCATTCAAATTGCCTTTTAAACTCAATTTTGCATAAAATCACAGCTAATTCTGTTCGGAGATAAATTTCTTTTCATCATGGAATCAGCCCATAAAAGAAACTTGGTTTTGTCGGTTTATAACTCTTTTTATTAAAGGAAATGTTTTATATTATATAAATAAAAGGTTACATAGTTCAATACAGTACAATGTTCTTATAATACCTTCGACGACCTCGCTGGCGCATTGGTGTAAACGGTCGACTGCTACGCCTGATGTTCCGGGTTCGAATTCACGCTGGGGCAGAACTTTGTGTTATTTGCAAGACGCATTATTTTGCTTACCGATTTTGGATGTAGTATTCTTATCTATGTGGTTTATACCATATCGGTCCTTAGTGCCAGCGATACAAGATTATCTTAATGTAGGGCTGAGTCAATGTGTTTGTCGTGATGTGGTTATATTATTATTAAATTCCTACATGTGTTTATTTATCTGATAAAATGCAAATATCGAGCAACATTTATGATAAGTTCACATACTACGTTACTGGACTGGGCATTGAGACTAATAGAGGAGATATGAAAGCTAATTAAGAATTTCTCTATACAATTTCCACTATAACTTCAATTAAGCAAAAAGGTATGAAAAAGATATTTTCAGAAGAGATACGTATGAAATCTAAAGATCCATTTTCCAAGCCGAAATTAAATTATTTAATTGTTTCGGGAGCTTTGATATTTTGAATGTTGTTATTGTAACTTAAACTGAACCCTGATAACGGATTAACGGAGACTCATTTTGAATTATTAAATAGTAGTGTATGGCGTCGCATCATGTACTGTTTATGTTTATTTAATTTAATTTTGTTTTTCTTTTACTTTAGTTTATTGTTTTAAATTTGATTTAATAATAACGTCATCAAGTAATCAGGCAATTTGATGTTAAATTGCCTGATAACAATTTACAGACAATAATTTCAATTACATTGTATTTTTATAAGTGAATTTAATTCAACTTCGACATCTAATTTGAAATGCTTCCCTTACATGCATACCTGGATCCGATGCAATTATCTTTGACACGATAGGTTGCGGTTGCGTTTCAATTTGATCTTATATCGTTACAGTGGCTGTTCATCAAAGTAGCTGGCGTTTGCGAGCGTTTTTTAAAACGTAACTATCGTTAAAGTCCTCGAGCAACGTATCTAAAATATATATATAAAGTAGTATAACACATATTACTACAGTGATTTTTACTACCGATTTTAGTTCCATCTGTTAAAGGAGTTTCACAAATATTCATACTCATTTTAATAGCAGAAATAAAGAAAGAAAGAAATAAATAAAAAGAAATAAAGTGATTGCCTTAGTCCCAAAGGATTGCGCTAACTACCAACACTTCAAAACAGTGTAGGGACTTATCAACCATGTAAATAAAAACATATGTAGATAAAAACATACTCAAATTGATAGGAAACCACATTCGTTTAATTGAATTCAATCTTTTATTTCTCCTTTTTAAGCAAAATTCTATTTGTAAAATGAATGGAATAAATTGACAGGGGCTTATGCCAGCACCGGTCGGCAACGGAGTTGTTATGCCAATGCCAGTCTGATGCTGAATATGCATCACGCGTGAGCGGCACCCAACTAGCCGTCAAAGTGTTTGCCCGATTTCTATGGGAATTTGCATACAGATAGCTCATCTGCTCAATTCAGGTAGTGCATAATGATGCGAGCAGCGCGGTTGCACTAATACATGACAATTAGAACGTGTAATTAAACAGTACAAAATGTTATCGACGCTATTTTAAATAATTTAAAATTTTAGGTAAGGGTTCCGCTTCTAAATGTTTTTATAAGCAATTTTTTCATAAATAAAAACCGTAAGTACATTGTCATCATTTTGCCATTATCGTTGTTATTGCCAATATTTAATTGGCATGACAACACTGCAGACTAGATTCGTTTCTGAAAATATTAATTTAAATACGTTATCTAAAAGTTAACACTATAGATTTCTATTGTTAAGTCATTAATTTCAAATCTTATGATTTGAAATAAAAACAGTAAAGTAATCGATTTAATATGTTCACCCATTTAGGAGCAACGAATCCAAAGATAGACAGACATATAAATATACTTCAAGTCAATGTTGTAATACCCTTACTGTTGCGCTTAATTTAAAAATGGATATCGCTTATAAAAAGCTCAAAATATATAAATCAGAAATATCTTTTATCTTCGACACAGTTGTAGAAATATATTTCAATAACTTGTTTTTATATCAGCCGCATTGACCCACTTTATCATTATATCCTATTAGTCAAATGTCACGGATAGTGCGATTGCCAGACGAAATAACTCTTTGTGTTTTATTTTCCTGCGGCGAAAATAAATTACAACTTTAGTACTAATTTAGGTTTCGGGTTCACGCGACCGAATTAAACTTTTTATTTAACTTTCTGAGATATACTTTATTATTCTTGTACAGTTGTTAAATTAAGTGACTTTGTATTTGCTCTACGTTCGAAAATATTTACGAGGTAATTATTTAATTTCACGTGTTAAGATTTTACCTAAAAGCAAATAACGTTTGATTCAACATCTTTATATTTGCCTCTATTTAAACGTTGTTATGTTATGCTTTTTTTGGCATATAAAAGAAAATGTTAAAATTAAAAGATAACTCAGTAATCGAAACGGCGATTTGTTCTTAACTTACAAAAATATATGAATAAAAACATTTTGTTCCTACCATTTTCAGTAGAGACAAAGCTTAAACATAATATGCGCACAAAAATTTTAAGTTCGTTTTACATTGACCTTTCTTTTTTATTGATTTCAATGTCAAAAAAAGAACGAACGTGGTTAGAAAAATGAAATTCCGGTGAAAAAAATTCTTTATCATTTTATAACAGTGGCGACGTCGTCACAATTTGCCGACATAACAAAAAATAACGCTTATTTTTCATAATTGTGTTTTCGGTAGTCCTCGGGAATATTCTAATTCATTTTCCAGGTTCCATATTCATTTATTCAGCTAACGAAATCAGTAAGAATGTTTAATGGACTTCATTATTTGAGTAAGAAAATTGTTAATTAGCTATTAATTGAATTGCTTTCATTATTTAAGTTGGAACTGGATAAGGCACAGTTGCCTTTTTTATTTAATTGCTTCTTCTTCTATTTATGTATCGGCTGATTTTACAAACTTGGTGTTATATACCATTGAAATGTACAACTTTTTCATTACAATTCCCCGAGCATCCACGTCGAACAGCAATGACAACAATAGAGTAATAATATCGACTTATGAAAACGGGTATGATTTCTAAACTTCAACAATTCAAATTCAATCGCCTACTCCGCAAACACGAGCCATTCTTTCCACTTGACGAAACCTTAAAACCATTAGGCTCCATTCGCACTGGATTTCACAATAGCCTCTACAAATACTGCTCCTGACGCGTTTCTTTAAAGAAATCACGGATCAAAAGCAATTGTAAAACTGCTTACTCAGCACTGGACGGCTGAGTGGGCACTTCGGGTTGAGAATTTTAAACGAAATCGAAAGACGGCAGTATAGCTTTTAAAAATCTCTATTCAGTATGTCTAGACTAGATGCACATCTATATTGGATTTTGATGATCGACGGAGCATAAACTAAGGTACGAAAATGGCATAAATCACGTGCCCATCGCTGTTTTTACTCGACTTCGGCGTATCCAAATAAGAAGGGTTAAATTTTGATTGGTGGATTAGTTTATTATCGAACTGGTGTAAATTCCAAATTACGTTTAACTTTTTTTTTTTTTTTGGGACTTAATTTTGTGAACCGAAGAATACTATACTGTAGCAGAGCCTTAAGAAGGATCTTTGTATATAAGTACGGTAAACAAGGCGAACACAATTAAATAACTGTAACTTCCACGTGGGAGAGAGTTTTGATGGATTATGAGGGGAAAGTTCGCGCCTCGCTGCCCACCGATATTAGTTTTGTGGAGTTTTATTTACTCACCTACGTAAATTACAAATATACAACTTGTATGTCGGTATATCTGATAGTGTAATTTAGAGAACACATTTAACTCAACTACCTACAGAGGGTTTTCTTTAGTAGTGACATTTTGATAGGTTAATGCTGTGTCTACGATTATTGATTGTGCTTTTAAAATATATTTGATTATTCATTCAGATATTTCCGCCAAAAGAGAGCATCAAAAAAATGGAATAGCCCAAATATTTGTGCAGTGTTATACCATGGAATTGGACATTAGATTGTATTATACATATTATAATCACCCAAAATGGCCAAAATGGCTGGAACTACAAATATATTAACTACATTTCATACTTGTCCCCACAAGGCCAAAGTCAAACGAAGCTCATGTACCTACTACTGATGTTTGTAATCTAAATTGTTTGCGAACCTTTTTTCGTTTTTTTTTTGTAATTCCAACATTATTATAATTATTTATTTATTTAATTAATTACACCATCATAACAGTCATATACCAATTCGATAGTGCATAAACAATAATAGATGCAATTAAATTAAACATTAGATAATAAAATCACATTACATAACATTACAAATAACATATTATATTCAATTTAAGTTTAGAAAGAAAAAATGATTTATTGTTCCAATTGTTTTGATTAAATACCTAATAAACATAAATACCTGATACAAAAAAACAAGATGTGTCTAGAGGCAGTCAAAATTAGATTTGAAAGAGTACTAGAAGCATTGTTATAAGTTTAAAGAATTTTTCTGACAGCACTGCTTTCTCTAATGATGTTACAGTTCAAAAGTTCCAACTTTACTCGAGGGGCCATTGGAAAATGTAGGACTTAAAATTAAAAAATACCGACGGAAATCTAAAAGACCTAAAAATTAAGGTTTTAAAAAAGTAAGTAATTCAATGATTTCAGTCAACATAAGTCGGTCCACAGATTGTAATTCGGTAGGTAATTTATCAATCATCGCCCATTTTCTCACACCTAGGGTCGATATTATTTTTTCAAATTTTATATGGGACGGGATTCAAGGTATACGTTTTACATTAGAATCACAATAATGAAAATCGAACCACTCAGTGGAATATTATGCGTGGTCACTGGTACTTAAAATGAAAAATATAACAGAATCTAATTAATCCTCCGGTTTTTTTTGTCGTTTAAAACCAATTTTTTACAGTTTTGTCTTTTTCTCTCCACTGCAATGAATACTGTGCTAGACAAAGATAATAAATTCGAGCAGCTTATATATTTTTTCTGTGAAGAAGACTAAGTCGATACCATGTTTTTAGTACCAACAACACGAGGCAAATGATTTAATTCGATTCTTAAATAATAAACTGATATGTAACTTAATACAGTGAAGTCATAGCTTTGATTACCTCAAACAAAGAAGTAAGCTCGTCGTGGGTCCTTATTTATGCATGAAGAAAACAACCTCGGCTTTTGTTTTTTTATCTCTTTCATAAAGTAAGCTGGACTAAGTCAATTACTTTACCTTTCCACCTCTGGCTATCGACCATGGCGGCCAATCTTTTTATCTAATAAACCCTCCAACGAAATTAGGTCAGTGTAAGTAAAACAATTGCCTAACTTTTGCTGCCAAATTTACAAGCATATTTGCCCGCACAATTTTTTATTCACATTTGCCCGCAGAAACACATTTCTTATTCATCTTGGAAAAGTCAATTATGTTGAACCTATGTGGAAAGGTAAAGTTTCTCGAAACTATTGAATTGAAATTTTAAAAATAAAGACGTCGTTGTGATATGTTCTAGACTTTTTAACTTATGCTTTAAACTCTCACAATAAGAAAATATGCAGTAATATTATATCTACGTTTCAATGGATATTTTTTACGAAAAACCTTCTACGAAGGAACCGATAACAGCGTCTTCCAAAATATTTTCGCTTAGTGAAAATCAAATATCGCCAGAATTGATGAGACAGTAAATGAAGCATAAAAGTTGCTGAATACACGATATTTGCGAAATGTAGATGATTCTACTACGCCAATGCTACGAGGCGCCTACGAAAAGGTATATAAAATACTACGATGCTACGAGAATCAGCGTAGTACTTTCAACATTAATACTAAAACTACTAATAAACGAATATAATATTATACAAAAATTTCTGTCCCGATAAGCAAAATCGAACAAAAAACATGAACATAAATATTCTATTATATATTTCTTCAAATAATTTGAATCGAAGCTTTTAAAGATGAAAAAAAATAAAAATTTGGAAATAAATAATTGAAGTAAGGCTTAAAAACATGAATTAAAATTTAATTGCGAAACTAAAAAGCCACTCGTGGGTTTCGGTCTGTGTATTCCTAACCTCTTAAAGAGGTATGACCTAACTTACTACTGAAGGAATATGACGCAACTGAAACGGTTAATGAATGATTAAATAATAAATTAACCTTGTGTTGTTTTAGGAATTCTTAACACTGGATAGACTTGGTTTTGTAATGATACATTATTGCGCAAGTGTTAAACAGTTCATTCAACTTTTTGTGTTAAGACCTTTAAAGTCAATTATATTAAAGGAGAATAATCAATACAGGATTTGAAATTTCTATTTAAAAGTTACTAAAACTAGTTTGAGAGATAGAGGAAATAAAATATTTCAAATTCTAGGATCCAATAAAAACTTTTACCCCTAAACTGTTTTTAAAAATTTCCGCAGTCGAAAATATACGATGCCTTAAATGTTTGCAAGGTTTGTAAGGTGAGTAGTTGAAGTTCTTTATCTAAGAAAAATAGCTAAAAAAATTATATATATTTATTTTTATAAATAGGGCTTCTACATAGGATCTAAAACTTATGAGATAAAAAGTTAATCAGAACAGTTTAGTATTCAAGTCTTGTTATTTCAATACATTCTAGGTAACCATATGACCGTAACCTAACATCAATGGACCTAAAAAGACAAAAGAAGACAATTCAGATATTTTCGTTTTCTGAAATCGTTGTCAGTTCATATACAATTATTTTTGCAAGATGGCCGCTCATCTGACACTTCAATTCACAATAAGTAAGTGATCTTTTTAGGACTTACGTTGTGTAAAATTTTAAGGTTTAGATATAATATGGTTTTAAGCAAAGTCCTCTTTCTTATTGTTATTGATGAAAATACTTGAAATTTCTTCATTGTAGTAATCCCATAAAAATGAGGGTTGTCGTAAAATGTTACTGACACTGAAAGGAGAGTGAAAAAATTCGTATGTCCAGAGTGATGGTTATAAAATGAAACATTTTATCACGGAGAGGCTTTTATCAAAGTTTACGATGTAACTGCAATAGCTTCTGTTTATTTCACGAAAACACCGAATTCCGAACAAAGAAAGGCTTTAATAAAAGTTTCCACATAGTTTTGTTAAAAAGGACATTCATTTACAATGTAGAATAATTGAATGGGGATTAGAAAAGTTTTTCCTTCTTTACCAAAGTTGTAATTAAATAATCTATGTCCCTTATAATGAGGAGTGTAGACATATTTTTACTAATATATTTAGTAACAATATGAAGACAATGTTTGTGCCTTTACACTATAGTAAAACAGATTGTTTCACTTTGATTAAATCCGAAATTCTTTCTCCATGCAATTTACTTATTTTGCTATATTAAATGGTGGTCTTTCTTTAAATGCACGACAAAATTGAATGAATCTGTGGTCTTCGTTGCGTTCCGCATAAACGGTCAATCATAAGAATAAAAAAATCCTATAAATTTCACTGAAATTCAGAATTTGTTATTATTTTATATATTTTTGGCACTAAAGCTAGATAAATTAATAGGAAAATAACGATGTTATCGTAAGATGTTACGACCAATTCTAAGAAACAGCAGGACTTTTACGACCTAGCTCAGTTTGCTCTGTCTGCAATTGTGGTCTTAAGTTACACACGAGTAGATATTTGAGCATTCTGCAAAGGACATGTTAACATGCATACGCTATGTAAAACGCATATTGAATAATGCATATTTGCATAATATCTTGTCAATACCCAGATTGTATATCATTTTTGGTTTTAACGTCGTTACGGGTAATAATTCTCAAGTTTTAAAATTTCAATTATTGGAATAAAAGTCTTTCTATAAAAAGTAAATTAACAACATAGAATAAATCATAGTATATCATAGAACATATAGCACACAGAACAACATAGATGTATTTAACAAATGTAAAAATTACATAAAAGTTATCACAGTAAGAAAATATGAAAAACAAGGCTTCCATTCGTTTAGAGTAATTTTTATTAGTATTAGATACTTAAAGTTTTATTACGTTTTTCATGCTTTATTTAATTGGTTTATTGACGAAAACGTCCATACAAGCAATGTGTAAATAGCCTTTATTTTAAACCGTTCTGCTGCTTTCCTTTAAAGTTGAGACCGTTCCTTTGAGTGTAAAACCTTTTGACACTGTTCCTAGTAACATTTACAATTTAGTTGAGCTTCTTATAGTACGTATGACCACACTCCACAAATGCAACATCAACCTTATGTTGTACGACTTAAGAACGGTGCGAAGTCCATACGGTGTTGGTTTATGTGTACTTGAGCTTCTGTCGAACTGCCATTTCAATGCTCACTTTACAAATACAGGACAGTAATTTTAACAGCAAACGCCTAGTAAAAGCAATAGTCGACTAGAGCGCCTCCGGTGGAGAGAATTCGAACTAGTTTGCAGCACATTCATACGTCGTCGATTGTAGCTAATGGACTGACTTTAGCAATGCTCGTTTTACGAAGGAACACAAACTTGAAATGAAATGTTTAAATGTGTTCAAGCACATTACATTACGGCTATAAGATCGATCGAGTATGGCTATTCGATTAAAATCCGTCAATCCTTATGGTGTAAGCCAAAATATACAAAATTTATTGTATTTCTCAAACTAGCAAACAAAACAAAAGTTTTTGTAGCTTGTATTTTGCACGTAGCCAAATTAAACATATTTGCTCGAATCTCTGCTTTTTGTCCATGTTTTCTTCGAAACTGCTTTTTAAGAAAGACCAAGATAGATATGACAGTGATTGTTTCATTTATTAGCAACCGTATTGTTTTTATATATTACTACAAACTGTAATTGTTATAAAGTAATTTGCTTCAGTAAGAGAAGTATTCAACGGCGACTCCACATAAAAAGTACACATTCAATAATTCAGTATGTGTGTATCTATTCCACTTACATATCCACTCCACTCTAGGTATTATCGGCTCTCTTTGGTATTGTATTTCACAAGTAAAGCCAAAGACTTAATTATTTAGGCCAACAAAACGAAAGCCCTCTTTAAATCACGACTCTTTGAAGATTTCCAAATTTCCGAAGCAAAGGAATTCGCGTTCACCAAGACTTTTAATGGAATAACATTCCGGCGATGTACAATTCTACATGTTTATTTAAGTGTAGTAATTTATTAATGACAGCCCCAATCCTAAGACGTTGTCGTTAAATAAATGAACAGCTCAGAGCGTTACCTGAATTCAAGCTTCACAAAGGTCCAAATACATAGATATAGTGGCTAGCGAATTTACCAGACAAACCGACCTTAGAAAACTTTATTAATACTCGGTTTTACTTTAATACCTTGTATCAACTCTGTGGGGTCAATTTAAAAATACACTTTAAAGAGAAAAAAAAACAAACTGTTGAACGATACGTGAAAGGATGGAAATCGAATTCAAAATCTTTTATCTTACATATTTTACTTATTTTTTGTGGAATTGTTAAGAATTTACTCTTTTAAACCTATTAGCGTTGTGTCACCTATTGATACACGCATCAGATGTATTATTATAAGGTTAACTGGAACTTAAAATTAATTATTCTGCTGCCGGTATCGTTATATATATAAACATAAAAGGATAAGTATACAGATTGACGTGGTAATAAATGGAAAGGCTTGCTTACATTACAGTTCACGCAAGTGACTTCGTCCAATATGCTTGCACCAGCAACGGTTTTAATATAACTGGCTGACATGAACGCAACGGGCTGTGTTGTTGAATGTATACATATAATAAAATGTATATTCAGCTATCAGCTTTAAAGTTATAAAAGAAGTGTGAATTCAACATGGGCATAAACACAATTTTTATACTGTAGTGTAAGTTACACTCACTTAAAAGTTACGAGTTTCTTATAAATCAATGCACTGGTACATTTACCTTTTGTGATAATCTTCTTTTTTTTGCCATAATTTTTTTATTTACTACATTAAAAACGCGGTAATAAAATTTCTTAGTATTAAAGAATTTATTCCAATCTAAAATGATTTCTATTACTGAACTTTGATTGAAATATGAACCATTGTACTGTTTGTTCGATACTGTGCAAGAATAAATTCTACTCATGTTACCAGTAAACCCCTCTCATTACATTCGTTTGAACCTTAAATGGAAATTATTCATAGTTTACTCAACTTGTTGAATATACGTAGCCACGTGAATTCATTTCACGGAAATTTTAGGGAAACTAATGATCAAAACGTGTGTTCATTTCTCAGGGGATTAAAATAAGCGAGTTGAGCTGCGGCTTGATATATTTTTTCATGGTTCCGTGATTACGTGGCGAAGTTTTTATATTTGTCGTTCAAAGAATCACATTGATACGCCACCGCTTTGACACCACAGAAGAAACATTGCAAATAGATGATTAACTACATGAAGTTGCGAATAGCAGCTAGTTATTTATTTTAGGGCTGAAACCGCAACCAACATAATTTCAGATCTTTTAATAAGAATATTACAGTTAGTAGATCTGGGTACAAGATGGTCTGGGTTGTTACCACACTCCTAATTATTTCTTCCGTGAAGCGGTTCCCTGTGTTTCAGTTCTTCAAGAATTTTAAAGGGCTGGAAATCCATTGTAATTACCGCCACGAAAGGTATAACATTTTTACCGCTACAAGAGCATCAAATAGGCAATGCTCTTGGTGTTCTGAGACATCAAGGGCATCGTCGAATCAATAGGCGGTATCACTTTCCATTAGGTGATTTTGTATATGCATTGTAACAATTGTAAGACTCGTGCGGTTTCCCAACTTTTTACAGCTGTAACTGTAAATTAATAACGTAAAGGAGAAAGTTGCGAAAACCCCAAAATAATGTTTGAAGGCTGGTTTGTTGGAGGTGATGTGAAGTGGAAGGTTTCCGAGCTGGTGAACCGAGGGTCCCTCGGTGGAGTGGAACAAACGATTGAGTAATTGGGACGAACTCCAGCCTTATATGTGTGTACATGTTCATAAGTACCATGCTCCTGTACTGTATAGATACAGAGGTCAAAAATATCGTTTTTTCCCCTGACAAGCTATCACGAAAAAAAATCGATAGTAGACTACTTCTCGACTACATTTTGTTATGGAGTTCACGTGATCGAAGTGATGGGCAAAATATTGGGAAAAGATAGTTTTCTGTTTGTTATCGAATATCGATAAGCATCTTTTTAGATACCCAAATAAGTTTATTAATAGTCTACAAACATAATAATACATACTTTGATTCGCGATGATCAAAAATGTTGAATGAAAGATGACAAAGACTCTAAGATTATCTCAGATTCGAACAAAGCATTCGGATTTACGAAATGTTTTCACATGTAAATTGTTCAATCTATCTTATGAGTAATGTATGTGTGTGTTGTGAAAAATCTGTGCTTTACAAAGAAAAAGGCGAAAACCTTTGTCTGGGCACAACGAACCGCTCAAAGAATATAAAAGTAATAAATGTACATATGCATTATACGTGTCACTTTTTTTATTTGGTAATTTTTCATAAAGAAACTTCGCGCGTACATCGTGTTGGCTTTTGGATACTTGTTATAAAGGGCTTTAGTATTTCACCCTTTGATCGGTGAAAAGGGTCGTAAAGTTTGTCAAAGGCAGGTACTTTGTTTATGCAATTAAGTTAAAACTATGATAAATTTGTTGAATTTAAACTTCGTCTTTTAATTTGTGTTTAGATTAAATAATTTATATTATAAATACTTAGTGTGTCTTTTTTGTACTTGTTTTCTTGAACAGCTGAATCTGCCTTTATCAAATATTGTGAATTATATACATTTTGAAAAGGATGTAGACCACAAATTAAGCAGCTCGATCTTGACGGGAACATAAACAATAATGATAATGTAATTAGTTGTTATTGAACTCACTGAAACCTATAGTATCGGTCGTGACTTATTATCACTGAATACGTACAAACATTACTGTAGTATTACTTCTGTAAGTACTTAAATCAATAGCTGGGCTGAGAATCCAGTGAGCAAATTCACTGATCTTCTCATTGCTTGATCTCAATAGCCATGTCTCCACCGAGCAATCAAGCGATGCCGAGCGAACGAAGTCGGCTTAGAGTCTATGGAATCATGTCAAGGAGCGCAATCCAATGAAGCAGCATGTCTTTACTGAACGCGCATTTGGATAACGCTCTTTGTCTCGCGCGGTACCATCGCGTTAGTTCGGCCTGTCGGCTGTGATACAGCTATTACCTTTTATCAAACCTTCGCAGGGTTAGGCAAACACTTACCTGTAAACAAGAAAAAGACATTAGTTTAATTTTAATTCTTAAATTTTTAGCATTTCCCTTAAACATTATAATATTAATTACTAGTTGAACCACAGAACTACAAACGACGACTTGACCGTTACTTTGGGTTTCAAATTATTTTTTAAATTTATAAACTCCTATCCCTGCTTTAAAGTGGTCAAAATAAAGAGTAATTATTCATATCAGTCAAGCCATTTTCGAGTTAAAACGAGGTTAAAGAACATAAATTCGTTTCGAGAAGAAAAAGAAAGATGTGTATTAGTCGCTATGTAACTTGTTTTTTTCTTGTAACTGAATGCATTGTCCCTTTCCGGCTGAGGGTTGACCCATGCTTTCAGTTGCATTGCAAGTACAACATCTATTATAGAACTCGTTCACCCACCTTTTCACTTATAGTTTATAAAAATAACAAATCCTACTACAACCCCATAGTATGTATGTGCCGTACTTATAATAACCTCTCAAAGTCAAATAGTACTTTATCAGAAAACTAAGTTTAAGTTTGAAATTCGCAATAGCTTAAAATTAATATAATTACATACTGTTTTAAAAACTTGCTTGTGTTTCATCAGTTCTATAGACTACGTAGTGTATACAAGTAAATGGACGAAAATTTAGTCATAAGTAATGTTTGTATTGAAACATTATAAATAAAACTGCTTTGTGTTCTGATTGTGTACCAAATAAATAAATAAAGCAATTATATAGAGACGCTTTCCATGGATCTAATTCCTTATTGTAATGATATGTTAACTTGCTACATTACCTAATATGAAATTGTCTAAAAGGGCTGTCACACGTGGGAAGCGTTCGCTGTCATATCTCAAAAACCACTTACGCTCCACGTTTTGTATGGAAATGGACTCGGGGAAGATAAGTACGTACATAAAAAGTGTAATCGAAGCAAAAACGACCTTCCTCATTTGTATTTAAAGTCCATTTTAGTAACATGAGCTTATATATATATCTGAGGGAAACGTACAAATTGTTTTCAGAGATGACAGATTTTATCGTTATTTTGTATGTGAATATTTTGACGATCGGATTAGCTCAGTCGCCGCACCTCGTAATCCATACGACCTACGTTTGATTTCCGTCCCATTGAATTCCAATTAATTAACTATTACAGATGTTGTATTTTATTTTCTTTCTTGATATACCATTTTTTAAACCTAGATATATTAGTTGAAAACTTTAGGCTTGCGTACATCAAAACATTTTTTTAAGTTAATCATCCGGTGTTAAAACGAATATTTATAATTCTCAAATTTAGGGTGCACGTGTGTACACATAACTTTTCTGGCTTCATCACAGTCGGTCGTGTTAAAAAGTACAAACTCTTCGATAAAAAACGAGAACTTTACTTCAATAAATTAATATATTCGTAGTTTTACTATTTTAAGTATTAATTAATATATTACTATTTGCTAGAGCCAGAATCTGAAACAAGAAAACTTGAACGCGATGAGAAAACTAATCAAAATCGTAACAAATCAGCAAAAAATCTCAATATATTATGTAGGCATAAATTCCTGCCATATTCGTTTTTCAATCAAGACAATGGAACACATATCTTCTGTCTCGAAATAAATTTAACTGTTGTTCTGTAAGTAGCAAAGTAAAATTCTCTTAACGGTAAAGCAAAGTAGTCTGGGAGGTTGAAATATTTGTTGGTTGTAATATGATAAAAATTCAAGTGGATGCGCTCCTTCACATACCAAATGTAATGGACTCGCTCGAGAATGTTAGGAATTAGTTGAATATGTATGACAACACAGTAAAAAGCATATTATACGTTTCTAATTCTAGGAGCAGGTTTCTCGGCATAATCTTTATATTCAAAGCATTGGAGTTTTGAGTTCAATGCCAATAAGTGAGGAATTTTTATCGATGGAAAAACTAAAAATTGCGTAAAAAGTGCGAAGTAGGCCATGAAAATATAATGTGTAGTAAGAAATTATACCTCATGTTTCATCGGCTAAGTTGCTTTTCCATAAAACTTTGAATTCGTAATAAAATAAACACGATTATCTATGTATCGGATAGTGGGGTTCGGGATATTTAAGAAAATCGATAAATAACAACTCTAAAACTATACTGGACTGCATGTATTACATATAAACCTTCCTCTTTATATATTAAAAAAAACGCATCAAAATCCGTTGTTTACTTTTAAAGATGTAAGCATACATAGGGACAGACAGCGGGAAACGACTTTGTTTTTTACCATGTATTGAAGCTATTGTTTTCATGTTGCTTTAAAAAGGGAAAAAATATAGAATTTCGTATTTTATTGCAAATTAATTCTGCTTGACAAGGTTCAGTTAAACTCTTTAAAATATAGTAGCATGGGAAAAATGAAACCGTGCAATTTATTTAACCGCTTAATCCCTTGAGCTACCATTCTGATAGATTTATTTTAATTAATGGCTATTGTTCATTTAATTAATACTTTTATTTTATTACAGCCAGTAAAATTCATTTGTGAACGTGAACGCACATCAACAAATATAGTTTAGTGTCGTTTTGTCGTGACCTCGCTGGCGCAGTGGTGAAAACAGCTGACTGCTACGCTAGAGGTTCCGGGTTCGAGTCCAGGCAGGGGCGGAACTTTGTGTTATTTGTAAGACGCATTGTTTCGCTTACCGGTCTTGGAAGTTGTATTCTTATCTATGTAGTTTATACCATATCGTTGCTTAGCACCTGCGATGCAAGACTACATCTTAGTGCAGGGCTGAGTAATGTGTGTCTCGTGATGTGGTTATTATTATTATTTCGTATAAGTTGGCTATTTTCTTCTTAAATTAAAAAAATATAGTACTTTATAACATTGCCTAGTTTAGAAGATACTACAATACCTATATACTCTTATTTACAATAATCTATTTAATTACAAGTTTAGATATGTTGAAGCGTATTATATAATTAAGTATCTAAAATCGCCGTGTTTGTGTATGTGTGTAGTCAAGCGTGAACCGACCCGGCCGCGCTCCATAGATTTCATTAATTAACACTTATCGATTTCATACAAACATATAAGGTTCGTATCTCTTACGTAATTAATACATAGGTAAATAATGGATAAGAGTTCTAATCGAAGTGGTAATGAGTACCTTTGTTTATTGTAATTACAAATTATTAACAATTATATTATATATTATTTTATATGCTAATATACAATATACATCCAAATATATCAATAAAATTTTATAAAAAGTTTTGATATATCGCTAGACCTTTTATATATTTAATAAATTTGGAAAGTTAAATAGAGGGATGTTTATAAATGTACTGGTTTATTTCAATAATTACGTCGTAGTATCTCGGTACATTGTAGCAAATAGTAGCGACAGATTCGTTACCTGTCACACTGGGGCTCAATATAAACATGCGAAATGAGCTGTTTAACACCTCTGCCTACCCCTCTTGAGGGATTAATTACGGCGTGAGTTTGTTATTAATTTTAGTTGTTATGACATATTGCAATGTAAAATATTTTTAAAAATGTTTATAATTTTATATAATATTTGTCTCACGTACTAAAAGCGAGTACAAATCACAGTGGTTTGTGTACTGTTAAATTACTGTTCATTTTATTTGAATAACTATTTTATTTCAAATTAATGAAAAAACATAATAATGAAGGCGCGTAAAAAACACAGTAACCATAATACGTATCCATAATTAATCTATTTAATGAAAAACCGTCACTTTAATTACTTTGGTCATTCAAAATTTCTCACAGTCTTGTTAAGTCGTAATTAAAGTTGTTTTAGGGTCGTTCGGGAAAAGGTGCTAAAGGAGTATTTTTCCAAAAGATAAGAACGGTCACAAAGAGTGAGATCTGCTTTAAAAAGCATGTATTTAACTTCCATTCTCATTGTTTATTTTGTCTAAATTCTAGCTAACAAAATGGTTAACGTTGACTGTTTTTTATAATACTTTTACTCTTTACTTCAACAGATAATATCATATCATATATCATAGTTGTATGAGAATGGCAGGTATATGTTATTTTATAATATGTTTATATTTTATATTGCGTTGAATTAAAAAAAAATATTCCTTTGTTAGAAATGTTTAACGTTGCCATAGTTGTGTCATTGTATTCTTGTTTATTACCTTCATTAGTTTCTCTGTAAATTGTATTATCAAGTTGTGGAAAGTATTTTGGTTTGTCAATTTCGTATGATAAATTTATTAAAATGAATTATATAAAACTGTTTGTTTCCCATAATGTAAATAAAAATAAAATAAAATATCGCATCGAAATAACAACCTTTTTATATATTATTAAAAGAACAAAACAAGAAAAAAGAAGCCTTCATTGAATTCAAACTTATTTTCAAAAATAAAACACAAACCAAACTATACTCATGAACAAAACTAGGGGCACGCAAAAAAACGTCATAAATAATCAAATGCTATGTTTTCTTTGAATTTATGATAAATGTCGAAGTTATTGAGTGTTCCGCGCTTGCAATTTACTTCTACCGCCAACCGAAGGGGCAATTACAATGTATTTTTATTAAATTCGAAGCTATTTCTCTGAAACTTTTCCCGTAACATTAATGAAAATAATTTTATGGGGAAAAATGTTGGAATATGTAATTATACAAATAAGTTCCTCCTATAGTAAAAATTGATATTTTACACGATTGAAACATATTGCAAAATAAACATTAGCGTATTATTCGTCATTAAATTATATTTTTTATTTAGTCCTTAATTTAAATACATAAATTATCCAAAAAATATGTACTTCATAAGATCTGCGTTTTAATTATATCTAACCTCACTACGTAGTATAAAACAAAGTCGCTTCTCGCTGTCTGTCCCTATTTAATACATGCATAATATTCGTGCGAAGCCGGGGCGGGTCGTTAGTTATAAATAAACTAGTATTGAGCGACTCTAACGAAATAAATAAAACAAGAACACTTCTAAATATAACAGACGACACATGTTAGATGACTACAAATGGTGGCTGCAATGCAAGTACCCACAAAATTGCCAATCCATTACAATCTAGTCATAAATCCCCTCCTACCCAAAGCTGGTAAATTATATACATCTTTTAACTAGGAGTTATTTATGGCCCGTATTTACCGTGTTGTATCGTAACGAATAGAAAATTACCATAAATCATAAAGGAAGCAATCCTTAGACAAATATAACCGCAAGTCAAAGCTAAAGTACTACATTATATCGAGGTAATACTCTCAACAGAAAGAACTTTCGAAAAAGTTACAATTTAAGTAAATTGGTTTATGTTAAATTAGTTTAAAATCATAGAAAGAAGTTTTTAGTTAGTCGGTCTAAACAATGTCAAGTATTTGTTTTAAAGAGTTTACAGGTCTAATGCCAGTTATCGATTAGATTTTTCTTAACAATTGATTATGAAGAAAATATAATGAGTCTTTCATCCACTTGCAAAATGTTTTGTCTTTGTCATTTTAGAAAGCACAATTAAACTGGGCTTTTATATTTAAATATCCATTCATAGCAATTAAAATTGTAATTCTAATTCTAGACCGCGTGCCCATTATTCGACACTTTTCCTGCATTTTCGAGATCATTCGGCAAGAAGCAACTTGAAGCACGTGCTGACACACCCCATTCGGCCGACACTACCTCCAAAAGGAGGTCCTTGGTGAGGGTTCAGCTTTGGGTGAGAGCATCGCAGACACTGCCTTCAACTCCTACTCACAACCCGGCACACTTACTTCGGGCGTGGCTCAACGTGTCTCTGACCAGTTCTCCGACAACGTGCTCATCCTTCAACCTGCTGTCTGCAGTTTAACGGTTCCCTTGACCAATAACAAGGGTGGCGCCCTTTCCTCTTTATTTTGTTAATTTAAAGTCTTCATATATCAGTCCACCTTGGAAACCCGCCCCCTCTCCTAGTTTTTGTGTACTTACTGACCCTTAGTTAAGTATATATTTTTTTTGTATAAATTTTATAAAAAGTGGTAGCATTAAATAAGTCTGGAAACCCACAAAGAGTTTTTTTTAGTAACAAACTTAATAATAACGACCTCTGTGGCGCAGTGGTGTAAACAGCCGACTGCTACGCTAGAGGTTCCGGGTTCGAATCCCGGCGGGGGCGCAACTTTGTGTTATTTGCAAGACGCATTATTTCGCTTACCGGTCTTGGATTTTGTATTCTTATCTATGTAGTATATACCATTACTTTGCTTAGTACCTGCGATACAAGATTATATCTTAGTGCAGGGCTGATTCAATGTGTGTGTCGTGATGTGTTTATTATTATTATTAATAATGTTGGGTTAGTAAAACCGATAAAAATAGTGTAAGAACTGCTAAATCGTTCCTATTATAGAAGTGCCTCGTATTAGACAAGAGCACCTCCAAAAACGTGACGTCAAACACTGAAACTCGTAAATGTAGCGTAATTTTAAACCTTATTTTCAATCAGATAAAGACTGTTTCCCTTCTTTTCGTAAGTATATTTGGAAGTTGAAGGGATTAACGAGGTTTAATGTGGGTTCTTTCATTTGATTCAGTTGGATTTGAAATCTGAATCCAATGCTGTTTAAGTAATCGAATACGCTTCGATGGTTCTATTCAAAACGGTCGTAGGTTTTATGTTTTTGCAGTTCTAGTTCCAGATTAGTATTGTTTCTGGTAAATTTGTTTTGTTTCAACCCACCAAACTGTAACACTATTGTAAATCTAGTTTCCAATGAACAATTGACACTTTAACAACACTTGAAACAAATGTCAAGAACTTCTTATTTAATCAAAACAAAAATGAAAACTATATCCCAAATACTAGGAATACGCTTTGAATTCTATTTCCAAGATTGAAAATAGAAATAAATATTGCATCAAGTTTTTTCATCAATTTCTTTAAAAGAAAGTTCGCCTCCAATCTCTAGTTGAATGGCTTTCATGATTTTTGTTGGCTTTATCGACTGAAGTTAAAATGAAAAACTCCCCAAACTTTCACCACCAATGAATGTGACAGTTTTAATGGTCTATTCCCCAAAATAATGGCATGTGTTAGGAAAGATATCATAAAAATATTTTCCTATAAAATGTGTGTGTGTGTGTTTTTTTCTATAAAATGTATGTGTATCTATTTTTCTAATTTTGTGTATTCCAAAATATAAATTTTTTGATTACATTTGATTTAGTATTCATTGTTAAGTACTTTGAAGTATTAACATCGAATACATGATTTTTCAGATTTCAATACCCAGTGATTCATTCATTGCAGCTGCCTATTATTATCTAATAAATGTATCGCTATCGCGAAAAAACAGAAACCACATTGCAAGTAACATTTTAAAAATTGTATTAAAATGATGACGTGATTGTACACTGTTTTCTGTTTTGGTCAGTATTAAAGAACGGCGCTCAAGAAGCTTTTCAAATAAAGAACGACTCAGCTGAGCATTGATCGCTTGATGTCTCTGCAAAGTGACGTCATGTAATAAAAGTTTTACATAAAATGTCTTTTAAAACGCATCAGCAATCTTCGTTAACATGGGCCTTACTTTCTATAGTAAAATCTTAATATTTTTAAATATACTTAAGTAAATTAAATTAAGTACGAGTTTACAAATAATTTGAAAATGAATAGAAATTTTCTGTATATTTTGCAGATTGCCTCATCTATTTCAGCAACATTTTTAAAACTAGTTTTCAAGATAAATTAACCTTTACTTACACAAATTTTGCTATCAATAAATTACAGCGGTCGATTTTCGATATTTTCGTTCAAAACTCTTTACATTAGTGATTAAACAACGTGTTTTGTGGGAATACTTCAACATTGATCTCCATTGAAATTCTAACCGTGAATTTCTGAGTACATTAATGTTCGCAGTGGAAAATTGAAAATAAATCAAGTTGTAATTTCTTTTATTTCTCGCTCATTCCTCGCCGATAATGGAGGGTAAGCTTAAAAAGGGAGGGGGGGGGGTAACCCAAGCCTTCTTCGTCTGCGATCCTAATGGAAGCCTCAATTGATTTGCCCCACTATCCGTTATTGTTAATTTCTCAAGATGGATTTTTTGAAAATAATATGATACTTTCTTTATATCCAGAACTAAAGATATAATCTTAGTAATTAGGCACATGACGATATATCAAATATTACATTTACTACATTTCCTTAATCATGATTTTATAAAAATGTAGCATTATTTATACAATTTCACTGATTATATTTTAGGTAAAATACGCACTGAAAATAAAAAACATCCTAACAAAATAGTATCAAAATCTATATTACAAAAGTACCTAAGACAGGATAAGATAAAAACTTTTTGTGTAAATGTATTATTCAGCATCTATTAACATTTTTCAACAACAACGCGGGTTGCAGATGTATTTCATTTCTCCACTGCCACTACCGAAATATCTTTTATTTAATATTTCTGACTTCATTTAATTATTTCATGGAACATGGAATCCAGCCTTCATCATAATCTAGAAACAACCTTACCACTAAAGAAATAAGGTTGTTTTTAGATTAAAGATGAGTAGAGAAACAAGTTAAGCATCCTATAGTGTGGACTGCCATTATGGTAAATAGGTTTAGTTAGTGATACAGAATGCAAACTTCTTTCAAGTTGAAGATATCAAGGGACAGTGTATCGAAGTTGTATAAAACAACCGCGACAAGTTTTATTATTCTCGTTGCTGAGGACAAAATGCAACTGTAGACAGTTATAGTTATAGACAGAAATGGATTTGTTCCGCGACCAATAATAAATAAATCGTAAGTCGAAAGTAAACAAGTTTTCAAAGCAAGTACGCTCTTCGGTCACAGGTTTAGTAACCTTGCCTTTCATCAAACATAAAACATTTTATATAGACAAGGTAGCGATCCGTCGGCAATGGTTTAATGTGGTCTGGTTCATTCACGAACCTGCGGTTATCTTTAGAAACCTCATTAAGCTCACGTAACTTAATTTAATTGCAAGAATACCACGCAATAACATTAAGTTAGTTTTATTTAATATGAAACTTATCTAAAGACTTTAATTAAGACTAAAACTGACTATTTTTACTGCGAACTCTTAGCAGTTCATTAGTGACAAATATTCAAAATTTTAAACCTACAAGCTCATGTGATCAAGTTATGTGAAAAAATACTACGGCGTAGTCTCGTAGCAGTGATCGTAATCAGAAAAGCCGGGACTCGTAGTCATTAAATGCAACTGTTGGTGCATTTAATGACTGCGAGTCCAAGTTATAAAATAATTAATATCAAAAATAGTTCGCTCTTTGGGGTAGAAATAAAACATTTTTTCCTCCAAACAAACGATTTTGCAAAAAAGATAAATAAAAGAGAAAGCTCATATTTGCTGCTCTAAAATCCATATTCGTATTCGTTAACAAAATCAAAATAAACAGCAAAACACTGTAACAAGCTCTTTAACAGCCATCTTTGTCTCGCTTGATATAAATCTTCTATCTTTCATAGATAATGTGTTTAAAAATTCATGAGCTGCAACATCTTGCTCGGCTTTTACCGACCACTTTACATAAAACTTGAAAAACACCTACTTTTCATATAATTTGTTCTTGCTTAGAGCACCTTTTTTCGCCATAATACAAGCGTCGCATTCTCATTTTAATAAACCGTTTTTGCAACATTTACAAACTTGGATTCCATACTAGCTGTTGCCAGTATATTCGCCCGCGCAATCCATAGGAATTGCGTTTTTTGTAGATAAATTATAAGGTATGTGTTGTATGTGAGTAAGAACATGGTCTTTATGTGTGTTAAGTTTTATTCAGATCTAATCAGCAGTTTATGCGCTCTTGAACATCTAAAAATACATCAGCTCAAACTATTATTATTTTTGACATTAATGTTTAATATTTGCGTCGTTGTTTTATTAAAATAATTTATTACCACATGAAATTACCTAACTATTGCAAATGTGGCTCGACTTCTACATATCAAAATACTGAAATGCGTTAATTGAATCAGAAGATAACTAATAAATATCTCTGATAACAGTTAAAATATATATGCGTAATACAAAAAGTTCCTCTCCTAATGAAGGCTTCAACTATTGCTATCGTGGTATTAACTCTCGGTCACGTATCAAACGGAACAAACAAAACTGGACAAACTGGACTGTATAACCTAAATAATAAGGTCGTTCTTGTGATGTGGAGGACTGTACCCACGTCCAAGCAAGGTCGGTCCGAATTACATGTAATGGGAAGAATCCCCTTAAAGCCGAGGACATAACTTAGGGGACTCGAAACATTCGGCTCCATCCGTCTTGTTAGATATAATACGAGCATGGCTAGAGGATATGTTCGGTATTAGTACTAGCATCTTTACTAAGGCTTTGTCTGTGTAGTTCTCATATTTATTTATTTTAAGAAAATTGGCCCATGGAAGGACATATAAGAATCTGTTAAGTGTTTATCGCGTGAAAACGAAACTTAGAAAGTTACTTTTTATACGGATAGTAGATAGTTTTCCTTCTATAAGTATATTTTTAGTAATAGGGGTTTAAAGCTTCATATCATCCGAATTTAGTCCGTCTTCATATTTCCATCTTTTCCGACAATAACACTCGTTAAAAATAGCTCAGTGGTTATGAAAAAAAATTGTTTCAGCCAACACACAGAGTTTAACATATACAGATGTGTTACTATGGATTTAAACGTCAATGATAAAGTTTTCTCGTAAAAAGCAATGTTCTGCGACGCAATATGCCACATCAGCGGCCACTCTTTTGTCGCAAGTTTCAAAGTACTTTTTCTATAGGTAAGTATAATATAATAAAGTTTGCACAAAACGTGAGAGGGTTTGGGCAAAATACTACAAAGGTCGGAAGGGTTCTCAACAGTTTCGGACGTTTCAGCACCTACTCTCGATATAAAAGCAAACTTCTCACTTAGCCGATCGTTCTTTCAGCGGAAAAGTGGGGAGAGTTTTTCATTATAGCAACTTTGAAAGATTTTGAAATTTCCTGTGTATTTTAAAACGAAAAAAATATAACTATGCTCAAATCGTGAATGAACAAGCTTCATAAAAAATTGAAAAAATGTAGAATTAAACCTTTGGATAATGAAATCTTCAATTCTTTAAACATAAAGAAAATAAGGATTGGTACATAAGTAGTTCGAGACAAAATTACACTTTACATTTGCTGTAAAAAATATTTTTTAAACAATTCGATACTGTAACAAAGATATCTTGGATTAATATTAGGCTAGGGATTTCGTGAAATGCCCGCAACAATCTTAAAGCGTTTTAGCTGATACAGATAGATAAGGCCAGTGGAAATGTATTTATTCGTTCGGCGGCGCCTTGGGGCCAAAGCGTAAATATAGCTCTTTCTAGCCAAGCAACTGAAATAAACTTACTATTTCTATACTTCGATACCGAAATTACGTTAAGTTTTATAATTTTTTTCAGATATTTAACTTTGCTGAACTTGCCCAGATTCGGTTTATTTATTCTTTTAATGTAAGATATTAAACGTTAAATTAATTGATTTAGTCTTATTTTTGTTTCTTTAAATTATATTTGTACTAATGAAGTCCATCCATTTAAAAAGGGTTGTGTAAAATAGTAATTGAAATAAGTTTATGAAAAGATTCGTAATTGAAGACATAAAAAAGTTGGCTAAACACGTTTTTACATTTGTTTGAACTGAAAAATGGCACATTAAGAGTCCTTTTAAAAATCTTGTGAAAGGATACATGACCTTGCTTTTGAAACTAAAAGTCACTTTTTAAAAATACCTATTGATAAATGAGTGTACATTTTTTACGTGCGAACAGATTGTATCGTAATGATATTTTGAGTACCGCGATATGCTAACGCGTTCGAAAATGATTACGACATATTTAGACAGGTACTACACACGACGCAAAGTAGTTTTAACTTAATGTATATACAACTGTTGAATAAATATTTTAATTTTAAGTTACTTGCAAAAACCATGCAAAAATAAATTTATTAATTAGGAAACTGTTTTTCATGTAAACGATTTTTCAATATACCATCTTGGCAAACAATATTATATCTAACCAAAATTAATTTTATACAAAATGTAGTTAATGTTCATGCTGAAAAACATTCTTCGAAATCCACCTACATATGAACACTAAACAATCTTGACCAATTTTAGTATTAGTATAGGATTTACATTAGTATATTTTATAGGTCCTTTATAGCCCTAGAAAAAACCAATATAACAAGTTTTTGCGAGTGATTGAGATCACCACAACTCTCACTATGTAATTGTTATGTTGCAAACGTCTTTACTACTTAAGCCTATATTAATAACTGCTGTCAAACAGGCTTTACGACCTCATTTTTGTAACTCCTAAATTTGATGCCGTATTTTTCAAAAATATGTCAACGTGGCTATTTGCAAACCTGCTCGGTTCCAAGTGAGTTTGACTTGCAAACTAACAATTGGTATGCATGCATAACTTGCTCTATGTAAACGACCCCAGCTCCTGTGTACTGCAAACAGACTTAAATGAGTTTTCTCTTCAGATTGAGTTACAAAACCAGGTGTTAAATACGTCCTTTGTCTTATGTACCTGTCTCGAACGTCAATGGAGTGGTTTTACAGGTGATTCAAAAATAATAGTCACGTGTTTCGCAATACAGTTTACTTCTACGTTCTTTTAAAGACAAAAGCATAGTTAAAGAACCGAAGAATACTTAGAATTTTTCAATGACAATGTGCAATAGCTGTGTAATGTAAGAAACCGGAGATATCTTTGCATATCTGTGAAGACTAACGCGACTGTAGCTCCCTTATGAATAGCAATTGAGATAGCGCTATGCATTGTGTGCTTTGCATTTAAATACAAAAAACAAAGAACAGTTCATCGCACAGCAAATATATATATCTCTTCATTAAATGATATTTGTTATTATTGATACCGCTTAAATACTTATACAATATGTGTAGAGTACAAGTGAGTGTATCTACTGGCATTGTGCATAAGAAATTTGGGCCCGAAACATACACACGAAACGCTGCACCGCGCCTCTTGTCGTTGCACAGCTGTCATCGACTTCACGATGCGCCTCGTGACGTCGCGATGCAACTCACAGCGTCGCGCTGCGCAGCGCAAAACTTCGGGCCAATTCAAGCATCGTCGCGTCCCGTCGCGTCGCATCTTGGTATAGCGAAAGGCCGTTTCCTGATTTTCCAATGAAGTATCGGTATTCTTGGTATAAGCGGTACCAAAAGATGCGATATTTCTATAGTTGTATGATTCGCGTAGTACAGAATCTGTACCGCGCTTAATAAGGAAGGCGCCATAGAAATAAATTCTTATAGGTTCCTTTCGGTATACTAAGATTACCGATTCCACACCGATACCGCCCCGACAAATTCCTTCTTCTCTCGACTCTGTTTATCAGATTTTACTCCAGAAATATTGAACGAACATGACTTTAAATTAAATCTGCCGTAAAACCAACCCATTTATTCAGCTGTCACAAAACTGCGCCAAAAAAGCTGTCAAATCAAGAGAGGAGATCAATTTTATCGACTATAATTATGTCCTTCAATTGAATTAATGAAGCCTTCTTACAACGACACACATATTAATGAGTTGATATTTAATTTATTAAAATAACAATCGTCATAAGCACGTAATACATTTTGTGAAAGCAATGATTAAAGTAAAACCACAGCGTCCCCACAATTGGTTTGTAGATGTAATAACACAGTATTCAATCGAGTGTGTCGACGCGATGATGGAATTGCTTTCGGATTATTAGAACCATTCAGTCGATTGAACACCCAGACCACCCAGACGCTGGATAATATTATTTATCTTAGAAAGACTAGATTTTTCTTTAAAGTTCCTAGCATTTTGCCAGTCACTTTTTCTGCGTAAGACTGGTTCTTTTTTTAGAAATAATTTCATTTCGTGTCCTTCCTCAGGATGCAACTTATGCCGTTGAGATATTTTGTTGAAATGTATTCAGCAATTTAGGCATTAAAAGGAAGCAGACAGATGGGAATATATTTGAACATATGTATAGGCATTTAGGACTTACATCACTGAGTGATAAATAGAATTCTACTGAGGATGTAATTTTTTAAACCGTACCAGAAGTTTTACGATTAGCTCCTACATCCAAACTAACAAACATTACCTACCTTTTACAATATTATGGTCTACAAATTAGTAAGAAATTAATACATACTTACATCAACTACTAAGCTATTAGGCGAAATCTATACATCTTTTTCTGAACACGAAATACAAGTTTGTCTCCCGTGTAAGTGCTAAGAGCCCTATTAAGGCCCCGCCCTTATAATAACTTGTTTATATTAGAAACATGGTATAAAGCTTTTAGCCGCTACCTTTAGTGAACTATCGCTGTCATAATAATAAATTTATTTCCTTCCTACACGTAGAGAATTTTAAAAATTATAGGTCTATTACGATGATATACTACCTGCTGCTTTGCCATTTTATAAACTTTTTTGGTATGGACCGCGAATCACGTATGATTGAACTTGCTACGTTTAATAAAATATAAACTATTATTAACCAATTACGGAGGACGTGATAACTCAGTTTCTTACGTGCTTTGGCTAACCGACCGACTCGACCCGACAGGTCGATGGTTCGAGTCTGGGTTGCCACACATTGTAGCTGCCGTGTTCCTCACTGTCCCCGGATAGTGGCGACGGATTCACAACCTATCACACTGGTACTCAACATAAACATGCGAAATGCGCTGTTTAACACCACTGCCTACCTCTCTCGGGGGATTAATTACAGCGTGAGTTGATGTGTTTGTTTATGTTAATTTTGAATCTATGTATTTAAGAGCGGCTGTACAAAATAGTGACTAACGGCGACGGTACTATGCTAAAAGCGTAAATAAAACGCTCAAAGGACGTTCATGCCGATCGATCGACCAAACCGTCCACTTTGTGATCTGCTTCGATCATCCACAAAGCGGATTCGTGTGGTGGATTGAGTAGCAACAGTCAAACGAAAATTGCGAGTAGTCCAACCCATGACGAATGATATTAGTAAGTACTTTGACAATCGACAAAAGTATTATCAGCAGTATGACCGGCCATGTAGCCTGTGCTTCATTGCATAGCTGCATTGTCCGTTACAAAGGATACCAATTATAATCTATCCAATACTGAGGGATTTGGCCTGAAACTATTGTATCTCGTAGTTTCAAGAGGTTTATTATTGTAGCACAGGAACCTACAGCTTAGAAAGCTTCTGCTTTAGACAAACTAAGCCCTTTCTGGCAAAATCAGCGTCAAATAAGGGACAAGTACTCTTTGGACTTAAAAGGCACTTCTTTAAGGTGTTTTTAATTATAAAAATATGCTAGTTTAATTAAAACAATGCTAAATCAACAATAACCCTTGGTATTTAAATTTGCATCAAGACCTAAACCGTTTCTATTCGACATCAATACCATTTGCCATAACATTTCAAGTTTAGTCGGTTAAAAATTGTTTTTTTTTCTTTATACAAAATAACTATTGTTTTTTAATTTATGACATTTATACGCCAATTGATTGGGTTTAACATAATTTCTAAATAATACTACTCCATCTGCAAATATGTTCAATGCATGTTCATAAATAAAGATTATTTTATTTTATTTTTAAAATTAATTAAATTTTTAAAAGTAACTTTTTTTAAAACCAACAGTATTTTAATTCACAGAAATAATATTAACCTCCATATTATGCATCCAACTAATTAAGAACACAGCAACCCGACAATGTTACCTTTGTAGCTTTGAAACAAAATAGCTACACGTATATAGTATTGATGCTATTTCATAATTCCTAAGACTTGAATCCGGCACATGTGTTAACCAAATAGAGAGCTTTCAAGCAAAAACACTAGAGGCTTTAACCAAACCCCGAGATTACCCCAATATACTTCTAAACCGTTGTGCTATTAAATCAAAAGTAACAATCAAAATAAACATAACTTTATTCAACTTAAAAAAAGTTCTAAGAATCGTCAAAATGAATTTAATTTTTTAAAGAATGACTCGACCACCGATTCGGAAATTTATGTTGCTGGAAGATACAGGCAAGAAACCCCAGATTCTGCAATTTAGTATATAAATATATTTTTAATACTTAGGCACTAATATCTATACTATCTTGAGAGAAAGCGATAAAGTACAGACGGTCACACATACATCTATACATTCTAAGTACAATATTACAACACCACCCTTACAGCAGTAAGGCTTATGAACGGTACAAATTCTACTGAATAGCTTAACGTGTTGGTGTGTGAACATTTTATCCAAAACCACAGATGACCTGGAATTAACAAGTGCGGTCTCTGAAACGTAACATATTTATTGATGCTCAAAAAAAGATACACAATGACACAGGCGTTGCCAAATGACATAGATTAAATTTACCTCTACTGTACACTAGTATTATTTTATAACTAATAATAAAATTATTTAAAGTTTTTAGATTTTCAAGTTGTAATTAGTGCTAGTGTAAATGAAATAAAAATAAAATATATTAGGTACTTGCAATGACGTTTAAAGCTTATTAAGGGAAATCAACCTTAGAAAACATTAGACAAAACAAGAGTTTTACTAAACAGAGTTGAACCACTATACCTACCTATTTCTTTTAACAAATGTATAAGACACTCTAGAAACATGTTCTCAATACGAATTTGAGAATAAAACAAAATGCTAACATTAAATAAAATATTCGGTAATCTATGCAATAAACATTAATCTGCATTGTGTTTCGGCCAATTGAGCTGTCAGTTTTGGAACATCGACTTTAGGTTGAAGCAATAAAGTTTCGTTTTGATTTTCAGTCCTTTAGAGAATAAAGTATGAAGCGAAACAGACACGTTCTAGTTGGATATCTCAATTCTATATTTAAATCTGCTAACAGCTTGAGCATTCGGCGACTTATGAACAATCGAACATACTTGAAATTACATCTACTCTATATTTACACTCGAGCCGTGACCTACGACTTCGCACGTGAACATTTGTGTTTTGCAGATCACATCCTGCAATCGTAGTCGAGCAAAATTAATAGTTATTTCCAATATTCGAAAAAAATCGAATTCGGAATTCGAAAGTTGATACTTCCTTACAGCAAGTATTTAACACTTAACATGAATGTTCCAAGAGATTTAGACAATGCTAGGCTAATCACATTGTTCCTGTTGGTCGCTGCGACCTACACTATCCAATCTAGGTATATTGAGACAGTTATGTTGTTGTATCAGTATCTAAGTATGTTGATGATAATATGAAAAACCAAGAAGCTTTTGTAAGTACAGACTCAAAATTGATTTAAATGGTTGCCATAGAAAAGAATTTTTCTACGATATTAATAATTTAAATATAATTGAATACAAGGAAGTCTAAGCCAGGAAATTTCAAGATCTATGAAATCTATTTGACTATATCTCATTAAATTACAAACGTTAAATAAAATAATAATCTGGTACTCTGTATTGACTACTGTTTTAAAGTATTTCCTGGGTATTGAAAATTAAAACTTTAAACATAAATGTAAATGTGACCTACATAACTCAAATACTCGTAATTTAAATAGTAACAATGCGTTTAATTCCTTTGAAAGCTGTGTAAACTAAAGAAACGTGCTTCTATTTAAATTTTGAATGACAATAATAGTTTTCATAACTCTCCCTGAAGCGTTTCATTTAAATAAATTGCTGCAAACTGCACTTTAATGCTTTCGACTAAATCATAAAACTTTAGTATTTTAGAACTACTTAAAGGATTAAAATAATTAAAAAGGAAAAAAATCAAGATTTGCTTCTTGCAAACAAACGTAAGAAGTTACAAGTATAGCATATACTCGTATATAAGAGAATGCTGCTATAACAGCCATGAGACCCATAGTTCGCGATAGTTCTCTTTCGAGTAGTTAGTCGTAAATAAAATGTTACTTCACATAGTATAGTCGTAAAGTCGGCTTGTATACTACACTCGCGGGATCTCCCTAGTCAACACAACTACGCAGTACAAATTGGTCCATTCACATTCCAGTATGCTGGCCACATGACCATGATGGAGTCTTTAGAGAAGATAAAATGCATTATTAACGTTGTAGAAGCCATTTATTCAGAGTTGAGATGGTATTATCACCACATAAGACACTGAAATCCAGTTTATATACCTAATATCTGAATTGCATGGTCATCTTATAAAAAATCTCGCGCACCGAGGATTTCTTACAAACTTGTAATTAAGCCCACACACATGTCCCAAAATACTTTATAAATATTACTAAAATTCATAAACTCAGAGATTACCGAACATAGCTATAAAAATAGAGAAAAAGGCAATACTGCTAGTCCTTTTCTCTACTTATTCAGGGAACAGCTTGCAGTCCAGTCAATTAACCACACATGAGAATAGTTCTTGGCTTAGAATAGGATCAAATTATCTCATCCAACTGGGGTATTAAAGACAAGTACATAATACAAGACCAATTATGTAGTGTAGTAGAAAGAAAAAACTCTATAAAAACTATTACTGGTTTACTTTGAAGCATTCATTATCTTGTTGATTATATTTCTACAAAGTTTCATGTTCATCATAGCTTTTAGAGAGGTTCGCTGCCAGTAAACTTACTTTGAGGGGAAGAAAGATGCAAGATCAGGTTTGTATCTTTCTGTCTCTTTTATACATCCTTACGTAATGATAGATCTGAAGTTGAGGCACAGTTCCTCAACTTCCATAGCAAAGTTAATTAACTTTGTAGAGACAAATTTAAAACGGCATTGCAAGGGCTTGTGTCGGCATCTAGGTTGGTTTCATTCGATTATGAAGACCGTAAAAACAAAAATTTTAAAAGCATTTTCATAGTTGTTTTATTATGCTTTCACGTTTACTGCATGTGTGTGCATGTTTAATGGTTGTGTCTGAATACCTTTCAGCTTTCAACATTCTACTTGTTTTATTATCATTTCTATGTTGAGGTCGGAATTCTATTAAATACAAATTAATTGAATATAAATCTGAATTAAATTGAATATTTGTCAATGCAAACCAACTAACTAGTGACATCATTAATTCGGTTTATTTGTGTAGGAATCTGATTATTCGTGATAATATCATCATGGATAATTTGAAAACCAGGTCAAGTCAGAACTGGGCCCGACTGTCAATTGGATCTACAAATTTGCACCTTCTCCCCTATGTACTACGTCAGGAGTAATTAAAGACATAAACCCCAACGTTGGACGTTAGGCTATTACTGTGGCTAAATCAGAGGTCGGGATTACCGCAGCTTCAATTACTAAAATACTGATTGCCTTCATTTGTGCACGACTGCTGCTGCTCTTCATCTATTTTACCTACTTTTTAAAAGAACGCAATTTTTTACCGTATTAACCTATTTCTTGAACACTGATTTATATGTTTTTTAAACATTGAATTCGGATGTGGAAATGAAAAACATATCATTCGGACAGTGGAAACTATAGATAGAACAAAAAGCAAAATAAATTTGTCGAAAGGCAAAAACTAACCGACAATGTTTACACAGAAATAAAATAACCTGTAAAATTAATAATCCCAAGACTTCCTTGTCATGACAACGCGTAGTAAAACAAAGAATTATCGAAGGGTTCGAAAATGTCCTAAATGGCTTCGAGAAATGAGTGGTATGGTCTTTGCTTCTTGCTAGACTTGGCGGGTTACTACAGATCCCAGATGGTGTGAATATTGTCAATTACACCATTGGGTATCATAATATATTCCGACAGGTCTGTTGCCGTTGCTTCACACTGGGCCGTAGCAGTCTGAGCACACATCAAACTTGGCGTCTATTCTCATGCAAATATCACAGTTGGGCGAGTTAACGTAACAGTAGCTTGACTGTTTAACAAACTTCATGTCTTAATTGTAACGTCGTGATGATAAAAAATTTGCAAGTTTAAAAAGATAGAATTCTCTTCAGAAACGATAAAAAAAATGAATCTGATGTCTTTCTCAAATTACTGGTAGTCTTACAGCTATACGAAGAACTATCGCGAACTTTGTTGTTGTTCTACTATTGGGAATTTCCTTCCCAACGGACTTATCAGAACAACCACTAGGAATGTTGTTTCCAGTGGAACTCATCAACAAGAAACTACAAGTAATCTTATTGTTAAGTAGATCAAATTGTAAGTTTTTATGTACCGAAAACTGTGTCAGATATTATATCAATACTAGATAATTTAAAATCGACGCAGTCCACTAATGTTTTGTTCTAAGAAATATTGCAAACAAGAGAAAAGTAACATTTGATATTAGTAGTCAATGTGTGTGATATTATTCGTTTCTAAGCTCAAATGATCTAAAAGGTTTCTTCTAGAGCTTTTCTTTTGATTTAGAAAACTAAGATCAGTTATTTCGTTTCCGGAAAGTCTATTGAGAAAGAAATCTCATAACTCCATAAAGTTCAACTGCTAAAGAACAAGTTTAATGGTAAGCATTGGTAAAGTGGAAATTCCACCGAATACTGTAGTCGAAAAATCAGAATATAAAAGCAACTCGGCTCGAGTAAAGACTAAAAGATAAAATGTAAACACAACGCTAGTTTTACAAAAAGCGGCAAATAAAAATCACAACCAATTCAGCATCACACATCGCGTAGCGCGCTTCGAGCAATACCTATCTACCATTTTTATTCTCGAAATAAAAGGTGTTGGGAAACGTGAACGGTATAAATATATGATGTTTTAATTGAAAACACTGCCTTCTCACTTCGCGTTGACCCGTGATCGAGAATTTTAGGTCAAATCTTACACAGAAATACGTTCTAAATGTCAAGTTCTTTCAGCGACTTTACCAAATCAGTGAGTGTGTAAAAATGTTGTAGGCTTTAGAATTAAAAAATACTTTAAAATCGTTAAGAACAACCATATAGACTGCTAAAGCATTTGTAAACAAGTAAAATCCTCAATGACTAAAAATGTAAAGAAAGGTTTTTTCATCCTGGCTTTTAATAGATCTTCTAATACCAAGTTGTGGGTAAATGGTTGACTCACACTCAATTCATGAAATAAATCATAAAAATTGTCAATCAGAAAACAAATAATTTAGTAAATACTTAAAGTATGAAGGAAAACCTTCCTTACTTCCATTTTAATAAAACAATGTCATTATCAGCGGATAATGGCATTATATTTTTAAAATAAAACATGGGTGACCTAGTTTTAATTTTATAAGCCATCGCTTGCAGTAGTGGGTGGGAAAACTACTCTTATTCAATGTGGAATTTGCGTTGTATTCGGATTTTTACCTGTCAACTGTCTGCGATTGTAAATTTTGTCAATGTTTTAAATCTCTAGATGGAATTGAAATTTATAAGAGTATAAGCCAATGATTACTATTATGCAACCTCCACATTTAACCATAACCATATTAGACGTAGGATTTTTCATGAAATTGCTACTTATTCGTGCAAGCTTATTTTATGGCGGATCTCAGTCAATTAACAGTAAATTAGCGTCTATAACAGTTAATTAGTGTCCATATCCTAACGAGGGAACGAAACTCTGATGAGACTACATCAATGTAGGTAATTGAGATTGTTGAATTGCATTTAATGGGAAAGAGAAGAAAGGAAGGTTTCAGTACGGATAGAAGAGAGTAGAGGAAAGTAAAATTTACGAAGTCAGTTTTCAGCATTTATTTAAATTAACGTGCATTTTATGAGTATTCCAATATAATGTAGTATTCTAATCCAATGAGCTCATGAGGGCAACTAAATAGTGAGATCTTGATCAATGATGATACACGCTTTAGTAACGATTTCCCTTAGTGTAAACTATTATGTGTTTTGTATTTCTAACAAATATTCGTATAAACCCAAGAGCCGGTTACAAAATTAGGACACGGCTACACATCAACGTGCAATGTGTCCATTTTGCACGTTTGGACTTTGTACCGTTCTTAAATCCTACACCATAAGGACTGAGATTGCACTTGTAATTTATAGCCATGTGTGACCGTATGTATTTTCAAATCAAAATTCAATTTCAATCATAGTACTGAATGTTGACTTGAAAGTTGCTTGCGCCGTTATTCTTCTACTGTTCTATATGAAAACCGTAGATGGTACAAAAACTATCAACAGAATAAAAAAAATACGCAATTTCAATTAATTATCATCATAATAAAGGTTGTCAAGAGCCATTCACATTTTTAGTACTTTGGACTCGCAATTATAAACGTTCACGGAAAAGGTTATCGAGTCAGGTAGGATATAACTGGTGACTTTTTTTCTTCCAATTTGAAGGTTTTTTCAGGGGTATTCGGATATCATTCCGGATGCGACGGCGGAGGCAATTTCCTACTGAGGGTACTCTTCTACCGGTCAGCCGAAATACACATACAACTCGCTCACTTTATTTGTGCACTTGGCTAGATAACGACACATCGGCGTGTACCGTAACCGTATTATAGGGTCATACGTAGCACACCTATTAACTAGTTAACGGTAAACTGTAACAACTCGGGTCCTTTGGTATTCTAAATTCCATACTGCCTCGCACACTTATCAGAAAACAGAGGCTGTTTGATAGTCAGATATAGACGTTGCGATTTCGAGTTGAGAAGTATGCCACGATTATAAAGATGGGACTAACGCGGCGTTGTAATCAGAGCAGCGGGGTATCGCAATACAACGAGGTGCACATATAATTTGAACGAGTTGTACCTTATGGAACTGTTATTTACTCTGCTTTACCTTTTTAAGGGTCCCTTTAGAAATCCAACGTTTACTGAAGCGAATAATAATATCTAAGGAGCATTGTCAGGTGTCAGGGTTTTGTTGGTCAGAAATCAGAACGTGTTAGATACCCTTCGTCACATTTCGATTGTTATTTATTTAGTGTTGGCTAGATTTTTATAATAATTTCGAGGGAACCGTATCAAGACAGCGCCAGCTGTGTATTGTGGGCGTTTATTGTGTATGTATTTAAAAAGAATTACGGTATTTATTAAAGGAGGTCTCTTCAAAAAGTGTTCTATGCCAGCTAGCTTGAAATGTCGGTGCAAAAAAATACAATACTTGTTCACAAAACTGAAGCATTGCGTCATATCGTCCGCTGATTATTTTGACGTCAGAAAAGCCTCGTAAAGTAGATATTGTTTGCTTTGGCAAGATACAATCGCTCCAATAATACTGTGGTCTACCAAACCAACCAAAAAGTATTTGAGGTAAAATCTTTTATGTTTTACCCGACTAAGGCAAAGCAAAAAGGAGGGTTATGATTTGGACCGGTATCAAGAAGAAACTTTATTAAGAATTCCTTTTCTAAATCTTTCTAGAAGTTTCTCAAAGAAAAATAAAGCTGGAACTTGTTATGAATGTCTTTGCGGACTCGAGTGTATCTTACTTAGTTTACCTATGGATACATTTGTATAATTCCTAATTAAAAGTTAGATGTGGTATTGAAATGCCTTTACACTCAAGGCTGAAAGTTTCTCGGGGATTTTACTTTGCGTTCCGTTTGTTAACTGAATGCAATAAAAAATACTTCTTTCATATCAAATGTAGTAGATAGTAAGTAGATACCTTACTTTGGTATGGTGAAGTATCATTTTTTTACATGTGTGTAAAATTTTTTAGAACATGGTTATTTTAGTTTTAATAATTGATTTAAAATTTGACAACATCCATTTTGTATTTTACTTCAATACGGCAATTAAGATAGTCTTATAAAATTCATCGGACTTTCAGATTCAGTTTACTTCTCAAATTTCTCAGTAACAATTTAGTAATGAGGATAAGTAAACAGGCAATTATTAGTTTTATGAATATGATGTTACCAATGTAGTTGAAACGGATTATTTTTTATTCATAGAATTGCCCAACTTGATGCTAATTTAATTAAAATCCGATCCATAATACTTGGTCCTGATAGGTTGATAATGATGGCATTTGTATGCATATGAGACTAGTCTGGTGATGGGACATGACTCATTTTTTTTATTCAGAAACATAAATCCAATTGTATTTCTTTCAGTTTTAAAAAATTGTTTTGTTGGTAAATTTTTGTAATAAAGTAAAATATAACGTTGAAAACATCATTTGTTGTACAAATTATAATTTGTTGCGGAATTTTTAAATTAATGTTTACTGCAAATCAATGCATTCAAATTGATTTTTAGAACATTGATTGTAAGCTTAAGGTATAAACCATTGAAAAATGAAAATCCTAAGCCGATATACAGATGTAAGATATTAATATTAAAATCAGATAGATTTACAAAAATTTGTTGATCGATTCATCCCATCCCTAACTTTTTGTCAATTGTATGAGTTTGTTAAAAATATTAAAGAGTTCAAAAATGTGTAGGATTTTTCTATTTTAACTATAAATTAGGTTGTTTTCATACATTAAATGTTAAAAAGTCATGTGTCTATATTTTTATATTGTAGTAAAACATTTTTTGCTGTTAAAAAATATTTTTAAAACGCCGGGTAGAAGTTGTATCGTCGGTCGGTGTTTTAGCTGTCACCCGTATCAAGCTATTTTGGACAAAGTACAGTACAAGTTTTAATGAAACAAAAATAATTAAAATCATGACCTATCGTACAAATTAAAAGTCCCTTACATTACTCAACGTTTTCAATGAAACCTTTAAACAGTAAACTTTGAGTCAATTGTTGTTGTTTTGCAATCTTTATTCATTTTTGTAGAAAAGCCCTTTAAGATTTTCCTCAGTGATTATAATGATAAGGCCTGGTAAAGGGCTGGACTAAGACGATAACGCTTATCTTAAGCCTCTCCTTCAGAATTTCAAGGGCCTGCTTTCTTAAGAGGAAATTCTGTTCTTGATACATTTCGATTTCACAAATACGCCTCTGCGTTGTTAACGTTTTAAACTTGTCTAAAACGTCTAGGCTTTACCCATATATGTATTTGGTTTTATAAACAAATTACTCATTAAAATTTATGCAAACAGTATAGTACAGTAAGTTTTTTAATGTCTTCAAAGTTTTATGTTTGACCAGTAACGTAGGTATGTTACGTAGGTAGGTGTCAGATACATTTTCATATAAAATAATGTAATTAAAGGCAAAGTGTTATTTGCAGGCTTTCCTTCAGAAGGAAATTGATCAGTCGTTTCTTCTCGAGGAAGCCTCATTAAAAAAGAAATGACGAGAAAATCGAAGCAGCTCTGCTGTAATTATTAACGAAGGCGAGCCCTTGACATGAATGAGATCAACGTTTGAGTGTTTACGTGTGAGTAGTCGCAGCCGCTTCATCCAAACAAAACAGCTCAAGACAGCGCGATCAAATTATATCGCGCCTATTAATAACCGCGACCTTTACGTCGCGAAAACGGCACCTGCGGAGAGAGTGGCACCGGAGCTACCAGCATCCGACATCAGATGTTCCTCCGATAGAAATAATGGCAGCAATCCTGATCGGATCTTATATAAAATGGCCGTACTTGTTCGTTGGGCGATTATACAGACGTCGAGACAGTGTTAAGAAATGGTACTTACGGTGTAGACAGTGCAGGTGGAGAACTGCGAGGTGAGTCACTGACACTGGCCGGTACGCACAATTCACTATCAGTGGGTCAACGGTTATGTGTGTGTGGGCGAGAGTGCAGTTGCGTGTTGCATCGAGCGCGGCGTGTCGCGATGTCGCGTGGACGCGCGGTGCTGGCGCGGAGGGCGGGCGGCGACTGAGAGACGCCGCCCGCCCGGCGCCAGCCGCCCGCCCCGCACCACCACCCAATAAAATTTATTTAATGGATAATCGGCCCGACGATGGGATTCCTATTGAAATGTTCCCATTTCGCGGAGCCGATTATTAATGACAGTTGTTCGACAATTTTTCGCAACCGATCGTCAGTTAGTATTTAGGTATGTAGGTGAGCCAGCACCTCCATGTGTCTGATGACTGTTCGATTTGTTCCGTTTCGCGTCGCGGTTAGTAAATAGCTCTCGCAAGACTTTGTGAACAAGTTACGGTATTTCAGGGTTTGAATAAATTCTTTCGGATTTTCGGAATGTTTTCCGAAAAAAATGTTAAAGTTTTAAGTAGAACGTGAACGTTCAGATACGTGATGTATCAAGATGACGGGAGGAGAGGTTCGATAGAGTAACACGAATCAAAATTTCAGTTAAACATTTATAATATTAAAATTTAAGCAAACAAATGTGACAGATTTGAACATTTACTATGTATACCATTTGGGAAATATAGTGTGCTGTGCAGGTGCACAGAGTTAGATCAAAAGTGTAGCAGGTTCATCAAATTCACTCTTGAAAGGACACAGAAAAAGGAAAACATCTTCACAGCGGCTACACATCCTCCCACTAAAAGTGCATCTCACTAACACTTGGGGTTTGGACTCCAATCTCAACGCAGTCAACTTCAAAGTCCATGTTGATAAACCGCAGTTGCTGTTCCTCATCAAAACGCAGATCAAATGTTCGGATGACGTGGCATAGCTCAGTTACCCTGGGTATACTCTGGAGCACAGGTTCATCCCTCGCGCTGGATTCTGTGTGCACGTTCGCGATGACATTTTTGTCAAGCATCTCAAAAGCTTTAAGGAGCCCAGTTTCTGTGTCCTTTGGGACTTGGTATACACTGGGTTGGAGCAAATACTATACGCCAAAGTTTACCGTTCACACAGTGGCGACCAGGAGACAAGCAGGCTGTTTGAATTTGCCGGTAACTCAGCTGATTAGGCTTTTAGTCGTTAACCTACTGCGCAGTTAGTAATTTTGTGGGACTTTAATGCACACCACTAGAAATGGTTGTGTTCCTCCCGTACCAAATGACCAATCATGCTGGGAGAGAGGCGCGTAAATTAGAGTACGTTTTATTTTCAAAACTATAAATTTACATCAGTTTTAGGCAATTTATTTTTGTTATATATGATTGTTCGTGAGTTTATATTCATTCTAAGGGTTTTTTTACAATTTCTAAGTAATGTATAGGATAATTAATTTACAAATTTATTAACCGCCACATAAAACTTCCGTCTAAAATAGTTTGCGTTTCGCAAACTTTTAAGAATTAAGCTAATGTATCAGTTTGCTAGTTTCTAGTTAGAGATGGCGCCATCGCGTTTTGGCAATTCAAGTTACTGAATAATATCATCATAATTACAGAATAAAACCATTTGCTACATTATTAGTGTGATAATATTTAAAAACAAAGTCTCATGCGAGATGTTCATTTGTACCAAAAAGAGGTACATCCTGCGTTGTCTTTATAATCATAATAGTAATAACCACATCACGACACACACACTGACTCAGCCCTGCACTAAGAAAATCTGGTATCGCAGGCACTAAGCAACGCTATGGTTTTGGCTGGGCACTGTCCGCACTTAGCCGCTTAATTGGGCCATTGGGTATAAACTACATAGATAAGAATAACACACCCAAAACCGGTAAGCGAAACAATGCGTCTTGCAAATAACACAAAGTCCCGCCTCCGCCGGGATTCAAACCCGGAACCTCTAGCGTAGCAGACGGCTGTTTACACCACTGCGCCACCGAGGTCGAGAAATGCGAACAAAGCTAGTAAGCCTAATGGAATTCCTGCAGTGTATACCTTGTATCATCTACCTGGCAACTTGAAACTGGAGTTGTTCCAAAGCTAGCTCAAGTGCAGCTGGTGCCCAAAAAACGTAGTCATCTAGCTACAGGCTTATTTCAGTCACTTCAATACTCTGAGACACTACTGAATAATCATCACCTAGTTTACCTGGAAAACAATGATCTTATCAGTGACTGTCAGCCGTGGTCACTACTGGAGACTTGTGTACTACTTTGTTATTGATAAAACAAACATTCTAACAATGTGTTCCCTGATTAATATAACCTGGGACTCTTCCATACCCAAGTGACTAGGCTTCTCCTTCTTCCATCTTGGACTCCATCGCTTTTTAACATCAGGCGAGATTGGGGTCAAATGCTTGCCTAGTTTTAAATCTAAAAACATGTCAATTTTTGCTTTTCAGTGATGAGAAAGTAATTCTTTCTGTTCTGTTTCTGTAACGTAACGCTTTTACTCCTAATCAACTGAATCGATTTTGATGAAATTCGGTACAAAGAAAGAATATATGTTAGAAAGGACATGAGCTACTTTTTAGTGCAAAAAGGGGATGGAAGTTTTCATGGAAGATTGGAATAAGAAATTGGAGTTGATATTTTGTATTTAGGCACGTGTTTATGAAATAAATTAAACTTAGTTTTAAAAATTTTGGCCTATATGGAAATTAAAACGGTGATGGTAGTGGCGATATGTGGCGGTGAAACTTTTATGTCAGATCGGTGTAAATCAGATTAACATCATATAATATCAGATTTACAAACGTATCAAATACCTATGTCAGGTACATTATAATATTAGCAGATTTTTTGTTTAAACTGATTTTAAGTAAATACAAAGCTGTTTACTGACTGAACCTTATATCTCTTTTTATTTTTTTGGTATTGGTTTATACAATGGCATCGGTTCGTAGTAGAAACAACAATAAACTAAGTGTTATTAAAATTTGGTAAAAGAATGGAATAACATTGAAATTTTCCAGTTCATTATCTGGTATTTTGTTTAAACAATATGACAGATATACGTTACACTGGCCACGTCGAATCGTATTAGTTAATATTCCCAACGATTCGACGTGGTAAGGTGTACGAGGTTTCATAGGATTTCATATCTAAAATTTTAAAAAATAGTTTTAAACTTTTATTATGTATAGAATATTTCTCAAAAAATCGTAGCAATTAAAATATTCGTTTTTTGTCTTATGTTAAATGAGTTTCGTTCAAATAAATGAACGCTCCACTTTATACTGTAATTTCAGCACAATTTTTACAATTTAGCAGGGGAATAGCGATCAATAAATCTAGGGACAACATTTGACCACTGGTTTGTCTTAAAAAAATTTAAATTACTTTTATTTTCTTGTATTGAAGTCAAAATTACAAAATATGCTTGGACAGCGATTATGCAGTTAGAGGAGAAATGCCCATTTATCACTTTATATTGCTTACGTACCTTCTTTATTCCTACCCCCTTTGAAAATTGAATCGAAAAACTTACAGTCCCACCACTGCAACTCCTGTTCACCAGAATCAACAGTGGCGTCCTTTGATCGAATAATGAACGAAAAATTCAGCTCTGCAAAAGCGCACAGGCTGTGTGAAAATGCTTTGGGCATCACCCTCGACTAAGGATGCTATGTGAGCAGGTACACATACTTCCGGATCCGGAATCCAGGAAAGGTGCTACCTACTAAACCACTCCGGCGTTCTCCCGCTTTGCCGTTGATGAGAGCGCCATGGGAGATGTCGCCCTGATACCATCCGGTTGAACTATTAGTTCGCCGGTACGCCCCTCCGTCCTTTAGTGGTGCCGTGAAATGGGGGGACACAATTCATGACACCGTGGGTCCGGCTCTATTCCAATATTATACACGTTATGATTGAAACAGCCATGTCCGGTCATTGTCTGTGTCATTCTATACCCCAAAAGTTTCGAATTATGCTATTTGCCAGACAATGGATGGAATACGTCTTTACTGTGGGAACCGTAGAAGACCCAAGGCTGTCTTTTAGTGTTCCCTCATTCTCATTTTTGTCCTCTTGCGAGCTCTCGCCACCTGTTCTGGACTTCTTCGAGACTTCTCCCCAGAACCTGGCTCCGGAACCCTCTCCTTGTGTGTCTCGGCCAATTCTTGGGCATCAAGTTCCCATTGGAGACTACCAGCCAAGAATACGCAGTAGTAGCGGAGACAGCAATGTAAATGGCTGAAAAATAGAAGGGGACTACTTTTACTTACTAACTAGTTTATTTTCAATTTACCCTTTCCCTTTAGTTTTATTGTTAGTTAAGAAAGTGTATTACTTGTAAATGTATAATAAAATCCCCAGAGATTAAGCACTGTAATATCAATGACAAACGATTCAGTCACCTCACTCATACACTTAGAAATAAATAGTCAAAGCTCAGAAAGGAGGTATTTAATGTGCCTACCAGTATTCATTCATTGCAGTTAGTTCACAGTAGCCATTGAAGTAGGACACCCGTGGTAGCAGAGTCAAATAAAATGCAGCAAGATAGTCTACACTATTTACCAGTTGATAAATGGAAAGATCTAGAAGAAGCGTTTGAGAGCGATGGCGCAAGAGGTACGACAGGAGTGCTTTTATTAAAGAATATTAAATTAATCATAAAGAAAGGCTTGGACTATGGATTCAAAGTGTATTGCCCTGGCGGCGATATATGGAACGGAATGATTGCTTTTAATGTGAAAGTAAGTTTTATATTAAAATAATTAAAACCTGGTATCGTTGAAATCAATTTAAAATTGTTTTTATTTTGTTACAGGACACGAATTACGAACTATTAGCACTCTGTCCAAAATCCGATACAAGTGGCTTAGAAAAGGCTTTAGAAACTACAAAACTGATAGATTGGACAAAGCAAGTGTGCTTCCCGTATGTCCCAAAACATGTACAAGAAGTGTTGGTGCGTGTTGGAGAAAAGCTTGGACTGCCATTTCATCGTACACATTGTGAGAGCTACATTATAAGGAGGGGTTCAAAATTGTTTGAAGACATCAGGTAAACCCAGATTTTGGATATTTACAATATTTTTGTAGAAAATCTCATGGTATTAATAAGGTGATTTCGAGGAATCTTGTTGTTTTCTGTTAGGTATAAATCGCTCTATATTTTTTATAAAGTTTTACTCAACTAAACATTTCTATTCAATAGTTTCAATTCAACAGTCTCACATATTTCAAAACTAAATTACAAACCGATAAAACCGCAGTTTTTAAATCAAACATTTTTGAAATTTGTATTTAAATTCTTAGTATATAAAACAAATTACTTCAATAACTAATGATACTATGTAAAAAGTATTTTTATTAACTTTAATATTTAGGTGTTTGAGTTTTTGCTCGAACCACTTGAGGTTACGCTTCCACTTTTGAGCATCTTTCCTTCTTTTCTTCAATTTTCTTTGTCTATTCTTAAGTGAAGTTTCTGTGTCAAACTTATAAATTAGGTTATGTAGCGTGTGGCAGCCATTGTTTCTTCAGTACGCTTTTAAGATTTAATAGAACATCTTATAAGTGTACATAAGTATTTTTCTGTAAATAGTGTCTAATCTAACTGCGTTTTCCGCTCGGCACCCTTGGCCTAGGGACGAGACACTGCATCCTTGTAGCTATCGATCTGATTGCTTTAAACGGAAGACTTAAGTCGCCTCGTGGGACGACGTAGCTAAAATGATGACGTCACCTAATGGCACAACGATGCCTAGTGGGACGGCGTCGCCTTACGAGACACGTCACCTTGTGAGATTACGTTGGTTGGTCAAACGACATCTTTTCTTCGAAGTATACTCCCAGCCATTGCCATGTTCTAGCGGATGATGATAATGTTTGATAGACAGCAAAATTATGCTGTTTCGCTCGCAAAATATCTCCGCCGTAGAAGAAATTATACCAGAGCGACCTAGATAGACTGCAATTTCTCTTTCTATCCATATTAGGGTTCGTAATTCCGACTAATATTTTGGCCAGGACTTTTGAGCCTTCCGTTATGATAAGTTATGGGAATTGTGGCAATAATCAAAGCTGTGACTTCCTACCAGTTGCGGCAAGCAGCGGTACCAGATTAAAATTAACGCCAATTCCCTTCTCTTAAAAATAACGAGCCTTCAACCAACAATGCAAGACAACTTTAATTTTGAGCCTGTAACAAGGGAGAAGAAAAACAGATTTTCGAAGTCAGACCCATTATTTTTAAAACATTGCATACTGCACGGTTTCGGTGCTCAAGTTATGACGATAAACCATAAAGGTCCCAAGGAAAACTTCTTCTCGTCGTTCTCGGTCATCATTCCAGTTGTCCACCATTCTTTCTATTTTGTAGATAAAGTCTATTAGTCTATTACATCCGTTTACCCCCCCCCCCCCTTGTATGGATGTAACCACAGCTTTCAGCATTGCCGCCTTTTTGGTAGGTAGGTACTCATATTAAGTTTTGGTAGATACTAAAGGCTGCCACGCGATACATAACCTGACTGAGCAGTTCGACAGATAAACTTCACTTAAGAATAGACAAAGAAGGTTCCAGTTAAAGAGGCAAGTTACTCAAAAATAGAAGCGTTATCTTAAGTGGTTCAAGCTTCGCCTGAAAACTAAATATACCCTTCGGAGGAAAACGGTTCTACTTAAAATAATTGATTTCAGTTTACCAGCTAAGGTGACATTTGGCTTATTGACTCTGGATCACGCGGAGTTGATAGATTCGTTATGGCCACACAAATATCCAGGATCCGTTGCCACCTTCCATCTACTCATAAGAGCTGGTCTCGGCTATGGTCTGTTCGTTGACAACCAGCTCGCTTCTTGGCTTCTCATCAGAGAAGTCGGAGCCCTTTACCAATCTCTTCACATTATCAGAGTTTCGAAAAAATGGATACGCGGAGCTTCTGCTGAAGTTGGTCAGTAATGAAATTCTAAAGAAGAATCAGAATGTCGTCGGGTTCTGTGTGTATGGTAACTATAAATCCTGTAACCTGTTCAGAAAAATCGGTTTCGAACGATTCGAAGATATCGCCTTGTGTTTTATTAACAGCAAACAACAGGAGGCAACAAACTCGTAATCACTTCAATGTGTTTTGCTTGGGATAAAACGTAACAAACGGAAAAACAATTGAAAATTAAATTTTCTCAATGAGCATTTAAATGTAGTAAACATTTGTTTCTAAATGGATTAATGAAATTTAATAACATTTCATAAAACGTACGTCACAATAACGATTTGAAAACAGATAAAAAATTATTTTGAAAACTTTATTATGGTCAAGATTACGCCAACAGTTTCGTTCGTTTTAATTTACAAATTAGATATAATTGAATAAATAATACATTAAAATCCTAATAAATCCGGCTGCATTTCCGCGCTGTATAGCGATGCTCAACCTTTGAGCGAAAGTCGTCCAGCGTTACGGTCACAACTCTCTTTTTTAATGAATACTTAGTATTTAGAATAATCTTTTAAAATTTGTACCCAAAAAACCCATAGTCTCGAAACCAAACGGCTCAAATATGTAATTGTGACCCAAAGATACATATTAGCGCCTTTTGGCTTCTTCAGCGAAAGAAGCGGCTGAACCAGCTTGAAGACATGTTCTACGTTCTAGATAGGAATGAGCTAAGGAGTCAACACAAGTGACGTCCCAAACTAAGGGACAACCCATTGACCAAGGAACCACGGTCATTCCGGCTGGTCTCTTACTATCGTCTCGACTAAGATGAACTGGTTCAAAGATTGACGGAATTGATATAGTGCCAAACTAAATTAAAAGTAAGCTTAATAATTCAAACTGAATTATTTATTTGTTTTATAATTAAAACGCCGCATACTCGTGTGCATCCATTATATTAATGTTAGAAGAAGAATAATAATAATTTGATATAAATCATCAATGAATTAGACTTGAAGAATTACTACAATTAATAAAATAAAAACAAACTGGAATACAATAGAAATTAAAAATCACATTAAAAGATAAGGTATTCGCTATAAAATTTTAAAAATATTACTACAACTAAAAACTTTCACAAAAAGACCAACATTGAGTTTGACCAATACTGGTGGAAGAGATCAAGTCCGGGGCAGTCGTCAAAGAGAGCGTTGAGTGCTCGTTGCGCCCGCGGGATCGGCGCGCAAGCTAACGTACGACACAGTGGCACACCAAACAATACTCATTATTACAAGCAAGTGCATGCAGTTTCTTATTTTATACTTCCTTATACCTCTCTTCTTTTATTCTTTGTCGACCTCGGTGGCGCAGTGGTGAAAACAGCCTACTGCTACGCTAGAGGTTCCGGGTTCGAATCCCAGCGGGGACGGGACTTTGTGTTATTTGCAAGACGCATTGTTTCGCTTACCGGTCTTGGATGTTATGTTCTGATCTATGTTGTATATACCATATCGTTGCTTCGTTCCTGAAACACAAGTTCTTACGATACTTACTGCAGGGCTGAGTCAATGTGTGTGTCGTGATGTGATTATTATTATACGAACATAGTTGTTTGGAAAAAATGGCAACACAGTTCTGTACTTAGCTCTATTGTTTCAATTTTGTTAAGCAGTCATAATTAAGACACATAAACGCCTCGTCTGCGAAGAATTATACTATAGACATCCCAAAAGAAATTTGTTGGGGTGTAAGGGGTAGTTGCCGCAGAAAAACTTTCTGAACCTTTTCAACCATAATAAATAAGCACATACTTTATTTAGGTACAAATAAAGTATGCATGTGTATTGTATCTATTCATATATGATCATCATAATATTATTTCATTATTCCTTGAATTTTTTGTTTTGTATTTAATTATTGTCTGATATCTAATATTCATAATTTACTTTTTACTTTTTTATTTTGCCCTGATATCACTTTAAATAATGATTACCATTACTTGCCACCTTTTTTGATTATTCAAGGTCGCTTATTAATAACGAGGTTATTATTTCGTATCTATTATTTATTCGTTTCCTTCGTAGTAAGATTCGTTAGCCTGTTTAAATTGTTATGTCTGTACAGGGTGCAATGGAAGACCAGCGTCAGTCTCCCCTGCAGGTACTGACGTAATGCTCAGTTGTGTGGCTTTTTTTTTTCTTTACTGATTGTTTGCATGTGTTTTCAATTAGTACCTATTGTTTTTTATATAATTATTTAGATTAAGGAATGTTGTTACATTTTTGATGAACAAAGTTTTAACTTGCTCACCCATACAAAGTATTAGATTAAGTATCATTTCAATTATTGTACTAAAACCATTATTTGCAAACGAAAAATCACATTTATCTACTCTATTATATAAATAGAGATTCTGACTGACTGACTCATCAACGTGGTGATGAATTCTCTGAACATAGAATAATGAAATTTAGACAATAGGTACCTTTTATTAACTAAATAAGTAATAATAAGGGTTTTTGAAACTAAAATTTTTAATTAAAGCGTGTTAAAAGTTTGTTTGGATTTTTTTTATTGTGACAAGACAAGACAAGAAAGTGTGGAAGGATTTGGAAGGAAGCTTGCGCGATTGACGTTCACCGCAAACACTTGATTCGCGGCTCTTTTGTACGACGAGTTGAAAGTTTTTAATTATTTTTGGTTGAATTAGACTACGTTTATTGCATTTTAAATTATTGATTTTTAAACATTTTAACTTTCACTGACACAGAAATCCGCCAAAAGTTATTATAGACATATACCTAAATAGACATTCAACCTCAAACAATAAGCATTTAAATATGAGTTTATCGCCACGTCAATTTATTTTTAAGTCCAAATTCATATCTCTAGCGCAAATGTTGAGGGGAGCTTCAAAACTGAAGTAGGTACATACACAAGCTTTACCTCTGTACACTCTTTTGTGCCTGAATTCAGTAACCAAGCAGGCATTGCAGGTATTTTCAAACTTTATTTAATTTGAACCAGAAAGTAATTTAAGAATTATAACTACTTATTCAAAGTTTCTTAATTTTGTAACTCACTGACAGACTGATCATCAAAACTCTAACGCACTTCAAGCAAACAAAGAAGCTTCAGATTTAGAGTACAATTAGTGTTCAGTGTATAAATGAAAGAAAAACTAAACTATTTAGCAATTTCGGTTCAGTTTTTAGATAAACGAACTGCACAAATAACTTTGTAATCACATATAAATATATAGGATTATAATGTTACATTCGCAGGGATTGAATCAGTGTAATGGAATAATAGGTATAATTAGGTACCTAGATAGAATTATACTCAAAGGTAACTTGTAAAATTGTCAACAGAATGAAAAAGGACTATCTACCAAAATAAACGAGATGTCAATCTTAGTTCTTCTACAGTAAAAGTTGTGCGATCTTTCTAATACCAAGTCGGTTGATTTATTCATTCCCTACTTATTGGACCTTCTGTCTTAATTTTTTATGGAGCTAATTAGCTAACCTCAGAATATTTTATAGTGACCATGTCAATATAAAAATATTTTATATTCTATATAAAGAGAATGACTTGGCAAACCCACTAAACAATCTTGTTTAATATATATGTAGATATTACTTTGAGTTTTATGCGGTGGCCAAATTCAAGAACACGTAAGTGCAAAACCTATTCGTGTGAAAAACGTTTGTGTTACAAAACTTTGTATAAAATTACAATTACGCTAAAATAAATACAAGTGACGATTGGATAATAAAATTGCGTAAATATGTTAAGATTTGACTGTTTCTTTTTTTAGGAGTGTCGGAAACTGAATAACCAGTGGATAAGTGCTTTTCTGATAGAATTTAAAGTTTTATGTTAGTCCAAGTAATACATCAGTGGATGATTCATAAACAAAACACACTTCAATTACACTACTTGCTACGTCGCTAGATTACCTGATTTATACTTGTATAAACTAACTCCATCTGTTATGTAGCTAACATAAGAAACTGACTGGTTAATTGTCTATGCTATTGATTTTAAATGCATTACTACTACTGTTCGCTAGAGGGCGTTAATTAAATTAAACAAAATGAGGCATTACATTTAGAAACAATCGATTGGATGTTTCTGCTACCTATCGCCAGACTAAGTCTGTAAGATGTCACTTAGTTTAGTTAGTTGAGCCGGGCGTTTGAATTAGGAAAATCACAAAAACACAGATTCTTTTTTGGTTGTTTTTGTTTCATTGCAATATTGGTTGAATTCTACTTTATTTGTTTAAATTCTTGCTTTATCAGCAATTCGAAATTAATTTAAATGCTCGCTTGAATATCACAAACAGAACAGGATTTTTTTTCACACATACCTACCTTTTTTCAGCATTTGTTGTTATAGCGGCTACAGAAATAGTGATACTGTGAAAACTTATTACCCTTTGGGTACGGAACCCTAAAAAGAGTTTATGACATTAGGAGTTTTGTAGACCGAGAATAATTCATTTATTATTGTTGGACACTCGATGCTTCTGTGTTTTTTTTATTATTATTCCTGAAAGATAATACATTAAAATGTTTAATGTATTTTTAAGAAATACATTATGCAGTCTATAGTCACTATATAGTCAGTCATGTAGACTTTATATTATTAATTTCAGAACTAAAATACGAAAACACTCGTGCAAACAAAACAATATTATTAATTATTATATTATGATTAGTATGATTACATCTGTAGAATGACTTAGATTGTATTTGGCTGTTTTATGCTCTTGGCTGTATTGCGAACTACTTTTTTGGCAACAATTTTTATTTTATAGAATTTAATCACCGAGATTGACATGCTTATATATTTTATTGACGACCTCTGTAGCGCCGTGTAGTGTACTCAGCCGACTGTTACACTTGAGGTTCTGGGTTTGAATCCCGGCGGGGCGGAACTTTGTGTTATTTGCAAGACATTGTTTCGCTTACCGGTCATGGATGAAGTGTTCTTGTCTTGCCATGTAGTTTATACCATATCATTGCTTAGTTTCTATGATAGTTCTTGATACTTTCTACAGGGCTGAGTGAATGTGTGTGTCGTGACTTGGTTTATTTATTTATTTATTATGCTTATTGATGTGACCTTCAGTGAAGGTGGCATATGGCTGTATTGAACTGTTAGTAAATAGAATATTTTCTCATTCATGCTTTTTAGAGTGCAATTTTCAGTGGTCGGGTTTTAGTTTTGAGATAGTTTGTTTGCTGTTCATGCATATGTTTCTGACATTTGTTTTTGTAAGGTTAAGTTAACGTCATCTTTTAATGTAATCATTGTTGGTGAGCCTGAGTCTTCGACGGTACATATCCATATGGATTGTCAATTCAACAATCTTACTGAAATAAATCCTGTAAAATTACATTTGACTAATGGCCAGACTAGGGTTGCACAAAAATGTTAAGACCGTTGCTTCACTTCACCAAAAAAAGTTGCAATAGGGAATATACATAACTTTGCCACCTAAATACATAAATCTTATAGATTTCTAAAATATCTTATTAATAAACTAAGTTATTCAAAGTCGTTGATTAGACAAAGATATCCGCAAATAAACAAAATAAAATGACGCCAAAAGACACGATTGTTATATAACTTACATGTAAGAAGAAGGTAACTTCGAACATATTTTTTTAATGTTCAAAGCTCAGCGTTTCTCTGTATGACTTTCTTCCCCAACATATCCCTCGTCCCGTCAACAATTTATTATCTTTGTCTCACACCAAGTTAATCAAATTCCTTATTCAATTTATGAAATCCATAAAATTGTGATGTTTTTGTGTTGTCTATAAATTATTTTTTAACCCACCGCTCATTTTAAATTACAACACTGTTTGTTTTCATCACGTGACATTGGCATAGTTGTCGTTTGTTTTGAACACGATTGTTGCAATAAAACAAAATTTTTATTGAATTGTACTTTTTTTATCGTTATATCTGGTGTCCCTGGTTTATCGTTCATTTTTTATTCTGTTTACACTGTTAATACTATTTCCATATATTTTACAGTTAATTGGTTGAATAACAAGACAGAGAGTTTAAGGAAACCAAAAATAAAATTCCTAGAGAAAAATTACTCATAACGGAAATTATTATCTGGCATTTTGTTTACTCGCGTTGAACAAACAAATATACATTTCACTTGATAAAATTAAATTTGCAATACGTATTTTTAGCTGGATTAAAGCAGTGAGATGGATTGCGTAGAATCACAGCAATGTGGATTAGATTTTTATAAGCAGAAGAGCTAGAAAGAGAATTATAGTGAAAACATATGAAACTCTTTGTTATCACCCTATACTGCTTACCTACCTACTTCTTTCCTGGTGCGACAAAATTTTTTGACACGTGATCTCACCCTGTCCCACCACTGCAACTCCTGTTCCACCAGACTCAATAGTAGCGTCCTTTAATCGAATAATCAACGAATAATGAAGCTGAGCAATGACGAACCCTACCCTACCCTAACGTAAGACGAAATTAATCAGAAGAAATAGAAGGAAGTAAGAAACCGGTTTCAGACTTCTCTCCCAGTAGAAGCGGAGACAGCAATTGAAATGGCTCAGGCCAAAAACTAAAAGGTATTATCTTTTACCTACTAACTAATTTATTTTCTATCTACTCTTTTAAGAAGGAAGGAAAGTAGATATATTACTCGTATAGGTATAGTGAAATCCCCAGAGATTAAGCGCTTATGTACTGTCAATGACAAATGATTCAGTCACTTCACTGTTCTCATTCACTCAGAAAGGAGGTATTTGCTGTATCAGTATTCGTTCACTGCAGTTAGTTCACAGTAGTCATTCAAGTACGATACCCGTGTTATCAAAGTCAAATAAAATGGAGCACGATAGTCTACACTATTTACCAGTTAATAAATGGAAAGATCTAGAAGAAGCGTTTGAGAGCGATGGCGCAAGAGGTGCGACCGGTGTGCTTTCATTAACGTACATTAAATTAATCATAGAGAAAGGCTTGGACTATGGATTCAAAGTGTATTGCCCTGGCGGCGATATATGGAACGGAATGATCGCTTTTAATGTTAAAGTAAGTTTTATCTTATATACACATATAAAATTCTCGTGTCACAATGTTCGTTCCCGTACTCCTCCGAAACGGCTTGACCGATTCTCATGAAATTTTGTGAGCATATTGAGTAGGTCTGAGAATCGGCCAACATCTATTTTTCATACCCCTTAGTGATAAGGGTTGTCCACCCTTAACATTTTTCTTTAATTTTTAGACATTTTTTATTTTTTTATTATGTCGCATTAAAAATACATACAACCATAAATTTTTACACTATTATAACCAACCCCTATTTTTTATAGCTATTTTAAAATTATTTATATGTCAAAACAACGTTTGCGGGGTACAGCTAGTATTAAAATAATTAAAACCTGGAATCATTTAAATAAATTTAAAATTGTTTCATTTTGTTACAGGACACGAATTACGAACTATTAGCACTCTGTCCAAAGGCCGATACAAGTGGCTTAGAAAAGGCTTTAGTAACTACAAAACTGATAGATTGGACAAAGCAAGTGTGTTTCCCGTATGTCCCAAAACATGTACAAGAAGTGTTGGTGCGTGTTGGAGAAAAACTTGGACTACCATTTCATCGTACACATTGTGAGAGCTACATTATAAGGAGAGGTTCACCTTTGTTTGAGGACATCAGGTAAACCTAGATTGATATTTACAATATTTTAGAAAGAAGAATCTTATGGTATAAATATAACACCTACGAAGATGCATAAATCTCTTTGTTTTCTCTAAATTGCGCTTTATTTTTCAACTTTTACAACAATTAATTTTTCAATTCAGTAGTCTTGCTTATCAAAAAATCGGTCAAAATCGTAAAAACAACACAAAAAAACAACGATTTCAGTTAGAAAAAAATCTAAGCATATAAAAATAAATTCGATCACTTGTGCTGCTTAGTATTTTCATAAAGGTTAAATAATATACAATTAAACATACTAGGTACCTACATTGTGACTAAACCTGAGTTTCGTATTTCTTAAAATTAAAAATATGCTGAATGATTTTTAGCTTCATATCTCATCTGTTTTCAGTTTACCTCCTATGGTTACATTTGGCTTATTAACTCTGGATCACGCGGAGCTTATAGATTCGGTATGGCCACACAAATATCCAGGATCCGTTGCCACCTTCCATCTACTCATAAGAGCTGGTCTTGGCTATGGTCTGTTCGTTGACAACCAGCTAGCTGCTTGGCTTCTCATCAGAGAAGTCGGATTCCTTACCAATCTCTTCACATTATCAGAGTTTCGAAGAAATGGATACGCGGAGCTTCTGCTGAAGTTGGTCAGTAATGAAATTCTAAAGAAGAATCAGAATGTCGTCGGGTTCTGTGTGTATGGTAACTATAAATCCTGTAACCTGTTCAGGAAGATCGGTTTCGAACGATTCGAAGATATCGCCTGGTGTTTTATTAACAGCAAACAACGGGAGGCAGCAGACTCGTAATCACTTCAATGTGTTTTGCTTTGTACAAAACGAAACTAGACGAAAAAAACAAGTCCCTTTCCCAAATAAGTCATTTAATATCAGTTATTAATTAGTTCTGTGTTACCAATGGATTAATACAATTCAATAAAAATGTAGGTGTACATAAAACGTACGTGATAACAACAATACTGTGATTCATGCAAAGTATTAGATTAAGTATTATTTAAGTGATTGTAACAAAACCTATATTTCAAACAAAACATAAAAACATTTAATTTTTATTTTTTTATTTTTTTACTGTTTTTTTAAAAACACCCAAAAATGGAGCCCATGATCTTGAAATCCGATTTTCTGAAACAAATTCTTAGCTTTGGTGTTTTCCTCGACTGTATACGCCATTACATTTTTTCCTTTGTCGACCAAATCTTTAGTTGCGACGTATGTGACGTATTCAGCAAAACCATTCCTTCTGTGTGCTTTAACACAGTATAGGTGTGTCAAGGCGCCTGATTCGTTGAGGGCAGTCCAAGCTATAGGCTCACCATCGGAGGAATATAGGCAGTATGTCAATCCTGCTTCCATGAGGGCTTCGAAAAATCTGTACGATATCGCACTATGGTAAGGCCAAGTCTTGTCTACAAGCTGTAGGTGACCACGTTTTATCGGACCAACGTAAGTGTTAGACGGGCAGCTATAACAAAAGAAAATTCTGATTAAACTAACCCAATGATTAATATTTGTGACCATACGGAGGTTATTTAAGTACCGGAAATGTAACATAAATACACGAATAGGTAAGGTTATTAATTTGGTATAACATAACAAAAAACTGAAAAAATGTGCTTATTTCTTACATGATTTTTTTCAGACTTTCCTTTAAAGAAGAGGGATAACAGAATTTACGTGAACCATATTTCAACGTTGTGTGTATTCCCAGTTTTGGTATGATCCTGTCCAGCAGATATGCAACCCTTGCACTAGCACTGGGAACCATTACTTCTCGATTCCAGTCAATTAATTTGGTCTCCAATAAAGCTTGCTCTACAGGTGCTATGTCTTCTAAAGGCTGGATGAAGACTTGGTAATACCCTTCCTATAACAACTACTCAAATGTTGATAGTCATTTGGACATGGTTGGAAATTTAACCTGAGGTAAAAAAAGGCTAATAAAAATTATGTTTCGCATCTTTCCATAATTATCAAGTATAGTGATTTTATATCACTAAAATGACAAACGAGCGTACGACCCGCCTAATGGTAAGCAGTCACCGTAGCTTATAATACCAGGCGTATCATACACGCGTTGTTGACCCTGCAAGAACCTTTTATCACTCTTTTCGAAGAACTTGGTAGAGGACGCACTTTTTTCAAACTCTTAGTAAAATGTTTTTTGGTGCTATTCTTAAGTGTCTGATTGATAAAGCGATAAGATAGTATCGTCAGTTCTTTAGTTGATAGACCAACTGTTTGCATGTTTAGGGTCGTTAAAAATTATCTTCCTTTTTTTAATAGAATTATTTAAGTTTATAACACCGACGATAGTCGATCGATTTTAGGGGCGTAAATTACTTATATGATAGCGAGCTATAGTTTTATAGCAATTTAAGTGCATATTCGCTCTTATCTATCACGGGTAGTCACATAAATAATATCTTGAGAAAAAACTTATGAGATTTAGAAAAAGATGCAGGAATACCTACCCGATCACTAATAATCACGACTCCATTGGACAGCTGACCTTTAACACTAAACACATGTGTATCAAAGAACTCTATGAGCTCAGGATTAGATAGTTGAATATCGAGGAGACAGTAAACTTCTGCTTGAGTAGTCATAAAGTTCTCATACATATCCCGAACTCGAGGCCACTCTGAAATTGGAATCTCTACAAGTGGATCCATTATGAAATGACAAACCAGAGACGTCACTTGTCATGAGTATCTTCTTGTAACCTAACGTCACTTCAACGTGAGGATCACATTCCCGAAACAATACACTTCATTCAGAATCAATTATTCTTATGAGACAATCAATACAGACAGCGAATAAATAAAAAGGAATACAACAAAGTCGTCCACTCGACTGATTATTGTCTGTTGATTGAATCTCTTTTGTGATAAATTTAGTTGTATTTTGTAGTTGTAGTAAATTTAACTTTACCTCACTTGTTATAAAGATCACATGACAGTAAATCATCGTTTCAACTATTCACAGAGTTCAGAGTAGGTACGTCGATTTATAGATAACCAGTGTCTCGTCAACAGTGACAGGGACAATACACTTGTTTTATTACAGTTTATGCTTTGTTTTGATTTTAAACATAAGGTTTAGTTACATTTCCGATTAACATTTCCTCATTAAAAAGTCTCAACGTGCTGAAATACTAACTTTAGAGATACAAAATCGTGTAGTAAGTGACTGTATAAGTGACCATAAAACTTGCGTCGTAACGTTATGCAGATTCATTTTATATGTACTAAAGGCAAAGTAAATCATAATTATTCGACTGACGAGGCAATAATGTAGGTATTCCTAAAACCAAACAAAAGTAATGATTTTAAAGTAACGTCGTTAGGTACGTAAATACAAAAGATTTTTAGTTTGAATCCATTCATTTGTGCCCTGACTATATGACTCCTAAATTACGAGTCAAATAATATCTAAAATTCAGCTTAATTTAAGACTGTTATCTTATAAATTCGTTAACGTTATCAAATCAAACAATGTGTCTTCAAATTAAATGTACATATACCTTGTTCATACTACATAGAATATTTCATTTGGAATTTTATCTCTTGAATATCATTGACAGCATTGAGATGATAAACTCACTGTTTGAAAAGAGCTCGTTATCTCACCTTACCGTAGAGTAAAGTTTAGTAAGCAAATTTCGTTTTTAGATTTATGTAACGAAAAACTTTATACAATCTAGTTATCATTACCTATTTTTTGTTGTGTGTAAAGATTGAGTCAAATAAAATTTGAAACAAACGAGAACATATCGAGAGGTATTTTAAATGTAGCAGACTTAATGCTTGTTACAGCTACGTTTATTTTTAGAGACCGTACTTTGCAATGTGATGGATATAGTATATAAAACGTGACGGAATCTCACTTAGCCAGTTTTTTCTCTGATACTTTAGTTAGATGTGAGAATTTTGCTGTAAATGTGTTATATTTTGGAAATGAAGAACATACGAAAGTGATATTATGTGCGATCTAAAAACTATGGAGCCTCTAGAAGAGTTGCCAATAGAAAAATGGCCGAAATTACAAAATAAATTAAGAAACATGTGGCCGTTAAATGTACCTGGGTTTTACGCTCTTTATTTGAACATGGAATATCCTAAAGTAAGGGAAGCCTTCCAGTTCAAAGTATATTGCCCTTTTGGGAAGATGGATAATGGATTTGTTGCCACAACTATTAAGGTTCGTTTTATTTAAATACTTACTCCTTTAAATAATAAAAATAACCCTCTATTTTGGCTTCGACGCAGTGAGATAATTCACAGTACATCTTCTCATTAAGTAAACAACTTCTTTCACCGGAGTTCCAACTTATTTCACATTGAAATAATCTAATTCTTAGAATTCGCTGCATCGCTATTCCTAGTAATTCGTTCTCTCGTTTCAGAATTCAACAGAAATTATAATTTTTCCAATATCAGGAGACACAAATTCACTAGAAAAAGCTCTGGCTGAAACCAAATTGATAGATTGGACGCAGTACATTTGTGTTGACTTGTTGAATTCAAAAACTTTACATATCATGAACAGATTAAAGTCTAAAATTGGTTTTGAAACGTATAATATTGGCTACGCGATCACCTATTTCATAGATCGAAAAACAATGCCTTTTGTAAACATAACGTGAGTATTATGATTTGATTTTTAATGAAGGTGAGATTAGATTGATTAATAGGATTTATAAGTTTACTGAACTAATACCTAAATTGATATTTCAGTGAATTTCAGTCTCTAAACAGTTTGTTCATATAATTTTAAATATTACATGACAAACTTAGAGGTAACGTGCACATTGTGCGTTAATATGCCTTTTTTCCGTTTCCTTTCAAAGAATTCCGGAAGCCTTATTCACGCAACATTAATTTTCTGCTTTCTTCTGGAAAGTTTTCCTACTTGATATAAAACTCTTAGCTATATTAACTTCATTTGCCTTCACTTCTATGAAATGTTTTGATAGTAGAATAGCTTCACTCATATTTGCTTTACAGATGCCCTAAAAATACATACTTAAGTTCAATCAGAGAGGAAGACATACATTACGTCGATGAGAAATGGCCGTACAAACACGAGGCGTCGAAATTCTACTTCTCTACCTTAGCTCACAACAAACTATCATATGCTCTATATTCCTCTAACAACGAACTTATGGCATGGGTTTTTTTGAACGAGTACAATTTCATATGTCATTTGTATTGTGTAGAGAAATATAGAAGGAATGGGTACAGTTCATTTCTAATGAAGCATGTCATCAATGAACAATTGGCAAAGGATAATGACGTTTACGGTTATGTTATTAAAGGCAATCATAAATCTGAAAGCCTGTTTGAAAAAATTGGCTTCAGTAACATTGACGATGGTTCATATTTATATGTTCAGAAATAAATCTAAATTAAGGTTTAAAGTATGTGAAGTTAATGAAGATTTTTGAAGTTAATAATTGTTTTGTACTAAATTGTACTTTTTTATTTTACTCCGTATTTAACAATCAAACATAAGATTGTAAGCAAACAATAATGTTCCAGGTGGTAGATATACGTGCGACATCGTCTGGGTCGGTACCATCCTCCTTTCTATTCCTGCGGTTCTCATAACGTTTCAGACATCAGGTGAACTGTCTGCTTGCTTGCACTTGATGTTTTATAAAAAAAAAAAAAATGAAAATTATATCCATAAATAATAATTTATTGAAAACCTTGATTACAGATCAGAAATACTAGCATTTTTTATAATTAAAACTTAAAATACTTACGTATAATATAGTGGGTCTTTTGTTTCTGAACTAGGCAATAAAACTCAGAACACAAGGTCATCCCTACAGTAGGTACCAATCAAATATTTAACTAAACAGCAAATCGTATATTAGTACTTGCGAATGTCTAAAACAATAATAAAATAGTTTATATAGATGGAATCCTACTTGGTAGGCTGTATCAAGGAGGAACTTACTATTATTATTACATGACCACCTTGACCTTGATACCACCTATCAAGGAGGTTTCCATCTATATAAACAAACTTGATGGTGTGTATATGTGTGCAGGAGGGTGAGATGATAACAAAATTACCTTCAACTAATACCTATTTCCTTAACAATTTCCCAGTCTTGTTATAATTTACTTGAGTAAGCCATTATTTAAGTTTTACTCTACCTACATTATTTGATGTTAAGGGGATGTACCACATTTATTTAAGTTTATTTTATTATCTAAAAAAGGTCCCAAGGAGCAAAAAAACCTATTAGTGAAAATATATTTTGAATGTCGTAAAACAGACAATATCATTTCGTCTTTTATTCAAGACACTTGGGATGTAAGGCGTACACAAGAGTTTCTTCATTAAGATATTAATGATAAAAATCTGTCGAACCGTAAGAACTCCACAGGATACAGTATAAGTGGAAAAATAAATAGGTCGAAAAGTACTAACTTTCAGTATTGCTCTTTGTGCACATGTAAAACGAAAGGCATTTTCCCCCAATAATTCTTAGCTGGAACTAATTCATTCATTTGTGCTTTTAGAAACAAGCATTTTAAAGACACTTGGTAAAGATTTTGGATATAAATGAGGTGAACCTTGAAAATTTGTTACTTATTCCAAACCACAAGTCCAGGAATTTAGCTAGGAATGATTAAGTATCTGTGAGTACTGCAGCCGCTAGAGGGCGCTGCGTGGTCTTTGCATTTAAATGTTCTATTACTTAGATAATGGCGCGGGGGAGAGCCGCGACGAATACAAATTAGCGTCTATTGTGGAGATAATCCTGTAACCAACAGGGACTCCGATGATCTGTAGGTAATGCCTCGTTTGACCCTAAAACGCTTGGGTTGATAAATTTAAGCAGCTACATGATAAGCAAACTTATTTTTTGTAACTGTGACTTTGTAGGAAAAATAGTTTTAAAAAAGGCTGTTTTTTTTCAAAAGTACTTATCTTTCAGACATATCAAAGATAAGATTTCTAAACAGTTTTTTGACAACAAAATTGCCACACCACTCGGAGGCCCCTCCCCGGATGCGTGATCGTGTGGAAGAGGTAGTGGTATCGGATGGTTAATGGCGCCATGCTATGGTTAGCGATGGCTGCGGTTTGTCGACTTTTCGGCCGCTCATTAAAGGGAGGACTTTCGATGGCGTACAGTGGGTCGAAACTGCTAAATGAGGGACATTCAGATTTTTTTCAGGTTCGAAAGACTTTCGAAAATAAAGAGAGAACTGTTCTAGAAAAGTCAGTATATCAGCGACAAATGAAGTAATTTTCTCTTGACGTCTAATTCAAAACTGACCTTTCCAAGGCCAAGACTGCTCCGACATCGGAGAATTGTTCTCTCAGCAAGAGCAGTCGAGCTTTTGGTGGCTCTTGTAACTGAACCCGAAATGGAATATATAGATGTACTTGCTTAATAAGATCGTGATAGTGATTAATTTTGTAAAAGTTTAGTTTTCTTTGTATTAGCTATAGTTTTGAATAAAAATATCTATCCAACCTTTTTTTAAATAATTAGGTACTAAGTAACTTATTTTTAATTTTGTCTAAATATCATTTTGTACTTATTTCGAACTAGGGAGCTTACAAGTGAAATTATATATTTTAAAATTATTAATATTCCTTAATTATATGTATTTTAATGTAGTAGAACTATTACGTCTATTTCAATAAAAAGTACTTTTGACTTAATTTTGAATCTTTGTACTTTTTCCGATAAAATATTTTTAAAAAATTATTATTCCACAATTATTTTCAAGTATTTTCATGTCATATAATTATTTTATCTTTAATAATATTTATAAGAAAGTTCTTTTTACCTAAATTTTTTCGCAATTTTCTGAACCTAACTCTTGAAGGGGCAACTATGAGCGCGCGCTGATAGCATAGAAATATAGCCAACAAACCCAATAATAAGAATAAAGTACTTTTAAAGCAAGACCTTTCAAGACTTTACCACACTTTAGCATTTTCTATCTCATTCCATACATTTAAAATTGAAAATATTTTTTTTCTTGGCAAACTATCAGATAAGATCTTTCGATAGGTATTTTTTTAGATGGATTTGAAAAAAAAATCTACCCTGAAAAACTACAAAATTTGAACGTCATCATTGATTGATTGCGTTATAACCATCGAATCACAATCTCAGAATGGCGTGAGATGCTTCATCTCTCGTATGGTGGAACTGTATTATTTTTTAATTGTAATAAAACTATTACAACAGTTTGGATATTAAAGCATTCATAGTTATCAACAACTTATTCAAATTATTTTATGAATGGAACGCGAATTTACTTTGCTTTAAGTTCGTTTTGCTATAAATAAAACCCCTGTGTATTATATTTACGCAAAGTCCTTTAACGAGAATCGAAATAAAACCTTTTAACACTTTGTTACATAATAGAAGTCACCTACTTGGGATCTTATACTGGCAAAGGCCCATATTAATTAATTTAATTGCCCGCGCACTGGATCCAAAAGCAGCTGAGGTCGCCCGGATATTTAGAGGTAAGGGAGACCTCACTCCATTCTGACTTATTATCCTTTTTGAACCCTCATCTATCTGAAGAGGTATCCACTCCATGCTACAGTTTCGTAACGAGACTTTTATGTGTATTTTATATTATTACTTTTGCAAAAGTCGTAGCAGAGTATTCATGTGTTTGAACCTTTTGAATAGGAAAAACTAAAAGCAACTAGTAGGTAGTACCCGTGAATTTCTTGGGAAAATTAACACAAAATAAGTAAGGACAGCAGAATTAATTAATAAATAAAAAATGTTATTCAATAGCAGTATCGGATTATGGAAAAATCCTCCGGCATTTTAAGAAATATACTTACAGGAATCTACATATTTATTTAATTTAAGTACTTGTTGAATTAAGAACAAATCAATATCCATTTTCATTCAAGTAGCACCAGGAAACTCCACCAAATTTTCCGAAGCCAACTTTTCCATACAATTTACAAGCGCCTATATTTCCTTTAACGCAAAAAGCAAAGACGTCTTTTTCTTCTTTCAATAAAACGTTGCAAACATGCTTCAGAAGCAGTTCAGCATATCCTTTATTCCTGTGACTTTCTAATGTGAACATATGACCTAGAGTACCAGCTTCGTTGATGAACACCCAAGATAGCAGTTCCTCATCCTTAAACAGACCGTACCCTGATTGAGCTTGGACTAGCTTTTGGAAATACCATTCCGAGTTCCTGTACCGATGTGGCCAAGTACTATTCACTAAATCAACGTGTTCATCTGATAGAATCTCTATGGTGAAATTGGAGTAATCTTGAATGCTAAAAATACAAAAACTTAAATTATCAAATTTTGTGTTTTTTTATTATTAGATGATAGATGTAGCAATTAAAGGGTTTTAGCGTTTATAAAAATAAAATCTTCTGTAAATGTATTTATTCATTTTCAATTTTAATGATTTATACATTTTACTTCATATCTAAATTAAAACCTGCTCTTTAAGTATGGAACCTGATCTGAACCTTATTTGTTTAATTTTTTTTATTTTATTTGATCTCACCTGGATTCTCGAAATAATGGTGTTCCTTTGTGTAGAATGAAGCTTTCACTTGGTAAAATCAGATCGAGTCTCAAGTGAAGTTCTTCAACTACAGTCTTAATACATTCAACGACAAGTGTTGGAGCAAACGGCACTATGATACGTCGATTCCAATCTATAATATTGGTCTCTACTAAAGCTTCCTTCAGTTTCCAAGTATCTTCACCAGGACACTGAATAATGACTTCGTAGAAATTATTCTGAAACACGTCAAATAATGTATTCATTTTAAACAAATATTGGTGAAGATTAGTAGTTTTAAAATCGTTTTAAATAAAGAATTATTTCCTCTTCTCCTTGACATAAACTTACAAACATGCATTACCATAACCTTTTTGTACAGATTCTGATAACACAAGAAAAGGTGAACCGCTTTAAGTCGGGCGCTATAATATAAAGCGTAGTATCGTAAGATATCACACACAGCACACACATGCAGCAGTCGTCTGTAAACCGTTATTCCCACTGTGTGCGATATCTCACAAGCGCACTTCTGTGAACCACTTATTACCAAGTTTCTTTACAGCAGACTACTTTGAGAGCAAAATATGTATTATCTTATCAATAATGGTAATGTAAGAAGATAATTGGTTAATTGTACCTTTTCATTCATAGCCACCATCCCAGCAGACTTATCACCATATGGAGAGTAGGCTTTAAAACCATAACTCAAAACATTCTGTGTCCATCTCCGCTGTTCTTCCAGCACTGTATATCCAGATATACCACGAGGCCAATCTTTCTTAAACTCCTTTTGAATATCACTCCAGTTTTCTAAAGGAACCAGCTGAAGTGAATCTTCACTCATTGCAAATTTTATAACACGCAGTTGGACTTAAAACAATACAGAATAATAAACAACCTATTGAATTGAATTACAAGTCAAACCTATATTGTTAACTTTAAAATTACTTCTACTATATTTGGTCTAGTTTGATAAGCTGACTGCTTTATTATCTCACAGTAGCATTGCTCTTAGCAAATACAATTAGATTAGACGTGGCAACGCATTGCATTTGTGATCTAAATAGCGTACATGTTGTTTTATTATGGATAGGTGATGTATAGATATTAAGCGTCGAGTTGAGAGCCGAGACGTTGCCTATATCAAGTCAAAGGTATGTAGCGGTCGGTACAGACTAAAGACGATCTGCTAGTATATACATACATATGTCTATACTAGTGGTCAGAGCGTGGAGGTGGAAATGCGGTGATTTTTTTGAGGTTTTGACTATGAAGCACTTTTATCTACCCATTGAATAGTATTAAAGTTTAATAAAATATGTCGTTAATTTAAAGAAAACTAAACATTTTAAATACCGGTCCTTTGATAAGAATATGATAAAAATGGAATACCTATACTCATCACTAAATATACAATGTGCAGTGTATTTATTCATTTACATTAGGTACCTACGTACGTTGTATTACATGTATATGTGTGTTTGATAGACGGTAATAAAATACTCATCGTATATATCTTTGTATCATATATCGCGATATACTATTTAATTCTAATTCATGTTGAACAAACTACTGAATTAAAATATTTTCAGATACAATATTATTTTTTATTGAAAAAGAAATCATTAAAACCCATAGTAGTAACCCAATTCATCTTTTTTTGCATGAAATATGTCTTTTTAAACGTCTCAAAGCTTATTATTTATATTATGCTTGCGAATGATATTTGTACCACATTGTTGTCAGAACCAATGTAACATTTTATTATATCACCAATCATGCTGGTTCAAAATTAACATACCTAAATTAGCGAATCGATCCGTCTAACAGGTGCTTACAAAAGTTCCGGCTTTTGCTCTAAATACATTTATAATAAATCAATCCTAATTGATATATTATTCTTTGGAGTGGCATAGAACGCATAACTTCATTTAATATGCGTAGACCTATGAACTCATAGGCTTATGTGTGTCAAACGACGCATTCAGTCAATTTTACGGTGCGCGGTGAAAATTCACCATCCATCTTACCATTATAAAAACGCCATTAGTTGCGCAACGATTTAAATAATGTAATATAAATACCGAGTTATTGCCTAATGCAAACAATTTACATTTCTTTGTTGGACAATTCTTTTTATTTATTGTTTTTTTACTTAGGCTTTAGGAAATAATGTAAACTAACAAACTTGTTTCAATGTTACTAGATTACAAACAAAATTTATACCTAAGTAAATAAAATAAATTTAACTAAAGTAAGTATATAAATGTTACTTTTTGTGACCGATGAAGTTTTGAAATGCCTTTTTTATTGTACTGTTACGTAAGCTCAAACCAGAAGCCTGTGTTCCTGCAATGAGTTTTACCTTCCACTGCCGTTTGCGACTGCAGTTACAAATTTATATGATTCTTTGTAAAGCGACTCTAATGGATCGATGAATATTTGAATAGTTTACGCTTTCGTATCTGAAAACCTTAGTTAAACGTAACGTTACCATATAGAAAAAAACATTGTTTAATTATGTTTTTCTGAAAATTGCATTGGTATTTTTCTAGACTGGACAGAACTTGGAGGACAGTGGATTTGAATGACTTACTTTTACTTAAATTTTACTTACTCTCTTATTTTTCTTTTTATCCTATGTCCACTGGATGAAGCTGAGGGCGTCCACAGTGATTCGGTTTTGAGCTTTTTCGCTTCACGTCTTTCCGATCATCACGTCTCTTCTGCAATTGCAATGGGGTTGAATATGAGCGTGCTAGGACTCAAATATTGTAAGCTCCTTAAAACTACAAGTAGGTAAGGTTGCAAGCTGTCGTTTCAATATACTTAAATATTTATTTAGTCCAGCAACGTTTTCCACACACCGACCAATGTTTAAGCGAAATTGAATGCATGAAAAAACCCATAAGAGTAACAAAAATAAACATAATGTTAACTGACGAAACCCTTTCTTCATTTTCTTTCAGCATCTTATAGAAATGTTAGGCAAAAGCGATTGTCACTTCGAAATGTATTGGTAAATACTGATGAAGGACTAGGTCAATGTTGATTTCCTCACAAAAATACAAATAGGGGTTGTAGAATAAACAGATTTCGTGAGATTTATTAATTAATTAATTGCAAGATTCTTCTCCGTGAGATAAAAGAACCATCAAGTGCCGCAAAGATATTAAAAAAAATGACTGAAAGATAAACCACATAGGCTATGTTGAATTAAAGTAAACATACAAAATCTTTGCAGTAAAAGTCGCAGGTAAGAGACAATCATAAATAGAACGGCTTTTCGTTGTTTCAGAAGGAAGGTAAAGCTACAGCTGCAATAGTTGGCAAGTTTAGACTATTACCAAGCATAACCGACGTGCCTTAACAACTAATACAGTGGCTTAATGAGTAAGGAATTTCTAGTTTGAGATCTCCAATTAAGAGCTCAGTTAATAGTACCCTAAACTAAAGTTCTCTTAGTAAATCATAACTTGATACAAAGTAGAATGATTACTAAGACCTACGTCGACGAAGGTGATGTACAAAACAATACATAAACCACATACCAGATCATTGTTACTTTACATGAGCATCCGATACAAATTTCGAGATTTAGGGAATCAAATAATGGCTGCACAAGTTGAAAACTGTGTCGCAGCCATTATCACTCATCTCCACCAACATAAAGTAATTTATATATTGTAACATATAAATAGTATAGTATTGTATTTTTTATATATAATACATGAATAAATTCACATAGATAGTCATAGACTTAAAATAAATTGTAAAGATACTTTATTTTAATAATAATATTAATCGTAATGTAATTCTTTAAGTTTATTTACATATATTTAATGTTTATTTAGTAAATTCAAATTCTGTGACTTTAACAGACGTTCAGTTTGATAAAGACAAAAGCCAAGATGTTATCATTTCTTTACATTTACTTATTAATTTAAATTGTTTAAGCGTTTACCACAACAATTATTATACTTATTTCTCTTTACATCTGTATTATTAAAATGAGAGTGAAAAACTGTAGGTAAGACCATCCCTTCAGATTGGATTGGATTTGGCTGTGTTTTAAAATATTGTCAAATTGTTAGAATTTCGTATTTTTGGTGAGAAAAATCTAAAACTTTCTGAGAAAAGGTTCAAATCCTGCAAAAACTAAAAGCACATTTTTAAATGCGAGTTTTCTATGGACTCGAGCACTATTGTGATGAAAAGGGGGTTGGCTAAAACTAAACTAAAGCTGTATTAATTCAAAACATAAACGATTTTTGCACCCAAACACCAAAACTCTTAGTTTTTTTAATTTTTGGGATTTATTTTTGGGAAGTGCTCCATAAACAACGTTTTCGATAATGTACCCATCTCAAATTTTCTTATATACCTACTAATCAAAAAAGTTTTAACACAAATAGCAAGACAAAGTTCTCGAGGATAGCATTATTCCTCGTATTAATATAAGCCGTCATCAGACGTTTCTTAATAAATATCTTCATATTATTTGTTTTATTTATGTTTTGAATTAGGTCATGCAATTTGAAAATACAAATAACTTGAAATCTTCATTGAGTGACCGTGTCGCTGCCTATTTGCTTTTAAACACAAAAGTAGGGAAATCATTACCGAATTAATTTCTCCTTAAACTTAGATACAAGGCATGTTTCAACCACGGCATTTTTACGGAAACATTTTTTCCTTCGAGCACGCAGTAGAATATTGAATTTAAATTTCCAATAAATTATAATGACAAGTAATCGCTGAAAATCACTCCAAAAGAAAAAGCTCTCGAAACAATAAGCAATACACTTGGACAGGTATGTTAATTATGTCGTTTGTTTTAAAATTTTATCAATTTTTCCCACATCATACCAATTTATTTACTGCGGAATTGTCATTGAGCCTTACCTTTTGTTCTCAAAACACTGCAAGCGTTTATAGTCTTTAACCCAACAGAATAAAGCTTACAACAAACAAATTAAAATGTTAGTATATTGTTTACTTAATTCAGTACCAAGTAGATTCGTTCTCATGAATAAGTAGTACTTTACATATCAAAAGTGATACAAAAAATGACGTCTTACTACAGGAGTTAAGTAATTTAATTAGACAAGTTGGTAATGTTACCGTTTTTTTATTTAACGTTTCCAGATCGCAATATTAAGCCTTTAATACCAGATAACATTTTTTATTTGACAAAATTTTGTTCCTGACCATATAATCCGCATAATAATTATAGAAATGATTGTAATGTAAATGATGTTTTGTGACCTTGTTATGATGCATCGAAAAGTGAAGAACCTCAAAAATGTGTAAATGAAAACTTTAGTCATGATTTCATTAAAGTTTGAGTTGATACATGTAATTAGATTTTAAATAAAAATATGCAAAGGTTGTTAAAAACTACAAATTTTCGGACTTAATTTTTAGTGTATTTTGAGTAGCTTATTGTTTAAACTGTATTTATTGACTTATGAATGTTTTTAAAAAAGACATCATATTAGTCGAAACATTGCATTTTTTGGTTCGTTATTATAAATCAACCATAAAACTTAAAATTCAAGTCAGCCATTATCACTTTATTAATACCTTAGCTATTTGGTGCTCAAACAGGCTATGTTTCAGGATGTAAAGCGATCTAACCAAGATTTTTCAAACCTCAAACCTCAAACAACCTGTCACATGATGTTTAATATAAACTCTACGCCTAAGCTCGTCCTAGGACATAGCAGGGTGTAATCGGAATATACCAAGTCTAACCTTTAATCCTAAGTGAAAATAAGACCTCAGTAAAATTTTCTCAAGCGATCTTTTGAAATATCTGGATCGCATCGGGTGTTACATAATATTGATCTTATTACGTCTAGATCGAGTCTATAGTAATTATAAAGTATCGACGTCCGTACAATAGATATTGGCAAAGACGCCATGTTTCTTTTTTCAGCATTTTCTCATGACAATCACTGGTAGAGAAAAATGAACTGAACGTTACTTATATTACACTGTGGTTAATGGTTTAATAACTAGATTTTGATGTTTGGATGTATTGCATGAATTCATTAACAAGCTAATTATATCCCATGTAAATGTTTATTGTTTTATATTACACTTTAGATAAATTATGTATATTATTTTCGTAAAGACCGTCACATTGTAAAAGAATCAACTAATCTAACTACAACTAGGTTAAACCTTTGTATCTTTGACGTAATACCTGTGTAAGAATACATACTTGTACTACCTACATACCTTTCAAAAGAACTTGAGACTAAATTAATATAGGGCAGGGTTTGGAGAGTTTGTGGCGAGCAACGCTTGCGACCTCTTTTGTTATAGTACTTTCCGCGTTCAGGGGTTTCTTTGTCACCAAGGATTTAAAAAAATACCTGTCGTTAAATACCTACAAGCCATCCAAAGAGTTCAAACTTTAAGCACGGTTCGATACAGCCTAAAGATATAAATGAACCTTTTCCTAATCTTAAACAACATCTATAACTCAATCTAACCAATTAAATCATAACGTAAATCTTTACCGCAGTCTGTGGTCTCGGAGGCCAATACAGTTATGGTAGGGAAACTGTCACCATACAAAGATATTATCAGAAGCTTTACAAAGAATCAACCATTCGTGCTCATGGCTGGCGTGTAGACGGAATGCCGCCAAAATGTGCCTACACTGACAGATAATAGACAACTTTTAACTGTTGTGTTCAAAGAGGACGTTGTTATAGTGCCAAAACTTTTGAGTTGTGCATTTTTATTGTAGTTTGTGCAAAGGACATTTTAAAATGCGGAATTTAATCATTTTGTGTAAGTTTTATAAATGTATTATTTTTTACTAATTTTAAGTAAAGTTTATTGTAACATTGTATAAAATACTCTGCATTGGAACAACCTGAATAAGAGAATGCTCTCTATTCATCATATGATGTTGTGTTTTTGCTAGTGGATAAGGTCACCAAAGCAATTTAAGAGTAATTACTAAAAGATTACTATAGAAAAAAATATTATTCCATCAAGCAAGGTATTTAAAACAATACATAAAGTTCTTCTTATTTCCAAAATAAGCCACAGGTTCGTGCAGGATACAGATTAACATTACACATACAAATACTAAATTAGAAAAAAATACCTCCGAGTGATACTATAACTAGCCCCTCGTATTCATCACACCAGTGCTTACCCAAGCTGGGAATGGAACCCTTAACTCCTTGCTTCGCAGGCAGGGTCTCTACCAGCTTAGCATCATTTCATCAACAAAATTAACGTTTATTTATTTCATTATTACCTTAAACATTATTGTCAGTAAGTTTTGCCACTTTATAGGGTTCCGTACCTCTAAAGAAAAATAGGAACCCTTAAAGAGCACTTCGTAGTCTGTCAGTCTGCCTGTCAAGACCTTTGTAAAGTTGAAATTATATGATACCAAATACTGAGGTCTGTAGTCTCTTGGACCTTTTTAAAAATTAACCCTCTAAGTCTACGCAATCAAAAGATATGGCCGTTTATTTCGCATTTTCCATACATTCGCAAAGGAAATCAAAACCTATAGAGTACCTACTTGCCGTTGACTTAGAATCATGGAATTTAGCAAGAAGCCATATCTTGTAGCAAGATTATAGGAAAAAATCCGAAAACTAGAAATTTGTAGTTAAATTACAAAAAATACAATATAATCGGAAAAAACGCAAGCTCTTCGAGAACTATTCGAGTTATTTACATACCTACAAGTTTGTACGGAATCCTCGGTATGTGAATCCGACTCGCTCTCGGTTTTTGGTACTTACAAACATTGGAAACCGGCCACAAATATTATGGTTTATGATATGATCATCGTAGTAATTTGTTAACAACAATGATTGATTATTGTCAAAAACCGCAAACGTAAAAGTAAAATATTACTTAGTACCTATAATGAAACCACGATGAACGATCCTGGTTTGGTCAACAACTTAAATGATTTATGTCATAGTTTAAACATTTTGATTAAACCTTATTACTTAACTTTATTGCCGAAGTTCTCTTTTCTTTTTGCGGTAAAATTTTTAGCTTTCTAAATAATAAGTATGAAAAGGTCACCACAATAAGCATCAAGATATAATCCAATAAAAGTAAGATTTTTCTACGGTTCTTTAATTAGCTTTGACAACTAAAACAGAAAATAACAGTTAAAAGGGGGAGCTTATTGCCTCGCGTGTCGATAAATTAAAAAAAACCCCAAACAAAAAAAAATCTATGCCGGGGGTTTTATTATTTATAAAATTTATAAACAAAGGTTTAATTTCATAATTTTTAAATTAGATATACACCCGACAATTACTAAGTATACACATATATCCCCACATTTGTGTTAATACTTCGCATGACGAAACACAAACTTGCAATATTATTGAAGATTTTTGCAGTGCAGCAGCGCTGTTTATATTAATAAACCTATTTTTACTCTCATAAGATTCCTAGACATGATAATTATTATGTCTATAACAGGTACTCATTGAGACCAAATATGCTCAATCAGCTTATAAATAGCTGAGGAGTTGGTTATTCCGCAGAATACTTGATGCAGCAGCATCAGATCAAGGTTACAGGATAAATGTCATGGAAATACCAAGAAACTTTAGTAGGTTTTCAAATTTCAAGAACTAAACTCCGACTTCTGAAAAATTGTACTCTGAAAAGTATGAAACAAGAAAATATTCTTATCCGAATTTGTTATGTACCTACTAACTATTCTATATAGCCGTGGTCATATGCCACGTAGCCTAACAAAATAATACAAGAGAACAAGATGATCACGCAATATGAGTAAAAGCGAGCTGATAAAATAAAGACAAGTATGCAACTCTTCGACAGTGTGCAACATTTTAGTCCATAACCTGCACCAAGGAAGAAACACCAATGCGGCTTCTTACTCGCGTTACCTAGGAATCGAGGAACCTAACAAATACAGGATCGTTTTCAACCGGATCAGTTAAGCAAAGAGCCATTCGTAATTGCACCTACCTAGACATTTTTTCATTTTAAATTTATTTTAAGGCTAGGTTCTTGCCCGAGACTTTGTCTGCGCAGAACTCGCAAAAATTATAATCTCTGCTATCCTTACTCAGAGCATCAAAACCAATAACTCTACTTTCGCATTTATAATCATTGTAATACTATGTTTTACTCTAAATAAATAAGTGGGTAACGACGAACCAAATAAACAAATATTGTCAGTAGGTGTAGATCAAAATTAAGTCAGTAAAATCAATGTTAATTTCGTTCTAGAAATTCTCTTTGTCGGCATTTCGACCTGTGTCATCACATAATTGAATGAAGTTCACAGATTATCTAATATTATTGTCAACTTTCGATATCTCGACCGCATCCGACTTTCGCCATTAATCTGATAATTTATTGTAAAATATGCGAATGTAATCAAAAACAAAAGGTAGGCCCGGTTCCACAAGCACGAATATAATTTGCTTACGTACTTTGAAATGAATCACCACACAAGTTATTTTCTTTTGATGGCATTTGCCATCATAATGGATAAAACTAGTGTCCAGTAATGATTACATTAAGTTTTGATAAAATTAAAAATGAAAAAGAAATGATTTAAAGATGAATAATGATAGATTCACTATGCAATCTGCCTATAGTAACATGCTAGTACGGTTACTGTAAGCTTTAATAGGTTACTTGGGAGATGTCGAAAAGAGCAAACAAATCGTCTTATTTTACTTTCTCCACAATTGTACAGCACTACCGATATTAATTGGTAAAACACTAAGATTTTACGCATTAAATCCTGCTGGTATACGAGAAAAGAACATTGAACAAAGATTTCAACTGACACTTCCCGTTCCCGCCAAGCAACCTCAGTGACAGACATTGCCCAAGTTTTTATGTAAATAAGGTTCGCGCGCTTTTTGCGCTATAGATACAAAAAGCTTAACCACTACGCTAGTTTAGATTATGGTTTAAATATATTCTTCAATATTAAAAGTTTTCTTCGTAAGATTTGGCATTATTACCATCATCACCACAAAACAAAATTAAGTTACCCCAATCGGATTTATTAGAATTCGGAAAATATGGGCTTAGAATTTAAGCCGACGTTTTTTACAATCTGTTATTTTGATATGATAATTTAAGCTTTGGGTTATCGTATAAAATAGCAGATTGTTAAGTAACTTTCTTTTCAAAACGGATATACTTTGTAATTAAAATGAGACTTAAATAAAACCTTCTTTATCGAAAACTTTTTTGTCTCCTTAAAAGTATCTTTGCATATTTTGAGCAATCGGGAAATCTAAGCATACCACTGAATAACCAATTAATCCTAAATTTGATCCTGAGAATAAACAAAACAAATCTGACATCTCCACTAAGCAAGTTAATAAAGTCCATAGAGTACAAATCGTGAGAGTTGTGACTTCAAGTCATTCAGCTTCTTTTTATCTCTGTCATTAGTAGCGCCTGCGCAAAAAGTTATGTGAACTATCTCCATAATAATAGTCGGGCCTTGCGAAACTACACATTGTGGTTAATAAATTTTTGCCACTCTGAGAATGTTACATTGACTTGTAAGCCTATAAATGTATTATTGAATTTTCACTTTTGTTTGCCCATATATTTAAAACCTCAAGCAAACAAACGTTTCCATAACCGGAACAGTTCTTGTTTGACCAGTATTATAAATCCCATTTATTTTGAGCTAAAGTAAAAATACTTTAACCCAAGTGAACCTTTTTTTCAGTGATTCTGTATGTAAGCTGGGCTTCAGCTCAGAATGGCAGGGGTCCACAACAGGATCCGAACGGTCGCTGGGATATCAGGCTGGCTGTTCCAGGAGAACCCGGCAACGACTACCCGACCCTTGCTGGAATACCACGGACCTCCTTCTCATGCTCTGGAAGAGAACCAGGTCATACACATTTTTTTGCAATCAAACCAATAATAAAATATCATTTATAAGCATAGTTTTTTAAATGAGTTAGTATCTTCGTGTACTGTGCATATCATTTCAATAGATGATCTAATACTTATCCATTCATAACCTGCTGAAGTCTCTTTTTTTATTCTTTCAGGATATTATGCCGATGTGGAAACAAATTGTCAAGCTTTTAGAGTGTGCACTCGTGGATCTACGTATGGTTTTCAATCATTCCTGTGCCCAAACGGGACCTTGTTTAATCAAGCTGTGTTTGTATGCGACTGGTGGATGAATGTGAGATGTGAAGACTCCCAACAATTCTTTAATAATAACAACGAAAAATTCGAGAATCTCAAATTAGGTCCCCAATTAATGAAAGACATCAAGAAGATGTTGACCCATCCGATGCGAAACCCTTATGACAAGTCTACCATGAAGAGCAACCTTATTGTAATGCAAGATTACAAACCACCTTCGGGACAGCTGTTCCCTAACGGTGCTCTTATCCCCGGGCCGGAAAGGACACCAAATAACATATTTGTTCCTCCGAAGCAAATTCAACAGAACTTAGGCCAATACGCATACAATGACCTTGGGTTTTCGGCATCAACCGCCAACCCTCAGTACATACCTCCTTATAATAATCTTTTAGCGACACAAAGCAACGCTGAAGTCTTCCAACGGCAAAATGGTCAATTCGATAGCAATATCAAAATTCAAACAACCCCGCACTCCAACATCGGTAACCTAATATCAAATGGCCATGCAGGACAACTTACTCAATCCAGAAATAATTTCCGCAACTCGCAAGTTCAACGACCTGCACAGCCGTCAAGTTATGGAAACCAACAAGTTAGGCAAAAACAATTCATAAACCAATTAACACCAACAAATATGTTTAATACGCAAAATACATTCAACAGACATAAAAGCCAGTATAGACAAAGCCCTCAATCTAACAACAACGGATACAGATTTAATAGTGGGAAACAAACAGAATTTGGTGTCTCATTTTCAAAACAATACACTGCTAACTCCAATCAAGATAAACAACCGTATACATACAAAACAACTGTACCTCAATTTTCAAATGAAGTAGTAAATCAAGCAGGAAATGAAGCGAAACAAAATTTGGTAAGTAATGATGAAGTACCTTCCACTGTCATAACAAAAACGCTAACATTTAATAGAATTGTCCAAGAGAGTAAAGTTGGACCAAAATCAAAAATTACTTTTAAGACTTGGATCGTAAAGCCAAAAGCTGCAAAGCTGCAAGCAACTCCCACATCCTACACCTATGACATACCCACTCAAATACCGACTGAAAGACTAGTTTCCGAAGCTAGTCCTTACGTGTATGATAAGCCATCAACAACTCAAGCTTCTAAATTAGTGTCAATTCCAAATGAAGCATACTTTTATGAAAAGCCTACAGCCGCTGCAAAGCAAATCATAACTGACCCAGAACCCTCTCCTTATGAATATATTAAACCTACAGTAGCCGCTAAACAAATAGTGACAACCCCTCAAGAACAGCCGTATGTATACAATAAACCAACTGTAGCAGCTAAGCAAGTTATCACTACACCCAAAGAACCGCCACGATTTTATCTCACTCCAACGCAACCTACACTATCCCAATTATATATAACTCCATCATCTCCTCTTCCAACAAAAGCATCTACTGTTTACTTAGCACCAACTACTTATAAACCATCAGCTAATTACTACTTACCACCATCTGAAACTCCACTAATTTTATCTCGACAATATCTTTCTCCAAATGCTATACAACCGGAGCAATTTCAGAGTGCTAAGCTTAAAGCTTCGCCAACATCGCCAACTCCAGTCATTGTTGCTGCCACTAAAGAAAGTATCAACAAGCCATCATTTACTTTAACTAAGCACTCACGTATTAATGCCAATCATAACAATCTAACTTTCGCTGATATACTCACGAAAGAAAAACTTGATATAACAGTTAATGACATTGTAAAGGATACAAGTACCATACTTAAAAGTGCTTCTCCTCAATTCGGGCAACTTCGTCAGGAACCCGATTATTCTGACAGCGATAGTTCAATTCAAGAATTAGCCGAAAACGATGTAAAAGTAACATCACAAACTAAACCACCTCCACTTCAAGAAACCTCTACATTTGAAAGTAAAAGTGGCCGTTTAATAGCAAATCTTTCAACGGATTTAGAACCTCCATTTGAAAGTCCTAATACCTATCAAAATAGTAACCCTCTCGCTAACCTACCATTCTTTAAAGAGCCTCCAGAGCCGACAAATACAATTGAAAGAACTGTATCCTTAAAAATATCTATACCTGAAAAAGTTGCTAAAACTTTGTTTAAAAATAATAATAATAGTGAATTTGATAAATTAGAAATACTTAATACTGGAAGCAGTAATTATTTAGTGTTGTCTAACAACATAGTTAGTAGTACAAACACACCTAGCTTCATTCCACTTGGAAAGTTAACTCTATTAAAAAATTCAAATGTTTCCGATTCACAGGCTTTGGTGTTTTCATTTTTGGCTGACTCATTAAATGTTGCAAAGGAATACAGTAACATAGCACAACAACAAAACATCATTCCACCCACACCAGCACAGCAACAATTTCAAAATGTTAACAGCGATCAACTAGCACGCATCACCAATCAAATATCCCAACTCACATCATCTCAATATTCCGGAAACACCTACAATAACAATATCAACAGCTTTTTACCAACAGCCCAGACAACGACGAGTGCAGCAAACCAATATACTGGTACCACATTTTCCAACCAAAATATTATTCCTAATCAACGGAATCAGGCGCAGAACTTTCAGAATGCTCAATATAATGTAATTCCATCACAACAGTTGAATCAAGGACAGTACTTTTCATCTCAATTCCAAAATGGAAACAGCGGATTTAACACGAACTTGTTAACATCAAATAATCAAAACCAACTGTACAGTGGGCAATTATACCAACTACCAGTACCAGACGTTACGAGTCAGATTTTTAATGGGCAATCTGCAACAGTAGCAGGTAATGTGCAAACTAATAGCAATCAACAGGAACTTCAACACCACTTAGAAGCAGCTGATCTACAACAAAATCAAAACATCAACACACAAAACTCAAATAATTTAGCTTACAGTTCAAATGGCGATATTGAAATTGTACAATCACAAAGTATACCTCTACCTAGTCCAGCCAAACTACAAGCAACTTCAACCTCTGAACCTGATTATTTTAACAGCCAAGAGAACCCAGCAAACACTTTCTTAGGAAACATACTTAATGCAAGTAATGGAATATCTGCACAACTACAAGACAAAATAATTGGAACAATACCACATCCATTAGAACAGAATAAATACCTGACCTACAAAAAGGACCAATCTTACTACGTTTACACAAAATTAGATGACAATCTACCACAGAACACACAAACAACGAAAAGTCTAATCGGAAGTATTAATACAGGTCAACAGGCAGCTAAACTAACCCAGAACAGTAACGTTGACAACCAAGTCTCATTTCAATTTGTTCCATCAGTAAGTTACCAGTTAGATAATGTAAATGACCAACAGAAAATATTGAACGCGTTCAACATCGACGAATATGGTAATCCAAAAGGAAGGGTAAAGGAAAATGGTTATCAGATAAGTAATGCTAACGAGAGAAAAGATGAGATTAGTACGGATGTAAGCTATACAGTTAACCACCCTGTATCTGCTAAACAGTTAGATGAGGGATTCCAAAGAGTAAATGCACTTTACACGGGCCCTTCTTCATATTTAGCTCCTCAGTCTTCTGTTGGAAAACTAGAATTGAGGAAAGAAGTTGTCCGTAACAATTTTAACTCAAGACTAGAACAGCTAGATGATCAAAACAATCATAAAGGTTATTAAAATTCACATTATATTTTTTAAAGATGTAAATAAATGTTTTAGGATAATAGCTTTAAAGTCTTACTTGTTAAAAATAATTTATCAATATTTTTATTTGTACCAAATAAATAGTTCATTAGTTACCTATATAATACATAGATACTAATACACGATACTTATTTAAAGTTTTTCTCTTATTTAGCCTATCTATCCCTTACCCATTGAGCAAAGCTTTCAAGATAAGTATTTTTCACATTCAACGTACAGCTCGACTGAGAAGTAACATTTGTTTTATAGCAACGAATCAACCAATATTTATATTCCTGCCGGTGAGTAAAATTACTGCTCTGGCCACATTAGGATTTTCGAAGCTAAGCTAGCGTCCGTCTTATAAAACAAATAAATTTAATAATAAATGATAATGAAAGTAAGACAGGAAACATGAATGCAAAATAATTTCTTGAGAAGAGTGATAATAGCCAGTCAGAATAATGTATTTAAGTCGACATCAGATAATATTAAGCGACATCTATTAAAATGTTGTATAATCTAAAGAATGCTTAGAAAGCAGAAACTCGTAACAGCGAACTCCATCTATTATCAGTTATTACGAACTTTTTCATTTCGCGCAAAAATTCAAATTTATGAAGCACGTCACATTTTGGTTTTACCTGTTGCCATGACATGTCTATTAATTTTCAACTGTTTTGTTTGTTGACTTCAATAGTTACCGGCAGTATTTTTATTGATTGAAATACTTTCCTTTCCTTATTTATTTAACAGCTAAAAGTTTTAAGTATTGGTTAGGAGGTTCACCCGTAATGTAAACTGCTGCCGTTGTTTTATGATAATAAATTAGTTGAAGTGGAAAAAGTGATATTTGAAGAGCTCAGTCGAGTTAGAAAGTCAGGTAAGAATTTATTTTGTCATTTCTTTTAAAACTGTACACTAAATTATATAATACTCGGTAAACTGTTCGTAATCTATTTAAAATCCAAGGCGTACAATAGAAACAGACTACTGCCTGTTAAAATTTAGATAATTTCCTGATAGTTTACTTTAGTGAATTTAGTGAAACAGTAAGATCACTAAAACTTGATGGTAACACTCACAAGTGACCAAAATACTAGAAGAAGAAACAGTTTTATTTATTTAATCATTAAAAAATTTCAACTACATCTATTTAACTCATATTAAATACATAGTTTTCTAACTAAACACCAGATCGAAAGTATTGTAGGATGGCTGAAGAAGAACCAGAAGCTGCAACTGTAACTTTCACTGAAGCACAGCCCACAGCGATAGAGGATGAGTTTGACATGGACTTGAATGATCCTCGAGTGGAATGGATCAAGGAAAGAATCCTAACCTACATTGGAATGGATGATGAAGACCTGTTCTATGGTATGCTGCAAGAAGGGAAGAATAAACAGGGATTACTGACCTTTATCAACGCACCAATGAATCCAAATGAACTCTCCTTGGACAAGAGGACAATGTACTTTGCCAAAATAATAGTTGACAAACTTATACATGAAGATAAGGAATTTACTGAATGGAGTAAGAATATTTGGGACTTTTTACCTAATTTTACATTTCTATATAACTTAATAAATATGTTTTTCTTTCATTTGTACATTTAAAGTTACACACTTACCTTATAAGAATTGGTAAATGAATTTAATAAATTAGTAAAATTTGGATATTAAAAATATCCAGATGGTACCCAATATAGAAAATAATTCCTACATAAATGCAAATATTTCCACTTCTACCTGAGTCTTTGATGGCTTATGTTTGGAATCCCCACTCTTCTATACCCTAGAAATATACTATTTTGTGCTTAGGAATTGTACCACCTCCACCGCCACCACCCCCGCCGGTGAAAAAGAAGAAAGGCAAGAAAGCAAAGCCCCCTTCACCCGAGCCACCACCGGTACTATAAAAAATATATTTAATACAGAAGAATTAAGTCCTAAGAAGAAGAATGTGTGTTTTCTTGTTTGAAAATTGAAACATACTAACAATACCATATCATGTAAAAAAAGTTGTTTCTCATGAGCCCATAGTATTTTATTGCAAAAAAAATTGATCTCAGGAAAAACACCTCTCAATTGGAATCTCAACTCTACAAACCCTACAATTTGAATAACAAGGCTTGACTGTTTTGCCACCGTCGCATACACTCCCCTGGCCTTTTTATATAATCAAAGTTAAAGCCAAAATGCTTTTTATTCAAATAGACTTAAAATAAGCACTTTCAAATCAATATTGTTGGCAACCAAGCAGACGGTTCACCTAATGGAAAATTATATCGTCGCCTATAAATACGATGATGCATTTGATGTCTGAGAACGCCAAGAGTACAGTTATAAGGTACATACTTGATTAAAATTATTGTTCCTTATTATTGTATCTTGCAATCGTTTTATGAAATTTTGAGTCCGAAATTATATCATGTTACTCATCTGTTATTCAACAGATACCGGTAGAGGAAGTAGAACCTGAAGATGAAGAAGGCGGAAAAAAGGCGAAGAAGGCCAAGTCTGCAAAGAGTGTGAAAAGCATGAAAAGTATGAAAAGCATGAAGAGCATGAAAAGTATGAAAAGCATGAAAAGCCTGAAAGGTACTTTTGAAACACAATTTAAAGTTAATTATAATTTAACTTAATCTTACTGTATGCAAAAAAAGCATTTAAAAAAAACTGGTCAAACAAACCATAACTACTAAAACAAGCATGCTTAAAAAGTGTATGGAAACCAAATTTATTAAAAATATACTTGTCTAAAAGTTGAGAATCCTTCATACAGGTATGCAACAAAATATCACAAACTTATAAAAACATTATTGGTTTACAGAAGCTGATTTGGAAGCAGACGAAGGTCAGTCATATCAATTTGATAATAATTGTTAAATGCACAAAGATTTTCTCAATCATAATAAGGCATTTACTCGTTTATCGACTATTGCTTGGATTCCAAAAAAAACACATTTTAATATACTATTAGTTCAAATAAGTTACATTTCCTATTTAGAAACTAGATGACGTTAGCTGTGTTTTTCATCCACTCAGTCGAGTTTTTAGTTACGAGACATAAAATATCAATAAAATAATCCTGGTCGTAAACGATCAAGCTTAAAACAGAACCTATAAGTATGATCCAAGATTATCTAAACAATTTACGAAATCCATTGCATTCTTCTTTTTTGATAGAAAATAACATTGTTTTTTTCTTTAATGAAACAATTAAAATCAGAGCACGCAGCGTCAGACATCGAAACTGTTGCGGAAGCGATACCAGATGTCCCTGAATTCGATTTGGAACCGAAGGTTTCGGTCATCGAACCTCGAGCGGATGAAGAGGAGTACCCTATTATTGAAGAAATACCACCATTCCCACCGCGTATGTTGAATTTACAGCATTTTTCTCAATTGAGTATTTGAAGTTGAGAATGTCTCAGATTGTTTGTTCTGATGTTACTCAACATTTTCGTTGCTAGAATCTAAGTTCTAAGTTGAGACATTCTCTACTCAAATTTGCAATTCAGAAAGTGGTTTTTAAACTTAGTATGTCTTCTAGTTAGCACGAATATATTGTGGTTGTAAAATAATTGTCTATTACAATCGACTTACGATTATTTCGGATAAAACTATTGATTGTATTAGAAACTTAACCTAAATTTACACGACATATTAGTGTAACATATAAGTGTCCGTTGTTTTCAGCGCCTGAAGATCTTGATCCCGATGTAGACGGGACACTTGAGTATTACACAGTTGTTGTAAGTTGTATATTATGAGCTATTATTTTTTTAACATCGTAAATATAATTTTACTAGTTTTTTGTGTTAGTTACGGGAAATTGCACTGTCATCGACGATGTATACTTAAATTTTAGATTATATGTTACCTAAAAACTTCTTTCAGCGATCAGTACCCCGGATAATTCAATATCCGAAACTCGTGCCGGTATTCGGGGCGTTCACACCTGACAAAACCCACCGCAACCGTCGGTACATTTACTTCGTGCGTCAAATCATTGACGCTATTCCGCTATCAGACAGACCCCTGTTCACAAAGCTCAAGATGCCGGACTATGTACTAACTGGGCTCACTTCTGGCAAGGTGCTGATGAGCTTGGGACTTCAATTGGAGAAGGTGAGCCATCAGTTTCTGATGCATTCCCACTAGTTCAGCTGAGTGGTTTGACCGTTAAATTTGTACTATGTTTTTACTACCACTCCAACTATTTATAAAATTCTTTATCAAATTTGCTTCTTTACGTTTTTCAAACTAAAGAATTGTTCTCTTAGAAATTAAAACCGTCTATCAAAAGTTACATAAAAAGTACGGTGTAATCACTTGTAGCAAATAGGCATGTAGAATTAATGTACTTGTGTTTGCAGGCGTTTATACCACTATTTAAGAAACAATTCCGTGAAATATCCGTGTCTGAGGAGTCAACGCAAGCCACTATCCAACGACAGATATCCTACGCTGGGACTCATCATACGAAAATAAAAGAAAAAGCATCACAGGTTATTAAACTACATCACACATTTTATAGAGATAATCTAAAAAATATATAGGAAGCGACCGAAGGTAAGGAAAAACAGTGGCGTATATACGTGCACTCTTTTATACGCCAAAGTAGGTCTTAGCGTATAATGAACACCTCGTAATCTTCGTTAAGATATTGACATGCATAGAATCGAATAAAATTTTAATTTATTTCTTTAGTAAAGTAGAGGTACTTGCCCAATGAGCTGCTTAGATTGGAATCAGAAATTATAAAACCATTTTGCATGAATACAATAAATACATTTAAATTTAAAGGTTTACATATGCTATGAGTGTTGAAATTTTTAGATTATGGAATTGACCGTTTTGTTTGATGCGTTTGTTTTGTCTTTACACTCAAAAAGCTACTTCTTTCTTATTAGATGTGACGCAGTTGATGGACAAGTATCTATTTTGATTCCAGGTTAACTACCTACGACCCTCTGACTATCGAAGGATGTCGAATATAGCTAGAGGTGAAAACGCTGAAAAGAGGTAAGTCTTATTTACAGTAGCAGTACCTTAACACAATCGGACTATCGTAAATAGTAGTTTTACAATAAAAATCCTAATTGAAATTTAGCATCTTAGCAGTTCTTTATCTGCTAGTGCGCTCTCTGCTTCGAGCTTAGCGTAATGTTCCCTATTATCCTATGAGTAAATGGATTATTCCATTTTGTACAAATATTTAAAAAATACATACCCGGACATATCACTGTGTGACAGTTGTCATAATTCTGACTAAATCAAATCATACTTGCTATGGTCCCAAAAATGATTATTTATCTGATTTTACGTTAGGAGCGAATAATATAATAGGCAGAATATATAAGATAACTGTGACAGCTTTCATAAGCTTGCTGCAGTAGGTTCCAGGTTCGAATCCTGATGGGCACAGAACTGTCATTTGTAAGATGCATTTTTTCGCTCACCGTTCATAGATGTGGTTTACTAATCTATGTAGTACACCTATACCATATGATTGTTTGATACCTGGTATACAAGATTCTATGGCAGTGAAGAGTCAAAGTGCGTTTTAATATGGAAATCATAACAATGCTGTTTTCTTTAGAATGAAGAACATGCGTGAAACTCCTGTCCAACCTAGCACGACATTAATTCGATATGCTTCCTTCAATTTGTACCCTGATGTGAGTATTTAATACCCCATTTATGATAAAATATTACATTACATTATTTCTTTATTTATTTGTACTAAGTTTAAAAAGTACACAAGAATACAGTGTCATCTTACAAACGATAGTATTTTGTCATGATGTAATTATTCAATCGGATTATATATCTTATGTCTCTAAGTCTTTGGTGTATTTGAAATTTTTCATAGTAAATAGGCCTTTTTTTAGTTATATGTTCTTTTAGGATTTTTATGAAAGGGACGAGGATACTGCCGGAGAGATAACAGCTGATATCAACAATCTAGTTGATATTGTCAATTGGTATGTAAATTTAAATATTTTCTAAAACAACTAGCGACACTTTTCACCTTGTTTCACGCAGAAGGCGATATTCAAGCTGAATTGGGATAACTAAAAACAAAGTTAGCCCTTTTACACAGGTGCGGTACGAGCTTTTGATTTTTAATTCGGTATTTATATTTTATAATTCGTCAGAAGAAAACGTAGTTATATCATTATTTTAAATCCATTGAAATTAAAAATGCTTTTTATTGATTTTTATAAATTTACAGGACTATAGAACATATAGAAGGTGAAATACAGCTCCCTATGCCTAATATCCCGGTCTTGGTCGATCAGCATCCCCCTCCCCATATAGATCTGAAGGACGAAGAGTTGGTCAGACAGTTGGAAGAAGCAGTTATGATGTGGGAATCACACATCGATAGTACGATAGCGGCGTGCCTTGGAAAGGTAATAACAGTAGTTAATTGTATTGAGTAAGTGTTAATAAAAATTACTAAACTACTTAAATGTGTGCGTGCTTTCTTTTATTAATCGGTTTAATAAGTGAGGTAATTGTAACGTCACTGCATTGGTGTTAACTGTTAATATGACTCAAACACCTAATATTATTTTGTTGTGTTTTTTTAATGAAATTAAACATTTCAATGAAGTCGTTAGATGATAGGAAATGTGACGTCACTGCATTGTCAGTTGTGAACTGTCAATACGGTTACACTGTCGCCAACGTCCATACCACGTTGAAAACACCGGTTCTCGTCCGATCACCGAAGTTAAGCAACGTCGGGCGTGGTCAGTACTTGGATGGGTGACCGCCTGGGAACACCACGTGCCGTTGGCTTTTTGATGATTTTACTTTTTTTCACAGACACGTGAAGGGGAAGGACCTGTTGCAGAATATACATATTGGAGAGAAAGAGACGCTGAATTATCGCTTTTGGTTGAACAATTAAAACAACCAATGGTTGTGAAAATACTATCATTGCTAAAAAAAATTGAGTCAACATACTTAGAAGTATGTACTTTTAATTTGTTTATGTTCCCCTTTTTAATGAAATTTTAATCGAACATTATTTTCACGACTTTGTTTGTTTTTAGGGATTTACTAATTTTAAAGAAAGGCTGATTGAACAGTATAACTTGGCTGGGGATAATCTGAAGTTTCTTTCAACTTTGCTTCGATTTTTTACTGTGAGTTTTTCGTTAATTTAGTTATATTCTGACAGGAGACAAATAAATACACAATATGTATCGTTTCAGCTCTTTTGTTTTCTGCTAAACACTGCCCTTCGACTTTCGACTTTTATACCTTTTTTGAAACCTTAAATACCTGCGTTTGAGTTTAAAAGTACATGTATGTGTTTTTTACATTTATCTAAGTTTTGTGCATCACTCGATGTAGAAGATAAGGTAAAAATCTTCAATGGAATTTTTCGAATTCTTCCTTTTCTTAAAAATTCAAAAAAATTATTGTAGGTATATATATATTTTAGGTAATCGAAGATGATTCACCACTGCAGCAGGTGATTAATATACTTCCGGAGATGGTGGAGAGTATTTATATGATGTGGGTGTTATCGAAGGTATAGTTTAAATTTGTATTAAATCGAATTACTAAATAAATTAAAGAGTACTTATTAATATTTCCATTCAACAATACATCAGAATCGATTTAGTGGTAAATACTCGCATAGATAACCCTTAATCAAATATGGCAACAAAGGGCCCAATGTAATTGATTTTGAGGAAGTCCTAAAAACAAATAGCAGAAATTTAAAGTTGACTGAATGGAGTACATATCTCGTTCATTTCTATGTCAAGAGCTCTATTACTTGTTTGATTATTTTATGACACGAAAAGTTTTATTTCGGAATATAGAATAGTACCTGCCGCACACGTCTTGATGTGGTCTCATAACACAATGTTAGAGCTATTATATATAGAAGCTGCCTTAAATGGAAAAACACGAGTCATTATTACCCGACTACGGCGAAGCAAAAACGAGGGTTTTGTATGAATGTTCGTCTGTTCCCTCCTAACTCCTAAACTACTTATCATAAATTGACAATTGAGGTATCGATAGATGTGAAATGATCTTCCACTGGTTATAGGCTATATGATGTCACATTAATTCTTAACTGACGTTTTTTATCACTCTTGTTCTCTATTTGTCGAAAATGTATTATGAATTTCAATAAAGGGTTACCGTTACGACGAGACGATGATACCGTTGTTGAAAAGGATTTCTTGGGCCCTCAGCGACAAACTCGAACGGTTCCTCGACGTGCATAAATTATTTGAGTAAGTCTATTAGTCAGTAAGATTTTTGAAATAATTAAAATAATATCTCGGGAAAAGTAACACAAATTGTCTTCGTCCAAAACTATGCCCGAGGCTACTACGGATACTAAACAACGATATACGCAGGTTCTTATCAGAGCAAATATTCGTGTTCCTAACAAAAATACCTGGCCGAGCCCAGACTCGAACCTGAGACCTCACATGTCACAGCCAACGATGTAAGCCGTTTGCCATGGACAACACCTACTTTACCATGTAACAATTAGAATTAAGCTATTTAACGTCACTATTGATTTTTCTTACAGCACTAGGCGGGATGCTCTTAAATCTTTACTTTTACTTATTAAAAAGCAATTTCAGCAAAAAGAACGAAGAGGTTCTAAGTCTAGCAAAAAGCGGTCACAAAATAATGACGATGTGGCACGACCTTTACAAGGAGACGCGTCGCAATATTGAGCTCTCCGGCAAAGGCGCAAGGTGGGAATTTGATCAACCGTTCCTGTTTACGACAACTGACTACATAGGAAGTGTAGCTGAAGACCTGAGTAAAGTTATCACCGTAAGTACTTTTCTAGTAATATTATTATTGCTAAGGCGTAAATTAGTATATAATAAGCAGCAAACAAACGAGTAAATTTTAATTCACATCCTAAACATTGTTTCCAGGAAGTATGATGGTAATTTAAGGTACACATTATATACGAGGGCGGGTTAATAAGTCCGTGACTTTTGGAATAAAACACAGATTTGTTGAAAAATAAATCATTTTATTTTTATCCCTTCTAAAAAATATTTGGTCGAGGTCCTCAAAATAGGCCTTTGTTTGCGAGATGACTTCATCATTGGAGTCAAATCTTTTTCCACCAAGCCATACCTCAGGTTTGGGAACAAGTAGTCACTGTTGCTTTTTCAGTAAAGTGGTCAGAAATTCAGAAAGTCACGGACTTATGTAGTATATAGCTAAAAAATACATTTTAATAATGTTTTCAGGTAATAATAGATTTCGAGAGGATATTCGGCGCGGAACTAGCTTCCATAATAAGTGATCCGACACAAATAGATGACGTGCGAAAACGCGTGATAAGACTAGTATATCCGATAAGGACTATAGATTTTAGCATCTTCATGTTTGACAACAAAGAGAACTGGGATGAAATAATGGCATATTTCTGGAGTGAAGTCAAATATTTAGAGGAGGAGGCTAAAAATTACATCAATCAGGCATTCGGAAATTTAAGGTTATCTTTTTAAATGAGTTATATGTTTAAGAATACATATATATGTAAGTACTCAAAATTGCGGCCATTGTTTTCTAAATGTACGTAGTTGGTTTTTCGAAAGTGGACCTTACGAGTCCTTTTTAAAATTATAAGGTTTGATATCTTGAGTGAGATGTATTAAAAAAAATGTTTAGGTACATAAGTACAGTTCAATTTGTATTATTATCTCTCGTATGGTGACATTTTAGATCATCGGAAGAAGCTCTAGACGTCCTGCTTAAGTTTTTGGAATTTGACACACGTGAAACTATCAAACGTGAGCTAGCTACGAAGTTCGACCTGATTATGAGACAGTTTATAAAAGAACTTACTGCGACTGAAGATAAATTCACGGTACTTTTATTTTATATATTACTTATAATCAGATAGGTATTTCAATTAGAAAATCAGCGTGGTATTGGTCCGTTAAGTTCGTTTGTAAAAATATAGCTAGCTAACACGTCACTACGGTGTTATTTGTGTAAATATTGTGATCGTGTACTGTCAATATGGTTGTACTGTCGCCAACGTCCATACCACGTTGAAAACACCGGTTCTCGTCCGATCACCGAAGTTAAGCAACGTCGGGCGTGGTCAGTACTTGGATGGGTGACCGCCTGGGAACACCACGTGCCGTTGGCTTTTTGCATCTGTTTTATGTCATGCGAGATGCATGTGACGTCACTGCAGCGTGTTTTGTACTGGCAATATGGTTGAACTGTCGCCAACGTCCATACCACGTTGAAAACACCGGTTCTCGTCCGATCACCGAAGTTAAGCAACGTCGGGCGTGGTCAGTACTTGGATGGGTGACCGCCTGGGAACACCACGTGCCGTTGGCTTTTTGCCTAGCTACATGAAAATAGAATGTTTTTAATCTGTTTTATTTCAGCGCTATCGTAAGAAACCTCCTTTGTTGCGCAACCACCCGCCCGTCGCCGGAGCCATCTACTGGGCGAGGGCACTGTTCAACAAAATGAAACAACCTATACTTAAGTTCCAGAAGGTGTGTTTAAAGTTCTTTTCATTCAAGTTTTTGTAGTTATAGAATTCAAAATGACGGGCACATACATTTTATATTAAGATGTATCTATAATTTTCTTCTAAAGCAAAAGCACATAAATACGGAACTCCTATCGTTGATTTGAAAGCCATACTTCTTAAAATAAGATGGTTAACCACAGATTCATACTATCACAGTGAATAAATCGATAAGACTAAAGTAAGTAAAACGTAAATAATTATTTTCAAATTCCAATGTTATCGTTTATAACTTAGGTCGCCGAATTAAATGACTGCGAGCAGAAAAAAGAAGCCTTTCTTCTGTACAAAGCTTTTTCAAAAGTCATCAAAGAGTATGAGGATAGCAACTACAAGGAGTGGGTGTTTGGAGCGTCCAGTTTCGTCGATTCCATGATGAAGAAGAACATCCTTAAAGTTGTATTCAAGAAAGAAGAGGGCGCTGGTAATTTTTGGTCTCTTTCACTTTCTTTTACTCGTCTTAAACGCTGACAAAGTTTCTTCTCTTTACGTGAGTGCGTTTTTAAAATTAGAACAATTTTCTGTTGTAAAAGTTTTAACGATTAATTTTGTATTATTTTAATTAGATTTATTATATAAGATAGATAGTAACAGTACGAATTATAGGACAGAATTTTTATAACTTTGTTTATAACATATATTTTTCGTTTCAAGCGAACGATTTCGATGATACAGGTGAGCGTGTTTTAAAAATCCTATCCAGATTTGACAATTAAGCCTCATATCCATTTGGCAACCATTAACGTAAAAGTGTATTTCTTTAGTAAAAGGAATAGATTTTCTCTTTATCTTTATAGGAAATATTATAATATTTTTTTGTTGATAAAGATCAAGCCCCAGCCCGCGGTAAGGGTATGCAGCTGACCGCAGCGGGCAAAGCGCACGTGGCCAAGAAAAAAGCCTCCAATATTTCACTCAGGCCGGCCGACATCGTCAACAGGGAGATAGCTGAGAAACGCAAACGGGACAAAGCATGTTAGCATCATCACTTCATTTTACAAAAGTTTATCTTTAGACATACAATGAAAATCTTTACTTATAACTAAGCCGACCCAGTGGTTTACAATATATGTATTGTCGTAGTGATGCTCATGCGGTTACCGGGACAGCATTATGAAAACGTCAGATCTCCTAGTTCAATGTCATTACTGGCTAAGGAAGGCCTGGTAAGAATAAAAATACTATTAGAGCTAGCAAACTGTGCGGTACAGGTCTATCTTATTGTCAGGTTTTAATGTTATTCAAGTATTATGTCGGCTTTTCTCTCTTGCCAAATTAATAGCAATAAACAAAAACATTATAAAACGGGCACAATGAGGAACATGAAAGCTACAACTTACGGCAACCCGAGACTCGAACCTATAAAACTAATAACAGATTCAGTAGTATGAGAAAATTAAAATATTCCTTATTTTTTCTTCTAGATGGATGTTACATGGAGAGATTTGACGGTCCATAAGTTGATACAAGAATACAATTTAGAATTTCAGTCACAGTTTGACAAGGATATATTCTTAGTAATACATGAAGCTGAATTGATGGAGCAGTTAGGTACATGACTTTTCCATTTCAATTAATATCATTAGATATCTGTAATGATATTCCATTTTATCACGTACATGCGACCCACACTGGGCACACTGGGTGGATCCTAAAATAGTTTTTACCTTGGAACTCGGTTTCATATAATACTTTTTAGGGTTCCGTAGCGAAAGGTTAAAAAACGGGACCCTATTACTAAGCCTGTCCATCCGTCTGTCAGCGGGCTGTATCTCATGAACCAAAATAGCTAGAGTCTTGAAATTTTCTATTTCTGTTGCCGTTATTACAAAGAATAATAAAAAATATAGTAAAATTATGTTTAATTCCTTTATCCAAGAAACGAGATTTTTTCATAATTTTTAGCTTCTAAAAAGTGAATATTGTTTAATCTTGTACGATGGAACGGAACCCTTTATGTGCAAGTCCGACTCACACTTGATAGATTTTTTTAATCACGCCTCATAACTAATTATTGGTCCAATTTTATATCTTTAGTTTTTATTTGCAAGGTTTTGACTTGCCATCGAACATTCGCGATGTTGCGATGCAGAAAGCACGCATATACTACGAACTAGAAGCATTGGATGAAGTGATATGTCAATACAATGCCAGCACAGAATCCCTGAGCCCTTCAGAAACTCACCTGATGAAGCGACACCTGCTGGACATGGAAAGACATATCCTGCCAGGGTTAACAAGAATCACGTGGACGGCTTTGGGGATTAATGACTACATCAAAGACATAACTAAAGGTTTGTGGATTTATTGATTAATAATAAAATATTTTTATTATTAATACTAATATTATTATTTGTAAAATTATGGTTTTTGGAAAATTATATTAGATACTTTGGGTATTTTTTTCTCTGGTGGTATATTCATACAAATAAGCCGAAGTTATCTTTAGATTTCGTAAACAGTGCCAAAGCGTATATAAGACATGATTTTTACACGTTAAACGCATCTGGTTTATAGTAAGTTAGGTTTGCAAATTAAAAATAAATTCAATTCAATAAAATATAATATCTGTAACATATGTATTCATAGTCTTACCTTAACGTCTATGAGTATTTAGTGACACAATAATAATACGAGATTATGGCATTCATTTTTATCTATCGTGTAATCTGATCGGGAATCTTCGTTACAAGAACACAACCTCTTCCTTTAACTGTCCGTTCTCAACTGGGTGTATTCTTTGTAACACTTCATGCATGCCGCTGTTTAGGTCTTGGACTGTGCCTGCTAGCGCCACTATGGCATCAGTCATTCTCTCTTCGAGTATGCACCTCCTTTCTTCCTGCCTCTTTAAGGTGTCAGCTATCGATTCCAACGCTGCCGTCATGCGTTGCTGTGAATCAAGTCTTCGTTCCTCAAGATCAATAGCCCATTTCGGCGGCGGAGAGTCGCATCTATTGTCTTGTTCTGTAAAGAAATGTTTTTCAGTTATATTTAGTGCAGACCAATTTGTATTCAATGGAGAAGTTAAGTGTATTATTTTTCTATTCATTATAAAAAATCTGTTAAACGAAACAAAGCTGAGAAAGAATTATTAAAATAAATTATTTTTAACATCATTAAACTTCTCCATTAGGCCTCAAGCTCCCCCAAAAGCGTCAAATTTCCTCGGAATTAAAAAAGGGTAGAGGTTTCAGGGTGTCCCCCTCCCCCAAAGGAGAATCCTGGATCCGTCACTTTTTTACTGTACCTATCACCAAATCTAATACCAAAAGAAAGAGATATAAATACCCATTACTACCATTAAAAAAATCAAGTGAAAGATCAGTAGATATCCCAAACATACCTTCAGATACTCTAGAGATGGACACGTAAGTCTTCACTTTGGCTTTGCCCGGCGGGGAGGATTTATGCGTGGTAAACACGTCCGAATCATCCCAGACTTCATCATCTACTAACGGGTTGTTAGCTGCCTCGTCTCCAGAGGTCGCCGTTGTGCCTGACTGGTTCTGCCCACATAACTCCAGGCATCGCATCTCGAGGTCGTTCAACGGGATATACTTGTTGGCTATCCCTTCGGACGTGCACTTTATCCTCCTAGAGTCTGTTGCCTTCTTCCGGGTCTTGTGCCGCCATTCAATCCAGTACTGAAAAAAACAAGGATAGAGAGTAAGATATGATATAATGAAATCAATGGCGTGTTGGTAATATATGAATTGTTTTTGAGGTACACTCGCCACTTCACCAAGACGTCAGTCCTCCTTGCAGGTACTGACATAATGCTGAGTTGCATCCCTTTTCATAGATTAGCATTATATTTTAGTGTCATGTGTTAAATTAATACCTATTGTTTCTATTTATGTAAATTTAGATTAAGGAATGTTATGTCACATTTTTTGTGAATAAAGTTTTTACTTACATTGTTCGTACTACACTCGGCGTCAAAAATATCGCCCCTTTGCAAAAAATGTTTTCAACCAACTTTATTTCACTTTAATCTTGGGTCAAGTATTGACTTAAAGGTATCATTTGAAAGGTAATTTAATGGTTTTTATGGTTATAAAGAAAAAAAATAAAGATTTCCTCATTTGTCAAAAAATATTGAAAAGACATTGTAAACAGTAAAAAAAAAAACATTTATTTCATCATACAAAACAATAACAAAAAAAAAAAACAAAAAAACAAAAAACAAAACTAATTTAAAACCTAGTGTTCCCCCCCTTGCCCTTATTACCGCCTCTAAACGGTCTTTCATCGATCGCACCAACTTTACAACCGTGACCGAACTTGTCTTTTTACCTCGTCCCAAAGATGCTCTATGGGGTTTAAGTCAGGACTTCTGGCTGGCCACGACAAAATAGGGATCCCAACCTCCTCCAGATATTCTCGCACAATTAAAGCTGTGTGGGATCGCGCGTTGTCATGCATTAATTTGACCACATGCTGCTCCAGTATTTCATTAATGTAGCGACCAGCAGTCAGAGACCCCTGGCCGCGAGTCCCTCTGGTCGATGAAACGCAGACAAGGTCGGTCTTGCCATCTATAGAGATGCCTCCCCAGAACATGCACGAGCCACCTCCGTAACCCACTGTTTCTTCAATGCAGGCCTGAGCGAGTCGTTCGCCCGACCTCCTATACACCCTTGCACGCCTGTCGTTGCAATAAAGGCAGACTCTTGTCTCGTCGGTGAAGAGAACCTGCCTCCATTGCTCAAACGTCCAATCGACGTGATCTCGGGCAAATTGTAAGCGGTCTCTACGATGTGCTGCAGTCAACTTAGGGCCAGTAGCAGCCCTGTGAGCCCTAATTTCTTTCTCCCGCAGTCTCCTTCTAATCGTAGAGACGCTAACTGAAGTCCTGCGAGCTTCTCGAAGACGTTGTTGCACCTCGACAGAGCTAAAGAAGCGACTGCGCAGGGACGTCACAATGAAGCGGTCATCCCGCTCAGATGTGCAGCGTCCCCGACCAGCTCCACGTCTTCTAACGAAGGCTCCAGTCTCCTGGAACCGCTGGAACACTCGTCGGACAGCATGGCGGCTCAAATTCAATTGTCGAGCGACATCACACTGTCGAACTCCTGCTTGCAGTAAAGCAACAACTTAGCAGATTCAGCCGCGGTGGTCTCCATGTTTGAGGGTTGATTTCTTGCTTGAGCTCCTGAGGTGTGTAGTCTTCAAAGTCTGGATAGCGAATGACTGACATTTTACCCTGTCCAGGCATTTTATAGCTCTGGAACTGAGCTCAAGTCGCGACCCTTGAAACGAGTGTTTTGGTACATTTTCTTACAACTTCTTCGACATGGAAATTATGACGTTTAATTTAAAAAAAAAACATGTTAATTGAAGGGATATTAAACAAGCTTTAATTTGACACCATGATCTATTAGCCAGAGTTCTTATTATAAAAGTTAGATGAGCTTGATGCTGAATTTCAGCGAGGGGCGATATTTTTGACGCCCAGGATCAAGTGGCATCGATAAAGATGCAGCTTTGCAGTAAAGTTCCTGCATGTTACGTCCCTGGATAAACTACCAGCGGTGTAGTCACCCGCAACGAATTTAAAAACGAGAATAAATATCTCACCTAAATGAAATTAAAACAATCATATCATTAGTTTCCATATGATACATTGCCTTGACAATCTCCTTTCCATAACTACAGTACTATAGCAATGGGGTACAGGGTACGGAAACATTTCGGGATCTTGAATGCAAGAGCCAACCGTTTGCTCTTCTGGCCTCATGCGTCATTTTATAAGGAAAAAAAATACAGGATTGATTGCTTACCCTTTTCCAACCTTGCGGCGTCTTCATAATCCCTCCCTCGACGGAGTTGAGCTTTTTGCTGAGCGTGATCCACTTCTGCCTGGTCATGTTGGTAGCAGCCGGCGACATGTTGCCAACGATACCCCTCACTAACTCCTGATGCTTCTCCAGGAAGTCCAACATGATCTCCAACTGCTCGGTCGCTACCCGTCTTGGAGGCGCCATCTAGATTTTTTATTTTTCATAAAGACATTGGCGTTGTTAATAAAATTAATATTTTAATTGCTCGAATTAATTTCACAAAAATTTTTTTATGTTAAATTAGTTAAGTAAATTGCCAAATAAACAAACGCTTTTGATCATATCTTTTTCAGGCTATATTTCATTAATAAAAACAAATATATAAATGACTGCACATCATGTATAAAATTATTCCAAAAAATATTTTTAAATGCTTTCAAAAGCTTTTTGAGGCGCGCGTTATGCCTTTTATGTTGCGAGCGTGACGTGTTTGGTAACAGATACGGTAAGCATAACAGTTTGACCGTCCGCTTATTTTTTTCCATAACACACGGAGTAAAATAATAAACATTCCATATGATTTGTACATCGTATTATCCAAAAAAAGGTTGAATTAAATATAAAATTATTATTGATTAGTATTGATGACTAATAAGTAACTATTAAATAACAGCACATCATATTTTCTTTCAAGCATTTCAAATATCATTTCTAGAGCAATATTGTAATTATCTAAAAAAAAAGTAATCTTGTTCATATTTTATAACCTTAACATTAAATTTCAATCTCGTACCTCTATTCAGTATAATGCGTAGTGTTGATTCCGACGATGATTAATAGAACACTATTTAATAATCATTTGACGACAGCAGTTTCCTTCAAGTTATACATAACACATGGAAACAGACGCCCTACCGTAATGGCGATCACTAACAGAACAATGGTGACTAGCAAAATGGCGATGCTCAAAACCATATTCTAATAACATTGGTGTCGAACTATCTGTCCTTTTCATTTAAACCGATAAAATCCTTAGAGCGAAATAATCCGCTATATGTCGCAAGTTGCAAGGAATGTTTGGTAGATGCAAGCTTGTATTGACTTTCCAGTTCCTTTGACGCAGTTCAACGTTTTAGTATTGATAGCAATCAAAGCTAGATGGCGCTATTCTTAACATAGAACAAATAGTTTTGCATTATCAAAAAAAAACATTTATTTACTTAAACAAAAAAAAAGGTTTATGTTTGTTATTTACTAAAGTACCAAAAATATATGGACCTGTGCTATTTTTAGACTTCAGTTTATGTTCAAGTCTGTTACATAGATGGTGTTATTTTTATTTTTATTTTCAGGACAAAAATCTCTTCAAGCTGTATACCAGCAATTAAAAATGGTTGAAAGAGAAATTCAATCTCTTATTGATCAGCTAGTTCTATTTGATTTATTCCCAATCATCAAACCAGAAGATTATATCGATCCTGATACAAATCTACCAGATGACACTTGGCTATATCCTTGTAAGGTAATAATTGATTTTGATCTAAATTCATCTTCATGATGGTGACTGTTGCATAAGTACAGTGCTATACTAAACAAGAAATACAACTTAGTTATCGCCAACGTCCATACCACGTTGAAAACACCGGTTCTCGTCCGATCACCGAAGTTAAGCAACGTCGGGCGTGGTCAGTACTTGGATGGGTGACCGCCTGGGAACACCACGTGTCGTTGGCTTTTTGCTCCAATACTTTTATTCTTAAGCATTAATTTTTCGTACAGTAACATAAGTAGTCTGAATATAACTCTACATTTTGAAAATAATTCGTTGATGCCATCATTTTTATTTCAGACGTATTTCGTAGAAGTAGAAAACGAACGTTTGCAACGTGTTGCAATGATGTCAAGGATATACGAACGAATCGGGCCAATCTTGATGAAATTAGAGTACCTCATATTAGGAACAAGTACTGGAAAATCCCAAGTCATGAATGCCTACTACACTTATTGGGAAAAGAAAATATTTAAATGCTTCGTATCGTACGTATTTCAGTCACAATTATATTTATACATGGCACACTTATTTTATCACAACTGATTTATATTTACTACAACTTATGAATATTAAAATTTATTACATAAAACCAAAATTGATCATGGACGCCGGTTTATGTGTAAGAACGTTCGTTTTTAATTAATTTTACAGAAAACTAATACATATTTAAGCTGGTATAAATGCGAACATTTTATCTTAAAGAAAAAAAAATACAATGTTAGCATACAGATATGGAAATTAATAAGTTCAGCGCCTAAAGTTTTCTTTAGCACCTGCAACCTAATAACTTTTTGTATGCAAGCATCGGGTTAGAAGATCACAACAGAATATAAATAGTGCCCATAGTTTTCAGCAAATAAATTAATTATCATGTTCTTTTTATGAACATTTGCAACAAATCTCGCTTAAGAGTAGACGAGTCCGCCGGGAATGCCCTTGCAATGAGTGAGCTTCATTCAGTACTTGCAAAAACAAGTTATTTAGTATTCGTATTTATTTACATTATTGACTTCATTTAGGAACGCTCGTATTCTTATTTAAAAACAAATATTTTAGTTTTGATACGATGGTATGAAATATTTTATAATTAAGTTCTGTAGAATGAATGAAGTTCAATATTTATTTAATAGTTATACCAATTTCAGAATAGAATAGTTTCTTATTTTATACGTCTTAGAGCGCAATTTTTCAGTAGTTGGGTTTTTAATTCTTTGAACTGTGCTAAACATCGCATTTCGCATTTTAATGTTGAGCCCCAATGTGACAGGTTGCGAATCTGTCAATACTATACGGGCACAATGAGGAACAAGGCAGTTACAATGTACGGCAACCCAAGACTCGAACCCTCAACCTGTTGGGTCGGGTTGGTTAGTAAACCAAAGCACGTAACAAACTCATTTTTATATCTTTAGGTTTACTTTGGAGAATCTAGAACAGTTCCAGCGGATGTTAAGTGAGAAGAATCCAATGTTTCAAGTAGATGCCATTCTTGTCCCTCCTGATATAGCAGTCCGCCCGACTTCCGCTGAAGTCTGCAATATTGTCGGATACAATATCAAACATTTTTTGAATAGGTAAGATTACTTAAGGACATGACATTGAATTATCACAGTCTCAATTATATTTTAGTAAGTGTTCGTAGTATTTTTTTTTTTTATTGTCGTTAAAAAGCTCTATAATGATTTTGAAGATGAGTAATAAAAAAGTCAAATATAATAATAATCATACAATTCAATACATAAAAATGAACTTCTATGGCATATAGATTAACTTCGTTCGCTCGTTGGATGAAGTGCACGTGCTTGCCTTGCCCGCCGCAGCGCATCGCTGAAACAACCGGCAATGAATTCTACGTGTTCTCTTACTTCGAGGACGTACTTCGGGTTGTCTCGATCAATGATGTCACACTACTCATACAAGACACGGTCTACCGACTCACGCTGGATATTAACACTTACGTGCAAAAGTAAGAGTACATTTTTAAGGTCAAATATGGATTTTTATGACATTAAGGCAAAAAGCCAACGGCACGTGGTGTTCCCAGGCGGTCACCCATCCAAGTACTGACCACGCCCGACGTTGCTTAACTTCGGTGATCGGACGAGAACCGGTGTTTTCAACGTGGTATGGACGTTGGCGATAGTATAATCATATTCACAGTATACAATCTCAAATGCTGGCGACAGTTTGATCTAAGTGCAGTCATGCATAAAAATGACACTGTGACGTCATATTTCCCGTAATTTATGTGCTTCATTGTAGTGTAAAATTAATTTTACAATTTTCATTATTGAAACTTAATCATTCGAGGTGTTCAGATTGAGAAGTTATTATAAAATATAAAATTTCAGATGGCAAAAGTACCAGCATCTATGGGCATTCGACAAAAATTTGTCATGTGAAAAATATGTTCAGAAAAACGAACAAATCCATAAGTGGGACGAGAAGTTCTTCTTCTTCGAAGACATAATTGATGATCTAGAGGAGCACGTTAAGTTTGTTGATATTGGAGCGATAAGAGTAAATCTGAGGCCTATCATAAAGCAAATTCAAGGTCACGCGCAAGACTGGAAGAACACATTAGGGAATTGTATAGCCACCAAAACAAGAATGAACATGCACGATCTCAAGAATCAAATTGAGGTACATACTTTTCATTTAATTATTTCTTGTTTACTTTACAATCATGGATTACCTTGGAAATGTCGCTTCTGAGTGACAAGCCGATCACATAGACCTATTTAAAAATTCTGATAAATAGTCTGAAGTAGCATTTTGTAGGTGTCCAGTTTGTCTGCATAAATGTATTTTATCCTGATGTACAATGACATATAAAATTAAGAAGTTATATTTTTTGTGCCTCAGATTTTGCAAAATACAATAGTTCTTTTACGTTTATTGAAAATGTTTAATGCTTTATGTTAATAGTTGTTATAAATAACCATATTGTTTTAGAATCTGTACATAATAGTAAATATGAACATCAAGGGTTTGGAAGATTTCAAGCTTGTCATGGCAACGATCACTCTTATACAACAGATGACGATCACAGCTGAAGTTAAATACAAAGGAATGCAAGAAACTTTCCTTATGCTGAAAAAGCATAACCTAAACGTTTGTATTTTATTTTTATAAGTAAATTCGCTCTTTTTGAGTGAGTAAATTTTACATCAAAAGTATTCGATATCACTTTCTATATTTCTTTGATGTTTGTAAATACTGAAAACAAGTAGATGTCTGCAAGTCACCGGAAATCTCCCTAGGATCCATTATTAAAAAGGTTCAAAGATAGTTAACTATTTATTGTGTTTAATATCGACTTTTATAACTTAAAAATTCATACATTCCTTTAAATTTTATAAAAGTCCTTCTTAAACATAATAAATTTATCTAACATTAGCTTAACCTTCTTTATTCGAAAACAAACTATCAAGGTACCACGAGAATAACAAGACTCTAAATGGATATTTTCTTCTAATCACAAATGAAAAACACAAATATAACTGTTTATTTACTTTTGATTGACTTAATTAATTACTTACAAACTTGTCGTAAATCATAATAAATTTGATTTTTAGGAAACAGAATTCAGATAGTATCAACACGACACTGTATGTTACAAAAATAGCGTTAGTTTGGGTACTTAAATTAGTCAAAATTAAATCCGACCAAAATAATATCTAAAGGCAATAACTGTCAATCACACTTTAAAAACTTAATTTTACTATAATTCAATTAAAAATTGTCGTAAACAATTTCTTTTAATGTTTTAGTTACTTGGTTGCGCTGAAACGTATAATTTAATACCGATTGAAACAAATAGATGTGCTTTAAAAATACAAAACTATAAGTTAACATTCGCCAACTTCATTAACTTTAGCATGGACATGATACATAACGGGAATGCCATCTGACTTAGGCTTTAGCAGCTGTTTCATATTATGTGACATCACTGCAGTGTCTTTTTATATGTACTGTCAATATGGTTGAACTGTCGCCAACGTCCATACCACGTTGAAAACACCGGTTCTCGTCCGATCACCGAAGTTAAGCAACGTCGGGCGTGGTCAGTACTTGGATGGGTGACCGCCTGGGAACACCACGTGCCGTTGGCTTTTTGAATCTTTGTTTTATGTGTCCTAACTAAAAAAGTTATCGATAAATCCATGATAAAATAGAAGTCGAATTGAGAACCTCCTCTTTGTTATAATCAACAGCGCCTACATGTACAAAACATATGTACGTATGTAAATGTTAATTTTCAAATCGAAAACCACGTGCCGTTAGCTTTTTGTGTTTTGATATTCAATTAATTTTTTATAACATTTTGTGCGGCTTGTCTAAAGCCATTGCAAAATCATTTATAGCCTGTCAATATAAATATTTTCATTTTGACTTTGTCCTTTAATGTACCTAAAACGTTTAACTTATTCTTTCATACATTACATGCTATGAAGTTTATGCTTTCTAGGTGACAGACGAAGACATTGAATTTGCGAAAAGCATCCAGCAATCTTGGGGTAACCTTTATCAGACCTCGTTGTTCCGAGGCAACACTTTGGAGCAAACGAAAGAAAAGTTCTCTAAAATGAACGTTGTGGAGATTTCGAAGTTTTTGTTGGAACTAGACGAATTTGTAGAGAGGTTTGACAGCGAAGGACCCGGCACTGTCGGTGACGATATGGACAAGGGATTAATACTTATGTATGAGGTGTGAAACTGTAACAGTGTTTTTTCATTCATAAGATAGGTTTTTTTATTAATGACGTCTAGGGAACTTGGAGTCTGCTGCCTACACCCTATATAATCTTTTATATCATAAAATATCCATATAGAGACACATAAAAATCCACATTATAAAACACATTGAAGCACATAGCACATAGCCCTGCATCAGATATAATAAAGAATCTTACAAATAAAAATATGGAAATATGTGTTATTAAAAGAAGAGTGAATAAAAATGCGTCATGCAAGTATCATCGACGGGCCGAGATTCGAATTTGAAAACTCTTGCTTGCGTAGTAGCTAGCTGATACAACTTTTCACTAAAAATAATATTTAATATCTAGTTACCTCCTACTTCTAGGAATACAATAAAATATTCGACGAGTTGGAAGCCAAGAAGAAGGTTCTCCAAGCCGCGGAACAATTGTTCGACAATCCGCTGGCTGACTTCTCAAACTTCAATAGAGCCAGAGCGGACTACACAGCAATGGATATGGTGTACAAGATTTACAAGGCTCAGAAGAACGCGAGGGAACTCTGGGCCAAGACCCTGTGGGTGAATCTCAACCCACAGGCCTTGGTCGACGGTATCGAACAGTTCTTCAAAGAATACAGGTGACGTTTTGTTTTGTTATAATTGTTTAACTAGTATATTTAATGTTTATGGAAGTTCATAAACTGTTAACACATTACAGATTAATCAGACAATGGCTTTGACTTTTGGGTGTTTTTCTAAATCGGAGTTTTATACAAGAATTTGAATATTTCACAAAAAACACAAAACGACTGAATGTTGGGTGTTTTTTGTGTTATAAAGGCAAGCAATTTGAAGTCTCACTTTGTAATATAAGCTGAAGGAGTAGCAAGCTTGTCTAGAAAATGCCTATTTTTTCTGTATTTAAAAGTTCATCATCACAGACTGAAAAAAGGTTTACTTTCAATTAAAACTTTTTAACAGAAAACTCCCGAAGGCAGTTCGAACAACGCCGACAGGTCTCACTCTTGATTTGAAGATGAAACAGTTCAAAGGTGTGGTACCATTGATGGTGTCACTCAAAAATGAAGCAATGAGAGAGAGACACTGGAAAGAACTCATGGCTAAAACTGGTATTTAATACGTTACTTCGAGTATGTAAATTTGTAGTATCTTTTACCATGAAAAGATTTTGGATGACTATTTTTTTAACTTTTTACCATCAAGTATTTCACATTTTAAAATATAAAACTAAACCCGGAATCTAATGTTTCATGTACGAAACTAAACAATTTGCTGTGATAAAAAAAAGCGCCGCTATTGTTAAGAATCTTCTTTCAAACAGGCCAACACAAATCCAGATTTAAATTTCAGGGAAGGAATTCGACATGTCTCCCGAGAGATTCACGTTGGAGAACATGTTCGCTATGGAGCTACATAAATATCAATCGCAAGCTGAAGAAATCGTCAACCACGCTATCAAGGTAAAGTATCTGAGTTGTAATAAAGTATTTATAATTTCATTGGCTATGGGCATACCTGAAATAAATTAAATTATCTTAACTACAGGCAACTGTCTGTGCCGCTATTTCTGGAATAAATCGTTGGAAATGATTAAATTCAACTTGAAAATTAATAACATCCTGGAAAAAACACATCGGATTCGTTTGTCTAAAAGAAAACGAGTTCTAAGTGTACTCAGTTATTTAAAAGCTACAGCAACTAGTACATCACGCTTTCCTTGCGACTCCAAACTTTTCATCCTCCTTGATAAAATAAAACCTTTTTCAGGAACTGGCAATAGAACGCGGCGTGCGCGACGTCCAGGAGACGTGGGCGGCGATCGCGTTCACAGTCGCCAGACACTTCAACCGCGGGGAGGACAGAGGCTACACGCTCAACCCCTGCGACGAGGTGGTCGTCAAACTAGACGACGACGCCATGACGCTGCAGAGCATGGCCGCTTCACAGTGCGTTTATACACTTACTTTAAACTAAAAACAAAAATTAACTTAAACTGTATCTTTAACGACCGTAACAGGGACAGAAAAGGACAGGGTTTCACGAGGTTTCAAAAGAAATAATTGTCCAAATCGGTTTAAATGGTAATAAACAAAGATGCCACTTTATATAAATTTAGATAGTCGAATTGAGAACCTCCTTATTATTTAATTTGATAAAAGGTAGTAGCAAAAAGTACCTATTTAAAACTCAAACCAAAGTGTTTGAAAGAGCGCTGAAGCTGGCTTTGGTGTTGGCAAGTACGTATTGAACAAAACGTTTTTATAAAAAATCATGTCTAAACCGATTTGGCTAATTTTAGTTATTTACTTTTTTTTTGTACAAAGCAAACGGAAAAACCTTTGATAACTGAAGTAAGACCACTCGAGTAAAGCTCAGCCGTGCGTGTGCGTGGCGAGCCGAGTGACGAACGACGTCGGGCGCGGTCAGTACTTGGATGGGTGACCGCCTGGGAACACCATGTGCCGTTGGCTTTTTGCATCTGTTTTATGTCATGCGAGATGCATGTGACGTCACTGCAGCGTGTTTTGTACTGGCAATATGGTTGTACTGTCGCCAACGTCCATACCACGTTGAAAACACCGGTTCTCGTCCGATCACCGAAGTTAAGCAACGTCGGGCGTGGTCAGTACTTGGATGGGTGACCGCCTGGGAACACCACGTGCCGTTGGCTTTTTGCATCTGTTTTATGTCATGCGAGATGCATGTGACGTCACTGCAGCGTGTTTTGTACTGGCAATATGGTTGTACTGTCGCCAACGTCCATACCACGTTGAAAACACCGGTTCTCGTCCGATCACCGAAGTTAAGCAACGTCGGGCGTGGTCAGTACTTGGATGGGTGACCGCCTGGGAACACCACGTGCCGTTGGCTTTTTGCATATTTGTTTTATGTGTTAATACTACATCGATAACACTTTCGTTTAATAAACATAAAAGTTATCGATAAATCCATGATAAAGATGTAAGTCGAATTGAGAACCTCCTCTTCGTTAAAATCAGACAACAGCGCCTATATGTACAAAACATATGTACACACCCGCCACTCTGTCCCACCACAGCAACTCCTGTTTATCAGGATCAACAGTGGCGTCCTTTGATCGAATAATCAACGAATAATGAAGACAGATCAAACGGTTTAAATCTGCTTTATTCACACCACAATGCAACATTATTTAGCTACTAGGTTTTTTGTACTTCTCTAGTTTTCGTTTGAAAACGATGATAGTCATCGTTATCATCATGATCTGAGTCTTACCATACTTATGTTTTTTTTTTTCTAGATTCATTGGACCATTCTTAAACGTGGTCCACACTTGGGATAGGCGATTGGCGTTGATATCGGAAGTAATAGATGAATGGTTCGCGACTCAACGCAAATGGCTCTACTTGGAAGGCATCTTCGTTGGTGGTGACATAAGGCAACAACTGCCGGAAGAAGCGAAGAAGTTTGATGACATTGATAGATCATTTAGAAAGGTTTGATGTAAATTGTTTGTCAGCTAATGAAATCAAATTATTTCTATATCTTACATCAATGCAATATCAATGGTTCGAATGTAGTGCAAATTTTGAATTTATATTAAATGACTTTTGGTTTGGAGGATTTTGTCGCATTAATATATTGAAAAGGGGTCTGGTTGAAAACAAAACAAAAAACTGAAACAAAGTAATCTAATAAAAAGTAAGTTTATACACTAAACCCGACTACTGAAAACCACGCTCTAAAAAGTAAAATAAATAATGTAAAATATTGTAATAAAACTCACATTATTCCCCAAAGGATATTTAATAGTCGACCATACACAGTCCAACAGACGTCCGTCCTCAACAAATGTCCCCGACCAAGTGACTCGATTCGCCAACCTCCCCAATATCGTTTTCTCCCGTTTACCCCTAACAACTTGTTTCTAACCGGTACAACATCAAGTCGTTTAGGTATCAAGATATGGTTATCTTTTTATTAAACGTTACTGTCTAAATATATGGACCTGACACTCGTCCATCCTGACGAGGTGCATGTCCTCATGCACTAGTGGACCTGACACTTATGCCAATCGAGTCACCTTAATACCGTTATAATATAGAGTATAATCCTTACAACAACAACCGCTAAATTCATTAAACAACCAATTAGATAAGAGAAAACATACCAAAATAATAATAATAACGATACAACAACCTTAACCTACTTGCAAACCCTCCTTCTTGCAAGTTACAATATATCATATAAATATTCAGTCATGAACCCTCCTTCTCATGACAACCTTAAACCTACTTGCAAACCCTCCTTCTTGCAAGTTATAATATATCATATAAATATTCAGTCATGAACCCTCCTTCTCATGACAACCTTAAACCTACTTGCAAACCCTCCTTCTCATGACAACCTTAAACCTACTTGCAAACCCTCCTTCTTGCAAGTTACAATATATCATATAAATATTCAATCATGAACCCTCCTTCTCCTTCTTGTGACCGACTTTAACAAAATATTTTTCTGAATTCCATTCAATTAACGTTTAACTATAATATCAATTAAGTTTAATAATGTTTATGTCCAACCAAGGATACATTTAAATATGTGATTCAGTACTGCACAATTTTAAATTTAATCATTTTAAAACAGACAAAACATTTTATTTCAAATCATTTTAGAGTAACCCTCAATATTATAAATCAATAGTGATCAATAAAATCAAAGCAATTCATCAAATCATAATATGGAATCAGATGCTGATGTAGCATTATTTTTAATTAAATCTATCAGGAGTATTCTCAGAATTCAATATTTTAATGGAAAAACCTAAACATAATGCTGGTTCAGCAATTAACAAACAAATACAATCTATCCAATCTAGTACAATAGAGTAATGGAGTAGGTACATATTAATATTAATTTGAATTTAGAATACATATATATTTTCAATTATCATTTTCAGTCCCACTTGAACTGGCACAACTTTCGTTATCATTACTCGCATTCAAATCTAATGCGGCTATATGAACCCATGGTAACATTCTATCGGCAGCGACGGTGGTCTGACGTTTATTTTTAGATTTACTGAGACCAGGTATAGCAGCAACCCTATAACGATCGTTTCCCAATACAGTTACCACCCTGTATGGCCCTACGTAAGAAGACATTAGCTTCTTACTTTTGCCGTCATTTGGAAAAGAAGTACGAGTGATTTTTACAAGTTCTCCCTCTTTGTAAATCCTAGCCGGTCGTCGGTTTTTATCGTAAGCTAATTTTTGTTTGACCTGTTCCTCATTTATCCTATCCTTGACAGATTCCCGAATCGTTACCAAATCAGTATTCTCGCGAGTTTCATACAAAACATCATTCATTCTAGGGTCTATTTCCGCATTCATATTTGAACCGAACATAACCTCGGTTGGGGTCCTACCCGTCGTCTTTTGGCGCGTATTATTCATTCCCCATTGTACCTTCCCTACTTTACTATCCCAATCCTTTTCATCGAAGTTAAGATTTTGCGCAGTCAAAGAGTCAAGAATTGTACGATTACACCGCTCTACTTGGCCATTCGATCTTGGACTCGCAACCGCATTCAATACATGCCGTATCCCCTTTTCAATGCAAAACCGCTTAAATGGGTGTGAAGTAAAACATGTTCCGCGATCACTTATGATACGATCAGGGTTACGGAAAGTATAGAATATATCCTCAAGAACTTTAAGAGCAGTTAATGTTTTAGTGTTACGTACGGGCTTTATAAAAATAAATTTTGTAAACGCGTCAATCACTACTAAAAGATAAGAATTTCCCCTTTTCGAACGTACAAAGGGTCCGAGGTGGTCAATATGAATAGTGTGGAAAGGAACCTCTACTTTAGCTATTACATGCAAATGTCCTTCACTTTTATTGACCCTTTTAGCATACGCACACTCAATACAGGCTTGAACGTACTTCTTGACAAATCTGGACAGTTTGGGGAACCAATGTCTTCTTGATACGCTCTAGAGTCTTTTCTATGTCAAAATGTCCAATCTCGTCGTGATTTAGGCAACAAATCTGCCACCTTGCCCCCTTTGGTACCACCCATCGCAAATTTGTTTTATCCCCTTTTAAACATTTGTATAATTTATTGTCCTTAACTACGTAATTATCTTTTATATAGCTTAACCCATCACTGTCCATATTAGAGTCTAGAATGTTACGAATTCGACAAAGTTCTAAATCCCCTAATTGTAACGTTTGGAGCCAATCATGCGTACCTATCGACATTATAGTAGGATACAACCAATCTGTCTCGACTGAACCCTTGATCTCTTCGATAGGGTTTCTTGACAAGGCATCCACGTGTGCCATTTTAATACCTGCTCTATATTCGATTGTGCACTGGAATTCCTGCATCAAGAGCCACCAGCGAGCTATCCGCGGTACCAAGTCTCGCTTAGCGAACGTTGAGCGAAGGGCGCTACAGTCTGTAATCACCCTGAAACCTTGACCCAGCAAATATACTCTAAATTTTTTTAGCGAACATATAACAGCCAACGTCTCCAGCTCAAAAGCATGAAAATTCTTTTCCTCCGGAGACGTCTGTCTGCTATAAAACGCCACAGGTCGAAAACTTTCACTTCCGGATACTTTCTGCAACAAAATGCCACCTATGCCAACTTTGCTTTGCATCCGTATGCAATTCTGTTGGTGCCCTCGGATCATAAATAGCTAGTATGGGTTTATTGATTAACCTATCCTTAAGAGTTCTAAAAGCATTTTCCTGCTCTTCAGTCCAAATCCATTCTACGTCTCGCTTGAGTAATTTATTTAAAGGATGCGCTATTGTTGCGAAATTTCTAATAAATTTTCTAAAGTAACCGACCAATCCCAGAAATTGGCGCACTGAGTGTACATTAGTGGGACAAGGAAAATCTACGATAGATTGAATCTTTTTATCGCCCGGTCTAACTCCCATAGCACTGATCTCATATCCTAAATAGTTGATTTTATCTTGAAGAAAGTTACATTTAGATAAGTTTAATTTTAGGTTTGCATCCTCAATCAGCCGTAATATCCTTTCAAGTCTACTTAAACACTCATCCTCAGTCTTACCGTAAATTAATATGTCATCAATATAGGCAGTTGCTTCAGTAAACCTCACGGATCCCAATACTTTATTCATCATACGTTGGAAGACAGCTGGGGCGTTAGCCAACCCAAACGGCATGCGGTTAAACTCGTATTGGCCGTCCGGGGTGACAAACGACGTAAAATGTTTTGAGTCTTCCGACAAAGGTACCTGATAGTAGCCGGAAGACATGTCGAGGGTAACGAAATATGCCTGCTCTGATAACCTAGCAATCTCATCATCGATAACTGGCATGGGATAACGTTCCTTCACTGTCACCGAATTTAAGAGCCTGTAGTCTACGCATAACCGTTGCTTACCATTTTTCTTCCTTACCAAAATTATAGGGCTTGCGTACTCGGAAACAGACTCCCGCACAATCCCAGCTTCCAGCATTTCTCCAACCATATCCCTAACCTCTTCGCGTTCCTTATGTGACAGCCTATAGGGCCTATATACCACGGGTTTGCCGCTATTCAATTCTAACCGCATTTCTGTTACATTCGTGCACCCTAATTCCTTTAACGTCGACGCGAAACAATGTTTATACTTTTTAAGTAATTTCAACAGTCTCTGTTTATGTTCTTCGTTTACTGTACTGCCTACATTAACTTGACTATCATCTATAATATTAATATCTTTAACATTTTCATTTTCTGCAAAACTACAGACCCGGCTGACCAAATAGACTTTGGTGCCCCTACCTATGTTTTTCCCTTCGTAGATCAGGCAACTTTCCGCAATAGGGTTACCATAGACATAACATCGACCCCCTTTAACTTCATATATCCCCCCGTAGACACTACACTGATTATTGGGCCTACCAACTACGCCACCATTAAACAAAATAATCCCATCTAAAATATTTGTGGTAGAGACCTTGATAGCTACCGGGCCATAAATATTAGCAAAACCAACGCTAGCCATCTCTACAGAGGAGTTTTCAACAACGTCAGCATTTGTAAATGGAAACTCCGTGGTTATATTCGAGAATTTGAGTTGCTTAGCGTCTTTGTACACGACAATGTGTGGTTGTTCGGTATAAGATTGTCCTACGAGTAATGGAAGGTCAAGGAATTTATCGTCAACTACCTGACGTGGTACCCTTGCACACACACCATCAATCTCTAAGTCTACTTCAACGCCCCCCAAAGAATGAATAATACTGTTGCCAAAACCTTTAAGGGGTGTACCCGAACTTTCACACGATAATCCTAAAGATGCTGCAGCTGATCGGGTGAGCAACGTTGCCTCACTACTAAAATCAATGAATGATTTCAGAGGATCATCATTGACTTTCCCTTCTTTGATAAATTTAGTGTTTGATTTTGTTTCTAAGATACGCATTGTTTTTCGAGGCTCCGCGTTAGTACTAGCATCATTTGTTTCAGACCAGGCAGTGATCGGCCTTATGACCAAATCTACGACACTTAGTACATTGAATGAGAGGCTTTGGGCACTTTAGATAGGGATGACCCTTCTCTTTACAATTATAACAGTATAATCCCTGATTACTAACGTTACTGGTCCTAAGTTGTCGGTTTAATGAATTATTTACTGGCTCGTTAAACCTACCCTTGAAATTACTACGATCAAACGGCTGTAGTACCTCCTTATTACTCATCAGAAATTGTAATAGCTCCTCGGGCTGCTTGCATCGTAACGCATTTGCACTAGTCCGCATAGTTTTGTCGTTTAACCCATGAATAATGCATTCCACCGCACGCTTGCCTTCAATGTCACAACGGTTCAGCAGGGCCAACTTATCGTAAAAATATAGTTCAAGAGGTTCATTGTACCTACTCCTCCTCTTCAGCATGTCCTCCAAAGATTGGCCGTAATTTTGCTCAAACGGGAAAGCACTCAATAATTTTTGTTGCCACTCTAGCCAAGTAAATAATATTGTATTTAAACTCGCATACCATGTTTTGGCCAATCCCTGAAGTTTCTGCATAGCAAAATGAATAGTCGTCTTTTCGTCCCAGCCATACACTGTGGCACACTCATTAACCTTTTTAATCCAACTATCTATACGTTGATCCTTTGAAGAAGGGTCAAAATTTGGTAAAATGTTCTGAGAGTTTATGCCTTTACTAGTAGATTGCGTCTCAGTAACCAGAGTAGATGGCTGAGCCTGGGTATTTGCTTTATTTAACGAATTAATCATATTAATGACATCCCTAGCGAAAAAAGTAGGACTATCTGACCTTTGACCTGACGTCTTATCTTGATTATACCGTCGACTGGAATGCGGCTGTTCATGGTGTCCTTGGGATTTCCTCTCCGGAGTCCCGCGACGAAGCAGGCTCCGTTGTCTGCGCAGTTGACTCTCCCGGTTGCGTACACGTTGAAGCTCATATTCCAGTTCAAGTTCCTTCTCGATCAAACTTCTGCTATGGCCGGGTTGCTCACTGCTCCTGTACCTGCTTCGACTACAATGACCAAGGCTCTCTCGTCGGGTGCGACTTCGACGGCGACGCATGGATTCTCGGTTGCTACCCGTTCTTTGTCTCAAAGGCGTTGATAAACGCCGCGGCAGTGGCGTTTGGTTATTTTCACGTGGCATTTTCTGAAACTCAAAACAAAGACTATGCATTTGTTCTTCTTGCTTAGCAAATTAAAAGGATACCGGTAGCAATTTAGTTAAAATGTGAAAGCCTAAATATCTTGGAAACGGGGACTCGTAACTCAAAAATAACAAACCACAGAACACAAGCTTATGAAGAGATGACCTTGAACTTGACTAAACTCACTTTTCCCCCACTTTAAATTTCACACACATTCCATCAACACAATTCTTTAAGTTTCTCACGTTTCAATTTAAATACTAAAAAGATGGATCATACTTCAGCTACCAAGAAAACATAGATGGACATACATACATACGTACATCCCACTTCTGAAATGTAATAAAACTCACATTATTCCCCAAAGGATATTTAATAGTCGACCATACACAGTCCAACAGACGTCCGTCCTCAACAAATGTCCCCGACCAAGTGACTCGATTCGCCAACCTCCCCACTATCGTTTTCTCCCGTTTACCCCTAACAACTTGTTTCTAACCGGTACAACATCAAGTCGTTTAGCAACCATATATTTTTATTAAACGTTACTGTCTAAATATATGGACCTGACAATATTGTCATCTGAAAAATTAACTATTAAATTTAGCCGTGGTCATATGCCACCTTTACCTAAAGTATTAGGGAAACTTACTCACAAAATTATTTTGTCGTATAAATGTACCGGTCAAAATCATAACCCTCCTTTTTGCTTCGCCGTAGTCTGGTAAAAATAAAAGTAAAGTGAAAGGTTTCTTTTCATTCATATTCAATTTTTGTTACATATACCTATTTTATTTTTTTTAAGATAATGTTGGACACAGCTAAACGTCTCAACGTCGTGGACTGCTGCACGGTTAGCGGAAGGCTTGAAGAGTTTATCAATTTAGGGCTGGGTTTACAGAAGTACGTATTATTGACTCCACGTTAAATACTTTAATGAAAATGCCATATAATTTTCAACGTTAAACTAGCGCAAACACAATCGAGGAGTCTTTTTCATAAATACTTTTCCCTCGTAGCGCTGTATTCTGTCGTTGGACTAAAAAAAGTTGTGCATTATGAGCACTCATTTTGTGTATGATTTTCAGTCTTATTTTTAAACCTCCTGGGAATATTGGATTATCACTCGCTATTGTGTCCTTCTGTCCACCGGTCAATAATATCTGAATCTACAACTATTGCCATAAGTAATTAACAAAATTGTTTGGTCATAAATAAATTGAGGACTGATTTAATAAACGTGATAGATAAAGTACGAATTATCTACGTGAGTTAGTAGAGCACATATTCATTTAACATTTCAGATGTCAGAAATCATTGAATGAATACTTAGATTCAAAGCGTCGTATATTCCCGAGGTTTTTCTTCATATCCACTGATGAACTCCTGTCCATCCTAGGAAGTAGCGAGTGCAGTTGCGTACAAGAACACATGATTAAGGTATGGTATTTTATTTACACATACCCATATCGTACAAATACATACTATCAAACTGGTTTATATAAAACTAGCGATTTAAAACGATGCCCTGGTAAATATATTAAAACTCGAATATTTTATTGTATTCATTTCAGATGTTTGACAACATAAAAGCGCTTGAGTTATATGTTGATCATACCAATCGTCCAGTTGCATCTAAGATGATATCTGCTGAAGGGGAGGTATTTTATAGATCCCATATAAACGATCATTTCGCCTTCCACACAACTGATCTGACTGCAGTGACGTCACATGCATCTCACATGACATAAAACAGATGCAAAAAGCCAACGGCACGTGGTGTTCCCAGGCGGTCACCCATCCAAGTACTGACCACGCCCGACGTTGCTTAACTTCGGTGATCGGACGAGAACCGGTGTTTTCAACGTGGTATGGACGTTGGCGACAGTACAACCATATTGCCAGTACAAAACACGCTGCAGTGACGTCACATGCATCTCGCATGACATAAAACAGATGCAAAAAGCCAACGGCACGTGGTGTTCCCAGGCGGTCACCCATCCAAGTACTGACCACGCCCGACGTTGCTTAACTTCGGTGATCGGACGAGAACCGGTGTTTTCAACGTGGTATGGACGTTGGCGACAGTACAACCATATTGCCAGTACAAAACACGCTGCAGTGACGTCACATGCATCTCGCATGACATAAAACAGATGCAAAAAGCCAACGGCACGTGGTGTTCCCAGGCGGTCACCCATCCAAGTACTGACCACGCCCGACGTTGCTTAACTTCGGTGATCGGACGAGAACCGGTGTTTTCAACGTGGTATGGACGTTGGCGACAGTACAACCATATTGACAGTACATAACACGCTGCAGTGACGTCACGCTATTGTCATATAGTGAACTATTATTTATCTATTACAATCATATGTTGAATCAACTTAATGGCCTTTTTTAAAATAACGCATGAAACTTTCTACAAAATGTTTATTTTACTTAATGGAATTCATTTTATTTTAGTTAATGGATTTTCGTTTCGTTGTGTACACTGAAGGAAGAGTCGAGGACTGGATGAATTTAGTTTTAGATGAGATGCGACGTACCAATAAATTTATAACTAAGAAAGCTATATTTTATTATGGGAGAAACTGGAGAGTACCAAGGTAATAGCATATGATTAATTTGTATTTGTATAATTTTCTTTTTTGTGTTCACCTTAATTTATTAATAATAACTTTCAAAGGTTCATCATCATTTTAATAGTTGGCTCTCTTAATTTATTTGATTTGTTAACCAGAACTGATTGGACGATGGAGTATCAGGGCATGGTGTGCCTTGCAGCTAACGGCGTGTGGTGGACCGCTGAGACTGAGGAGACCTTCGTCAGGATCAGGAAAGGGAACAAGAGAGCCATGAAGGAGCATCTCCAGCAGCAGAACGAACAGCTCGATGCGCTTGTTGTTAAAGTTAGACAAGGTTTTATAAGTCTCCTTTTTCTACTACTTCTTTTTATAAATCCTACCTAGACTGAACCCTTTTATGTAACCACCACAACAACTCACATGTGTTGTATGTGTACTCATGTTTCACAAATAAATAGCTTGAATCTTGATTTTAATATAAATGCTCGGTCAAGCGTTGAGTCGATCGGATGCTTGCGAAGTTAGTTACAAGTACATTTTCTTATTATTAAAATTACTAGTTTCAGTGCAAAAGTCCTGTGAGAGGCTCTCGTGTGCGAACAGCGCGCTTGTTTCGTTTATTTTAACTTACACTTTTTGAAAGGCACTTGTACATAGACGCACGCATGTTATTGTATTTGCAGTGCACTAGCCAGATTAATACGTACACTATCAATTTAGTCATGGAAAACCGTATCGTGATATCATATTGAGTTCAAACAGTATGGCGATAACGTCAATACCATCAATATTTACGTGATACTGGATCGCGATACTGAGTAGCTCGTGATAATATTGGCAGTGTTGGTGCTCCCAATAACTTATATCATATCATTTAAGATCTGACATCGAACGACAGACTGAAGTTCCGTACGATCACGACGATAGACGTGCACGCCCGTGACATTATAGAAGGGTTCGTGCGTGACAACGTGACTGAAGCCGCCGAGTTCGAATGGGAGAGCCAATTGAGGTTCTATTGGCTAAAGAAAGACGACAACCTGTGGATCAGGCAATGCACAGGTTAATTTTTAGCAGCTTTAAACTCTAAATCCTCTCTGAAAATGTAATTTAAGGGAAACGTGTAGACACTGCTTCATTGTTAATTTATATTAGGTATGTTTTAGTTATTTGAAGGTGTAAAGCTGGGAATTTATTTTCTAAAATAATGCTGTTTTATGTTTTTGCTTATCAAAATTTAACGTGTTAATTTAGGATAATATTTATTTAACGAACCTGAATAATTATCAATACCTTTTAAAAAAAAATTGACAAGTTATGATTTTAGTTTACAATTTTGCTTACATGAGTTACTTTGAAAAAAAACATACTGGCCATGAAGCTTTGAATATACGCATACTAACGTTGTTATGTTATAGGTGTATTCGAGTATGGATATGAGTACATGGGGTTGAACGGTCGGCTAGTGATCACTCCCCTGACTGACCGGATCTACCTCACCATCTCGCAGGCTCTCACCATGCATCTAGGAGGGGCACCCGCTGGTAACCACCTGTACTATTTTGTATTTATCTAATCTAACTCAGCTTTTTTCGAAGTTAATGCAGATGGAATTTTCTTTCTCAACATAAAATCTTTACCAAATAAAAAAAACAATAAATATGAGAAATTATGGCAAGGGCAAAAGCATTATTATAAGATATAAAAAAAAAGTGAAAATTTGTTAAACTACAACTGTGTATTCTTTGATGGAGCTGGCAACAAAATAGAAACTGATGAAATGTACTAACCATTATTTTTCATAAGTTATCTTTAACGTCTTCTTAGCTAAATGCCATTTTGCAGAAGTTGCAAAGCTGTTGCAATTACCGTGGGGAAATTAGAAAATATAAACTATTAAGTAATCATTTATTTTGCTACTCAGGCCCAGCTGGCACCGGTAAAACCGAAACAACCAAAGACCTAGCAAAGGCTTTAGGACTGCTATGCGTCGTCACCAACTGTGGGGAGGGTATGGACTTCAGAGCCGTAGGGCAGATTCTTGCGGGGCTCTGTCAGTGCGGTGCCTGGGGCTGCTTCGACGAGTTCAACAGGATCGACGTGTCTGTACTGTCTGTTATATCCAGTCAACTGCAGTGCATAAGGAGTGCTCTACTTATGAAGCTCAAGAGATTCACTGTGAGTTCATTTACTACGAAGTGTTTTTGCAGCAGTTCTACAGGTTTAGCTTCTTAAGTTGTCAATGATGTGTCTTACACCTATTACGAGATACTACTATATTTCAATACGAAAAGTATAAGAGGTATAGTAGCGTCCCAAAATTTACTGAATCGTATATATACCTCTTTAGTTCAATCTATACTGACTTATTGTATTCCTATATGGGGTGGGGCCAACAAGTCAAAGACTTTGGATGTGGAAAGAGGTCAGTGTGCTCTACTTAAGACAATGTTATTTAAACCTTTTCGATTTGCTACCGACACACTCTGTAGACAGTGTAATCAACTAACTGTAAGAAAGTTATTTATTTTAAATTCAGTAATAAAACTACATAAATCATTAGTTTTCCTGGTCTTTTGAAAAAACTAAGAAAAGATATAGTTGCCTATTGTTACAGTACTAAAACATCATTTGCGAGTAACCAATACTTAGCTAAGAGTGCCTTTTTATATAATAGAATTAATGGAATTATTGAAATTTATCATAAAACTCTTTACGTCTGTAAAAAAGCTTTAACAACCTGGCTAAAGAAACTTGATTATCAAGAAACAGAGAATATACTCAAACCTACAATTTAAAGGATAAATTAACTATCTTAATTATATATTTGAACTTGTTTAGATAATAATAAGTGTATGGTAAATAAAATACTTAAAATACAGATTAATTACATATGCAAGTGTATTATTGAAATCATTTTATTCTTAATTTCATGATCAGAATTTTGCTACATTTTTAAAATATCTACAGTTCTTACACCTTCAACCCCATACACACACACACTCACACGCTCACTCAAACACAAAATTACATTTCTTGCATGCTTGTGAATTGTATTCATTTTTGTAAAAGTTCATTAAGGCTTTTATTTTGTTATTTAATTATTATTATCATTATTTATTTTTGTTTCTGTAAATTAATTATAGCTATGGAAGAGCGAGACCTTCTGACACAGGTATTTTTATACTTAAAAGAAGGCCTCCATTAACGGAAAATGGAAAAAACTGTATTTTTACTGAAATAAAATAAATGAAATGAAAAATATAGTTTTTCAAAATGCCTATTTTCATATGTCTGACATTAGAGAGACAAAACAAAATATATATTTATACGAGTGTACAGTTTAGCTTTACTATTTTTTTCTAGTTCGAAGGGCAAGAGATAAACATGGACAGTAAAGTGGGTATCTTCATCACGATGAACCCTGGCTACGCCGGACGCACCGAGCTACCTGAGTCTGTGAAGGCCTTGTTCAGACCTGTCGTCTGCATCCTGCCTGACTTGGAGATGATCTGTCAGATATCACTGTTCTCTGACGGATTTCTAACAGCTAAAGTAAGCTTTCTTTACTCCTTTAAACTCTATTTAGAATATAACGAGTAAATTTACTAGTTTATTATTAAAACTGAAACGTCGTTTGACATATTTTGTTCCCTTTGGATAACTTGGTAAAAACATTTTTCCAGAGATTGTTTAGTTTTTACAATTCTTTCTTTTCATTATAATAATTTTGACTATGTAATAACTAGGTTTTGGCAAAGAAAATGACAGTGCTGTACAAGGTAGCCCGAGAGCAGCTGTCAAAGCAATCCCACTACGACTGGGGACTCCGCGCTTTGACCGCCGTGCTGCGTATGGCGGGCAAACTGCGGCGGGACTCGCCCGACCTCAGCGAGATCATGGTGCTTATGAGGGCTTTGAGGTAACCACGTTTTTAAAATATATATATCTGTACACGAAGAAAAACAAATCTATGCTACTAGAAGTATATATTTACTATTTTTTTACCATTTGTTTCCTTACCAAATTCACTCACACGCCAACTCCACTCTAAGTCAATTCACAGTATGGCATTGAAATATGAGCTTTGTGTAGCATTACTAAGAGAATAGCAGAGTGTTTGAACATTAAAGTGAAAGAACTTTAAAGTCGTCGTGTCACATTCAGAAACTCAGAATTTTTCAACTCCATTCTGTCAGTTGAGTTGGGGTGGAGTTGGCGTTGAGTCGGTGTAATGTGCGTATACCTTTGAACTTCTCATACTGAATTTGGTAAGGAAACAAATGTCTCAAAAAAAAATTAAAATACTTGTTCGAGCTAAAGCAAGTATCCTCTGTTTATTACTCATTGTGTTTTAGTCAAACGTATTTTTTGGATCATACTAAACTTGAAACACATTCCAGAGACATGAACTATCCCAAGTTCGTGTTCGAAGATGTTCCTCTTTTCCTGGGTCAGATAAAGGATCTGTTCCCTGGTCTTGAGTGCCCGAGGGTCGGATACCCATCCTTCAATGCTACTGTCATCAATGAGCTGGAGAAAGAGGGCTACATCGTGCTTGATCATCAGGTGATTCTTAAGTCTTTATCATCATTACCTATGTAGCTCTACAGAGATTTGGAACTCTCCGCGCAGATGTGTTCCTTAAGCATTTGCATCCTACAGCTTGGATTCATTAAATCGAAAGTAACTTATTTTCATTTAATTTTACATTAAAGCATCTCTCTTCAACCATCTTTCACCAACGTCCATATTGACACTTATTATAGCAGAGATTGTAACCAGATCACACAGAAAAAAAAAATATGTCAGACTTCTCCAGTCATAACAGACGACTTTACAAGACTTCAATTATTATTTAAATAAATTTATCACGGCGTCGCTTTGACAAAGCGTATCATTTGACAAATTTGGCCCTTGACACTTGAGGCAGTTTTATTTACTTGTCATGCCTCCAGGTAACAACCTTATTTGTTCTGTTTAATTTCGTACTCTACGTGGATTGAGAGTTAATTAGCTACACTACTACAAATAATTTAAGGTAACTTTATTATAATAAGTAAGCTTTAGTCTCGCTAAAAGTCGAAGACGACTGGACCTATTTGATTTTGATTTTTTTATTCCGACCATCCGGACTAAACGCTTCGATAGTTCCTTCATTATGCGTACTGCAAGGGTGTGGAATTCTTTGCCTGCCAATGTGTTCCCTGACCAATATAACTTGGGCCTCTTTAAGGCAAGAGTGAATAGGTTTCTCCTGGGCAGACATAATCCACCTTAGACCTCATCGCCGCTTAACATCAGGCGGGTTTGGGGTCAAATGCCTGCCTGGTCTTGAGTAAAAAAAATTTTTTTTGTACTTCATACAGGGAAGATTTAAACGGTAAAAAAATGGGAAAATGTTCCAAAGGGAACGGTAACGTGGTACGAATTTCGCGGGTCAATTAGTTAAACAATAAAATAGAACCCAGTTCTAACATGTTCCGTGTTTATTTCCATTAAAAGGTGGATAAAGTAGTCCAGTTGTACGAGACGATGATGACCAGACACTGCACCATGCTGGTCGGTCCAACAGGCGGCGGGAAGTCTGTCATATTGCAAACGCTAGTCAGAGCGCAAACCACGCTCGGACTACCCACCAAACTGACGGTTGTCAACCCCAAGGTAAAGCTTTTGTTATTCCCGCTTAGAACTGGTATCTAAAATATTTTAGGCTCCATATTACGATTTTTAAAAGGGCTTTAGATGTTTCAAACGCGTAAATCTGTAATAATTTTGGTCAATTTGATTAACTCCATAAATAATAAAGTCCCATAATTTAGGTTGTACTTTAATTTATTAAGAAACGTTGAGTTGACGTTCACGAAAAGAAAGAAGTAGCATAATCTCGCCACCAAAACGTTTATGGTATCGGAGTTTTGTATTATTACTTTTTTAGGCTTGTTCCGTGATAGAACTATATGGCATACTGGATCCCGTCACTAGAGATTGGACCGATGGGCTTTACTCGAAGATATTTAGAGAAATGAACAGGTAAATTTCATTATTGTCGTATTCGTATGTCAACTTGAAAAATGCTGACTCACCGCTGGAGGTTTGCATTTTCTCCATTCTACTATTAGTAGTTCAAAAACTACTACTAAATTAGTAGTTCGTAAACGCAATCGAGACGTTTTTGTCGCTAATACGTTTTAAGGCACAGCTTCCATTATTTAAAAAAAAAACTGATTAAATATCTTTTCTGTAGCTTTCCTTTTGTAATGGTAAAAAATAACATGATATTAGCGGATTGTAACATGTTTCTTAATAAATTTTATACGAAAATGTTCTGATTTATCAGACCAGCGGAGAAAGACGAACGCCGCTACTCTTTGTTCGACGGCGATGTCGACGCTTTATGGATCGAGAACATGAACTCAGTAATGGACGATAACAAACTTCTCACTTTGGCCAACGGCGAACGCATCCGACTCGCACCATACTGCTCGTTGTTGTTCGAAGTAGGGGATCTGAACTACGCCTCGCCTGCTACTGTGTCTAGGGCCGGCATGGTGTTTGTAGATCCAAAGAACTTAGGATATCTGCCGTACTGGGATAGGTGAGTAGTGCGCGAGTTCATCGAGTACCAATCACAGGTTATAAGCCTTATTTATCCGACATCCGTGGTTTTTACAATTATCTAAAAAAAAAAGGGGATGACTATGAGGGACTGTTCAGTGCTGAATTATACACAGGTTGTTAGGTACAGGTATAGTATTTTGCCAACTAATACACTTGTAGGGAGGCTACTGCACTTGAGTAGCACCTAACACGGACCTCCTTGTAAACTGAATAATTATTTGATATGCATATGTGTATTTTAATATTGCAAGTCTCACTTGACTTACTACTGTGTGTTGTGTGTACGCCACAAATTAAATATCGGTCTTGACAGGTATTAAATGTTTTTACATATTTATCTATATTATATATGTAGGTTTTGTTGTTCAGTACCGATGATACTAAAAGCCTGTAACCAAGTTAAGGAACAAGGTAAAATGTGTGGAATGTCCCAGTATATTATTATTATTCAGATGGGTGAAAGGCCGCTCAAACGAGGAGGAGCGCGTGCAGCTGGGCGAGCTGTTCGAGCACTACGTGCCGGGCGCCGTCAACTACATCGTGTACGGCATGTTCGGCTTGCAGCAACAGACGCCACTCAAGACCATCGTGCCGCAGACACCGCTTAACTTGGTCAGTTTGTCTATACTACGACATTGTTGTCTTTGTTAATCTTTCAAGCAAAAACTTATTGACGGATTTTTATGAAACTTTATCTAGTTTGGCGAGATATTCATGTTTTAATCATTTATACAGTTCATTCAATTCAATAATTGATTTATTCAAAACATGGTTTATTAAATACATATATTTTTAAATACGTAGTGCTCATGTTTTGCCTTTCTTATTAGGCATGCAAATTTCATTCATCATTGTTGATAATGTTATGTACGTAATTCTTAAGAAAGGAGCATTTTTGTTTTCATTCCGTCATTTGTTGGTACAGGTTGTACAACTTTGTTATATGATCAGCGGGTTGATGCCTGACAGGGAGGATGCCGAAGAGGAGATCGACAGGAGTGTTGTCGAATGCGTCTTCATGGTTGTAAGTATATTCATTCCTATGAAGTTTTTTTTTTCGTTGTGAATTTTAAGACAACCATTAATTGGGATGTAATGATTTATAACTTTGGGACTTGTATGTAAGTTATTTATCATATGCCATAATTATATCATGTATTTTCGATTGGGTAAACTAGGATGACTGTCATTTACTTGCAGTTCTTTTTATAAAAAATAATCATAAACGTATCATTTTCAAAAAAAAAAAACAAGATAAAGGACTTAATCAAATATCAAAGCTAATTCTTCACCAGCTGTGTAGAAAGTATTATAAGAACTCGTTTTAAGTATGAAGCCTGAGCTGTTTTCAAATTTCGACGCTAGATGTCACCGGGGGCGTAGCTCAGATGGTAGAGCGCTCGCTTAGCATGCGAGAGGTACCGGGATCGATACCCGGCGCCTCCAAATTATTGCATTTTTTTTTACTTAAACCTGCAATCAAACTTATGTTTAATTCAGATTATGCAATTTTAAATTTTTGTGTATCTATATATATAGGTATTATTTATATTTGTTGTTTTTATTTTAGTCAATGTACAATAGTCTTGGTGCGTCAATAGTTGATGATGGTCGATTTGATTTTGACAATTACATAAAAAAAGCATGTCCAATGATGTTGGTTGAAGATACGCCGGAAAAGAAAGCAACTACGAGTAAGGCTTTAATATAAATAATATATTTTGTAAGCGTGACGTCATAAGTGAGAATGTGTCTTAAAAATTTACTGTTGTGTATGCCAACGTCCATACCACGTTGAATACACCGGTTCTCGTCCGATCACCGAAGTTAAGCAACGTCGGGCGTGGTCAGTACTTGGATGGGTGACCGCCTGGGAACACCACGTGCCGTTGGCTTTTTACTTCTTTACCGAATCTATTTTAAGACAAACCGATATGTTGTTTTTTTATATTTACGAAAATATGTTTGCTTTTAAATAAAAAGTAACCAAAACTTCATTTATTATAGAACATTTCCCTATGAAATTTCCAAGTTTGTACGACTATTGCTTGGATCTGATAAATAAATGTTGGGACGCATGGGAGTGGCTGGTACCCGAGTACATACACGACAGAACACTCAACTTCCCTTCGATCTTAGTGCCGACTGTAGACACCTTAAGACTCACATGGCTAATCAAGATCATGGAAAGCGTAAGTTTGAAATATTTTTTGTAAGAATTGATATCTTTATTATAATTGTTTTCGATTTTTGTGTGTTGGGTATTTTTTGAATATGATAACATATCAATGTAATAGATAAGTAATGGGATAAAGATGCAAGATTTATTTTGTGGTGTATGTTACTCTCATAATCTTCTTAACCACTTTTCAAAGTTATTTTACCTATATTCAGAATACCTTTTGACACAGGCCTAACCTACGCCATATCAGTATTGGGTTTTATGCAAATACACGAATGCATTTATAGATTTTGACTACATTGTATTGTATGATGTTATTAGTCACTTTTATATGAAAAGTATTGATTTTCCAGGTGGAAAGACCAGTGTTACTTGTCGGTGAAACTGGTACATCAAAAACTGCTATCATTACAAATTATACTAGGGAATTACCAAGTGACAAATACGTAAGTAATCCATTTGATTATTTCACTGTTTTTCAATGTTAACAAATTAGCTTTGATTATTAATACCTTATGGAGAACATGAATGTGTTTTTCGCAAGAAGTTATCATGGGGGCGTAGCTCAGATGGTAGAGCGCTCGCTTAGCATGCGAGAGGTACCGGGATCGATACCCGGCGCCTCCAATGGGAAGTTTTCTTTTTATAAAAGTCTTCAGAAAATAAGGATTCTTCAATTATATAATAATGTCATTGATGTATTATTATTGGAAATAAGTAAAATAAATAAATGTTACAGTAAAAATTATGACAAGTATGCATTTTGTCTTGGTATTAGTTTAATTGGTATGCTTTAATTTGTGTTTGTAAATATAATAATTACATTATATTTCTATTCTAGTTGATACAACAAATGAATTTCTCGTCTCGGACATCATCAATGGATGTGCAGCGCAATTTGGAATCTGTTTTCGAAAAACGAACCAAAGACACATTCGGCCCTCCCGTTGGAAAGAAAATGCTCGTCTTCATAGACGACATGAACATGCCTATTGTAAGTAATAGATTAATATTAAGTATAAAATATACGTTTACGCAAGTTTCAGTTGAATATAAATTTACAGCTGTAAATAATTTTCTCGTGGTTATAGAAAACAAAAACATAACCTAACGCAATATGCATCACTTCTCGATGCAAGTATTTTAACTCATCGAATAATGCTAAGACTGATGACGTCACTTGAACGTAAGATAAATTATACTGCCAATATAGTTATGTTGTCGCCAACGTCCATACCACGTTGAAAACACCGGTTCTCGTCCGATCACCGAACTTAAGCAACGTCGGGCGTGGTCAGTACTTGGATGGGTGACCGCCTGGGAACACCATGTGCCGTTGGCTTTTTGCAGTTTAATTGAATGAATTTTATTTTAGGTGGACACGTATGGAACCCAACAACCGATTGCTCTTTTAAAACTACTTTTTGAAAGAAAAGGATTCTATGATAGAGGAAAAGATTTGAACTGGAAAAATATCAAAGACGTTGGTTTTATAGCTGCTATGGGGAAAGCAGGTGGTGGTAGAAATGACGTAAGTAACTTAAATTCTTGTCACTGAATAAAAACAATATTATCCTGTTGTCGTAATCAGAAATAAAAAAATTGTTGATTTCATTTGTAACTTTTGTTTTATCTTATTAATCAAATATCGTTTTTAAAAATTACAATAGTTTATTGCAACAGTTAATTTGAATTAATTTTAAGAGGAATAGAAATGGATTACTTATTTTTTAGCGTTTAGTTAGAACTTATTTTCCTGTTAATACGTTGCAGGTGGATCCTCGTTTCATATCCATGTTCTCAGTGTACAACTTGCAGTTCCCATCTGAGAATACATTGAATCACATATACATGTCAATTCTGAAGGGGCACTTCAGTATTTTCGGTGAAGAAATACAGGAAATCGTTGACAAAATTGTGGAGATGACACTAGAATTGTATAAGGTGTGTCTTGATTGTATAATTTTAATCATGTAATATTCAATACATGGATCTGTGCTGTAAGTAACCCCTACCTAAAAACATGCTTCTGCTACTTGATATTGTTTTAGGCATCAATGAAAATGACTTAATTTTATATATATTCGAATTCAATATAACTGCAATTCTAATCTAATTTTTAATTCATAATTTTACAGTACATGTACTAATTTAAGATTGCGTAATAGAAACAATCTAAGTATCATGTAAAAAACGCTATCACATATCCTCAGATTATAATAGTAGACCTGCCTCCAACCCCTGCTAAGTTCCACTATATTTTCAATCTTCGAGATTTGTCTCGAATAGCCGCAGGGATGTGTCTTACGCATCCTAATTTCTTCAATGAGAAGAAAACTGTTGTTCGTTGCTGGAGGAACGAATTCACCAGAGTGATCTGTGACAGGCTTATCAACATGCCCGTACGTATACGCCATATTATGATACAATTATACCTTATATTATATATCTTAATTTGGAATATTGTTTTTTTTAATTTATGCTCAAAACAATAGTTATCGGTTTATTTTTTATCTATTTAATGTAACAAGTTAATTCCTATGGTAATTATATATCAATTTATGAAAGGTCAAATTATGGCGGGTAGGACAGAAGGTAAGTAACACTCGCTTATATGGGAGATAAAATGTAAAAAAGTCCGTGACGTCACTGTAGGTGTCTGTTATGTACTATCAATTTGGTAATACTGTCGCCAACGTCCATACCACGTTGAAAACACCGGTTCTCGTCCGATCACCGAAGTTAAGCAACGTCGGGCGTGGTCAGTACTTGGATGGGTGACCGCCTGGGAACACCACGTGCCGTTGGCTTTTTGGTCAATGATGACATAATTAAAACTTCCAAACGTTAGTAACTAGCTTTTTAATTTTCTTTAAAATATTTACAATTGATTGAGATTTTTTTAGGATAACGAGTTAATGCGCGGACATATTCATGAACAAATTGTGAAATTCTTCCCTGAGGAAGAACCAGTTGTTCTTGAAGAGATTGTCGTGGCGGAGGAAGATTTACGGCCTGATGAGGAAGATGAAGAAGACGGTAAATAGGTTTTTTATTCTTATTTTTTGGCAATAATCTGTTATTTACATACTCAAACAAATAAATAATCATCCATGTTACAGACCATGTTATTAAAATAATCATCTTAATTCATTATTATACCATAGCATTAAAAACAGAAGATGATGATGTATGCGATGTGTGTCATGTTACTGCTATTTATTACATTACTAGCTTCCGCCGCGGGCGGCCTCGTCCCCGTGTTTGAACTATGGCACATAATTATTTCATGTCCTATGGAAAACCAAAAAAACAAAAGTTTTTACCCCACTGATAACGAAGGAGGGTAATGTTTTTATCCATGATCTTGTTTCAGAGTTTGGAGAACCAAAACCTAAAGCTCCCCCGCCGGTAGCAGAAGAAGAAGCACAACCTATGGAGGAAGAGATCGAGGAGGAACAAGAGAAAGAACTCACGGTATATAGCAAACTTTCATGTTTTGTAATTGGTATGTAGAACACACGTAGGATACTATCCCGCTGAAAGGTGTGGAAGAACTCAGGTTCAATTTTGTGAAAGTACAAAAAGTTCTACGTGAATGAGGTTACAGGTAAAAACTAAAAACCATATTTTTAATCCTTTTTTTTAATATTCCAGTTAGAAGAGTACGTACTTCGTGATCCGTTGCTGTTCGGTGACTATAGGAACGCATTAGACGAAGAGGAGATTCGATACTACGAGGATTTACTGGACTATGAAGCTGTCTACTTTTTATTCCAAGAGGTAATAAGCGATTTATAAACATAATCAGTTGACATAAAACTACAGATATTTTAGTACTTTTATTGTTATTAAAAGACAGATAATAAAAATTAATAGATTTTAAAATCTAAAAACCCACGTTTTCAAATGTCCTTAAAATATGGAAATAACCCTACGGGGCTGAAAGAGGGGCCACTCAAAACGTGGGGGCGTATCTTTGCAAGTTATACCCACGATCTATACACGTCATGTAAATATATTTCATTAATAATCCCTTAAATAATATTATAAATTAAATAACATAAATAATAAATTAATTATTTTATTGTTTTTTCTGCCTCAAAAGTCACTCCATACAAATTTTTATCAAAATCGGTCCAGCCGTTTTTATAAATTGTAAATTTCAGCCTGCTAGCTTATCGGGGAGTGCCTCAAAATTGAGTTGCAAAAATCCAACCGGAACGACAAACAAACAAACAAGAAAGTGAGTGTATAAAAACGTGGGAAAATAATAAAAGTTGCATCACTTAAGGAGCAAACGTTGATAGTAAAATACAGGTCTTATCCAAGCAATCAAGTTCCACCTAAATCGATCTCGTAGAAAGTAGTCAAACTATGTATATATTGTGCTGACCTTGTTAGGCTATTCAATAAAGCTAATATAAATTTAAAGACTAATTGAATAAAACTTGACTATCATAAAACTTTATGACACAAGTATTTTTTTCAGATTCTAGACGAATTCAACGAGCGAATTGGCAAATTATCCATAGTCTTATTCGAGGACTGCTTGGAACACCTGACCAGAACTCAGAGGATACTCCGCATGGTGCGAGGGAATGCCATGATCATCGGCGTCGGTGGCTCCGGGAAGAAGTCCATCTGCAAGCTGGCGTCCTTTGCTGCAGGTTACTACCTCGTCAGAATGAATACCTTGCGATGAGAATACTTTATGGTGATGAATAAACTAGTTGACCTCCCGAACATCGTACCATGTGACTTCTTTTGAGAACATTTTCTCAGATTTTTTTACCTTTTAAACCTTCCCTGTATTAGAGCGAACAAAGTTAAAAAGAATCATTCAAATCGGTTTAGTCGTCATCGAGTTTTAACGAGCCTAACGAACAGCTCTCTACTTTTTGTATACCTAATAAAGAAGATAATACAGGTGAAATTGGTCGAGCGAAGCTAAGACGGGTCAACTCGCATTAATAATAACAATAATAAATAACCACATCACGACACACAAACCCAGCCCTTCAGTATGATTAAAGAATCTTGTGACTCAGGTACTAAACAACGTTATGGTATATACTACATAGAAAAGTATATTACATCCAAGATCGGTCAGCGAAACAATGCATCTTGCAAATAACACAAAGTTTTTCCTCCGACAAAATTCGAACCCGGAACCGCTAGTGTAATAGTAAATGAGCCAGACTATTGATTACTAAAACAACAAAGTAATTTTAAGTAAAATAAAAATTATTTCGTTTTAGGCTGTGAAGTGTTTGAGATAACAATAACAAGAAACTACAACGAGACTTCATTGAAGGATGATATGAAGAGGTTATTCACTCAGCTTGGGGTCGACGGAAAGAAAACAGTGTTCTTGTTCACTGCTGCTCAGGTATACAAAGTTAAATTAATTTATTAACTATACATGCTCTCTTGCGTATACGGACGCTCTTGGCGATTTAAGACATCGCGCGCATCGCTAAGTGGCGGCATCACTCTCCATCAGTTGAACAACCTGCTTGTTTTATTTATGACGTTATATACAAAAAATAGGTATATAAGGGTACGTGTCGTATGATAGTATTGTACCTATATAGTTACGTATAAGGAGATTACGTATGCGTATTCATCTGGCGTATGAGCACGTTTACGAAAAGCTTGTGTCTAAAATACGTGTACCTACTAGTACTTAGTAGAGGAAATTACAAAAAGAGAAATAAACACGAGTACTGTTCACGTAAGGCACATGTGCCGATTCTGTTCGATACGAACTATCAGACCACTAACATTTAATATTAATATACCTAGTAATGGTGTACAGCATTGTTTTTAAAATATTTTACAGATCATTGAAGAAGGGTTCCTTGAGTTTATTAACAACATTTTAATGATCGGAATGATACCAGCATTGTTCTCTGACGATGAAAAAGATGGAATTATCAATGCTGTTCGAAATGAGAGCGCTGAAGCTGGCTTTGGTGTTGGCAAGTATGTACTGAACAAAACGTATTTATAGACAATCATTTGCAAATATCTAAACCGATTTGGCAAATTTTTGTTATTTGCATTTATTTTTGTACAAAGCAAAAGGAAAAACCTATG